>OY288224.1:3527500-4777500 GCA_958449745.1 Ochropleura leucogaster | reverse complement strand
AATTGCGGGTTGTTCGAAAGAGATACCAAGACCCAAAAAAACAAATGAAAAAACACAGGAACATGCGTGGGTTTTAGTCAGTAAAGTAAAAAGTCTAACAGTCTTCTGCTCTGCCCAGAGCGCAGAAATTTGTGTTGTGAAGAGTAATAATTTCCCATCCGCAAAAAAAACACATAATTCCACTCGTAGAGGTATTTCTTTTCCACTACTTTACAAATCAACCTCAATCAAGGAAAACGTAAACACAACAAATTATCTCAACTTTCTTATAACACGTGAGAGCTCTCCAGCTCATAAATCGTCCAAATAAAAGTCGCGTATCTCTTTCTACCCGGTAATGGGGAACTAGACGTGCCTAATATCGTGTCTACGTGATAAAAGACTTATACGACGCCGCGAGTGAAAACCTATGTAACTTATAGCTTTTTAGTATCAGTAGGCCTACTATGACGTGTTAAAACAGAACTTATTCCACTGAGTGAAAGAGATGGTGGCTAGACACCCTGTATAGCTCTGTCTCTTTCCCTGAGCGGAATAAGTTCTGCTTTAAGACGTCATGGTAGGGTAACAGAAGGCCTGTAAAAACTGATTAACGCCCGGTTCCAATAAACAAAAACGAGTCGTTTTGCTTATGGATAGTAAGATTTTGACATAATATGTACGTCTCATAGAACTTATATCAAAATACTACTATCCGTAACCAAAACGAATAGTTTTTTGTGTATTGGAACGGGGTGTAAGTGCGTGTTGGTTCCGTGGTTCCGCAGACATGTTTTTATTTATATTGCTTGAACTTTAAACATAAAGAGGGACGAAGCACGTGTGACTAAAAGAGTGATGGATCTGAATGTTGAAGGACGGAGAGCGAGAGGAAGGCCAAAGAAAAGATGGATGGATTGTGTAAAGAATGATATGAAGGAAAAAGGAGTAAATGATGACGTGACGTCTGATAGGGGACAATGGAAGAAGGAATCGTGTTGCGCCGACCCCAAATAGAATGGGACAAGGGCAGGAAAATGATGATGAAGCTTGAACTTTAAACATGAGGAAATGCTTGTTAAATTATTTAGGAGAAAACCTTGAACAACTATTTCTCTTCTTTCGCTTCAGAAATTTCACGAGTTGAAATTTTGTCTAGATCTAAAGACGTCGAACATGATTTGGCAGTCATGTGACAATGATGACGTATTGTAATTGAATAGCTTTTAGTAACTTTGAATATGTCAATTAAGATTTTACTTTGGCACTTACCGATAGCCAATATATGACCATTTAAGCAGGATTATGTATTTGTAAACTGTCTGCTAAGGATCTCCAAAAGGATACGACTCGTTTCTATTTGGAAACGTTCGTAAAAATAGGCTTGGTTCAAAGCTATCTGAAACTAAATAGTTAAGTATATGAGTCAAAATGAGTTATAGCCTGCATACGTACAAAAGCTTTACAAGCTTCTCTATTGAAATACGTGAAATATTATGCTCTTTGGGGAGGATTTTTCACTTCGACGCGTATATTTCCAAGTCTGGCTCCACTTTTACTTTACTTCAAGTCTTAAAAATACAAAGCCACTAGACTAAATACACATTCGGAGTTTCTGGGGCAAAGTTCAGCTCTTTCTGAACCGGGGTTGCGGGTTTTTTTAAAGAGATACCGCGGCCCCGGAACGCAATGGACAAAAGAAGGAACATTGATGGGCAGTCAGTATAAGTCTGACGCTTCCTTCCGCTCCATTCAGAGCGGGAAAATTTATTTGATAATTTTCCTATTTTTTTTATTTTAACTGGCCAAAATGTGGCCTGGTATGTTTTATGTCCCAAGCATTCGAGCTTATTACTATCAAGGATGTCAAGGAATCAAGGAATCGCACTTAAGATATCATGTTCAGGAGTGGCGTTTGATATCAAATTGCAGCCAAATTATTCACTAAAAACTGGAAAAATACACATTTGGAAATTATTAATTTGCACAAATTAATTTCAAATGTCTTAAAGAAAAAAATGATGTCGCAAGACTAGCTTTAATTGATAATTTGTTCCGAAATCCATTCCAAGCTTACAACTTTTTTATCGAAACGCTTATTAATACCAAAAATAATAATTTATAACAATTTCAAATAGCTTCTTCTTATCACAATAGTTCAGAAAGCAAAATAAAATGAGATGTCAAATAAAATCAGATGTCAAATAAAATGAGATGTCAAATAAAATGCGATGTCAAATAAAATGAGATGTCAAATTAAATGAGATGTCAAATGATCGTATGTTGGCATACCATGCACATTGGATTCCTGATTAACAAGCTAACCAAACATTACGTAGAAACATGTAAAAAGTCCTGATTCCACCATTACAAATGAGCGTAGTAAATAACGCCGGACGTAAATCCTGAGCTTGTCCGAGCTACGATCCTCTCATAAAATATTCAGAGCTAGTGGAATCACGGTGTTAACTGCGCGATTTCAGCTTATCATCATACTGTGGCTGTATTTTGTGACTGATTCCTGTTTGTTTCACAGCTGATAGGGTTAACGAATGATGTTTATTTGAAAATAGGTTTTAACAAACATTTTTACATTGCAACGTTTTTTTTTAAAACAAAAAAAGACAATAATCATCAAGTTAAAGGCAATCAAACAAAGTCTAACCTTTTGAATCTCCCTATTTAATTCCTGGCCGTCTAAACGTGCCAGAAATAAAAAAAGTTAATGCTTGCTTTATTCGGAACGTGTTCTTTTTACAATATGTGGGCTTAAAGATGGCGGCTTGCCGTCGCTTTTAATGCCTTCTTAAGTCCTCAATTATTGAATAAGGCGCTTCGATTATCACTGGTGTTGATTTAGTAATTGTGTGCTTATTTAATTATTTTTGTATGTAGGTAATATAAAAGACATCATCCGTATCGCACCAATATAAATGCAGATACTTAGTTGTTCCGGGTCTGGCTGTTTGTGTATGTGAGTTTAAATGTTTGTAAACTCACCCACGATACAGGAGAAATCCTAGTGTGGGGCAAAGTTTAAAAAAAAACATTTATATATAAAACGGCGAATGTTTATATGTTTGTTACTCTATACTCTCAAACTTCTGGACCTATTTAGATGATATTTAGTATGTACCATCAAGGACACCGACAACGCCTAAACACTTTTGAACTCTATTTCCCAGAGCATAAGGGTGAAAAGTAACCAGGCGTTGGTACATAGCTTAAATCCTAGATTAACATATAGACTACTTTTTATCCCGGTCTACTCGGGTGAAACCGCAAGGAGGCGTAGCTAAAAAACATTAAATCTATCAAGGTTTTTCTTGTTATCAGGCCACTAACAATATATTTAATCAAACAAATAATATCAAGCATTTGATATCAAGTACCTAACACAACACCTGAAAACAAAGTAAAGTAAAGAGAAGTCAATTATCGACTGCCTCCTAGTATATGCATGGAGAGCCAATCAATAAAAAAGTTTTTAGTGCTTTTTGGAAGTTAGTATTTTTTCCAAATATTTAATATTTATTTATTTATTGTTATGCAAAAAGTATATACATAATTTAAATGACACTGAACTCCACACTAGAATACCCTGTGTCGTGGTGGTGGGACCCAGTGTCTTTCGTCTATAGTGGAATAATATACAATCGTTATTTGTTAATATGTTTTTACTTAATGTAAATAGTAGAGACGCCAGCAGGTCAAGCTACCCGAAACTGTCAATTTTTCCCAATGAACCTTGAACCTAATACTTTAGAAATAAAGTCGAAAATCTATCAAAGAAATCTGACAGATTGTAGTAGCTTGATGTGCAGGCGTTTGTACATTTTGATTCAAGTGAGGAAACGTTGTCTTTGCGGCCGAGGCGGAATTAACGCATGAGCTGCCAGGCGAAGGTGTTATAGAGCCGAGGATAACAGTGAAAATATTTTCACGTGAATCAAACGACGTTTTTATTACAATACATTAACGAAGAAATTAAATAACACAAAAAGTACTTTTGCCTTTAATCAATATGAAACTATGATTGAATTTGTTTTTTTCTCCGAGCTTAGTCTCCTCAAAGTGAAGCAGAAACAAAAGTATGGCACAGCTAAACAGCCTAATATTAAAAAAAAGAAATTCAATAGATATATTTTTTTAATTTAATTCTCAAATAAATATCAATTTGTTGTTTAAAGCAAATTATTTATGACAACAATTTAAAAAAAAATGAGGGCCTTAAAAACAAGCGTCTCTTTACTCAATTAAAAAATCACATTGTTTATTTTTATACGTGGTAAAATCAGTAAAAATTAAAGCTTCGTTGCTATAAATGACAAGAAAAAGTACGCGTGTGAGTTATTGTATCATGAACTTAATTGTAGCGCGATAAGAACTAGTTTCTTGTAACACAAAACTGTCTGCCAGAAAAACTTCCTTGCACCACTTTTTGGTGTTTTTGTTAAGGCAAAACGTGTGTCCGTGTCCTTATACATAAGATACAGAATCGATTTAACTCTCAATACCTTTGATAACGTTATTCCAGAGAGAAAATTCTCTTCCATTTGCATTGTAAATATTACCTTAAACTCCGAGGCTTAGAGCTTCAGTTACTTTTACCGATATCTTCCGATTCGATCGTTATTCTTGATTTACATAATCGGTTTATTATTTGATTGTATCTGGGAATCGGTAATGTTTTTTCGATAAATATCGAAGTATTGGTAGTACTTATCAATAATTATTTTAATGACACACGAATGATGGTTTGATAGTGTAATCAATCAAGTATCAAATATAATCCTTACTAATATTATAAAAGCGAAATTGAGTATGTTTGTTTGTTAGTATTTAGTTTTTGAAGTTATACTTCTTTTGGCGCGATGGAGAAAAATGATGAGAGTGATTTGCGCGCGCACAGCGACATCGTGAAGTTAGTTATAGGTGTTCTAGTAACTATGTTCATGTTGTATATTCGTGTATTTTTATATTTAGAACACGTGTTTCATAATAAATAAATATTCTTTTGGTGTTTTTATTAAGCTATTGCATAGCTTTTAAGTCAATTTCACATTCCAAGCTACCCTTGCCGAGGTTTGGAAATGGATAGGTTTACCACACGGAGCCAGGTTAAGCAACCTTTGCCAAGGTTTGGAAATGGATGGGTTACCACACGGGGACAGGTTAAGCAACCCTTGCTGAGGTTTGGAAATGGATGGGTTACCACAGAGGGCCAGGTTAAGCAACCCTTGCCGAGGTTTGGAAATGGATGGGTTACCACAGTGGGCCAGGTTAAGCAACCCTCACCAAAGTTTGGAAATGGATGGGTTACCACACGGAGCCAGGTTAAGCAGCCTTTGCCAAGGTTTGGAAATGGATGGGTTACCACACGGGGACAGGTTAAGCAACCCTTGCCAAGATTTGGAAATGGATGGGTTACCACACGGGGACAGGTTAAGCAACCCTTGCCGAGGTTTGGAAATGGATGGGTTACCACAGTGGGCCAGATTAAGCAACCCTCACCAAGGTTTGGAAATAGGGGTTACCACAGGGGGCCAGGTTAAGCGACCCTGGCCAAGGTTTGGAAATGGATGGGTTACCACAGGGGGCCAGGTTAAGCAACCCTTGCTGAGGTTTGGAAATGGATGGGTTACCACAAGGGGCCAGGTTAAGCAACCCTTGCCGAGGTTTGGAAATGGATGGGTTACCACAGGGGGCCAGGTTAAGCAACCCTTGCCGAGGTTTGGAAATGGATGGGTTACCACAGGGGGCCAGGTTAAGCAACCCTTGCCGAGGTTTGGAAATGGATGGGTTACCACAGGGGGCCAGGTTAAGCAACCCTTGCCGAGGTTTGGAAATGGATGGGTTAGCACACGGAGCCTGGTTAAGCAACTCTCACCAAGGTTTGGAAATGGATGGGTTACCAACGTTTTTTTTCTTTACATCAAAGAAGTATAACTTCTAACGCGTGTACATAAGTACACACACCCCTTTTTTTTATTTATTGCATAAGTTGATAAAAAATGCTATGCAATAGCTTTACCGCGGCAGTCTCCGATTCCAATACGTTTATTTTTTCTTTTTTGAGATACGGAACCCTACAAAACAAGAATTAAGCAGCACAAAGAGAGTGTGAGCGTAAGTAACACGTACGTAGTCACTTCGGACTATTAAGAGACTTTACTCTCTGCGGGTTTATAAACGTTGTCACAGCGTAAAACAGAAAAGTGAGTTAACTCTGGAGAGACACTGCAGTAAAGAAACAGCTTAATATGTAAATAGCTCTACTAAATTTATAGCGTGAAGATGAATAAATAAATAAAATGAGTCTTGGAGTGCCATAGTTCGATAATCCTTCACGCCGAAACGGTTTCTCGTTCTTTTTTTGTTGAATTTAAAAATCATCAAATCAGCATTGATGATTTTCAATCAACAAAATTGCCCTTTACATTACCCTTTACGTTACGGGGTTGCATCTCACAACACCGGCAAAACCCTTTCACGCTCAAACTTGGGATTATAATTTCTTTTTATTGAAAATCATCAAATAACTTCTCTCGATCTGGGTGGACCGAAAAAAAACGTTCAGACTTTTACTGACTAACACCTATCTGTGTACCTTCTTTTGCCTTTTCTGTTCCGATATCGCAGTATCTCTTTCGAACAATCCGCTAACCTGGAGGGCAGTGGCCCTGGCAGGACCCTCTGCTTTGCAGACAGCTCTTTGAGATGCTCAACAGATTTGGGTGTAATTTTGTATGTACATAGCTTATGCCCTGGATTAAGGCTAATTTCATCCCGTTATAAGTGAGTAAAACCGCGGGGCGCAGCAAGTAAGTACGTAAATGAAAAGAGCAAAAACCTTTCAACGCGCATTTTTGAATTCACATTTCTGCCAGAATTGATAAAACCTTTCTTACTAATGACTTCTTTGTACATCAATGCGCTTTGAACTTCTTAACTTTGCCGAGATCCCAGCAACTAACAGCATATTATGACATTAACTTCTAAAAAGCTTCTTGACTCAAACAAACTTTCTGTTATAGACGTACCAAAACGTGGGATTAAAACGGTTCTGCTTTTCCTTTTAATGTTGAAAACAAATGCACTACTGTTAGCAAACATACTGTGACGTAACCCCGAACTATACAGCTGCTTGTTTTCTCCGAGACTACGGTTGAAAAACCACTTGTTTTCACTGAAAAGGTCGCACGCCGCTCCTTTTTGCAACAGCTCTGCTGTCTGGAGGTTAGACTGAAATGAGGTTAATGGCTTCACGCGTTTGTATGTTTCTAGATGATTTGTGTGGCCTATATTTTGAAGAAATTTAATTAAATTAGTTGAGGCAGGACCTTGTAACAGATTGGGTATTCCACCCTTTTTTTTTTGGGTGGGTAATCATCAAATGACTTCCCCCACTCTGAGCGGAGCGGGGGGCATGTCAGTCTTTTACTGACTTGAACCCACCCATGTTCCTTCTGTTGCCCTTTACGTTCCGGGGCCGCGGTATCTCTTTCAAACAACCCGCAACCCCGGCAGGCGGAGGCTCTGGCAAGCCCCTCTGCTTTGCTGACATCTCTTTGAGGCGCGCGTGAAACACGAACGCGCCGTCGACACGGCGGTATTCCACCCTTGAGGCCATTAAAAGAAAACTCAAATCCTGTAGTGGCCATTTTTTTTCACCTGTCATTCTTTTTCACCTGTTCTAACTTTCATTTTTAACTGCGGCCTCGGTCGGCGGGCACGAGCGAATGTAACAACCTGATGTATAAATGAGTAAAAGAAGTAATGTTTTTTCCGAAGTTCTCAAATTTCCAGGTAGAAAACCTGATTTGGTGATAAAGCAGTTGAAAATTCTTTCAAAATCAAACACTTCTGATACACTAACTAGCTTACATGGTTCAGTGCTACGCCGTAGCACCACGCGTAGCACCCTCAGACAATTTCACTCGGACTGCTCAGCACATTATAGAACCCTGTTGAACCCTTCCGCTGCTTTCTTTTCTTTCTGCAATTCATTTAACAGGGGTTGCTACGCATCGCTTGTCGCTGTGTATAAAATTACATCCTCTATCTTAAAGAGAGAACGGTTAGCGTAGATAATTTGAAAAGCAGCTAAATTAATGTAGTGCTACGCCGTAGCTCGCACCTACGCCGTAGCCCCTGGCGGAGCACACATCACTCGGGCTGCTCAATAACTCTTTGTCCCACGCCTTTTACTGGTTAAACCACCTTCTTTGAGTGGGCAGTCCTTTTAACTGTTTTTTTTTCTTTTTCTACGCTTGTCGTTACGCCGTGGACAAAATTAAATTCTATTCCTCGAAGAGGGAACCACAAAATCATGTGGCAGAAATAACAGAATTCGAATACATTAAGTAAAACCCACTGAGCTTGTCAAAATATTTGAAACGGTTTGATGCGGGTACTCGCCGAGTGCGCACACAAATGTGTTATCAATCAAACGCTTCGTTTGATTTCCTCGCTAATATTATTTTATGTGTCTTTTTTTCTTTGCTTATCCTGTTATGTTTGATGTTTTAACAAGTACAGTTTAGAAGTGGGTTTCGATTTTGATATTTTTAAGTATTTTACTGAAAACTATAGCAATCAACGTCTGCCAAACTCCGGTTCTAAAATACGCTCAAAAATCCGTCTTAGACAAAGTAAGAACTTGCCAAAGATGAATGGAACGGAGCTACACGACCTACAAGCTTAAAGACAGGGTCACAAAATAACTCACACATCAGAGGAAAAACAAAGGCAAAAGATGTGAAACAGTAGGGTTACCATGACATCTTATAGCAGTTCTTATTCCTGTATGAGAAAGATATGGTGCTAGACACCCTGTATAGCTCTGTCTCTTTCCTTCAGTGGAATAAGTTCTGCTTTAAGACGTCATGGTAGGATAACAGGTAATGAAATTAAAATTTAAATGGTCCGGCTATATGCTTAAAGTAAGTGATGGATGATGGTGCCAAAGAATTACCTAATTTAATACCCGATGAACAAAAAAAGAAAAAAAAGTAAGCCACAAAAGAGATGGAGTAATGAAATTGTCGAAATTGCTAGCAATATATGGCCTAGAGTGGTACAGGATAGAGCTATTTTGGTCCGACTGTAAGAGGGTTTTACCGCAATTGCCGGTCACCTAACGATCCTTACTATATATATTATATATATATATATATATATTATATATAATATTATAAAAGCGAAAGTGAGTTTGTTTGTTTGTTACCTATTCACGCTTTAATGGCTAAACCGATTGTGATGAATTTTGGTACATAGATAGTTGGGAACCAGGAGACGGACATAGGCTAATTTTTATTTAAAAAAAGTGGGATGTGAGGGAGAAAGAGGGAAGAAAAGGGAAAACTTAGCGTTGCTATTACAAATCAATAAGGCGCAAGAGGAACTGTGTTTCCCCAAATATAACGCGGGCGAAGCCGCGGGCGAAAGCTAGTACTAATATAAATATAAGCCACAAAATAAAAATACTAACCAAAAGACTAAAGTCAAAGAAACTACTGTTACGTCAAGTATAAAATGAGAGGGATGGTTAGCTAAAAAATAAATAGATGTATAAAACAAATAATGCAATGATTCTTAGTGGTGATTTTTTTTACGTGAACTAAATTACATTTTGAAAAATCAGGGGGTCTAAAATAGCAGCTTAAGGAGAATCATAATACGTTAATAATATGAATTACCAAAATGGTCAAAAGGGACAATTCACATTATTATGTATATAATATAATACACTACACTTCAACAACAACACTGTTGTAAATCCTTACTTCCTTACTAATATTATAAAAGCGAAAGTGAGTTTGTTTGTTTGTTTGTTACCTCTTCACGCTTTAATGGCTAAACCAATTTTGAAAAAAAAGCGGGATGTGAGGGAGAAAGAGGGAAGAAAAGGGAAAATTTAGCGTTGTTATTACAAATCAATAAGGCGCTAGGGGAACTGTATTGCCCCGAATTTAACACGAGCGAAGCCGCGGGCAAAAGCTATTTTTTATAAAAAAAGATTGAGATGTGAGGGAGAAAGAGGGGAGAAAAGGGAAAACTTAGCATTACTATAAATCAAGAAAGGGGAACGGTGTTACCCTGAATTTAATGCGAGCGAAGCCGCGGGCAAAAGCTAGTTCACAATAAAAGCCTTATCCCTATAATTTACACATTAAATAAATGATTATAGGGACGAAATTTATTCATCCCTATAATTTACATAAACGTAAAATGATATTATTTACGCGAAACCCACTAAGAAATTGACTAAGCCGCTTGAAGGATGAGCTCGTCGCGATCAAAGGAACCCAATCTCCACCCCACGGCATAATATGCAAAAGGAAACTTCTGAATATTCCTGCTTGAGGATATCTTGATAAAATGAATTCGTTTACAAGCAAAATCTAGGCTTCTTCAGTAAACACATTTGGGTTAAACAAACATTATTTTAGGCATGGGATGTGTAATGTGTATGTTTGTTCTATTCATAGATGCCATTTCTCTTTAGGTTTGGTTACTGTGTAATGTTTTTTATTTTCCTTTATGTTATTTGTTCATATGATAGGATGGCAAATAGCTCGGATTTCTTTAGGGATCGACTGCTGCGCAGCGTTTCGCGTGTTCAAATCCCGCACGGAACAAATATTTGTATGACCTACAGAAACTTGTTTCGGGTCTGGCTGTTTGTGTATGTGAGTTTATATGTTTGTAAACGCACCCACGATACGGGAGAAATTCTTAGAGTAGGGCAAAGTTTAAAAAAAAAGGAGAATTAAATGATTAATTGCATAAAATAATCACGAGCCTGTAAGGCTACGTGTAGCAGCAACACCAAGGCGCTGCTGACGTTTCTCGTGGAGCTGGGGTGGATCGAATAATATTCCCACCCATACGCAAAATACGCGCCTCTGACGTGGAGTTGCGGACACCAGCCCGTTATACAATACAAGGCTACGTGTCCACACGAGATGAGTGGAACTAACCAAATATTACTTAAAGCTGTAAAAAAGACACAGCTTGACCTATGTGATTAATCAGTTTCACGCACATCTCTCGATACGCATCCTCGCTTTTATCTTGTTTGGAAACGCAGCCTTTTTTGCGAATAGGTAACCTTTAAATTAATTTTCCCGCTCTGGGCGGAGCGAGTGGGACGGTAAGACTTTTACTGACTAAATCCCACACATGTTCCTTTTTTTGCCCTTTATGTTCTGGGGTCGCTATTTGTTTTGACTATCTTACAACTTCTGCAAGCAATGGCAATGGTAGGCCCCTCTGATTTGCTGACATCTTTATGGGGCTCGCGTGGGACACGAACGTGCCGTCGACGCGACCTGTCGTTACAAGACAGACGGATGGTGAGCTACCCATTGATCACCGTCCACAGACCCGCATCTACGGTGGCCGGGAGTCACCTCGCGGCGCCCGACGCCCGGAGCGTCTCCCACATCAGCCACAGCATTATGCTTACTTTATATTTAAGTGTGCAAGAGATAGAGTTTCTTATGTTACTGTCTCGGAAATTTAATTTCGGAGGTGCTGATTTATATTATTAACCGAATTCGCAGAATATTACTCCGTGAAATACCAAATGCAATAAATATAAATAATATACAAAGTGTCCGGTCATGGACAATATTCTAGATACTTACGTGACGAGTGTTTTATAAATTTGAGTATTAGAATGTTTGTTATATAAGTACATAGAATATCGCTAGTCCGTGAGCGGACACATAGTATAAATAAAATCAAAGTTTTTCGTTTTGTAAGAGCATTACTTGAGAACAACTGGCCCGATTTGGTCATACTTATCTTAATAAGGATTACTGGTATATACAAATTTAACAATTTCCAGCAGTAAGTCTATTGGGTCACATAGAAACCTTTATTCCGGTACAAAACAATGTTAAAAGTCAATCCTAATTTAAAAGATGAAAACTCTCCAACCGGGTTATAACTTCATCAACATTAAAAATCCCATAAGCTAATTTACGACACCAGTCTATATGCAAATCGGCTTGCAACAGCTTAATGTTGACTTGTGAGGTAATCCTTCCGTCAGAATAGGGTTGCCATATGTCCGGAATGCGTGAAAAAAAATCTCCAATCGTATACTAAAAATATAATTATCAAGGCTGTGTATGACTGCTGCTTTGATATTTGTGATTTGCAATTGTCTAATTAATGTATTTAAACTTGAATAATAATAATGTCTAAGTCTTTATTGTATTTTTTATTGTTTTTAATTTTTTATTGTATTAGGTGATTTATAATTGTCAGGTGTCAGGTAGCCTTGTGTTGCCATCTGGTATTAGCTAAGTTGAAGACCTTTTGGAATTAATCATTTTATTGTTTAACTGCCTGTGCCCAGCGGTTTCACTCATTGCTCAGTTCTTCAGTAACTTAGCGTGAAGTTATATAGTCTACGGAAAATTTCAAGTAAACTCATGAAATTTTAAATATAATCCGAGTCAATAGAACCATAATAGCATTTGTTTAACTAAAAAAAAATTGTTTTTATATTCATCATCATTCATCGTTTCCATCCCAAGTTCTGGCAGTTGGGTATTATATTTCTCTCATTATTGTGTTTTTGAAAGACATTCGTTGAAGAAAACATCGTTTTCTTCTTTTTTTTACAGCTGATTTCTAGAATTGATAGGAATTGAGGTATTAAATATTATGTGCTAACGCTAAGCGTGTGTGCGTCGACGTTCCTTTCACCATTTAGATATTGCATGATTTCGTAGAGTAAGTAAGTCCAGAATTTTTTCAAAAGACCGGCATTTTGTCCCGAATTTCTTTTTGTAGATCTGTCAACCCTAGTCGCTTTGGAAGCCTCGTAATTGTTAGCATTTTGACGAAATATTACTTTTAAAACGGCCATTGTGTTTAACATTATTTATGAAGTGGGAAATAATTATAAAGAAGTTGGTAATGCCAGTGCAATAAAATCGTGCACCAAAATAACTGTATTTTTTATGGTGGGGAATTTATGTATACAGAAGAGCTGTAAGTCGTCAGCATAAAGATGATACGAACACTGAAGCTGGGTAGTTATGGGGTTAATAAAAATAGAAAATAAGAGTGGATATAAAATACCGCCTTGGGGGACGGTACGGACCAAAAATCATAAAAATCCATTTATCCATTTAGGCGTGAAGACGTAAAGATAAAGATAAAGATAAAGATAAAGATAAAGATAAAGATAAAGATAAAGATAAAGATATATTTATTGCGTAACTGTGTACATGAAGTTCTTATTAATAAACATTACATTTTTGGTTCCAACAGTCTACCCAAGTCGGATATGCAATAGTATTTTATTAGATTTAGTGACATACAAAATATTATTTTTTAGCAAAAAATTCATTCAGATTATAAAATACATTATCAATTAACATTTTTTTCAATTTATTTTTAAACATATTTCCATTCAATTGCTTAATAGCTGGTGGTAAATGGTTGTAAACTCGAATAGCGGTTACATAGGTACTTTTATAATATATCATATTGTTGATGGCTGGTAAATTAATATCATATTTATATTGTTTCCGAATGTTTCTTTTAGATTTAGATTTAAAATTAAAATATTGCATATTGTTTTTAACAAATAAACATAATTCAAGTATATAAACACCAGTCAGTGTCAGGAAACCCTCCGTTTTAAAAACATCTCTCAGTGAATCGGTACTGTACATGTTATACATTGTTTTTAGACATTTTTTCTGGAGAATGAATGTAGATTGTACGTTTGTCGAGTTCCCCCAATATATTAAACCATAAGTTAACAGTGGGTATACATTTCCAAAATAAGCACTTCTAGTAACAGTTAAATTCGTAGTTTCTGCCAGAACTGACAATGCGTAACAAGCACTGGATATTTTTGTATTAATTCTTTCTATATGTGCCTTCCAGTTTAAATGTTGGTCAATTGTAACTCCTAAGAAATTTGTATTATTGACTTCTTCAATCGCTGTATCAAACATGGTTACATTCAATTTATTTTGTTTACTTTTATAATTTCTAAATTGAACCAATTTCGTTTTTGAGGCATTGACTTTTAAATTTATTGACTGCAACCAATCTGTCACAGTTATTAAAGTTTTATTTATTTCACTTTCGTAGACAAGATGATTAGAGTATTCATTTGATATAAATATAGTTGCGTCATCAGCATACATTACGCAAAGATGGTTAATAATATTTGGAAGATCGTTAATGTACAATAAGAATAAGGGAGGTCCCAATATACTGCCTTGTGGTACGCCTAGGATTGACGATTCAAATTTAGATTTCACAATCTCCACCGTTTTTGTACGTTCATTATATATATCAATTATAGTACCCTGCATTCTATTGTTTAAATAATTCTCAATTAATTTAAGTGCTACTCCTCTTATTCCTATTTTTTCCAATTTATCAAGTAAGATGTCATATTTTACACAGTCAAACGCTTTTGACATATCTATGAAAAGAGCAGCACATTGCTTTTTGTCATTGATTTTGTCCCAAATGGTATTGAATAATTTATATATTGCCAATGACGTAGTTTTATTTTTTTGGAATCCAAATTGGTTAGCGTTTAGAATATTATTTACATTTAAGAACTTTATGATTCTAGCATAGATAACCTTTTCAAATATCTTCGAGAAACTTGGCAACAGTGCAATTGGTCTATAATTATTTATGTCGTGCCGTGATCCTTTTTTATATAATGGCTTTATGAGAGCTATCTTTAGGGTGTCGGGAAATTTACCCGTTTCTAACATAAGATTTATAATATGTACTAGTGGATCAACAATAAATGAAATGCTTTCTTTAATAACTTTAATGGGTATATTATCGTGACCGCAACTAGTTTTATTTTTTAATTTTTGAACTATATTTATTATTTCGCTTCTGTCTACTGGATAGAAGAAAATACTGCTTGAATTAGAAATTGATTGTGATTTGTAGTTATCCGTTGTTGTAATGTTTAGGTTTTGATTAATATAAAAATTGTTAAAAGTACTTGCTAATTTTTGCGGTGATTTAATCATATTGTTATTGTGCAGGATGTAATCTATTGTGGGTACGTAACAAACAAACAAACTCACTTTCGCTTTTATATGGAACTAGCTGTGCCCAGCGGTTTCACCCGCTGCTCACTTAGGGGTATGAAAAATAGATGTTGGCCGATTCTCAGACCTATCCGATATGTACACAAAATTTCGTTTAAATCGGTCCAGCCGTTTCGGAGGAGTATGGGAACGAAAACTGTGACACGAGAATTTTATATATTAGATATTAGTAAGGATAGTGTGAATATTTTTTGTTAGAAAGACTGCTTGCCTGCTGACTCTTGTTACTACGGAGATATAGTTGGGAACCTTTTTTTGTATTAATATGATTTAATGTAATTTATCAGTGTATAATGTAAATGTGTGTGTCGATGATATGGGTGTAATTTACCTGAATAAAGAAGATTATTATTTACTAGCTGTTGTGTTTCACCCACGCTGCTCAGCACCTGTTGGTCGTAGCGTGATGTTATATAGCCTATAGCCTTCCTCAAGAAATGGACTACCCAACACTAAAATAATTTTCTAATTCCAACCAGTAGTCCCTGAGATTAGCGCGTTCAAACAAACAAACAAACTCTTCAGCTTTATAATAAGTATAGATAGCTGTTCCACGCGGTTTCACCCACGCTGCTCAGCACCTGTTGGTCGTAGCGTGATGTTATATAGCCTATAGCCTTCCTCATGAAATAGACTAACCAACACTAAAAGAATTTTCCAATTCCAGCCAGTAGTCCCTGAGATTAGCGCGTTCAAACAAACAAACAAACTCTTCAGCTTTATAATATTAGTATAGATTAATTTAAGCTAAACAGGCAGACACCGATATGTGAGACACCAGTATAAGAGAAGATATTATTTTTGGATGTTTTTAGGTACATATACCTTCATTTTATCTTTTTTTTCTGTGCAACACTGTATTTTTTTTTCAATCCTGAGTTCGGTCCAAAAGTACTAGTTAAAAAACATAAACAAACTTTCGCAACTTAACTTAGTCATACAACAGATTCAAACAACAAGGATAGAAGCTCTCTTAATTATAACTGACAAGTTTAATTGCTCAAACAGAGTTTCGTTCACAGTTGGTCTGACTTTTTATATAAATATACAATTTGTGTAAATAAGCTGTGGTAATTTTTCTTTGAGAATCGCATTTTATCATAACAACTTAGTACTTAAAATAGGTACCTACTAAGTTGTTTGATTGCGATAATTTTCTAAACTAGTATTTTCTGTCGAAAGCGTCATTCATTACTAAGACATTCACATGATGACGATTTACAGCTACACTAAGGCCAACTAGCAGTGATACGAAAGGTCATTAACCTAAAGAACAACTGTGGCGATGACAATCTAATATTTAGCTCTTTCCATCCTGTGCCTTTGTCGTAATGTCTCGTTCTCCCGGCAAAAACATGACAACGTTAAGACGGGTTTGCTAACATTCGGGCGGCCATTTTAGATGGGGTTTTAGCATGGGTTTTGTTTACATTTTGGTATCGCTTCTCGTTGGCCGTACTTTAGTATTTGATACAGGTAAGCCATATTATTAACACACTAGCTTCCCCGCGACTTCGTTCGCATAGTATGGTTACTTTCAGCTAACGCTATCTTCAACCCACGTGATGATCGAAAAAAATATCTTTCTCTCCCCTTTTCTTCCCTCTTTCTCCTCTTTTTCTCACTTTTTTTTTTTGCATATGTCCGTGACCAGGGACCCAGCTATATCTGTACCAAAAATCATCTAAATCGGTTGGGCCATCCAGGCGTGAAGACGTAACAAACTCACTTTCGCTTTTATAATATTATTTAGTAAGGATTATATTATCACAGCACATATTCGTAAGACCCAGTACATAAGCTTACATCCACGTGGAATGTAAATTCAGTTTGAAATACACCGAATTCCTCTGTTTAATGTGATGCGGAAACAACGCCTAACAGTGAAATATTTATGTGGATTTATGTGTTCATATTCTTTACTTCATTAATAAGAATTGTTTGTGTTAGGGGAGGTAATTTTTACTCTTGCATTTAGAATTAGAAAAAATATTAAAGTTTTTGTATATATTAAAATAGCTATTTCGATGTAGGTTTTCCTGCGTCAATTTTGAGTCTGCGAAGTATTTTTTTATTCAAATCAAATCGAAATCATTTATTTCAATTAGACCATTACAGGCACATTTGGAATGTCAAAAAAATACAAAATCCCGGTATATACCTATGTATAATAGTCCCGGTCACAAGACATGATAATTTGTAGAAAGTATTATAGTTGCCCATTCCAAAGCATTGATCTCTATGGAGAAGAATGGGCAAGAAACTCGATTCACATATTAATAATAACATATTTTTCAATCAAGACAGATTCAGGAATCACACGTGATGATATGTTATTCTGGGAATGATACAATCATTAGAATTATCTCTAATATATAAAATTCTCGTGTCACAGTTTTCGTTCCCATACTCCTCCGAAACGGCTGGACCGATTTGAACGTAATTTTGTGTGCATATCGGGTAGGTCTGAGAATCGGCTAACATCTATTTTTCTGGCCCCTAACTGAGCAGCGGGTTAAACCGCTGGGCACAGCTAGTAAAATATAAAATTATTACAAAGACTATGTGCAACCATGACAGATATCAAAGAGAAAGGGAAGACATCCAGTATTGCCACGCGTAGACAATTATATTGTAAAATAGTTCGGCAAAGGTGTTGTTTAATTTTCAACAGTTATCTTTTTTAACAATACACTTTGTTCCAGAGCGGTCGGAGGCGCTAAGCGGTCGATTGTCAAAGTCGGCATCGGAGCTGTCCTGCGCGCCCGCCGCAGCGTCCTCCCCGCCCCGCGCCCGCTCCGCTCATCACCATACGCCGCTTTCCGTAGTGCATAGGACGCAGCATTTCTTTACTAATTTAAAGGTAAGGGACAATCTTTTTTTTTTTTTCTTTTTTTTTTCACACACGGCTATCTGATCCCAAGCTAAGCAGAGCTTGTGTTATGGTAACCAGACAACTGATATACATACTTTTATAATTTATAAATACATACATATATTATAGATAAATCACACCCAGACACAGAACAAATAATCATGCTCATCACACAAAGTTTGTCCTGGGTGGGAATCGAACTAACGACCTCCGGCTCAGCAGTCAGGGCCACTAACCACTGGACCAACAGGCCCGTCAAATTATTTTAGTAAAAGTTGGTATTAACCACTCTCCCCAAGGATAGTCTTTATTAATATAGGTTGGAAGGTCAAACGCGCACACGTTTTGAGTACATCATACTAAACCCCGCTTTATAAAAACCTGCCAACCGGGTCAGACTCCCGTAACGAGAGGTCTGTACAAACTTCCTACATAAACGGCCATTACACACCTCCAAAGGACCTTAGACTTGAGTACAAGTTCAACTTGATAACTCTACGCGTTCCCAAATCAATAAGGTGGATGGATTGTATGAAGAATGATATGAAGGAGAAAGGAGTAAATGATGCCGTGACGTCTGACAGGGGAGAATGGAGGAAAAAAACGTGTTGCGCCGACCTCAAATAGAATGGGACAAGGGCAGGAAAATTATGATGGGAGTAAAAAATCACAGGGAGGAACCCTCCTCGATTTTCGATTTTTCCATACAGGGAGTTAGTTTCACACATATCTCTCGTTACGCATCCTCGCTCTTCTCATCTCGTTAGGAAACGCAGCCTTTTTTTCGGATGGGAAATCATTTTATAACTTCCCCCTCTCTGGGCGGAGCAAAGGGGGAGGTCACAATTTTTATTGAATAAATCCCACCCATGTTCCTTATTTTGCCCTTTATATCCCGGAGCCGCGGTAACTCTTTCAAACAACTAGCAACCCCGGGAATGAGCTACCTTATTTCGGTTTAACGTCTCTTGGTAAATGTTAAACACAATAATAGACTTTGCAGCCTAAACAGACAGGTTGGAACGTGTTCAAAGCTATTAATGGAAAATAGGTGGCGAGAGAGCGCTCAGGGCATTAAGCCAAGTTAATGAGATGCAACTAGCACTCCGTACGGCAAGGGAGCTTTTACAAGTAACGAGAGGGGCTTAGACTGATCCAATATTGTTGGACAAAGAGAGGTAACATTTACAGCAAACTAGCTTCCGCCCGCAACTTCGTCCGCTTGGCATAGTTACTTTGGGTTATCAATAACTTTAATCCGCGTGGTGATCGAAAACAAATATCTTTCTCTCCCCTTTTTCTGCCCCTTCTCTCATTTCTTTTAGCCTATGTCCGTCTCTAGGGTCTCTATTTAAACAACTTGGGTATATGAATGTCAAGACCGACTCTGTACTGTGTGCTTGAATTGTAAATAAATAAATAATCACACCTCTAAATATAACTACACCAGCTTTCTGTTGCAAGCTGTAGAAAAGCATTGTAACAATATTTAACTTCCCTCTCTCTTATTTTACCTCATTTAAAAATAAAAAAATTGTGGCCCACCGGTTTCTTGAACAGTGTCCAAGCTACCGGCGGTCGGGGCTCCAGAGAAAGGAACTTCCTAACCATACGAGCCGTGTCCAAGAGTACCGCTCTCTGTATCAAGCCCTTAATCCAGCTGCCTCACAAGAGCCTCCTTAAGTATTGATCGAGGTTCTTGGCGATTAAGCCACTGGCTGTAACGACTATCGGCACAATGATCGCAGAGTCCACATCCCACATGTCAACAACCTCACGAGCCAAGTCAATATACTTGGTTTGCATATAAATGAACCAACACTAATTCAGGGATTTAAACCTCAAACGTGCCTGCTTCTCACAGTGTTATTATTTCTCCGCCAGTTGACGAGAACGGAATGCAAAAATAAAAACCGGCCAAGAGCGTATCGGGCCACGCTCAGTGTAGGGTTCCGTAGTTTCCCGTCCGTCACAATAAGTGTTCCCAGTTATGAGGCCAACCGAACAATTCGGTAATACCCGATCCAATGTAATAAGTACCTACAGCGCCATCTCTCGGGGAATTGGGTTACTAATTAATACAAAGACGTGCAATTTCAGTGGTAATTTTGGATTGCGAGAACCGATTTCAATAATTCTTTTTTGTTTGAAAAAAGATACGTTCAGGATAATAAAATATGTAAACAAAGTTACAAAAAATGCTTGCATATACGATTATACTACATATTTAGTCCAGAAATTATTTTGTACAACTTTTTGTCTTTTTGTACAAAAACTGTTGTGTCAATCAAGTTCAAAATAATTTTCATAGAAAGTCCTTATAAAGTTCTACTTTTCAGATTTTTTTCATATTTTCTAAACTTATGGTTCCAAAGTTAAAGGGGGGGGGGACACATTGTTTTTTACTTTTGGAGCGATTATTTCCGAAATTAATGACATTATCAAAAAATGATCTTAGTAAACCCCTATTCATTTTTAAATACCTTTCCAACAATATATCACACGTTAGGGTTGAAATTAAAAAAAAAATCACTTACCACTTTACATATAGGATGGCTACCCCAATAAAACATTTTTTTCAAATTTTTATTTTACCACTTTGTCGGCGTGATTGATATACATATTGGTACCAAATTTCAGCTTTCTAGTGCTAACGGTCACAGAGATTAAGCGAGGACGGACGGACGGACGGACGGACAGACAGACATGGCGAAACTATAAGGGTTCCTAGTTGACTACGGAACCCTAAAAATACCAGTTGAAGGAAATCCCGCCATCCAATTTACCTACGTCACTTGCAGTCTGACCCAAGCAAGGGTTTGATCCCTGTGACAGATATTTATATGACCTAGATAGTTGAGGTCAGATTGGGATTTTTCTTTTCCAATAAAATAAAAAATTACTTTGTTTCTAAAATAAAAAGTATGGATTCGTCACAAGTGAAGTCTTATTAGATATTTTTAATACAGTTCCTCGAAAACTGGTTCTTACAACCTTACAAGTAGGTTAAATCTGCAATGTATTTCATACGGGTGTTTTTTCTCATTTACCTTAATGTGGGTTTTGATTTTTTCTGATAACAACACGGATAACAATAAACAACTGTTAAAATCCCTATTTTTATTAGAGCTAAGTTGGGGCATGATTTTCAGGCCTTCATAAATATTTGTTTTTCTTTTTTTTATATAAGTTTGTTTGGCAGTGTTGTGCCTTAGTTTCTCTTTCAGTTTGAAAAGACAAAGTGCACAGCAAAACAAATTAAATCATATTTTTTAAGTTGTTTTTCTAGTCTTTCAAAAGTACTTTTTCTTCTGTTATTTAATTATCCCGTAAGTGTATTGAAATACGTCGTTTGATTTACGTGATAAATTGTCAATGCTGTTCTCAGTTCTATAACAGCCACGCCTGGCGGCTCGGCCGTTAATTCTGCCTCACATTCCACTCGGCCGTTAATTTTCTCACTTGAATCGAATTGTTCTATTTTTATATCAGTAGCTGCCACTAATAGTTGCCAAGTAGCTGTACTAAACCCCCGCCATATTCGTTCGCGTGAAATGTTTTTTTTAACGTAATGTGTATCCCTTTTCTGAACAAAAAATAAGTTACAACCTTATAACAACAGCTATCTGCTAGTAAAACTCCCGTAAAAACAGACAGCAAGAAAGACTAAATAAAAAAAAATGAGATAAGTTCCAAATACATTTTAAATTAAACTTATGGCGGAATACATCACTACATAGTATAAAACAAAGTCGCTTTCTCTGTCCCTATGTCCCTTTGAATGCTTAAATCTTTGAAACTACGCCACGGATTTTAATGCGGTTTTTTTTAATAGATAGAGTGATTCAAGAGGAAGGTTTTTATGTATAATACATACATATTATAGTAGAGAAAAGTGGGGATTTTCAAAGATTTGTAACACCCGTGCGAAGCTGGGACGGGTCGCTAGTATAGTATATATAGTATATATATTCCTATGCTATCAGTAAAAAGCTGTTATTTTAAATTTCAACAGATACTTCAATTTAATTTATTTGAATAGTTAGCAATACGGCTGGGTATTTTGATACCCAACCGTGTATCAAAATACACGACCGACGAGTATATATCAGACCTAATTACAGAACAACCACATATTACATTGAAGTAGATTCCATGTTATCTAGGGCGCAGCCGGGTCTGAGGGTTGTTCGAAAGAGATACCACGACCCCTGAACATCAAGAGCAAAAGAATGAACATGGGTAGGTTTTAGTCAGTAAAAGTCTGACTGAATTTCCCATCCGGAAAAAATAAAAAGACCTAAAGCCATGGCGCGTACTTGTTCCACGCAAGTCTTAAAGAGATATCAGCAAAGGAGAGGAACACGCCAAGGTCACTGCCTGATTTTCGAGAGAGATACAAAGGCCCCCAAACACAAAGGGTAAAAGCAAACATAAAAAAATCTCTTTTAAAAAAAACAAATCTTGATAAAAAAAAGTAGGTATATTCTCAGCTATATCAAAACATAAAGCTGGGCTAGATCTAGTCAAGGTTTATATTGCCTTAACCTAAACGATAAATCTTGAAAACTTTTTCGAGACGAATGAAGGTAGCTTTGAATTCGAGAAGCAACGTGTTACGCACGAAGCCCGTGTTGTAGTAAAGTTTATAATTTACGATCCTATTTCAGCCCTGGTTTTACAATAATAGTCCTTCGTTGAAAGTATTAGGTTTTGGTGTGAACGAACTCATTTTTCATTTGACACAAAAGGTGTTAACCGATTTTGTTCATTATTCTATTTCAAAGGAATTTGATTTAGCGTTAATGATCTTAGAACATGAATAATATGTTTTATTTTCTTTTGAATTTTCAAGAAAGGTATTTATTACAACTAGCTCTAATCTCAATGTTCACTGTACCTTGTACCTCGTAGTGGGCCTTGAGCGTGGAGATCGAATCCAGAAATTTCGTAACGAAAAATCCTAACAGTTTCATTACGAATACGGTCAGTTATTTTGTTCACAATTCTAATGTTCTATATTTGCGGGTTTGGTAGAGAATAGGATAATCGACATTACACTGGATCAAACCCAAACCACTTTATTTATTGCATAAGATTTTTTTATTTATTGCATAACTTGATAAAAAAATGCTATGCAATAGTTTTACCGCGGCAGTCCCCGAGTGCCACACGTATTTTTTTATTATTTATTTACTTCAATTACTAATGACTATGTTTACCATCCCTGTAATCATGAAAAAGTACGAGTCGGACTCGCACACCGGAGTTCCGTACAGACTTGGGACACAAATAGCTATATCTGGGGGGTCAGTCGCTTCAAGGGTAGCCAGTATTCGTAAAGCTGGTGTAAATTGGCGATCGATTAGATGTACTGAACCCGTACGGACGGTAAATCAGAACCGGTATATAAGAACCGAGAAGTAATAATAATCTTTTGATTGCGTAGACTTAGAGGTATGATTTTTCCACAACACTAAGGGACTATAGAGTTAAGCTTGAGGTTTAAATTTTAACTCCATATCTCCACGCTTTCCTGACATAAATAGGGTTTTGACAGACAGACGGACAACAAAGTCAGGACGGACGACACGTTTGGTGCAATAGGTGTGCGATCGACTGCTACGCTGCGTGTTGCGAGTACGATTCCTGCTCGGAACAAATATTTGTATGGCTTACAGATAGTTGCTCCGGGTCTGGCTGTTTGTGTATGTGAGTTTAAGTTTCCTAGTGTGGAGTAACGTTTTGATAAACAAACAAAAAAACATAATCCAATAAAGTTTTTTTTTTTATTTTGAGGGTTAACCCTAAAAATATATACACGATAAAAAATGTGAATACAAAATCATTTTTTTCTTTTTAAAGTGTATCAAAATGGCGATATGATTGGATTATCTTTTTATGTAAATGACAGCGAGTTTCTCGGTAAAAAGGGACACTGCCTGCTCCAGACCAGTTGTCAACGTTTTGACCGTGGTGAATTATTTACTAAAAGGTATGAATACAAATGAATGGGCTATGAAAGCAATTTGTTTAAAAAGCACATTTATTATAACGTTTTCTTTTTAAGCAAACTGTCTAGTCGTATGTGCGACTGGTGATCATCAGGGCTGGATTCAATTCCCGAGTTTCTTTTTACATCAGGAATTCTGGATGTGTGCTTTTAATCAGTACCATCATGACTTTATTCGCCTCTCGAATAATTTCTAAAACGCTTGCTCATTTCCATCGATCGCTCAGAGGCACAAAAACTTTGTCGAAAACGTGTACGTCATGGCGTTAAGTTGGGCCATCAAGAATTATGGTGGATGACTATTAATTATGGATGTAAATGTTCCTTTTGGGAAGTTCTTGAAATATTTGTGAGGACGGATTGTTAAATTTTTGTTAATTTGATTTTGTCTGTCAATGAATTGTGTTAATAATAAACTGTATTATTTGTTATCGTTGCATATTGATGTGGTTATAGAAGAGTCAAAAGCGTATTACTCGTAATCGGCAAAGAACGAGTAGGAACATACTGTAACGGAATAGACTCTCCATTATCTCCAACAGGAAATACGTCAATTTGTGTAAATGTGAACATGGCTGAAGTTTTTTTTCTTCACATTATTTTTCTTTAATCCGTGTAGGATGTACCTACTTAATATTATAAATGCGAATGTTTGTGAGGATGCATGTATGGATGTTTGTTACTCTTTCACGTCAAAACGGCTGAACGAATCTTAATGAAATTTTCCAAACAGGTAGATTTTAGTCTGAAATAACACATAGAATACTTTTTTAGATAAAGTGCGGGCGAAGCCGCGGGCGCCAGCTAGAATGATAATAAAACTAAAAACCGTAAAACTATGACTAATTACTCGCCAGTAAAACCACAAATTTCACAAATTGTGGTGAATTAATGAACCTAGCTCTAAGTGGCCAGTTTACATAATTAAATTCACCAATAATTATTTCGTGAAACCACACAGCTAAGCTTTCGACTGTTGACAAATGAAAAGCGATAATCGCAAAAATAAAAGCTCTGAAAAATCTGTGATATATTTTAAATGACTATAATATTGATTTCACCTATTCTAACTTTAGTATTTAGTTCTAAGTTTGCCAAATTACTATTATCATTTTCCTGCCCTTGTCCCATTCATTTGGGGTCGGCGCAAAACGTTTCCTTCCTCTATTCTCCCCATTGGACGTCATGGCATCATTTACTACTTTCTGCTTCATATAATTCCTTGGAGGTTGGAGATAATGGAGAGTCTATTCCGTTACAGTAGGTTCTTAGTCTTTCTGTTTTTTCTACGTCCTTACACACAACACGCCAGTTGCGAGTATTATGCTCTTGACTCTTCTATTTAAACCACACCAATATACAACGTTAACAAATAATACAGTTTATTATCAACACAATTCATTGGTATCGTATTACCCAGTACTAACTGGGTTGTGGAGGTCAGATAGGCAGTCGCTCCAAGTAAAATACTGGTATTCAGCTGCATCCGGTTAGACTGGAAGCCGATCCCAACATAGTTGGGAAAAGGCTAGGCAGATGATGACAATTCATTGACAGACAAAATCAAATTAACAAATGGCAAAATTTAACAATCCGTCCACACAAAATTTTCAAGAACTTCCCAAAAGCAACATTTACATCCATAATTAATAGTCCTCCACCATAATTCTTGATGGCCCAACTTAACGCCATGACGTGCACGTTTTCGACGAAGTTTTTGTGCCTCTGAGCGATCGATCGAAATGAGCAAGCGTTTTAGAAATTATTCGAGAGGCGAATAAAGTCATGATGGTACTGATTAAAAACATTTTTAAAGTCGTGTATAACAGTGAGAGCGATCTGACGAAAGACACGACAATAAGCTAGTTTCCAAAAAATATATTTGTCCGTCGTTTAGATTATTCAAAAATAAATGATAAGTATTTTTTTTTAATTAGAATTTCTTCGCAACGAGTGACGTCACACGTAACTTTAATGAGCTTTATCTTTGTTATGTTTATTCTAATCTAATATATAAAATTCTCGTGTCACAGTTTTCGTTACCATACTCCTCCGAGACGGCTGGACCGATTTAAACGAAATTTTGTGTACATATCGGGCAGGTCTGAGAATTGGACAATATCTATTTTTCATACCCCTAAGTGGGCAGCGGGTGAAACCGCTGGGCACAGCTAGTTTACAAAAAAATACGTGTTCCTTATTTTTGAATAATCTAAAATACGGACTTAATAGAATGTAATTACTTTGACCCAGGAAGCTACGCTATTTAACACATCGATGCGGAAGTTTTTCTCAAATACTACTAATTTTGTTAATGCGTACGTCTGTGAGGTTTGTTTGTTACTCTTTCACGCAAGAAGTATTGAAAAGATTTGCATGAAACTCGACACATAGCTAGTTTATAGCCTGGATTAATATGTGAGATTCCTTTTGAGAAACCATACTCTTATAGAAACACTTTGTTATCCGTGTGTCTGTAGAAACATCTCAGAAACGCGTAAAGGCATCGAGTTGAATTTAAAACCATATACTCAAGTTTGTTGTCACCGAGAAGTGTGAGAAAATCAACCCTTTAAGTCTACGCAGTCAAAAGATATGGACGTTTATGTCGCAAGTTTGTACGGAACCCTTGGTGCGTGAGGTTTCTTGCCCATAGAGATCTACGTTATGGAATGGATAACTACGGTACTTTCACAAGTTATTATGCCTTGTGACTGGGACTTCATTTTCATTTTTTTTTTACATTCAAAGGTGAGGCACCTTTTTATCTAATTGAAATATATAAATGACTAGCTTTTGCCCGCGGCTTCGCTCGCGTTAAATTCGGGATAACACAGTTCCCCTAGTGCCTTATTGATTTGTAATAGCAACGCTAAGTTTTACCTTTTCTTCCCTCTTTCTCCCTCACATCCCACTTTTTTCAAAAAAAATATTAGCCTATGTCCGTCTCCTGGTTCCCTACTATCTCTGTACCAAAATTCATTAAAATCAGTTTAGCTATTAAAGCGTGAAGAGGTAACAAACAAACAAACTCACTTTCGCTTTTATAATATTAGTAAGGATTTGAGTTTGAGATTAACTACAATTAACACGAAATATCGCAGTCACTTGCCCCGTCTCGGTTGCGTCAGTATTGACTTCGTCACAGTTGATTGCCCCCGTCAGCACCCGAACCAATCAGTGATTGGCGCGAATCAATTGATGATGCCTCCGGATATCCGGGCCTCCGCTGTCATCGCTTTATGCCTGATAGACTTTGATTAATAGTTCCGGCAACTGTTTGATATTAAACTTGATGTCAATTAATAAAGGATAGTATTTAAAAGTACTTCAATTTATTCCCATTTCGTTTACCTAATTTTGCCTGTGTTGCACCAAATATACTAAATTTGGCTTTGATAGTGGTATCAAGCGCTGTGATCTCCAAAAAGTTCTTAATCAGGACATGACTAAGACCTGGATTTGTGTACACAGGCACTAAAGGAAGAGGTACCGATTTCATTAATTAGAGGCGTGCATAGAGATTTTTTTGGGGATGGAATATCATCAAATAACATCGGGTGGAGTGTGGTGAGCAATGGATAGCTCACCGCCCGTTCGCCTAGTAACGACAGATGCGTTTGTGTTCCACGCGCAAAAGAGATGTCAGCAAAGTAGAGGGGTCTGCCAGGGCCACCGCCTACTGGGGTTGCGGGTCTTTCGAAGGAGATACAGCGGCCCTGGAACATAAAATAAGGAAATTATTTGGCTTTTAGTTAGTTATTTTAGTTTAGTTTAGTTTAAAATAAAACGTTGCCCCACACTAGGAATTCTCCTGTATTGTGGGTGCGCTTACAAACATTTAAACTCACATACACAAACAGCCAGACCCGGAACAATTATCTGTTGGCCATACTAATATTTGTTGCCTACGGACATCGAAGCCGCTCAACCACTAAGGCAACCGTTTAATACTGACTTCCTCCCTAAGTATGGAAGAACAAGACTTTCGATAAGTAAATCACAGCTTTTTTTTTCGCGTGTGGAAATCCTCAATGGAAGTCCTCTGCCTTTGCGGAGGGGTCTGTCAGACTCCTACCGACTAAAACCACACGGTGTTCCTTCTCGTCACTTCTGGGTGGGGTGCGGGGACACATTCGCATTCTACACAATCACCTCAGCATCCACTGTGTTTTCAACTGCATAAAGAATTTATCACATAAATCTTTTTCAGAGCCGTTGGCAACGCAGCCGAAGTCGAGAACGATGCCCTGCCGGCACCATCTTCACGCTAGCGCCGGGACCGGACAGCAGTGGCACAGAGTACGCTGGAGATCAGAGCTCGGAGCACAGCACCCCTGCTAACTCGCCCCGACATAGGATTAAGAGGGGTGAGTCTAGTTTTTATTATCATTGATAACCCTTATTAATTCACGGCTAAGGACCACAAAGATCGACTTTTCGATTCCGACTTCTAATATACAATATAAAAATCTAATATAAAATACATTTTAATCTTAACTATGTACATGTACATAGTTAACAATTAAATAGTGTAAATTTAAATCAAATTGACTTTTGAATATGATAATATTAATATTCAAGACATAATTCAATTTATTTTTATATATATCTTGACATCAATTATTATTTATTTGTTTTGCATTTTGTAATTATATTTCAAAAGTTAGGTGTTAAATGCAATTAAATGAAAAATGAAATTTTGCAAAACATGGGCGCTCACAAAATCAATGAACTCAGAACTTTGCATGTCTGATTAGCCAGTTAATGTAAATGCGTTAATGTAATTATGCCAGGACAGTCCACTGCGATCTATAACGACAGTCGTCATCACAGTCACAAATACCTAACTGGCAAAAACGCCACTAAACACATATACATATATGAAATAATAGTTTAAAAAACACGAAAATTCGATTTAAGTCACGTGACAATTTTTTTTTTTCGTATTCCTGACTGTAAACCCTTTCATTCGATATCCATATCATGGGTGTGGATTTCAAGCAGCCAGTCCGCCATCTTGGGGAAGCCGCCATATTGGATTTGAAATGACATTTCTTATAGGCATGTATTGTCATCAGAACGTGTGCAAAATTTCATCCTAATCGAAGACCGGTAAGTGCGTTAAATTAAGATTCCAAGATTTTCTTACATACAAGTAAAGCTAATAAGAACGTCTTAAAAGTACAGTCGAACATTTGAAGTCGGTTAAAAGTTACATTTTTTTTTTTGAGTTACGACATCGAGATTTACTTTAGCTCTTTTTACAAGAGAGTTAAAGAAAAATATAGACATAAAGTAATTTAATTCCCAGCAAAATGAAAAATTTCTCTTTCCACTCGTCTTAAAATAAATATTTCTATTAAATTGACTTCTCTGAGGATCAAAAAGCCCGAGGGATTAGTCTGCGGTTACCTCGGTTGAAAATTAAATGAAAGGATAGGTTACATCATTTTTGTAGACGTTTGATTGTTTTTTTTATTGTTATATTAGATTAGATTTAAAAGTCACATGTTAGTTAAAATATAAGTGAGGAGCTCGTGGCTAAATAATAGCAGCCGCTCGGGTCAATCTTTAGGTTAAGCCGCGCTTGCCTGCGTTGGTCTGTGGATGGGTGACTACCTATTTCATACCGAGTTTCCTCCGTGCCAGTTGTCATTCGTAGATCTTTGACAGTCGTTACAGGTAGTCGCTCCATGTAAAATACTGATATGCAGGTGCATCCGGTTAGACTGGAAGGTGACCCCAACATATTTGGGAAAAGGCTAGGCAGATGATGATGATTTTAGTTAAAATATGATAACAGTATTTCACAGGAGCTAAAATAGAGGTAAGATTTGGATCAAAAGTTATTCTTTAACATCAATCACTTTTCTTTGATCGCAATCATGATACACTTTTTTATTACTGATGGGAAATCACCATATAACTTGTTCAGCTCTGGGTGGAGCAGGGGAGACTGTCAGACTTGTACAGACTACACCCACCCATGTTTCTTATTTTGCCCTTTATGTTCCGGGCCCGCGCTATCATTCGAACAACCCGCATCCCCGGCAGACCCCTCTGCTTTGCTGACATCTCCTAAACACGTGCGTGAAACACTAACGCGCAGTCGACACGGCAATCACGACATCCTGATGACGGCTTTCAGGTTTATTACAAAAATCGGGTGATTTTTGTTGAAGATTCTTCGTGATTCTTTATAGCTGACTCTGGACAATTTCCTTCAAGCTAAAAATTCGTAATCTTGGTTAAATCTTTTAGATTCTCAATTTACGTAATTTTACGATTATATTTGACAGTCAACAGTCGCTGCCGTGCATCAAAATAGCTCCGAAAAAATCTCTTAAACAAATAAGTAATTAGTAGTAGGTAATAAGTTTTTTTTTATACAAGTTTGTCATTATTTTAGTAACATTGCGGGGCGTAATGAATTTGGAGACGAAATGGTAAATGCCACTAGTAATCTATACTTAATATTATAAAGCTGAAGAGTTTGTTTGTTTGTTTGAACGCGCTAATCTCAGGGACTACTGGTTGGAATTGGAAAATTCTTTTAGAGTCGGATAGTCCATTTCTTGAGGAAGGCTATAGGCTATATAACATCACGCTACGACCAACAGGTGCTGAGCAGCGTGGGTGAAACCGCGTGGAACAGCTAGTAATAATAATAAAAAGCTTGCCAAATGCGAATCGGACTAGCGCACCGAGAGTTCCGTCTTGCAACATAAACGGTCATATCTTTTTACCGCTAAGATTTAGGGGGTTGATTTTCACAGCTTCAATAGACTAGAGACTTAAGTACATAATTTTATTTTCAACTCGATACCTTTAGGCGTTTCTGAGATAAATGGTCTAGACAGACAGACAGATGGGCAACAAAGTTGATCCAATAAAGGTTCTGTTTTCCTTTTAAAGTACTTAACCCAAAAAAATATAAAAAAAAATGTTTGACACGCTGCTTAAAAAAAGGTAAAAATATCGTTTGTAAATATAATTTGTCTTGAATGTGAATTTCGAATAAGATACAATACTTACTTAGTTTTGTATCTTATAAGATACAATACTTACTTAGAATTGTATCTTAGCACTTATCAGTCAAACTTTTCACAAAGTTGGTTTCGTCCGACTTTGCCGTGAGCCTTGATAAACAGACGTTAACGTTATTTAAACGTAAACCCACTTTGTACCTTCACTGGATGGTCTAATTAAGTTTTAGATTAGACGCCACCATTGTGAAAATTAAGTTAAGTGCTTTGTTAGTTCAGCCATCAGTACAGATACGCTTTTGACTTTAATAAACTTCACAATGAAATAAAGGAGACTGGCAAAATTAGACAAACCTATAAAATAAAGGAGAATGGGTAAAACAGATACGTATAGTGATAATATTAAAGCAAAACTAGAAGCTATTTGTGGTTTAGTTGAGAACTAATTCATTTGTGGTCGGTATTTATGTTGGTGTTAATCTGTTAGCAAGTTGGTTTGGCAATTAAATTGTTTGTAAGTCCAGAGATCCCAAACCTTTTTTTAACGGATTTCTGTTAACCGTTAGTTTAAATATTGTTTGGTTTATGTAGACCGTTTCATTACTCTAGTGGTGGCAAGCACTGACTGAGCTTGAAGACTGACTGACTGACTGAGCTTGAAGTCCTGTTTTCGAATCCCAAGTTTGACAAAGTGTTATTGAATTTTTCCATTACGAATTTCGCAGTCATACGAAGTCTTTAAAAAAAAAACTTTGCTCTAAAACTTAACTAAAAAAAACTCCTGAATCGTCGGTGCGTTAAAACATACATTTAAACTCACATACACAAACAACTAGACCACGCGCGCCTCAAAGAGAAGACAGCAAAGCAGAAGGACCTTCGCCACCGCCTGCCGGGGTTGCGGGTTGCTCGAAAGAGATACCGGAACATAAAGGGCAAAAGAAGGAACATTTAACTCCACCCCCCCCCCCTCTGCTACGCCCAGGGGAGCTTAATCAAAGATTTGCCATCCACATCAAAAGGCTAAACTGTCTCACGCTTCTTTAAATACACAAAACAGTAAACTTGAATTGCCATGATGTCATTTTACCTGAAATAACTGTTTTATTTAAATAACGGATCGAAAAAGAAGAAGCAGTTTTTTATTAACTGCTAAGAGAAAACCGTTTAAAAAATGTGACAAAAAACACAAGTCAATCATTCTCAGTCAACAAAGTTAAATTGCTAAAGAGAAATTGTTGACCAACATAGAAGCCTATTCCAATTTAAAACACTGGGTTGTTTAAGAAAAGAGAACAAAAGGTTGTTATTGGAAAACCAACTCTAATTGTATTTATAGAACCGGTGCTTTCCAATTAACGGAAAGAGTATTAAGTGAACTGAATTTACTTTACATTTGCATGACTTTATTGTTTAAAGGGATAAAATAAAAGTATCCTTTTAAAGCTGTTTGATAAAATTAAATGTTTTTTTTTACAAGAGTTATATACTTTAAAAGATGATTTATTGAAACATACACAGTAAGTACTTCTATTATAAAAGCGAAAGTGCGGTACGGCCATTTAGGCGTGAAGATGTAACAAACATACAAACAAACAAACTCACTTTCGCTTTTATAATATTACTAAGGATTTACTATTGGACAAAAATAGGTTCGATATAAAAAGTCTAGACTAGTATTCATCCTATCCTCCAGTTAAGTCTGGATTAGATCCTGTGACGTCATCGTTATTGTACTAGGCTAGCAGTAATTTCTTGGAGGTCACGTTAAGTTCTGGCGGCCTGCCAAGATACCGTTTATCAGATTTATTTGTTGTTAAATACTTCCAACTCCCCAGGCAGTTGGTAAATGTTTTAATAAACAATATTGATCTATTCGAACTAACTAATTTGCTGTGGCACTTAGCTGCCTTGTTTTTGATGAGTTTTGTCGGAATTGGAATTGAAATCGACAACAGATCGCTTCGGTCAGTGTCCAAAGATATTTAAGATAACAAAAATATGATATACTAGATTTTGCCCGCGGCTTCGCCCGCGTTAAATTTGGGGTAGCACAGTTCCTCTTGCGCCTTTTTGATTTGTAATAGCAACGATAAGTTTTCCCTTTTCTTCCCTCTTTCTCCCTCACATCCCACTTTAAATAAAAATAAGCTTATGTCGGTCTCCTGCTTCCCAACTATCTCTGTACCAAAATTTATCAAAATCGGTTTAGCCATTAAAGCGTGAAGAGGTAACAAACAAACAAACTCACTTTCGCTTTTATAATATTAGTAAGGATGAAGAAAAGCCTTTTCTCAGTTTTATCTGTTTAGCTTTTCTCCAAAAACCGTTGCAGTCAGCTTCTTACTTGTTCGAATGCAGCTGAATACCAGTATTTATCATGAAGCGACTACTGCCTAGTTATTATTTTTATGCGATTTTGAATGAGAAATATATTTTTACTTGTAAAGGGAAATGGTACTGGTATCTTTAACGCAGGTTACTTTGTAATCTAGCTAAGATGCCAGTTGCGACCCATACCGTAACTATAAAACCACATTTAAGTTTTTATACTATTTAAATAAAGAAATATAATATCCTGTCATGTATTTTGTGTGTGCATAAATAAATAAAATAATGTGCCGAAAGTCTGACAACCAGTCTTACCAAGGGGTATCGTATTACCCAGTATTAACTGGGTTGTGGAGGTCAGATAGGCAGTCGCTCCATGTAAAATACTCATATTCAGCTGCATCCGGTTAGACTGGAAGCCGACCCCAACATAGTTGGGAAAAGGCTAGGCAGATGATGATGAAATAAACATGTCATCCAATGGTAGTAGAAGTCACCTCTGAATCACAAGTTACCGTTTTAGAAATACTTAGGTCTGCCTGACTGCGGAGATCCTGCGGCAAAACTTAACAACTGGATGGACAAATCACTGCTCCATTATAATTCCTCTCAGTCATGATGTGTTCAGCAGCCTGTTTGATCTGTACTCTATACTTAGCTTAATTCATTTTATTTGATTTTATCTTTTAGATTTTTTTTATGAAATATTAGATAATTACTAGCTTTTGCCCGCGGCTTCGCTCGCGTTAAATTCGAGGAAACACAGTTCCCCTTTCCTGTACCTGCTGGTGCTACCTGTAGTTTTTACCCTTGCGCCTTATTTATTGGAATAGCAAAGCCAAGTTTTCCCTTTTCTTCCCTCTTTCTCCTATGTCCGTCTCCTGGTTCCCAACTATCTCTGTACCAAAATCGTCAAAATCGGTTTAGTCATTAAAGCGTGAAGAGGTAACAAACAAACAAACTCACTCTCGCTTTTATAATATTAGTAAATTACGTTGAAAAAAAAATCAAAACGTACTAACATATTAACAGTCGGATAGGAATTTGTTGAAGAAATCTTTCGGAGTCATCCAATATTAACGTTGCTCATTTGTAGTAGAACCTCTGTAATCTAAATTAACACGAGTTGTCACGGCATTGTTAGTTGAATGAACTCGAATATCAAATGTGGATCAAAATAATGTCCTTTTATTTTGCTTCAATTTTTGGAAAGAATATGTCCGAATTAATAGTTATTTTAGTATAGAAGTATTTCATTGAACATTTAAAAAATAAAAAGAGAAATGACGGAGAAAGAGGGATGAAAAGGGAAAACTTAGTATTGCTATTACAATAAACAAGGCGCAAGGACAAAAACTAAAATCAGGAAAGGGAAACTGTTACCCCGAATTGAACGCGAGCGAAACCGCGGGCAAAAACTAGTTAGCTATAGCTAACATTAATATTATTGCATTGTGCATTTTATAAAATGCACAATGCAATAATACGTGTAATGATTTTTATAACAATCCTTTACTTTACACTGTAAGCTGTGGAGGCTTATAAATGGCTTTTCGTTGATTACCTTTCTATAACTTTTATATTTTTAGACTTGTGAACCACCCCATTCTAAACAAGCGCGGTTTAACCATGGACCGGAGCGCAGTTATTATTTAGCCACTAGCTCGTCCTAAATTACTCTGCCTGGCCTTTTTTGTTTTTTGGGGTGAGAAAATTATCAAAAAACTTCCCCCGCTCTGTGCGGTGCGCGGGGGAGTGAAAGACTTGTACTGAATAAAACCACCCATATTCCTTCTATTACCCTTTACGTTCCGAGGCCGCGGCATCTCTTTCGAACAACCCGCAACCCCGGCAGGCGGAGGCTCTGGCCAGCCCCTCTGCTTTGCTGACACCTATTTGAGGTGCGCGTGGAACAATAACGCGCCGTCGACACGGCCTGTCGTCAATAGACGGACGGACGGTGAGCTACCCATTGCTCACCGCCCACAGGCCCACCCACTGGCCTTATCTTCCTAATTTCCATTTCTAAACGCCTTTGAGGTGTTCACGCAGAACAAGCAAAAAGGTTTTATTGTTCCAGAATAGAAATGATTTACTTGACTAAAGTACGGAATGTTTTAACGTTTTGATTGGGACCAAAGATAAGGCAGAAAAGGTTTTTGTCGTAAATAACATCCATTGAATTAAGTCCATATAAACATAGGCTCCTTTGTTTAAAAACGTTGATAAAAGCTATGGTTGTAACCACTACATAGTTCCTTCAAGGAATAGGTTCCTTTTACGACGTCAAGCTATAGAGCTTGACGTCGTGAAAATTCACGGTAAAAAATTGGATCTTCGTTTTTCGGAGGCCCTAGTACGAGTTCCCGGCGTTAATGTTACGAAATACATTAATTTCAAAATTAAAAATACGCTTCAAATGTCATATTTCTATACTTTTATCGCTGCGAAACATGCAATAAATTGTCATGTAGCATTTTTGGTAAAAATATTTGTAATGTACTTGACATTCAGTCTCATCCGAAGATATGACGCAATTCTCAAAAAAAATTAAACATTTCTACCTTCCCTTTGATTCCAGTTAATTAAGAGTAAGGTTTATAAATACAAATGTACAAAAGCCCAGTCTAAGTAGGTATTTATAGCCGCGGAGCGCAGCATGTTTGTTTGTTACTCCTTCACGCTCAAACGGCTAAATAGATTTTAATGAAATTTGGTATGTAAAAAGCCCATACCCTGGATTAACCCTAATTTTGTATAAGGACCGAATTTTGACTAAGGACCCGAATTTTGTATTCCGGTCTACACGGCTGTAACCACGGGGCGCAGCTAGTCAGTCATAATTTACCAACCCGACGGACATAAACACACAAAGGTTAACCCGACAACGTTTGTGAATAGATATAAACGTGTGTATGTATGTAGTGTCAGCCAATACATTCCAAGGAACCCGTAGACATCTCAATCTTGTGATTAATTAAATGCCAATCAAAGTCAGACCCGATGTTCTATTGTTTCGATCATGGCTTGCTCGACTCCATTCACAGGCAACCCAAATTCGACATGGTTTATCGAGTAGAATTAATTTAAAAGAGGTTACCGGAAGAATACGGTGCATTTACTTTTGGTAAGCGTTTCATTGATAGTCTTATATTACACTAGCTGGTGCCCAAGGCTTCGCCCACGTGATATCGAAAAAAAAGTATCCTATATGTTATTCCAGACTATAATATACCTCTGTGCCAAACTTCATCAAAATCCGTACAGCCGTTATGACGTGAAAGAGTAACAAACATTCATACATCCTCACAAACATTCGCATTTATAATATTAGTGTAGGATGATGAGGTATTTATCTATATTTATAAAAGAAAAAATCACAGATTCTTAATGAAATCTCAGAAACTACAAGTTTTAGAAGTATCAAATTTTTCACAGAAATATTTTTTATTAAATTTGGCACAGAGGGAGATTATACTCTGGAATAACACAGAGGATACTTGTTTTTCGATATCACGTGGGCGAAGCTGCGGGCGCCAGCTAGTAATAAATATATTTAACGAAATTATCCATGTCATGTAAGTATTCGTTTGAAGACGACTAAACTCTATTTGAATAGATACATATGCCAATTATGTAATACTATAAAGTGGTTCAGGATTGGTAGGTATGAGACAAATGTACGAACGTATGGTTTATTAATCAGCTGGTAAATCAGTAGTTCATTAATAATGTAGGTACAAGCCGGCCGCTTGATCAACTAATTGTGTTTAACCTCTTTCAGCTGTCAATGTCGGTTAGAATGTGAAGACAGCGGGTTTCGCTATTTTTTTTTCTTCCTAATTAAAACGTTGCCTACACAAGGAATTTCTCCTGTATCGTGGGTGCGTTTACAAACATTTAAATTCACATACACAAACAGCCCGAACTTAAACAACTACCTGTAGGTCATACAAATATTTGTTCCGTTCGGGAATCGAAACCCGTGACACGCAGCGCAGCAGTCGATCGCTCAGCCACTGCGCCAACCGTGTCGTCAGTTCTCAGTAGAGTCTCGATTTGTGTCCGGTTGATGGCAATAGGTTCTCTATACGAAATAATTAAACACGGCGAAACATGGATGTACACATGGATGGACGCCTGCACATCAAGCAACTACAATCTGTCAGATTGCTTTGATAGATTTTCGACTTTAAATCTAAAATATTAGGTTCAAGGTTCATTGGGAAAAATTGTCAGTTTCGGGTAGCTTGACCTGCAGGCGTCTGTACTATTAGGGAAACCACGACAATAAACGTCAATACCATTCCAATTATTTTAATAGATCTTACCAACCCTTTAACGACATATTCTTATCGATGATACACAACAACTCACCTTGAAATACATAGAAAATCGTTTCTCAGATAATATTAATGACTTAGCAAGCATTTGGATCGATTTCTCATGAATTTTCCCTAACTAATTGTGGTGACATAGGAGTACTGGCTTATTAATTCATTCTGCGAAGTGGGCCAGTTATATGCTTTAGGGCTTTAAACGTAAACTGTATAATGAGACATGGCGATGCTCTTATTCAGAATTGGCATTGTACAGTCAAATGGACCAACGAACATGTTACCCTTTAGCATTCCACAAAACGTGTCACGAATAACCAAAACGTGGGCATAGTCATAGTCATCCTACTAATATTATAAATGCGAATGTTTGTGAGAATGTGTATGGATGTTTGTTACCCTTTCACGTCAAAACGGCTTATCGGATCTTGATGAAATTTGGCACAGAGGTAGATTATAGTCTGGAATAACACATAGGATATTTTTTTCCTGCCGCGGTCGCTAGCTAGTTTGTTCATAAACAAGTAATTTCAATTTAACACATAAATAATTTACACAATCTTAGTTAACAATAAATTTAAATTACTACAATAAATTAAACACAGTCACTCTAAAGAAAATTAAGAGAGATAGCAAAATGGTTAAGAATTCTCGACCTAAACTACACCGTCGAATTGCATGCAAGTGAAGTAGTATATGACTCCGTATATATTAGCTATATACTACTTGCAGTATTTATTATCTAAGCGTAAGCAATAAGGTGAAGCAGCAGATGAAGAAATAAAATGCTGGGCGAGAGCGACAGAGTTATATTGCCAGAACAAAGTACAAAGCGTAAAGTAAATCTAATACAAAATACACAGCTATTTATACTAAACATTAAACTTAAATAATAATAAAAACGGCTCCCACTTGGCATATCTGCGCAGGAGTTTACGCCTACTCATTAGCGCGGACAATAGACGAGCGCGCCGCCATCTTGCCTCATTAGTGTCTGTACAAAAGATGCGTAGACGCCATGTCCTGGGAGGCGGAGCTAAGTTCGACTGACGTCACAAAGTGGGTGGAGCTTTTGCGATTTGTTTTGCACACGGCACGCTCTGACGTAAAGTGGCGTGATCCTGTGCTTCGTTGAGTTGGCGAGTGTACTCGCCACACCACTCCCCCGGCGAGACCGTGACTACGGGCGATAGTAATCCGGGAATTTTACCGTCCTGCCGCTTCTTGTCTTCCTGACTGTGTTGTTAGGTTGCACTGGGTCTGGTGTTTGACTTTGACCTGGTTCCAGCTCTTCTTTCGTCATGTATGCGGGTTTTACTCGGTCAATTGTCACCTTCTGTCTTCTCCCATGCACTTCAATATCCACTGTCGTTTCGTTGCGAGCAAGGACTTTGTGTGGACCTGTATATGGGGCCTGCAGTGATCTTCGACCTGGACCTTCGCGCAGGAAGACGTGAGTTGCCGTGCATAAGTCTTTCGGGATGTAGAATGGTCGACTAGAGCTTGTATGCCACGACGTTGGTTGCGGTGTCAGCTTGGTCATGTGGGCACGTAATCTGTCTACCAGGTCACTAGTGAAGTAGTATATGACTCCGTATATATTAGCTATATACTACTTGCAGTATTTATTATCTAAGCGTAAGCAATAAGGTGAAGCAGCAGATGAAGAAATAAAATGCTGGGCGAGAGCGACAGAGTTATATTGCCAGAACAAAGTACAAAGCGTAAAGTAAATCTAATACAAAATACACAGCTATTTATACTAAACATTAAACTTAAATAATAATAAAAACGGCTCCCACTTGGCATATCTGCGCAGGAGTTTACGCCTACTCATTAGCGCGGACAATAGACGAGCGCGCCGCCATCTTGCCTCATTAGTGTCTGTACAAAAGATGCGTAGACGCCATGTCCTGGGAGGCGGAGCTAAGTTCGACTGACGTCACAAAGTGGGTGGAGCTTTTGCGATTTGTTTTGCACACGGCACGCTCTGACGTAAAGTGGCGTGATCCTGTGCTTCGTTGAGTTGGCGAGTGTACTCGCCACACAAGTATGATACTCGTCTTGAACAAATCTTAACCAATAAACTCAAGATAACATAGCAACATTTTCTCGAAGATTTTCGCAAAACTACAGTAAACACGAAATATATCATTCGTTTATTACAATCCCGAGTTCGTTTCACGACAGCCTCGGGAATATATTGAAGCTCTACTAGGTCCCGAATTTCCCTTCATGGTCTCATAATTTATTTACAAGGTGAATACGTAAATAAAATTCACTGCCTCGTTGTTCCAATAGCTGCAAGCGCCACTGGTGGGCGATGGGGTCTTGGCCTACATTCTTTGCATTAACTTAATCAAAAATCATAATCAACGTAAATTATTTATTTATTAAATAAATTGCTATTTACAAACTAGAATAGTCACAAACGAATAATAAAAATAAAATAATGGTAAATTACAGGGCGTCAAAAAAATCGTCATCGCAGTCAACAGGAAAAGTGCCCAGAAGGCTGACAGCATTACCGCGTTGGATGGCAATGCTATTTTTATATTATTCTATTAATGAATACCTAAATGACAAATTTAATAATTAATATTGACATTTAATTGAATAATAATATTAAGGTGAGGACATTAAAATCGAATCTTGCATGCCTCAGGAAACTGACTATTATACTACTTATTGACATTTAATTTTAATTTAGACATAACATTTTTTTTATTTGTATTTTTAATATTTTTATTTTTTAATACCTGAATGAACATTTGAATTAATTAACCATTTTGTATGCCTTTCGGCGGGACATTGTAAGGATCAATTTTTTTTTATATAACATCATAATATTGTACCCTCTGTTCACAAAATTAATAAATGAATTTGAATTTGAATTTTTTGCGCAAAAAACAAGCCAGCCCTCTGGTCACGAGAACAGTCGACCAGCTGCTTGGCGATTTCTCGAAATTACAATCTCAATAATTTATTTGAAAGAACATTGTCGGTATGTACCTACATTACATGGTCTTTTTAGGGTTCCGTAGTCAACTAGGAACCCTTATAGTTTCGCCATGTCTGTCTGTCCGTCCGTCCGTCCGTCCGTCCTCGCTTAATCTCTGTGACCGTTAGCACTAGAAAGCTGAAATTTGGTACCAATATGTATATCAATCACGCCGACAAAGTGGTAAAATAAAAATTTGAAAAAAATGTTTTATTAGGGTAGCCACCCCATATGTAAAGTGGGAAGTGATTTTTTTTTAGTTTCAAACCTAACGTGTGATATATTGTTGGAAAGGTATTTAAAAATGAATAGGGGTTTACTAAGATTATTTTTTGATTATATCATTAATTTCGGAAATAATCGCTAAAAAAGTTAAAAACAATGTGTCCCCCCCCCTCTAACTTTTGAACCATAAGTTTAGAAAATATGAAAAAAATCTGAAAAGTAGAACTTTATAAAGACTTTCTATGAAAATTATTTTGAACTTGATTGAAACAACAGTTTTTGTACAAAAAAGACAAAAAGTTGTACAAAATAATTTCTGGACTAAGTTTGTAGTATAATCGTATATGCAAGCTTTTTTGTAACTTTGTTTACATATTTTATTATCCTGAACGTATCTTTTTTCAAACAAAAAAAGAATTATTAAAATCGGTTCTCGCAATCCAAAATTACCACCGAAATTGCACGTCTTTGTATTAATTAGTAACCCAATTCCCCGAGAGATGGCGCTGTAGGTACTTATTAGTATTACATTGGATCGGGTATTACCGAATTGTTCGGTTGGCCTCATAACTGGGAACACTTATTGTGACGGACGGGAAACTACGGAACCCTACACTGAGCGTGGCCCGACACGCTCTTGGCCGGTTTTTTTTTTTTTTTTTTTTTTCGGGTGGGAAATCATCCAATGACTTCCCCCGCTCTGGGTGGAGCGGGGGGGCATGTCAGACTTGTACTGACTAAAACCCACCCATGTTTCTTCTATTGCCCTTTACGTTCCGAGGCCGCGGTATCTCTTTCGATCAACCCGCAACCCCGGCAGGCAGAGGCTCTGGCAAGCCCCTCTGCTTTGCTGACTCTCTTTGAGGCGCGCGTGAAACACGAACGCGCCGTCGACACGGCCTGTCGTCAATAGACGGACGGACGGTGAACTACCCATTGCTCACCGCCCACAGGCCCGCATCTACGGTGGCCGGAGGTCGTCTCGCGGCGCCCGGCGCCATGGGCGTCTCCCGCGGCGGCTGGGTTGGGCAGATGTTCTCTCCCTCAAACGCCCGGCCACCTCCTTCGCTAGCATTACTGCTTCGCAGAAGGTGGTGACCGCTTCCCATTCCCTCTCGCTCCGGACCATGGCCTGAACCAGGGCCGGACGCGAGAGATCGCCGCCGCCGATCGCCTCTACGAGGGCACGGCGGTGCTCTGCCCAAGCCGGGCAGATCGCCACTGTGTGCTCCACCGTGTCCTCCGGGCGATCGTCACAATGGTGACACCCGGGCGCTTCCTCCCGCCCGATGATGTGCAGGAACCTCCCGAAACTTCCGTGTCCGGTGAGGACCTGCGTCAGGCGGTAGGTGAGGACGCCATGACGCCTCTCCAGCCACTCCTCAAAGAGGGGACTTACCGCCACTATTGTAGCGTGCCCTGCACGGGGTTGCGACAGTCGCTCTCTCCATGCCACCATGAGATCGCACCGGAGGTCTGCCCGCCGAGCGGCAACTTGCCGCGGCAGTGGGTTTTCCCCCCGGTGTAGTGCCTCTGCGCGCCACTCAAACAGGCGCGCGAGGACTATCGCCTCCAGATCCCACGGTGGCAGTCCGGCAAGGAGGCTTGCTGCCTCGCCAGAGATCGTGCGGTAGCCCCGGACAAGCCGTATGGCCACCACCCTTTGGGGCGCGTTCAGATAGTGGGCGGCGCGCCGCCCTAAAGAACGCGCCCATACTGGGGCCCCGTAAAGGGCCATGGACCGCACGACTCCGGCATAGAGCCTACGGCAGGAGGCGTTTGGCCCCTTGAGGTTGGGCAGGAGCCGCTTGAAAGCAGCCCCCGTCCGCTCGAGCTTGGGAGCCAAACGTCGGAAGTGTTCGACGAAGTTCCACCGGCTGTCGAGGACGATTCCCAGGTACTTCATCGTCGACCCGACCCCGATGCGAACCCCTCCTACCGTCAACTGGGATCCCGACGGTGGCGTGTTTCCGCGGCCATGAAAAACCATGGCCTCGGATTTGTGCAAGGCCACCTCGAGACCCAGTAGCCGGATCCTCTCCGCGACTATCGCAACCCCGCGTGTCACATTGTCGGCCGCCGCCTGGTGCGACCCCCCCTGAGCCAGGACGAGCGTGTCGTCAGCGTAACAAACTACACTGACGCCGCTGGGGAGGTCGGCGCGCAGCACCCAGTCGTAACCGATGTCCCACAGGAGCGGCCCCAAGACCGATCCCTGTGGGACACCGCATGACATCTCTCGCCGGTTCCACTCTCCAGAGCGACCGGGGTATATGACGGCCCTGTCCGTCAGATATGCCCCAACCACACGACGAAGATAGGTCGGCATCCGGTGGTATTGGAGTGCCTCCCTGATGCAGCCCCAGGGCATGGTGTTAAACGCGTTAGCGATGTCGAGAGACACCGCCACGACAACCCCACCCCTGGACACTGCAGCCCCCGTCGTAAGGGCTCTCACGCGCATGATGGCGTCCACCGTCGAGCGCCCCTTGCGGAAACCATACTGGTGATCCGCAAGATCCGGCCCCGTCCCCACAAGGTGCCCGACGAGGCGGTTTGAAATTACTCTTTCAAAGAGCTTGCCCACCTCGTCGAGCAGCACAATGGGCCGGAATGCGGACGGAGAGTCCGCAGGGCGCCCCGGCTTCTGAATGAGGACCAGCTTCCCCGTCTTCCAACGAAGTGGGAACTGGCCTCTCTCCAAGCATGCGCTTAGGAGCCCTAGTAGTCGGGGCCCGAGAGCCTCCAGGGCCAGGACCCAGGCTTTGCCATGCAAGCCATCGGGTCCCGGGGCGGTGTTTTTGGCTTTCAGCCTGCCCACCGCCGCTCTCAGATCCACCCCAGTCACCTCCGGAACGTCGTCGTCGTCGTTGTCCTCGTGGTCCGCTTGTGGCACCGCAGGCGGCGGAGCCATGGGCGGAGGAGCATGCTCCCCTCGCGAAGGGAACAGAGCGCTCACCACATCCTCAACTAGTTGGGGCCGGAGACTCTGCGTCAGCGGGGGGGCCCTGGTGCGGAGTTTATCCCGCACCATCTTGTATGGGCGCCCATACGGATCCCCGTCCAGAGACTCCAGCATCTCCTCGCGGGCCAGATCCTTGGCCCGCAAGACACCTTCTAGGAGGGCGGTCTTCGCCGCTCTGTACCCCTCATACAGCTCCGCCTCGATGGCTGCCGCATCTGGTGTTCTGATGCGGAGCCTGCGGTGCCTGGCGTACCGGTGTCGCGCAGCGACGCATGCCTCTCGCAGTGCCGTCAGCTCGCGCGACCACCAGTACACCTGACGCCGGGCGCTTCCAGGCCGGACTCGGGGCATTGCCACGTCACTGATCTCAGACATGGCCTCCTGGAACCAGTCCGCCTCGTGGTTAGTGTCGGCAGGCCTGTCCGGTGATGACACCCAGGCCTGCACGATCGAGGCTTCCAGGAGGAGCTCCCGGTCCAGCTGTTTCAGCGCCCAACGCGGACCACTCGGGGCCTGTAGGACCGGCGCGCTGGAGGTCTGGGTGGAGACGTCGAGCCGGATATACCGGTGATCGGAGTAGGTCTCCACCTCCTCCATGACGCGCCAGTCGACGACACGCGGCGACAGAGCGGGGCTAGCGAACGAAATGTCCACGACAGACTCGCCCCGCATCCGCACACACGTGGGGACAGAACCCCGATTTAGGACGACTAGGCCTGTCTCCAGTGCCCAGTCCTCCACCATCCTTCCCCGCACATCCGTGCAGCGAGAACCCCAAGCCAAGTTCTTGGCGTTGAAGTCCCCGAGCACTAGCACGGGGAGGGAGGAGTTACCGACGACGACGGTCAACTCGCTCAGGGAATTGTGGAACTCGGCGAGAGTTCGGCTCGGGGAGAAGTAGACGCCCGCTACGACTATATCCCCGAACCGTGCCGCGACGCACCCCTGACCCTTCCTGACACCCTCGAAGGACGGGGTACCGGCGGCGGCCGACGAGATGATGGTCACTGAGCCGCTCAGGTCCTCAACCCAGTCGTCCCTGGGGAGGACAAAGTACGGCTCAGCGACCACGGCGATATGAATCGACCACTGCGCCATGCTCTGGAGCAGGAGATCCTGAGCGCAGGCGCAGTGGTTGATATTCGCCTGGAGGAGGCGTAATGGGGCCGTTATTGGCACTCCATTACAGCCCCCTCCTGGGCCCCCTCTGATGGCCCGGCTGCCGCCGCTGTGGCGTCAGCGGCGGCAGTGATAGCGGCGGCAGCAGCGGCGACGGCTGTGGCGGCGGCGTTGGTGGTGGTGGTCGCGGAGGACTTTCCCTTGCCCCTGGTTTTGGCGGGTGGTGCGCAGGCTTTGCCACCCGCCCGGTGATCGGCCGGCTTGGCCGCCGTCGCACATGCGTCGCAGTGCGGAGCGGCGTCGCAAGTCGCGGCCTTGTGACCGGGCTGACCGCAGCGGAAGCACAGTCGGCTGCGGTCCACCTCCGAGCACTTGACTGCCACGTGGTGACCCACGTGACAGCGGAAGCACCTCAGAGGTCTAGGCTCCAGCAGTTTGACCTGCGCAGATACCCAGCCCACCAGGAGCCTTCGGCCCTCCACGATCGCTTTGGCCGCCGCCACGGGGCAGCTTACCGTCATGGTTCGCATACCCTCGAAGTCAGGACGTACGGTGCCCACTGCCTTCACTTGGTCAGCAGGGCACCCACCAGTCCTGACGACGGCGGCCACCACCTCCTCCTCTACCACGGAGTCGTCCAGGCCCGATATGCGCAGGCTTGCGCATTTGACAGGCCTGGACACTCGGGCCTCGTCCGCATTTATGGACGCTCTGAGCTTTTCAGCTAGGGCGTCAGCGGACGGACCACTGGCTGCACCGGGAATCTCCAGCATTCGAGCCCCCGTTGCGGTGACTCTAAGCCGGAGGCCCCCGGTGATCCCGAGCTCCACCAAATTGACCGCCGCCTTAGCTTTGGCAAGCACATCGCGGTAGGTCACGCCCCTTTTCTCCGCGTCCGGCTGTAGTGTGACCACCACAGCCGCGGTCTTTGGGGCGCGAAGCCTAGCCGCGGCGTTTCGCCGCTGCTTTTGCGCCTTCTTGTTGGCAGCCTTGGCCGCCTTGTGCCTCCTCTTTTTTCGCCCGACCACTTCCCATCCGGCTTCGGCCGTCTGGGATTCAGGTGGGGGGGCGATGGTGGTAGGCGCTGGTGCCTTCGCCGCCTTGCCTCTCCGTCCCGCTTTCTTAGCCGGCGCCTGCTGCGCCGGAACCGGACTCGCCAAGGCCGGCGCCGGTCTCACTGGGACCGACGCGGGCTTCAACGGAGCCGGCTTTGCAGGGACCGACGCAGGCTTCAACGGAGCCGGCTTTGCAGGGGCCGACGCGGGTTTTGCCGGACCCGGCTTTGCAGGGGCCGCTGAGTTCGTGCCACTGGGCTGACCTGATGGCCTCGTTCCAGCGGCAACGGCCGAGTATGAAGCCGACCCTGGACCCCTTCTTGCCGTCCCCGAGCCCCCTTTTGCCGACCCCGTGGCCCCGCCTGATGTGCCTGGACCCTTGCTTGCCGCCAAGGGCGGGCGCAGAACAATGCCCTCCAGCACGGAGAACCGCGCCTGGAAGGCAGCCATCTCCTGCCGAACCAGGTTGAGAATACGATCCTCAACCGGAACGGCATGGCTTGCCGTCTGCTGCCCGCCCTCGGGTGTTTCGGGGGACCTCCTCTCCTGGAGACCGGCCAGGTCCGCCTGGAGCCTCCGGTTCTCCTCTAGGAGGAGTTCCGTGGCGGCCGTCAGGCGGGCCACCTCCGCTCGTAGTTCGGCCACCTCGCCAGACGCAGGAGGGGGCGCGAAGCTTGCCTCTGCAGCCGCTATTATAGTGGCCGCAGCCGTACCCACGGCTTTGAATTTCGTGGCCTTCTTCATTTTCAGGGCCACGTCCCTGACTGCGGCCTCAACGGCCTCCGCAAATCTGGCCTTACGCTCCTGGTTGGAGCCGCCAACTGCACTTACATCCCCACTCGGGGTAACCACCTCCGGGTCAGTGTCGCTGGGCTCGGTATCGCCCGGGAGCCCCCCAGCCTCACCAGCTCTCTGGGCCATGGGGCCCCCGCCCTTGCCTCGGCCACGGCCACGCACACCACCGCGCTTGCTGGTGGGGATCTTCCGTGCCGAGGCAAGCTCCCCTTCCGTAGTGGACCCCTGGTCGACTACCTGCCTGGGCCGCTTGAGGAAGAACTTTCCGTTCTCCCTCCTAGCAGCCCCAGCCCTTTCGCGGCGGGAGCTCACTGAGCTTCCCGCGCTCTCCACACTCGATGCGGTGTCGGACTCGCACCCCGCATCCCTAACCTCCCTATCTTCGTCTTTCTCCCTGCTCGCGTCTTTGGGTTGTGAAAAATTTGTATCCATTTTGTTCCCACGAGTATGGGGGATATGTGTTGTCCTTTCTGGGGGTACCCCCTGTCCCCAGACAAGCCTTAAGTTGTAACCCGCCAGAGGGTCGGCTGGTACTCTGGCGGGGGTCGCACTAACGACTGAAGGTCCCATAGGAACACCCGTCAGCCATTCATCTCCTCGCGGTGCGCCGCCGCTTGAGATTCGGGGTGACTTTTTATAGAGGTTTTCTACCTCGCGGTCCGGGCGGTTAAGCCAAGACCCTCGGTCCCAATCGAAGCCGCGAGACGTGATCCACGACACTCCGGTTTGGGGTTACGAGATCGACGGGGACAGAGAAGGAGTGCCTCCTCTGTCTGCTCGGGGCATGGTGAGTGCACACCGAGCCCGCCCTTGCTCCTCCGCTGTGCCCTCTGCTTATCAGAGGGTCACGCGGAACAACGCACCGGTGGTCCGGGTTGGACCCCTCCCACGTCAGAATATTCGCCACGGACAGTGGTCTTCCCCAAGGGATAGGAATTTCTCCCCATTACTCGGGGAATGCCACTGTCCGCGCCCAGGGTGCAACGGCCCAGCAACTGCTGCTCCCACTCAACGGATCGAAGAGGGCAGCAGCCACTAGGCACACGTGGAGGTTTTCTGACTTTGCACCCCACATTACATGGTCTTAAGTTTACATTTTGTCTTATCACATTCTACCACATGGGCATCAAAATAAAAAAAGAAATAATAATAATAACAGCCTATGTCCGTTTCCAGGGTCTCAACTATCTCTGTACCAAAATTCATCAAAATCAGTTTAGCCATTTAGGCGTGAAGACGTATTATACAAACTCACTTTCGCTTTTATAATATTATACTAAGGATTCTGATTCTGATACCTAATTTTAAAGCAGCTGGTCAATTCTCATAGCTTCGAATCTAACTGCTTATTAAAAACAATGTGGTCTATATTTTGACAACTCTCTTACCCGGAATTGTCGATTCGGTTCGAGGAAATGGCATTAACTACCTATGTATGTATGGAGGTTTTGATTTAATAATATTGTTTCGAATAGAAAAACTATATTATTACTACCAAAGGTTTATATTCCTGTAAATTTCCCTTAAAATACACGGAAAGCTTGTACCCCTACTTTGTTAATTGTTCGAAGAAATTGAAACACCAATCGAATTCTGATAATTATGGATCTACCTATATTGAATTCAAAATAACAGGAACATTATAAGTACTAGAATTCCTTAACAAGTATTAAATAAGTCGCAGATAATTGAGTTTGTTTTTATAGTCCATTACATTCGTAAGTACTTCATTTGTTTTTAATAATTAAAATTAAACTGAACGTTGTGAACGCGTGTGTTCGTGTATTAAAATCGCGTGATATTAACACATACCCTAGCCAAACCCAGGCTGTGACTGCATTAAATTAGTTATAACATTGCTGTAGCAGAACAAGGAAGCTTTGGCGCGTATCTGAAATTGGGGGTATTAAACTAAACCAACCAAAATGGTGAGTGGCTATTTGGATTTCCAAAACTAATCCAAATGTTTGCCGACAACGTCCATTTTCAATATCTTCTAATCACTGTATAACTTTTGGGACTTGTTATTACAGCTTTGTTTATTATACATAGTGAATTATAAACAGCTTCATCTACCATGAATCCAACGAAACAACGACATGAATGCTTACGACACAGACAGCGCCATCTAGTTATTTCTCTTTGTACTATACCACAAGCTTTGAGGTACAGGCGGCTTAATTTTCTCAACTTGTCCCTAGAGGACTCTGTACTAAACAGTGCTAAACGGAATTTAAACTATAGACTTTTCACAAAGTTTTCAAGTGAAAATACTTAATTTCAATTAAAGATAATTGTAACACCTTTGTATTAAAAGTTGGGCAATAATAATAAACATTTAAACAGCTAATTTATTTACTGTTAATCAATACGTTAGTAGGCCTTAGTCTGCTATTACAATAGTGTCAGAATGGTCGATCACTGATCGCATAATGGTTGATTTTGACAAGTTTAGTATGTAGCAGATTACCAAACTTGTCAAAATTAACCATTATGCCACCAGTGATCGACCATTCTGACACTATTGTAATAGCAGACTTAAGGCCCCTGGATGATGGAGTTTTAATCGAATGTTACCATCTGCTTGTTTTTCGTGGATTCCACCTAACTTAAGTACCCTCTGAGTAATCGAAATAAATAAAAACGACATCGTTGATTACCTAGTCGAGCCAGGTTAAAGATAGTTGTTGATTCTGACCTCAAAGTATTGATGAGGTAATTATAAAACATCGTGTCAATTTAGATGTGATTTTAAATCAGGATAGTGCTTATAACACTAAAACAAACAAAAACCACTATAGTTTATTTAGGGACATGAAAAACAAAAGTCAAGCCCAGCTCCTATAGGAATTTGGCCATTGTTCTTTGACCCATTTGCTGGATTAACAAGAAATTTTGCATGCATAATTGCGTGACAAGCAATATTATGCTGATGTGATGCTGAAGCTGGAAGGTAGCCATAGCTATCAAGTTTAGACTCGTTTGATTTGTATTATCAGGAACTTTGATCAATATGGTAACCAGGGTCTATAAGTGGTATTGGAAAGTGGCCATATAAAATCCACTGTTGAACGCGTCAGCCCAGACGACTTACAGTTTTAGAGTATAATAAATACGTTTTTATATACGTTATGAGATTATTGTGTCGTAGGAAAACGAAGAAAGTTAATGATTGTTAAAGGTTAGGTATCCATAAAATGGTATATGTACATTATTAGATATATTAATTATAATAAATAAAGCAACTTTAAAAAATAATTTGAATTTTTCCTTAAATTGTATTTTATGCGTCCCTCTATGTGTATCTAAGTGTTGGTGAAAACTAGCCTTTTTTTTTCATCGCTTGTTCTTACATGCTTAGATTAGAAGATGGCGGCATCCGGGACCCTTTCTTGTAGTTTATGTAACTTTCCCCATCCCTCCAGCATCCCTTGTCTAATTGAGTTTCTTTATTAGAGTCATAAACTTGTGTTTGTGACGATCAAAGATCATTAAGATGGATATTAAAGGCGTTTTGACGTCATTTTGTTTCATCGTCTTATGTATCGAGGCGACCAGTAGTATTTTCCTTTGACCAGAGGCTTAGCGTTGCCACGTTGTATAGCAACGCTAAGCCTCTGGTCAAAGTAAAATTCAGCCCTTGGGTCCAAACCCAGCCGCTGCGGGAGACGCCCCAGGCACCGCGAGACGACTCCCGGCCACCGTAGATGCGGGCCTGTGGACGGTGAGCAATGGGTAGCTCACCGTCCGTCCGTCGATTGACGACAGGCCGTGTCGACGGCGGGTTTCTTGTTTCACGCACGCCAGAGCCTCCGCCTGCCGTGGGCGTGGTTGCGGGTTGTTCGAAAGAGATACCGCGGCTCCGGAACGTTAAGGGCAATAGAAGGAACATGGGTGGGTTTTAGTCAGTACAAGTCTAACATGCCCTCCCGCTCCGCCCAGAGCGGGGGAAGTCATTAGATGATTTCCCACCCGAAAAAAAGCCCTTGGCTCACGCTAATAGATCCCAGGTAATATTATTGTTGGCTAGGGAGGAAGGCTTCACAAAAAAGAACATTCTCAAAGGTGTCAAAATAAGTTTGAAAAACTCTGTTTAGACACATAAATGAACTAGCCCACGGTTTCACCCGCGCTGCTCAGCACCTGTTGGTCGTAGCGTGATGTTATATAGCCTATAGCCTTCCTCAAGAAATGGACTATCCAACACTAAAAGAATTTTCCAATTCCAACCAGTAGTCCCTGAGATTAGCGCGTTCAAACAAACAAACAAACTCTTCAGCTTTATAATATTATAGTATATATAGTATATAGTATAGTATAGATTCCGCGAAAGAACTTTTCAGAAGTGTCTCTTTCCAGCTTATTATCAATTTTGTCACTGTTGCTGTCTGCCTACCCACATAATTATATCAAGATTAATTGTCTCCTCTTCACGCCCAATAGCTGCTAGGCGACACGTGCCAATTGACCTTTTCAGATAGACTGAAATAATATCTTGACAGTAATTAAGAACTAGTTGTTATTTTTAGTTTACATACTTTGACATCTAAGTTGTAACGTGACGATATAATTTTACTAGCTTTTGCCCGCGGCATCGCTCGCGTTAAATAAAGGGTAACACAGTTCCTCTTTCCTGATTTGCAGGTACCTGATGCTGTAGTTTTGCCCTTGCGCCTTTTTTATTGTAATATCAAAGCTAAGTTTTCTCCCTCATTTCTCACTTTTTAGGGTTCCGTAGTCAACTAGGAACCCTTATAGTTTCGCCATGTCTGTCTGTCCGTCCGTCCGTCCGTCAGTCCTCGCTTAATCTCTGTGACCGTTAGCACTAGAAAGCTGAAATTTGGTACCAATATGTATATCAATCACGCCGACAAAGTGGTAAAATAATAATTGGAAAAAAATGTTTTATTAGGGTAGCCACCCTATATGTAAAGTGGGAAGTGATTTTTTTTTTAATTTCAACCCTAACGTGTGATATATTGTAGGAAAGGTATTTAAAAATGAATAGGGGTTTACTAAAATAATTTTTTGATAATGTCAATAATTTCGGAAATAATCGCTCCAAAAGTAAAAAACAATGTGTCCCCCCCTCTAACTTTTGAACCATAAGTTTAGAAAATATGAAAAAAATCTGAAAAGTAGAACTTTATAAGGACTTTCTATGAAAATTATTTTGAACTTGATTGACATAACAGATTTTGTACAAAAAAAAAGTTGTACAAAATAATTTCTGGACTAAGTTTGTAGTATAATCGTTTATGCAAGCATTTTTTTTAACTTCGTTTACATATTTTATTATCCTGAACGTATCTTTTTTCAAACAAAAAAAGAATGTCTCTTTTTCTTTACCCGGAACTAATAGAGTCTGTGCCTCAAAACAAGTCTCATTTACAAATTATATATGGCGGAGAAGTCGGGTTTGTGGGGCATTGGATTTGCATTCATTACATCAATGGAATATTACGGGTCTATTATAGTTTATATAATAGTTCAAGTCATTCGCAGCACGTTTACGTTAACGCACTATTCCCATACTTGGATAATAATAAAATACAATTCCCTAGTGTTCAACGTCAAACAAATAATAAACTCATAACTGGGAACACTTATTGTGACGGACGGGAAACTACGGAACCCTACACTGAACGTGGCCCGACACGCTCTTGGCCGGTTTTTAAAAATGAAATGGCCTTACTTCGTCTTTAGAGTCTCAACCATCTCTGTACCAAAATTAATTAAAAATCGGTTTATCCATATAAGCGTGAAGACTTATAAACAAACACTCAACTCACTTTCGCTTTTATAATATTAGTAAGGATACATTGATAGAATAATATGCCTTGTCATTCTTATTTTATCCATTCGCGTAACACCACTTGGAAACTCAAATACACTTTAAGCGATCTGTGAATTCAAAATCCAAGGCGAACTGTTAAGTTCGCGCTTTTCACTACTACTAACATGCAACTTGTAGGTACAGACGCCTGCACATCAAGCCACTACAATCTGTCAGATTTATTTGATAGATTTTCGACTTTATTTCTAAAGTATAAGGTTCAAGGTTCATTGGGAAAAATTGACAGTTTCGGGTAGCTTGACCTGCAGGCGTCTGTACGTTACTTACCGCACCGTACACGGATACAACACGGAATCAAAATTTAAAAGTTATGACAAACTATGCATTTTTCGAGGTTATTATTTTACGTACGAAGCAAATGAAAGCGTGTTAAAAATGAATCGCAAAATGTGTTGGCAAGTGCATAACTCAACAACGCCTCGACCAATTGTTATCTTTATATATATAATTCTTCTGTGAGTGTGTATGTCACTGAACTTCTCTCAAACGACTGGAACGATTTTGATGAAATTTTTTGTGTATGTTCAAGGGTACCTATCTGGGAATGGTTTAGATTCACAATTTTGTCCGGCAGATGTCGCTGCATCACATTTTTTTGTAAATACGTAGCGAAGCACGTACCGGGCCGCTAGTTTTAATATAATTATTGAAATCCAAGGAAAGTGTTTACGGCGAGATTAAATCGAATAATTAAAACCCTAAAAACCGCCGTTTTCTTTTTGCCTTACAAATGTTTTCTAACTAAAATATAGAGTCAATTTGAACTTTATTACCATAATGATCAAATTTTAGCACAACCTTCAATGGAAATAGCAATTCTTCTTGCTGATTCTTCTTGTTTAGTGTAGATTAATAGATAATTAAATAAATAAATAAAATAAATATCTTGGGACAACTCACACACGGCTATCTGATCCCAAGCTAAGCAGAGCTTGTGTTATGGTAACCAGACAACTGATATTTATTTATTTATTATTTATTTATTTAAACTTCATGTACAATAGTGGTACATAGGCGGACTTAATGCCATAAGGCATTCTCTACCAGTCAACCTTTGGGTAAAATACGACAACATTGTGATATACATATTTATATAATTTATAAATACATACATATTATAGATAAATCACACCCAGACACAGAACAAACAATCATGCTCATCACACAAAGTTTGTCCTGGGTGGGAATCGAACCCACGACCTCCGGCTCAGCAGTCAGGGCCACTAACCACTAGACCAACAGGCCCGTCAATTTGTATCATAAGTGTGTAGTTTAGTTTAAAATTTAGTTTAACTTATGATGAGGCTGACATGCCTTTGAGGATAAAAGCCTCCAATAAAAAAATAAATAAAAATATACATTATTGCCATTCAATAAATGTAGGTAAGTAGGGTAGGTACGGTTGGGTAGAAAAATTGCATTGCAAAGCATACCGGGCACAGCTAGTTAATTCTAAAACCAGATCGATCAGCCCTGTTGTGACATGTTCGCATTAACGCGTGAAATGTGTCAACATGGTTTTTGCATTAAAATACACGAAGCGACCTTGTTTTAGATCGCTATCTGCCGATCGATGATGGCCTCTTTGAATTTACAATTCAACTTGTGTAACGTTTAGGTATAGGTACGCTATTATCTACGAGCTTACTGCTAATACTACTACTATATACAAAGTGGTTATGATAATACGACAATAAATGTAAACATTGACAATACTATTTCATAAGAATAATTGTAATCGCTCCATCATCACTGACAGGACTATTGTTGCCAACAAGCCTGATATAGTGGTGGTGGATCGATCAGAGCGGCGCGCAATGATTGTTGACATAACAGTCCCGCATGATGAGAACCTCGTGAAAGCCGAGAAAGATAAGCAAATCAAGTATATTGACTTGGCTCGCGAGGTTGTCGACATGTGGGATGTGGACTCAGCGATCATTGTGCCGATAGTCGTATCTGCCAATGGCTTAATTGCCAAGAGCCTCGACCAATACCTGAGGAGGCTCTCGTTAGGCAGCTGGATCAAGGGCTTGATACAGAAAGCGGTACTCCTGGACACGGCTCGTATTGTTAGGAGGTTCCTTTCTCTGGAGCCCTGACCGCCGGTAGCTTGGACCCTGTTCCCGATACCGGTGGGCTACTATTTTTATATTTTTAAATGTTTTTTTTTTATGATTATAAGAAATATTTAAAAATGTAATTTTATGTATAGAGATCAATAAATGGACGATAAATTGTAAACTATTAAAAAAACCCTAACACCAAAATAAACCCTTAATAATAACACCCAATATATAATAACACCTTATAAATAGGTCACTTACCTGTGCGGTACGTACAGCAGGAGTAAAGAACAAATCCCGAGTGACGTCTATGGCGCGATGTGCTACGGGCCAATCACTGCACTTTCCCCGCCCCCGCGCCTCTTTTCATACCACCAAAGTGACCCAATAACTCAATTTTGCGCAGGTGAAGGTCAGCGCTCAAAAATCGTGCGCCGGTCGTCAACCTGTCAGTACTCCCCTATTAGATACATCGTGTAGCATATTTTAATTCTGCAAATGTAAAATAATTTCCTATGGCTAAACTACTGGATTTATTCAAATGATTTTTTATAGGTAGACTGAGAACGTCTTGAGGTATCCGTAGTTTAATTTAATGTCGCATTATCTTAACCACTTTGTATATACTACCTTCTACGAGTGACTATTCAAAATTTACCAAGTAATAGTTCAAAAAGCCGGGAAACGACTCCCGGCCACCGTAGATGCGGGTCTGTGGACGATGGGCAATGACTAGCTCATCGTCCGTCCGTCCAATGACGACATGCCGTGTCGACGGTGCGTTAGTGCTCCACGCGCGCTTCAAAGACATGTCAGCAAAGTAGAGGAGCCTGCTAGGGCCACCATCTGCCGGGGTTGCGGGTTGTTCAAAAGAGATACCGCGGCCTCGGAACATAAAAGCAAAAGAAGGATCATGGGTGAGTTTTAGTCGGTACAAGTCTGACTCTCCCCCCGCTTGGCACAAAGCGGGGGAAGCTGTTTGATGATTTTTCATCCGCAAAAGAAATGGCTAGAAAGGCTACAAAAAAAAACACCCAAGTAGGTTTCTTTCTAAAATGGGATTGGGCGGGTCACGTGAGTCGAAAATAATGAAACATGTCTTGTTCAAGGTTTTATACCAGAAAATTTGTTTAGTTTTAAAGGTTCCGTTTTCAAAAGGCAAAATGGAGCCCTTTTTGATTACTTTGTTGTCAATCTGTCTGTCTGTGAAAACCCTCAATCCCGGAAACGCCTGCTGGTATCGAGTTGAAATTAAAACCTAGCGGAACTGTGAAAAAGTTAACCAAAAGATATATCCTTTTACCTATGTCGCAAGTTTGTACGGAAACCTCTCGATAGGTACGCGAGTCCTACTCAAACTGGCCGGTATTTTTTATCTTTTTGTTTTATTTATTTGTCCACCATAAAAAATCAAAGTTTGAGCAGAGCTTTTATTGTTTGAAAATAAAAACCGAGAATAATATAAACCAACGTTTTTTAGCTTGCGCGTTTTACTGCTTCAGAGCTTATGAATATCAAAATAAAAAGTCTATTCTACAACTGATTACTTTTGTACCATCTCATAAAATGACATAACTGAACCAAACAGAAAAAGGCATGTTACATATACATAATAGATATGCCTTTTCTGTGTGGTTCACTACTAACTATGCTTCTTCAGGGTTCCGTACCTCAAAAGGAAAAAACGGAACCCTTATTGGATCACTTTGTTGTCCGCCTGTGTGCCTGTCTGTTTGTCAAGACCCTTTATCTCGAGAATGCGTAGAGGTATCGAGTTGAAATTAAAACCATAGACTCAAGTCTCTAAGTCTACGCAGTTAAATGATATAGCTGTTTATGTCGCAAATTTTGGAACGGAACCCTTGGTACGCGAGTATGACTCGCTCTTACCCAGATTTTGCGGCTGACAATAATCGCTCTAGTCGGAGTGGGGGGAGTGTCAGACTTGTACTGACTAAAACCCACCCATGTTCCTTCTATTGCCCGTATGTTCCGGGGCCGCGATATGTCCTCTGAAAAACCAGCAACCCCGGCAAGCAGTGGCCCTGGCAGGCCCCTCTGCTTTGCTGACATCTCTTTGAAGCGCGCGTGAAACACGAAGGCGCCGTCGACACGGCCTATCGTCAATAGACGGACGGACAGTGAGCTAGCCATTTGCTCATCGTCCACAGGTCCGCACTTGTAGACGATGAGCAAATGGGTAGCTTTCACGTCTACGCCGCGTCTACGGTGGCCGGGAGTCGTGTCGTGTCACCCGACGACCAGAGCGGCTGGGTTGTCTCCCTGAAACGTCCGGCTTCCTTCGCTAACATGACTGCTTCGCAGAAGTTGGTGGTCGCTTTGTCTTCACTCTCGGCTCGAATCATGATCTGAACTAGTGCCGGGCGTGAGATAATTGTATATTAAACTAGCTGTTCCCAGCGGTTTCACTCGCTGCTCACTTAGGGGTATGAAAAATAGATGTTGGCCGATTTCAGACCTAACCGATATGTACACAAAATTTCGTTTAAATCGGTCCAGCCGTTTCGGAGGAGTATGGGAACGAAAACTGTGACACGAGAATTTTATATATTAGATATTGTCATCAACTTTTGTAAGAAAATGTAAATAGGCATCTAATGAACCTCACATTTCTTGCAGTCGAAATCACCAAAAACCTTGGCAGACTCACCGGGAGCTAATTTATTCAATTGCCTCCTCCGTTCGGACTCATTACGTTGAAGATGCTCGTTACGGCGATGATATCACAAAATAAAGTGTTTTGTTGTTTTTTACTATTTAGTTGATTAAACTGCCTACTAATTATGAACATTAAATGAATGTCCAGAGTATCCGGGTCGAATTTAAGATTGCATAATAATCTATTCTACAATCACTAATATGATAAAAGCGAAATTTTGTGTATTTTTGTTACTCCTTTACGCTCACACAGACTGTGTTACTATTTTTTGTCCTGCTTTACAAGGGTGAAATTGCGGAGCACAGCTGGTTCAAAATAATATGAACCACAGAGAACTTGAATGTCATGCAGCGTTTAGTAAGGTCAAATACTGCAAAAGTGGAAAAATATTCAAAGTCTTCATAAATACCAGTCACTAAGTACCTACATCGACGTACGCATATCAAAAAAATAAATTTATTTGGCACATGCCACAAGTGTCCACAACATTAAACAAAGAAAGAAAAAAAACATCAAAGGAGATAATTATTGTGTGTCTCACAGCTGCGCCAAATACATAGGCTCTATTCAGTTTTCAACTGGACCTGTGATGGTGTGATGTGACGGCTGTAAAACAGCCTCATACTTGAGTTGAAGTGTGTGAATAGATTCTAACGTAAATAAATAATAACAATGTCTTTTTTTTAAGTTTCACCTCACTATGAATTTCTCCTGTTTCATGGGTGCGTTCACAAACATTTAAACTCACACAAACAGTCAGACCCGAAACAACTAAGCTGTGGTTACCTGTAACTAAATGTGCGTAATGCAGGATAATTTATAATATTATGCAAATTTTAATTTTGTAAAAGATTATTTATAATGTAACTCGTTGGTGACCCTAAAATAAATAAATAAACTATCATACCATACAATAGTAGGCCATACAATATTTGTTCCGTGCGGGGATTGAACCCGCGACACGCAGCGGAGCAGTCGATCGCTCAGCCACTGCGCCAACCAATGACCTATATAATAATAAAACTATAATATGTAAAAAGTAAAACAAATGGGAAGGGCGCATGACAACAGGATTTATCACGAGACAGGGAGCACTAGAAACAGTAGAAACCTGTTTCGCACGTTGCCAAATTTCTAACGCACACCCTGCACACTACATAAGTTTATTTTCACAATAAGCTTTCAGTAGCCAAAACGTCGGTCTTTTATATTTAAATTTCGACCGTGAATTGCATTTTTTATCCCAATTGATAACTATGATAAACGTGTATAAATTCATAAACGATATAGGTAGTTACGTAACAAAACCAGTTCATTATAATAATAAGTTAGGTACCTAAACTAAATGTCACAATCCACTTCATGTTATAATAGCGAAATAAAGTGGAATCACACTATCTACACATGTTAGTGGAGATTAGAATTGATGTGGGCGAACATCGCAGCTTCAATTAAATTCAGTCAAAGTTTGCCGCGATGTCACACGTATATACAAAGTCTAGTGTTCTTTTGTTATAGTTGCTAATGTGGTAGTTGATGTGATCGGTGTCTTACCGACCTAACAAAAATAAGCTGTTACGTTGTGATAAACTTTGAAACTATTTGAACTATTTTTGTTGTAATTTGTGGAAAGATATTTGTTGTGTAGTGAAAATGATGAAATTATTGAAAGCAATGGATGAGATTGCAGGTAAATAAACGAAGTTTTAAAGTGAAACTTTTATTATATCGTTTCAATTTTTTTCGTCTGTGTGTTGCATGTTGCATGCGACGGTCGGCCGCGGAGTAGGGACGTCTAAATGTCTATAATGTGAAAAAAAGTTTCATTTTTATCGTGGTTTCATAAAACCATACAATACTTTTTTTATTAATTGCTATTTTCTAGTAGGTACTTACATCTTAGAGTGTATATTACTTGGCTTTTGTTTTTTGAGCTCTATTTAAATATCGCTTTTACTGCCGTATTACATCTGCCGAAGCGAAGGGTAAAGTATCGATAATTTATCGATATCGGCATCGATTCAAATCGTTATCTCAAAGTTTTGAAAAGGCTCTGATAAGCTTTTTGAACATTACTTTAAAAAAACGTTTTAAATATCTAAATATAAATAAATAATGAAAAAAAGTTTGAAGTTTGTGAGGATGGATGGATGTATGGATGTTTTCTCTTTCACGTCAAAATGGTTTAATGGATCTTGATGGAATTTGGCACAGAGATAGATTATAGTCTGGAAAAACACATGGGAATTTTTTCTCGATATTACGCGGTAAAAGTCGCAGGCGCCAGCTAGTCAAAAATAATTAGTAGTTTTAAAACAGAAATGTTTTCCCGAATTCCCGAACTAAAAGGATTTTGTTAAATTCGTTCCGAAATCCAAACCCGAAAGTTTGTGATCAGTTCATTTTATAATTCGCTCTACAGAATCCTACCCGGTTTTAAGGCCAACATTACACGGTTCACTAAATCATTTAAAATAACAACTTATGTGCTAAAAGTTTGGTCTTTTATACGGTACTTTTTAGCTTTTGCCCGTGGCTTCACTCGAGTTAAATTCGGGGTAACACAGTTCCTTTTTCCTGAATTACAGGTACGTCGTGCTACCTGTAGTTTTTGCTCGTGCGCCTTTTTTATTGTATTAACAATGCTAAGTTTTCCCTTTTCTTCCCTCTTTCATCGTCATATATATTTTTTTTTAATATAGCCCATGTCTGTCTCCAGGGTCCCAACTATCTCTGTGCCAAGAGTTATCAAAATCGGTGTAGCCATTTAGGCGTGAAGAACGAATAAATAAACTCACTTTCCCTTTTATAATATTAGTAAGGATTGGTGACATGTTCTACTGTCATTGTTATTCTGTTGAAAAGACTAGAAATAACGACACGGTTGGCGCAGTGGCTGAGCGATCGACTGCTGCACTATGTGTCGCGGGTTCGGTCCCCGCACGAAAGAAATATTTTTATAGCCTACAGATAGGTGTTCCGGGTCTGACGGTTTGTGTTTGGGAGTTTAAATGTTTGTAAACGCACCCACGATACAGGAGAAATGCTAGTGTTGGGCATGGTTTTAAAAAGTATAATAATAATGTAGCTTTCTAATAGCAAAATATTTTTTGAAATCGGCCACGCAGTTTTTATGTTTATTCTATACTTACCTAAAAAAATACAAATCATTTATCTTTTGATATTAGTGTCGAAGTGTAGATTAGAGTCATGATTATTTTGGAACGAAGTTCCTTATGGCGCGTTGCGAAAGGGGGCTAGACGGAATAAAATAAGACCAAAATTTGTAACGACACCTTTTGCTATAGTTGTAAACCGTGCGGCGTGCGCGTGTTTCTCTGCCTCTCTCCCTCTCATAGAAATCAAGCCAGTTATTTTCGTTTCGTCATTCTATTTCACATTGAACAGTGTGGTGTCGCGACGATTATTTTTGTTGAGTGTATACAGGTTTTTCGGGTGTCCCTTATAACTCTCAAGATTTTTTATGAATGAATGAAGTTGGTTGACCAGTTTAACATTGCCTTAACTTTGAAACTGAAAGTTTAACATTTTAATTTTTAACTCAAATTACCTCGAAACTGTAGCACTTATCGAGACAGTTAATTGGCATTTGAAAAGGCAGGAATAGTAAATTGGATGGCGGCCTATTTCACTTGCCGCAGATTTGTTTGGTCGTTGTGAATTATTAGAGAAATTGGCCACTTACCTACGTAAATTGTCCGTGTCTTCAAATCATTTGTAATTTCGGCTTACTTTGATAGTTGTGTACACAAACAAACTGATTCTCTCTCTCACAAAGACACACACTCTTGCCATCACAAACACACACACACACACCTAGTTGGGAAAAGGCTAGGCAGATGATTTCAGCAAAAGATAGAGCGATTCAAGAGGAAGGTTATATGTTTGATATCGCAGTCTACGTATGTTCAACCGCGGGTTGCAGCAAGTAGGTACAGTATATAATTATAGAACTAGAAATGCATTTCAAGAATTATGTATTAAGGTAATAACTTTAAAAGTCTAAAATTACAGCAAAATGTACTTACTCCAATTTTCCAAGGCGCGGAAGTTATTTTAGAAAGTTTTGCAAACGTGCACGCTACATAGATGGCACGATTGGCCAAAATCACTAGCTGTGCCCAGCGGTTTCACCCGCTGGGTGTATCGGTCTAGCCGTTTTGGAGGAGTATACAAACACCGTGGCACGAAAATTTCATATATGTATTAGACTAGCTGTGCGCAGCGGTTTAATCTGATGCTTGGGCCTCCCTTATCACTACGGGTTATGAAAAATAGATGTTGGCCGATTCTCAGACCTACCCGGTATAGACACTGAACTTCATACAAATCTATCCAGCCGTTTTGGAATAATTTGGTAACAAACACCGTGACACTAGATTAGTAATAGGGTCCCGTATTACCCTATGCGCACGGAACCCTAACGAAACTCGACTACATAACCTTTATACTCTAAAAGCAAGCAAGCGCTCTCGTGGCTCCATCTCCTCATCCTTAGAAAGTTTAGTGAGTGAGCGAGCGCTTTTAAACTAGAAGTATGCAAATATCCGTCCCCTGAGTTTAACAGGAATTCCGTCTTCTAAACTTGGTGCGAATTTTTCGAGCAAGGAATGCAAATCAACTAACACTTTACGAGTTTATTTTTGGGAACATTATCTATTTACTTTTCATGAAGGCTGGTCCCAGGACAGAACAGTTTTTTTTAATGTAGAATATAGGCTTGTTTGGCCGCTTGGGTCATGTAAAGCGATGATGCAGTCTAGGGTCTCGATTTTATCCTTACTAATATTATAAAAGCGAGAGTTTGTTTGTTTGTTACGTCTTCACGTCTAAATGGCTATTTGATGAATTTTAGTTAGGACCTTGGAGACGGACATAGGCTAATTTAAAAAAAGTGAGTCTAGTGGTTAGTGGCCCTGACTGCTGAGCCGGAGGTCGTGGGTTCGATTCCCACCCAGGACAAACTTCATGTGATGAGCATGATTGTTTGTTCTGTGTCTGGGTGTGATTTATCTATAATATGTATGTATTTATAAATTATATAAGTACGTATATCAGTTGTCTGGTTACCATAACACAAACTCTGCTTAGCTTGGGATCAAATAGCCGTGTGCGAGTTGTCCCAAGATATTTATTTATTTATTTATCTTTACTCATTCAGCCATTTTGACAATTATCCCGTACTTACTTGATAAAGGACCAAAATAGACCCTAATTTAACTTAAGACACGAACGTAAATTAAACTGACAAGAATACTATCATAGTGTCTCAGAGAATTTATGTCCGACATGTTAGGCGAACGTGTGGGTATTCTTTATGAGGGACTTCATAATCTTAAACTACTGAGGAACACTAGATTAAGGAAGATTTTAGGTTCCAGTTTAATTACCTACCTTAACTTTAGTTACTAGTTCCTAGCCACGTTAGCACGGGATCCTGGGTGAGTAAAAACGTGTTTTTGGGATTTTCCAGCCCGAAAGCGTAATGTGCCTCCGAAAGCACATTAAGCCGTTGGTCCTGCGTCTGATGCCTCTCCGGTCGTGTCGGATGGCCGTCCTATTAGATTATGAGAGCGAGGGAACAGAGAGTGCATCTGTGAGGGCGTACACACTTGTGCACTATAATATCTCCCGTGCCAATGGCGTATCTCCGTTGACCGACCAAAAACAGTCAGGAAGACCATATACTAGATAGATACTACTACATTTTTCTTAATGATGATTCATTATCTGATGAATCATCCTGGCTGGCATTCTTTTTTATTTTTGTTAACATTATATGGCCATTAATTTATTTTCATTATTACTAAGCGGACACTGCCATATAGTTTTTTCTTTTTTTGAAATTCCAGTAATCTGCCACATATTTTAATTTTAAAAGTAAACCTTTGCATGGTCATGTGGAGATAAAATATGAAAAACTTGAATTTTCAGTAATACAAAAAAACACTTTTACTTGCATTTTACTACCCATGCTTGCAAAGAAATGATTTGATTTGATTAGCTACTACTTACTAGTAGAAATATGGGTGTTCAGGTAGTAATGAAATATGAACGTAAAAACCCATGTATTTAAAATCACAGTTGGATATTGTTTTTTCACGTTTATATAAAAACTAATCTCAACATTGTGTATTTTTATATCATCCTTTCTAATATCATAAAAGCGAAAGTGAGTTTGTTTGTTTTTCTGTAACGTCTTCACGCCTAAATGGCTAAACCGATTTTGATAAATTTTGGTACAGAGATAGTTTGGACCCTGGAGACGGACGAAGGGGAACTGTGTTACCCAGAATTTAACGCGGGCGAAGCCGCAGGCAATTTATATTACGACATTTTCCAGTGAATTTTTTTTGGAAATAATCTTAAAAATTTCACTCGAAATTTCACTTCTGCTACAATTTCTTGTCACCCATCACACATGAGTCATGATTGATGTCTTTCGTCCTTAATGCTGTAGGCTCAATTCTTCGTGAAACTTCAAAACTCATTTCTCTTTATACAGGATCGTTACAGAATTGTTAGGGCTTTTTCATAGGTAATTTACCACGAGTATCAATACTTTACGGCTTAGAAGGACTGTAACAGGATTTTATTAAGTAGGTGGGGGAGCAGAAAATATTATCTAAGTACCACAAAAACCTTTAATTTCAATTTTTTCTTTTCTTTTTTTTTAAACATTGCTCCACGCTAGGAATATCTCATGTGTCGTGGGTGCGTAATTACAAACATTTTAATTCACATACACAAACAGACCAGACCCGAAAGAACTACTACTTGTAATTACATCATATCTACATATTAATGTAATGTAATGAAATGTAATGTAATGGCCACCTTAACACAGGGGCTCGCCAGAGACTCCGCCTGTCGGGGTTGCGGGTTGTTCGAAAGAGATACCGCGGCCCGAAACGTAAAGGGCAATGGAAGGAACATGGGAGGGTTTTAGTCAGTACGGGTCTGACATGCCCCCCTGCTCCGCCCAGAGCAGGGGAAGTCATTAGATGATTTCCCACCCGAAAAAAAAATGGCCACCTTAAGGAAGAGCGCTGATGTCTGAGATATAGATATTTTTATCTAGTTCAGACAGAGATGCCTTCAATATAACATATTAAGAAAATTATAAAATATGTGTGTGTGTTTAAATGTAACTTATGTTTGTGTCAAACAAATTAATTTATTATTAGACACATATTTGTTCCGTTTGGGAATCGAGCCCGCGACACGCGGTGCAGCAGTCAATCGCTCAGCCACTGCGCCAACCGTACCGTCACTTTTTTATCCGTCTGTCTGTCAGTCTCTCTGTCAGGACCTATTATCTCAGGAACGCGTATTGAGTTGAAATAACTCCACATAATACTCTGTGGACCCTTAGAGCTGATAAATCAACCCTCTAAGTCTACGCAGTAAATTAATATGCCCGTTTATGTTTTTATTTTAATCCATGTTAAGGCAGGAGGCGCTCATGGCTAAATGATAGTAGCCGCTCGGGTCGATCTTTAGGTTAAGCCGCGCTTGCCTAGGTTGATCTGTGGATGGGTGACCACCCGTTACATACCGAGTTTCCTCCGTGCCTCGGAAAGCACGTTAAGCCGTTGGTCCCGGCTGTCATTTGTAGATCTTTGACAGTCGTTACAGGTAGTCAGTATTCCGAAGGTCTGACAACCAGTCTTACCAAGGGGTATAGCATTACCCAGTATTAACTGGGTTGTGGATGTCAGATAGGCAGTCGCTCCATGTATGCCTGTGCATACTGATATTCAGCTGCATCCGGTGAGACTGGAAGCCGACCCCAACATAGTTGGGAAAAGGCTAGGCAGATGATGATGTTAAAGCCGCATAATAATAAAAATAAAAGTTGGTCTTAGAGGACTGTACCTACTTATTTATTAGATAACTAGCTTTCGCCCGCGACTTCGCCCGCGTTAAATTTAGGGTAACACAGTTCCCCTTGTTGATTTGTAATAGCATCGCTAAGTTTTCCCTTTTCTTCCCTCTTTCTCCCTCATATCCCACGTTTCTATGTACAAAAATTCATCACAATCGGTTTAGCCATTAAAGCGTGAAGAGGTAACAAACTAAAAAACTCACTTTTGCTTTTATAATATTAGTAAGGATATCGTACGTAACACAGTAAACACGACATACTTTAAGCGCGAGTCGTATTTTTACTTGCTTCCGTCTCGCCGTACTGAATCGCTTTGTCAAAGTTTTTATTGTTATAACTTTACTGTAAGATGCACCCATCAGTACTTACATAGTTTTATGTGCGTAACCTAAAATGTTGCCTTAAAACTGTATTTTCACCCCGAAAAAAAGGCGTTTTCCAGCAATATTTTTTTACGTAAAGTTACAAAGTTTGATGACGGCAGGTCAACCCAAACAAAACCATTTTAACCTGATCTCTCTACTACGGTGTGCGGTCCGTAGTAGAGAGATCAGGTTCTAATAGTTTAGTATAGGTTGACCTGCCGTCGTCTGTACATAATGCATGGTTGACGATTTCGAGAACGTTTGGTTTACACCCTGTATATATCTATAGATAATATAATATTATCATACAACTATGTTTCAATAACAACGAGAGAATCAAATAAAAAGATGTCCACTTTCTCATTTGAAACCCTTCTGTGCCAGAAGATGAGCAAATATTTCAAGTGTTGGCACAGCTTTTATCTACTTCGATCAAAGAATTTGATTAGGACTTGAGTTTTCAGTGAATTTATTGTAGGAGTCGAGTTTTCTTAAAATACAAAGTAAATACTTACTCAATTTTTCGAATATTTTTGCAATTAAGTAAGTAGGTACTTACATTAGATAGGTTTTACCTAACCTGAAATAGTTTTACACTTAAGTACCTACCTTAAAAATATTTTTACATCGAATTATTAATATTGAACTTGTATAGTTCTCGAAGTAGAACACAATGTAGTGACAAATAAAATTAAGCAATGACAATATTCATGACATCATCTAACACAAATGTGTCGCGGATAAAGCAATACAAAATTTCGACCTCGGCTGTCAAGTCTTCGGTAGTATAGTGGTAAGTATCCCCGCCTGTCACGCGGGAGACCGGGGTTCGATTCCCCGCCGGAGAGAATCTTTTAGTATTTTTTATTTTTAAATTCACGACCCCTAATATAAAACCCGACCTTTTGTGTAGTACTCTTCGGTATTTCAGGGTTAATAAGGGTCCAAGGGCGTTTTTTTATACACAAAACAAACATTGTTATCCGACACGCAAACTCACACATTGTCTTAATCGTGACACGGATGATATCTTTTTTAATTTATGTGAGTAGGTGATATGAAAATTTTATGATTATGGGAATTGCAAAATCTCAATAAAAAATATAAGAATAACTCATTCGAACTTCTTCATCAACTTTATAACTTTTGCTAACAGCGCCATCTATTGTCAACTTTTGTAACTAAATAGTTTAGCTAGTTGACGGCAGAGAGCACATCAGAAGGTGTGTTTCTACTATTTATTGTTTTAAATAGTGCTTTCATATACCGCAAAAACTCAAACTGGTCTTAGTAACTCTGCAAAATAAATAACTTTCAATCTGTAGGCTACATTAATGGAGATGGACACTTTTTTATCGTCATGTAAGAAGGCACTAGTGGTACTATATTCATCAAATAACTTGAGCGGGGGGAGTGTCAGACTTGTTCTGACTAAAACCCACCCATGTTCCTTCTATTGCCCTTTATGTTCCAGGACCGCGGTTTCTCTTTCGAACAACACGCAACCGCGTCAGGCGGTCGCCCTGGCAGGCCCTTCTGCTTTACTAATTCTTTGAGACGTGGTACACTAACGCTTCGTTTACTCCAGTGTTGGCTATTATTTAGCCCGCGACCTAATAAAGCATCTACAGAAATATAAAAGAACATACAATGCTACGAATTTATTGTAGGTAATAATTTCAACAATGTTCACTTCCAGCCTTTATGAACTGGAACCTCAAGCGTATCTATAATAAACTTTATAACGGTCCCCGTCAACGAGTAATGAAGGGTCTCGGCTGTTCATTACTGTCAGTGAGGACTTAAATGTTACTGGAATTACGGCTGGAGCAGATTTGCTTTAAATAAGAGCTCTTTTTGCGTGTGTATTTTAATTTTGTAATTACAGGCCCTAGCATTATAAGCACGCGGTTTAAATCCTATTATACATATCCTACTAATATTATAAATGTGAAAGTTTGTGAATATGGATGTATGTTTGATCTTCTTTCACGAAAAAATTACTGAACGGATCTTGATGAAATTTGGCACAAAGGTAGATTATAGTCTGGAATAACACATAGGATGCTAGTGTAAAATAAATCACCCTCTGATTAGCCTTTTCCTAACCATGTAAGGGTTGGTCTCCGGTCTAACCGTATGCAGCTGAATACCAGTATTTTAAATGATGTGACTGCCTATCTGACCTCCACAACCCAGTTAGTATCTGGTAATACGACACCCCTTGGTAAGACTAGTTGTCAAAATCTATTCTACCCAATACGAAAACTCAAAACCTTCTTAGAAAAATCGCAATATTTCGAGTATTTTTTCTATCGTGCCAATGCCAACAAAACACGCGAGTGCAAAATTTGGCGACAATTGCTTCTTAATTGCACCTCCTGGTAAATTTTGAGTAAGGAGGTCTTTACGAGGCCTTTGATACAACAATCATCACCATCAGACTCATTAAAATAAAATATTATCATGATATTTATATTAATTTTAAGAATGTATTAATTTCTATTGAACGAAACTGATTGAGCTGGTTGCAAATAATTAAAATAAAATAGGTGAAATTGTATTTTAGAAAAATAAAAACCGGACGGACAAGTGTGAGTCGCACTCGCGCACGAAGGGTTCAGTACCATTACCTTTAAAACGGCAAAAAAACATGTTCGTTGTATGGGAGCTCGCTTAAATATTTATTTGATTTTGTTGGTATCGGCAACAAAAATACATCATCTGTGAAAATTCCAACCGTCTAACTACCACAGTTCATGAGATACAGCCTATTGACAGACGGACCGCGCACCGAGGATCACGTACAAACTTGCTACATAAACGGCTATATCTTTTGACTGCGTAGACTTAGGAGCGTCGCCCACACGACCAAGAGTCGAGGCGCAGTCGCGGCGCGGGCGCGTTAGGCGCGCCGCCCACATGACATTTGTAAAGAAAATCTCACATCAGAGTCACGCCGCAACGAGATTTTCTTTATGTCGTGTGGGCGACGCGTCTAACGCGCCCGCGCCGCGACTGCGCCTCGACTCTTGGTCGTGTGGGCGACGCGCCTTAGAGGGTATAATATATGTATGGTTTTCTTTCACAGCTTCAAGAGACTATAGATTTGAGTAATATTTTAACTTCAACTAGATTGAATTGAACGCGTTTCCGAGAAAAAGGGTCTTAACAGACAGTCAGATGGGCTACAAATTGAACCTATAAGGGTTTTATGTCTTCTTTTTGAGTTAAATATTCATATTCATATCTTCATTGCATTACATTATGTCTGAAGATCTTAAAATAGGCTTAAAGCTAAGGTACAATTACAGACTCTGTAGGGCTAATTAACCAAATCCTTACACATATCATCCGCTATAAGATGTCATAGTAGCCCTTCAGGAGACGGACATAGGCTATTTTTTTTTTAAAGTGGGATGTGAGGGAGAAAGAGGGAATAAAAGGGAAAACTTAGCGTTGCTATTACAAATCAATAAGGCGCAAGGGGAACTGTGTTACCCCGAATTTAACGCGAGCGAAGCCGCGGGCAAAAGCTAGTTATAAATAAATTATTATTGAAATCAACAAAATTATAAAATATACTAAATTATATATAAAGCACACTTTACGAAAATAGTATGTATCTATCGACACTAATAATGTTTAGTGTCTGTTTGTGTTGAATGTAGGTATTGTTTGTCATTTATTTATTCGTTTATTGTGTAATATGCTTTATTTAATCAACATTTTTTTGTTTATGTTTATTTGTAAAAGTTCTGTCGCTAGTTTCATTTTTCATTGCATCTGGTAAGTAGTTTATGAAATACAGGAAAACACGGAAAACACTTTAAGCACTCCTACATAGTTCTAACCAAACCGTAAGCTTCTTCCCCTTACGACGGCAAAACGAGAACATTACTAATAATGTAATTGCCTAAGTTAGTGTAACTCTCGTAGGAATTGGACAACTTGGAACATCTTAAGTTTATCACGGGGAACACAACCAATTATATGTAGTGAAGTTCTTACTGATTCATGGCAGTTGTGTGTTATTCTTGGAATCGTGATGGTGTTAATGGAACAATAGTTTTTGAAATTGGATGGGTTTAAGCCCAGATAGGTATTTTAATTTGCCTAATTTAGATGTTTTGGCACAGAGGTTAAGGATTCGAATACGTAGGAATTGTAGGTATTCGAATCCTTGAAGGCTGTGACTTTTCAGTTCATTACGTATGTATGTACTTTTCTTAGTTACCGGCAGGGGCGTAGCTACCGCCGTATCTGCCGCATCAATTATACGGCCCCCCCGGGCCACGGGGGCCCCTACCCCCTCACTATTGTCCATAGAGGCAGAAATTTTAGAAAAACTAAATTCATCATCAGCCAATTCAGCTATAAATGATTTAATAAATCAGTTTGCCGAAAAAAGGTAAAAGGCAAAGACAGAGAATATTTAAAACTTGTTTTTTATTAAAAAATGGTTAAATTATGTTGTGAAAATTATTTTTTTTTCTTTTGTGAAAATCTTTACCCCCATATAAGGGCCTCCAAACAATTGTTTATACGGGGCCCCGACAAGGCTCGCTACGCCACTGGTTACCGGGTTCCGTTTTAAAATAGAATACTATACCTAGATATGGTTTATTATAACCTTTTCTCTGAATAATTGCTTTACATAAATTAGCTTCGTTTCATTTAGTCTAGCTCTTTTGATAAACTCTAAAACATAAATCTACAAGAATACCATCTGGCCAGCTACAAGGAATGAAGGAAGACTTTGTGTTTCTCAAGAATAATGAAATAAATTATTTAGTTCAAACCCGCTGTTTGCACGTGGCACAGTTTGAGATAAAACTCTTCATTAAATAGATACGTAGGGTAAACTAAATAAGCTAGATAACTGAAGAAAAGAGTGAAATAAAGGTCTGTTCTTGTTGTCCACATTGACGGTGTCCTTATTCAATATGACATTCGAAAGCAAGACTGTGAACCACCGACGCTTTTCCATACAAAAGAGCTTTTCTTTGCATGAAAGTGCCTCGGTGACCAATCTCAGCGGACATTAGCTATCTGCGCGAGAGATGTTATAGAGCACAAGTATGTGTAGGACACTGAGACACTAGGGGCTATCAACGCTCTCCTGAACTCTAACACAGGCTTTGATAAATGTTTGCGGATGAATGGAAGGAGATACTGTTAGAATGTTTGAATTCCTGTGCGAAGAACGAATGACTGAATTTAATCTATACTAATATTATATATACTTATAATATTATAAAGCTGAAGAGTTTGTTTGTTTGTTTGTTTGAACGCGCTGATCTCAGGGACTACTGATTGGAATTGGAAAATTCTTTTAGTGTTGGATAGTCCATTTCTTGAGGAAGGCTATAGGCTATATAACATCACGTTACGACCAACAGGTGCTGAGCAGCGTGGGTGAAACTGCGTGGAACAGCTAGTTTAAGATAAATAAATGTGTGTAGGCACAGCTGCAGTCTTTGTTTCCTCATTATCATAGTCCTATGGGATGGCAGTACGACAGACACACGACACAGAATTCAGGCGCAGTACCAATACCTTAACGTGCTTTCTGAGGCATGGGGTATATTGCCGCCAACTTCTCTATTACTCTTTCTTGGCCTATCTTCTTTCACACAGTCCATTTCTAATGTCTTTAATCTTTCTCTGCTCTTATACCCAAAAATAGCTACTATATATTCATTAAAAACCTAGATTAAATAACTAAATGAACAAGATTATAGAAAAAGCTTCATTAAAATCTATAAATATACGGTTTGTGAATATTATTTGCTTTATATCTTCGTAGGTATATCAATTCTTATTTATTATATTGTTCTACAGAAAAGTAAATACATAATTTGAATAACACTGAACTCCATACTAGGATACCCTGTGTTGTGTGTTCCTCAGAAACTTGATGAAGTTTTCATTTTAAAAGCGCTAGAATAGAGTCAAAGATAAATATTAGCTAACCTAGATGTAGGTGACGCAACCTTTCATAAAATATTAACAAGCAGAGAGATTTATTTATGCATTATAAAGATTTTAATTATGAACGCTAAGATAATCTTGGCCAATCTTAGTAAACTTTATTGCTTGTTATGTCTCTGTTAGCATTCTTCTCAAGATTTAATTTTATGGTCCATAATCTGTTATATGTAATTTCCTTGTTATTTAGCTTTTGTATTTTTAATTATTCTGTATACGCCGTAATAAAACTTGTTCATTAGACATGCTTCGCTTTGATTCTATCTTGCTTTTTGCTTCTGAAATCGTCTGTACTAGCTGTGGGTACTTGTAGGTCTTTGTCAGTAGTTCCGGATACTAAGAAGAATACAAATTATACTACTAGACTAGCCATATGGTTAGTACTAGCTTTTGCCCGAGGCTTCGCTCGCGTATATTTCGGGGTAACACAGTTCCCCTTTCCTGATTTGCAGATACCTGCTACTTGTAGTTTTTGCCCTAGGGCATTATTTATTGTAAGCTAAGTTTTCCCTTTTCTTCCCTCTTTCTCTCTTATTTCTCACGATGCCTATTGCCGTCTCCACCAGGGTCCCAACCATCTCTGTACCAAAATTCATCAAAATCGGTTTAGCCATTTGGGCGTGAAGAGGTAACAAACAAACTCACTTTCGCTTTTATCATATTATTAGTAAGGAAGTAAGGATAATTCTGTTGGTAAATGGTTAGGCAGATGATGAACAAGATCTCCCTTGCAATTCTTCCATTCATCAAACGGTTGGTACTTCTACTGGAGTAGTAAGTACCGTTACCAGCCCAACTAACGCAGTAAAACTTTTTACCTGAGCAATTCTCATAAAAGTTACTGACCCTCCGATTTGAAACTGTCATTTAGTGAAATGATGTTTACAAAAGGGAAATTGTTCCGATCGAAGCAAACGATATTGAGCGAAGGTCGAAAAAACAAAATAACTGACGGTAGACGTTATTGAAACGATTGATTTTTATTGAGTTTGGTAACCCCTTTGTAAACATTATTATTTGTTAGGTATTGGTAGAAAAACAGGAAAAGAGTGCAGTAAAAAACAAAGTTATTGTGGTATTGTAAAAGGACGTCGCAAATAAGAGTACCTATATCTTTTTAACTATTTTTAAGTACACAGTAAGCCAGACAAAATAAAAACATATAAAATTTGAGTACAAAGGCACTGCTTATTTCTTAAGAAATTTCTGCCAGCAGACTTGCGAAAGGAGATATGAGAACGAAATGTAGACGATAGTGTGTGAGAGAGTACGAGAAAAATATGTGTGTGCCTTAACCTAATACAACTTACCTAACCTAATATATCAATTGATATTGTATACACCGGTTGATGGCAATAGGCTCCCCCCTATAACATGAGAGTTAGACGTAACTGTAACTAGATGAACTATTAGGTACTTAGGTAGCACCTCTGTCTTACCCTTCTGTCAATACAGGCGCAATGTTATTATATCCTTACTAATATTATTAAAGCGAAAGTGAGTCTGTTTGTTTGTTACGTCTTCACGCCTAAATAGCCAAACCTATTTAGATGAATTTTTGTTACAGAGAAAGTTGGGACCCTGAACACAGACAAAGGCAAAAAAAAGTAAGAGGAAAGAAAAGGGGAGACAAAGATATTTCTTTTCGATCATCACGCGGGTTAAAGTTAGCCCAAAGTAACTATGCCACGGGGACGAAGTCGCGGGCGGAAGCTAGTACTATAATAAATTAAATCCTTCTATTAAGCACTGATATGTTTCTGTTAGTCACCGCTGCGGTGGCTGCGGTCGGTATTGGGGTTTTTACCAGGTTGATAGGTCCTTCAAAGACTTTAGGAATTTATTTCACTTTCCTTGACTATAGTATTGTATAACTAGCTTTTGCCCGCGGTTTCGCTCGCGTTAAATTACAGGATAACACAGTTCCCCTTTACTGAATTGCAGGTACCTGCCACCTGTTATTATTGCCCTTGTGCCTTATTCATTGAAATAGCGAAGCCAAGTTTTCCCTTTTCTTCCCTCTTTCACCCCCTCATTTCTCACTTAAAAAAAAATTGCTTATGTCCGCCTCCAGGGTCCCAACTATCTCTGTACCAAAATTCATCAAAATCGCCATTTAGGCGTTAAGATTTAACAAACACACTCACTTTCGCTTTTATAATATTAGTATCTAAGGATAAGGATTATTACTGGCTTCAGTAAAGGAAAGGATCTTGAGGGAACAAGCATGCTGAGCATATGTGTACCAAATATCGTAAGGTTCAAATAGTGCAAAGGGTACACACTCCCCGAAAGAACAGGAATAAGACAATTGACTCTCACCGAACTACATACTACCCCGTCACCATAAATTGTAGTAGAACCTCCTGAAATCAGGCAACATTGCCAGTTGACGCTCGCCTTCTGCGCGAGGCAGACGCGCTGCTTCCATTGACGAATCGAAATTTCCCGCCAAATTTTTACCGCGCTTTTATTTTTATTTCGCATTTTGTCGCCATATTAAGAGTTCTTTTTTTCTTTTTGTGTGTTCTAAGTGAAGTTTCAAATTGGTGATAAAGGAAAATGTGTTTGAAAAGTTTTTTGTGTGTGATATGTGCAACGTGACTTTCAGAATGGAAATGTGGCTTATCAATGGACGTTCATAACAGGATGAGCTTGTGTCACTGAGATTCTAGTGGGTTTACAGTGTTGCGGAATCTGTGAGTTTATTGACAACGGATGATTAAAACAGTTTGTTGTATTGAGGTATAGCTGCAATGATCGCTAAACAGCCTGACAGATATTTATCTAATCACTCTAAAATCGAGGAACGTAGGATGAAACTCTTATAAAATAAGCTTGTAACTTTCGTGTGACTGATTTTCGCATCTCTAACAATAATCTCCCTGGTGGCTTGGACCTTGTTCCCGATACCAGTGGGCTACTATTCTTTATTTCTATGTTTTTATAAAGAAACTAGCTGGCGCCCTGGGCTCCTCCCGCGTGATGTGGAAAAAAGTATCCTCTGTGTTATTCCAGACTATAATCTACCTCTGTGTCAAATTTCATCAAGATCCGTTCAGTCGTTTTGACGTCAAAGAGTAACAAACATCTTTCCATCCTTTATAAAATTAGTAGGATACTTACTGTAAAACTATATTGTGATCAAATTAATAAACGATAATAATAGTATCTCCCTGAAAAACTATAATCGTAAACAATACTGTCAGAACCGGTATCCAAAGCTTTAAATAATTAAAAAAAAATAAGACAGTTGTTTCTGGGTTTTTTAAAAACATAATGATTGAACACTGCACTGCTATTCTGTAAACAGTGATTCAATTCAGAACTCACCTCGCAAGCCATCTCGAAAGTCATACACACTTCACATGTCACATCACCTGTCAAAGTTTTCGTATTCGCAAAACAAGATCAAAGCCAAGTGAAGTGAAGTGAGGTCCGAAAACTCAAGTGAGATTTCTCTATGGTAATATAGAGTGACGCTAAATTGTGTCTTGCTAAAATTTATATCGACACACTAAATTACCAGAATTTGCGCTCTACACTAATAGTTTATAGTTTATTCTGGCCTTAAATGCAATGTAAATGTATTATTTTGCACATTTTAAAATTTACAAGTCTTATTTGAGATCGACAATGAAATAACTAGGCTGAATGGGCTGTCGCCCTTGCTTCGTGGTCCGATGAGATGCCTCTGTATTAAAAAAAACTCTCATCACGTAATGTCATTAATGTCAATCGTCTTAAGTGTTTTTTGTTTACAAAGTATTAATTTTATTTCCTCGAGTTTTCTCAGTGAAGTGTTTAACAAAATGAAGTAAGTACGATTTCTTAGGTAATTAGTAACAGCCGGTATCGGTATATTCATATTTAATTATTAATTCCCTATTTCAGTGCCGACTGCGCCGAGCGTAATTCCCAGAGTTTTTAGAAAGGAAGCTTAGCTTGGTAATGGGATTTTCCAAAAATCAAAGCGCCAAACAGGCTGCTAATAAGGACTGGGATCAAATAACTGTAAAACTAAACAGTATGGGTGGAAAAACGGTGAAGACTGCAAAAAAATGATTTAAGGTTAGTTGATAATTTCAGTTATCTTATTTACATAGTATACTTCATATATTTCATTGTGTGTTGTGCTATTTGCGTCTTTGCTTATCATGCAGTGTAAAATAATTATTATTTTTGTATTTCTCATTACAGTATTGGTCTGACAAAACAAGTGCAGTGAAAAAGAATGCTGCTGCACGCGCTGCTTTTGGAAATACTACAGGTTTAGGAATGGTTGAAGGTGGCACATCAAAGCTATCAAATATAGAAGAGCGCATAGAAATGTTATTGGTGGTGAAGGTTTTGCTACAGGCGACACACATTTACAAATACAACCATTTAATGTATGTTATTTATAAAGGTAGTTAATAAGCCCATTCTGTAACTAACTCACACTTATTTTTTGGAATCTACGGACCCAGTCTTTCTTTTAAGTTAATTATTAATAAAAAAAATCTTATCAGGTATGTTCAGGTATTTGGCAGTTGCACAAATACACTAGTGAGTCATTTGTATATACTTAAGTATTATAAAAATATCAAGTCTTCAAGCTTACTTCACCATGCTGCTTCTGGCTAGGCAGAGGCCAGTGTTTTCAAGCGGGATGCAGCCCATTGACTTTGCTTAATTATTGTCATCTTCTAACAACAGCTGAGATCAATGACGTACATAATGTGTTTACATTATATATACATACACTGCCATGCACGGGGAGCTTCAGAAGGGGCTTAAACGGACAAATACAACAACCTCAATGATTTATATTGGTTTAATACTATCTAAGTTTTGACATTAAAAATTGTTTGTTTCAGGATATTGATGAATATTTAATTGAGGTGCCAGGCTGCTTATGATGAGGAAATGATCCACCTTATGAAGCATCCAAATGTATTATATTTATATCTGCATCTGTTATCTGAAATTAGAGTAAATAAATACTTATTACTTTCACTTTGTTTAAAGTAAAATAATAAATTAGGTTTATTTTCGTGCTGGTATCTTTATATAACATAAATTATAAGTTTTTTAAATGTACAGTAATTTGATGATTACACTGATTGATATCCAAATAAACAGATAAAAAATTAAGCATGTGTTTCTTTGACTGAACTTACCAATAGAACATTTCTTGCATAATATCCTTTGCAACAGTAATATCTTTCTTCATTCTCCTTAGGTGTTATCATAGTAACCAATGTGCTATCTATACATTCTATAACACTGGGTATGTTAGTTTTCTTATGAAACCTAAAAAAAAAAACATTTTAAATAAGTACTAGTACATCTAAATAATGGCTTTATTTTTTAAAAAAAATTTACTGGTAAAGGAGACCAGTGACTAAAAATACATGTAAACCAAATGATACTGGGTCAGCACAATAAGCCATACATACTGATCAAAGGTGCTCTAAAAGTGATGATTTGTACCTAGGCTGCCTATAATCTAAAATCATATTATTATAAAGAAGAATCTAATAGAACATTAAACATACTTACTATTCCTTTAATGCAGCGGTCGGCAACCTCTTGGCAAGCAAGGGCCGCAAGGTGACAAATTAAACTAAAGGCGGGCCGCAGTAATTTTACTCGCATTAACCCAAGAAGCCCAATATATTGAAAATTGTTAAAACATAGGGAATTTAATTCGTACACGTAATACTTTTTTTTGTTTTTGGGGTGGGAAATCATCAAATAACTTCCGCCGCTCTGGGCGGAGTGGGGGGTGTGTCAGACTTGTACTGACTAAAACCGACCCATGTTCTTTCTATTGCCCTTTGTGTTCCGCGGCCGCGTTATCTCTTTCGAACAACCCGCAAACCCGGCAGGCCCCTCTGCTTTGCTGTCATCTCTTTGAGGCGCGTGAAACAAGCGCGCCGTCGACACGGCCGGTCCTCAATAGACGGACGAACGGTGAGCATTGCGTCCGCAGGCTCGCATCTACGGTGGCCGGGAGTCGTCTCGCGGCGACCGTTGCCCGGGGCGACTCCCGCGGCGGCTGGGTTGGTTCGAGGTTCTCTCCCTCAAACGCCCGGCCAACTCCTTTGCTAGCATTACTGCTTCGCAGAAGGAGGTGACCGCTTCCTACCCCTCTCACTCCGGACTATGGAATAAACCAGGGCCGGACGTGAGAGATCGCCGCCGCCGGAAGTGCTCCACGAAATTCCAGCGGCTGTCGAGGACGATTCCCAGGAACTTCATCGTCGACCCGACACCGATGCGAACCCCTCATGCAATCAGCTGGGATCCCGACGGTGGCGTATTTCTGCGGCCATAAAAGACCATGTCCTCGGATTTGTGCGATGCCACCTCAGGACCCAGTAGTCGGATCCTCTTCGCGACTATCGCAACCCCGCGTGTCATTGTTTCGAGGAGTGAGGCGGAGAGGAGGAACGGCCCCAAGGCCGATTTCTGTGCGACACCGCACGACATATCTCGCCGGTTCCACTCTTCAGAGCGACCGGGGTAGATGCATGATGGCGTCGAGCGCCTCCCGCAGAAACCATACTGGTGCTCCGCAAGATCCGGCCCCGTCCTCACAAGGTGCCCGACGAGGCGGTTTGCAATTACTCTTTCAAAGAGCTTGCCCACCTCGTTGACCACTATGAGCCGGAATGCGGACGAAGAGTCTGCAAGGCGCCCCGGCTTAGGTATGAGGAACAGCTTCCCCGTCTTCCAACGAAGTGGGAACTGGCCCCTCTCCAAGCATGCAAGCATCTTAGGAGTCCTAGTAGTCGGGGCCCGAGAGCCTCCAAGGCCAGGACCCAGGCTTTGCTGTGCAAGCCATTGGGACTTGGGGTGGTATTTTTGACTGTAGAATAGTGTTCAAATGCTCATCTGTAAGACGAGAAGCATATTTATTTTTTCTATTATTGACAATTAAAAAATTGTAATGAACTGCTTAGCAAACTTTTTCAACTCGTCAAAATCAGATAGCATTTAACAAGATCATTGGATTCATAGAAGGAGCTCTGATATTATCATCTAGTATGACACATTTCAAAGTGTTGCCAAGTAGAGGGGTTAAAAGGCGCGTTTACTTAATGCGTTGATTTTGGTAATAATTAAACTTATTTGCATAACAGTCACGGGCCGCAAGGAAGACGTCCGCGGGCCGCATGCGGCCCGCGGGCCGCGGGTTGCCGACCCCTGCTTTAATGTTTATCTTTCAGCTGCATTTTATGGATACCTTATGTATATTTTTTGCTATTATAGGTTGGTTTAATACATTAACTATTTGATATATGCTGCATGATATTGAAGCTTGCAAGAGAAAAATATTTTCATTTTTAATTAATATTTTTTGATAGCTTCCATTAGCCAGAAACGACAGAGTTGAGAGTAGCTGAAAAAAAAAACATTTTTTAAACACATTAAGTATTTGTATGTCCTTCAAGAAATTAGAATGGTGCAGTGATAGGTAGGTCTGTAGCATAATAGGAAAAGGAGTCAAACAGGTTTTAAGTAACTTAAAAGTAATTAATAAATCATTTATATACCTTAATTGTATTGGTCAGACTTCTTCCCTTTTTTGCAATCACCGGTATTAGAGGTTATGTTATGTAATGTAAGTCTGTACACATGCACATAGTCTTGACCATTCACATATTCTGGGCTTGGCGGCGGCTTGCAGCAATGTCTAAGCTATCAGATTCTTTCAGCAAACTCAGTATCAAAAAAGAACGAGACATCTACAAAAGTTAGAAATAGATGAAAATACTGAGGTTATGAAGTTTTTTATGGTCGCTATATTAGTTTATAGTTCATACTAGCCGTTTAAATTTCTCTGCAAGACAATCAATAATGTATGTATATGTAAATTCCTTTCTTTTGGAGCTTATTAGATTGATTAATTTAATCAACAAACTTGTTTTCACTCAAGAAATAGTAACTTTTCATTTGACAGATGAATTCGTGTTTGACATGCGAGATGACTTTCGAGATAGCAGGTAAAATGTGTGAAAGAATACGAAATCCTATTGACAAACGTCAAAATCTCACCCGTTGTAATTCCTCCCGCTTACGATCTCACTCGGGTGGCGCTAGTGTCGAATTCATTCAATTTCAGAATACTAAACGTTGCTTTCTCATGAGTTCACAGCGGATTCAGACGTGAGATCGCAATTGAACGTTTCAGAATAGCATAGCTGATCACTTGTGGGTGTGATCTAAATGACTTTATGGCGTTCTTTGTCGCTCGTTGTTCATTCATTGTAAAGGTCATGGTGGTCAAGTGGGACAGAGTTATGTTTGTCGAGCTGACATAATACTTATATTGGTGCTGATTTATTTTACACTAGCTTTTGCCAGCGGCTTCGCTCGCGTTAAATTCGGGGTAACACAGTTCGCCTTTCCTGATTTACAGGTACCTGCCACCTGTAGTTTTTGCCTTATTTATTGTAATAGCAATGCTAAGTTTTTCCTTTTTTCCCTTTTCTCCCTCAATTTACTCTCGTTTTAAAAAAAAATAGCCTATGTCCGTCTCCAGGGTCTCAACTATATCTGTACTAAAATTCATCAAAATCGGTTTAGCCATTTAGGCGTGAAGAGGTAACAAACAAACATACAAACTCACTTTTGCTTTTATAATATTAGTAAGGATTAGACATGACATCATGCTTGTATTCTCCAAAAGGACAGGCAGAGGAAGATAAAGTTTATATTTCATTATTTCTCCATTACACCATTCATTTAATCATAGATTCTTCATTTACTTCAGCCATCCTAACTAATATTATAAAAGCTAAAGTGAGTTTGTTTGTTTGTGACGTCTTCATGCCTAAACCAATTTTGGTGAATTTTGGTACAAAGATAGTTGAGACCCCGGAGACGGACATTGGCTATTTTTTCTGATGAATGAGGGCGAAAGAGAAGAAAAGGAAAAACTTAGCTTTGCTATTACATTAAATAAGGCGCTAGAGCAAAAACTACAGGTAGCAGGGACCTGCATATCAGGAAAGGGAAACTTTATTACACCGAATTTAACGCGAGCGAAGCCGCGGGCCAATGTTAGTTAAAAATAAAAACATGATGGGCATGATCATGTAGAAAATAATTTGCTTTAACAACAAATTGTCATTTATTTGAGTTCTAAATTCGAAAATATTTGAATTTCTTATCATCACTACTACATAGTATAAAATAAAGTCGCTGTTGCTGTCTGTCTGTTGTTATGTTATAAGTATGTATGCTTAAATCTTTAAAAATACGCGACGGATGTTGATGCGGTTTAAATAGGTAGAGTGATTCAAGAGAAAGGTTTATATGTATAATACTTCACGGTATGACTCTTAGGAGTTGTGCAGCGGGTGAAACCGCTGGGCGGGTCGCTAGTTTTTAATACAAGGCTTAAACTTACTTATCCCTTTGGAAATTACAAGCGTGAAATTCTGCTGCGTTATCATGATAACAATGACTATCATACTAGATTTATAACTCGCATAGTTTTCTAAATTACCGAGAGATAACTATAGCCTTTTAAATAATAAAATAGCAATCTTATCTCGGCAATAAAAGTGAACGAAAATGCTCTGGTTTGAAAATAAAAACGTGATTTTTTTCATGAAAAGATATTTAAATCTTTGATGTTTTCGGCTATATTACTATGTTTGATGGGATATATTCTTTCCAATATATAAAATTTATATATAAATGAAGTTTTGTGCGCATAGTAGGTCTAAAAATCGGTCAACATCTATTTTTTTGTAAGAAGGGTACCTGCTACCCTACTATGACCTCTTAAAGCAATTCTTATTCCGCTGAGGGAAAGAGACAAAACCATACAGGGTGTCTAGCACCATCTCTTTCACTCAGTGGAATAAGAATTGCTATAAGATGTCATAGTAGCCCTTTTGAGCAGCGGGTGAAACCGCTGAGTACAGCCTAGTATATTTATATACCTATCACTTTATCTATTTAGGTAGGGTTATGACCTTTGACCTTGACAAATGTAGCTTCGAGTATATAGTATATATAAGTTCCTAGTTTTACCACTTCGGAAAATCCTAGCCTGTTACAATATTCAAATACCGAAATATAGGTAAAAAAGTCTTACCTACGCATGCATACATTTTATATGCGATGTGGTTTTTCACACTAGTGTTTTTTTGGTATGTAAAAGTAGAATACACATTTCTGTTTTCGTACTCCAGTGTCTACCTGAACAAAGTAATACTATTTGGTTTATTTTCCCGCCTACCACGAATTCAATTACTACGTGATTGTACAATATTGAAGGACAAACTTAACTTTGCTGTTAGAAAAGTGTTGTGATAGGTACAGACGCCTGCACATCAAGCTACTACAATCTGTCAGATTTCTTTGATACATTTTCGACTTTATTTCTAAAGTATTAAGGTTCAAGGTTCATTGGGAAAAATTGACAGTTTCGGGTAGCTTGACCTGCAGGCGTCTGTACATCGACATACCCTGTAGATTTCGATTCCCTTTGAGAATGTAAATGCGACAATAAACGGCTATATCTTTTGATTGCGCTGACAATCAGTCCGGTAAACACTGATTTTTACAGCTCTAAAGTACCGAAAGCAGTTAGCAAAGAGTATTTAGTACCTAATTATTTCATGATACTTTCACAGACAGACAAACGTACAACAAATTCAAACATATACTGGTTCCGTTTTGTTGTACGGAACCCTAAAAATCAAGCAATAAGTGACTGAAATAAGTATTTTTTTCTAGAGTCAATGTCTTTCACATTTTCTTGGCTAAGTGTGTATCTGAGAAACTATCAAAACTTTATTATTTTATAGCCCAAACGTGATCATAAATTCAGAGCTACTTATTTAAGCCAACATTTTAAACGAAATCCTTACTAATATTTTAAAAGCGAAAGTAAGTTTGTTTGTTACGTCTTCAAGCCTAATTGGCTAAACCGATTTTGATGAATTTTGGTACAGAGATAGTTGGGAACCAGGAGACGGACATGTTCTATATTTTTTTAAGTAAAATATGAGGGAGAATGAGGGAAGAAAAGGGAAAACTTAGCTTTGCTATTACAATAAATCAGGCGCAAGAGCAAAAACTGCAGGTAGCAGGTAGTACCTGCAAATCAGGAAAGAGGAACCGTATTACCCATAATTTAACGCAAGCGAAGCTGCGAACAAAAACTAGTGCTATATAGGTGATGGTAGACAAAGATAATTTAGAGGTTACTTAATAATTAGTTATTGGTATACCTCACACTCTGACGTCTCTTTGTTTACATTTTTTTCATATCAGCGTGATATCATAATTTATTATGATTAAAAAGGCTTAAGAGTACTTACATACATAGATTTTAAATTTAGAATTTAAACAAAAATAAATATTGTGATAGAGCATTTAACAAGCGGTTGTATTCATATATTATACTGGTATTTTCCCGCGGTGTTATATTCAGAAATCCTTAATGGCGTTCTGTTAATTTTAGACGCAGCATATGAAACTTTGGGATAATGGAACTTACTAACAGTGGAAACGTTTTTGGACTTGAATCAGGAGTTTCGGAGTTAATATCCTACATTCAAACTTACCTTAGAGTCGCTGTACCGTCGCAGAATAATAATAGTGCAGCGTTAAAAAAAACTCATAGTATGACCACTTTAAGCATGCAGTTTAAGGAGGCGCTGCTTGTTAAGCAAATCTGGATCGATATGTCAAACTTTAGTACATTCATTTTAGTTCTGTGTTTTCCCGCTTGAATAGACAAGTTGGTTGAAGTATAAAGGGTGTAAAACTACTTTTAATGAAGCCGAACAGCACTTCCTTTCTCTTTTGTTCTAGACCATACCTATGAATCTTTTAGTTACGTAGAAAGTTTCTTAATGATTTATCATTTGTTAAATTTGATAATTTTAATTCCAAATACTACCTGTTTAAATATTTAATTTTTATAAAGTGTTTATTTTTGGAGTTTACTCCTTAAGAATCGATTTTCATATATAAGGTGCCCGGTATGAGAAAAATGTGACGTGTAAAATCTACTGATGAATGACCTTGAATGACCTCGTTACGTTTTTGGTGAACACGCACCTATGGTGTTTGTCCTGATTGCCGCCAAAAGGCTCCATCTCAGCATGGTTCAACATGGCAGCCATGTTTGCTGGTATTCTGATAGAGACCAGGTCGTAAACTATAAAAAACATAACTAGAACATAAATTGTGGGACGAATAAATAAAAACAAATATTATAACAATACTAACTGTGCCCAGCGGTTTCACCCGCTGCTCAGTTATCTCAGAATCGGCTAACATCTGTTTTTCATGCCCCTAGGCATGAAAAACAGATGTTAGCCGATTCTCAGACCTACCCGATATGCACACAAAATTTCGTTCAAATCGGTCCAGCCTTTTTGGAAGAGTATGGGAACGAAAATTGTGACACGAGAATTTTGTATATTAGAAGATGAAAAAGAAGTGAAATATTTGACATATGAAATTGCTTGCAAGGAATCACACAAGATGCAAGGTATTTATAACATTACAGTAATGAGATAGGAAGTGTGAAATGCCGTTTATGTTTATTAAATAGAAAAATCCAATTACTGACACACCCTTGACCATGTGCATTTCAATGTATTCACACTCTATATATATTCAATCAAGTACATAAGTACTGTAGGTACTCAGGCCTCGGCGCCTGGGTTTGGATTGAGGTTCTCAAACTCTTTTGGATTGAGGTTCTCACGCTCTCTCAAACTGAATTTTCGTTGCGAATGTATAGGAAATGCGTCATAAACGGCCATTCCTTTTGATTGCGTAGACTTAGAGGACTGATTTCTATAGTTTTTGATTCTTATAGTTCTAAGGCCTCAGTATTTCTGCCAGCAAAGCAGAGGGGCGAGCCAGGGCCGCCTGCCGGAGTTGCGGATTGTTCAAAAGAGATACCGCGGGCCCGAAACATAAAGGGCAATAGAAGGAACATGGGTGAGTATTAGTCAGGAGACGTCTGACACTCCCCCCGCTCCGCCCAGAGCGTGGGGAATTTGATGATTTCCCATCCCCAAAAAATCCCTTAGTATTTGGTAATTATTTCATGACGGACAGGCTGACAACAAAGTGATCCTATAAGGAGTATAAGGCCATCCATTTTTTTCCCTCTGAGTTAAGGAACTCCTAAATACAAAAAACCTCAGATTTTACCATATAGATAACGTTACACAACTTATTTGTACCATATGCACGACAGAGCAGGGAGTGTCCCATTGTAGTAGGTCCATTCTATTGGTCAGTCAACAGTGCTGCCAACCTTTCAGAGTTTAATTAAAAGTATACAATAGAATATTGTCTGTAGTCTGCGAGACCCTAAGCTAGGATACAAAGAGATTGACCCAAAGATAGTACTTCGCTAATGAAATATTTTTCTGCCCAAATAAAACGGAGATTGGCAAACAAAATAAAAACGGTTTGGAAAATAATCAACAATGAAACAAATAGAAATAAAAAACCAAGAAATGATTTTACGTTAGAAACCTCACGTGGCCTCGTGAGCAATAATAATGACATTGCTCAGGAATTTGTGAATTTCTTTACCAATATCCCACATAAGACTACAGAGACCTTACATTCCTCGCCCTTGCTATCTAAGGATTTATTAAAGGCTAACGTTCCAGCCTGCCCGATTCAATTTGAATTTAAGCATATAAACCCCTTATCAGTTATTAAAGCTTTTAAGCAAATCAAGGTCAAATTAACCGAAGATCTTTGGGGTATGTCCATCAAAGCTTGTCTCGCCATTATTGAGACTATAGCACCATATTTAGCCTTAATATTTAATTTGTGCGTGGATCAAGGGGTTTTCCCGGATCTAATGAAATACAGCAAGGTAATACCGCTTTTTAAATCCGGGGACAGTAAAGACACTAACAACTATAGGCCCGTATCCGTTTTGCCAGTTCTCAGCAAGGTGTTTGAAAAGATAATGCTTAATCAATTGCTCAACCATTTTAACACCAATAAAATCTTACATGAAAAGCAGTATGGTTTCACCAAAGGACGTTGTACGACTGACGCCGGTGTCACCTTAATGAAACATATATTTACTGCGTGGGAAGAGGCACAAGATGCAATAGGAATCTTCTGTGACCTTACGAAGGCATTTGATTGCGTTAATCATGAAACCCTGCTTTTAAAACTTGAGCATTACGGTTTAGATAAACTTGCGCTCAGTTTAGTAAAATCGTATTTAAATGATAGACAGCAACAAGTTCAAATTAATGGCGTTAATTCAATGGGTTTAAAAGTTAAAATGGGTGTACCACAAGGTTCTATATTGGGTCCTTTCCTCTTTTTAGTATATATTAATGATCTACCCCATTTATTTGAAAATCAACCACAAATGGTGTTGTTTGCTGACGACACTTCTTTAATATTTAAGGTAAATAGACGTGCCACGAATCTTGACGACCTAAATAACGCCCTATTGCAGGTCCATAATTGGTTTACTGCTAATAACTTAGTATTGAATGGGAAAAAAACGAAATGCATAAGATTCGCTCTACCAAACGTCAAAAGTAGTGATTGTGACATAGTATTAAATCAAGAGAAACTAGAATTCGTCAATAAAACTGTTTTCTTGGGAATCACACTCGACTCAAGGCTACAATGGGGTCCTCATTTAACATCTCTTGCAGGACGGTTGAGTTCAGCTGCATATGCCGTAAGAAAAATCCGTCAATTTACTGATGTAGATACCGCGCGACTAGTCTATTTTAGTTATTTTCATAGTATAATGTCATACGGTATTTTACTTTGGGGGCGGGCTGCAGACATTGAGTCTATATTTATTCTGCAGAAAAGAGCCATCAGAGCCATATACAATCTACGTAGGCGCGATTCTCTAAGAGAACTGTTTAAAAAAATTAACATCATGACAGTACCTTGTCAATACATCTATGAAAACATCATGTACGTTAGGAAAAATCTGCATCTATTTAGTAAAAGAGGTGACAGACATCACTATAATACTAGAAATAGGGACCAACTGGTTCAGCCAGGTTTCAGGCTAGCTAAGGTAGACTCCACTTTTATGGGGTACTGTTTAAAATGTTACAATAAAATACCTCCACACATCCTACAACTGAATGAATCGAAGTTTAAATCTTGTATTAAACGCACACTATGTAGGCAAGCATACTATAAGTTGGGGGATTACATTAATGATATAAATGCTTGGCTCAATGCCGGTCCTGCTCCACAACCATAGGGGCAAACTAACTATCATTAATCAGCATCTGAAGTTATTGTGGCAGCTGAAGAAGATTGTAATACTATCATTGCATTGTATAGACTCAATTTCCTAATATTGTATAATTGTAATGCCCATGTGTGAGTTCTATGTAATTTTATTGACTCGACGGTTGCCCTGGTGGTTGAGAGATTGTCATGCTCACTTAAATGTCTCGCTGATGGTGGCGGTAGTGTCGGGTCATTTAGCTCCCTTCAAAATGGTCGAGCTGAATGGGGCTGATCCATACGTCATGTTCGTGAACGGGCGCTGTCGGTTGGGACTGGTCATCTCTTAGCTACCACGGTTTGTTTTAATTCTTCTTTTAAACTCGTGATAATTATTGCTTTTACTCTGGACGCTCTAAATGTGCTCGTTTTTCTACATCGTTCTCACATTATGAATAATCTCAACATGAATGATGTAACCATGATTTTATAAACATTATGATTTAAAAGAGTGTCCATGGAGTTTCTTGCCCATTCTTCTCCATAGAGATCGACGCTTTGGAATGGGCAACTACAGTACTTTCACAAGTTATTATGTCTTGTGACTGGGACTGTAGCAGCATCATTTTTTTTGTTCTTGTTTTTATGACATTCAAAAGTGCCTGTAATGGTCTAATTGAAATAAATGATTTGAGTTTGAGTTTGAGTTTGAAATAAAACACAGCTGAGCAGTGAATGGATGATAGATTTTATGTTGGTAGAGGCGCACTAATAAAAAAAAAAAAAAAAACCTTGGTGACTATTGTTGTTTTCGTTTACTTTTTTTGCCATCGAGATCCGGAAGTAAAGATATTTTTCACATTTTCGAATTTATTTTTTGGACTGCAGTTTTATTTTTTACAAAAAGGTTTTGTATTTCAGCATTTTTAGTTATGGTATAATAATATATCACATAATTTTTATCGAGTATTCATTTTCCATTAGTTCTTAAAGATTAGCTGATAATCTATATACAGACATAGAGAAAAAAATATGTATAGGTATCGATAATTCATAAACTACCAAAGCAATATAAAAAAAAACCGGCCAAGAGCGTGTCGGGCCACGCTCAGTGTAGGGTTCCGTAGTTTCCCATCCGTCACAATAAGTGTTCCCAGTTATGAGGCCAACCGAAGAATTCGGTAATACCCGATCCAATGTAATAAGTACCTACAGTGCCATCTCTCGGGGAATTGGGTTACTAATTAATACAAAGACGTGCAATTTCGGTGGTAATTTTGGATTGCGAGAACCGATTTCAATAATTCTTTTTTGTTTGAAAAAAGATACGTTCAGGATAATAAAATATGTAAACAAAGTTACAAAAAATGCGTGCATATACGATTATACTACAAACTTAGTCCAGAAATTATATTGTAAAACTTTTTGTCTTTTTTGTACAAAAACTGTTGTGTCAATCAAGTTCAAAATAATTTTCATAGAAAGTCCTTATAAAGTTCTACTTTTTAGATTTTTTTCATATTTTCTAAACTTATGGTTCAAAAGTTAGAGGGGGGGGGGACACATTGTTTTTTTCTTTTGGAGCGATTATTTCCGAAATTATTGACATCATCAAAAAATGATTGTAGTAAACCCCTATTCATTTTTAAATACCTTTCCAACAATATATCACACGTTAGGGTTGAAATTAAAAAAAAAATCACTTCCCACTTTACATATAGGGTGGCTACCCTAATAGAACATTTTTTTTTAATTTTTATTTTACCACTTTGTCGGCGTGATTGATATACATATTGGTACCAAATTTCAGCTTTCTAGTGCTAACGGTCACAGAGATTAAGCGAGGACGGACGGACGGACGGACGGACAGACAGACATGGCGAAACTATAAGGGTTCCTAGTTGACTACGGAACCCTAAAAACCGGCCAAGAGCGTGTCGGGCCACGCTCAGTGTAGGGTTCCGTAGTTTCCCGTCCGTCACAATAAGTGTTCCCAGTTATGAGGCCAACCGAACAATTCGGTAATACCCGATCCAATGCAATAAGTACCATTTAATAAATCTTTATTAAACTGTGGTTCTACGAACCTGTCTATTTAGCGCGCAGCAGAAGAGTATGATCATATTTAAAGTATGTTATCTTTGGAGGTCCGCCATCTTGGATTTAGAAACGCGTAATTTAGCTTAACCGTTTTGAACCGAATTTAAAAAAGGAGGAGGTTCTCAATTCATCGGAATCTCTTTTTAGGGTTCCGTAGTCAACTAGGAACCCTTATAGTTTCGCCATGTCTGTCTGTCCGTCCGTCCGTCCGTCCGTCCGTCCTCGCTTAATCTCTGTGACTGTTAGCGCTAGAAAGCTGAAATTTGGTACCAATATGTATATCAATCACGCCGACAAAGTGGTAAAATAAAAATTGGAAAAAATGTTTTATTAGGGTAGCCACCCTATATGTAAAGTGAGAAGTGTTTTTTTTTTTAATTTCAACCCTAACGTGTGATATATTGTTGGAAAGGTATTTAAAAATGAATAGGGGTTTACTAAAATCATTTTTTGATAATGTCAATAATTTCCGAAATAATCGCTCCAAAAGTAAAAAACAATGTCCCCCCCCCCCCTCTAACTTTTGAACAATAAGTCTAAAAAATTTGAAAAAAATCTGAAAAGTAGAACTTTATAAGGACTTTCTATGAAAATCATTTTGAACTTGATTGACACAACAGTTTTTGTACAAAAAAGACAAAAAGTTGTACAAAATAATTTCTGGACTAAGTTTGTAGTATAATCGTGTATGCAAGCATTTTTTGTAACTTTGTTTTCATATTTTATTATCCTGAACGTATCTTTTTTCAAACAAAAAAAGAATTATTGAAATCGGTTGTCGCAATCCAAAATTACCACCGAAATTGCACGTCTTTGTATTAATTAGTAACCCAATTCCTCGAGAGATGGCGCTGTAGGTACTTATTGCATTGGATCGGGTATTACCGAATTGTTCGGTTGGCCTCATAACTGGGAACACTTATTGTGACGGACGGGAAACTACGGAACCCTACACTGAGCGTGGCCCGACACGCTCTTGGCCGGTTTTTAGGGTTCCGTAGTCAACTAGGAACCCTTATAGTTTCGCCATGTCTGTCTGTCCGTCCGTCCGTCCGTCCGTCCTCGCTTAATCTCTGTGACCGTTAGCACTAGAAAGCTGAAATTTGGTACCAATATGTATATCAATCACGCCGACAAAGTGGTAAAATAAAAATTAAAAAAAAATGTTCTATTAGGGTAGCCACCCTATATGTAAAGTGGGAAGTGATTTTTTTTTTAATTTCAACCCTAACGTGTGATATATTGTTGGAAAGGTATTTAAAAATGAATAGGGGTTTACTACAATCATTTTTTGATGATGTCAATAATTTCGGAAATAATCGCTCCAAAAGAAAAAAACAATGTGTCCCCCCCCCCTCTAACTTTTGAACCATAAGTTTAGAAAATATGAAAAAAATCTAAAAAGTAGAACTTTATAAGGACTTTCTATGAAAATTATTTTGAACTTGATTGACACAACAGTTTTTGTACAAAAAAGACAAAAAGTTTTACAATATAATTTCTGGACTAAGTTTGTAGTATAATCGTATATGCACGCATTTTTTGTAACTTTGTTTACATATTTTATTATCCTGAACGTATCTTTTTTCAAACAAAAAAGAATTATTGAAATCGGTTCTCGCAATCCAAAATTACCACCGAAATTGCACGTCTTTGTATTAATTAGTAACCCAATTCCCCGAGAGATGGCACTGTAGGTACTTATTACATTGGATCGGGTATTACCGAATTCTTCGGTTGGCCTCATAACTGGGAACACTTATTGTGACGGATGGGAAACTACGGAACCCTACACTGAGCGTGGCCCGACACGCTCTTGGCCGGTTTTTTTTTATATTGCTTTGGTAGTTTATGAATTATCGATACCTATACATATTTTTTTCTCTATGTCTGTATATAGATTATCAGCTAATCTTTAAGAACTAATGGAAAATGAATACTCGATAAAAATTATGTGATATATTATTATACCATAACTAAAAATGCTGAAATACAAAACCTTTTTGTAAAAAATAAAACTGCAGTCCAAAAAATAAATTCGAAAATGTGAAAAATATCTTTACTTCCGGATCTCGATGGCAAAAAAAGTAAACGAAAACAACAATAGTCACCAAGGTTTTTTTTTTTTTTTTTATTAGTGCGCCTCTACCAACATAAAATCTATCATCCATTCACTGCTCAGCTGTGTTTTATTTTGTTTGCCAATCTCCGTTTTATTTGGGCAGAAAAATATTTCATTAGCGAAGTACTATCTTTGGGTCAATCTCTTTGTATCCTAGCTTAGGGTCTCGCAGACTACAGACAATATTCTATTGTATACTTTTAATTAAACTCTGAAAGGTTGGCAGCACTGTTGACTGACCAATAGAATGGACCTACTACAATGGGACACTCCCTGCTCTGTCGTGCATATGGTACAAATAAGTTGTGTAACGTTATCTATATGGTAAAATCTGAGGTTTTTTGTATTTAGGAGTTCCTTAACTCAGAGGGAAAAAAATGGATGGCCTTATACTCCTTATAGGATCACTTTGTTGTCAGCCTGTCCGTCATGAAATAATTACCAAATACTAAGGGATTTTTTGGGGATGGGAAATCATCAAATTCCCCACGCTCTGGGCGGAGCGGGGGGAGTGTCAGACGTCTCCTGACTAATACTCACCCATGTTCCTTCTATTGCCCTTTATGTTTCGGGCCCGCGGTATCTCTTTTGAACAATCCGCAACTCCGGCAGGCGGCCCTGGCTCGCCCCTCTGCTTTGCTGGCAGAAATACTGAGGCCTTAGAACTATAAGAATCAAAAACTATAGAAATCAGTCCTCTAAGTCTACGCAATCAAAAGGAATGGCCGTTTATGACGCATTTCCTATACATTCGCAACGAAAATTCAGTTTGAGAGAGCGTGAGAACCTCAATCCAAAAGAGTTTGAGAACCTCAATCCAAACCCAGGCGCCGAGGCCTGAGTACCTACAGTACTTATGTACTTGATTGAATATATATAGAGTGTGAATACATTGAAATGCACATGGTCAAGGGTGTGTCAGTAATTGGATTTTTCTATTTAATAAACATAAACGGCATTTCACACTTCCTATCTCATTACTGTAATGTTATAAATACCTTGCATCTTGTGTGATTCCTTGCAAGCAATTTCATATGTCAAATATTTCACTTCTTTTTCATCTTCTAATATACAAAATTCTCGTGTCACAATTTTCGTTCCCATACTCTTCCAAAAAGGCTGGACCGATTTGAACGAAATTTTGTGTGCATATCGGGTAGGTCTGAGAATCGGCTAACATCTGTTTTTCATGCCTAGGGGCATGAAAAACAGATGTTAGCCGATTCTGAGATAACTGAGCAGCGGGTGAAACCGCTGGGCACAGTTAGTATTGTTATAATATTTGTTTTTATTTATTCGTCCCACAATTTATGTTCTAGTTATGTTTTTTATAGTTTACGACCTGGTCTCTATCAGAATACCAGCAAACATGGCTGCCATATTGAACCATGCTGAGATGGAGCCTTTTGGCGGCAATCAGGACAAACACCATAGGTGCGTGTTCACCAAAAACGTAACGAGGTCATTCAAGGTCATTCATCAGTAGATTTTACACGTCACATTTTTCTCATACCGGGCACCTTATATATGAAAATCGATTCTTAAGGAGTAAACTCCAAAAATAAACACTTTATAAAAATTAAATATTTAAACAGGTAGTATTTGGAATTAAAATTATCAAATTTAACAAATGATAAATCATTAAGAAACTTTCTACGTAACTAAAAGATTCATAGGTATGGTCTAGAACAAAAGAGAAAGGAAGTGCTGTTCGGCTTCATTAAAAGTAGTTTTACACCCTTTATACTTCAACCAACTTGTCTATTCAAGCGGGAAAACACAGAACTAAAATGAATGTACTAAAGTTTGACATATCGATCCAGATTTGCTTAACAAGCAGCGCCTCCTTAAACTGCATGCTTAAAGTGGTCATATTACGTTTTTTTTTAACTTAAAATTCTGCGACGGTACAGCGACTCTAAGGTAGGTTTGAATGTAGGATATTAACTCCGAAACTCCTGATGCAAGTCCAAAAACGTTTCCACTGTTAGTAAGTTCCATTACCCTAAAGTTACATATGCTGCATCTAAAATTGACAGAACGCCATTAAGGATTTCTGAATATAACGCCGCGGGAAAATACCAGTATAAGATATGAATACTGCTATAGCACAATATTTATTTTTGTTAAAATTCTAAATTTAAAATCTTAGTACTCTTAAGCCTTTTTAATCATAATAAATTATGATATCACGTTGATATGAAAAAAATGTAAACAAAGAGACGTCAGAGTGTGAGGTATACCAATAACTAATTATTAAGTAACCTCTAAATTATCTTTGTCTACCATCACCTATATAGCACTAGTTTTTGTTCGCAGCTTCGCTTGCGTTAAATTATGGGTAATACGGTTCCTCTTTCCTGATTTGCAGGTACTACCTGCTACCTGCAGTTTTTGCTCTTGCACCTGATTTAATGTAGTAGCAAAGCTAAGTTTTCCCTTTTCTTCCCTCTTTCTCCCTCATATCTTACTTAAAAAAATAGAACATGTCCGTCTCTAGGGTCCCAACTATCTCTGTACCAACATTCATCAAAATCGGTTTAGCCATTTAGGCGTGAAGGCTTAACAAACAAACTCACTTTCGCTTTTATAATATTACTAGCTTTTGCCCGTGGCTTCGCTCGCGTTAAATTCGGTAGCGCCTTATTGATTTGTAATAGCAACGCTAAGTTTTCCCGTTTCATCCCCCTTTCTCCCTCATATCCCAGTCTTTTTTAAAAAATAATAGCCTATTTCCGTCTCTTGGTTCCCAACTATCTCTGTACCAAAATTCATCAAAATCGGTTTAGCCAATTAGGCTTGAAGACGTAACAAACAAACTTACTTTCGCTTTTATAATATTAGTAAGGTTTCGTTTAAAATGTTGCCTTAAATAAGTAGCTCTGAATTTATGATCACGTTTGGGCTATAAAATAATAAAGTTTTGATAGTTTCTCAGATACACACTTAGCCAAGAAAACGTGAAAGTCATTGACTCTAGAACAAAATACTTATTTCAGTCACTTACTGCTTGACTTTTAGGGTTCCGTACAACAAAGGAACAAAACGGAACCAGTATATGTTTGAATTTGTTGTACGTTTGTCTGTCTGTGAAAGTATCATGAAATAATTAGGTACTAAATACTCTTTGCTGTTTTCGGTACTTTAGAGCTGTAAAAATCAGTGCTTACCGGACTGATTGTCTGCGCAGTCAAACCATATAGCCGTTTATGTTGCATTTACATTCGCAAAGGGAATCAAAATCTACAGGGTACGTCGATGTACAGACGCCTGCAGGTCAAGCTACCTGAAACTGTCAATTTTTCCCAATGAACCTTGAACCTAATACTTTAGAAATAAAGTCGAAAATGTATCAAAGAAATCTGACAGATTGTAGTAGCTTGATGTGCAGGCGTCTGTACCTATCACAACACTTTTCTAACAGCAAAGTTAAGTTTGTCCTTCAATATTGTACAATCACGTAGTAATTGAATTCGTGGTAGGCGGGAAAATAAACCAAATAGTATTACTTTGTTCAGGTAGACACTGGAGTACGAAAACAGAAATGTGTATTCTACTTTTACATACCAAAAAAACACTAGTGTGAAAAACCACATCGCATATAAAATGTATGCATGCGTAGGTAAGACTTTTTTACCTATATTTCGGTATTTGAATATTGTAACAGGCTAGGATTTTCCGAAGTGGTAAAACTAGGAACTTATATATACTATATACTCGAAGCTACATTTGTCAAGGTCAAAGGTCATAACCCTACCTAAATAGATAAAGTGATAGGTATATAAATATACTAGGCTGTACTCAGCGGTTTCACCCGCTGCTCAAAAGGGCTACTATGACATCTTATAGCAATTCTTATTCCACTGAGTGAAAGAGATGGTGCTAGACACCCTGTATGGTTTTGTCTCTTTCCCTCAGCGGAATAAGAATTGCTTTAAGAGGTCATAGTAGGGTAGCAGGTACCCTTCTTACAAAAAAATAGATGTTGACCGATTTTTAGACCTACTATGCGCACAAAACTTCATTTATATATAAATTTTATATATTGGAAAGAATATATCCCATCAAACATAGTAATATAGCCGAAAACATCAAAGATTTAAATATCTTTTCATGAAAAAAATCACGTTTTTATTTTCAAACCAGAGCATTTTCGTTCACTTTTATTGCCGAGATAAGATTGCTATTTTATTATTTAAAAGGCTATAGTTATCTCTCGGTAATTTAGAAAACTATGCGAGTTATAAATCTAGTATGATAGTCATTGTTATCATGATAACGCAGCAGAATTTCACGCTTGTAATTTCCAAAGGGATAAGTAAGTTTAAGCCTAAAGCGTGAAGAGGTAACAAAAAAACAAACTCACTGTCGCTTTTGTATTATTGTTATTATTATAGACATATATTGTTATTTTATGAAGAATAGTAAGAATAGTAAGCATACATTTAGTGATGTAGGTACCTACAGATTTTGTATAAATTACAAAACTGATTTCTCATACCATAAAAATAAAAAAACTAAATTATAAACAGCCAACTACAAAATTAAATACAAAGGCACGGATGCACGCAATTAGATCCGCTTCAGTTAACTCCGGAACTTAAGGGTCTCAGCACACATATGGGATCGGAAAGGGATCGTAACCGTAACGCCTTTCGCCTTGCTGTCAACCAGGCGTCAACCTACCGTATGCACGTAACGAAAGCGTATCAGCAGCGCCTGTACGTCAACTCGGCTACGGCTAGGCGACACCGCGCTTACGCCTCGCCGCCCCCTGGCTGACCTGGTTGGCACCAGATCAGTTTGAATCCAAACGTTAAGTGTAGCGCACGGTTATGTCTTGGTTTACAATACGTGAGTTGGCTATCATAGCCATAGCACTTGATGAAGAGGAAAAAGAAAATAGCAAGAAAAATGAAAAAGATATTGGAGAATGAAGAAGAGATGTGAGCTCGGGTACGGAGAGACGTAAGCGCGGGGACGGAGAAACGTAAGCGCGGGGACGATGAGCCGTAAGCGCGGGAATTCAAGTTCGGAGCCTGTTCCGAGGCGAGGCGATTACGTTATTATTCCGATTAGTGTGCGTTGCAGTAGGGAGTTTAATACAAACCATTCTCAACGGCTCGAGGCGATACGGTGACGATCCCTTTCCGATCCCATATGTGTGCTGAGACCTTAAAACTGCCGACCGAGTTACGTACAGTCGACGAAATTGATATCTATCTGGGTACAATTGATTATTGAAATATAGAAAGTAGTGTCGTGATCATCGCTTAGGCAATAGACTTCATAATCTTGACGTTTCAATGGTAAAAATTTGGATATGTATTAAACTCGAACACACAAAACAGAGAGGAATAGCAGATGTGAATGATTTTAAAAGAATAAGCATGAAGTTTCTTGCCGGTTCTTCTCCATAGGAAACGACCAAGCCGAACCGTGCACAATTTTTCGGTTTTTATAAGTATCCATGTATATGTGTTTTTAATTTATTTCGAAAAGAAAGGCCTATATATTAAACCCAACAGTTTTTGAGGTTTCCGGCGACTGGGACCGCAATTAACTAGGACCGCGGTCCCAATCGCCGGATCTGTATAAAATAAATAATTTTCTTCCGGCGGCTGGGACCACTTATATGATAACTGAAATGAAATAAAATGTACAGTCAAACAAAAAATTTATAGATGTAACAATTGAAGAAAAATCCTTTTAGATTTAAAAACATCATTTATTGATATAAAAAAAACAACCACTACTACATAGTCAGCGCATCGACTCTGATTTTTATTGTCGCATTGCAAACTCTTTTTCTTGCACATCGCCCGATATTGGAGCAATCTTTGTTTCAAATCAAATCAAATCAAATCATTTATTTCAATTAGACCATTACAGGCACTTTTGAATGTCATAAAAACAAGAACAAAAGAAATGATGCTGCTACAGTCCCAGTCACAAGACATAATAACTTGTGAAAGTACTGTAGTTGCCCATTCCAAAGCGTAGATCTCTATGGAGAAGAATGGGCAAGAAACTCCATGGACACTCTTTTAAATCATAATGTTTTATAAAATCATGGATACATCCATTCATGTTGAGATTATTCATAATGTGAGAACGATGTAGAAAAACGAGCACATTTAGAGCGTCCAGAGTAAAAGCAATAATTTTTAGTTTATTCTTTTAAGAATATATTCATTGCCAGCTCTTCGCAAAAGTTCACGTCCTCTTTGTGTGACATCAATATAAAAACGACTATTCACCATGTGAAGTTGAAGGGCTATTTTCATCCAATAATTCTAAAATCGAAAAAAAATATATAGTATGACTATCAGATAATCCAGATGTAATTTTTTTTTATGATGTTAAAAAGTCATCTCATCAAAAATGAGAATCGTTCTAAAGTAAAAATATTTGTAACCACGTCGTTTAACCCCGTTAGTAGCTTGTTTTGTGTATAAATAAGTTAATAAAAAATTGTTTTACATACCTGAAGACTATTAAATAAAGTCACTGCACCACCACTCACATCACACAATTTGCAACAAACATTAAGCGCAGTATCTTACAATGATCTGATATGACACTGTCTGATGCAAAACTTGACTTTCTTAAACTGATAAGCTTCTTGTCAGTGATTGGCCGAGACAGTCATCGGGAGATGCTAAATTTCCCGTTTATAACAAAAGGGCTACCTGACCTTGAAATCGACAGGCAAAACGGACTCGAGTTAGAGAGGGATAGTATTATACAATGCTATTCCCTTCGTGTGTATTTACCTACATGTGTAAATTATGTCAAAACGGGCTAGCTTAATCTATTACTAAGTGCATAAGATAAAACCGTGTCCAGAACGAGTCAATGATATTCATATAAATAATTTATATTTTTTTTCGTTTGACTGTACTAATTTTGGCTTGAATAATAGATTTTTTTAAGTTATCTAAGAGTGGTCCCAGTCGCTGGAAGAAAAATAATTATTTTTTACGGATCCGGCGACTGGGACCGCGGTGTCAGTTAATTGCGGTCCCAGTAGCCGGAAACCTCCAGTTTCAGTTTTTGACCACCCGATTATCTGTATTCCACATTCGTTTTTTAATTTAAAAATGCTAATGAGTATTTTCTACTCAAAAATTCAATGCCCAAAACTGAGAAACTCGAAGAAAAATGCTGTCCTTACATTTAAAGTAGACGTGCATTAACATGATAAAATCATCTGCTTTGGGAACATGAGAGTAAGGAAACTGAGAGTGCCAGGTGCACACTCTGTTTCCTCACTCTGCGCACACACTTGGGCACTATAATATCTCCCGCGCAGATGGTTAATCTCCTTTGGGATTGGCCGCCGTGGCCGAAAACAGTCGACCAGGAGAACTATATTTATTCTAACCTGCACACCAAATTATTTTGCCGACTGTATACAACTAGAAAATTGTATTTTCACATTGCAAGCAGCTCGCTTGCAACGAATCCCCAGCAGATCGTAACGGCATGTCACTGCATTTAGATGTAGCTATTTCATTGTAAATTATGTCTATTTTATAACAAGACTCTTGGTAATGACATTCATGAAAGAGTAGACTTTTCGTTTATGCTTGTTTTAGAAATAATGTTAAAACTTCAGGTTTTGTCATTTGTTCAAACTATTTTGGCAAATTACAGAAGATCAAAATTGATGATTGGGAAGGATATCGTTTTACGGAAAGATTAACTTGACTTAGGTATCTTTGAAATCAACTATAAGTCATTGAAAAGTCAATCCTACGTCCAATATTAACTTTGATTTGACGGCTGAGGTAAAATATTATGGAACGCGACAAAACGTTATGGACACACTGAATAGGTACAGTAAAAAAGACAGGAACAGAAAATAGCAGCATACCTGCGAAACGAGAGATTATAAAAAAGATTACATCCGTTAATACAGTGCGTAAAAAAGAGAATACATATAGAATACATAATAACATTAAATACAATAAAAAAATAAGCACAAAGACAAATATTAAAAGGGGAACGTTTAACCTTACAATTTTAAAAGGGTATCGTTTCATCCGCGGATGAAATATTTTGCTGATTAGTCCGTCGAATTCGTCCATTGAACCTCAGTCGTCAAATCGACGTTTTGATTGGACTTAGGGTTGATTTTTCAATAATTGATAATCTTACTCATTGCCGGACAAAACGCACATCGAGGAAACGACCGATGACGACGACTTTTGGCCGAAGAGGCGTCGACCAGTAAGAAAATTTGGTCGCAGCCGGGCGACTAACTAGTTTTGTTCAAGATAAAAGCGGATCATGGTTGCGGGCCTGTGGACGGTGAGCAATGGGTAGCTCACCGTCCGTCTGTCTATTGACGACAGGCCGTGTCGACGGCGCTTTAGTAATCCACGCGCGCCTCAAAGAAATGTCAGCAAAGCAAAGGGGCCTGCCAGGGCCTCCGCCTGTCGGGGTTGCGGGTTGTTCGAAAGAGATACCGCGGCCCCGGAACGTAAAGGGAAATAGAAGGAACATGGGTGGGTTTTAGTCAGTACAAGTTTGACACTCCCCCCCCCGCTCCACCCAGGGCGAAGGAAGTTATTATGATGATTTCCCATCCGAAAAAAAAGTGTTTCATGGTACAAGTCGTGGCAGGATGTCAATGTAATGTCAGACAGTACAATACAACATCACAGATGACTATCTAATGTTATGCCTGACATACCACGCCTATCACTGCGTTGTTCTGAATTGCGCGTAATTTAAAAGGTGTTTTTAATCTGTCCTTTGAAAACTCAGCCTTAATACCTCACAATAAAGCTTTAATACCTGAATATGGGTTCTGAATCTCCCGAAATTAAATGTTCTTCCCTTAATGCTAGAGCTTGACAGCGCTCGTGCAATTGAACTTTCGGGTCATTAGCGATCCCCGGGGCATGTGTGGGTTAAAAGTCTGGCAATTTGTTCGGTGCACTCCAATGACTGTTTTTACCGAGAATCTCAAATCAATTGGAGTTCGCGTGTGGGTTGCGCAAAGACTATTAACATTATTCGATTCGTCGTTCTTTTTTTTACGTACAACTGACTGTGCCTTGCGGTGTTACAATACAAAAATCGTATTCAAGTTGTTTGATCATACCACTGGAACAACGATTTTTCCGGGTTCAAAATTACGCCCATGTGTTAATTCAGAACACAAACTACCATGATACGAAATTTCACCCAAACCTGATAAGCTGTTTGAGCATGAAGAGTCACAACAAAGTCTTCACCATGCTGACCCGGTATTGGTTGGAAGATATTACAAGTCATGTCTTCAGGTTTATAGTTCTAGAACGTGCCGGTTTCCTCACAATGGTTTATCCTTCAATCATCATTCTCCTGCCCGTTTTAATTAGTTTGGGGTCGACGCAACATGTCTTCTTCTATAGGTTCTTCTGTATTACTTCGTCATCCCTCTAGGCACCTCCTTCCTTGCCGTGACCTCCTTTACACAGTCCATCCATCTCTCTCGTCTCTTTGGTATTCCTCTACTTTTATAGTACAGTCACAATCTAAACTTTCTTTTCAAAGTTTTTTCTTAATATCTTTACTAATATTATAAAGCTGAAGAGTTTGTTTGTTTGAACGCGCTAATCTCAGGGACTACTGGTTGGTATTGGAAAATTCTTTTAGTGTTGGATAGTCCATTTCTTGAGGAAGGCTATAGGCTATATAACATCACGCTACGACCAACAGGTGCTGAGCAGCGTGGGTGAAACCGCGAGGAACAGCTAGTCTTTACTAATATTATAAAAGCGAAAATGAGTTTGGTGTGTTTGTTACGTCTTCATGCCTAAATGGCTAAACCGATTTTGATGAATTTTGGTACAAAGATAGTTTGGACCCTGGAAGCAGACAAAGGTTAATTTAAAAAAGGGAGAAAAGTGAAAGAAATTTTAAATGGGACTTTTCGTTGTTTTAAAGGCAGGAAATTAAAAGTCGGTACACACACTCTTTGTTACTAACGAAAAATACCTGCAAATCCGGAGAAGGGAACCCCGTGTTACCCCGCATTTAACACGAGTGAAGCCGCGGGCAAAAGCTAGTATTTTATAATAATTGGAGCTAAAAGAAATTAAGTAATTTACCGGTTCATTTCAAAGAATTTACCACTGGCGTTATTTCAAGCTGTCTCCAAATGCGATAAGATAGAATCGATTAAAATGATTCAGGTCTTCGATAAGTCTCTTTACAATTAAGCATTTGCGAAAACCAATTTCGTGAGATTAAAAAAATTTGCAATAATAAAATTTTGTTCTGGTCCGAAGTCAGGATTCAAGATTTACGGTATATTTTATTATTAATTGGTTTAATTAAATAGTTGGTTTAGCAAGCGAGCTTTGACCGCTTGTTCTTGGCACAAGCTTTTTATTGAAAGTTGAGAGCTTTTATTACGGATGGGAAATTTCCAAATAACTTCCCCCGCTCTGGGCGGAGCGGAGGGGAGTTTCTGACTTATAGTGACTAAAACCCACTCATGTTCCTTCGATTGTCCTTTATGTTCCGGGATCGCGGTATCTCTTTCGAACAACCCGCAACCTCGGCGGTGGTTCTGGCAGGCCCCTCTGCGATTTGTCTTTACTTATGTAACTTTTTAAAAACTATTTGATATTCGTCCGATATCTCACTCACACACGTTGTATCATAATTTTTTTTTTATTTATTTATTCATTAAGTACGTAGTTGACAATTTCAAATTTATATTGTACCATTAAACCAATAAATGGTTTGTATTCTCACATTCATTACTTAATTTTCTAAAAACAAGCTACGTACTTTCAATTTAGAATTAACAACATTATGCGGTAATCACCCATTCACAAACAGAAATTGAAGGTACTCAGATAAAAACGACTGTTTTTACGCCTCAAAGCAGCAAAGACACATATACAGGTTGTTTAATTTTATTAATTTTTGGCTTCAAATGTTGTGATTTTTTTTTTGTTTAATTTCGTTTAATACTCGTTTCGTTTAATACTTAAGCTTAAGCATTGTTATAGAGATCTACGCTTTGAAATCGCAACTAACTTGTGACTGGGACTTCAAAACTGTGTGTAACTGGCCTCATTGATGATTTGATTTTATAAACGGCAGAATTTAATAAAAGCTGTTTATGTAACCACTTTTTGATATATACCTAACTATGCGCGTGCATAAACTTCGTTTAACGTTTCCTATAAAAGCTGGTCTACGAAACACAATTTGGATCGTTTTGACTAATAGACGTAATAATCTATATATAGCCGAAACGTTAAGTTATATCGGGTCGTCTAGTCGATCAGTCTGACCTACATAAACGAAGAAATGTTTGTGAGCAACCCGCCCACCGCTACCCCCGCTTACACTATAAGTAGTGTTTCCGTCTAAGTAGTTATAGGTTGCAATCATAGCGTGTACAAGCTGTAAACAAATGCTTGAAGAAGGCGAATAACATGCATTTTCTACATCAAACGAGGTAACTAACGAAAACGGGTTTTTGCGGGAAAAAATACGTTTTATGGTTGAGCTCAATAATACACATTCAAACAGGGACATAAAGGCAACAATAGAAGGAATATGAGTGGGTTTTAGTCAGTACATGTCTGACACTTCCCCTCAATACAAAACACAACATTACAAAATACAAAACTACTAAAAAGCTAGGCTGTATTGTACTGTCAATGCGTTTGATGTGTCGTTGTATGTACTACCTAGTATATCATTATCGAAAACAGTTTTTTTTACAAAAGGGTAATTACTTGATTAATAAACTAATCCCCGAATAGTGCCCCAGCCTTGCGGTTTGTTCGAAAGAGATACCGCGGCCCCGAAATATAAAGGGCAATAGAAGGAACATGGGTGGGTTTTACTCAGTACAAGCCTGACACTTCCTCCCGCTCCGATTCAATGTGTGAATGATTTACTATCCGCAAAAAAAACTATATCACTCTAGATCGTATTTTTTAAGTATAAAATTTTATTCCTCAGTGATCGAACCAGGATGAATTCTAAATTATGGAAATGAGGAAAGAGTTTTTTCCTTTATTTACACTTCTTACCAGAAAGTACGTGACTGATGTCTAGATTACGTAGGCGGCAAAACTTTTCTTGTCCAACCTTGTTCGAGGGCTCACTCAGTAATAATTTATGACAAAGGTACTTTTTTATTGCTTTAAGAAAACTTTGTCTGAAGACAATACTACTAATTTATTTTGAGAGGCAATATAACGTGCTAGTGTGAGAGATTTACCTTTTCTTAATTGCGTACAGACAAATTCTGAAAAAAAAACCGGCTATCATTTAAGTCTTTCGTCTCCAGCCCTGTTACAGTTAACGTCTGCAGATAATATTGTGGGTAATTTATTTATTAATGTTGTGCAAGAAGTTCCATGTGACTAAGTATTCTGGACATGGAGTGAAATGAGAAAGTAGGAAGGAGGGACGAAGCACATGTGACTAAAAGAGTGATGGATCTGAATGTTGAAGGACGGAGAGCGAGAGGAAGGCCAAAGAAAAGAAAAATAGATTGTGTAAGGAATGATATGAAGGAGAAAGGAGTAAATGACGCCGTGACGTCTGATAGGGGAGAATGGAAGAAGAAAACGTGTTGCGCCGACCCCAAATAGAATGGGACAAGGGCTAGGAAAATGATGATGATGATGTAATTAATAAATACAGTCTTTGACAGTCGGTACAGCTAGTCTCACCTTAGGTAGGAACAGGCTAAGCAGATTATGATGCTTTTTTTCGAAATCATCAAATGACTCCTCTGGGTGGTCAGACTTGTACTGACTAAAACAAATCCATGTTCCTTCTTTTGCCTTTTGTGTTCTGGGGTATGTAACATAATTAAGTTTCATCGAAATCCATTCGGATGTTTTTGCTTGAAAGAGCAACAAACATACTTATACACATCCTCACAAACTTTCACTTTTATAATATTACTAGCTTCCGCTCGCGACTTCGTTCGCGTGGCATATTTACTTTGGGCTAACACTAACTTTAACCCGCGTGATGATCGCAATATATACATCTATCTCTCCCCGTTTCTTCCCTCTTTCTCCCCTTTATCTCACTTTTTTTTAGCCTATGTCCGTCTCCAGTGTCCCAATCACCTCTGTACTAAAATTCTTCAAAAATCGGTTTGGCCATGTAGGCGTGAAGACGTAACAAACAAAGTCACTTTCGCTTTTATAATATTAGTAAGGTTAATAGTAAAGATTTTAAACTAGTTATTAGTTTAAAAGCCGAATTCCTGCCTTGGAAGCTCGAAAGTTTTAAATCTACGGCGTGCCGGATTAATCCTATGCGCTAATTGGGTTTTCAAGTTTTGATGAAGTTATAAGCTGTCTAACGGCGCTCGTCGGAAGCTGCTTAATACTAGCATAGCATCACGACTGGAAACCCCGAAGGGTTAAACAGAGATGTAAATACTTAAAAATGCTGGTGATCTGTAATACTGGTTTTACCATGTTTGTTATGTGTTTCCGAAATTTCGGCGATGTTGCAAACGCCATGATCACGGATGAACTGAGGTTTTTGAGGATAGATGTTTATGAGCAGACAAAACGATATACTCTCTTTCTTATTAGTTTTTTGCGTTCGGTACCACTAACACCGTCACTCACAACTCAATTTTGTTCTCGACACTCAACTGGATTTGGCTCTCGACACACAAAAGTCACTGTATCAACAAGTTCTCTTTTTTGTGGGTTTTTACACAATCGGACCCTTGGATTCCAGGCTCTTGATAGTTGAAACCCATCATTCATCATTATTAAGCTATTGCATAGCTTCTATCGCGGGCTTTGAGCGTGGAGACCGAACCCACAAATTTCGTAACGAAAAAACCTAACACTTTCATTACGAATACGGTCAGTTATTTCAAACACTAATCTAATGTTCCATTAGCGTGTTTGATAGGTATATAATTGGATGGTCAATCGACATACGGTAGATCAAACCCAGAGTCATGTTTTTCTTTTTGCAACTTCTTTTCATTGGAATTACTTTTTAAATATTATATTTAGTTTTTTTTTATAATTTATTGCATAAGTTTTTTTTATTTATTGAAGAAGTTGATAAGAAATGCTATACAATAGCTTTACCGCAGCAGTCCCCGAGTGCCACACGTATTTTTTAATGTTGTTTCACATCGTCATTTACTGTTAATTATAGGTTCACCGCGACCTCCATTCCAGTTGATAGTCTGTAAAGAATGGGTTTCACCCTCTCTCCCATAAATGTTATATAAGTTCACCAAGGAATTATGTTAGGGTCGTGGGCTTATTGTCGTCTCGTCTGATAATAAAGACAAATGACTACAGCTATTACTCCTTTGACATCCTTACTTACTTATAAATAATATTGACCTTGTAATATAGACGAGGAATGGCTTATACCAGATAGAAAACAAAATTCATTCGAAACATTTATCTCGGGAATGCAAAAAATATTGCCGTTTTGGGAGTCCACCATTTTGGACTTTAAAATACATAACTTTGTAATGCATCTAAATTTACATCTACAAACGCACTTCTGGAAAATTTTTGCTTAATTTGAAACCAAAAATTGGGACTAGAACCGGCCAAAAAATAAGAAAATTTTAGCTCAATGGGAAACCTTTTGACTGCGTAGACTTACAGGGTTCACAACAGAAAAAACAAAGGGACCACAGACTTGAGTATATGGCTTTTATTTTAACTCTATTGATACCTCTACATGTTCCCCAGATAAAGGGTCTTGGCAAACAGACAAACGGACATCAAGGTGATCCTATAAGTGTTCCGTTTTTTGTGTGAAGCTGACTAAAGCGTGTTAAGAAAACCTATACTGTTTCCCCTGTTGTGACCCAGGCGTCCTCTCCGTGAGCCTAGAGTGGATTGGCGGGTGTCATATTTGTCTCCTAACTTGAAACAATATCCATAATTTTATACTAAACTGTGTTTGAGAACTTATATTACATTCTTCATTTTCTGTTAGGAACTACATATCATTCATGTAAATTTCCAGTATTTCATATGAACTGACTGCCAATCTGACCTCTAAAGTCCAATTTCTGAATAAATACGGTACCGCTTGGTAAGACTGGTTGCCAGACTCTGATTACTAAAAAAAACATCATAATTGTAAGTAATGTTTACGTTGGCAATCTCTTTACCTAATGTTGCCAACTGAATATTTCAAACGCATTTCAATTTGAGGTAGTGTTGCCACTGAAAAATAAATGTGCAATTTCTTTTGTAGAGGCTTTATTTTTGTCCCAAACCTCAGAGTGTGAATATGGACGAGCCTTGAAATAAATCCTACTCCCTAGGGTAGGACCCGAAATAAATTGTTTGGACTTGCATGTTGTAGGTTGAAAATTGAAATTCTTCAAAGCCTGTTCTGCTGACCAGTAAAATGTTGTGTAGGACTATCAAGTTTGCATAAATAGTATTTAGTAATAACCTCTAAGTGTTTTTAAATATTATGAATTTACATATTTCCGGCAGTAGGTAGTAAACTCTGTAACCACCATCTTGAAAAAATATTATTTTGCATTCAATATAAAAAGAAGAGTCCACAGATTACAAACTTTTCGTTGATTATTTAAAGTCATACAAAAGTGCAATTCACGTCAAATGACATGGAGCAGTGACGTTTAATTAATCCGACAATAGATGGGTCTATACGAGATAGAGGGTCTTGACAGACGGACCACAATCCCTAAAAACATCCAAAAGAATAAAGAATCTCCTGTTTTATGGTTCTCTACCTCAAAAGGAAAAAAACGGGACCCTTATAGAATTTATTATATATTACTTTGTTGTCCGTCTGTCTTTCTGTCAAAAACCTTTATCTCGGGAACGGGTGGTGGAATCGAGTAAAAATAAAATCATGTACTCAAGTACGCGAGCTTGGAGCTGTAACAAACCAACCCTCCAAATCTACGCAGTTAAAAGATCTGCTACCCTACCATGACGTCTTAAAGCACAACTTACTCCACTGAGGGAAAGAGATGGTGCTAGACACCCTGTATAGCTCTGAGCGGAATAAGTTCTTCTTTAAGACGTTATAGTAGGCCTACTTTTCGTGTATGTAGGAAGTTTGTGTCTTTATTGTTTAAGTTTAATTATTTTGTTATGGCTAGATACTAAGAAATAAAGAGATTTGATTAAAGGTGATTTTTCAGGTTTAAGTTTATTAGTTGACAGCTGCATTGTCACATTCAGTAAAGACCTGTAAGGAGGATAAATAAACAAACCATGTAACAGCCTCGTGTTTCTCATTAACTCTCTAGCCAGCAAAGACAGAAAATAGGCTGAATAAATAAAGAGGAAATCTCCGGGTTAATTTATTATTCCATCGACTTTTCACTCGAAAAACTTTTATTCTAACTGGCCACGTTTATTTCTGTAACAATATTGATGTTAGACCTTTTCTTTTCTGGAAGTTTGAAAGAATCTTTATTCTTATCAGCGTGTTTGGTAGGGGATGTGAATTGACAGTACGCTGGATCAAATCCAAGGTCTTGTTTTTCTTTTTGCGACTTCTTTTTTATTAAAAGTAACTTTTAAAATATTTTATTTAGTTTTTTTTATTGGTTGCATAAGTTGAAAAAAAATCATTTGCAATAGCTTTTCCGCGGCGCTCCCCGAGTGCCACACGTATTTTTTTTTTTAAATACATTTCCTCGAAAACTGGCTCTTATTGCACTACGATTAGGTTTAACACGCAATGTATTTCACACGCGTGTTTTTTTTAATTTAAGGCAACATAGGCTTTACTTTTTATTGTTTCATCACGGATAGGTACAACAAACAACTGCTAAAATCCCTATAGCCAAAAGGGCGCTTGTTTTTAAGGATTTATTTATAAAAAAAATATCATTTATAAAAGAATTTTCTTAAAACAACAATTGATATTTGTTAGGGTTCTAAATTAAAAAAGCGTATTTTTTATATATTAGGCTATTCAGCGATGCCTTGGTTTCTCCTTCAATATGAGAAAAAAAAAAGCGTTGGGAATAATCAATTTAACTCATAGTTTCATATTGATTAATGACAAAAGTACTTTTTGTTCTGCCATTTAATTTCTCCGGGGTGTAAAGAAAAACGTCGTTTAGTTCACGTGAGTATTATTCACTGCTGTTCTCGGCTCTATAACACCCTCGTCTGGCGGCTCGTGCGGTAAAACCGCCTCGGCTGCAATGACAAACTTTTCTCACTTTAATCGAAATGCACTATTTCAACCAACAGAATCCTTATCTCATAGTTTCGACCTCCGAAGCACGACTTATTTTTTGTTAAGACGTCTATCGACCCTTCACTTGGTTTACGGTTCACTTTGCAGTTTTAAGTATTCAAATTGAGGGTCGTTTTACATTTTCTCGTGAGTGATTCCAAAAGTAAAAGGCACTGAATTCTTTCACGGTCAATACACATGGGTAACTCTCTACGCTTCAGTCCGTTTGAATAAAACCTATATAAAATCACTAGCTTTTGCCCGCGGCTTCGCTCGCGTTAAATTTGAAGTAACACATTTCCCTTTTCCTGATTTACAGTTACCTGCTACTTGTAGTTTTTGCCCTTGCGCCTTATTTATTGTAATAGCAATGCTAAGTTTTCCCTTTTCTTCCCTCTTTCAAAGTCATATCTCAAATAGCTTATGACTGAAAGCCTTTAAGGTTTTACCCTGAATGTCATAGCCGTAAGTATGAGACTTCCCACAGACATGTTCAGTCAGTGGATGTAATACTATGAAGCGCTAAACATATATTTTCATCTTATGACACCCCCAACATGCTACAACGAATATAGTATAGTACTTATCTTATGTCATCCATTTGTCAAACTCAAAATGAGACATACAGAGTAAGTAGTTTTAGTGGTATTCGTATCTAGCCAGAAACCTCTGCAATAAAACATTTATACGTCTCAAAGAATGCGTTCATTTCAAACATAATACTTTGACAGCATACGTTTGTAACATTCCCAAATTGTCAAGCCTCCTCGAGAATTGAGGCTGAATATCCGTTGGTAGTCACATATAGCGCGTTCTACGGAAAATGAAACGAAACTCTTTGTAATTTTTAAGGTATTGCATAGCTTCTATCGCGGGTCTTGAGCGTGGAGACCGAATGCAGAAATTTCGTAACGAAAAAACCTAACACTTTCATTACGAATACGGTCAGTTATTCCAATGTTCTATTAGCGTGTTTGGTAGAGAATAGGAGAGTCAATCGACATTACGCTGGATCAAACCCAAGGTCTTGTTTTTTTTCTTTTTGTGACTTCTTTTCATTGGAAGTACTTTATAAGTATTATATTTATACAGATTTTTTACTTATAGCATATAAAAAATGCTATGCAATAGCTTAACCGCGGCAGTCCCCGAATGCCACCCGATTTTTTCTTTGAATGGCACCTCGCAGTTCGACCTCGATCGATGAGGACGTTATCTGCTTAACCGGTCAATACTCTTTTTAGTACTGTACTTTTGTTTTAAATAGTACCAGCAGATGGCGCCTTCAAGCCAAGGCGAGTAATACGATTAAGTAATCCATTTTCTTTTCTTTAAGTTTACAACTTTTGCAGTAATACCTACAAAGTTCTGTACTTCTAGAATGCTATAAAAACTATCATTTTATAGGTCGATCTATATACTGTACTAGCTGCCCTGCAATTTCACCCGTGTAGGATAGGTCACTGGGATAATTAGTGGTTTCTGTGTTTATTCAGGGTCTAAGCTATCTACATTCCAAATTCCTCCAAATACGTAAACAATTATGGTGTTTTATCACACTTACATTTTAGAAGTAAAACTTGTGAAGGAGTAACAAAAATGGCTTAACAGATTTTATTATTAAAACTTGAAACGTGATATTTACCATATTTGTTATTTGTTTCGAGTTTCCGATATTTCGACGTCATAATCACGGATGAACAGAACTTATATCCCGTTTAAAGATTTAATGTCAGTATAAAGACTTAACAAATTTTGATGGGTGGCAAGATGGCTTATATTTATAAGGATTAGCACATAGGCTGCATTTGATCACTTCAAAATGCAGTGTTCCCATGGAATTATCAAAAAACTCAAATATAGTTTTTCACCGCGGGTAACAACACGGCGCGCAGCTAGTTCTAATATAAAATGTTTATCTCTTCTGCTGGAAATAAACAAAAGGTCAATGTTCTCGTCACGGTTTGCTTATATCATGCAAATGTTTGAGGCCTACTCAGTGTACTCTGTTATGTATTGGGGACAAACCTACGTAATATATTTATGTACTAGCTTTTGCCCTCGGCTTCGTTCGCGTTAAATTCGGGGTAGCACCGTTCCCCTTGCCTGATTTGCAGGAACCTGCTACCTGTATTTTTTAAATTCTGTGTGCAATAAAGAATAATACTTTTATTTACCATAGTCTATCTTCATAAGCCTATATACAAACTAACTCGCTTATAATTAACAGGCTTTTTTTGCGGATGGTAAATCCGCAACCCCGGCACCACGGAAAGACTTAAGTCGAGTTTTATGAACGTAACTAGCTTTCGCTCGCGGCTTCGCCCGCGTTAAATTTGGGCTAATACAGTCCCCCTTGCGCCTTATTGATTTGTAATAGCAACGCTAAGATTTCCCTTTTCTTCCCTCTTTCTCCCTCACATCCCACTTTTTTAAAATAAAAATAGGCTATGTCCGTCTCCTGGTTCCCAACTATCTATGTACCAAAATTCTTCACAATCGGTTTAGCCATTAAAGCGTGAATAGGTAACAAACAAACTCACTTTCGCTTTTATAATATTAGTAAGGATAGTATAGTATAGTATAGTATATAGTAAGGATTGAGCACTTAATTTAACTTTTCTTGCTTTCTTGCCGCACAAGATAAACGCGGCCACATGTCTATGCCGAAATGCTATTTACCTTGTCTCACAAGAAAAAACATGAACCCTTGTCATTCGTCAAGGCGATCTCATCTTAATTTTGTAACTCTTAAAGTTTAATTTACATTGTTTTATTACATTTATCGTAACAACATTGACAGACAAGAACAAAACATGAACACTTCATTTCACAGAAATTGTCATTCGCCAAGGCAAACTCATCGTAATAATGTAACTCTTAAAGTTTAATTTACATTATTTTATTACATTTTCTCGTAACGCCTTTCTGAATACTTTCATGACATCCCCGCTTGCTGTCCGCGTACAGAATTCATTATGGCGGCACAAAAGTGACCGTTCCTTCAGATTCCTAAGGGAAAAGTAACATTTATGAGTTGACGACGAAAAGTTAAAGTGGCGACGCCTGATCTTTATTTAACAACTGGTTAAAATTGTATGAGCACAGGAGAGTGCAATTTACAGTCCCATTTTTAGATTTAGATATATGTATTTATTTGCAACAATGTGGGTACAGCCTACCTACCTACCCTACCATCATCTGCGTAGCCTGTTCCCAACTATGTTGGGGTCGGCTTCCAGTCTAACCGGATGCAGCTGAATATCAGTATTTTACATGGAGCGACTGCCTATCTGACCTCCACAACCCAGTTAATACTGGGTAATACGATACCCCTTGGTAAGACTGGTTGTCAGACTTTGGGAACACTGACTACCTGTAACGACTGTCAAAGATCTACAAATGACAGCCGGGACCAACGGCTTAACGTGCTTTCCGAGGCACGGAGGAAACTCGGTATGTAACGGGTGCTCACCCATCCACAGATCAACCTAGGCAAGCGTGGCTTAACCTAAAGATCGACCCGAGCGGCTGCTGTTATTTAGCCACGAGCTCCTCAGCTACCCTACCATGGTAGGCCTACAGGTATAAGATGATACATGGTTGAACGTTTCCGATAGATTCTACTTTTTGAAATTTACAGAAGCTAAAACATCAATCAATACTTTATCATCAATTTAAAATATCACGTTATTCTAATTAACATTAATAAATACAATAGAAATATTCATTGAAATTAATTGCATTGTTTTTTCATTATAAATAAGTACGTACATGGTTATTGACGAACACAAATGAATACTTACAAATTATATAGTCATACTAGCTGTGCCCAGCGGTTTCACCCGCTGCTCACTTAGGGGTCTGAAAAATAGATGTTGGCCGATTCTCAGACCTACCCGATATGTACACAAAATTTCGTTTAAATCCGTCCAGCCGTTTCGGAGGAGTATGGGAACGAAAACTGTGACACGAGAATTTTATATATAAGATTTGTTTTATCATTTAAAACGTCATTAATACAAAAATATTTTTTTTTGTAATAATAATCTGCAGTCAGCTTAGATTTTAATATTCCTATAGGGTGTTCTATAAAACTGTATGGTAGTTATATTATTATAATTATATGAAATTTTTTTTTCCTTAGTAGTGCTGTCTTGTATTTGCCTGTGTAATAAGTCTTTTTGTATATTTTTGTCTAATTGGACCTGACCGAGTTCTCATATCGACTAGTGATGGAAATAAATAAACATACGTTTAAACAAAACTTGCAACCTCTAAAATGTACAAGGATGGGAAGGTCAGTCCTTTCAGCGACCTAAACACAGGCACACATCTGTCTAGTTTTCAGGTCGGACATAGATTAGCAAGCTGTTTAGTTTTCAGATTTAGCATAGATCTTACGCCGCGTTTTTTGGGCTTTGAAAATATGTTCCCAGTCACAGTCATTTTTTTAAAATTCGAATTCAGAGTAACATTTAGGGGGCTAAATGTTACTCTGAATTCGAATTTTAAAATACATAGTAGTGATAATGATCCCATCCGTCGTGTTTTTGCCACCACTGGGTGCCAGCTGTTTTAGAATTTACGGGATAGGCACGCGTATATCTATAATCAATTTTTGAAAATCGAAATACTTTGATTTAACTTCTCTGCATAAAACTTGATTTAAATCGCCCGATGAAAGTCAGGATCAACTCAAAATCTATTACGAGTTTCAGCGGAAACTTACGTGTTTCGTATTCAAACTGGGTTTAATCATGGAATGCGAAGTACTGAAACGGGAGGAAACTAGATCCTTCTTATATGTGGGTAGTTTGTGCCAGCTGTTGCGATTACGTCGATAAATGGCTATCTGTCTTAGTTTATGTACGGTAGTAGGTCATTGCTGTATACAATGTCACGTACTAGTGATATGCTAGCTGGCGACCGCGACTTCGCCCGCGTATTATCAAAAAAAGTATCCTATGTGTTTTTCCAGACCATAATCTCTACCTGTGTGCCAAATTTCATCAAGATCCGTTCAGCCGTTTTGACGTGAAAGAATAAGAAACATCCACACATCCGTCCATACATCCTCACAAACTGATGAAATTTTACATAAAAGACCACATTATAGCCAACGGAAATACTATCATACAAACGGGTTTTCGGATCATAAAGCTCAAAGTAAAACAATAATAGTGTAACTAGCTGTTTCTAGAGGTTACACATAAAAATAAAATAGATTACGACTCATTCTCAGACCTACTGAATATACCTACATACAAAATTTCAAGCCGTTACGGAGGAGTATGGCTACTAAAACTGTGACACGGAAATTTTATACATATGATATTATAACCCTTGACTAAATGAATTTCAACAGTGCAAGCGTAAAATAGTATAAATAAATGAATTTCAGAGCGATTACTGAAATAAATAAACAGAAGGGATCTTACATGAGCTATTTTCAGCTGGGATTTAGGTCAGTCCCAACTGCCTCGTGAAGAACGACTTTATTATAATTATAGATAGAATAAAATATTTAAGTTCATCGTCAGCCTAGCCTTAACCAAAACTATATTAGTGTTTTGTTATCTGACCTCTATAACCCAGTTAGTACTGGATAATTCGATAACCTTTGATAAGACTGGCTGTCAGACTATCTAACCACTGGTTACCCTTAAAAGTGTAATTAGTTAAAAGCACGTGGGAGTGTCGTGCTTGATTTTAATTACATTGAAATTACAAGTCAAAGCGACATGTAAATTCGTCTCTCCTAGATGGCGCTGTACGTGTGTTGATCTAATATTTTGCTCTCAGTAAACTTTAATTCATAAAAATAGAAAAAGTTGTTATTGGTGTGTTTATTCAACATTATAAGTTGGAAAAAGTCTTCGAGCAAGTCTATACATGAAGTGAACTAATTCTATCGGGTGTGAACTGTGTTTGAACAAGTGTTATAAACCGCGCCGTTTGTGCTGATTATTAAATAACTAAATCTGACAAGTGCCGTAAATCCATATTTATATACTTTTAAAAGTCTTAAAATCAGTGTATATCAAACAAAAACATTAAATCATTATCTTCAAAAAGTTTTGAAACTTCGATCAGTGATTAGCAAAACTTCAATTTTGCAATATCATTCTACACCACCGATACAAATTAACGCCATCTATGACTGAACATTAGAACTCAATCAACACTCATTAACTGCGTACTGCTAATCTACGCACAAACGATACTTCGATTGAAAATTGACGTCTGACCTCAATCTGTTGCACGGTGCTAGATGGCGCTGCTTGTTTGACTGGTCAACAACAATCTGTTGTTTATAAACAAACCTCTCCTGATAACACCTAATTCCAGTACCTAGTTTCTATAGTACTTGATTATGGAAATCAATATGGATAAATCTCTCTCGGATACGAATGTTAGCTTGGTGGGTAAAGACCTCAAAACACCACCAAACTACGTATTTCAACGTGCAGGAAAGAGATGCAGAGATGACATGGACGATTCAATTAGTAAGCAGCTAGAAGATTTTAAAGAGGAAATGAGGAAAATGATGACCCTTTTTTCAGAAAAACATAGCAATGAAATACGGCATATAAACTCAACACTAAAAGAAATTCAACAGTCTAATAATAAAATAGAGGGCTCGATTGCGTACCTGTCCGCACAAAATGACGACCTCACTAAGAAAATAAACAAGTTGGAAAACAAAGCCATTGAAGACAAAAAGCTCATCACTATCTTGGAGAATAGGATTGAGGATTTACAAATGGGAGGTCGGAAAACGAATTTTGTTGTGAAGAATGTACCAAGACAAAATCATGAAACCAAAGAGGATCTAATAGAAATGATCGTGTGTCTTACACGAAACTTAACCTGCAATATCAATAAATATGACATAAAAGACGTCTATAGAGTGCGTGGAAAAAACCAGGATCAACAAAACGCTCCTATCATTGTGGAAACAGGCTCCACTTTATTGAGATCTGAAATTCTGAAGATGAGTAAGACATATAATTTAAAGAGCCAAAGTAAATTATGCTGTAAACACTTGGGTTTTAAAACGCAAGAAGATACCCCTATCTTTCTGTCAGAACACCTAACACCGAAGGGATCGCGTCTACACTTCCTCGCCCGTGACCTAGTAAAATCAGGGGCCTACAAATTCTGCTGGACTTCTTATGGCAAGGTTTATATAAAAAAGGATGAACATGCAAAATCCATAGTCGTTAATTGTGAAGAGCGGATACACCAGCTCTTAGCGAAAGCATGACTTACTGCAAATAGTACTTTCTGTGCACTCTTTTTATGTAATCTACTGAAATGTCTCTTGCTACCACTTATATCTGATCTGTTGTTTTATGCATTATTTGTAAGATTTCTCTCATGTTTACAATTTACTTATATCACACTAAGTCAACACATTGTTACACATACCTACACTCTCATGCACCCTCATCTGTACAACACACACACTCGCTCTACTACACGTGCTACACACCATAATTACACATTCACCTACCATAACCTAAAAACTACCTTGATGTGCTCAATCATTAAAACAATACATAGCCTTATGCATAAACCTGTAAATAACCTAAACACTTATCTGAAAGAAATTTCTATTCTACTTACAAAAACGCTAAATGAATGACGCACTCTTAACTGTTACAGATATAGACAATATTGAAATTGCCGAAACAGTCGAATGCGGGATATCAGAGCTTGGTAAACACATAAATATTAACAAAAGCGACCTCACTATTATTTCCCAAAATATAAGAAGCATTTATCGTAACTTTGATGATTTTGTAATCAACTTATCAATCCTTCCAGTTACAGATATCATAATATTAACAGAATGCAGACTAATTGCTAATAAACCTATTCCACAACTGAACAATTATGAATCCTACTGTACTAAACGGCAACTAAACCAAAATGATGGTGTGGTCGTGTATGTAAAACAAACCCTGAAACCAAAAGTTAAAGAAATAGAGTTATCACAAGCCTCCTGTCTTCAACTGGATATTCTTAACAACATTGTGCTATGTACCTACCGATCCCCCTCAAACACAAACACTGAAAGCTTTATTAACTCCCTTAGTGCTCACCTAGACAAATTAAGTTCCCACAAAAGCATTATCCTAGCGGGTGATATAAATATAAATATTAAACCTAAAGTAAATGAGTCGTCCCAAGAACTTAAAAATAGGAACAGTTATCTTAATACGCTGTCATTGTATGGAATACTACCTGGACACATACTGCCCACTAGAGATAGAAACTGCCTAGATCATTTCATGATGAAAATTGATAAAAAGAAGGTTACAGCATTTATTGCTGTACTTCATACCTCAATCACTGACCATTTTACAACTTTTTTATGTCTGTCCAAACTAAAACACTCCCGGATTCCAAAAAGAACCGCTACTATCACCGACTTTGATATGGCCCTTGAAGCTTTACGGGAAAAAAATCTAGCAGAACTTTTGTTTTGCAAGGATCCGAATCTATTGACTAACCTTCTCTTAGAAAAACTCACTAATACTTTAAAAAACAGTAGTACCACCCGCTCTATTGCAAATAGTAAACAAATTATCAAACCGTGGATAACAAACGGCATTCTACGCTGCATAAGAAACCGTAATAAATTACAAAAACGTTTTAAATCTGACCCATATAATGACACTTTAAAAATAACTTACAATAGATATAGGAATTTCTGTAACAATTTGGTTAAAAAACTTAAACGTAAATATGAAAGGGAATTGCTAGCTAAATCGGTTACAAATAATAAACTTCTTTGGAAAAACATAAAAAACATTACTTATTCTAACAAATCACACGATCGAAATTGTGAACTACTTAGTATCAAGTCATCACCCCTTGAATCAGTGAATTTTATTAATGATCATTTCGCCAACGTAGGTAAACAATTGGCTCAGCAAATTCGACCTAGCAATGACCCGATAAATCAACATGCCCAACTTCCAGTACAATGCAATACCTTTGTCCTCCTAGATACTGACCCCAATGAAGTCGATCGAATCTTGATGGGCCTAAAATCTGATAGTGCCCCCGGCTGGGATAATGTATCTACAAAATTTCTTAAACACGCACGAAAAGAAGTCGTTCCAGTAATAACACATCTTGCAAACCTCTGCTTTCAAAGTGGCACCTTCCCTGACCTATTGAAACATTCCATTATTACTCCGGTCTATAAAGGGGGAGACAGAGATGATGTCAACAACTACAGGCCTATATCAGTTTTGCCATCCATTTCAAAAATACTGGAAAAACTTATAAATAATCGATTAGTAAAATATCTTTCAAAATTTAAATTATTATCACTCTCCCAATTTGGCTTCAGACAAGGCCTATCCACTGAAGATGCAGTTACAGCACTGAGTTCCCTAATAACTGAACAACTTGACACTGGTAGTAAATGCTTAACTGTCTTCCTGGATCTTAAAAAAGCGTTTGACACCGTCTCTGTCCCCATCCTTGTGAGCAAACTGGAAAAAGTTGGAATAAGGGAAACCCCGCTGAAATTGCTAAGAGACTATCTTTTGTCAAGAAAGCAAAAGGTTAGAGTGGGTGAACTGATTAGTACTGACGCTGAAATCACATACGGCGTTCCCCAGGGCAGCGTACTTGGCCCTACACTTTTCTTGGTATATTTGAATGATCTCTGCAACATGTATATCAATAATGCAAAAGTCTTTTCATACGCCGATGACACCGCTGTTGTATTTTCTGGGAACTCCTGGGATGATGTGAAAACCAAAGCTGAGTTGGGTATGGCACAAGTAGCCAAGTGGCTTAATAACAATCTTCTCACTTTAAATACATCAAAAACTAACTACATATGCTTTAGTATTAACAAAAATAGTCAACCAACCATGGATCTCAATCTAAGAATACACACATGCGGAGAAAGTAATAACAGTCTATACTGCAATTGTTCAAGCATAGAACAGGTAACACAGACTAAATATCTAGGCGTGATAGTCGATCAGAGATTGTCTTGGCATCCACATCTTGAACAGGTCTCAAATAGGGTTAGGAGGTTAAGCTGGATCTTTAAAACTCTACGTCACATTATACCAAAAAGTATGACCAGTAAGCGAGACCCCCCCAGAAATGTTCTCAATGAAATTTACATGGCTTTGGTGCAATCCGTCTTACTATACTGCATCCCTGTTTGGGGTGGTGCAGCGAAAACTTATTTTATTAACGTGGAGCGAGCCCAGCGAGCACTAATAAAAATCATGTATTTCAAAAACAAAAGATTTCCTACGGAGACCTTATACCAAATAAGCGATCTACTTTCCGTAAGAAAAATGTACATTATACAAACTGTCTTAAAAAAACACAAAACCCTGCCATATGATCCAAAATTATTACGGAAGAGGAGGATTGACAACGTTGCACAAATTCCACATACTAAAACTGTGTTTGCCAGTAGGCAATTGAATAAACGGTCTGCACAACTCTATAACAAAATTAATAAAACTATTAATATATACACAAAAAAGACTTATGAAATTAAGAAGACATTAACCAGTTGGATAAAAACACTTACATATGATGACACAGAGGCACTGTTGGAGCACATAAAGTAGTAGATACAACACTCTCACATACACTCACATATACTCTCAAATACACTCTTACATACACTCTCACATACACTCTCAAATACACTCTTACATACACTCTCACATACACTCTCACACACACTCTCACACACACTCTCACATACACTCTCACACACACTCTCTCTAGACACAATACGCACTTGAAACATAGTTATCTCACTAACATCTGTAGTTTTTATTATAAAATTTATGTTATATTTATTTTTTATTATTTATTTTTTTTTTGTTCAAAATTTTAAGTTACGAAACTAGAATAAGTATAAATGCTAATCTATGGAAGAGCGGAGTCTCCTAACACAGGCATTGTTTGCTTAAAAGGAGGCTCCAAACACTAAACCCCTTTGTAAACTGAAGCATCAATAAACTTATTATTATTATTATTTCTTTTTAAACTTTTACGTTCCTCGGTGTTATTACCGGATTTATAGGATAGTACGGGCCAAAGCCAAGTACTAACCCAAGAGAGTGGTGTTACGATGAGATGATGATATGGTTGGGTTGTGTGATGATGACTGTCCATTAAGCTGTGACTGTGCGGTGATAGGGCGTCGAGTGCGTGAAGTGGAGATGACTGTCTCATTTTGAATTTGTAAAAATTTTCTCACAATCCTACAAGTATTAAGGATTGCGGCTTTCTGAAGGCTTTGATACGTGTACGGTGGTAAATCAAGGGTTTTTAAAGACTGGTGAAGCTGTTTAGGTATAATACCTGTTGTTGATAGGACAATAGGGATTATGGAGACATTATTAAGATGCCACATTCGGCTGATTTCCATTTTAAGGTCAGTATATTTTGCGAGTTTTTCTGCTATTGTGTTTTGTAGGTTATGTGTGTTAGGTACGGCTATGTCTATGATTTGCGCGGATTTTTTAGATTTATCTAATAAAGTAATGTCTGGTCTATTGTAATGTATTGTTTTATCAGTGAAGATACCTCGATCGAAGTACAATTTGTGAGTGGCGTTCTCAAGCACAGTTTCGGGTTGGTATTTGTAATAAGGTACGGGAGGTGTGGAGATTAAGTTGTATTTGATTGCTATTTTTTGATGGATTATGTTTGCTATTTGATCATGCCTGTGCTTATAATCAGTCTGGACTATTGCTTTGCATGCACCTGTGATGTGCTGAATGGTTTCCGAAGAACTATTACACCGCCTACATATGTCAACTGTTTGATGAACTTTCATTATGTGTTTCTGGTAATTGCGGGTTTCTATGACCTGGTCCTGGATAGCTATCATAAACCCTTCCGTCTCAGGGAACAGTTCTCCACGCCTCAACCATTCGTTCGACGCTAACTTGTCGACGTTAGGTAGGTTAAGGTCGTGTCGGTGTCTTCCATGCAGTGACTTTTGGGTCCATTCTGCGATTTTTGTCTGCCGGTTTATTATTAAATTAATGTTTTACAACACAAAATGACATAGCTACAAAGAAAAACTAATTTATTAAATTCTCCTTTACTGGAATGGGTGACACTAATACATTTTTCTTTTTAGGGTACCGCACCTCGAAAGGAATAAACGGAACCCTTATTAAATCACTATGTTGTCCGTTTTTCTCGGAATTGCGTAAAAGTACTATTATTGTAAAGAATGATTTAATATAATTTGATAAATACGAAAAAAAAACTTAATCGTAACAATTAAAAATGTTTTTGTAATGTTTTTATTTTTTTGATAACTGATCTAAATATGTATTTGTTGTTTTAATTTATTTTATTCATAGGTTATTAGAATAAGTATAATTTAATATTTTTTGTGACTCATTTCAATATAAATACTGTTATAATTAGGTTAATTAATATTAAGAATGATTTGGTTAATGGATTAATTTTATTTCAAAATTATTTTATACTCTTTGCTGTGCCCTACAGGGTCCGTAATTGGTCCAAAGCTTTAAGCCCATTTTAAGATCTTCACACATTATGGAATGCAAATAAAGATATTAATAAGTTGAAATGAAAACCATAAAGTCTGTAGTCCCTTCGTGCTGTGCAAAAACCAACCCTCTTAATCTACGTAATCAAAAGATATGGCCGTATTCAGTATTAATTTCAACTCGATACGTCGATGCGTTTTCGACTCTAAAGGGATTTTATAAGGGTTCTGTTTTATCCTTATGAGGAAAGAAACCCTAAAAAAATATCAAAACTTACTTAACAAGAAACTAAATACGAATATTCCCTACAAATAACCTTAACGGGACGTCTATAACACTAATAAAGGCGTCACTCTCGATTAAACCAGTTGTAACAATTCGTGGCGAGGACAAAACCACAAAATATAAAGCTACATTTTTGCCTACACACAAAACCTACCCACGGAGGGCTTTGAACTCTCTAAAGAGGTCAAAGCATTAGGAAATACGATTCTAGACGACAGTACTTTTAAGACTAACTGGTGCCTGCAGTTTCCCCCGCGCCTCTTTCGATAAATTTCTCACGGCAACGAACTACGGACTAAATAAAAAGCTTTTTAGCAAAAAAAATAACGATTTAAAAAAAAAATAACGAAAAAGTGGAAAATGATTTTTCTTTCAGAGGTCGGTGACTTTTGTTTAATTCGTTAACATTTTTGCTACTGACTTCCAATTTCAGACTATCAGTCGTTACAACGTGAAAGATTAACATTTTATAAATGTGAAATACCTTTTGAATTTCCTGTGGCGACAAAGCGTCAAAACATCAAAGTAATAATAATAATAGATATTGCGGAAAACGTTCGCGACGACTCGTCGCTTTCATTTCCATATCATTCTGAAAACACAAGCACATTATAGTATACAGCCAATGACAGTAGACTAAGACGATAACAGCTTTGAATGATATTCAGTGCCAGATAATGTCACAACCTTTCTAGATATGAAAGAAATTGAAAAAAATACGTGTGGCACTCGGGGACTGCCGCGGTAAAGCTATTGCATAGCATTTTTTATCAACTTATGCAATAAATAAAAAAACTAATATTATATTATATTAAAAATATAATATTTACTTTCAATGAAAAGAAGTCGCAAAAATTAGACCTTGGGTTTGATCCAGCGTAATTTTAATAGACGATCCGATTCTCTACCAAACACGCTAATTGAACATAGGAATCGCGATAGAAATAACTGACCGTATTCGTAATGTTAGGTTACGAAGGCGTTACGAAATTTCTGGATTCGGTCTCCACGCTAAAGCCTGCGATAGAAGCTATGCAATAGCTTAAAAATAAATAATATTCTAATTGACTAAACCTCGGCGTTGCCTTAAAGGAAAATTGTTTATTTACTTAATAAGTTATGTACATACAGTAGACAAGGCAGGATGAGAAAAGCGTATAAAATTTTATACGCTTTTCTTTTCCTGCCTTGTCAGCCTTGCCAAAAACAAAAATAAATACCAGGAATATTTCTTTTAATGTATTTTATTATTTTGTAATCATCTCCAACCTTAAATTATGTGATAGAAGGTTAAGTATAGTTTTTGCATGAAAGAGTAAAAACATCCATACTTCTAGGAACACAAACAATCCATACCTCAGGAACTTTAATACAAAAAACTAAACCGCTCTACTTTGACAAATGTTCCAAACAAGACTTCTGACCCAGAACTGTACAGATGGTATGCAATCAAGGAAAAAGCATGTTCTTAAGAAAGGCGTGACACCGCCGCCCCAACGCCACCGCCGCCGCCAATATCACAAGCTTTGAAGAGCGATGAATGTACCGCAAACCAATGAGAGAGCGTACCTCCAAGAAGGTTTTATTTCCTCGCTGCACGCTGGAATATAATGAGAATTGCGCGGGAACATGTTTGATATGTTGCATGAGTATTTTCTTGACTGAAATATTTTGTTTTGTACCATTTTGGGTTTTCATGACATCTTATTAATAAAAAATAAAAAAATAAAATAAAATTCATTTATTTCAGGTAGTACACCCATACTGACAATTATACATACACATAATAAAAAATAATTTAAAAAAAAATACAAAAAAATACAAATTACATAATACAAAAAAAACAAGACAAAATAGATACAATTAAGACATTATTATTATTATTCAATTTTAAATACATTAAGTAGACAATTATAAATCACAAATATCAAATTTGCAGCAGTCATACACAGCCCTGACAATTACATTTTTAGTGGATCTTATTCGGGACATGAAGGAGGCGGCCCGCTTCCTCAATATTGCATAAAAATCGTCCACCCTGTTCTCAGCGAACATGCCAGACGCACTACACCTCCACGGCAGGTTGAGCATAGCTCTGAAGGCATTGTTGTACTGCACGCGTAGCGCGTGGTACGTCCGCTGTGTGTAGTTCTTCCATAGGTAGCAGGTGTAGAACGCCTGACAGTAAGCCACGAACAGGGTGATCTTTACGGCGTTACTGCACCGAGCGAAACGACGTGCTAACATATTGCCTTTTGCGGCTATGGACCTCTTTTGTCTTATTCCTTTATGTCATTCCTTATAGCAGTTCTTATTCCTATGTGAGGAAGAGATGGTGCTAGACACCCTGTATAGCTCTGTCTCTTTCCCTCAGTGGAATAAATTCGGTCCTACTGTTACTGGTTTGGCTGTATCTGCTACCTGTAGTTTTTGCCCATGCGCCTTATTTATTGTAACAGCACAGTTAAGTATTCCCTCTTTCTCCTTAATATCTCACTTTAAAAAAAATTGCCTATGTCCCTTTTCATGGTCCCAACTATCTCTGTTCTAAAATTCTTCAAAATCGGTTCAGCCATTTAGATGCAAACAAACTCACTTTCGCTTTTATAATATTAGTAAGGACAAGGATTATCGCGAGCGGAGCCGCGGGCGAAAGCTGTCCATAGTAAATGAAAGTTAGATACTGTTAAGTATAGAGTATCTAGTGTCCACTCTGTGTTATCTTATCAACCTCGGGGGAAATGTCAACAATCATGTAATTTTTAATGGTGTAATTATGTCACATCGTTAGTAAAAATAAACATATCAAATTACTACATAATATAAGCATTACCTGTCCTCTCAATCGTAATTTATGTATATCAATTTAAGCATTATGTATTTATTAATATTTACTTATATATTTACAAAAAAAACTCGTCAAAAACCATAGATCATTCAAATATACATTCCTTTTTTTTTCGGGTGGGAAATCATCAAATAACTTCCCCCGCTCTGGGTGCAGGGGGTAAGGGCATGTCACACTTTTACCGACTAAAACCCACCCATGTTCCTTCTATTGCCCTTTACGTTCCGGGGCCGCGATATCTCTTTCGAACAACCCGCAACCCGGGCAGTAGTACATTCCCTTTAGTAATATTTTTCTTGCTACGAAATAATTTTGGCTACGAGTGCTACGGCGGAGCTACGAATGTGCTACGAAATTTGTTTGTCGCTACGGAAGGAGGCGGATTTTATTGAACGTGTATCTTCAATAAGCTATTTCTGACTTAGTTTCACCTGATTTCCAAACTTTCGAGGTCATTTCAACGCTTATAAATATTGAATCAGGGACCGCATTTGCCAGGAAACGGTAATACCATACCGCTAACCACTTTTATTTATATTTGTAAGATTGTTACAAGGTCAGGTAACTTTATTCCATAAAATTTACAACACGTGTATTCCCCGATGACGAAGCGAGATGTATACTATATTATTAACATTTCCTCAGTAATATTTAAGTTATTTTTAGGGTATCGTACCTCAAAAGGAAAAACAGAACCCTCATAGGATCACTTTGTTTTCCGTCTGTCTGTCTATAATGAACCAGTATCTCGGGAACGCGTGGAGTTATCGAGTCGAAATTAAAAGCATGTACTCAAGTCGGTAACCCCTTTTTTTGCGGATTGGAAATCACTTGTACTGAGTAAAACCCACCCATGTTCCTTTTATTGCCCTTTACGTTCCAGGGCCGCGATATCTCTTTCGAAAAACCCGCAACTCCGGCAGGCGGTGGCCCTGGCAGCCCCTCTGCTTTGCTGATATCTCTTTGAGGCGCCCGATTATTAGAGCTGTGAAAATCAACCCCTTAAGTCTACGCAGTCAAAAGATAATCGGTGCGTGTGCGTTTTAACACTAAATAGGCTTGGCGCGGAAACGCCCGATGTGAAGCAACGATGCAGCCTAGGGTGGAGCACACCTGCTTAGATGAATCCAATTCACTCGATCTTCGAAGAGAACCTGTGAAGTTTGGGCGAACTTTTTTTCATAATCCGATAACTAATCCACGGTGCTAATAAGAATAATCTATTTTGACGGGCCTGCTACCCTACTATGACCTCTTAAAGCAATTCTTATTCCACTGAGGGAAAGAGACAGAGCTATACAGGGTGTCTAGCACCATCTCTTTCCCTCAGTGGAATAAGAATTGCTATAATATGTCATAGTAGCCCTTCTTTTGGTCTAGGGGTTAGTGGCCCTTACTGCTGAGCCGGAGGTCGTGGGTTCGATTCCCACCCAGGACAAACTTTGTGTGATGAGCATAATTGTTTGTTCTGTGTCTGGGTGTGATTTATCTACAATATGTATGTATTTATAAATTATATAAGTATGTATATCAGTTGTCTGGTTACCATAACACAAGCTCTGCTTAGCTTGGGATCAGATAGCCGTGTGTGAGTTGTGCCAAGATATTTATTTATTTATTTATCTTTACTCCTTCGGCCATTTTGACAATTATATATATTCGTTCTTTCTTATTCTTAACGAGAAAATTACAATTCCTTACTCTTCCCAGTCACATACGCGCCTACGTATTTCTTTTGTAGAATATATTTGAAGAGAATCTTATGTATTTCAAACAGACGCATGAAATATGTGGGAAATTCGTTTACATTAGGGTTCGCCAAGAAGCGCGTAATATAGCCTAATAGAATTGTTTTGGGACACGATTCTTCACACCAAACGGATTTATTTATTTCTAAGGGATTTATCAAGTCCCTTGGTGAATGAAGAGATCCGAGTTTCTTTTGTTTTTAAGATTCGAATTGTAGAATTTTGTATAGAAGCAAGGTATGAGACTAATGCCCCGTTCCAATAAACAAAAACGACTCGTTTTGTTTACGGATAGTTGTATTTTGACATAAGTTCTATATGTCAAAATTCAACTATCCGTAAGCAAAACGAGTTCTACAACGATACGAAAAGAATTCTACAATTCGAATCTTAAAACAAAGGAAACTCGGATTGTATCGATAATTGAAAGAATATCATATTATGGTGGCCGCGGCTTTACCCAGGTGATATCGGTAAAAATATCCATTATCCTATGTGTTTTTTCAAACCATAATCTAACTCTGTACCAAATTTCATCATGATCGGTTCATCCGTTTTATCGTGAAAGATTAACATATTAGTAAGATAGCTTGCGCCCACGGCTTCGCCCGCGTGATATCGAAAAAAAGTATCCTATGTGTTATGTGTTATGCCAGACCATAATCCTCTGTGCCAAATTTCATCAGGATCCGCTCAGCCTTTCTGAGTAAGATAGGATATAATATTAGTAGGAAATAGGGTTTCAAAAGGGACATAATATTTCATTTTTACTGTTAATTTCCAGTTTTCCGATATTTCGGCGCAGTTGCACCCGCCATTAGACGGATAAATTGAAGCTACTGCTGGTGTAAAATATACTGTTAAACAGCTCTTTCTCTTGGTTTAGTCAACCCGCAGAACACTTCCTTTACAGAGAGAGATATGCTGGTTAAAAACTCTTCTGGGGACTGATTACGCTTGAACTATGCTTGCTTACCTTAAGATTAATGTCAAACGTATGTTCCTTTTTTTGTGGAAATATTTATGTTGTTGTAAAATATTCTTCCATGTGTTTAGGTTTAAGCTCAAAATAACAGTCGTATTTATTAATCACTACATAGTATAAAACAAAGTCGCTTTCTCTGTCCCTATGTCCCTTTGTATGCTTAAATCTTTGAAACTACGCCACGGATTTTGATGCGGTTTTTTTTTAATAGATAGAGTGATTCAAGAGGAAGATTTTTATGTATAATACATCTACATATTATAGTAGAGAAAAGTGGGGATTTTCAAAGATTTGTAACACCCGTGCGATGCTGGGACGGGTCGCTAGTCAAAAATAAAAACTTGTAATAGCATTGCTTTGTTTACGTTTTCGAGTCTACAAATTAATATAGTAGCTGCCAAACGGCTCGGCTATAAGAGATTATGAAAGAGAAAGCTTAACACTCAAACTGCAATTTCCTAGCCAAGACCGGTGACTATGGATAGCTTTCGTAAGTACTTTGGCAAGATTACTAAGAAATAAACCCCCTTATTAACACGTTTTAATTAGCTTCACCTATAACTAAACAAGTACAGAAATCTTAAAAGTTAAATTTGAGCAACTTCAGGGTGTCCGATTATGTAATTTCATTAAAATCCTGTTATTGCTTAAAAGAGATAATTTTTAATTGACACATTTTTGCATGCCTTATTAAGGTCTACAAGGTTTTCCAATCCAAATAAACATCAAATTTTGATATACCTACTTCATTTGTTTAGCTAGCTCTAAATTTAAAAAATAAAACATCAGGCATTGGAGGGTTTTCCTAAGAGTTTGTCCTGAGATTGGCAATTCCTTTGTATGTTTAAGCGGCTTTCTATCAAAACGAATGTCGGCTTGGTTGCCAGCCAATATAATGTTATTCTTAGGGCTCTGTTGGTTCTTTCTTAAAGGAGAAGAGGACAGAACACTCTATGATAGATTACAAAAGCTACGTTCCTGGGCTAATAAAATAACAAAAAATCAGTGCCTTATTTTTTTGCACATATAACCTCGCCTGATTGCCTAAATCCATCATGCATGCTTTATAGTTGGCACAATTTAAAGTGACTAATATTGGTAGCAAAATAAAAAAAAAACCGTGTATGTTTGTTTTTTTTTTTTTTTGTACTAATTAGCCTTGCGTTTGGCTATAACTCTCCTGATTGCCTTATTCTATTATACATGATTTTTAGTTGGCATTCTTTAATATTTGTAGTAAAAAACAAATTCGGATTTTACTCATTATGATTATTTTGGAATTGACTAAGGGCCGATTTTTCAATCGCCAGTTAACATTTATCCAACGAATAAGTCTGACATTTCGACAGTTTTTGTATGGACACTCTGTCAAAACGTCACATTTAGTCTTTAGATAAAAGTTGTTCAATGATTGAAAAATCGGCCCTTAAACTTATGATTTGACAAATCAATGACTTTATACTTATACTAGCTGTGCCCAGCGGTTTCACCCGCTGCTCACTTAGGGGTATGAAAAATAGATGTTGGCCGATTCTCAGACCTACCCGATATGTACACAAAATTTCGTTTAAATCGGTCCAGCCGTTTTGGTGGAGTATGGAAACGAAAACTGTGACACGAGAATTTTATATTAGAAGATTGTAAATTAATGTAAAATTAATAATGCTTACATGTCAAACCTTTGCCGAGCCTCAATGGTTGAAAGGATCTGATTGTTTGGTAGATGGATAAACTGGATTTGGAACTCAACCGGGCGAGTGAAACGTAAAAATCAAAACATATATCTTATAGTCATTTCGCGAGGGACCTACATAGTTTTGTTTGTCGAACAGTAGCTCTACTATGACCTCTTAAAGCAATTCTTATTCCGCTGAGGGAAAGAGACAGAGCTATACAGGGTGTCTAGCACCATCTCTTTCACTCAGTGGAATAAGAATTGCTATAAGATGTCATAGTAGCCCTTCTAGGCCTTGAACTGGGTCAAACGCCTAAAATAGTGGATCAATATAACGTAATGTCGGTTGTCTATGGAATTGTGGCCAAACTCGCGATTTAGTTAGGAAAATTTCTTTATTACTGAAGTTTTAACATCGTGTAAAACTGTTTGTAAAATGTTTTACGGTAAAATGGTTCTATTGTAAGAGTTGCAAAGGTTTAAAGTGGTCTTCTGGCGACTTACCCCCGAATACTGAAACGTCACTCAAAATTTAAGTCCCACTTAAATTTAACAGAGACTCAGAAGTGACGTTTGACAATACAAAATCTAAAGTTTAAGAGCTGCTCAAATGTTAAGCAGCCCTCACATTTTGAGTGACGTTTCAGTATTCGGGGGTTAGAATAGCATCTAAACAAAAACACAAAATTAACTCAATACTCAATATCTTTATTGCTTTACCATAGTGTGTTTTTAGGTTTTAGTTTTTATAATAATGAGATCATTATGGACCCTGTAGGGCACAGCAAATGGTAGAAGAGAGGAAGCTCTGTTTTATAAGATAGTTGATATTTTTGGTGCTATTGTACAATAATTATTAATGGAAATGTGTTTTCTTTTATATATAAATCTTTATTTTTAAACAAATACTTTTTCTTGTTTTTTAACAAATAAAATAGTCGTAGGTACATGAACGAATAAGTTGTTTGAACATAAAGTCCTCCTGATCGTTTTCAGCCATGGCGGCTCATCTCAGCTGATATTAGCTATAATCTGCGCGGGAGATATTAGCCAAGCGCAGTACAGCAGTCGATCGCTTAGCCACTGCGTCAACCTTTCCATAATTCTTCACTCTCACTCTTCTATAATCCGTTATTACAGCAGTTACATCCTTTCTAGCCATTTAACCATTCACACAGTCTATTCATCACTTCTTCAGATCTGCTCCTAAGTACTCTTATAGCCATTCTCATTCAAAACTTCCTCACGACATTATTTGTGTGACCTCTATTGCAAGTCCACTAGCTTCCGCCCCGACTTCGTCCGCGTCGCATAGTTACTTAGGGCTAACGCTAACTTTACACCACGTGATTATCGAAAAAAAATCTTTCTCTCCCCTTTTCCTTCTTTTTTTTAGCTTATGTCCGTCTCCAGGATCCCCACTATCTCTGTACCAAAATCATATATCACATAAAATCGGCTTGACCATTTAAGCGTGAAGACGTAACAATCAAACAAATAAATAAACAAACAAACTCTAACAAACAAATAAACAAACTCACTTTCGCTTTAATAATATTAGTAAGGATTTAGACCCAAAAATCTCACAACCTCTTTTACCGGAAGATTTCTATCATAATACAAAATCAAGTACAATGAAATCTCCAAATTAAACCACTAGTGTTGCAATGAATACCAACTAACGCGAAAGAGAATTAACTCTCTTATAAAATCCTCCTTGCTAACCTTGACTCACTTGGCATTCGCTCAATGTCGCCGATGGTGATAACTTACACGTATCTTTTAAATTATTTGTGCAGTCGGTATTATTTCCTCGTATATTATACTCAGGATGACAACTTCTTTTCCGATATAACCTTAGGTGTGTTTACGGGAAGGAGACGGTATTTTTAAACAAAGTTTTGTTAAACAAATTTCACTCTTAATTGGCCATCCGCATCCATCTCTGAGAGATAAAATATGAACCACTTTTTTGCGGGTGGGATACCATCAAATAACTTCCCCCGCTCTGGGCGGAACGGGGGGGAGTGTCAGACTTTAACTGACTAATACCCACCCATGTTCCTTCTTTTGCCCTTTACGTTCCGGGGCCGCGGTATCTCTTTTGAACAACCCGGAACCCCGGCAGGATTATGCACCACTTGGATGTAGTGTCAAGCAAGCTTTTCTACTTTTTCAAATTTCTAAGACAAATCGGTTTTCGCACGGTAAATACGGGTATGTAGATGGTGAGCAATGGGGAGCTCACCGTTCGTCCGTCCAGTGGCGACAAGCCGTGTCGACCACGCGTTAGTGTTCCACGTGCGCCTCAAAGAGATGTCAGCAAAGCATAAGGGCCTGCTAGGGCCACCGCCCGCCGGGATTGCGGGTTGTTCGAAAGCGGTACCGCGGCCTTGGAACACAACGGGCAAAAGAAAGAACATGAGGGGTTTGGTCAGTCTGACACTCACCCCCACTAATCCGCTTGGGGAGCGGGGAAATTATTTGATGATTTCAAGTTCTAAAATAAAAATCGGTTTCCTCGCAATGATTTCTATAGTAGTCTTTCTGACTATTAACGAATTCATTGTTTCTTTTCTTTCATTAATTCATTTTTATACTTCGAAAATATTAACGTTCTATAAAACGTTCTCTAAAATAAAAAAAAAACATATCTCTAATGATTTCGATAAAAGTTGATCGAAAAATCAATCTAGCTAAATCTAACCAAAACTCGGTCTCCCAGCTACTGTTTAATAACATAACATATCGATAACATACTTAATTTTGATGTAAGGACAACATTGTAAAAACAAACAATATTGAAAAAGTAACCTTGGAGTTTATTGCCGGTTCTTCTCCATAGGAAACGACCATTCTGATAAACGTTCCCGAAACTCTGCCAAAATTCAAATCCTTATTCAGTATTAGCTGGCGACCGCGGCTTCGCCCGCGTGATGATCGAAAAACAAAGTATCCTATGTGTTTTTCTTTGTGCCAAATTTCATCAAGATCCGCTCAACCGTTTCGATGTGAAAGTAGTAGTAATAAACATCCATACATCCAGCCTCACAAACATTCGCATTCATAATATTAGTAGGATTAAAAAACTTATTTCACAGCATTCCCAAAACAAACCAGATAACATGACCACACCATCACTATCACTGGTCAGTAGAACTAAATCCGGAATACAGATAACTCACACCGATATGGTCGGCGCCCGGCACTGAGGTTTGTGTGGTATACCTATAGTAGGTATATTGGTAGCTACCAACATTATATCATTGGACCTGTTTCCAGCAACCGCATTGGTCTAAAGATTTACGTTGTTGGGTTGGTAGCTGTGGAACATTATTTGTTTAGTTCTAAGCCGGATTGGAACCTGGCTATGAATAATCATATTCTTGCGTAAACATTTAGAATTGCTTTTGATTTATTTGGTGTAACTGTAGGCTGTAACTCTTGGCTAAATAATAAGAACCACTTAGGTCGATCTTTAAGTTAAACTACGCTTGCCTAAATTGTTCAGTGGAGGGGTGACCATCCACTAAATACCGAGTTTCCTCCTTGCCTCGGCTTCCCAGCTCTCAGTTGTAGATTTAGGACAGTCTCGTTACAGATAGTCAGTGTCTTGAAAGTCTAACAACCAGTCTTACTAAGAGGTATTGTATTACCCAGTACTTACTGGGTTGTGAAGGTCAGATAAGAAATCCCTCCATGTTAAATACTGGCTCAACTGCACCCGGTTATACTGAATTCCGACCCCAACTTAATTGGGAAGAGGCTGCAGATGATTTTATTTATTCTTTTAATTTAAGAAAGCTTACATACTAATACTTACTAATATTATAAAAGCGAAAGTGAGTTTTTTTGTTTGTTACCTCTTCACGCCTTAATGGCTAAACCGATTTTGGTACACAGATAGTTAGACTTAGAACCCAGGAGATGGACATAGGCTGGTTTTTAAGTGGGATATGAGGGAAAAAGAGGGAAGAAATGGGAAAACTTAGCTTTCCTATTACAAATCAATAAGGCGCAAAAACTGCAAGTTACAGGCAAATTAGGAAAGGGAAACTGTGTTACCCCGAATTAAGCGCGAAGGAATCCGCGGGCAAAAGCTAGTATGTCAATAATGATGACAATGTTGTAGTCAATACGACCTTTACACAACCGCGCTGTTGGTATATATTTGTGTTAAATTGTCTATGGAAATTGTATTAACAAAACAAGATGGCGGCGTTAGATCAGATAATTTCCACGAGACATCAAATTCATGTAAGTGTACAACTTAAACGAATAAGTTAATCATATTTGTACAGCCAACTGGTTTCCTTGTGAAACACTTGCGTGCGCTTAACACGACTATTTAGGTGCCAAAGCAAAACAAACAAAGACTAACAAAACATTATGTAGAATACTAATGTGTAACAAGACTCAAGCCTTGTGTCTTTGTTATTTAATCAAATAAATGATTTATCTATCTGTCAATCCCAGTGTTCAAGGCAAATATAATAACCGATTATTGCAATACATGTAATTATTATTGACTAGCTTTTGCCCATGGCCGTTTAATTTGGGGTAACACAGTTCCCCTTTCCTGATTTGCAGGTACCTGCTACCTGTAGTTTAGTTACCTTTAGTTTAGTAATAGCAAAGCTAAGTTTTCCCTTTTCTTCCCTCTTTCTCCCTCATATCTCTTAGCCTATGTCCGTCTCCAGGGTCCCAACTATCTCTCTACCAAAATTCATCAAAATCGGTTTAGCCATTTAGGCGTGACAAACAAACAAACTCACTTTCGCTTTCATAATATTAGTAAGGATTTCTGTGCTAGTCTTTGTAGACAAGCCTTTTTGATTTGTTCACAAAGGCGGGATAAATTCAAAGGTGGAGAAGAAGGAGTAGCATCCTTAATTATACAAGCTGTGATTATTAAAATCTTATCTAACTTAATGGTTTAATTTTCGGTTTATCAATATACTTTTTGTTACTGTCTTGTTGTCCATTTACTTTTTCTTTGACTTGTTTTTGTTACTGTTCATTTACTTGTAATCTACCCATAGATAAGAGTATGTGTATGAGTATGTCATACGGTATTTTACTTTGGGGGCGGGCTGCAGACATCGAGTCTATATTTATTCTGCAGAAAAGAGCCATTAGAGCCATATATAACCTACGTAGGCGAGATTCTTTAAGGGAACAGTTTAAGGATATTAACATCATGACAGTACCTTGTCAATATATTTATGAAAACATCATGTATGTCAGGAAAAACTCGCATCTTTTTAGTAAAAGAGGTGACAGACACAATTATAATACTAGAAATAGGGACCAATTAGTTCAACCAGGTTTCAGGTTAGCTAAAGTAGACTCATCTTTCATGGGGTACTGTTTGAAATGCTACAATAAAATACCTCCCCACATTCTTCAACTGAATGAAACGAAATTTAAATCTTGTATTAAACGCACACTATGTAGGCAAGCATATTATAAGTTGGGGGATTATATTGATGATAAAAATGCTTGGCTCAATGCTGGTCCTGCTCCTCAAGCATAGGGGTAAACTCATTAATAAGTATCCGAAGCTATAGTGGAAGCTGCAGAAGATTGTAAGACTATCTTTGCAATGTATAGAATCAATTCTCTAGTATTGTATAATTATTAAGCCCATATGTGAGTGCTATGTATTATCATTGACTTGACGAAGCCCTGGTGGTTAATAGTGTCATGCTCACTTAAATGTCTCGCTGATGGTGGCGGGTGTGTCGGGTCATTTAGCTCCCTTCAAAATGGTCGAGCTGAATGGGGCTGATCCATACGTCATGTTCGTGAACGGGCGCTGTCAGTTGGGACTGGTCATTTTTTTAACTACCACGGTCATTTTTAATTTATTTAGATTTTAATCGAATTTTGTTTTTTATTTACTCTGGACGCTCTTACTGTGCACGTCTTTCTACATCGTTCTCACATATTTGTATAATCTCAACACGAATGATGTAAATACTATTTTGTAAAAATATTAGAATTTAAAAGAGTGTCCATGGAGTTTCTTGCCCATTCTTCTCCATAGAGATCAACGCTTTGGAATGGGCAACTGCAGTACTTTCACAAGTTATTATGCCTTGTGACCGGGACTGTAGATTCATTTTGTTTCTTGACATTCAAAAGTGCCTGTAATGGTCTAATTGAAATAAATGATTTGATTTGATTAGAGCTCTTCTATTGAAACTTGACATAAAAGAAAAAGATCTATAAAAAATGTTCAAGGAACAATTTTCTTTAAAGAAAAATGTGCGCTTATAAATTGCAAGATCTCAGTAAATAATAAAATAGAAATTAGAATAGAACAGTTATTTTTTATTTCTCCAAAAACAATTTTACATAAACACATTACATTCCACAAGTAATAGGCATATGCCCCGTCCCGATAAACAAAAACGACTCGTTTTGCTTACGGATAGTTGTATTTTGACATAAATCTCATAGAACTTATGTCAAAATACAACTATCCGTAAGCAAAACGAGTCGTTTTTGTTTATTGGGACGGGGCATTAATTATCAATATTGGAATCTTGGAACTTGAAATCCTCTGATGCCGAACTACGACAGATCCTGTATCTCTGCAACTAGAACCATACCCTATTACACATTATTTACAAGAATATAACTATGCTAGAATAAACATGACAGTTACACCCATTCTAGGATTTATGCTAGAAAATAAATAAGTGCGTGTTTGTGTAACTGAGATGTGTTAGTAATACTTTCTCAAAGGCATAACGGAGCAAGATATACCTTTCTAGAAAGTCTAGTTGAAAGAAGTGCGTCCTACTTGGATTTTCTTCCAATTTACTAGAATATGTATTATACACTACACAAAGCTGAAGAGTTTATTTCTTTAAACGCACTAATCTATGGAACTGCCAGCCGAATTTGTTTTTTTTTTATGTTTACATTATCTTAACATCACAATACAATCCTTATTTGAGCAGAAAATAAAATCAGAAGCGATGGTTGAACCTCATACTAACTCAACCACCGCCGCGAGAGACGCTCCGGGTGTCGGGCGCCGTTAGACTACTCCCAACCACCGTAGATGCGGGTCTATGGACGGTGTGCAATGGGTAGCTCACCGTACGTCCTTCTAGTGACGGTGTTAGTGTTGGTGTTCCACGCGCGCCTCAAACAGGTGTCAGTAAAGCAGACGGGCCACCGCTAGCCGAGGTTGCGGGTAGTTCAAAAGAGATACAGCTTCCCGGAACATAAAGGGCAAAAAAAGAAACATGAGTGGGTTTTGGTCAAAAAAGTCTGACTACACGGGAAGTGTTGATAATTTCACATTTGCAAAAAGAAAAAAATCGGTAGTTTGAAACCGCGGGTTATAAGTAGTTTATTATATGTTGATTGGAAAATCAATCCAAGTAACGTAACAACAGTGACTAAATCAGCTCTTACCTCAATTCAACAAACGTCACAATGTAACTAGTGATGGGGCCAATACACCATAGACAATAATCGATAGATGTGCACAATATGGCGACGGAGGATAGCCAAAGCATTTCTAAACTGTGCGCTGATGAAGAAACTTAAGTCCGCCGTGAGGAAGTGGCGGAGAATGCGCCTCTTCCGGAAGAGAGATGGTGAGTTTAATTGTCAAGGAATCAAGGCTACATTCATATAAATGTATGCTATAGAAAATTGAATAGATTTCAGCTACCCTAGCATGACGTGTTAAAGCAGAACTTATTCCGCTGAGGGAAAGGGACAGAGCTATACAGGGTGTCTACCACCATCTCTTTCACTCAGTCGAATAAGTTCTGCTTTAAGATGTCATAGTAGGCCTACCGTTGTCAAACTGATATGGTCACTACATTATCACTATCTCTTCCTCTCATTATTTACATTATGTTCCCAATATTTCGGCGCATAATCACTGGTAAAGTGAAATTATTACGGGTGCGATTTTATAAGCAAACAAAACAATCTACATCTTTCTAATAATGAATATTATGATATTATGTTTTTGCCCTCGACCCTGATATAGCTGTATAACTATTAGTATGTCATACTGTTTCAGTAAGTTATACTTATGTCTATTTCATATTTTTACCTATGTTTATATTTTAACTAAATTTTAATAACATTTAGAAATATTTTAAATTCAACCAATAATCTTAGCCGGTGATCTGTACCTCGGGATCTTCAGGGACTGCAGACACCTTTCTCTACATAAGATTGTAATGTGAATTACCACCTGTAGTTATTGGTGTCGAGATAAATAAAGATTTATGATTATTACTATCACTCAAAACTAATTTATTATGAATTGTTTGTTTCACTACTGAGTTTTCAAGTGAAGTTTTTCAGTGACTGACACTCTGATGACAGATTTTTTGAATGGCTAATCCATGTTTAGGCATATTTCAGGTTTTTTTTTCTTGAGATGACTTTATTGAAGGTCTTTTAAAGGTTAATCACATTTATTGAGAAATATAAATAAATACAGACTAATTTTTCTTTTTAACTATAAAGGAATTGGAATAGAAAGGAGTTTGCAATTTAAAAAAAAATGAAAAATGGGCAACCTTACAACCTCCTTATTTAACATGTTATTTTCTTTTGTTGGCAGACTCTGTGACGCGTCAGGTGTCAACTGATCCCGCGCCGTCCACTTCCGGCACTCCTGCGCACTACCCACGCCCGCCACCCGCTGAACTCTTGCAACTGGTAAATATTGTAACGTTAAACTAGTGAACTTTGAAATGTGTTAGATGACCAGTCAAATAAGTCCACAAATTGTTTAGGTAATTACGAATGATCAGTTTATTTCACTTCAAATTAAACTATAACTCATTAATGTGTCCATTTCTTAGTACTGTAATCGTCTCAATTACTGGACAAGGGTTAGATCGACCTTGCAAGCACAGGACACAAGCAAGACTATCCGTTTGATTCACGTTGTTATTTGTCTCTGCAGTTCTCGGCTCCATAACACCCACGCGTGCGACTTGGGTATTAGTGCTGCTTCGGTCGCAATGACAAAGGTTCCCAACTTGAATCAAAACACACTATTTTTAATTAATCGTTTTTAATTAACCTGACAAAATAATACTCTTTGCTCAATTCCTTTAAAATTTAAAAGAGGTTTTCGTTCTTGTAAAAAAAGAATTTAATGAAAGTAGTTTAGAACAGTTTGTCTCGTTTTTTGCTCTGTTTGTATAGAGTTTCCAACCGGTTATTAAAAATCCTGTTGAGCATAAAAAGCGAGCTAAGTGATTATTAATTGGCTTTCTTGGAAACAGCACCTTAGTAGCGCCTGAATTAAAATGAAAATACTTTTTAGCGATGACGCATTTCTATTCAAATGTGTTTTGAACTTTTTCAAGCAATATCAGTATTTTTTTATTGATATGAAGAACAGAGAGCGTTCTTCATTCTTCCCCCATATAAAAGGGAGGATTTTCCAATCAGACGGTTTACCTAATGGACCACAGCCTGACAGTTCGTGACGGGTTTTTCCAAATTTTCTTAAGACGTCGGATAACTTGACTTGTGCGGTGTAGAATTTTGATGTTAGTTCCTGATATAGTGCGCTGTGATATTTTTTGTAGTGCCGCTACATTATACTGTTCCCATTTTTGGGACTCACTGAGGAGGGCGACCTCTGTGTGGGAGGGGAGTGGGCTGTTGTTCATGCGTTTCTAGTTCGGAATGTCTACGAAATGCTGTACCTAAGTCACGCTGATTTTCTCTCTTTATTTTCCTCCTTAAGTTTATTCTTTTGCTGTTACATTCCATAAGGTCGGCTCAGCATGTCTTATTCTTCCATACTTCTGTATTACTCAACATCTCAGCAATCAGCTGCTTTTTAACTACGTCATGTTCAAACTCTCCAGTTAAAATAAATTTAGGTACAAAAAGTAATTGTCCTGACTGTGTTCCTATTTATTGGCGACTACCTCGGGGAGCTACCTTTGTGAAACTACTGCTTTAAGTTGACTTCGTCTGAAAAGCAATTCAGCGTGCTTAAAGGAGCCTTTAAACTACCGTCATGTAATACTACGGTGTTAATATAATACTTGTTTAGGATCCTTTAAAAAGGTTAGAATTACCATAACGCCTGATACAATTCAACGAGCAATGTACGTGCGTGGATTTCTATATTTTGTGTAGGCGCTTACTGTTATAAAATTACATAATCATACGATAACTTTGGAACGTTTGCAACCACTTTTAGCAGGTAACAAAATTGTTTTTCGTGTATAGCATTACACGCACAGAAGCACACGCAGAGAACAACAAACAGAATACTGATACAGAACCACAATAATGCGATGAAAAGGCGCCATCGATGAGAACCTTCATGGTTTCGGCAATATGATATCAATGACATGCGACACAACTTTCGTTGGGCGACATGCTCGTAGTTAGTCGTGTGTCACTTTTTTCTTGAGAACAGTCGCGTCGCAAATCGCGTCGGTGATCTGTGACGTGCTCTATACAACTTCACTTGTTGACTAAAACCCACCCATGTTACTTCCCTTGCCTTTACGTTCCGGGACCGCGGTATCTCTTTCGAACAACCCGCAACCCCGGATACAACTTCCCTCATTTGTTTTTTTCCGCAGTCACCGTCGCAAAGCCGTTTGTCACTTTATCGTGTAGCTTGTGGCCAAGTGTTTATTTATATACAGGACAAATATATGTACATTTAATAAATCCTTCTTTTTTCTTCTACAGGAGCCAGACGAAGGCCAAAGACTAAGAGAGCAGCAACTGCGAACCTACTCGTTCTTCCAATTGAGGGTACATTTAAAACGAGGCCAAAACTTAGTAGCTATGGACAAGAATGGTATGTTGGATCACTGCAAAACAATCACCGACACCAGAACACGAACATCACTGCTAGGCGATGCACAGCGCATACTGCAACTAAAGAGACACTATGCCAGCCAAAATGAGACACTGCGCTAGTCAGAATTGGCAAAAAGGTTACAACGACTGACAAAATATCGCTGCATAACAACACCAATCAATTGACATACTTTTTAACTGTCAAAACTAGATTCCGCCATTTGCAAAGCAACTTATTTTACTGTTAGTTAAAAAAATATCGGATTAACTGGCCTAAAAAAAAAAGATTTTTTTTTTCAAGCCAGTTAATCCGATCTAATCCCAAAAATGGACTGAAGGATAAAGAAAACATTGTGGCATAAAGCCTTTACCGTCAGTTCACAGATCTTAAGGCACTGGGCATCTGCGTGGGCCTAGTGTAAGCTGGTGGAGACTGTTTGTCCTCGATTTGATAGGAAGACTAAGATATGGTAGTTCTCCTCACGATGTATTCCTTCACTGCAAAAAAAATCTCTCAAATGTAATTCATAGAACTAACATGGCATATTTAATTTTACTATTATGGGGCAATGCTATGAGAAAGGCGAAAAATTGTAGCAAGCAAATTGTTAAGTTCAATAACGCTGCAATTTTGATACCAATAGCAACACCTGAAATGCACAAATTCGCGCGTTATAACACCCAATTGCAAATTGTTGAATAAATTGAATACCACTTTTATCAAAAAGTCCTTTCAATAATTTAACATTCTTCACACACAACACAACACCAACATACTTCTGTTATTGTTATTTTGCATGTTTCTTTTGTTTTAATGCAAATAATGCTTTTGCTTTCGTACCATAGAACACCTTTAGCATCTAACGACGCCATGATGGATATTTTTGTATTATCACAAGCAACATTGAGCCTTTTGTTCGATTTGCAACATTCAGATACGTTGAAAATCTAACAGCACACTCAATGTTTCTTTCGATTTTCAAAATTCCGCCTTCAATTGTTAAGAAGCAAATCCGTATAATAATGTAGACATCCTAAATTAGTAATCTTAGGTAGCGGATCTACTCCAGTCAATGAAATTAACGTAGATCTCGCAAACTTCGAAACGAGTTGGACTAATCTAATCTTAAGTCCAACCCCAAAGTTCGAAACGAGATGAAACAATCAATGTTACGACCTACAATCGTCTGTCTTGTAAAATTTTGGAGAACAATCTCTAGAACTAAATTGGACTTTCCTCATTCAAGGATTAGATACTGTATTGATATTACAAGTAGGTTCAAATCACACCGAAATGGCAGCGTAGCGACCGGATTTCAATGCCAAACCATTTTAAGCTTTATCTCAATAGTGAAATGTATACTATTGCTTGAAAGAGTCGGGTCGGAAGCGTAGTCATCAGTCAAATAGGTGGATTCTTTCAAGCAAAACTATGCATTTTCTCGTATAGAAATAAGGCTGAGAATAGTTTGACATTGTTATTGCCGCTACGCTGCCTCTTCGGTCTGAGTTGACCCTAAAGCTTAGAGTAGACGCCTCGTAACAAACTTGCCGTCAGAAAAGCGTGACAACTACCCAATAAATTCTTAGTCAAGCTTAAAACTGATCAAAATTCTCCCCACGACCCTTCTCCTAGTAATAATGGAGTAGTTATAACCCGTAGCTTCCTTAAATTTTCTTAATTTATTTTTTGCTTTTTCCTCTTCTAACTGTAGTGTTTTGTGGGGTCCAAAACCAGGTTTGTTGTCAGGCACGAGCGATCCTTACGTCAAGTTTAAGGCTGGGGGCAGACTGTTGCACAAGTCCAGGATCGTGTATCGAGACCTTAACCCAGTTTGGGACGAGTGCTTCACTGTGCCGATCGAAGATCCATTTCAGCCTGTGCAGATTAAGGTAAGAGATATTTACATAAGTCATCATTTTTAACCGACTTAAAAGGGGGCGGTTCCATGTTCGAGGGTATTTTTAATGTTCATCGGTTACTCCGCCAACTGTGGACGGGTTTTCATAATTCTTACACACATGAAATCGAATAGAATCGAATGATGAAATTGAGGTAATACACGTCAATTTCGTCATCATTTTTCTTTTTATTAACATTTCGTTAATACATAAATAACTGTGTTGGAAGCCTGATTTCACGTATATAAACAAATCTATAAATAAATAATAACACAATCCTACATCGGCCCTAAAAACTCAATAAAAAGCTAACCCGAGCCGGTTTGAATACTTTATTACACACAATTTACTTCCTACAGTGAATAAAATTTAATATTAACCCTTAAACGGTCCCAAGGGCGGCATAATGTTGCTATATCATCGCGCAGAGAGTCGTGCTACGTCATCAAGTTATATTTACTTAAATATCAAGTCGAAGAAAGGTCTTGTAGGTACATATGACAACCCAGTGTAAACAAATTCGATTGATTTCTAATCCTAAACTAACCTATCCAAAAATGGAATCTTTCGTTAAGTGTCGTCTAATCCTATGAAAAATTTCGTTGATTTTTGCCACTGATTTCTGGAAGTTTATGTATAATTTGACGGCACGGTTGGCGCAGTGGCTGAACGATCGACTGCTGCGCTGCATGTCGCGGGTTCGATTCCTGCACGGAAAAAATATTTGTATAACCTGCAGATAGTTTTAGCGGGTCTGGCTGAGTTGAGTTTTAATGTTTGTAAACGCAGCCACGATACAGGAGAAAACCTCGTGTGGGCAACGATTTTTAAAAAAATGAAACTCCGTTGGTCACCGCCATTTGACAGGAGAAAAATACATGTATTTACAAATCTAACTATAATATATATAGTACGGCCAACGAGAAACGATACGAAAGGTCATTAACCTAAAGAACAACTGTGGCGTTGACAATCTAATATTTAGCTCTTTCCATCTTGTGCCTTTGTCGTAATGTCTCGTTCTCCCGGCAAAAACATGACAACGTTAAGACGGGTTCGCCAACATTCGGGCGGCCATTTTAGATGGGGTTTTAGCATGGGTTTTGTTTACATTTGGTATCGCTTCTCGTTGGCCGTGCTATAGTAGATAAAACCACTGACTCAATCATCACAAAATCTAAAAAACTAAAAGAGTTAGAAGTTTAAAATTTTGTATGGGAAATTCTTTTTTTATCACGCAATCTCAGAACCTACAAGTGTTTGTGTGCGATGGTTATTAGGGCGTCAGGGCCCTCTAAGACGGGAGTTTGCAAAATTCAACCCCTACCTAAGGGCATAAAATAAGGTTCTAAAGTTTGTATGCGATTCCTTGTTCGGATTGACTTGACATTTTACATAGACAAAATTAAAAGACCATGTAACGCAACGACACTGAGGAGCTGAGGGGCGAATGAAACCGCAGGGCACAGCTCGTATGTACATATAATCTCTACAACAACATGCTGGACCTGACAATAGCATAAAAAACCTTTAAAGAGTATTTTCTTTCTGTCAGAAGAAGATTGAATTGTATACATTTTCAGTTGGAAGCTGAAAACATTCGCTACAGCAATGTTTTCAGAGATATCTGCAAGATCAATAATATGCTAATACGTTCAGCGAGCTGTCTGGGGCTTAATATGATGTTAGAGCCGCGCTTCCACTAGGCAACATTTGGCGCGCGACACGTGACGCTCAACATGTACGGCAACGCTGTACAACAGCGCGCGACGTTGTCAGCTGGTGCGCAACATGACGCGCGGCTTGTTGTTTGTTTCAGGCGCTGCACAAAGCAAAGGCTTTGTAAAACGTCTAGATTTTCGTCGCAAAGTTAGCCGTATCTGTACATGCCGCTAGCCAAATTACTTTAATAAAATTAGTTTTCAAAACTGGTCTAGTAAAAAAATTTATAAAAAGAACACGAAAAAAATTTTTTCGTCTCGAAATTCTCAATTTTTTCAGCGACAACCATCATATTTTTTATATATATTAACATTAAAAAGAAATTGTGTAGACTTCGTATTCAATTAAAACTGCAAAATGACCTACATTTTGGCGGACATGATACTCAAATAAAATCAAACACCGAAATATTTTCGACCTTATTTCTATTCTTTCGATGCAATACTGTCGTGTACTTGTGTCAGACCATGCCTAGTCTGCATCTAGCCTCACTTCCACAAATACCTAAAGATTAGTTTGTTTCCGCGCCTTAAAAAGCAGCGTTAGTGTCGAGTGGAGACGTGACGCGCAACAATGTCCGTGATGCATTTTTCGATAAAATTATAACCACTGCCGCTGAAATTAAGGCAAGTTCCTTTGGCGATATGTTGGCGACGACTGACGTAAAGTAGTAGATACGAGTACGGACAACGGTGTTCAACAAAAGTTCCGCACTGACTTTCAACATGTTGGGCAACTTGTTGTGCAACATGTTGCGCGTCAATTGTTGCCTAGTAGAAACGCGGGTTTAGAATGAGACATTGCAGTTAATAGGGCATTTTATATGCCTGAGATAGTTCAGAATACATTTGAGAAATACGTAGACAACTTTGCAACTCTGCATCAGTACTGAAATCCCTTTAATGTTGTTAGTTCAACCAGTTTTAACAATATAACATAACTAGCTTCACCCCGCGGTTTCACCTACGTAAACTGGGATAAAAAGTTTCAGCGTAAAAGAGTAACAAACATACACAAACTGTCGCTTTTATAATAGTGGTGTGAAAATAACATTTTGTGACGTACTGGAAAGGTTCGGTCAAAACTGGAATGAGGATGAGCCCAGACGTGAGAGAGCAGGCTAGATAAAAACTCGTCCACCGTGGGTTCCGTACAAACATGCAACATAAACAGCCATTATAATATTATTGGGTATATTTTTCACAGATTAAAGGACTACAGATATTATTATATTTTGAACTCGGTACTTCCACACGTTCCCGATATAAAGGGTCTTGACAGACAGACAGACGGACAACAAAGTCATCCCATACGGGTTTCGATTTTTTTCCTTTTGAGTTACGGAACCATAAAAATAACATTATTGTATTGCCGTATTTGTGCTTAAAGAACATAAATTTTCCCTCCAGTTAGACTCAGATATCCATAATGAAAACCGTCTGTCTCCAGGGTCCCTACTACCTGTGAACTATCTGTGAACCAAAATTCATCGAAATCGGTTTAGCCATTTAGGCGTGAAGACGTAACAAACAAACTACAAGTCACTTTCGTTTTTATAACATGAGTAAGGATACACAATGCGCAGATGAATTCGAAAAATCAGAGGTTCGTGTCTTGGGTTCAAACTTGAGACTTGACAGTCCGATGATCACACGGCTACTTACAAATTGTTAAAATCAGGGAAATCAATTATTCATCAAATTGACTATCAACTAAAACTGTGTGTAAGTATAATATTCCATACATTGAAATTGTGATTTGAATTATCACAATTTCAATGTATGGAATATTATACTGCAACTTCAACATGTAAAGAATAAACTGCGAAAGAATCCATAATTAAATGATTAAATCTTCCATTTTTTTTTTCATTTTTCTTTACTGTTATTTTACATCCCTAGGCATTCAGGTCAATGACCGACGATAGTAGGTACTAAAGATATTGACTACGAATGCGCTGGTTATGAAACACTTTTTCCTAAAGTTCTAACCTACTGGAATAACTTATCTACTTCTTACTGGATATCTCTCAGCTGATTTTAGGGTTGTCACAAGGAGTTCGTGCAAAAAAAGTAAAACAATTTTTTCTTTAAAAAAAAACAACGTTGCCCCACACTAGGAATTTCTCCTGTATCGTGGGTGTTTTTACAAACATTAAAACTCACATACACAAACAGCCAGACCCGGAACAACTATCTGTAGGCATTACAAATATTTGTTCCGTGCGCGTATCGAACCCGCGACACGTAGCGCAGAAGTCGATCGCTCATCCACTGCGCCAATCGTGTCGTTCTCTAGAAGTATAGTATTTGAAAACCTGGGAACATGCACAAAGTTTGCTTATCACTTAAACTGAATGCCCTTTAAATGTTATTGCTCCCTTTTTTACACGTTGTATAAACCGGGCAATAAAAGTGTGCATTGATAAACAGTTTCCAATGAGTCACTAAAACAAATCCTTACTAATATTATAAAAGCGAAAGCGAGTTAGTTTGTTTGTTATGTCTTCACGCCTAAATTGTCAAACCGATTTTGAAGAATTTTGGTACAGAGATAGTTGGGACCCTGGAGACGGACATAGGCTATAAAAAGTGAGAAAAGGGGAATAAAAGGGGAGAGAAAGATTTTTTTTTTTGATCATCACGCTGGTTAAAGTTAGCGTTAGACCAAATTAACAATGCCACGCGAACAAAGTCGCGGGCGAAAGCCAGTCTTTTATAAAACCGAATTACAATGTCATACAAATATTGCAGGTGTTCGACTACGACTGGGGTCTTCAAGACGACTTCATGGGGTCCTGCCACATGGACCTCACTGCTCTAGAGCTGGGTCGGACACAAGACCTAGTACTCTGTCTGCGAGACCCTGGCAAACCCACCCAGGACATGGGAGAGATCGTGCTCAATGTAACGCTGTGGCCGAAGTCCCAAGAGGATAAGGAGCAGGTAAGGCTTTCAGTTTCAGTTGCTGATTTACGTCAGGGGGCCAAAAAAGGCAGCTTTATCAAAATCATAATTAGATTATAACATGAATTACGTTACAATTACATATTACAAAGTTACAGTTACAAAGTGGCTATCCTCCAAATTAACTTATGACCATTTTAAGAATTTACGTGGGTTTTTTTTACGTGTAACATGGTCACTTCGATTTTTGACTCAATACAAAGTGACATTCATTTTCTTCAGGTTTGCCTTTTATTTATTTAGTGAAGCGGTGGAAAAACCGGACAACAGGATTTGTCATTTTATTTACCATGTAATGTTTAGTATGCCATTTATGCGATAAAAGAGTGGAGTCATTAAAAAAAACTTTTTAGCATTAGCCCTACTCTTTTCTTGATGATGCCATAGATATCATTCACGTGGGGTTTTGCGAACATTTGAGAAGCATGATAGAACCGTGGAGGCGCTCTACAATCTTTCATTTTGTCGTTCGGTTTTACGGTGGCAAAACCTGGTGGCAGGTGGCATTATAATTATGTCCAGTATGTGAATCAGTTATATTGATACACACTGAGTCACATACTGGACGTCTAATGAGGAGGGACGTAGCACATGTGACTAAAAGAGTGATGGATCTGAATGTTGATGGATGTAGAGGGGGAGGAATACCAAAGAAAAGATGGATGGACTGTGTAAGGAATGATAAAGGAGTAAATGATGCCGTGACGTCTGATAGGGGAGAATAGAAGAAGAAAACGAGTTGCGCGAACCAGTTTTAACTAGACAATATTTGGTGCTAGACTATTCCGGATACTTTAATTTACTGTGTACTTAAAAATATGTCGCTGTTGAACTGCTTTGCAGTAGTTTTTACAAATACTTATCTCCTTTCTAAGCCGTAAGCCGATCGTAAAACTGCGGTAGCAAGTTCTATGTATCCGACCGAATTACAATGAATTTAGTTTAACTTCGATATAAGATTTTCATCTAATGAATCTTTTTCAAGTAGCTTAGACTTTAAATCTTAACACTAAACTTCTTTGGTTTTGTCTCTTACATTGCCATTTCTGTTTTACGTACATTTTGTTAAAACTCTTTGTACTGAATAAATCCTTCCGTGGCACAGTTACTTTGGGCTAACGCAGTAAGCGTTAACCCTCGTGATGATCGAAAAAAAGATCATTCCCCTTTTCTTCCCCTTATCTGACTTTAAAAAATACCTATGTCCGACTCCAGTGTCCCAACTATCTCTGTACCAAAATTCATCTGTTAGGCCATTTAGGCGTGAAGACGTAACAAACAAACTCAGTTTCGCTTTTATAATATTAGTAAGGATTAATAGAAGAAAATAATTAATTAATAAAAACAGATATAGATGACACAACTGGGTTATTTAACATTTTTACCGTGTTGCTTTTTTGCCCTTTATGTTCCGGCGCCGCAGCATCTCTTTCGAACAACCCGCAATTAGTAATAAAGGCCAAAGCATTTTAAAAACAAACGAAAAAAAAACAATACGTGTGGCACTCGGGGACTGCCGCGGTAAAGCTATTGCATAGCATTTTTTATCAACTTATGCAATAAATAAAAAAAAACTTATGCAATAAATAAAAGGTAGCAAAAATAAAAAAAAACAGAGTAGTGTCGAATGACTATCCGATTCTCTACCAAACCCGTTTATAGAACATTGGAATTGTGATTGAAATAATTGACCGTATTCGTAATGAAATTTCTTGTTAGGCTTTTTCGTTACGAAATTTCTGGATTCGGTCTCCACGCTCAAGGCCCGCGATAGAGGCTATGCAATAGCTTAAAAATATCTGTCTTCTTTTATTGAGTATATTTGTATACGCCACGTGGCTGTATTAGACTTCACATTCATTCATGAAACGACATAGACAGTCCTTATGTTTCAAAATGAGACAATTTCTAAAATTGCGTATCCGGAATACTCTCATGGTTCCAGTCATAAAGTTTTATCGAAAAATTCTGAACAAATATCCTCTTCAATATAAAATTTTATTACGTTCCTAGTAGTAGACCGAGGGTTTGATCTATAGAAGTTGTAAAAGTTTAATGGTCCATTGTGGATGTGGGGCGTTTTGTACTGCTAAAAGCATTTGAAATTCGATGCGATGTAATTGAAAACATAATTAACCAGCTTTAATCCTAACTGTAGGCCTACCATGACGTCTTAAAGCAGAACTTATTCCACTGAGGGAAAGAGATGGTGCTAGACACCCTGTATAGCTCTGTCTCTTTTCCTCAACGGAATAAGTTCTGCTTTAAAACGTCATAGTTTCTATATTCTAAAAAGTATGACTACGAAAAAAAAAATGACATGTTTTAAATTTGAAAAAAAATGTGCTTTCATTTGGGTAATATTAGTTCAGCTCGGCAAGATTTTTTCAAAATCAAATAATGTAAATAATATACGTTCAGGAATAAAAAAACCGCTAAGTTTGATTGCGTCGAAACGACCCGAACATTATTGATCGGTCTTATATACCATACTCCTCAGAAACGGCTCGACCGATTCTTATGATTTTTTATGCATATTCAGTAAGTCTGAGAATCGGCTACTATCTATTTTTCATACCTCTAAGTCGTAAGGGGAACCTGAGCAGCGGGTAAAACCGCGGAGCACAGCTAGTATAATATATATAAACTATTGTTATAGGAAACATCTTCACTTATCACTGAAACTAAATGGATTTATACTTCACTAGCTTATGCCCGCGGCTTCGCTCGCGTTAAATTCGGTAGCGCCTTATTGATTTGTAATAGCAACGCTAAATTTTCCCGTTTCTTCACTCTTTCTCCCTCATATCCCACTCTTTTTTAAAAATAAATAGCCTATGTCCGTCTCCTGGTTCCCAACTATCTCTGTACCAAAATTTATCAAAATCAGTTTAGCAATTAAAGCGTGACGAGGTAACAAACTCACTTTCGCTTTTATAATATTAGTAAGGAAGTAAGGAAGACATCTAAACCAGGCTCAACATCTGTCTGTGTCAATATTCCGTTAGATAGATATTGAGTGTGATTTAGAACCCAGTTTAGATTCCATTGTTTGTGTTATTCAAGCACGATATAAATCCACATAAAAATAGAAAGACCTCGAAATAGTGTGAAATTTATTACTGTGCGCAGTATTCATTGTTATTGATATCCACACACTACAACAAAAAGGCAGTACGGGGTGGCGAAGCGCAGTCTGTCTTCTTTTTTATACTGTGTTTTTTTAAATTTACTGAAGAAGAAATTGAAGGTACCATAACTTTCTCTTTGCTAACTTTTACGAGATAAAGTTGAAACGCACAAGATAGAGAGCTTTAGTATACTTTATTGTAAAGAATATTAATATTCTAAACTCCATCGGCACAATGGCGGTCTAATTAGGTAGTAACTATAATAACACTATATTGAACTTGTTAGATAAAAGAAACGAATGGGGATAAAAATCCCCATTAGATAATAATCCCCCTTATTCGGAGAAACTTTTCATCAATGACAGACAGCAATAAAAAGATGAAGCAGGCAAAAAGTACTATCTAACCAGCTGGCGCCCGCGCATGATATCGACAAAAAATCATGTGTTATTCCAGACTATAATCTACCTCTGTGCCAAATTTCATCAAGATCCGTTCAGTTGATTTGACGTGAAAGATTAACACACATTCATACATCTTCACAAACATTCGCATTTATAATATTAGTAGGATAGTAGGATTCAAATTTACTTTTTTAGATATGTCCAACACACAGCTTATACATATATCCAATAGAACTATGGTTGATTTAGCCTAGTCTATTTTTCGCAGTCACGTTGCAAATAAAACTCTCATATACTGCGCTAGGTAATTTAAAGATAACAATTGCATGCATCAGATTTTCTTTCAAAACGGAACAAAATCACATCGGCTTTGCCTCGGTGCACTGTGCAGTAACCAATGTGTGGAACTTCTAAGCTTTAATCAATGGCATAATGCCTTCATACCTCCGCATCTACAATATACCTAAGTGGGACAATGGCGAACGGCGGTACAGCCAGCAAAAGAGAAAACCCACCATAACAATTATCATATTTTATACGAAAGTTTAAGAGAAACCCGACACGCTAGGGTGTAGAAAATATTGAAAATTGCTTTTAAAGCATTAAGTATTTCTTAAAATACTTTCAACAAGTTTAAAATAATATAAGCTATTCTCTACCGTCATACCGGTCGTCAGACCCATACGGAATTTCGGACAATGTCAGTTTACTTAAGCCCTAAAAAATAAGGCAGGATGATTCACTGGTATTTGGTTACTAGCTAGTGATTGTGTTAACCAATGCATTTGCCACTATTGCATACATTATGCTGTTTCTACAGAATAATAATTCTATTAACCAACTGAGCACATATCGTGCATTTGGTTTGAAAATAGCTGCCCTGTTACTCTATTTTTCTTGTTGTCTGTACATACGCGCACTGTCGATGCATCGCGTGGCGTACCACTAGGCTTCACGCCCGGCCCGCTTCTATTGCGTCGCACTTCATTGCCTGCGAGCCGTCACGCTGTGGGTCGTCTGTCGTATCTCGTGTCAAGAGGTGACGATATAGTGGCTGCAATATTTGAGATATTATAATGCTAGATAATTGTAGCTAGTAGTTGTTATCTGATATGTATTGGGTAAATCTATAGATAAAAAAGAAAATCACTGACTCACATCACGAAATCTCAGAAACTACAAGTGTTGGGAGTCTTAAATTTTCGGGACATTCTTTTAAGACGTAGCTGCTGACTTAGATGGGATTTTTAAAGCTCGATCCCTAAGGGGGTAAAATAGGACCTAAAGTTTGTATGAGAGATTGCAATTCCTTAGCCTATCCACTTAAAATTTTGCATAGACATGCTTTTACGAAATTAATAGACTATTTAACATCACGCTACGAAACTGAAGAGCTAAGCAGCGGGTGAAACCGGGCATAGCTCGTTAAATATAAATTAAAAACAAATATTTAGTGACCTCGCGCACTATGCGACCACGACCATGACTTTTGACTGCTGAAACTTCACCAGGAAGAAATTTTGATGGTCATGCGACAAATTAATCGTAGTTGTTCCTTCCTAATTTGTCGATCCGATTCCCAATTAAATACAAATATTTTTATTTGTTGAAATAGGTGGGTTAGGTACAGATATTGTTCTTATTAATAAATGCTATGTCTAGCTGTGATTGGCGTACAAATATTTCACATTAGATTGAAGGTCCACAAATAAAATAAAATAAATAAATCATTTATTTTGGACCAAGATTGTAACACATCTAGTAAATTCGTCAAACTGCGTAACAGAATGTCGGCGGGATTATAGCTCTTGTTTGTTCTATTGGCCATTTAATCTAAAAAAGAACCAAAAACTTTTCAACAAAAAAAAGAAATTGTGGGCATTTTCGCTCCTTGCTATACGACACGACTTAATTGAAGAGAACAACCTTTAATTATTGAGGCAAAAGGTTGCTTCAAAGCGTATTGTGTAACAGGAAACTGGAAAGCAAAATTTTTCGTAGGTTTATCAGTTAGAAGAAGTTATTATCTGCTCCATAATCAGACTATCTAACCTTTCCATTAGGTAATGAAAAAATCCGCAGTAAACATGTTTTCGTAAACAAAATGGCGCCACCCAGTTCGATAGATCAGCTCACATCAAAGAATTTCAATCTTCAAACTATGAACTGCTTTCTAATAACAACACGAGTTAATTAAATTGAACGCACCTAATTGAATGAAATTATATAACAAAAGAGTTTGGTGAAATTATAAACGATGTTGTGTTTGTATTTGTAGCCCATAGATCTGCACAGCTGGATTAACCATTGCTTGCTATGTAAGAGCCTGGAGGCGACATAACTAATGAGGACGACAACATTGTTTTGTTATTACTTATTTAATTAAACTTCATGTACACACGACGACAAGTCAACCTACTAGAATAGAATAGAATATACTTTATTGCAAACCAAAATTTAAATGAAACTGTTTTACAAAAAAATTCAGCAGGGCAACTTCGATTTTGATCTAAATATTTTAACATACTTCGAAGCATTGTTTCCCTTTCATTTAACTTTTGAAGTTTTTTAAAGAGATTTCATCCTTATTGACCCTAACGATCGATGCAATAAAAGTACAGAGTGCAACTTTTACAGATTTTAGTCGGTTCGATTACCATGTGCGGTAAGCGAATTAAAAAAAAAAATTGAATGCCTTTTTCTTTCTTTTCAAAAATAAAGGAATGTTTTCATTGAGTAAAATTTTCTATCTAAAGTATTAAGAGGAAGTACTCTTAATACTTTAGATAGAAAATTTTACTCACCCTTCAGGTGGCATTACAAAATTCCACCTTGTATATGGTTACAATGGCGGTCTTATCGCTAATAGCGATATCTATCTATTCTGAACTATTATAACCTGCTACCCTACCATGACGTGTTAAAGCAGAACTTATTCCGCTTAGGGAAAGAGACAGAGCTATACAGGGTGTCTAGCACCATCTCTTTCACTCAGTGGAATAAGTTCTGCTTTAAGTGGTCATAGTAGGCCTACTGATCTTTCTACTACGGATCGCACACCGTAGTTGTGTAGGTTGATGTACCGTCGTGTGTACATGCAATGTTCCAGTTAAATCAACTTTTGCTAAGAGACAATACTCTATGCAATCCTTTCACTTATATAAACAGAACCAGTCAAATAAGGAACTGAATATTTACTCGTTTTTATACTGAAACTGTAAAATTGCTCTGACTGAACGGCTAAAATTAAAATTAATAGTGGTACATAGGCGGACTTAATGCTATCAGGCATTTTCTAGTCCAGTCACACTTTTAGTTTAAGATTAGTTTTACAAAAATTACTAAATAAAAAACTATTTGTTTTCGAAAAACCTATATACTTATACAGATACTAATACACACTAACACACATATGAAATAAAATAATAAATTCATTAAAAATAAATAAATCTACATCTAATCTAATATATAAAATTCTCGTGTCACAATGCTCGTTCCCATACTCTTCCGAAACGGCTGGACCGATTTCAAAGAAATTTGAAAACGATTTGTATGCACAATTTCACACCCTTCTCTAGAAAAGGAGCTGAACAGCGGGTGAAACCGCTGGGCAAAGCTAGTATATACATAATATATTATGAGCACAATACCGCAACAAAAATGCTGTTCTTAGTTCTGCAGAGCGCACACGCAAACATATTGCAAGAGTAAATTATTTTATCTTGTGAAACTGTATTTCGAAACTCAGGCAACAATCTTTTGTACAGCGTGAAGCATTTCGCTCATTGTAATCATCATTAAAATGTGGATGTGACGGTAAAATGCAATGTTTTATAGTAATAGTAGTATTCATCTTATTAATGATGACTACTACTGCTATTACGAATTAAATATTTTTGACCATTACAATTTCATTGCCGACACCGTCAGGTTTATGAAGAAGATTAACAGCTCGTGTTACGGTTCAATCATAACGGTTATGTCTTTATTTCTGCTATGTATTTTCTATGTCTCCGCTAAATTCGAGCCACCTTGGCAATAATGACATTCATCCTTCACCGTCGTCTCTGCTTTTTTAGGGTTCCGTAGTCAACTAGGAACCCTTATAGTTTTGCCATGTCTGTCTATCCGTCCGTCCGTCCGTCCGTCCGTCCGTCCGTCCGTCCGTCCGTCCGTCCTCGCTTAATCTCTGTGACCGTTAGCGCTAGAAAGCTGAAATTTGGTACCAATATGTATATCAATCATGCCGACAAAGTGGTAAAATAAAAATTTGAAAAAATGTTTTATTAGGGTAGCCACCCTTTATGTAAAGTGGGAAGTGATTTTTTTTTTAATTTCAACCCTAACGTGTGATATATTATTGGAAAGGTATTTAAAAATAAATAGGGGGTTACTAAGATCATTTTTTGATAATATCAATAATTTCGGAAATAATCGCTCCAAAAGTAAAAAACAATGTGTCCCCCCCCTCTAACTTTTGAACCATAAGTCTAAAAAATATGAAAAAAATCTGAAAAGTAGAACTTTATAAGGCCTTTCTATTAAAATCATTTTGAACTTGATTGACACAACAGTTTTTGTACAAAAAAGACAAAAAGTTGTACAAAATAATTTCTGGACTAAGTTTGTAGTATAATCGTATATGCAAGCTTTTTTTGTAACTTTGTTTACATATTTTATTATCCTGAACGTATCTTTTTTTCAAACAAAAAAAGAATTATTGAAATCGGTTCTCGAAATCCAAAATAACCACCGAAATCGTCTTGCACGTCTTTGTATTAATTAGTAACCCAATTCCTCGAGAGATGGCGCTGTAGGTACTTATTACATTGGATCGGGTATTACCGAATTGTTCGGTTGGCCTCATAACTGGGAACACTTATTGTGACGGACGGGAAACTACGGAACCCTACACTGAGCGTGGCCCGACACGCTCTTGGCCGGTTTTTTATCTGTAATGTTGGTTAAATACTAAAAATTATAAATAACGTATGAAACTAGATATCCTAATATCCTACTACCTATCCTATCCTACTATCCTTAAAATGGGTTCAGCGATTTAGGCGTGAAAGCGTAACAAACGTCGAATTCTCGAAGCAATCGAACGACGCAATAAGAAGTTTCTCCCCTTTCTCTCCCCTTTTCTTCCCTCTTTCTCCCCTTTTTCTCACTTTAATAAAATGCCCGTGTCCGTCTCCAGGGTCCCAACTATCTCTGTACCAAAATTCATCGTAATCGGCTTTGCCATTTAGGCGTGAAGACGTAACAAACAAACAAACTCACTTTCGCTTTTATAATATTACTAAGGATATACCAGCTACCCGTGCGGATTTACTCGGGTGCAATGTGGATACTAGATATACATATAACTGCGTTAAAATCCGTTAAATAGTTTAAAAGATCTAAGTGAACAGACAGCGTACGCCATGTAAAGAATCTCAAAAGTAATAGTATTTCTATGACATATGTCTCGTAGAAAATACTACTATCCGTAAGCGAAACGAATCGTTTTTATTTATTGGAACCGGGCGTATGTCTATTCAGTCAAAAGATATGACCGTTTATGTCGCAAGTTTGTACGGAGTCGTCGCGTCGTTGCGCTAGTCCAACTCGCACTTGTCCGATTTTTTAAGTTTTGCATACCAACCATAAACTTACATTACCTACTTATTTATATTCTTACATCTACTACGTCTATTATAAAGAATTATGGAAACAATCATAAAGAACAATTCTAAAACCAGAGAATATGATGACATCATGATGACTCATCTTTGTCAATATGTCCCTCAAAATTCCGAGAAAAACCCAGAACAAAGTCTAGCAGAGATTATCTGGTTATTAAACATCATTACATACATAATTGATACTGAAGACAGCCCTTCTCGTACATCACGACATGTCTGTTTACTTAAAACCGTAGTTTATGACAATTTCAATAATTATACAAACAAACGAGTTAGCGTCATAGATGAGAAATGTGTACAGGAAAACACAAACAATTTGCTTTGAATAACATTGCACATTTATTCCGGATAAGTGGTCAATTAAGTGGTAATGGGTCATTGTACTATGAGGAGCTCGTGACTAAATAATAGCAGCTACTCGGGTCGATCTTTAGGTTAAGCCGCGCTTGCCTAGGTTGGTCTGTGGATGGGTGACCACAGTGACCACCCGTTATTTATCCGCTACCCGGAAAGCACGTCAAGCTGTTGGTACCGGCTGTCAATTGTAGATCTTTGCCAGTCGTTACAGGTAGTCAGTGTCTGTAAAGTCTGACAACCACCCTTATCAAGGGACATCGTATTACCCAGTACTAACTAGGTTTTGGAAGTCAGATAGGCAGTCGCACCATGTAAAATACTGATATTCAGCTGCATCCGGTAAAACTGGAAGTCGACCCCAACATAGTTGGGAAAAGACTAGGTAGATGATGGGTCATTGTACTGACGCCTGCACATCAAGCTACTACAATCTGTCAGATTTCTATGATAGATTTTCGACTTTCTTTCTAAAGTATTAGGTTCAAAGTTCATTGGGAAAAATTGGCAGTTTCGGGTAGCTTGACCTGCTGGCGTCTGTACTACGAATGAGGATTCAAAGAAAAAGAATAACTCTATGGCATGATCTATGGTCAAGATGGCACTTATACTTTTTTCGCTATGAATGTGGACATAGTAGAAAAAGACCAAAGAAATGATGTATGGACCGTTTGAAGGAAGGAAGCAAGAAAGGAGGTCTGATGAGATAACAAGTAATTCAGGAGTATGGAAGAAGAAGACGTGCTACACTATACAACAAAAATCGACCGCCCATTGTTATTCGTAATAATTTGATCTAAAACTGACCCATCGTAGGTTGGACTTTCATTACAATGCGAGGCCAACCTTAACTAGTTTCATAACTACTGACCTACCGTTATCGAAATACTATTTGGTCTACTTTAATAGATATCTGTCTACTATTCTTGGTGACCTCCAATTTGTCATAACCGTTGAATTGTTGCCACGGGGGCGATACATACCCAAAAATGGAAGTTTATGAGCTAATAAAATTGCAAAGGAATATATCACTGGCTATACGAGCAAAATAAAGTTTATATAAATTAAATAAAGTTTTAAGTTAATAAATTAAAAAAAAAACAGTTAAGGGTAAAAAAAAAGTTATGACGAAAATCTATACTAATATTACAAAGCTGAAGCGTTCAAACAAACAAACATGTTTGTTTGAACGCGCTAATCTCAGGGACTACTGGTTGGAATTGGAAATGGAAAATTCTTTTAGTGTTGAATAGTCCATTTCCTGAGGAAGGCTATAGGCTATATAACATTACGCTACGACCAACAGGTCCTGAGCAGCGTGGGTGAAACCGCGTGGAACAGCTAGTATTAGATAATAGTGGAGAATTACAAAGAGAAGCATAACATCTTAAAATGGGCTGGTGAACAATCCTTGAGAAACTGTTGCAAGCCTTGCGGTCAGTCAAAGAAGGAATGACAAAGACTTTGGTCTTAACAAAGACCACTTTTATCAGACTTTACTATGAATTGTAAAATTACCTACTAAAATAACGACTGTATTTTCAATTTCCCAAAGACCTATTCCACAAACTATGCTCTTAAAGATACGCTCCATTAAAATTTCATTTACGACACCATAAATTTGACATCATTTTCCGCCATTACGAAATTTTTTAACGGTCACAAACATTTGTGACAGAAAATTCTTGACTATAACTCATTGCATGCACATTCAGCAGTCAATGACGGACGTCCTTGAGTCGGCCCCAGCGATCAAGATACAGCACATAAATTACTATTACCCCCGACTGGTGTACAATACATGTGCTAAACTTCTAACCTCATTTTTTTAGTTAGTCGTCTGACGCCGTAGCGTACACGCGCGTGAAACTGTATTTGTAAACAGACTAATTGCGAAAACAAAATAAACTCCGCGAGTGTTAATCTGACATTTTACGATTTCAACGCGTTCGATTTTTGAAAATGTAGTGTTGTGTTCGTTTTTTTTTTATTGTGGTTTTATAAAGTGCCAGTTGTCATGTTCTACATTTAAATTGCAAAAGTTTTGTTTAGTGCACGTGCGAATGAACGATGGCGCTGTTATTTTGGAACACTATCTAAAACGGATTGACGTATGAATTGTTTTAATTGATGAATAATATTACGCTGTTCATTACCAACAAATTTAATGATGTAAGCAATGTTTGGAAGATTAATGCTGTAAACTATGATAAAGCTAAAACTAAAGTTGTGAAATATTTAGCGATCTGTGAAGAACACAATGAAGAATTAACGATAAACAATTGTTTCTTCAAACATACTAAAATAACATACGCTAAAAGTAACCATGTAGCTAAATATAAACATAAACACACATGCTAAAAACTACTACAAATAAACTTTTGACGTTCAAAAACCGGTTTTTACAATCAGAGGGCATTCTCTTAGGTCACCAAACCAGTTTTGTAGTAATCCTTTCACAACAAAAAGACTTGATCAGCCATAAACCATAATATAGGTACACAAATATAGGTACCAACTTTCTTTCTATCTCCTTATCTGAATGAAACTGTAAGTACGTCGGGATAAGATCTAATTTTGTTTTTGACAAATAGGTTTTCTTTTTAGTGTAGTGTAGTGGTAGTGCACCTATGTATGTATGTGTATATTACATCTGCTCGCCTTTCAGTAAACTAGCTGTGCTCAGCGGGTTTACCCGCTGCTCAGCCCCTCAATGTCGTAACGTGATAATATAGTCTATTAATTTCATGAAAGCATGCCCATGCAAAATATCAAGTCATCCTGGCTAAGGAGTTGTGCTCCTCCATACAAACTTTGGCACCCTGTTTTACCCCCTTAGGGCTTGCATTTTACAAAATCCCTTAATGAGCTCCTCTTAATGAGCACCTACTAATCATAAAATGATCCCCTATGTAAAATCTGAGACTCCTTACACTCATAATATACTTTCTGATATTTCGTGATTTTATGTACTTACATAGAAAAGTTCGTCTCCAGGGTCGCAACTATCTCTGAACGAAAATTCATCAAAATCGTTTTAGCCATTTAGGTGTGAAGTCGTAACAAACAAACTCACTTTCGCTTTTATAATATTAGTAAGGACTTTCAATGAGTAACAAAACAGAATTTAAAAAACAAAAATATCAAAATTGTGCAATTCATAGTCAATATTAGCTATGTGTACATAAACATTAAATTATTACAGAATAACACAGCTGGCTCCTTATCTATTTAATTTCTTAAGAAAACATAAACATTACGTATGTGTAATTACTCGTATTCTATGTTTATCATCCTGCTGTTTTCATAACGACTGCTACCGACCTTTTTATGGCATTGCAGTATTGTGGAATCAGTTTCTTTCGAAAAAAAATTGTTGATAAAGGAGGTTCATTTTGCAAGTAAATTATTTAAAAAAATACTAGTAATTAAAAAAAAAACTAGGTGTGGCCGGTATTTCGTACCCGATATAAATACAGCCGAAACAAAGTCAGAGGTCATAGTTTCTTCTAAGGTCCAAATAAAAATCTTGATCATGAGGACTTTGTAGTGTCTGAATAGTCTTATAAGAAAGCACCACACAGATTTGAGTGGACCTGTCCAGTCAATGCAAGATACAATACAGTATCATATATACCAAAAAGGACATCCAAAGAAAAAAAAGTGTGTGTGTCAGCTCCGACGCACGACTGGAGTTTACTACTTAAGTACGAGTATCTAACCATACGCAAAAAGAGTTTATTTCAACTGAAAAAAGATTAATATCATAATATATGAAAGGGTAAATTCACAAATTAATGAAAAAAAATAGCAATATAAATACATCGACACTGATAGAAACAAACAAGCCCAATAACATAGAGTATATAGGTAAAGTCGCCTTTACAGCATACCATATGTACGTCTTAATACACTCACAGCCAAATTAAAAAGTTGCGCACCAAAAATGTGACACATTTTCGTTACTTTAGTAGGTTTTACCCCTCGGATTTTTCTCATACCGGGCGCCTTATATATGAAAATCGATTCTTAAGGAGTAAACTCCAATTATCCACGTCCTCATTCGCAATCAATAACATTATTGACTATCAGATTAAACTTATGAGAGAAGTTTGAGTACGATTAAAATCATTTTTGATTGATTTCAGGTCTCAGGTCCCCTTCTGATAAGGGCCACCCCTAATAGTTTACAAAAAGAGATCACGACCGATTTCCAGATCTACTGAATATACATTTATATATACATACTAAAACTGTGACACAAGGATTTCATATTTGTTAAATTCTAGTTTAAGTTTCTGGGGTCTAACTCTAATTCTACGTAAAACGAAATTGCGGCCGAAATTTCAAACGTTTTCTACCACGGTTTCATTTCATTTCATTCATTTCGAAATTTCGGACGTCCGAATTTTATTTGACATTAAAATTTTCTAAACCTACACTAATTCACGCAAAATGATATAGAGTAGGGTTACAAACGTAACTACTTTTGACTTTCGTTCGTTAACGAAGTTACGTTTCGGAGAAAGAGAGTAGACCCCCTAAACTAAACTTCTATCCTCCGAAACGGCTTACCGATTTTCATGAAATTTGACTTGTGGCAAAGTTTGTCTACGAGGAGGCGATACCCTGGCCGGATTCACTTGAAATTTTGCATAGGCATTATTACACAAAATTAATAGAGTAATAACATCATGCTGCGACAGCTAAGCAGCAGATGAAACAGCTGAGCATAGCTAGTAATATTATAAAAAGGTTAAGTTTGTGAGGTTGTTGGAAGTAATCTTTACCCGATTTTGATCATTCTTTTGCCAATAGAAAGCCACGTTATTTGTGAGTGATATAGGCTATTACATTGCGAGCTACGAGGGCTGGGGGCATAACATTTCGATATCATATTTTACGTTAAACCAAAGCGAGGTCATAAAAATCAAAATATATTTATAGCAAAAACTAAGACGGTGCATTTATCAAACGATGAAGTCACTTTATGACTTAGTTTCATAGTTTACCTATGAAATTGAACCTTAGTGACCTCATCTCCACATATGCATCATCCTTTAGTAAATTAACGCACTTAAACTTGAGAACTAAACCGACTCCAGTATTTTTCCTAGACTAGATAATGTTTTCTGACTAGGTTTCCTCAGTCCATTGAGCGGAACCCTGGAGATATATGAAATTGATTATTGCATAAATAGAATATCGGAATGTTTAAAAAATCGGCCAAGAGCGAATCAGACTCGTGCACCGAGGGTTCCGTAAACAGCGACACCTTTTGAGTGCGTAGACTTAGCGGGTTGATTGTATCACAGCAAAAGAGTTGAGAATATGGTTTTAGTTTCAACTCAATACCTTCATGCGTTCCCGAGATTGAGGCGCGCATGGAACACGAACGCTCCGTCCGCACGGCTTTGGATGCATTATAGGTTACATATCTGCGTACCCTTCGTAAATTACAGTTGAGGCGCGCATGGAACACGAACGCTCCGTCCGCACGGCTTTGGATGCATTATAGGTTACATATCTGCGTACCCTTCGTAAATTACAGTTGAGGCGCGCATGGAACACGAACGCTCCGTCCGCACGGCCTTGGATGCATTAAAGGTTACATATCTGCGTACCCTTCGTAAATTACAGTTGAGGCGCGCATGGAACACGGACGCTCCGTCCGCACGGCCTTGGATGCATTAAAGGTTACATATCTGCGTACCCTTCGTAAATTACAGTTGAGGCGCGCATGGAACACGGACGCTCCGTCCGCACGGCCTTGGATGCATTAAAGGTTACATATCTGCGTACCCTTCGTAAATTACAGTTGAGGCGCGCATGGAACACGGACGCTCCGTCCGCACGGCCTTGGATGCATTAAAGGTTACATATCTGCGTACCCTTCGTAAATTACAGTTGAGGTGCGCATGGAACACGGACGCTCCGTCCGCACGGCCTTGGATGCATTATAGGTTACATATCTGCGTACGCTTCGTAAATTACAGTTGAGGCGCGCATGGAACACGAACGCTCCGTCCGCACGGCCTTGGATGCATTATAGGTTACATATCTGCGTACCCTTCGTAAATTACAGTTGAGGCGCGCATGGAACACGAACGCTCCGTCCGCACGGCCTTGGATGCATTATAGGTTACATATCTGCGTACCCTTCGTAAATTACAGTTGAGGCGCGCATGGAACACGAACGCTCCGTCCGCACGGCCTTGGATGCATTATAGGTTACATATCTGCGTACCCTTCGTAAATTACAGGTGTAATGGTATGTTTAAAAGGTTACAAAGCGTCGGAACTGGTATTTTTAGGAAAGTATGAATAGCAGATGTACCATTCCTATGCCAGCAGCCACAGCTAGACTGAAATGTCAATGCTCCGTTGCATAATGAGGGCTAAATTTAAAACTAAACAATCAATTTATATTCCACTGGTGTCCATTGTCTGAACGGCATGTTCACGGCTATTTGCATTATGAAATTGTTTATATTTTTCGTACTGCATTATATGCAGTTTTCTCTCTCAAAACATGGCATGTGTTCTGATTGTTCAATGATCACAAAGTCGTGTCAATATTTATGTACATAGATCGGTATTTGGTAGCTCTGTATCTTGTTTTTCTTTTAGCAAAAACGTTGCCCTACACTAGGAATTTCTCCTGTATCGTGGATGCGTTTACAACCATTTTAACGCACACACACTTGACAAACAGCCAGACCCGGTACAACTACCTGTAGGTCATACAAATATTTGTGCCGTGCGGGGATCGAACCAGCGACACGCAGCGCAGCAGTCAATCGCTCAGCCACTGCGCCAATCATGTGGTTATTGTGACAGTGCAGCGCATCTTAAACCATTGTTGGATAAATTGACAGCAACTTGCTACATAGCATCAACTAGCTTATGCCCGCGGCTTTGCCCGTGTGGATTTCGTTAACTGTCTTAAGGGTGTCTTACTCTCGGGAATTAAGTAGCCAATGATAATTAGTTAGGTATAAATTATCTATGAGCCTTTTATTTGAATCCGTAAAGCTGTTTCAGCGTACAAATATACAAACTAACTCCTTAATAACATTTGTGTACCAGGAAGCAGGATATAAATAAAAACCATACAATAACTAACTACAGTGTGAAGTTTAAACCAAACAAGTCGAAGTCCACGGTTCTTAAAACTAGTACCTATTCTGCAAGGATACTAAGCTAGTTAATTTTAAAAAACCAATAAGATCGAATCTAGCTATAGTCGCCGCCAGATAAGAAAAAAATAAAGGTCGTTAACCCCCGTGTACCAATGTATTCAAACGATACGAAAAATTGTAAAGTGTAGTAGTAAAAAGTGTCGCCACACGATGTAAACAAACGTATCGCGGTACGAGGCGTCCTTGATGACATAAATTACAAACCTTTTGGCCAAAACCATAATTATTATTCAATCATATTTATTTTGGAAGGTACCTGCTATGTAGTACGTAATGAAAACCTTAAACCAAATTCGAATCATTTATTTCAAATAAAAGCAAAAATAGGCACATAGTGTCGTAACGAATTACATATTTTTTAATAATAATGGAACACACAACAGTCACTCTAGCACTTTCCATTTCGGGCCCAACTTAATCAAAATCAAAATATTTTTATAGCACATAGGCCTACATGGGCACTTATAAAACGTCGAGAAAAGATGCACGGTTCGAGTTGGTCGTTTCCTATGGAGAAGAACCGGCAAGAAACTCCATTGTTACTCTTTTAAAATCATATGGTTTTGGAATGGAATTGTGTGGCATTGATCGCAAAAAACGAACAAGAAAGAGGGTAGACCGTTTCGCCTGCACATAAACATCCACCCGCAATTACTTCAGTTCATCCGTGATAATATAAGAATGTATGTAGTTATAGAATTATAATCATCCAAAGCATCAATACAATCCTCCAAGTTCATAAGGGTCTAGCAATAACTTTGACGTTGTAAAAATCGTTCCTCGACCTTTAGTAACTCAATTACTTAACTTGGTCTATCATTTCATAGGTAAATTGCATAGGTACATTAAAAATAAATTAACCAACCTGCTTGAGGTTCAACGATTCTCTGTCGTCGCCTTTTTTGGGTTGTTCGTGGATCCATACTCACTTCCTCACTCTTGATAAACAATGATAACAAAAATAAAACAAAACAGTATCAAACTAACAAAACAAAACACTAGAACAATTAACAGCAAGATAACAAATGCAAAGTTTTCGAGTATGAGTTCGCTCAGTCAATCCCATGCGCAAACCAATTTGGAATGATACTCGAGACGAAGGACGCGATAGGTACTTAATTACAAAATGGTGGATAGGTAATGCACCCCTGACTTGCTCTGACGTCACACTCAGCTCAGCGCATGAGTATGAGGGCATAACCTAAAAAATTTGATTTTTTGGTATGAACTTTAAAATTCGGTTATTTAAATTTATTGTATACTTCTATGAGTATGAGTTAAAGCTGTATAAATAAATCCAATAATTGCATGTTCTGTTATTGAAATATAAGTTGAAAACATAAGAAATATCGAAAAATAAAAATACACCAAGGAAATTATTTTTGAAATGCATAGACCACAGCAATTACATATTTCAATGTATGACATGTATTTTTTGAAGCTTAAAAAAATACCACAATTTATTCTTCAAATTTACGTATTTCTACTTATTTCCGTTGGGATGAGTGTTTGGTATTATGAAACTCGACCGGTGCAGTATGGCCGACAGTTTTGAATGGCGAGCGATCGCTAATGAATTTTTGTGAAGTTTTTTGGTACAAGTCGGGTCAATGACTTTTAATTTTTTCTTATCTGGCGGAGACTATAGCTAGTGCATTTCACGCCCTAACTGTGTAATCAAATGACAAGACAGGTTTTAATGATATATAAGAAAACATCTTGTCTTGTATATATATATTTTTTTGTTTTTCTTTTTATTTTAATCATGATGTAAAGAAATTAACTGTTTAATCCAATATGTTTTGGCTTCAAACATTGTCCGTGGAGGGACACTGATCTCTAAGATACAGGTTCTACCTAGTTTAGAGGTCAGGGTTCCATGTTTATTTTTTTTAATTTGTTATAAGTCTAACCCATCATTTTAACTTTAATTTGTATTTTAGTTGTAGGCTTTAGGTTAAAGATTATTTATTTATTTATAATATAAAAATCTCGTGTCGCGGTGTTTTTGTTACCAAGACCTCCGAAACGGCTGGACCGAAGTTTATGAATTTTGTGTGCAGCATATCGGAGAGGTTAGAGAATTTGCCAAGAAAAGGAGCTGAGCAGCGGGTAAAACCGCCGGACACAGCTAGTTATATTATACATATGTAAATGCGAAAGTTTATAGGACCGTATGAAAGCATGTTTTTGCATGCATTAATCTTCACGCAAAAACTACTTGACGAATTTGGATGAAAACACACAAATAGATAAACATGGATTAACAGATAGGTAACTTTTATCCAGATTTACGCGAGATAAACTGCGGACCGTAGGCTAGTAGGTAAAAAAATCAGACACATAAACATAATCGTACAGTTGTCATAATTATTACGTGTCAAAACAGACATAAAAAAAACAATTCACCTGTTTATATTGTATGTAACACATGGTATTTGCACACAATGTTATTTGCACACCATATATAGCGTGACCATCGTGATTTACGTTCTAGAAACATTTGGAATCCATTAACCAACATCAATCATCATCAGAAGCTATTGTGAATCGGCAATAAATATTGCAATATCATAACTAATAATGACGTCTTTTTTTTTTTTTTTTTGGTTGGGAAATCATCCAATGACTTCCCCCGCTCTGGGTGGAGCGGGGGGGCATGTCAGACTTGTACTGACTAAAACCCACCCATGTTTCCTCTATTGCCCTTTACGTTCCGAGGCCGCGGTATCTCTTTCGAACAACCCGCAACCCCGGCAGGCAGAGGCTCTGGCAAGCCCCTGCTTTGCTGACTCTCTTTGAGGCGCGCGTGAAACACGAATGCGCCGTCGACACGGCCTGTCGTCAATCGACGGACGGACGGTGAACTACCCATTGCTCACCGCCCACAGGCACGCATCTACGGTGGCCGAAAGTCGTCTCGCGGCGCCCGGCGCCATGGGCGTCTCCCGCGGCGGCTGAATAATGACGTCTTGAAAGAGGTTTTAAATATTGTCAGGTGTCATTTGCAGTAAGTAGTTAAGAGTAAAGATGGGTTGGTGTCTATGGAATGAAAACTTAAAAAAAAAGAAAACGAATATTTAACCATAGATTGATTGAAATTTGTTGTATCGGGTTAGCCTTAGCAATAGAAATCATTTAGATTTAGAGACATGGTCCTACGATGCACCGTATCAGAGTTATGGTTTTGAGATTTTTCATTATTTGGTTTTTAAAATGATCTTTATTTCCAGAATGATAGCTCGGATGAAAATCTTTTCTTCCAAAATGATAGCTCGAATGAAACCGTTCTGGAAAGAAATTGTTCTTCTACTCAAAAATCAAGAGGTGTAAAAAAGATGAAGAGGAAAAATTAAATATTAGTGGCATATTTTCGAAATACTTTTTAATAAATATTCCTAATCATAATCATAATTAAATACAATTTATGAATCTACTACGGAATTAAGAAGCCACATGTTCGGTTCCTAGGACGAGCAAAAGTTTTGTGTTATTAGGTGTTCCCTTAAAAAAAGTCAGTATCAGCCTTTTGTCATGATGGAAATAGGCTTGCCCCTATTTGAACATGGGACTTAAACATGACGTGCGGTTTGTAGGTATGATTAGTGTATAATTGTACAACCGAACCTATGTTTTGTTATGTAATGTAAACTAGTATGATGTACCAGGAAAACAGCGTTTCAGTATTATTTCCCTATGCGCTAACGACATTCTCACATTTTGATATAATTAGCACTCCATTCTACCGTTAATTATATTATTAGCAGTCAAATCATTGAGTTTTCTCATAAACAAAACTTAGACGGAGGATAATAATATGCCATAGTCTTACTTTAATTAATATTATGAATGCGAAAGTTTGTGAGTATGGATTTATGTTTGATCCTCTTTCAGGAAAAAACTACTTAACAGATTTTGACGAAATTTGGCCCAGAGGTAAATTACAGTCTGGAATAACACATAGGAAACCCCAGCTAGTAATATTATAAAAACGAAAGTTTGTGAGGATGTATCTAAATATATTTGCTGCTCTTTCACGCAAAAACTACTGAATGGATTTTGATGAAACTTCACAGTAATATAGCTTACATATCAGAATAACACATAGGCTACAATTCATAAAGATATTTTGTATATTCTATCACCACAAAACCGCGGGGCGCAGCTAGTCAATAATAAATGTCAAAGTCGCGTTTACAGATTGTAAATAAATGATTGATTTCAACTTTATTTATGGGCGGTTTAACGGTGGCCTATTGTTAATTTTGTAATTATAGGTGATGAATATTGGAAAGTCAAGTATGGCAATGTAGTAAAAAGTCAATTAATCATCTCTTACTACTCCTTATAAAGATACAGCTGAATACCAGTACACTACATGGAGCGTTTGCCGATCTGACTTTCACAATCTAGTTAGTACTGAATAATACGATACCCCTTGGGAAGACTGGTTGTAAGACTTTAAGAACACTGACTACCTGTAACGAGTAACGACGTTTAAAGATCAATAAATGACAGCAGGGGCCAACAGCTTAACGTGCTTTTTGAGGCGCGGACTAAAGTCGATATGTAACGGGGTAGTCACCCATCCACAGACTAACATATTTTATAAGTCGAAAGTTAGGTAACAGTTCGTACCTATTTAGTACCGAACATATTAAATTAGGTTATTAGCACCTTAGTTTAAAAAACTTTTATGCCAAAAAAACCTAAAATTTTGGAAATTAGCCCACAATCTACGGAAAAATCGCATAACAGATATAAAATATAAAAAACAGTCTAATTGAGAACTTCCTCCTTTTTACGAAGTCGAAACAAATTATTGTTTATTTTCATAAAAATGATACAGAATACTACATTTAATAAGCAAAGAAAACGCTATAAAATTCGAACAAATGCATTCGCTTTTGAATTTGTGAAAAATAAAACAAATTGTACTCGATTTTTTTTACAACCAGCCAGTATGCAAATATCAATAAGGTTTCAAAAAATATGCGGCAGACAAACGTGTGAGTTTAAAAATGTTCCTCTTTGTTCTCAAAATAACCATCAATATCATTCTCCCAAATCATTTCACCACAGAATGCTTTTAAAACCACCACAATCCTTAAATGTGGTATGTTCACATTATTTTTATACTATACCTACCTAATTTTTGGAGTTTACTCCTTAAGAATCGATTTTCATATATAAGGCGCCCGGTATGAGAAAAATCCGAGGGGTAAAACCTACTAACAAGTAACGAAAATCGTGTCACGTTTTTGGTGCGCACCTTTAGTGCGCAACTTTCTAATTTGGCGGTGAGTGTATTAAGACGTACATATGGTATGCTGTATAGGCGACTATACCTATATACTATATGTTATTGCGCTTGTTTGTTTCTATCAGTGTCGATGTATTTATATTGCTATTTATTTTCATTAATTTGTGAATTTACCCTTTCATATGATATTAATCTTTTTTCAGTTGAATAAACTCTTTTTGCGTATGGTTAGATACTCGTACTTAAGGAGTAAACTCCAGTCGTGCGTCGGAGCTGACACACACACTTTTTTCCAGCTGCTGTATATCTTCAATTGTTTTTATTATACGAGTTTCCTCGTTCTAAATCTTGAACGTTTATAGACGTTATAGTTCTCGGAATATTTACTCTGTTAACGGTTTCATTGTGCTGACGATTTTTGAAAAATAATATGAAACACATGTGTAGGCATTTTCCATTTTACATAACATAACATAAAAAATAAACTTTGCATAAGAACTCGTTTACCGATTTATGCGATTTAAAAAGTTGCATCCAATCGATTTACAAAAAATTATTATTAAAAAAACAAAATACCCGACTGCACACTAAAAAAAAAATTATTATAAAAAAAACAAAATACCCGACTGCACACTAAAAAAAGAGTAAAACAAGCCCCACAATAATATTGAGCAGGCGGGGACCAACAGAGGCTTATTTATAGTCATTTCGGTTGTGCACCATTTAGCAGAATTTTCGTTGGTGGCGGTCAAGGTGGTCCCCGCCTGCTCAATATTATTGTGGGGCTTGTTTTACTCTTTTTTTAGTGTGCAGTCGGGTATTTTGTTTTTTTAATAATAATTTTTTTATTTATAACTTTTTAGCTGTTTTTATTTAACGAAAATGTTGTAGATGTAGAAGACTATGTATATGTAAGTACCATGATACCGCATACATATTTTTTTAAAGGGAAATTTAGAAAAAATATTATTATGTCTTTATCCCGTGGGACTTTTAGGATAAAATGTATCCTATGACACTCCCGTAATCAAGACAAATCTAACGATACCTCATACATCAAAATCCATCAAGCCGTTTAGGCTACAGGTGGTCACAAAGGAAAAGACATACATACATACTTACATACACTCGAAAAACATTACCCTCCTTCTTTGGCAGTCGGGTAAAAAGAGTAAAACAAGCCCCACAATAATATTGAGCAGGCGGGGACCAACAGAGGCTTATTTATAGTCATTTCGGTTGTGCACCATTTAGCAGAATTTTCGTTGGTGGCGGTCAAGGTGGTCCCCGCCTGCTCAATATTATTGTGGGGCTTGTTTTACTCTTTTTTTAGTGTGCAGTCGGGTATTTTGTTTTTTTAATAATAATTTTTTTATTTATAACTTTTTAGCTGTTTTTATTTAACGAAAATGTTGTAGATGTAGAAGACTATGTATATGTAAGTACCATGATACCGCATACATATTTTTTTAAAGGGAAATTTAGAAAAAATATTATTATGTCTTTATCCCGTGGGACTTTTAGGATAAAATGTATCCTATGACACTCCCGTAATCAAGACAAATCTAACGATACCTCATACATCAAAATCCATCAAGCCGTTTAGGCTACAGGTGGTCACAAAGGAAAAGACATACATACTTACATGTTTCGTCGTTTCGCACCACGAGTGGTTCGGACCGCGGTGTGAAACGCCGAAGAGCTCTTAGGAATAGGCTGTTTCGGACCGCGGTGTGAATCGACCATAGAAGAATTTGAATGGGTTTATTCGAACCGCAAATGGAACAAAAAGTTTTCTCAGTAATAATGCTTAAAGTACAGCCAGGCACAAAATAAAATAGCGGAAATAATATTTATAAACTCTACGTAATACTTTTGGTACCTATTTACAACTCTTATTTTTTCTCTTCAAAATAGTCGGATGTTATTTTCACTATATTCGCAGTTTATGGCGTAAAGTTAAGCAATTGGGAGTAGTGAAATCAAAACTGGGCGCTAACCATGTGAAATTGTGTATGGCATTGTCAAATTTACCGCCGGACTTGTTGGCTGGCTATATGTAATGGCAGAAAGTCCAAAGAGTAACAAAGTCACACAGTTCAATGACTATTTTGTCTAAACATGGCTGGAACATGATGTGCCTTCAAACACATGGAACACTTACAATGAAAGCGACAGAACCAACAACATGGTGGAGTCTTGGAATGCAAGGATAAAAAAGACCATTACAGAAAAACCCAATATTACACAGTTTCTTCAAGGAATACAAAATGATGCCAAATATTATTGTGGTATATTAGCAAGAACTGGTGACATCCAAATTTCAAAAAGGAAAGCAGAAACCATTGAAATGAATCAAAGAATACAGAGCATCATACAAGAGTTATTGACTTGTGAGATTACTGTCGGTCATTGTTTGGAAAAATTGAGAGTTTAGCATTTCAGTTTAATAATAATTAAAGTAAATTTTTATATTCTGTTGATTTTTAATATTTTTATTTAAATTTTTACTATTGTTTCAAAATTAAGAGTTTAATGTAACTTGAATATGTATAGGATTAATGTTTCAACTGTGATTTAAACTAGTTCTTAATTACTAATCATACCTACTGTGATTTTAATTCAACCACTTTTACTAAGTTTTAGTATGCGATTGTGATTTTGAAATATGATTACAAAATATCAAGTCGTAACTGTTTTATTTTCATGAAACCCTTTTCTACTCGACTGTACATACAAACTTTGAAATTAGCTTGTACCTAAACATAGTGGTTCCAATCGCCCCATTCCTAAGAGCTATTGGTCGATTCACACCGCTCGGCGCTCTAAGGACCGCCGCGGTGCGAAACAGCCCATTCTTAAGAGCTCTTCTGCGTTTCACACCGCGGTCCGAACCACTCGTGGTGCGAAACGACGAAACACCCGACATTAACGGCCATAGCTTTGATTGCAAAGACTTAGAGGGATTTCTTACTGAAAAAGAACACAGATTTTAGTATATGGTTTTAATTTCAACAGACAGACGGACTACGAAGTGATCCAATACGGGTTCTGATTTTCCTTTTGACGTACAGGACCCTAACAACGATTTTTCCCAAATATAAGAACTAGCTAGAAAGATTTTTCGCCTTCGTAATGCAACTTTCATCGGAATGGTTACAGCCGTTTTCAAGCATGCTTACAAATATTGCTCTCATAAGGAAATCTTTAGAGCCGTTTTGTATAGGATTTACAGCAGACTGTTTAGCGCATTTGTCAGACTTTACTGGCTGTAACCTAACTGGCATATATTCTAACAAACATGAATTCTAACCGTCAGTATAACGTGCTCTACGAGGTTCAGAGGGATTTCAAGGTACATAAAGAACGGTCAGCCGAGCTCCGGCTGAGCCCACGACTGAATCAACAGCAACATAACTATTACAAAATTAAACTGCAACACAAGCTTCTTCCTATACTATTAAACTCACACGGATCTAATTCATCATTTTCCTGCCCTTGTCCCATTCTATTTGGAGTCAGCGCAACACGTTTTCTTCTTCCATTCTCCCCTATCAGACGTCACGGCATCATTTACTCTTTTCTCCTTCATATCATTTCTTACACAATTCATTCCATCTTTTCTTTCACGCGGTTCTAATTATTAGTTCTAAAAGAAAAGATTTGTCAGAGTTTTGGGGCAGACTGACCCACGACTGGCTCAGTTTACGTTAGTCTTTTGTAAAGACAAAAGTCAGATAGTCATCGCAGTGCCCCAAAACTCTGACAAGCAGACATACCAAGAAGTATAGTAACTATGACAGCACGGTTGTCGCGTGTCATGGGTTCGATCCCCGCACGTAACAAATATTTGTATGACCTACAGGTAGTTGTTTCGGGTCTGGCTGTTTGTGTATGTGAGTTTAAATGTTTGTAAACGCACCCACGATACAGGAGAAATTCCTAGTGTGAGGCAACGTTTTTTTAAAGAATAAATACTCAACCTGCTTCAATTAAATTTGAACAGGGGGCTCATCTTATTAGCAATAGGAACATGATGATGGAACACCATCCACGAAGATATTTTAAAGCATCAGAATGCATTAAACTGATGTGTTCCACATAAATATCCCTTTAACTCTTCAAAGATTAGTTTGAAGGCCGAATAGATTAGCAAATAGCGACTAACAGCGGTTTATCTGTACTAGTATCAACTAACATCCGAGTACACTTGGAGAAATAGTTAAGTATACACGCAAACAATGTGCAATATGCACGCATGCAGCTGTGAATTATTTTATTTTCATAAAACCACACAATCCTTAAAAAAAAAGGATTGTGTGGTTTTATGAAACCACGGTAAAAGTGAAACTTTTTTTCACATTATAGACATTTAGACGTCTCTACTCCTCGGCTGACCATCACGCGACATGCAGCACACAGACGAAAAAGTTAAGGCGATTTAATAAAAGTTTCACTTTAATAAGGAAGACGTTCTATAATCCACCGTATTTTTTGTATGTTTACGAAAGGGTATACTTTCGGGGTAACCCCATATCAATTTTATTTATATTGCGTGGGTAGTTAATGTGTTATCGTGTGACAATGGTAATGTTTAATTGCAAACACATATACCCCTCCCTCCGGACTACTGAACATGTCGTCGTAATGACTATGAATTTAATCAATTATTTCCAACTAGGCGTCATTCCCTTGAGAAAATGTTGACTTATATGGGTAATACGGATTTTATTGATATAAGATTGCCTATTATTGATAGGATTTATTTAAGTGATTTCTACTTTAAGCTTCAGAGGTTAAAGTTTTAATGATTTTAAAATTCGAAAAAAGAAGAGATTTTATCAGTACTAGGTTTTGTCCGCAAATTGGCTCGCATTAAATTCGGGGTGACACAGTTCCTCTTGCGCCTTATTGATTTGTAATAGCAACGCTAAGATTTCCCTGTTCTTCCCTCTATCTCCCTCACAGCCCACTTTTTTTTAAGAAAAAGTTAGCCTATGTCCGTCTCCTGGTTCCTAACTATCTCTGTAACAAAATTCATCAAAATCGGTTTACCCATTAAAGCGTGAAGAGGTAACAAACAAACTCACTTTCGCTTTTATAATATTAGTAAGTATTCTCTTCTTTTTCCGAATGGTACACCATTAAATAGCTTCTCCCACTCTGGGCGGAGTACATCTGTACTGACTAAAACCCATCCATGTTCGTTCGCTCTTTGTGTCCCGGGTTCCGGGGCCGCGGTTTCTTTTTCGAACAACCTGCAACCCTAAGAAGAAGTACTCTTAATACTTTAGTTAGAAAGTTTTACTCAAAGAAAACATTCCTTTATTTTTCAAAAGAAAGAAAACGGCATTCAAAGATTTTTAAAAATTCGCTTCCCGCACACGGTAATCGAACCGACTAAAATCTGTAAAAGTTGCACCCTGTACTTTTATTGCATCGATCGTTAGGGTCAATAAGGATGAAATCTGTTTAACAAACTACAAATTAAATGAAAGGAAAACAATATACATCTCGCAGGTCAATATCATAAATTGACCTGTGTTGTTACTTGTTACCTTGTTAGCTGTTTCACCGGGCTATCCTATGGGTGTTTTCAAAGTACTTATTTTTGTTTTTTTGGAGTTTACTCCTTAAGAATCGATTTTCATAAATAAGGCACCCGGTATGAAAAAAATGTGAGGTGTAAAAAATCTACTGATGAATGACCTTGTTACGTTTTTGGTGCACACGCACCTATAGTGTTTTTGAATATTACTAGATGGCGCTTTATGAAATTTTTCGTCCGTCAGTGATATTTTTGTACATAAGGAGTAAACTCCAGTCGTGCGTCGGAGCTGACACACAACTTTTTTATATATTTGGCAAACTCGCAGTTCAACCTAGGAGGTTGTCGTCTGCTTAACCGGGAAATGCCTGTAGATGCCTTGGAATTAAGGCCTACAGCCAGGGCAAAAAACATATAAACTAAGCGACTACACTCTAAGGGCACTCCAAGCAGGGTACAAGCCTCGCTTAGGTCGTTGCTAGAAGAGGACACCAAAGAGACATTCTAGATCTGAGATCCCTTATTTAGGAGATGGTTTTTTGTTTCTTGGATCAGCAACGTGGGCTGGCTCGAGCAAAAGCAAAGGACCGGCGGGAGGCAGAGTTTAAGCTAAGGTCAGAGCTCCAGGGAGAGAACCTTTTAGCAATATACGAACTGTATCCAGGAATACCGCTTTCTGAACCAAGCCAAATCTAAAATTAACTTCGAAATCGATTTTCCAACTTACGGAAAATCACTCACAAAGTTTAATTAAGACTGAAAACGGCGACTCAATCGTGAATATAACAGAAACTCTAAAGGTAAATTCAATCAAAAAGTTGCATTGAAACTTGACTCAATGGGTTCAAATTAAGATCAATTTTGAATGAAACCAATTCTATTTTCATGGCCATGAAAGTTAATTAAATCGTTTGAGAATTTATTTATTGCTAGCTGGCGCCCGCGTGATATCGAAAAAAGATATCCTATGCGTTATTCCAGACTATAATCTACCTGTCTGCCAAATTTCATCAAGATCCCTTCAGCCGTTTTCCATCCATAGTTATTGGTTTGAAGTGAGACTTTCAGGGTGTAGGTATGATAATAAATAGATGCCATATTATAAAATAGATGACAATCCGTTCATCATTCTTTCGTCCGGAAATTGGTAGAAATATCTTAAGATTTTGGCCCAATTTTAAAAAAATATGAATGATTTAGTAATATGTCTATTTAAACGGCCTGGCTTTGATACCAACTCATCCCGTAAAAGCTGTGGGTCTGAGTCACCATCTTTATTTTGGGTATTTAAAGGGCGCGTCGGTCTCACGAGGTAATAGTATTAGTAAGATCTATAAATAAATGTTACTTTAAAAAAGTAAATAACACTTTAAAAAAGTATGTGGCAGAATACTTATCTTTTTTTTTTTAAAAAAAAAACGTTACCCCACACTAGGAATTTCTCGTTTTTTGTTGTGGGTGCGTTTACAAACATTTAAACTCACACACAAACAGCCAGACCCAGAACAACTATCTGTAGGCCATACAAATAATTGTTCCGTGTGGGGATCGAACCCGCGACACGCAGCGCAGCAGTCGATTGTTCAGCTACTGCGCTAACCGTGTCGTCACACTTGAATTGTACAGACGCCTGCACATCAAGCTACTACAAATCTGTCAGATTTCTTTGATAGATTTTCGACTTTATTTCTAAAGTATTAGGTTCAAGGTTCATTGGAAAAAATTTACAGTTTCGGGTAGCTTGACCTGCTGGCGTCTGTACCCAACAGTCCAGCCCTATTTCAGCAATTATGTTTATAGGGGTGAGCTTTTTTGTCCGCTAAATATTTGTTAACACTTTAATAACAGACTAGCCAATACCCTTTTGAATCATCAAGCGCCAATCTGTCTGAACGTATCATAATAACATATTCGATACACTCCAGCAACTCACTACATCATTGGTCAAGGATAGTAACTATGTATTACACCAAAGAATAAGAATCTATTAATAACTATGAAACACAGACATAGTTTTTGCCTATGTCCTTTACAGACTTTGAAATCTTCCAACCTATGTGCCCCAAACCAACGATAATATCACGCTAAGACGAGTGAGAAGCTGAGCAGCGCAGAACTAGTTAATAATACAGAAGCAAAACTTGTAATATTCTTCTTTTTTTTTAAAGTAATTGCCCCAAACTAGGAGTTCTTCCTGTATCGTGGGCGCGTTTACAAACATTTAAATTCACATACACAAACAGCCAGACCCGAAACAAATATCTGTAGGCCATACAAATATTTGCACCGTGTGGGGATCGAACCCACAACACGCAGCGCACCAGCCGATCGTTCAGTCACTGCGCCAACCGTGTCGTGTTTTTTATGTGCAATGCCGTTATAATTGTTATATTCCGTGTAGCACTTTCTTTTAGTTCTTTAACTGGCTCCGCTGCTAGTAAGTCGATTATGCTATAATATGTGTTATGTACTGGTTGTCGGCAAAGGCTTGTAAAGCTAAAAGTAAGCTCTGCTTTTCGACTTGAAGATTCACATGTTATAAGATAACGGGATACTGATTCTAGAGTTCTATACTGTACGCGGCGCCGTACAAAATCAGAAGTTTCGGCCGAAATTACGGTCGTTTCGTACTCCATATTACTTACACGGATATAAAATTAGTAAGGTACACTAACTAAAAGAGGATGTGTTTTCAAAACTCATGAATCCGAATATATTAAAGAGTAGGTTCCATTTCGAATTAACAACAGAAATTATCTACTTTCGAACGGGCACGTATTTTCATTGACTGATTTAAAAAAAAAAAAAACCGACTTAAAAAAAAAACTAAAAACTGGAAAATAACTTAATTTCCGGAAGTCGGTGGCCTTTGTTGGTTTCGTTGACTTTATTGGCCACCGACTTCCGGAAATTAAGTTATTTTCCAGTTTTTAGTTTTTTTTTGAAGTCGGTTTTATTTTTTTACTAAAAAGTTTTTATTTCAACACTTTTAGTTATAGTATTATGATATAATACGCAAACCTGGTTGAAAAGTTTTTCTTTTTAGCTTTAGTCCCGTCTTAGATACAATTTTTAGTTCCACATCAAGCTATAGATTAAATACTAAGTATCTATATTATGCTTTAGTATTAAACCAATTCAGAAATCATATGCATCATCCCCTAGGGGATACAGCTGATACTTGATCTGATGTTTATGTTTCTTAATGACTAGGTGAGGGGTGGGGAGGGGATACAGTCACCCTGCTCCCACTCGCCTGCCTACCCTGGCAAAACCCATACTTATACATGTGATTGCAGCAATCACGGCAGATTTGCTGTCATTTATTAAAGAGTGCCGTTGTATATCACTGAAGATCTATCACCAAATTACTGCGATGACCTTCCAAACCATAGTAGTACCTACATATAATTTTTGATCATTTGTCTTCGACAACTTCTAAAATATAATCGACGAATGAGTATATCATCAACGTACACGAAGTCAATCTAATACGTACTATTAAAGATAATTCAAAAACTACTTGTCGGATCTTGATATTTTTTTTATGGGACCAAACGACAACCACCAGCTTTCGAATAAAAAAAGAATCATCAAAATCAGTTCACTCAGACCTGAGTTATGAGGTAACAAATACAAAAAAAAAAAAAAAAAAAAACATACAGACGAATTGAGAACCTCCTCCTTTTTTTGAAGTCGGTTAAAAAGTAAACCTCTGTTGCAAGAACTATTGAACGTTTCTTACGTCCCGTCTAAATCGTAGAAATCAGAATGAATTCCAATTCGGAGTGTCGTTTCTATCCCCGTTTATTCTACTCTATGACACAGTAGCTGGCCGGCAATCTTTCGTCTATTAGTGCAGTGAGTCATATACTCATAGTTGCTGTGTACTGACTGTAACGCCTGGTCATGGCACATTGTTGACTAATAACATTGTGAATACTCTATCTTCTAACATTTGGTCTTCGTTGGTTATATTTTTAGCCATCCAAACCGGTTTAGCCTTTAGTGTTGCAGTTTTTATTGGTGTCTATTCGAATAGTGACTGATTTTTTCCGGTCAGTCTCGGTTAGCGATTTAGTTTTTTTAAAGATTCTTACGTTGAGACTGATAAGTCTTGCAAGAGGGTTTATATGTATAATCTTTCTCGTTGTACGTTATAAATAAACAATGATTTCACAGTGTTGCCCAGATAGATTAGGCTTAGCGTATTTTTAATTCGATCAAAGCATGATTGAAATCGCTTGTTCTATTTTGAAAATAGAACAAGTGGTTTCAATCAATAAAATACTCTTCCAAGAATATTCGTATAAACATTTAGATAATTTAGTTTCATAAATATATCCACTGTCATTGTTATAGTGACCTTTACGTATTGATTTTAGCCTGCCATTACACGATTATGTTTTTTATCATGCGAACGAAAAGTAAATGTTTATTATTCGGCGCCAGTCCGGTAATGTTTCTTGTAACGTACAGCGCTGGCTTTATCCTACATCTGTTTACATCCAAAAATACATACTAACTATATTGTTTTCTGCCGTATAAAATCGTTACTTCTTCAGTGTTTCACGAGAATCCAAACAATCCTGATGTTCCTGGTCTTGAGTTTTTGTAAACTTTACCGCTAACGAACACAGGTTCTCAAAAGCGTCGAATTTGCCATTCCAAGAACTTAAAATTGTGTTAACGCTCTCAACATTTTGATTAAAACTTTAGTTTTAGCTTTCCTTAATTGAATTTAGTTTATCGTTAACAGTTGTTTCGTAACTACAGAGGAGAAAACACGTGTTAATAGAACTGAAGTGAAATAAATACAAAACTAAAATGACGGAAAATAAAATGGACCGATTGAAACATCGATTTATAACGTTACAAGGGAAGCTTCAAGACCGTATGGACGAGTTTCAAGACCAGATGCAGAACAAAATAGAACGGTCAAAGGTATCCAAGTTCATAGCACACTTATCTGAAGAGAAGAGAAGTTCTACAGAAGATAACTGTTCTATTGAAAGTGCGGATAAAAGTTCTAGTGATGGTGAAGTTTCAAGCATACCTTCATTTGTGATTGACGAGCCGGTCGAAAGCCACGACCCTAAGGAAATTTGCAAGGACTTCATTAAAATAGAGCAGGGCACCGTATTGTATAAAAGTCGTTCGGCGTGCAACCTTGCGTACGAGGATGATATGAATAATGATAGCTCCAGTGAATCTTGCCTCTCATGTTTTTCGTCCAGCGATGAGAGAGAAAGGTATCGTTTTTTCGTCGTTATTTTGTTTTAGCTCCTTTGAAATTTCGTCCTTTATTTTTTCCTTGCTTTGTTTTATTTGACATCTGCCTTTAATTTGTTTGGATTACTTTAACTTTTGAAGAAACATTCTTTTTTACTTTAATCTTTATTCCATTAGCAGTTAAATTAAAATTCCAATTTCCTCTTCAATTTCCCATTTAATTATTTCGTTTCGATCCCCCATAATAGTGTTATCAGGGCCAGTTTCAAATTCCTTTCCATCAGTTCAAAAATACTTTGAATTATGACCACAGAGCTTCAGAACTGCGTCCAAGAGCTGGAAGCCTTCCACCTGGAACAACTGCTTTGGACCAGCCCACACCATTCCTAGCCTGTACGGATAATTTGATCGAGAAATTCAGCAGTCGATTCCCGAAGCTCAAAAGCCAAGGCGATAAAATCCATAGGGTATTCAAACTTTTAAGTGATGAAGGTGTTAACAGCATGCGTGTTTTATTTGCTTTTACTAATTTGTTTGTGGTTTTAAGTGTCGCATTTAGAGACGTCTCTTAAAAATAATTATCAATTTTTATATTGTCTCACTGTTATATCTGTGAATGAGTGTGGTCCAGAATCCATTACCTACGTAGTCTGTACATTTAACACAATATAGTATTCTACTTTTTGGTTCTAGAACGTGGTAAATGCCCTCATTTTAAATATTCTTTGCTTGATCGCCCCATATTTTTTTACTGAAAAATGTTACGATTTTTTACCTATTCAATGCGGTTGTGCCGACTCAGTTTACGCGCTATATTAAAACTTCAGTCAAAAATTTGTCAATATTTTGTTTAAAACACTGTACTAAAACTTTTGAGGTCAAATTTTTTTCCCGTTTTGGAAAATCATCAAATAACTCCTCTCGCTTTGGGCGAAGTGGAAGAGTGTCAGACTTGTACTGACTAAAACCCATCCATGTTCCCTTTTTTGCCTTTTGTATTCCGGGGCCGCGGTATCTCTTTCGAAGCAACTCGCAGCCGAATGCTGGTCAACTTCAGTTAATACTTTGGGATGATTATTTTTAAGTGACGTCTTTACGTGTGGCTCTAAGTACTCAATGGATAAGGTCATGTTTGGAAGTGTCGTCATGGCAGCATGTGGATTGCTTTGCTAACTTTAAGTACAGTTACGACCATTAATATATGTACAAACGTCCTATCCTACTTCCTACTTGAGAATGTTTGTGAGAATGTAAAGATGTATGTATGGATGTATGGATGTTTGTTACTATGTCACGTCAAAACGACTGAACGGATCTTGATTGAATTTGCCACAGAGGTAGATTATGGTCTGGAATAACACATAGGCAACTTTTTTCGATATTGCGCGGTTCAAGCCGCTGGGGCCAGCTATCTTACTAATATTATGTTACTCCTTTCACGTCAACATGGCTGAACGGATCTTGATGAAATTTGGCACAGAGATAGATTATGGTCTGGAGTAACACATAGGCAACTTTTCTTTTCGGTATCGCGGGTGAAGCCCGCGGGCGCCAGCTAGTAATGAAATGAAAGTTGGGGGGAGGAGCTCATGGCTAACTAATTTAGGTGATTGCCCGCTTGTGACCGGGACTGTAGCTTCACCATTTTGTTTCTTGACATTCAAAAGTGCCTGTAATGGTCTCATTGAAATAAAGGCTTTGAGTTTGAGCTTAACTACGTTGATCAATGGATGAGTGACCACCCATTACATACCAACCTAGGCAAGCGTGGCTCAGTCTCAAGATCTAACTTAGCCACAGTGTGCATTTGACCGCGAGCTCCACACGCACTCACTGCTCTAATGCTTTTCATTTGACAGTTTCTCAACATTCTTTGAGGTTCATGCCGTGAGTCTTTTTTTTGGGGTGGGAAACCACCAAAGAACTTCCCCCGCTCTGGGCGGAGCGGGAGGGAGTATCAGACTTTTACTGACTAAAACCCACCCATGTTCCTTCTTTTGCCCTTTACGTTCCGGGGCCGCGGTATCTCTTTCGAACAACCCGCAACACCGGCAGGCGTAGGTTCTGGCAGACTCCTCTGCTTTGCTGACATCTCTTAGAGGCGCGCGTGAAACACAAATGAGCCGTCGACACGGCCTGTCGTCAATAGACGGACGGACGGTAAGCTCCCCATTGCTCACCGTCCACAGGCCCGCATCTGTGACCGGGAGTCATGTCGCGGCGCCCGGCGCCCGGGGCGTCTCCCGCGGCGGCTGGGTTGGTTTGAGGTTCTCTCCCTCAAGCGCCCGGCCCCCTCCTTCGATGCCGTGAGTCTACTGAGTATGCTCGTCAGCAAATAATTATATCTAACGTTCATACAATCTTCAATCCAGAATTGAACTAAATAAATTTATTTAGGCAGCTGATTTTTGCGTTGAATTCTTGTTTTGAACAATTTTAATTGCAATAAAGAAAATATTAAACGTAAAACGCCATTATGCTGACGTAAGAGCAACTAAATATAAAGGAAAAACGCCGTATAAATAGGTATACCGGAAATATATGTACTTTCCGGTTTAATATTTTATAATATTATTGATTCAAATATGGTTAAAAGTTTGACAAAAACAAGCAACAAAATAACCATTAAATTCTGACCATTTTTGATTGAAATGTAGTTTATTTTTCTGCATGTTAATGACAATACGGTTTTAGTAAATCGATTTTAGTGTGAGTGAATCACAATGCTTTTGGAATACACCCGTGACATTTTTGTGAGTAATAATATATATATCCTCACTAATCCTACTATAGTACGGCCAACGAGAAGCGATACGAAAGGTCATTAACCTAAAGAACAACTGTGGCGTTGACAGTCTAATATTTAGCTCTTACCATCTTGTGCCTTTGTCGTAATGTCTCGTTCTCCCGGCAAAAACATGACAACGTTAAGACGGGTTCGCCAACATTCGGGCGGCCATTTTAGATGGGGTTTTAGCATGGGTTTTGTTTACATTTGGTATCGCTTCTCGTTGGCCGTACTATAATATTGATATAATATAATATAAAATACAATCTTGTGGAATCGGAAGTGCCGTACTACAGGTATGAGCCCGACCCAGTTCTTGAACATGGCAATATCACATTGTACTGGGATCGATCCATAATCACTGACAGGACTATTGTTGCCAACAAGCCTGATATAGTGGTGGTGGATCGATCAGAGCGGCGCGCAATGATTATTGACATAACAGTCCCGCATGATGAGAACCTCGTGAAAGCCGAGAAAGATAAACAAATGAAGTATATTGACTTGGCTCGCGAGGTTGTCGACATGTGGGATGTGGACTCAGCGATCATTGTGCCGATAGTCGTATCTGCCAATGGCTTAATTGCCAAGAGCCTCGACCAATACCTAAGAAGGCTCTCGTTAGGCAGCTGGATCAAGGGCTTGATACAGAGAGCGGTACTCCTGGACACGGCTCGTATTGTTAGGAGGTTCCTTTCTCTGGAGCCCTGACCGCCGGTAGCTTGGACCCTGTTCCCGATACCGGTGGGCTACTATTTTTATATTTTTAAATGTTTTTTTTTTTATTATTTTAAGAAATATTTAAAAATGTAATTTTATGTTAAAAAATAAATAAATGTACGAAAATAAATGCGAAAGTTTATGAGTACCTATGGATGTATGTTTGATCCTTTTTCACGAAATATCTACCGAATAGATCTTGATGAAATTTGGCAAAAAGGTAGATTATAGTCTAAAATAACACATAGGATACTTTTATTTAAGATATAATTTTGCGAAATCCCGGTTTAGTGAGCACCTACGAGGATCCCCCATGCAAAATTTGAGACTCTGAATTTCAACTCGATTTCCGAAATAAAACTTCTTTACGAACAACAAAGTGATCCATTAATGGTTCCGCTTTTTCTCCTTTGAGGTACGGAATCGTAAAAACAACTCTTCATTTTCCCTAAAACCACATTGGAATACATATTCAGCATGCAAAAACAGAGAGCTAAAATGAAAATGTCACTTCCAAGATTGGAATCTATCGCAGGACGTTACCGACAAGCCTCAGTGTGTGTACTATGCAGCCGAGAGCACGATGCGAATAATCGATTCGGAAGAATTGCGATTTGCATTTTTCTTTTCCAATCGAGAAGGTTGCATCTGGGAAATTTTGTGGTAGATAGAATGAAGTTGGAATAGAATATTTTGAGCTTCGTTATGACCCACTTACCTACGCATAATAGAAAAAGGAAACGTTCTAATAAAATTAACCCTTTAATCCAAAGATTCACACTTATATGTTGCCATGTAGCGTTGGAATGATTACAAACCACTAGTTTTTGCCCCCGGCTTCGCTCGCGTTAAATTCGGGGTAACACAGTTCCCCTTTCCTGATTTGCAGGTACCTGCTTCCTGTAGTTTTTGCCCTTGCGCCTTATTGATTGTAATAGCAATGCTAAGTTTTACCTTTTCTTCCCTCTTTCTCGCGCATTTTCCACTTTTTCTATGTTCTATTATCTATTTTCTAAGCCTATGTTCGGCTCCAGGGTCTCAACTGTCTCTGTACAAAAATTCATCAAAATCGGTTTAGCCATTAAGGCCTGAAGACGTAACAAACAAACGAACTTTCGCTTTTATAATATTAGTAAGGATTATTCACGAAGTGTAAATAAATCAATTAAAACAGCTGGAGAATATACTGCTTCAAGAGTCTACAACTTCAAGAAAGATCACCCTTTTAATTAAAGCCGTAAATAAATCTTATTAAGTACTATTTAAAGCGCGAAAGTTTGGTATGATGTTTGTTACTCTGTTTCGTAAAATCTTTTAAAAAAGGAATTTTGGTGAAACATTCTTATACCTTCCTAGCCTTTTTCTTTTGCGGGTGGGAAATCATCGAATTATTTGCGGCGGAGCAGGGCCGAATGTCAGACTTGTACTGACTAAAACCCACCCATGTTCCTTCTATTGCCCCTTATTCTTCCGGGGTCGCAGTATCTCTTTCGAACAACCCGCAACCCCGGCAGGCGGTAGACTTTAATGACTAAAACCCACCCAGGGTTTTAGTCAGTAAAGGCTATCACCCCGATACACCCAGAGCAAGGAAAGTTCTTTGATGATTTCCCATTCGTAAAAAAGGGTTAGAGAATGGTGTTCATACATTTTGCCAGTTTAAGCCCCATTTAATAGGAGGCGACCCTATTGACATCAAACTCCAAACACCTTGGCTGCTTATAAACTTGATTACTGATGAAGTAATTAACAAAATCGTCTTTTTTTCAACATCATTAACAGTTTTCGCAGCACTTTATTGATGAGTATTTGGCGCCAGACATTAGCCATTATCGATTTGTCATAACGCCATCAAATATTATGCTTTATGATCCGACTTATGGCAGATAATAACCACAACTGTTTATTGTACCTATTTATAGAAAAACTGTAGATATGGCCCTCACACAGGTATTGCAAGGCCAGATGTATAGAAGTTTGCACAAGGGGCGGGCCGGCTACCGTAGATGCAGGTCTGTAGACGGTGAGCAATGGCTAGCTCATCGTCCGTCCGTCTATTGACGACAGGCCGTGTCGACGGCGCGTTCGTGTTTCAAGCGCCTCAAAGAGATCTGAGCCTTCGCCTGCCGGGGTTGCGGGTTGTTCGAAAGTGATACCGCGGCCCCGGAACGTGAAGGGCAACAGAAGGAACATAGGTGGGTTTTATTCAGTAAAAATCTGAAATTCCCCCGCTCCACCCAGAGCGGGGGAAGTTATTTGATGATTTCCCACCACAAAAAAAGGGTTTCAATACGTAAGAAAATCATCCCAAACAATTTTGTTCAGCTTTGCATGTCACTGGAGCTGAAGCCATCTACATCGGCTTTCGGCTTTAGGCTTGTTAAGTTACAATTATGTAATACTAGCTTTTGCAAGCGGCTTCTCTCACGTTAAATTCGGGATAACACAGTTCCCCTTTCCTGATTTGCAGGTACCTGTTAGCTGTAGTTTTTGCCCTTGCGCCTTATTGATTGTAATAGCAAAGCTAAGTTTTTCCTTTTCTTCCCTCTTTGTCCCTCAACACTAACTTTAAAAAAAAGTCGCTAACTCTCATTTCCCACTTTTTTTAGCCTAGGTCCGTCTCCAGAGTTCCCAACTATCTCTGTACCTAAATTCATCAAAATCGTTTTGGCCATTTAGCCGTGAAGACGTAACAAACAAACAAACTCACTTTCGCTTTTATAATATTAGTAAGGATTAGTAAGGATTTCACAACATCCAGTCGGATGGAATCACTAGCAAAACACCACATTATTTTAGGGAGGATCAAAAGTAGGTAGCCTATGCCTATCTTGAAATCAAATTTTATCCAAATCCGTAAAGCTGTTTGAGCGTGATGGAAAAACAAATATACACACATAAAGGACATGGCTGGATCCTGCCCTGATAATGCACAGTAATGATTAATATATGAAAATTCCTTTTAAAATAAATAAAAAATAACCGCATTAATAACATTTCCCTAAAATAGGCGAGAGATATTGCAAAAAAAAACTATATGTTTGTTCATTGATTGAGGGGTTTTATATTCGGACATTGCATTGATTGACATTTACATTATCATCTTGCGTTGGTTTTATCACGTATTATCTTAATTATGTTACTATTCTCTCGCCTATTCTCTGATCATAAAACATAACCGATTGTAAAGCCCTACATGTAAGCTTTAAAATGTCGTACTGGTACATCAATGTACATGAATATTTTTTTCTAGTTTACTCCTTAAGAATCGATTTTCATAATTATAAGGCGCCCGGTATGAGAAAAATCCGAGGGGTATAACCTACTAAAGTAACGAAAATGTGTCACGTTTTTGGTGCGCACCTTTAGTGCGCAATTTTCTAATTTGGCTGTGAGTGCTTTTCATTATTTTTGAATTTACCCTTTCATATGATATTAATGTTTTTTCAGTTGAATAAACTCTATTTGCGTATGGTTAGATACTCGTACTTAAGGAGTAAACTCTAGTCGTGCGTCGGAGCTGACACACACACTTTTTATTTCTATTTGTTGCACAGCTCTATACCGATTCCGGCCCTGTCATTTTCGCCTTTATCATGCTAGTGTGATAAATTGATACTAACTTAGTTGATGGTCAATAAATGGTTATAAATATTATGGATCGTGTTGTAAGAACTAGGTCGTATTTAATGGCTAAGGAGGATATAAACCCGAATTTAAGTCAGTCTGTGATTTTGTCTTGGATCAAAAATTTTGTAGAGAAAACCGGGCAACTGTGGACAAATGTGACTCGCGCACCGAGGGTGCCGTACAAAAATGCCACATAAACGGCCATATCTTTCAGAGTTGATTTTTTCTGGACTCGAAAGGACTTTGATTAAATATAGTTTTAATTCAACTCGATTACCTCCAGGCGTTCTTAAGATCTTGACAGAGCGACAGACCAATAAAAAAGCGGTGCGCCACGCGTTCTTAAGATAAAAGGTCTTGACGGACGGACAGACAGACAGACAACAAAGTAGTCCTATGAGGTTACCCTTCCTTTTCCCTCTTGTTTCCTAAAAAAACCTGTCCTTTTCGTGACGGTATTATTAGGCAACGGGAGTACATTCTATTTATGTCTCCTTTTTGTAAAACTTGTAAAACGGAATACCCCGACAAAAATTAAATTAAATGTAAATGTACCTATATGAAAATGAAGTGGGTGGTGACATTTCAGTCGTTCCTCGGGTAATGACGTCATAAACAAACAATTGACGATCGTACATACTAATGCCCTCGATGGTGTTGTCAACGTTTTAAAAGTTTGTTGGTATTTAGGAAAATGGCGGTCATTTCAGACCTAGCATATACCTATAATAAATTTTAAATTTTATTTATTAAATTTTTCTTTTTGCTGTGTAGTCTTTTTGAACCAAAAAGGCAAAAAGGTTTTTAAATTGCTAGCTTTTCGCTCGCGTTAAATTCGGGGTAACACAGTTTCCCTTTCCTGATTTCCTGACCTACTACCTGCAGTTTTTGCCTTTGCGCCTTATTGGTTTGTAATAGCAACGCTAAGTTTTTCCTTTTCTTCCCTCTTTCTCCCTCATATACCACTTTAAAAAAAAATAGCATATGTCCGTCTCCTGGTTTCCAACTATCTTTGTGCCAAAAATCATCAAAATCGGTTTAGCCATTAAAGCGTGAAGAGGTAACAAACAAACAAACTCACTTTCGCTTTTATAATATTAGTATGGATAGATTTGCTTTTTAATTAATTTAACAAGTCGGTCCTGACTTATTAATACTTCAAAGTTAAATTAAATAAGCAATATAGATAAAGTAATAAAATTCGAAATCTTAGTAATAGGGTCCCAATTTACTCTTTGTATACGGAACTCTAAGCAAAACAGCTACCCTACCATGACGTCTTAAAGCAGAACTAATTTCACTGAGGGAAAGAGACAGAGCTATACAGGGTGTCTAGCACCATCTCTTTCCCTCAGTGGAATAAGTAAGCTTTAAGATATTCTTGAAGTAGTTATGTTTGTGAAGAACAACCCACAACGTTTTGAACGTATGGCCGATGTGTACCCAAGAAACAGACGTGACAATTCTAAATTAAATAATGTACCGTGTCAAACCACTATGATGCGCAAAAGTATTTATTGCATGGCCCCAATTATTTATAATAAATTACCAAGTGCTTGGAAAGACTTACGAACGTTGCAATTTAAAGGTAGACTTCGTAAATTACTAATAGATAAAACATACTACAGTGTTGCAGAGTTTTTAACGGACAATCTTTTTCAAACTACCTGAATTTTTTAATTATATAATTATGTTTTTCTTTGTATTCTATTTTTATTTTATTTTTTAATTAAGTTGATTATTTATAATGACAATTTGAATTTTAATTATTTTACTTAATGTGAATTACTTTTATTTAATTAATTTATTAGTCTAATGTTTAAGATTATAATAATAATGATTTAGACAATTTGAATTTTAACCATTTTATATAATGATAATGTTTGCATGCCGAATGGTGAAATATGGCAGAACCATGTAAAACTACTACCACCTATAACTTATGTACCTATAACCCATATTTGCAAATAAATGATATTCTATTCTATTCTAAGACGCCATGGTAGGGTAGCTGTCACAGCGACCGAATTGAGAACCTTTTTGAAGTCTGCAGAGCTTGTTTACACAATAACTCCGCGAATCGCGCTGTCATTACAATGCGCCAGTAATACATCGAGCAATTTAGTCCAACTGCATCAACACAATTGCATTCATCAATCACCATCCGTTGTCAAATAAAACCCGCCACTGTACTGTGCATTGTGAAAGATCATATCTTTAACAATAGAAATAATTTATTTATTGGAGTTTACTCCTTAAGAATCGATTTTCATATATAAGGCGCCCGGTATGAGAAAAATTCGAAGGGTAAAACCTACTAAAGTAAAGAAAATGTGTCACGTTTTTGGTGCGCACCTTTAATGCGTATGGTTACACACTTTTTTATCAAAACTTTATACACTAGTAAACTCTGTGAAAATTCGAACCTAATGCCTTAGGCATTTTCTACCAGTCAACCATAGACTGGAGAGGATAAAAGGATATTGGAAAATGATTATTAAAAACAAATTTAAATACATACAGAAAACTAAATTACATATATGTCGGTTTAGAAAAAAAAAGTGTGTGTGTCAGCTCCGACGCACGACTGGAGTTTACTCCTTAAGTACGAGTATCTAACCATACGCAAAAAGAGTTTAATCAACTGAAAAAAGATTAATATCATTTGTAAAGGTAAATTCACAAATTAATGAAAAAAGTAGCAATATAAATACATCGACACTGATAGAAACAAACATGCCCAATAACATATAGTATATAGGTATAGTCGCCTATATAGCATACTATATGTACGTCTTAATACACTCACAGCCAAATTAGAAAGTTGCGCACTAAAGGTGCGCCCCAAAAACGTGACACATTTCCGTTACCTACTTTAGTAGGTTTTACCCCTCGGATTTTTCTCATACCGGGCGCCTTATATATGAAAATCGATTCTTAAGGAGTAAACTCCAAAAAAATTCTCATAAGAACGAACAGTCCGCTTATAATGAGATACATAGAAATAAACATGATGTAATACATTACAATACAAATTTCCTCCGAGTATTAGCAGCTCTATGTACATACATGCTTCTTCAACTTATATTTAAATGTATTCATGTTGTCGCACTCTTTACCATAACAAGACAACAACTACAACTTAATTTTGAGACGAATCTACAAACTTCTTGTAAATATGTTCATGAGATTTCTTTGTGAAAGAAAACCGACTGGTAACCATCCTGATATTCTGAGGGCGTTTCTTTTAAATTTACTGACTCACATTAATTAAACTAAGTATTACAAAAGAGCTGTAGGTTTATGGTTAAATTGGAATAACGTTTTAGAACAGTATCAATGCTTGAAAAAGTTATCGTTACTTGTTACACGTTCAAAGCCAAGCACGATTGATAGTATATCGTTAGAAATTGGAACCACAAAAATAATATTCAGTTCAAAATAAAAACATGTTCATGAAAAAAAAAACGCAACACAATTTAAAAAATAATAGCAATCAAAAATATTATTTTGGCCACCTAATAGGGTATTTTACTCTTATGAAAGAATTTCTAAAAATATACAATTCAGATAGTTTAGGCAACAAGCAGTCGGAAAATGTTAAATTTAGTTAATAAAATAACTAAATAAATTTTTAAATTGATTTCAAAGTTTTCACTTTTTTAGTCTGTTCTTTTACTACGCGAAACAGTGTCCGCCATGATTATTACGTCATATGGTCATGAGAACAAAAAGTGACAACTGTCAACTGAGCAACTATTACTATTTTAGTATTTTAAAACTTTACATTTTAATTTTTATTGAAATAATAATAATCATACCATGGAAGAAATAAATACTACCATATAATAATACCATAAACTATAGTGAAAAATACAACTAAACAGAAAGACTAATAACAGCGCATTTGTTTACATGAACAACTGACGTCATGGCCACAGAGTAACATGGCGTCAAGCGTTTTTGTGATTTTACGCGCGAAAATAGAAATTGTAAAATTGAAATGCAGTTTTATGGCACTTATCGTTTGAATATTTTTTTTTTGTTTTTTTTGGTGGTTTATTAGGACCCTAGGATCAAAATGAGATACTTTTTAAAAATGGGTGTAATACCGTATTCTCGGCAAAATATTAATATAATAGTAGTAAAGAGATGATCTTTCATATTGTGCATTAAAAAACTTACAATATACAATATTATTTTTAGTTTATGCGAAAGCTGAAACACCTGTCCAGTATTTTTATATAAAAAATCTGTGTACATAATTTCAGAACTGTATCATGAAAAACCACAAAGTTATAATCTTGTTATGTTACCTGGATATCCGCACAAATTCACTGTCATCCACTATCGTCCCCGCGCCGCGCGCCTTGCGTTCATTGATAATAATAATTTCTTAGTTTTTATTGTAATTTATAAACTTCTTTTTATAAACTTTTTAAAATATTTTTGCGAAAAAATATAGTTATTTTTTCGTTATAGTTAGTTAGTTTTATAGTTAGTTTTTTTATTTATTCTGAACAAACTGTATTCAGGTTTCGCATATACTAAAAATAATGTTGTAGAAATACAGTGCTTTAAATCTAAAATCACGTCTGAAAAAAAAGGCATGTGCAAGTTAGACTCGCTCACCGAGGAGGAGCATTCCGTACAAACTTGCAACATAAACGGCCATAATATTCACAACTCCAAGGGACCACGGACTTGAGTATATGGTTTAAATTTTAACTCGGTATCTCCACGCGTTCCAGAGATAAATTGTTTTGCCAGACAGAGAGACAGACGGAAGTGATCCTATAGGGGTTCCGTTTTTCCTTTTGAAGTACGGAACCCTAAAAATGACGTAAATCAATGAAATCTGGAAAATCCTTACTAATATTATAAAAGCGAAAGTGAGTTTGTTTGTTTGTTACCTCTTCACGCTTAAATGGTTAAACCGATTTTGATGAATTTGAATTTGGTACAGAGATAGTTGGGAACCAGGAGACGGACATAGGCTAACTTTTATTTAAAAAAAGTGGGATACGAGGGAAGCAAAAGGGAAAACTTAGCGTTGCTATTACAAATCAATAAGGCGCAAGGGGAACTGTTTTACCCCGAATTTAACGCGAGCGAAGCCGCGGGCAAAAGCTAGTCCTTCATAAACGCACTTTATCATTCCCAGAAAGTTTCAGACACGAATTAGGAAATGAACGCAAAATGGAATACAAATTGTTATAAACACAAAACTGCGTTATTAATTGAGTGGCTTAACTTTTTGGAACTGCTAAAAGTTTCGAATCCGGGTTTTAAAATACCACCAAAGCAGAAGTAAGCTTCATTTAATTCAATACCGTCTCTGGTCTGTTTCTGTTTTATACTAGACTAGCTTTTGCCCGCGGCTTCGCCCGCGTTAAATTTGGGGTAACACAGTTCCTCTTGCGCCTTATTGATTTGTAATAGCAACGCTAAGCTTTCCTTTTCTTCCCTCTTTCTCCCTCACATCCCACTTTTTTTAAATAAAAATTAGCCTATGTCCGTCTCCTGGTTCCCAACTATCTCTGTACCAAAATTCATCAAAATCGGCTTAGCCATTAAAGCGTGAAGAGGTAACAAACAAACAAACAAACAAACTCACACTATACTAACGAAAAGTGCCGCAATTTATATAGCTATTTTTCTGCCGTGTCCCTAAATAAGACTAATTTAGGTCTGTCTTAGGCTGGCTTACTAAACAGTGAAACAAATAACATAGTTTTATAAAAAACCGCGCTTAAGTTTCTTTACGATTTCTATAAATTATTTTTATAACTCATTTTTTGTCTTTTTGAAAAAAAGTTGCCCCACCCTTGGATTTTTCCTGTACCATGGGGTGCGTTTACAAACATTTAACTCATACACGAACATCTAGACCCGGAACAACTATCTGTAGGTCATACAAGTATTTGTTCCGTGCGGGGATCGAACCCGCTACACGCAGGGCAGCAGTCGATCGCTCAGCCACTGCCTCAACCGTGTCGTTCAAACTCTATTTTATTTTACAGTCGAAGTCAATTTGATTGATATTAAATGTTGTTATTTTTAGAATGTGTTTTGTTTGTACCAGAACTTTGTAATACGCAAAAAGTTCTTATACCTACTTTTTTTAAATGATTAATGATTATAATGACTTGACCTAGCTAAGCAATAACAATAACACGCATTGCCATCGAAACCAAACATGTAAATATTATATACTAGCTGGCGCCCGCGGCTTCACCCGCATGATATCGCAAAAAAAGATCCTATGTGTTATTCCAGACCATGATCTACCTCTGTGCCAAATGTCATCAAGATCCGTTCAGCTGTTTTGACGTGAAAGAGTAACATAATATTAATAAGATAGCTGGCCCCGTGCCTTCGCCCGCGTAGTATCGAAAAAAGAATCCTACGTGTTATTCCAGATCATAATCTACCTCTGCGCCAAATATCATCAAGATCCGTTCAGCCATTATGACGTGAAAGTGTAACAAATATCCATACAACCATCCATCTCACAAACATTCGCATTTATAATACTAGTAGGAAATAGGATATACATAAAGCCTCTCTGGGGACACCAGAAAATCGGTCAAATTTCTAAGAAGTTCTTGATTTTTCTCATACGTTTGTATATTATGTGTTTATACTAATAATAATACTGTTGTTTGAATTTATGTGTGCGCCAATGTAAATACGATTGTTTGATGTAATGTTTGTTTCTGTTACACTAAATCAAAATGTTTCTCTAACTAAGATGTAAGCATAGCTTTTAGACAAAACATTTGTAAATAGTGTTAAGTGGTTTCTTAAAAGTTTGTGAGTGTTTTGTTGTAATTCTTGTTCTATCGCTTTTTTCAAGGCACTTGAAGTTGTTAAAAAGAAATGAAATAAAATGGTACCTCCATTTAATTTCATTTCTTTTTAACTACTGATAATAACGCAGAATTAATAATTTTAATGAAAGCTCGGTTATTTGTACCAAAATAATGTCTCAATGATTATGTTATAATGTTGAAAGACGGAGAGCGAGAGGAAGGCCAAAGAAAAGATGGATGGATTGTGTAAGGAATGATATGAAGGAGAGTAAATGATGCCGTGACGTCTGATAGGGGAGAAAGAAAGAAAAAAACGTGTTGCGCCGACCCCAAATAGACTGGGATAAGGGCAGGAAAATGATAATGATGATGATGATGATGATTATGTTCTACAAAGTTTATCATTATGAAGTCTGCTGTAGAAAATCGTTAATGTAGGCTTCAGAGAAAGCTTAGTATTTAAATCTAACTCTTACTCAAACTCGACTAACACTTGGTTGTTGCTCTATTTCTGAAAAAATACATAAAATGATGACAGAATTATTTTTAAGCAACTTACTGTTTTCAAACATAAGTTGCAATTTTCATATGTTTTCTTATTTAATCCAAAGGCTAACTGGTAGAAAATGCCTTTTGGTATTGACTCCGCATATTTATTGTGCATGAAGTCTAAATAAATTATTAGATTACTTATAGAACTGGCCAATAGAATCGAAGCAGGATTGTATAGTCCTTCTTCCTCAATATTACAAACATAACAAAAAGCTGACGATTCTTCAGCTACAGAAAACAAAAACAACAGCATATAAACTTATTAACATACATCTTTTATTTGCAGTATTTACTGAAGAACACAAGGCTGAGTGATGTGAACAAACGGCTGAAGGCACAGATATGGAGCTCCGTGGTGACTATCGTGCTTGTGGAGGCAAAGAATCTTCCTGCAATGGACCTGGATACCAGGTCCAGTGATCCTTATTGTAAGTTTAGGTGAGTACTAAAAGTAGCTATAGAATTTGCAACCTTGTTGCTTTTTTTCTAAGGAGCTCGTGGCTAAATAATAGCAGCCGCTCGGGTCGATCTTTAGGTTAAGCCGTGCTTGCCTAGGTTGGTCTGTGGATGGGTGACCACCCGTTACATACCGAGTTTCCTCCGTGACTCTGAAAGCACGTTAAGCCGTTGGTCCCGGCGGTCATTTGTAGATCTTTGACAGGTGTTACAGGTAGTCAGTATTCCGAAAGTCTGACAACCAGTCTTACCAAAGGACATTACCTAGTACTAACTGGGTTGTGGAGGTCAGATAGGCAGTCGCTCCATGTAAAATACTGATATCAGCTGCATCCGGTTAGACTGGAAGCCGACCCCAACATAGTTGGGAAAAGGCTAGGTAGATGATGATTGCTTTGTCTTTACAATACATACTGAATACTGAATCGCTGAGCTGGCTGCGTCTAGAGACGGTAGTGAGTGCACGGGATCGATTAAACGGGTTAACAATTATTGTAAATATTATGTCTTAAAAGAGTGTCCATGGAATTCCTTGCCCATTTTTCTCCATAGAGATCTACGCTTTGGAATGGGTAACTAACGAAAGTACTGGCTTTTCTAAGTTATTATGTCTTGTGACTGGGACTGTAGGAACATCTTTTTTGGTTTTATGGCATTAAAATGTGCCTGTGATGGTCTAACAATAATGCTTTCAGTTTTATTTCGAAACCTTTGTTTGATTTACTAATATACGGGTAAACTCTTATAATACCCTATATTATATTTTAAGGGTTAATCCGTTAAGTTTTATGGCCCAAGAGAACACGGCGGTTATTATGTTAATCCTTTATTTTCATGGTGGACATAATTTTTATATTCAGAAGTTTAGATAGTTATTTGATGCTTTCCCATCCGTAAAAACGGCACTTTTTCTCAACGTCTTCGATCAGTTTTTGTTTTAGACCATAACCTTCTAGTTATAGAGATATTGGGTCAAAATAAAAAATAAAACAATTTTTCAGAAGTCTTTTTTCAAATCCACCCTCAATATCCACCACCCCCGTAATAGGTACTGAATACGTCCTTGAGGACAATTTTTGTTTTGTGAAACGTGACTTTTCACCTAAAAAGGAAGTTCTTTCCCAGAAATAATTTTGGCGTGGAGTTACTTAGTTTTCTTAAAAAGCTCGTAGATATGGATACCTTGTGTATGGTCCTTTTCCATTTGAGTGAGAACTTTTCGTCTTGTTTGTAGGCCCAAATTTAAAGCAAATATAATTTCCATCAAAACAGCTATTTCCGAAATTTCAAAGTAACTTCATTTCAGTGTTACATAATTATTACCAAGAAACTTTGGATACGCACCGTTTGTTTGTACAAATTGGAAATTTAGCAGACACCAAACTGATTTTGATTAAACGTGGATTTGAAATTTCACTCTCGGCGTAATTAAAGTTGCCATTTATGTTGTAGATTCGTAATATTTGGTTTTCGATTTCATAATTGAGATTAAATTATTTCGGTGTAGGCGGTATTTATTTTTTTACCGACTTCAAAAAAGGAGCAGGTTTTCCATGTGACTGGTTTTTGCGATTGCTCCGTCAATTGTGGACTGATTTTCAAAATTCTTGAGTTTTATCTATATTGCTTGAGTAACTATGAGTATGCTTACCAATATTAGAAAGGCGAAAGTGAGTTTGTTTTTAACGTCTTCACGCCTGAATGGCCAAAGCGATATTGATGAATTTTGGCACAGAGATAGTTGGGACCCTGGAAATGGACATAGACTAATTTTTAAAAAATAAGTGAGAAAAGGGTCTCCCCCTTTTCTCAACGGGGAAGAAAAGCGGAGAGATGTTTTTTATTCGATCATAACGCGGGTTAAACCTAGCGTTAGCCCGAAGTATGCCACGCGGACGAAATCGCGGGCGGAAGCTATATGCTCCTATAATGCATATTTTTTTCTTCTTACTCCCCGGGATGATGGGAAAACATTGATTGATTGATGGGAAATCATCAAGAAACTCCTCCAGCTCTGGGCGAAGCGGAACGGGCTGTCAGACTTGTACTGACTAAAACCCACCCATGTTCCTTCCTTCGCCCTTTGTGTAATGGGACAGCAGCATCTCTATCGAACCAACCTACGAGTTAAATTCTATCTACCATTTTAATTCTGTCCTTTTTGTGTTCTACCAGGTTAGGTAACGAAAAATTTAAGAGTAAGGTAGTATGGAAGTCTTTACACCCGTCGTGGCTGGAGCAGTTTGACTTGCACCTCTACGACGACCAAGAGCAGATCCTTGAAGTCACCGTGTGGGACAAGGATAAACAGAGCAAAGACGACTTTATAGGAAGGTAAGAAAACAGAGTTTATGTTGTCAGTAACTTTTTGAGCTTGTAGACTTATGTCGTCAGTAATTTATCGACTTTTTTAAATTTATTAATAATTATAATAAACAGCGGCTTCACACGCTGCTCAGTTTCTTTGCGCGATGTTATAAAAACCTACTAGGTGTAGTCCGCCGGTTTGCCCGCGTGAACGTCGCAATTTATACCAAGAAAACATAGTACCGGGATGAAAGTAATCCGTAATACCGCCATGAATTCATGCAAACCTAATAGTTTTATTTCATGTAGCCTGTGTCCTACTAAGAACTTACATGTATAGACCAAATTGTGAGAATTAATACCGCTGTGAATTACACGCAACCCTAGTGGTTTTATCATAAACAATCCGGGCAAGGCATCGCATTCTCCCATAAAACTTTGCCGCCCTGTTTTACCCCTTTAGAGGTTAAATCTTGGAGAATCCCGTCTTAGCAAGCCTAATATCTTAAAAGGATTCCCCATGAAAAATTAGAGACTCCTACTACATGTAGTTTCTAAGATTTCGTGATGAATGAGTCAGTAATTTTCTCTTTTATTGTTATAAACTTCACAGAATGTTAGGCTTCAGCTTCTGACCAATCGGGCAAACCACAGTCACCATTAAACGAAATAGATTACTTACCTGCACAACCTACATCGTCGGTATCTTAGGTACTAACCTAAAATTAGGGTACTTAATATTTTATCACGCTTGGCAATTAGAAGTTACCGTTACGGCACTCCGGAGGGAACCTAATGAGTGGAACATGATAAGCACCTCGCCCTGCTCCGTTAAATGTTTATAACGGCTACATAAAACAAAAAGATAAGTTGAAACAATTACCTGATTGGTCGACCAAATTGGGAACAAAAGAAGAACATTTTGTACAGTAATCAGCTACCTACCCTACCATGACGTCTTAAAACAGAACTTATTCCAGCAAGGGTAAGAGACAGAGCTATACAGGGTATCCAGCTCCATCTCTTTCTTAAACGGGAATTCGTTCTGCTATAAGATGTAATGGTAACCCTACAGGTCTGGTTTTTACCTTGGTCAGAGGCTAAATGTTGCCATACAACGTGCTAGTCTTTTGAGCACATTACCGACCGACGACAGCTTCGAGAGAGAAGCTTTTTGATGCTCTTTTAAAATATTTTATTGATAGTTTAGTCGTTTTAAATGACTCTGACGTAATTAAGTACCTGATTTGATTTTGACCAAATAGTGCAATAATCAAGTATTTATAGGCTATATATATATATCTAGTTTTAATCAAAAATATTATTCTCTTAGGGCTGTTTTTTCAATAGTCAGATAACTTTTATCTGAGGAATAAAACTGGCGGTTTGGTCAGCTCATCTATAGAAAATATGTCAAACTGCTATTTTTATTCCTCAGATAAAAGTTATCTGACTATTGAAAAAACAGCCCTTAGAGACCATAAGCTGAATATATACTCAAAAGCAAATTACTAACAGCCCAAAAGTTAAATTTATTACAAATTATCTTTAAACAACCCAAGCATATTATTATGTAAATAATAAATACAACAGGATTATATAACGCAACGCTCATAACAACTCTAAGCCCTTACAATCCTCCCATCGTCCTCTGAAAAACCAAAAAGAAGAGAGCCGTTGACAGCTCGCACTGTTTTTTATGCATTTCCTCTCGGACCAAGTACGATTGAAGGAGAAATATCTAAAAATAGTAAAAAAAAAGTAAAACACACTTTCTCGTACATAATTCCCCACAAACCTTTTCATTATAAACCCATATCATGGAAATCATCAATCAAAACAAACAACAAGTCTAACATCTTTAGGACTCCGCCATATTGACTTTAAAATGATAACCTTTTTAGGGTTCCGTAGTCAACTAGGAACCCTTATAGTTTCGCCATGTCTGTCTGTCCGTCCGTCCGTCCGTCCGTCCTCGCTTATCTCTGTGACCGTTAGCACTAGAAAGCTGATATTTGGTACCAATATGTATATCAATCACGCCGACAAAGTGGTAAAAAAAAAATTTGAAAAAAATGTTTTATTAGGGTAGCCACCCAATATGTAAAGTGGGAAGTGATTTTTCTTTTAATTTCAACCCTAACGTGTGATATATTGTTGGAAAGGTATTTAAAAATGAATAGGGGTTTACTAAGATAATTTTTTGATAATGTCAATAATTTCGGAAATAATCGCTCCAAAAGTGAAAAACAATGTGTCCCCCCCCTCTCTAACTTTTGAACCATAGGTTTAGAAAATATGAAAAAAATCTGAAAAGTAGAACTTTATAAGGACTTTCTATGAAAATCATTTTGAACTTGATTGACACAACAGTTTTTGTACAAAAAAGACAAAAAGTTGTACAAAATAATTTCTGGACTAAGTTTGTGGTATAATCGTATATGCAAGCATTTTTTGTAACTTTGTTTACATATTTTATTATCCTGAACGTATCTTTTTTCAAACAAAAAAAGAATTATTGAAATCGGTTCTCGCAATCCAAAATTACCACCGAAATTGCACGTCTTTGTATTAATTAGTAACCCAATTCCCCGAGAGATGGCGCTGTAGGTACTTATTACATTGGATCGGGTATTACCGAATTGTTCGGTTGGCCTCATAACTGGGAACACTTATTGTGACGGACGGGAAACTACGGAACCCTACACTGAGCGTGGCCCGACACGCTCTTGGCCGGTTTTTTGTATATGAAAAGAGATCGTAATACCTACTTATTTAAATTGGAAGATTAGAATTAGAATGATAGAAATCAAATATAAACTTATTTAATAAGTTACAGGTGAAACTAATCAAAGGAAAATATCACATAGGCGGTAATGTCAGAGACAAAACATTCAAAGCCGTATACCTACTCAATGTTCCATACTGTATTACAAAATTTTGCAAGCATCGCGTTAATAAAGGTCATAATATAGTAGATAATGAGAAGCGTTGAAAATTGTATGTTGTTATCATAACTAATTTATTCAACGACCAATTTATTTGCTTTGGCCCAATTTTGAGAAGAGAGGTTAATGTCGTTTGGCCTCCATTCTTAATTTGGGTGTTGATAATGCTGACGATGGTAAATTTTACGATTATGATAATATCACCAGTATTTTTCACACTAATGATATTAATACAAACAACAACATTTACAGATGTGCAATAGACTTATCAAGATTAGAAAGAGAGAAAACACATAACATTTGGAAGGATCTAGAAGATGGGAACGGACAAATATTTTTACTTTTGACCATCAGTGGTACAACTCAATCGGAAACCATTACAGACCTCAGCAGTTATAAGGAGAATCCCAGAGACCGAGAAATCGTTGAAAGGCGATATGTAAGTAGTGTTATGATTGTTAATTTCATGCCAGACGAAGTAGAACCTAAAGGCTTGGTTATAAATACGTCAATCGAACTACTATACTGTTTTCACTGTACCATGGTGCCAGTGATGTACCGTTCCTCTTCAATCTGGAACGTTATAGGCTTTACCCTAAATATCATAATCGTAAAGGAGTACTCAAAGCATGTATTTTCGTCAAATGTCACCCTCACCATTCTACCGCGAAAACAGTATAAATCATTTCGTCCGTTTATTGATTTCTATACATAAAATTACATTTTTAAATATTTCTTAAATACAAAAATTAAAAAAAAAAAAAAAAACATTTAAAAATATAAAAATAGTAGCCCACCGGTATCGGGAACAGGGTCCAAGCTATCGGCGGTCAGGGCTCCAGAGAAAGGAACCTCCTAACAATACGAGCCGTGTCCAGGAGTACCGCTTTCTGTATCAAGCCCTTGATCCAGCTGCCTAACGAGAGCCTCCTCAGGTATTGGTCGAGGCTCTTGGCAATTAAGCCATTGGCAGATACGACTATCGGCACAATGATCGCTGAGTCCACATCCCACATGTCGACAACCTCGCGAGCCAAGTCAATATACTTGATTTGTTTATCTTTCTCGGCTTTCACGAGGTTCTCATCATGCGGGACTGTTATGTCAACAATCATTGCGCGCCGCTCTGATCGATCCACCACCACTATATCAGGCTTGTTGGCAACAATAGTCCTGTCAGTGATGATGGAGCGATCCCAGTACAATGTGATATTGCCATGTTCAAGAACTGGGTCGGGCTCATACCTGTAGTACGGCACTTCCGATTCCACAAGGTTGTATTTTAGAGCAAGTTGCTGATGGATAATCCTGGCTACAAGGTTGTGTCTATGCAAGTACTCTCCGTTAGCTAGACGCGAACAACCGGAGATAATGTGTCGTATTGATTCTCCCGGACGGTGGCATGCCCGACATATGTCAACCGTGCCGTCCTTCACAATAAATCTCCGGTAGTTATTTGTCATCATAACTTCATCCATAATTGCACAGACAAAACCTTCGGTTTCTCCAAAGAGGTCCCCGGAACGTAGCCAGGCTACGGACGCTGATTGATCTACATCGGGTCCATGTAGGGCCCGGAAAAAGCGTCCGTGAAGCTCCTTACTCTGCCATACCTCCCTGCGGTCGTTAGTGTCAAGCACTACAGGTTTGCGCCAGTTCTCTTTAGCCAAGGAGAGCGGGGTGAGGCCTTTGTCCATTGCAACCACATCCCGATGCATTCCCACGTCGGATTCTAGGAAATATTCCCTGAAACTGCATATCTCGCGATTGTGGAGAGTTTTGGCGTTTAAAAAGCCTCGACCTCCACAACTCCGCGGGATATACAGTCTCATAACCGAGGAGCGTGGGTGATGCATACGAAATGCCGTTAACAATGTACGGACCTTCCTATCCAGAGCGTCCAGTTCTGTTTGAGTCCATTTGAGTATGCCGAAAGAGTACATCAAAACCGGCATGACCCAACCGTTGAAAGCACGCACCTTGTTTCCGCCTGATAAAAGACTATTAAATACTTTTCTCAGGCGGCCGAAGAAGCGTTCCTTCAACGATTGCTTCATGTCAGCGACATTGATGCCCAGCGCTTCCGACATCCCCAAATACTTGTAGGTTTGTGTAAATCATTATTATTAACACTTGAAATATATTTATTATATAGTATTTACCACGTTTGTTACTTTTTTCGTAGTAAATATTCTGTTACTAGTGTTAATAATAATGTTAGTGATCACGTCATTTTAAAGTATAAATCATTTGATGATTAAATGAAGATTTATTGGCAATTCAACTAGTATAATAAATAAGTAAAAAATTCAACTATATGTTTAGTATAAACGTGCTAATGGATAAAATTAAATTAAAATACCGTTTTCTATAATATAGATAACTAGCTTCCGCCCGCGACTTCGTCCGCGTGGCATAGTTACTTTGGGCTAATGCTAACTTTAAACCGCGTGATGATCGAAAAAAAAATAACTCTCTTTCCCCTTTTCTTCCCTCTTTCCCACTTTTTTCAACCTATGTCCGTCTCTGAGATCCCAACTATCTCTGTACCAAAATTCAAAATATCAAAATCGGTTTGGCCATTAAGGCGTGAAGACGTAACAAACAAACAGACTTTCGCTTTTATAATATTAGTAAGGATCTAAGAGAGGTTATTTGTAAAAATGTTTTCTTTTAGAATTGGTATAACATAAACGAACAGTCAAGTGGAGTAGGATGGCTTTGCGTCAAAGTGTACGGCGCTAAAGGTCTTGCGGCAGCGGATTTGGGAGGGAAATCAGACCCATTCTGTGTATTGGAACTCGGAAATGCAAGACTACAAACACATACGGAATACAAAACGCTAACGCCGAACTGGATGAAGATATTCACTTTGTAAGTTGTAGAGGAAAGTTCATTAACTAGTTAGCTGAAGACAGTTTGGGAGTTAATCCGGAATGAGAATTAGTCTGCATTGTATTGTACTCGCTAGTCAGATAACTTTAGAAGTTGTAACTACTGCTTAATGGTAAATTGCTAGCGTTGTTTCAATGAAACTTTAGGTTACTTAGAACTTTAGTGAAATACGAGATCAAAATCCAAAATATACTCTTACTATCTATAAAGTGGTCTTGATTGAAACAGAATTGGTTTTTCTATTTCTTCATCTTCTGTTTCTGTAATTCAAAAAGTGACTGTTTTAAATTTACTTGTTTCCCTATGTTCAATTTCTAACCGGTAGCTGTTATGTGTGGTGTAAACTGTTCATATATGTAAGTTGTTAAGGTTACTGTGAGAACATACGTTTTTACAACTATTTCAAAATGTCACCCTGCATCTCTTTTATCTTTCAGTACAGTAAAGGATATCACTTCAATACTAGAGTTAACAGTATATGATGAAGATCACGACCACAAAGTGGAGTTCCTGGGAAAACTGGCGATTCCACTGCTTAGCGTAAGAAACGGAGAGAAACGATGGTACGCTCTGAAGGACAAAAAGATGAGGGCACGAGCGAAAGGAAATTATCCGCAAATATGTTTGGAGATACTGGTCATATGGAACCCGGTAAGTTAAATCCAAGAGACGGTACGAGAAACGATGTTAAACTAACATACAACTCCTTCGGCGAAACAGTTTTGCTAGCAAAGGAGGTGGCTGGACATTTGTTGGTGGAGGGACAGAACCTCAAACCAACCCCACTGCCGCGGGAGACGCTGTGGGCTTCGGACGCTGCAAGACGACTCCCGGCCACAGTAGATACGGGCATGTGGGCGATGAGCAATGGGTAGTCCCCAGTGTATCGTCCGTCCGCCTAGTGACGATAGGCCGTGTCGTCACCGCGTTCGTGTTTCACACACGCCTCAAAGAGATGTTAGAAAAGCAGGAGGGGCTGTCAGGGCCACTGTCAGCGGGGGTTGTGGGATGTTCGAAAGACATGGGTGGGTTTTAGTCTGTAAAAGTGTAACACTAACAGCCAAGTGGGTGGACAACTAACAAGAGAAAAAGCCTTACGCAACAGTGAAGAACAAGAGTCCCTGATATTAGTCCTTCCTATTCAAAAACAAAAGAATGTTTATATATAATAAAACAATCGTTATTTTTACAGCTAAAAGCGGCCATTAGAGCAGTGAATCCAAAGGAACCGAAGTACATGCACCAAGAGGCCAAATTCAAGAGACAGTTATTCATACGAAATGTAATGAGGCTGAAGGCAATCATCATGTGGTTTATAGAAGTTGGGAAGATTTTACAGTAAGTATTTGTTACATAGTGCTTTGCGGAAATCTGATAATAGTTTACGAAAGTACACATTTACTCGTTTGTAAGACATTAGTACTGAAAGAGACGAAGGAGTAAATAACCTGGATGCTTCAAAAAGAATAAAAAGACGGAACTGGTTATAAGAGAGTAACACGAATAATAGCGCACGGCACTACAATAGTGGATTTGACGGCACCGTTGGCGCAGTGGCTTAGCGATTGACGAAACAAATATTTGTATGACCTGCAGGTAGTTGTTTCGGGTCTGATTTTTTGTGTATGTGAGTTTAAATGTTTGTAAACCGCGAGAAATTCCTAGCGTGAGGCCTTAGTGAACCAAATCTGAATATTTTTTCCAGAGACTGTTTTGAATGGGAATCAAGGATACGTTCCTTCCTAGGCCTGTTGGTGTGGCTTGCGTTTTGCTACTACTACGAGATGTGGATGCTGCCCTTCCTTATTCTAATGTTCTTCTTGAGAGCCTGGCTGATCTATAGGCTTACTGGTAAGTTCCTGTTCAAATGTTTATCTCTAAACTACTAAAATTAATTCACCTTTATCATTATTTTGAACTTGATCATCCAAAATTAAAAATTATTGGCTATCTTAGTCTGTAACAACCGAAGATGTTTGAAGGATAGAATAGAACCACTGTTAGATATGCTACATTGTGATTTGCAACGATAATTACCGACAAAATCTCCAGCATTTGATGGTTTACCATAAAACCTACGTGAAATGGGCAAAAGTGAGTGATTTTTCCACAACCGCCATTAAAAAAATAAGTGAAATGAAGTGATTTCCAACTGTCATTTAATTCTGAAGTATCAATGACATTGTCTGGACTCCTCAATTACCTATCATTTTAGTTCCGTCTTTACTTTTATTTTTTTTTGTTTTTGTCATCTTTTATTTTATTTTTAGTAAAATTCAAAACTTTCGTGAGATCTATCAGAAGTGACCCGAAGGCTTATTTTTCATATTTATTTCTTAGTAAGTCTATGAATGTTGTACAATTGCATGTTTTTATTGTGTAGTGTTGTCCTTGTTATAATTTCGTGTTGTCCATTAATTAAGGTTGATTTTTAGGGTATATTATAGGATAACTTTGGTGTCCATCTATTTGTCTGTCTGTCAAAACCATTTCAGGAACGTCTGGAGGTGTTTAGTTGAAATGAAAACTGTGACAGAATTAACTCTCTAAGTCTACGCAATCAAAATATATGACCATTTATGTCGCAAGTTCGTACGGAACCCACGGTACGCGAGTTTTTCAAAAGTCAAACCCAGAAAAATAAAGTGATTTGACATAGTTTTTCTATTTATAAGCCATCATGTTTATTACTCCGGTTTTTAGGGTTCCGTAGTCAACTAGGAACCCTTATAGTTTCGCCATGTCTGTCTGTCCGTCCGTCCGTCCGTCCGTCCGTCCGTCCTCGCTTAATCTCTGTGACCGTTAGCACTAGAAAGCTGAAATTTGGTACCAATATGTAGGTATATCAATCACGCCGACAAAGTGGTAAAATAAAAATTTGAAAAAAATGTTTTATTAGGGTAGCCACCCTATATGAAAAGTAGGAAGTGATTTTTTTTTTTAATTTCAACCCTAACGTATGATATATTGTTGGAAAGGTATTTAAAATTGAATAGGGGTTTACTAAGATCATTTTTTGATAATATCATTAATTTCGGAAATAATCGCTCCAAAAGTAAAAATCAATGTGTTTTTATAATTAAGTTTAGAAAATATGAAAAAAATCGGAAAAGTAGAACTTTATAAGGACTTTCTATGAAAATTATTTTGAACTTGATTAACACAACAGTTTTTGTACAAAAAAGATAAAAAGTTGTACAAAATAATTTCTGGACTAAATTTGTAGTATAATCGTATATGCAAGCATTTTTTGTAACTTTATTTACATATTTTACTATCCTGAACGTATCTTTTTTCAAACAAAAAAAGAATTATTGAAATCGGTTCTCACAATCCAAAATTACCACCGAAATTGCATGTCTTTGTATTAATTAGTAACCCAATTCCCCGAGAGATGGCGCTGTAGGTACTTATTACATTGGATCGGGTATTACCGAATTTTTCGGTTGGCCTCATAACTGGGAACACTTATTGTGACGGACGGGAAACTACGGAACCCTACACTGAGCGTGGCCCGACACGCTCTTGGCCGGTTTTTTTTAATTAGAGTCGTCTTACGATTGTTTTTTTTTTGTAGGTTAGGTTAGGTTAGTTCATAATACTATGGGTTAGTTAGTTCTAACAAAATAGTTATACTCTTTGTTGTTGTCGTTGATAGATATAATAAATAATTAATACAAAATAATACATATTAGTGTCAATGTGCTAATCTACACTAATATTATAAAGGGGAACATTTGTTTTTTGTTTGTAATGGATAACTCCAAAACTACTGGACCGATTTTAACCATTTTTCCACTAATAGGAAGCTACATTATCAGGAAGTAACATTGGCTATACAACATCACGGTACTACCCACGGGAGCGGGGCAGCAACTAAAGAAACCGCGCAAGGCAGCTAGTAATAAACATACACAAAACGTCAGTCAGATAGACACAATCGTTTAGTTTTGCAAAACCACTTTCCAAATCTCTTATTAAATAATGAATGTTATAATTCTGGTGACATCCTTCCAAAGTTTAACTTTCAAACATTGTCAATAAATACCCTCGTGCCGACACGGTTGGCGCAGTAGCTGAGCAATCGGCTGCTGCGCACGGACCAAATATGGCCTACAAATAGTTGGTTCGCATTTGTGTATGTGAGCTAAAATGTTTTTCCCACGATACAGGACGAAATTCCTAGTGTGGGGCAACGCTATGTACCTATACCTATATACAAAAGTCTACACAGTCATTTAGTTTGCATAACCACTTTCCACATCAGGTACTAAATAATGAATGTTATAAATCTGGTGACATCCTTCCAATGTTTAATTTCCAAAGATGGTTAATAAATAAACAATCCAAATAAAATCAGACCACACCACACGGAAATAACGTCACTTTGACCAAACATTTACGAAATACTTTAGACTGAAATAACAGAATGTATCACCCAGATTAGGTAGCGTCAGCAAAACAGACACGTTTAGCAGTCAGTGTCGGAAAATCGGTGCCATTTTTTTTATATGACCATTTTTTTGGCACCAGCTTCCGCAAGTGTTTTTTTTAAAGCAACCTTTAGGTTTATGCAAAAAGTTTTAAATTATTCAAAATTTTATTTAAAATCTTAATTTTCGATGGATTTTGTGTGATAATGACGACACGGTTGACGCAGTGGCTAAGCGTTTGACTGCTGCGCCACGGGTCGCGTGTTCGATCCCCGCATGGAACAAATATTTGTATGACCTTCAGATAGTTTTTCCGGGTCTGGCTGTTTGTGTATGTGAGTTTAAATGTTTGAAAACGCACCCATGATACAGGAGAAATTCCTAGAGTGGAGCAACGTTTAAAAAGAAAAAGTGTGTGTGTCAGCTCCGACGCACGACTGGAGTTTACTCCGTAAGTACGAGTATCTAACCATACGCAAAAAGAGTTTATTCAACTGAAAAAAGATTAATATCATATATGAAAGGGTAAATTCACAAATTAATAAAAAAAATAGCAATATAAATACATCGACACTGATAGAAACAAACAAGCCCAATAACATATAGTATATAGGTATAGATAGTCGCCTATACAGCATACCATATGTACGTCTTAATACACTCACAGCCAAATTAGAAAGTTGCGCACTAAAGGTGCGCACCAAAAACGTGACACGTTTTCGTTACTTTAGTAGGTTTTACCCCTCGGATTTTTCTCATACCGGGCGCCTATATGAAAATCGATTCTTAGGAGTAAACTCCAAAAAATGTTCGAGTTAATCACTTTTTTCTTTGCAAGCGTGTTCCACTCTAGGCCGCATTATCGTTTCTCATCAGGCAACCAAACGCAAAACCTATTTAGTATTTGAAAAAAAAACAGATATTGCGACTGTTCCTACGGGAATTATGGGGTTCTCCACAGAACATAACCAGCCGTTATTAACTTACACACTTTTTTTAACCGTAACGTAGTACCATAACACATTCACTGTTTAACCTCAAAATAAGTATTACCGTTGAGCCCCGCTGGCAAAGATTTCTGCCACCAAACCCCGACCGATTTAAAACTGTATTTGTAGTAAAGATAAGTCTTAAAATCAGATTACGCTAACAATAAGAGCCCGCCCGGCGGTGCTTGACGGATAGTTGACGTAAATAATGGCGGTGCTTGAGAGGTTAAACCGGGTAGATACTTGTTGCTTAAAGCTGTTCGCCACATCACTAATCGTCAAAGATATAAAATGTCAATGCTATCAATTCTTCATTTTACAGGAGGCAATGCTTTACTTGTACCAGTAGACGACGAAGACCTGTTAGCTGAGGAAGACGACGAGGATGAAGCAGATAAGGTAGATTGTTTATGGTATTAATTACGTCATTTTACATAGCTACGAATATATGCTTGCCTAGTAAGACAAGAAGCGTTTAGAGATGATATCATTATTTCCTAGAATGGTCAAAGTCAAAGGATTTTATGTGTTAAAAATAGATGTAAATATAAAGTAGCTATCTCCATGTTTTGCCGTAAGCGGTGTACAAATATTTAAGAAAATAAAAAATAAAAAAAATAAAATTTAATAAAACGCATGGCATAAAAGAGCCACCTTTATTTAGCACTAGCTTTTGCCCGCGGCTTCGCTCGCGTTAAATTCTGTAGCGCCTTATTGATTTGCAATAGCAACGCTAAGTTTTCCCTTTTCTTCCCTCTTTCTCCCTCACATCCCACTTTTTTCAAATAAAAATTAGCCTATGTCCGTCTCCTGGCTCCCAACTATCTATGTACCAAAATTCATCACAATCGGTTTAGCCATTAAAGCGTGAAGAGGTAACAAACAAACAAACAAACAAATAAACAAACTCACTTTCGCTTTTATAATATTAGTAAGGATTACACGAAACAAGGCTGCCGAAGATAATAAAAAATATTATGTTAAAATTAAATATAGGTATATTGTACCTACTATATTAATAAAAAATATTTAAATAAATCAAAATTAAAGGATAAAAAAAATCCACATTTTTGGTAAATTTACAACAGGATGGCCTGTTGAACATTTACCAAATTTAACCAGTCACTTGGCAGTCACCAGCTACAATTTACTATGTTTTGATTTCCCGTTCAATCATTTCTCTCGAAGTTACAGCCTGTTGAAAATTTACCAAAAATTTAGATTATTTTAGTAGTGTAGATGAAATAGAATAGATATATTGATAATGATGACGATAAAATACTTACTGTTACAGGAGGAAAAGAAATCTTTGAAAGAGAGATTGCAGGCGATACAAGAAGTGACACAGACTGTACAGAACGCGATCGGATACGTCGCCACTTTAGGAGAGTCGGTTAAAAAGTCAGTATAACTTATCTAGCTATGCTTAGCGGTTACATCCGCTGTTCAGTAGGCCTACCATGACGTCTTAAAGCAGAACTAATTCCACTGAGCGAAAGATACAGAGCTATACAGGGTGTCGTCTAGCACCATCTCTTTCCCTCAGTGGAATGAGTTCTGCTTTAAGACGTCATGGTAGGGTAGCACCTCCGAAGTATCATAGCGTGAAAGTGGTCTTTTGAAGGTTCCGTACCTCTAAAGGCAAAAATTGGAACCCTTATTAGATCACTTTGTTATCCGTCTGTCTGTCTGTCAAGACCCTTTATCTCGAGAACGTGAGGAGGTATCGAGTTGAAATTTAAAACCATATGCACACTTAAATCTGTGGTCCTCTTGTGCTGTGAAATCAACCCTCTAAGTTTACGCAGAGAAAAGATATGGCCGTTTATGTTGCAAGTTTTTACGGAACCTTCTGAAACCGACCAGGAAATTGTAAGTAAGAATATTGGAATAGATAGATAGAATATTCTTTATTATGAACACCATACAAATAACAAGAATAACATTAAACAACTTATAAATATGGTGACACAATGGACGGTCTTATCGCTAAAAGCGATCTTTTCAAGACAACCTTTGCATGGATTAAAGGAGGAGAAACAGTACTGGAGGTAGTCTGTGGTGTAACATTTTTCAAAATTAATAGCTACATTTAGAAAAACAATTACTTAAATATACAGTGAAACCTTGTTAAGTGGGACCTGGGTAAGTGAGAAACCTCCATAACTGGACCTCATGCTGAGGTCCCGACACCTTGGCCCTGAATCACCTCTGTTAGTGGAGACCCTGGGTTAGTGGAATACCTCTTTTAGTGAGACTAATTCTCTCGTCCCTTCAAGTCTCACTTATCCAGGTTTCACTGTAAATACATATAATATACATTTAAAATAATAGGTAGTCATTAAGAGCAAAGAAGTATTTAATATTTAGTTTAAGGATAGAGGTAGTGCTTTTTGACCAGAATTTTAAAAGTGGACAGAGTTGAGCGCTCCTAACAGACACGGGCAGGGCATTCCATTGCCGTAGGTACAGCTTGAACTGTAAAGGATTTATCGTAAAAGCTAGTAGGATGCACCGGTCAGTCCAGTCTCAAATTTTCCGATGACCTCAGATATCTATTATCTGTGTCATGAAGGAACTTAAAACGTACGTACGTACGTTTAAGCGGAATATCGCGTGGAATTGGAATATCCCCTATATGCTTCCACCCTGCCTGACCTGACTAAAGACGAAAATATCTTAGAATTCAACATTTTTTTTTTTTTTAATATCTTGGGTCAACTCCCACACGGCTATCTGATCCCAAGCTAAGCAGAGCTTGTGTTATGGTAACCAGACGACTGATATACATACTTATATAATTTATAAATACATACATATTATAGATAAATCACACCCAGACACAGAAGAAACAATCATGCTCATCACACAAAGTTTGTCCTGGGTGGGAATCGAACCCACGACCTCCAGCTCAGCAGTCAGGGCCACTAACCACTAGACCAACAGGCCCGTCAAAAAAGTAATTGTTTGGTATTTACGCTAGCAAACTTTACTACCTGGAACCTGATTGCCTCAATGTATTAGGTAATAGGCACATCAAAAGTTACGATTGGTAAGATAAACGATCTGCTTTATGGCTGCAGGAATTGACCATAAAGAGTTATTACCTGCGCTGTATTATTAAAAAAACCGGCCAAGTGCGACTGGGCCTCGCGCACGAAGAGTTCCGTACCATTTATCTATCAAAAAACATGTTTATTGTATGGAATCCCCTTAAAAATGTGTTATTGGTGTTATATACAGATAAAACATCTGTTAAAAAAAAACTGTCAACTTTCTTACTATAACGGTTCATGAGATACAACCTGGTGACAGACAGACAGATAGCGGAGTCTTATAAAAATGGTAACGTTTTCCCTTTGGGTACGGAACTCCAAAAATTACACAAAATTTACCTTTTTACCGCTAATTTAATGTGTTACGGTTGCAAAACATAATTAATTTACTCAACATTTTGCCTGACACTGGCATGCATTTGAAAAAAAAAAAACTTAATTTCCCCACCTTATTCAAAACTAACTCTACGTTTCAAAAGTGGGGAAACTTTGTCATTGCGTCTGAGGTGGAATTTACGCTTGAGCCGCAGGTGTGGGTGTTAAGGAGTCGAGAACTGCAGCAACAAATGCCCAATGGGGAAGCATTTAGCATTTGTGAGTTAGCCGCATTGTACTAATAACGACTTTGTTTATTTTCAGCTTGACGAACTTCACAGTGCCATATCTAAGTTATTTAGCTATTATGATGTTATTCGGAGCCATGATGGTGTTATACGTCATACCTTTGAGGTACCTGCTTATGGGATGGGGTAAGTCAAACTATACCATTTTGAACCAGCTAGAGTAATAGACGCAAAGAGTAATAGATACAAATTTTATTGAAACTTCTGATCACTTGAAGCAACAAGACTATCAATGAAAAATCAAGGAGTCAAGACGTAGAATATCTACCAAAGTGATTGATTGATTTTTGCACATCTCTTCGCCATTCCACTTGTTTGATGGAACCTAGGCTTTTGGATACAAATATTATATGGTTCGCTGGAGGCGCCTATGTATCACGAAATCTTGTTTAGATTTTAACTTGGCAAATTTTTCTAAACAAATTCTTCTATTTCAGGTATAAATAAGTTCACAAGAAAGATTCTTCGGCCGCATACGATACCTAATAATGAAGTTCTAGACTTATTATCTAGGGTACCGGACGATGAAACTTTGGTAAGAAATGTTAAAGATTCTTCTTGGTATTTTTAAATCAACATTGGTAGAAATGTAGCCTGAATACACAGGGTATTCAGGCTACATTTCTACCAATGCTAGAACATAGACATCGCCTGTGGGGGATGGAAGATACCATAACCATCAACGATTATCCTGATTTTCAAATTAAATCCTACTTATATTATAAATGCGAATGTTTGTGACGATGGATGGATGGATGTATGGATGTTTGTTACTCTTTCACGTGAAAACGGCTCAATAGATCTTGATAAAATTTGGCACCGAGGCAGATGTCTGGAATAACACATAACTTTTTTTCGACATTACGCGGACGAAGCTGCGGGCACCAGCTAGTAATAAATATTATTGTGAAATGAACAAAATTCAAACATAAAATACTTTTTTTTTCAGTTGGACTGCAGAGAACTTAAGCCCCAACCACCGAATGAGCACCGAAGAGATCCGAGGAAGAAGCACAAACCATCGTAACATTCTCCGATCGCGATCCGGAAAAGGGTCCGACACTACGTGAAAAATCTCGGCAATAAGGACATGTAGGGTAGAGAGATATCGATGCGAACTGCTACCCTACCATGACGTCTTAAGCAGAACTTATTTCACTGAGGGAAAGAGATGGTGCTTTCTCTCTTTCTCTCAGTGGAATAAGTTCTGCTTTAAAACGTCATGGTAGGTCTACTGGGCAGACCATACTACTAGACACACTACAGTTCGCCAGAGAGATAAAGGTGCTCTTACACGATCAAATAAAAGACAAACATTTTTTTCTGTTCTTTCAAAGAGCTTAATGTCTGGTTGATTCATGTTATTTGCTTCATAATGCAAATACTATGTATACAGTAATACAATGATCTTTTAGCGTTCGTGAAAAGTGAAATGTACTTAATATAAAAACAAGATGGCGGATTTGTTTCCATTTAAGCCGCGCGCTAAAACGATCTACTTATACATTTAAAAGATTATCTTATCAAGACTAAAATTTCTAACCTCAAATGCCGTTTTCATGAGAGATTAGATACCTATGTTATGCTCGTTGTAAGAGCACCTTTATTGACTGTATTAGACAGAGAGAATTATAATAGTTATTTATATTGTAGAATTATCAATGCTTATTCTTTAGGAATAAGCAACGATTCCTGTCAAATAATTGTCGAGATTTAGTATAGGTATTTATAAAAGGGTTTTAATATGTTTTTCAAAAAAAAAGTAATAGTTACAAGAAAACATGTCAGAGTTTTTTTTTATAACTGACAACATTCTTTTATCTCTCAAGCTGTATTGTTTTTAAATACTTGTTTTGCCTCGTGAGTGAATAACCACCACTATTAGATACTTATAAGATTGGTTTTGTTAATCCAAAAAAACTTATAAATATTGTTTTATTCTCCGAGGACGTTCTTATTCTAAAAAGAAATTGTGATTTTAAAAGATCTTGTGACAGAAAATAATGAAAGTGGTTTTTATAAAATAAAAATAAATGATGACACCAATTATTGTAAATAATAAGCAATATTCATTGTATAATGAGTACTGCAATAATATTGATTTAAGTAAATATTTCTTCCATTGTTTTCCATAATATTTAATATTCTTAGCTAGAACATGCTAGTTGAATTTCTATTAAAATCTTTGATGTGAAAAACACTGCAATATAAAGTAAGTTTGCAAGACAAAAGTTAGAATACATTTCGACAAAAAAGCTACCAATGAAACCGTTTTTAGTCCTGGCAACACTAATTTAGCTGTCAAGTGAGGTACGGTGGCGCCACAATTACACGATTGCAGCGCAACTATTAATTTACTACGTTTTTATGAAACAATTGTAATGAGTGGCAATGTTGTTCGTTTGTTGTCAAACTGCCAATCTATTTATCTTAAATATTTAGCCAATCACTTAGGTGGATTCGCTATATGCTAACAAAAATCCAAAATGGCCGAATGATAACATATGTGTAAATAACTGGAGTTATCGGAATGAAGTTAAGAATTTTAAAAAAAGCTCCAAATTCCTCATTAGATGTTGCATTTAAGTCCCAAATTGTATAAAATCCAATAGATCATAATACTAACACGTAGATAGGATTTTTTAATGACGCCATTTTTGTAAGAAATGTTATTGTTGTGTTGATGTTAATATTTTTAAACGTGAGTACCTATTTACTAAAAAAAAAGTAACCATCATAGCATAGCTCATTCCTCTACACTACACCATAAATGTTATAGTATAAGACTGAGACCAATCTCATTAATTACTTGAAGAGGATAGATAGAAAATCATGTTTGTACTTTTATTCTAGTTGAGTATTTAACTATACGAAAATAAATCTTTATGTCAGCTTTCCTTCAGCTGGTTTCTCATTCCAATTTATAAACTAATTCTAGTTTAGTGTTAAGCCCGGTTCAAACGATTCTAGTCCTTAGTAGAGTGTGAACCTTTACTTGTTAAAAGTACTCCTGTGACATTAAACCACACACTTCACTGACGACTGGAGTCGTTTAGGAAGCCGTTAGATTATCACTAATAACTGTTGTTTCTATATTCAATCTCTATTTTAATCCGTGACACAATCAAAAAAAGAATCAATGTTTACAATTTCTTGTCTCAAAATTGTCGCACAATATCATGCACAAAAATTTTCAAATTAAAATCTGTGATGTACACACTTCTAGTTAATTATCAAAAATTGCCAAGATTATTTAGAAAACCTTTGTTACAAATCTTAGGTAAAGTTATGTGCTAAATGTGCGAAATTATGAGCTGAAGAATGGAAAAAAGTATTAAGCACTACACCGGGGCGAATCCCGGTTGTGAAAATTCATTGGCATCAAATATATTTGTTCTAAAAGCAGATCGAGGGTCATAAATTCAACTGTCGAAATGGACATAAAGCGCGCTGTTGGATTACAGTCAAAAATCAACAGCATGCTCAATGTGCCTTACGACACTTAAATATTGAACGTGATCGTTTGACTGTTAAAATGAGTATGACACGGGATGCGCCAGTGTTTTTCTAAAGCATATCATAATGCTGTATCATGCTACGCTACCAATCAATTGTCCATTCAAATACCTATAGCACGGCCAACGAGAAGCGATACCAAATGTAAACAAAACCCATGCTAAAACCCCATCTAAAATGGCCGCCCGAATGTTGGCGAACCCGTCTTAACGTTGTCATGTTTTTGCCGGGAGAACGAGACATTACGACAAAGGCACAAGATGGAAAGAGCTAAATATTAGATTGTCAACGCCACAGTTGTTCTTTAGGTTAATGACCTTTCGTATCGCTTCTCGTTGGCCGTACTATAGTTGTTATTTATTTTATTAATGTACCTTCTGATACAAAAGATAAGATTTATATTTCTGAATGAACCATTCCTAGGTAGGCACCAAACATAATCAATAAAATTAGAAGTTTCAAACTGCGGGCAGTTAAGAACTGATTATATCATGTGAACAAACCCCAACTAAACAACCATGACATTATTTTATTCCGTAATCATTCATTTGTTAATTACTCCTTCAATATAACGCACAGACGTGTTATTTGAATACTTGAACTAATGCCAACTGCTAATTAAGAGATCATTTGTTTTTAAACTAGTCATTCGCTTTTTCTAGGCTATGTTCCTGTTTGTGCCTTTTGTGTACGAGAATAGTTTTAAGTCAAGTTACCAGCGAAAGTGGCTCCATCTAAAACTTGTAGTTCACTAGCTAATGGCTAGGTGGCGCTGCAACTGTCTATTACTGACCTCGTGTACAAAAGGCTTTAGTTTCTAAGTATTATATTTTTTCTAGTGTTACGCACGGCCTGCACGGATCTCTAAGATACAATGCACCTAGCACATCTCATTACTTACCTAAATATATTTTGTATACCAGTGTATTTGTGATAATAAACAATAATTATTCTTGTTATGAATATAATTATTATTGTGTTGTTGCTTGTTTGTCCTAGGGGTGGCCAAGCTACCGAAATTTGATTATGTATAATTGTAATGGACCGTCAAGTTCGATATATAAGCAAGAAATAAACGTATCAATTTACCCTACACAAGGCATAAATAGCTATGCTAAACAAGAACGGGATGCAAAAGTGGATCTCGGTCTGCATATTATTTAACTATTTTCTGAACAATAAACATCGTTTAGAATAATACCAACATTGAATAATGAAGCAAAGTCTAATGAAAAATATTATCACTCTATAACATAATTTAAAAGTAAACTACAATCCTTTTACAGTTATTTTACTCCTGATTTTGCGTAACTACTTTATTCTCGTTTTCATAACGTTATTATCGGGTTGCCACTGCCAAGGGTAATATAACTGTAAACGGACTGTATCATTGGTACTTGGCCGAGTTTTAAGTGTTATTATGTGTGACAGAAAAGTCATAAAAATATGCTTTAGCTTATCAAATATTACCTCCAGTCCATTTCAACGTATCAAACAAATATTATTTTTATGGAGCACAAAGATAATAATGTTAACGCTTACATATTTTAAAGAATTAAAAAAATATGAGAAGACTTTGATTGCCTTTTATTTTGTTTTAATCCAAAATTTCTCTAAGTACTATTAGTACTAGGACAACAGATAAGTGTAAGTAGTACTATAAGTACTACTTACACTTATCTGTGCAAATGGGAAAGAACAAAACTCAATAAATGTACAAGGGTTCCGTACCTCAAAAGGAAAAACCGAACCCATATAATAGGAACACTTTCTAATCTGCCTGTCTGTTTGCCTGTCAAGACCCTTTGTCTTGGGAAGGCGTGGAAGTAAGTCTAAGTAGTTTATTTTTACCATGCACTCAACAATGTGGTCCCTTGGATCTGTGAAAAAATCTACCCTAGTGGTAACACGTATCAATTTCTCAAATATGTACCAATAGCACCAGCAGTGCCATTCAAGTGGTACAAAAGGAATAGACACTTATTTGTTACCGACAAGGCACACCATCACATGAAACCGTAGTTTCTGTGTCCTATAGAAGCGATCCGACACATTCACCGACTGCTACTCTTGGTCCTCGTAACCGTAGTTGCTGTGTCCAGTGGGCGGTGGCAGTTGATATCATACTGGTTATATAAAAATTGGTAAATCGTCCTAAGACACAAAAGTGTCTTCAACTTTTAGTTTCCGAACATTTATTGATTCGGCAACGACTATGTGTCAAGAGAGCAAAAAGGTAATAAAATTAACATCTGCGCAAGGACTGGCTGACTGTATACTGCACTATTATTATTATTTGACGGCACGGTTGGTGCAGTGGCTGGGCGATCGGCTGCTGCGCTGCGTGTCGCGGGTTCGATTCCCGCACACAAATATTTATATGACTTGCAGATTGTTGTTTCGCGTCTGCCTGTTTGTGTAAGTGAGTTCTGAGTTTAAATGTTTTTAATGTACCCACGATACAGAAGAAATTTTTATTGTGGGGCAAAGTTTAAAAAAAAAAACTAATTATTCATTGGTAGCTTGTATCCGACATTACACAAAAGTGTGTGTGTGTGCAACTGTACTATTAAAATGTGAAGGTTGACACTCAAAGGTAGCTGTTCTAAGAATTTTACTCTTTGGACGCATATTTTCATCAGTCAACTTATCAACGATCTAGCTACTTTTCTTCAATATACTCTTGTTTTGCCGAATAGGATTTTGGCTCACAGTTCGCCAAGTATGCGACACTTATGTCCTGCCCAATCCAATTTGAGTTAGGCAGGTCCTTGAACCCCATCGGATAAATTGTTTTGATGCTCAGTATTGTGTTTCGATAATGATCAAGCCTTCGACTTCTAGATGTTAGTCAAATCGAAGACTGTGCCAGTAGGTAAAGACAGAACAATACACAATGTCCACGAGTGTGCGTTCAGTGCATCCATCCTTTAATAGTATCTTCATGAAGCAGTAGGTCGAACAGTAGAATACGTTTACCAATAGGCAATAGCTCTTCGAGGCGTGTTTAGGACATGTTGCATTGGCTCACCATTTATTTATTTTTTTCGTGTGGGAAATCATCCAATGACTTCTCCCGCTCTGGGCGGAGCGGGGGGGGCATGTCAGACTTGTACTGACTAAAACCCACCCACGTTCCTTCTATTGCCCTTTACGTTCCGAGGCCGCGGTATCTCTTTCGAACAACCCGCAACCCATAAGCATCCCATTAAAATAAATTTCACGGCAGAAAACTAATTGGGCTCAGTTAGAATTTTCGCTTAATTCATTATATAAATTTGGAATTAATATTTACACTAGCTGTGCCCAGTGGTTTCACCCGCTGCTCACTTAGGGGTATGAAAAACAGTTAAAAAATGTTGGCCGATTCTCAGACCTTCCCGCGTATGTACACAAAATTTCGTTTAAATCGGTCCAGCCGTTTCGGAGGAGTATGGGAACGAAAACTGTGACACGAGAATTTTATATATTAGATAATCAAATTAACTCGACTCGTTTGAATTAATTATGGAACTATTTATTAAATTTTAATGTGGCAACATTCATTTTCGTACTAGAAATTTGGTTCCGCTTAATGTAATATTTTAAATGTAGAATACCTTTAAGGAAACGTGTTTTAGATTGTGCTATGCGTAATTGCAATACTGTTTGGAGCTATTGGATGCACTGTTAATATCGTTTAAATGACCATGATCTTAGTATTCGTGTTGACACAAAATCGAATTCAGTCATATAACTCAATGATCGTAGTCTTGTTTTTTTATCTTTGAAAACTAAATTTATTGGTCGTAATAACAATTTACAACTGAGATTATGGAAACTATGAATTGACTCTGTCAGGGTATTTTAATAATAAGCCTGGTAACACTATTAAAAAATTAGAGGCCGCCATTATTTTTCTGTCATTACCTTGTCAACGAGCCGTGGTTGTAGATCGCTACAGAGCCAATTTATAATTCCAGTAAAATATAAGTTTCACAAGGAAAATGTCAGCTAAATTGCAAGATTATAGGATTAATTTAGAACGCGCTCTCAACGACAAAACCAAGCCATGGGCGAACTACCTCGACGCGGCGGAACGAAAAACCGGCGTCAACCGGGTATATCTCTTCGCTGGTACGTAAGCTTTTTATTTCACGTTTATTTATATCTTTAGCAGTAGTTTTGACGTTTTATTTTGTGTTGTGCAGGTGCAGTGGCGTTCACTGGTTTATATTTAGTGTTCGGCTTTGGAGCTGAATTGATTTGCAATTCGATTGGTTTCGTTTACCCGGCCTATATGTCTATGAAAGCACTGGAGTCGCCACAGAAGGACGACGATACTAAATGGCTGACTTACTGGGTGGTGTACGCATGCTTCTCTGTGATCGAGTACTTCTCCGACCTAATCGTCGGCTGGTTTCCGCTCTACTGGCTAATGAAGGTTAGTAATTACCTCCATATGTTACAAAGCATGCTTTTTAACACGAGTGCTACTGTTACGAAACTACAAGTAACAGTCATTGTCATGAATATTCTGCTCATAACCGAAAACGTCTATTATTCCACTGAAATTATGTAGATGTTGCAAAAACGTGTCTTGCTTTGATTATTGTAACAGCAGTGCCTTTCACAATTTAGAGTAGATATGACTCAAAATCGAGACAGTTTGAGATAAATTATCTTTTTGCTCTTATCTGCTTGTAATGCTTAACAAATACTATGCAGGATGGACAAAAGAAAATAATGATGTTATCAACTTCACCTCAAGAGAGTTACTTGCATTACTTATCTCTAAAGAAATGCATCTTAGTAACATTTTCAGACATTATAATCTCAACAAGATAGTGGCAAGTAGGTATCATATATCATTAGATTATAGACTTATATAAAGTTTCTATAGTTCAAAGTCAAAGCCAGTCTATAAATTACATTTAAATAATCGAGATTGTTATCCATCGTTAGTAGGTAACATTTGGCCTAATTATTTTATAATGGAGTTCCCATTATGTTTAATTAAGTTGAATGTTGAACCAGTTTTTGACTTTTAATGAGGTAAATAGAGTACAGTGTATGGTGTAATGTGATATTATGTACTTACCTAATTTGAATGCCGTAAGAGTCACAATTGTATGGCAATCTATAATTTTTAAATGTCTGTTGCATGGCAAGCTCTCAGAATGTACAATAGGGAATATAATAATGATAAGTAACATTTCTTTCAACAGACTTCCTCTTAGAAAATTAACTTTAATATTCAAAATCAAAATATTTTTATTTCACATAGGCCTACATGGGCACTTATAAAATGTCGAAAGAGATGCACGGTTGGGGTTGGTTGTTTCCTATGGAGAAAAACCGGCAATAAACTCCATGGTTACTCTTTTAAAATCATTTGGTTTTACAATGTTGTTGATTAATATTATTGCTTGAAGTATGTCTTTACACTGTTTATCGAGTTATACTCAGAGGTGTGACTAAGGGCCAACAGTATGGTATGGGCATAGGTGACCAGACTGTACTGAACATCATTAAGAGTTGATTAAAAGGGCAAGCTAAGCCATAAGTATTGCCATAGCTATACAAAATGTTGTGGCTCATCCCTTCAGGAATATACTCCTGTGTTGTAACTGTCAGTAGTCTAATTGTTATAAACCAATTGTGCTAAGTTGAGAGGTGGTCTCTTTATAAATTGAACAAGATTTTTCAATAAAATAAAATTGTTGCCGTTAATTAAAAACAAATACAATGAATTATCTCTGGTCCATTCTATTTTTAAATTATGAAGTTCAATAACAACATAAATGCAGACAAACAGATAAATTATGACCTCTGTTAGCATGTCATAATGCACTTTTTATGCTTACTAAGCATGTGTTTGTAAAAACTTGTAGTGAGGAGATAATGTCTGAATCATCAATCACAGACCACAGTACAAAGTTCAATGTTACTACTAGCAATTGCTACATCATACAATTTTTAGTAGCAGGTATTATTGAATACCACATACTGTAGTCCATTCTTATAGTACTTCAGTAGACTTTAAAAACAATACAATACATAATTCTTTTCCCATGAGAATTCATTCTTTAGTATTTATATAAGAACTTATTTATGTGCATTGTATTGGATGCCCTTTCATTTGGAATTTAGATTTATATATTTTCATTTAATATTTATGAATTTTATGATGTATGTCAGAATTTAGATATTTATGTTAGAATCTTTAACTAAATATTGCTGATTACTACTACTATACCTACAAAAATAATGAAATCAAAACACTGTTTAGATGCCAACACTAGACTCATCCATTTGTAAATTTTCACTTATGGATTTAAATGTGGGGATCTCATTTGAGATTGACTTTACAAAATGTTATAGGAGTAATTGCCAATTGCTTTTACAGGTTTAGAAAAAAAAAAACAATGCAGTGGGTTAATGATAACTACATAATACCTATGTACCTGTGGTCTAACAGTGATGGCTAATATATCCGGCAAAGTTCATTGACTCATCACCATTGAGAGTGTCCTTCATTGTCAATCCTACTAATATTACGAATGCGATAGTTTCTGAGTATGGATCAATCCGGGTTGCGGGTTGTTCGAAAGACATACTGTGGCCCCGGAACACAAAGGGCAAAAGAAGGAATATGGCTGGATTTTAGTCAGCAGAAGACTAACACTCCCTTCCGCTCCACCCAGAGCGGGGAAAGTTACTTGATGATTTTCCACCTGCCAAAATTAAAAGGATCCTACTAATATTATAAATGCGAATGTTTGTGAGGATAGATGTATGGATGTTTGTTACTCTGTCACGTCAAAACAATTGAACGGATCTTGATGAAATTTGGCACAGAGGTAGATTATATTTCTGGAATAACACATAGCATACTTTTTTTTCGATCATCACGCGGCTGAAGCCGCGGGTGCCGGCTAGTGGATCAAAGAATGTTAGTTGCTCTTTCACACAAAAACAACTACATAAATAGATTTGGATGAAATTCGACACACAGATAGTTTATAACCTTCATTAACACAGTCATATGCTATTTCTTTTTCCTGCTTTAAGTCAAACCGCAAGGTACAGCTATTTTTGTATAAAAACATTGTGAAATATTTAGTAAAGCCACAATCTCATAGCGATTGAGGCTTTAACTTTATCTAAGATCACAATGTACATCCTGATAGTTACTAAACCTAGTAACATACAATCAGTAGACAGCAATTTCTTTAGAAAAAGATAAATAAAATGTCCCGACATGGCTGACACATATTTTTTTAAATTGATAATAATACGTGTATGGATTAGATTGCATCATTTTTTGTAAACTCTGGTCATTGTTCGTCATTGCTAAAGATTAATGAACTTTTGACGTGTATCTATAAATATTGTGATAATGGTTTTGGCGTGAGAATTACGGGGAGGAGAATACTTTAGAAGTTTTCGTACACTGTTCAACTATTAACCATAGTTAAATAAAAATTTGGCACACAGGTAGACTGATGTGGGTTAGGAAAAGTTTTTATAAAATATCGGCTGTAATCTACTAGCGTATGCTTGCGGCTTTGCCCGTGAAGTTCAGTAACCGTCTCAATCGCCTTTGAGTAAATCCAGGTTATAAACTACCTATGTGCCGTATTTCATTTATATCCGTTTAGTAGTTTTTGCGAGTAACATTTTTATCAAGACTAAAAAACATCCATACATAGATCCTCACAAACTTTCGCATTTATAATATTAGTAAGAATTAATATACCTAGATAATTTTATCAATAACTTGAAATTAAGTTGCCATGCTAATAAGCTATCGCCCTCCATTCCAACACACCTACATTAATGTCTGTTCATACCTGTAAACAACTCAATTGACAGTGAAGCATTTGACCTAATGTTCGTACGTGTTCAATGTTCATATATTTGGCCAGAGATGTAGTAATAGTTTAATGTCCTACAAAAAAATTGTAGACTGATATCTGACACCTATTTCTGCCGCCAAGCACCTTTGTTGTGTTCCGGTTTGAATGCGGTTTCATTGAAATTACAGACGCATGCCATTTCAACGGTTTGCCTTTGCCTGGGAGTGTAGGTTATTAATATTAGGAATTTACGTTTGAACTATTTCGGGAAGAGTTCACCAAAAATAGAATCGAAAAAAAGTATCCTGTCTATGTGTCATTCCAGACTATAATCTCCTCTGTGCCAAATTTCATCAAGATCCATTCTGCCGTTTTGACATGAAAGAGTAACAAACATCTATACAACCATCCATAGATAGATAGAAGATAGAATATTCTTTATTATGTACACCATACAAGTAATAAGAATAACACTAGACAAACTTATAAATAGGGTGACACAATGGGCGGTCTCATCGCTAAAAGCGACCATCCTCACAAACATTCGCATTTATAATATTAGTAGGACTGACTAAGACGAGGCTTTTGTTGCAGATCTTACTTTATCTTCATATTTGCACACATTGCATTGCGTGCGCATAAAGCAAGAGTAATATAATTAAGAGGACTTATAACAAAGAGTAGCAACGCTACGCTAGTCATTGTTCGCAATCATTCTAGTTCACGGTCGTAAAGTGCATGTATTCACTTAGTATCACATTATCGCTATCAGCGTCTTCTATTAACACTTGTCCATTAGGCTGATTTGTAGAGCAAATCTGGAATAGTCGACTTCGTAATGGGTTTATCACTTTTGACAACAATTTTAGTACAATGACGTTCATCATTTGACGAACTTTTGTTAGTCTAATGACGCTGACAGGGTAAAATGCCTAAGGGTCTTTTGCGGATGGGAAATCATTAAATAGCTTGGAGCGGACCCACCCATGTTCCTTCTTTTGCCTTTTGTTCCGGAACAGACGGACGCGGTATATCTTTCGTACAACCCGCAACCCCGGCAGGCGGTGGCTCTGTCAGGTCCCTCTGCTTAAATGTCTTTAGGCTTCAGTTTCTGTTTTGGCCACGCAACCAAAAGTCAGAAGGAATAACGAAACTAAATAATTTAAAATAAACAAACTCTGACAAATCTAAATTGTATAAATGTATAAGTTAATAAACTGACATTGTCACTTACATTATTTATAACATGTTACTATTAATTTTGAATTTTTGATAGAAATAGAATGTAACCATAGTAAATATCCTCAAATTTTATAAATACTAACAATAACAGTGTCATTTTGTGAATTGACACTCAATTTCAGGATGGTAATGCAATTAAGAGGCTGATCAAACTAGTGTATATGCAAACTATATTATACTAGTTTAAGGTTCTATGGGCTTATGCCATCCAAAATAAAGTTTATTCATTCATTCATTCAGCTACAAAATTTTCACCTCAAGGTTGTCTTATGTTGATTTCAAGTAACGTTTGCCAGACAATAGAAGGAAGTACCTGCTCGCATGTAAGCAGGTTGATTTCTATTGTTTAGATATTGACAGGATGAAGTGCCTGTTCTCTTAAAAAGAAAATGGGATTATTCTATTGAAAAAACACCATCATAATTTTCTTGCCTTTGTCCGATTCTATTTGGAGTCGATGCAACACGTTTTCTTCTTCCATTCTCCCCTATCAGACGACACGGCATCACTGAAAAAATATACTGACTTTAATTTCCATTAAGGAGAGGAATTTCAGAATTCCTTTCATAATGCTTAATTTTGTTGTATCAAAATCTTGTTAACATTTCCCTACAGAAGTGTGTATTTGGAAATTCGAAATAACAGCATTACTGAATGCTTATGGAAGTATATAAGTACGTAAAGACTTTTTTTTTGTGTTTGTTTTGGCTCGTGCTCAAAACGGGGGAATCGATTTTGACGATTTTTTATTAGCAGATAGCGAGTTACAAGGAATAATTGCAGGGTTTCGTGCAAACAAAGTAAAACTATGAAATGAATAAAAGAAAGATATTTAAAATTAGTAGTTATATTTTTAAAACAATAGCACGCAGACAAAGGTTGCAAGAATAAGATATTATTATTATTAATTATTGTTTATTCCAGGTATTAACCCATAATTATAATTATTACAATGTATTGTTGAATTAAATTATTACATCAAAAAGATAAAAATAAATTATAAAAATTAAGTTACAATATTAATATGATTTGAAAATATGTGAAACACTAATTTCTAAAAAAGCCATTTGTTTTTCCGCAGTGCATCTTCATCATATGGTGCTTCATGCCGACCGAATACAACGGCTCGCTGATCATCTACAACCGTATCATTCGCCCCTACTACCAGAAACATCATGGCCGCATCGATGACATGGCCAACTCTGGTATGTACACCAAACTCTTACCACCACCAAGAGCTAGTATTCTTGGCTAGTAAACGGGTCGGTCTTCTGAATTCAAGGAGCGTTCGTCGAGGTTAGAACGATGAGTGACCATTTCTAACATGCTAACTCCGGGCCTAGCTGTTAAGGTGAAAGCGACGGGGTAGCCCGCGAAATTCATATGTTCTTTCGTTTTTTTTTTCGCATATTGCAGTTCAGTGTGAGGTTGTATATTTATTAAAATATGCAGAGCTATAACCATTAAAATTACCTTTACAACCATAAATGTACATGTAATCCCATTAGGTTTTTCATGACATACCTAGTTATTTAATGGGATTAATGAAACTTGAAGGGGGTTGTATTGATGATTTTAAGTATAATATAATAAATCGCGATTTGTATTTTAATCAACATACAGCGTGACAATGAAAATTCAAATTCCAAAAAAAGAAAACTTGAATTCCGCAGGCTACCCTGACGTATCCCACTTAAGCTGTTGGTGCCGGCTGTCAGTCGTAGCTCTTTAGGTTAGAAGGAAGCCAGAAAGTCTTGCAGTCTTACCGAGGGGCATCGGTTTTATCCAGTAGCTAGATCGTGAAAGTCAAATTGGCTTAATGCTAGGCCCGCATTTGTAGCTGCTCGCTAAAAACTTATGCGATCGGCGTATTCCTCTGCCCATAGTACAAGAGTCAGTATAGCATTACAGTTTAAGACATCGTTCTTTACTCCTGCATTACTAAATACAGAAAACTTACTATGTAGGTTTTTTTTCGGTACCGAAAAACGGAACAATTAAACTTAAAATTATACTGGAAATGTGTTCTGTACAAAAATGAGATTATTGCCAGTAATTTCAGTCAAACTTCATGAAAGTCACACAAGATTTCTTATAAAACATCGTTTATTTCTAAAAGGCCTTGAGATTTTCTTCGGGAGTTATGTGAAATATTTTAGACCGTTCCAATAAAATTAATCTTTGTTGGAAAACTATTTATTAATTAGTCTTTATTAGCCGGTTAGCGTGTTTTAATTAGAAATTAGAGTGAGGATATGGAATTTTGGTAAGGGTTTATATGAATGGGTAAATTATAAAACTAAATGAACTTGAAAACAGGTCTCCGAGGAAGTTACAGTAAATGAAAACCATAAAAAAAAAACAAATTTATTTTACTCTCTTATGGACAAAATATTTAAGGGAGACGTTTTGGTGTCAAAGTTGAATTAAAATTCCTAAATTTTAGGTCTGGAGAAAATTCTGAAGTCTGCCGACAAACATATTGATAAAACTGTTAAAGCTGTTACCAAAACATTGAAGGAGCTTTAAAACAGGTACACAAAGTACAATTTAGCTCAGCAAGCTTTGCATGGCGATGGGTAACCGCATTATGTATAAAAACATATTATATGTTGCTATTTTGTGTCGTAATAAGGGTTTTTTTTTTGTTATTTATGGGTTTCAGTCCTTCATACACTTTTTTCTGTATTACAACCATACGCAATTTAGTTATGCTTAGCTGTGTTGACTATTGCATCGGTACAAATGACTGCAGTAAAGATTGTTCAAACCAACGTACTCATTTAAAAACGCTGTCCTTCCTGGCTTCGTTGTAGGTCGGTCATACATTGTTCTTGGAATGTTTTAAAGACCCCGCATACATCAGATTATTTGTCCATTTCGTAAGCTTTTAAATGATAGTAAAAGCAGGCACTGCTCTGTGTTCGTAACCTGATGTTCCACATGAGTTGCGCTTTAGTGAAACTTGGGCGAAAAGGATTCGTCGAGCTTTGGCAAAACTAGGTCTTTTAGCGTAGGTACTTAAGTTTGCCCATGAATTTAATTCTCTATGCTTACCTATAAGATTGCCCCACTTTAGACAAGTATATTTCTATAGAAAAGTTAAAACCATAGTGTTTTTAGAAAGTTAATATAATTTTCTTAAAACATTGAGAACTTCAGTAATATAAAATTTGCTCTAAGAATGTTGTTGAATCTTTTAAAAATACAATGACAGTTTAATTTAATTAAATTTATTTTAAAATAGGTACACGTACTACTACAAGAACAAAATATTCGTCATTCTCATATGTTAATTAATAAAGTGAACAGGTTCCTATAAAATGTCAATTACAAGGTAAGGCAATTTCATAGGTCAGCTAGATAGTTTCTTTTTTTTTTCAATATATTTTTGAAGTTGTTTCTCCACGATCAGCCACCGTGGCACGCGCGGTTAAGGCTGCCAATGCTAAGATAAATGATTCCGTGAAAAGAATGGGCTAGAAGGAGGTGGATCGCGCCGAGATATGCATATTGTTTGTTGTACGTTTTATTCTTTATTTATTTTTTCTCGTAGTTCGTATTACATCGTGTACTTTGCTCTGAAGCAGAATATACTAGAATTATTTTTATTTTTCACAGATATTTTAAGTGTTTAGGATTATTAGTGTTGTGTAGTAATGATGCAGAACAATAGACACAACATCGATCACGTTACGATCTTGGCATCCCAAGATCTACACTCGATAAAACGATGGCGCTTTCTAAAATATAAGAACTTTAACAACGAAGTATGATAAATGCTGATGATTGAAATGCAAACCAGTTAGTTTTCTTTGTATGATCCTGAGTAAAACCACTTGTCCACAAGTTTTTGAACGAGAATTATAAACACGAGTGCGCGGTGTAAACGTTACGTTAAATACGGACAAAATTTACACTCGTCTAATATTGAAAATGTACTTACATTTATGGTTTTTGATTTTGTCGCCAAAGAAAATCGTAATCCTTACTAATATTATAAAAGCGAAAGTGAGTGTATTTGTTTCTTTGTTACCTCTTCTCGCTTTAATGGCTAAACCGATTTTGATGAATTTTGGTACAGAGATAGTTGGGAACCAGGAGATGGACATAGATTTTTTTTAAAGTGGGATATAAGGGAGAAGAAAAGGGAAAACTTAGCGTTGCTATTACAAATCAATAAGGCGCTAGGGTAAAAACTGCAGGCAGCAGGTACTGTGTTAACCGAATTTAACGCTAGCGAAGCCGCGGACAAAAGCTAGTGTTTTATAGTTTTTTATTTATTTAAATATCGACGTATTTATTCATTTACTCGACGTTTACGCTGCTCACTTCTGCCTAGGGTTTCACTTACCTCCGACCACAATGCAGGGGCGATTGCACCTATATTGTGCAATCAATATATGTATTTATGATAGCATATTAAATAAACTTTGCATCTAATTGCCGGGTAAAAGATAACTCTTAATATGTTTTATGAGACCGACTGAGGTATGTTCATGAATGCATTCCGAATGACGTATCGACTACTCGCAATTACGACTTTTTGTTGTTTTACTTGTGGAAATCCTCATTGGGGTCTGTCAGACTCCTTTTGACTAAAACTACACTGTATACCTAACCGTCACTTCTAGCTGGGGTTTTGTAGAGAGTACAAATGTCCAGACGGACATAATTGTACTCTCTACAATCGCCCCAGCAGCAGTGACGGTTTGCTTGTGGCTTACCCTCTCAGGTAGAAAAGGAAGAGTGACCGGTTTCTCCTCTCTTATTAGTTCAAGCTCGTTAACCTTTTCCGCCCGTCTGTCACTCTAATATTTGGTGTAGGTTCTTAGTTATATTCAAATGCTCACCGATACGAGTGCACTATTGTAGATTATTAGAAAAGTTCAAACTATCTTGTTTTCGGAAAAGTTAGTTTTCGGTGGCTAACCTGTAGTATTAAAAGTATTAAACTACTGTATTGTGTGTAATCAATACCAACGCAAAATACGCACTTTTGGGGTTTAATGCAAATAATGTGTACATTTGATTTTTGCCTTGTGGTCCCCGGTGATACAGATCGCCAATCACAAAACAAAGTCTGTTATCTTTGCATATCTGAGAATATACCAAAATCTGAACTTAAATTTGGCAAAAATTTCACCGCAAAGCATACATCGATGCACTTTGTTAAACTGGGAAGGCATCGACAGTATAGAAAAAAAATCGTCAAAAAGTATATCTTTTCTAAATAAATCAAAACGTTTAATTAATTTCAGGACAATGTACAGGGTCAAGGTGCCACAAATAGTAAAGTTTCCTATTTATTACCAATTACAAGGTAAGGCATTTGTCTTAGGTAAGCTTGTAAACTCTTTTGGTATATTATATTATTTAAAGTGATTTCTCTATGCTCAGCAATCATGACGCCTAGTAAAAGGTGCTACAACCAAGATAGATAGTTGTGTAAGAAAGCTGAAGGGATCGCGCCGATAGTTTGTTGTATGTTTCATTTATGTTAACTCGAGTAGTTCGGTTTTGTCGTGTATTTTGATTTGCGGTACAGAATATTAGAAGTATTTTAATTATTAACTTTTTTTGTGAGCCAATGTGTAACATGAACGCAAGACTTCCCTTGTGGTCTCTCGGACCGTGAAACAAAACAATTGTTCTTCCAGTTTTTGAAATTTGCAAAAAAAATGTTAGTATAGACGCGATTAGCTGCAAATAAAAAAAAATTGAATTCAGGGAACAACATTTGTTCAGTTCAGTTGCATGGTTCTAAAGACTACTCGGGAGGTCTTTCGTTTGTTATGTTACAACCTGTATATCATTATTGCGTTCATAGTTATGCAGAAAATAGACACAACATCGCCCACACATTTATATGTAAACATAAAGCGGCATCCAAAATTAAGGAACTTGGCAGATCTACACTCAAAACGCTCTTATTATTAAACTAAAATATCAGAACCTTAAACCAGCAGTTTTCAACCTCTGGTTTTGCATGGTAAACAAAATATTGTAGAACAAATGACAGAAAGTTTTTAAAACGTTTCATGGGGCGAGCCTTTGTGAGGAATTCCACAAGAGAAATAGATAGGTGTTATTGTGAAAAGGCAATAAAAATGTTCAACTTTCAAAGGTCATGTAAGACTCTCCCGGGTAGACAGAGGTAACAACAATTTATTTTATCTGTTAGAAATGAATACTACCTAGGAATAAACATTTTTAAGCTATTGCATAGCTTCTATCGCGGGCCTTGAGCGTGGAGACCGAATCCAGAAATTTCGTAACGAAAAAGCTTAACAAGAAATTTTCACTACGAATACCTACGGTCAATTATTTCAATCACGATTCCAATATTCTTTTAGCGTGTATAGAATCGGATAGTCATCTTGTTTTTTCTTTTTGCGAGTTCTTTTCATCGGAAGTACTTTTTAAATATTATGTATATTTAGATTTTTTATTTATTAATTGCATAAGTTTTCTTTTATTTATTGCATTATATTTTTTTTTCATTTATTGTACAAGTTGATGAAAAATGCTATGCTAATAGCTTTACCGCGGCAGTCCCCGGGTGCCACACTTTTTTTTTTAATGCCAGCGCATAATCTACCCGCATGCCCTCCACGCCAAACCACTACTCGTTTTTGACACATATTTGTGCCGTTGGCGTCCAGGGCGTGCGTCTAAATGTGCCAATAGCGTTCAAAAGGATAACGATCATTTATTGTATTTTTAACCGACTTTAAAAAATAAGGAGATTTTATAATTATGTTCGTTACGCAATTTGTCCGGAAATTGTAGGCTATTTAAAAAAATATTTTTAAAATTTAAAGGGGATCCCCTATCAATGTTATCTATATTGCTTCGATGGTTAATGAGTTATCTTTTATAATACATATTTTTTCTTTTAATGCATATGGATGATTTGATTATATCTTTTTTTGTAGCAATGGAATACTCAATAAAAATTTGCGTAAATAAAAACGCCGACTTAAAAAAAAAATACTGAAGAAACGGAAAATAGTTACTTCCAGAAGTCTGTGACTTTTTTTTTAATTCATATATTCATAAGATGGAAAAATAGTTTATTTCCAGTAATCAGTGGCCAAAAATAGTTTTTGGCCACTAATTACTGGAAATAAACTATTTTTCCATCTTATTAGTGTATCATGGAAGTCAAATTTATTGCAATTTTTTTTTGTTTTCTTGGCTCAAGTTACATAAGTATAGAAAGAAATCAACATACGCAACGGACTTGGCATCCTAATATCTTCTAACATAACAAATCTTGTGCCCTATGTATACTCATTGTCACGATGTTTCAACCAATCCTAAAGCAGTAGGACAAATGTATTCAACTAAAATATTTTTTTTTTCATGAATAAGTGAAGCAAGATAGTACAAAAAAAAACATAAAACTGGTTTGCATTTGAATCTGACGATTGTAAACTAAACCTTCGACTTGAAAAAAAACACTACAAAACATAAAATTAATACTTTCGGGAGTTGGTTAATTTTGTTTGTTTGATATACACTTAATTTTGCCACTGACTTCCGGAACATTAGCGTATTACCTAGTTTATTTATAAGTATTTTTTTTGTTATCCCAATAACTTACCTATTTTAGTTTAGACTATGGTGCATAGAACAGCATTTTTCACTATCAAAATTGCACACACACAAACACTACGTAGAAGTAGTATCCATTCTTCAGTTTGTATTCTTTCTCCTGCCCTAACCAAAATCACTGGTTTATAGGTAAACAAGAGTAGAGCTGAAGTAGCAAACAAAATTCAACTTTGGTAAGTGAATTATAAAACAGAAACTGCTTCATTCTTATCTGGCAGGAAATATTCTAGTTCCATTTTTGGTCTCTTATATTATAATGTAAGTTTTGTAATCGCCTCTTGTGGTTGAGGGGGCCCCGGGGGTCGTTTGAGTTATGGGATATTGAGTGAATACTTTTTGTTTTTAAAAAATTATAAATTTTGTGACGTTTGTCTATTGCTTGATGTAACTAACTTGTCTCAAGAGTTTAAAAAAAGACGTAAGGAAAAAAAATAGTAATGGTGGATCTATATTTACAAAATATACACAGACACATGTTTATAAAAAAAATTGGGACATATTTTTTGCCAGATAAAAACCTGATTGGAAGCCAAAAATTGAGCTAAATTAATCTTCACTTTTGGAAAATAGTCGAACATGCTATTAACACTGCAAATGCGCTTATTTCCTGCAAATGATTAACAAGACGTGTGTACCTATAACATTAACATGCATTTAAATTATTATACCTAGTCTTATCTATCAGTATACTATTAGTTTAATTATATTAATTGGACATAGGACAATCTGTATGAATTTGTATAGTCATAAATAATTGTAACTAAATGCATCTTATCGTTAGTTGTTGTTGATATTATGTATTTAATGTGTCCCACTTGCACCACATATCACTTAATGGATATTATATATTTAGTGCTAAATGATTTTCAATCATAATAATTCTGCTTGAGACAGAATTTTGATTAAGCAAAGTTATGTCGAAAATATTTTTTTTTTTAACAAAATATGTCTGGGTACAGAATTATATTTGTTTAGAACCTTTTTTTAATAGGCTTCGATGACATGATTTTAAGTAATAGTCGTCAGTAATTTAGAGGTTGTAATAAACTTTAGTATTATCAATGATTTTAATGACTATAATTCTGTATCAGTGGTGCAAGCAGGCCAGAATTCCAATATGAATTGTGTAATATTCTTAATTTGGTTTTTCTTTTGTTTTACAGCCAGCCGCTTGGTAGCAGACGCAATTAATAGGAAGACCGAATAATTCTATACATTTGAAATAAAATTTTGTGAGGAGCGAAAGTACAAATTTATTTCTGCACCCCGCTTCTTTCACAAGCTTTGCAGCACAATCACATGCGAATAAATTAAATATTTATAATTATTGAGTACAGATCAATAATGTCTCAAAAGCTAGAGCAGTATAGAGGAAAATTGGCGGTCCCTGTTGATTTTAATGTCAATTAATCATTTGTGATCAACATTCCTTGCAAATCGTGTTCTTGGATTACATGTTCTTAGGGTTTTTTTTGAGATAACCAATTGGGTGTTGATTGGAAATGAATTGTTGAGTTGTACTATTGTAAACCTTATTCTCGCTGCAATAACTGTGTTCTTGCCAATGAGCCAGTTACAACCTAATAACTGACCATCGATATTTTTAACCATTGCAGACAAAATTGCGATGACTTAACATTTATTTTGACTATTATGTAAATTTCCTACTGACCCGGTAAAGGGCATGTTGGTTTTAATGTTATTTTGTAAAGACCTTGTATTATTAGCTAAGTTGTTTATAATCGTGACACATTTTTATACTTCTAGTTATAAAATTATTAGTTGAATCTTATCTTTTCTTGGCTTGTATGTTCTTGTAGGGATTCGAATCCTTAGAAGCGTAAGTAAAGCCCTCATAGCGTTCTTAGTTTCTTTATTAAGATCTCTTTTGTGGAACAATGAATTTCTTAATGTTTTTTGTCTGTATTTATGCAGTTTTAGATTTGCTCAAGGATTGTTAGTAATTGTCATGTTTAAGTTTTGTCTTTTTAAGGTTGAATATGTTGTTAGTGTTGCCAGCTTCAAAGTAAAAATACAAAATCGTGTTGCCATATTATCGAGAAAATAACTGTACCTCTTCCAAAACCAACTATGAAATAATTAATTAGATGTATTTTTGTACAATTTTAAGAATATAATAGGTAGCTTATACTCGTGGCTATAAACGCGTTGAAGCAGCAAAACGAACCCCAAAGTTTCATAGTGTAATCATGTTTTAAGTGTTTGGTGTTGCTTGAGATGTAAAAATCCATGTTATGTGCCTTTAACGTTTGGCTGCCATCATTATTGTATTCACTCAAGGAATTGTTATACTTGTCATTTTTCACATAATAAAAAGGAATTCATTGTATTATTTGTTTTTGAATACTTACTCTCTTTTATCACCATCATCATCTCTCTCATACTGAGGCAATGGTACTTTTTTGTGTTTGGAAATCTTCAATGGATGTTCTTTGCAATGAGGCGGGGTCTGTCAGACTCCTACTGACTAAAAGCACTTTGTGTTCCTCCTTGTTCCTTCTGGCCGGGGTGTAGGGACACATTTACATTCTCTACAATCACTCTTGCAAGACCATTAGACCCCTGGCGTAAAATGAGGCTTTAATTGGCGACCAAATTTAATCAGTGTTGCAAAAGTCTTCCTTATTGGTGACAGTTTATTGCAAATAAATAGAACTTTGTAACACTTAAATTGGGATTACTTCATTATCAGGTCTTAAGGTGCAGTCACTGGTGTGGTATTTCGTTTTTAGTAATCATTATTTTCTTATGCGGAATCACAGTAATAGTCAAATGTTTGTGGTATGTTTATAATTCCTTCACACTCAAAGGTCTTAGGAATTTGGATGAAATTTTTTATGTAGAGCTTATACTCTGGATTAAAACTTAAGCTATTTTTTATCCTGGTCTACGTAGGCGAAACTGCAGGGAGCAGCTAATGGGACATTTAGCTAGAAATAATGTAGTGTACAATGTTTTAGTTGGTTTTCAACTAAAAACATTGACTTAGTCATCCATCTAGTTACTATAACTTCAATCCTTTCTTCCACCAAAATTGATGAATTATCAACTTACCCATGCCACATATGGCAGCACAGTTTTTGGCAGGGTGTAACGTCATGATGAGAGCTGTGATTCGCCCTATGGCAGCTGGCGAGCGTGGGATATGGCGTAAAATTATCCCTGCACCAGGCAGCTACTTCAGACAATGTAAAATCATGGGCTTGGCTTTAAATCCATGCCCCCATTCAAACAATAAAGTGCTTACAAATACTATAAAACTATGTGATAAACACTAGCATTTAAGACCTGTCTAGTGTCAAAATTCCATGATGATTCTAAGTGAACCCAGTTTAGATTTGCATTTATTTGCATTCAGTTTCAATGGTGAACTTAGCCTTGAATGCAACCTTAAAAACTAGATGTGATCATAATTATAGAGTTTTGGTGTTGCAACAATAGAAAATAATTATTGCAATAACATTTATTTTTCTATAACTACACATAAACTAAAACAATTAATACTAAGGACTATTATGATGCAGTTTGTTTAGCCTTGGCCTGTTCAGCTTCCAACTTGGCAAGGTTCTCTATGTCTGTCCGTCTGTTTCTCCAAGCTGTCATGTATGACCGAGGGTGGATGGGGAAGAAGCCTGATAGACCTGTAATTGTGAAAATGGTGGAATTAAAATTAATGTAAGTATAGTTGAATGGACTGTAAAAATCAGAAAAGGATGGGAGTAAAGACAATCAATTTTAAGTCTGGAATAAGCCAATTAAGAATACACCCTAAGATAGTGAGATTTAATTGATCACAAGTGTTGAGCAGAGTGCATACCAGGCTACTTAGCAGTAGTAGCTTTAGCAGAATTTGGATAATAATATGAATTACATAATTCTTTTGTTAAATTGGCTTATTTAGGCCCTAGGATAATTAAGACAATTACAGTTATTTTAGCTCTAACAGCAAATAGCAACCTTATTGAAAAAATTACTGTAAATTTATTTTTAACTGAGTTGTCACAGTGAAAGATTGTTATAATTTGACAGCAACCCAACATATAGGATAAAATAAATGTGAAGGTAGCATTTAAACCCTACTATGTCGTATTCGCTTCTAACTATTAGACTAATGGTTAGACACAATCTAAAACTCACCAAGTAGTTCAGCAACTGGATTTGAGACATGAGCACCTTTGCCTAGCCAGAACTTTATTCTTTCTAAATTCAAAGCCACCAGCTTCTCATTATTATTGTTGGGCATAGGATCATAGGATCCTAGCTGTTCAATTACTGGCTGGCTATTCAATCTCTTACGCTGAAAAAAACAAAGTAACCTATAACAAATATCAAAAATATAATAAAACAGCGAGGTATAGGGAGTGTGTGACGATTTAGAAGAGTATATTTGGTCAAATATAATATTTCAGTGATTTGTTGTCCAAAATCATGCAATTTCGGCTACTTACGTGAGTTACAGAAATGTGAAAGAATGGTCTGTTTGTGCATCCCTGACGTATCAAACGAATAGATTTGGCTGCTCTCGCAAAATATCTGCCGGTACCACTCGCTGGAGGCAATGACATCTCTAAAGTTTTTATTATTCTGTATCTTTAGCACAATAACACAAAATAACCTAAAATTAACAGCCGACCAATTGCACGACATTTGTTGTTCGTTTAAAAAATATTTAACAATGAAATGTATCCTAACCTTAAAGCAGCTTAAGAATAATATTAGCTTAAATATTTACTATAAAATGAGAAAAAATACACAGCTTATGAGTTTTTATTACCAACACCCTAAATTTATTTTTTTTGAAAATCATTTTTTTTATTTGAAATGGGCATTTCTAAACGTTAGTCAATATGTCACCTCTATTCGAAAGGTGGTTAATGGCGGTCAAGTTGAAAAGATTATATTTTCGTTGACTGTATTAGTATTTGCTAAAAAAATATTTACTCATTCAGTGAATTATTCCTAGAAATTGAACTCCTGACCAACTATTTAAGACAAGGTAATGTAGGGGGAACAGTATAGTTATTGGCCCCTACATAGTTATTAGCCATTTCAACATCGGTATTGAAAAACTAGCAACCCACAATACTACATGGTAAATTTTAAAATGCACTATGGCAACACAATTGTTAACTGTCAAAATGTTTCGGTAAAACACCGCTAGGTGAATTCGTTCTTTTGTGGTCTGTGCTTTTTTCGCGCCGGTATCGAAAATAGGTAAGTTTGTTGAATAAATGTTAAGATCATATAATTTAAGAATATCATATTCTGAAATTACTTTACAAAGTTTAGTGATTTAAAATGCGTACAATATATAGAGTGATATGCATAGTACGCGTATTTGAAGTGTAAAACGACAAAATCATAACATAACCTTAAAAAAATGTAGTGGCCAATTACTGTCAATAATTTAAATAACATTTACAGTAAATGGCCACCTATGTCAATTACTATATTAATTTCACCCAAAACAAAATGCGTTTATGGTGATAAAAAACTCTACTGTCTGTTATACTATGCATTATATTCGTTTGTCACTTATTTTAGGGCTGTGTAAATAGTTATTGGCATAGGCCAAGTACTATGAAGTCTGGAATAATTTTCTATACAAAAAAGGAGGCCAATAACTATAATATTTTTTATTTGCACAAAGTCATTCATGCTATTTTTCTGTTCTATCAGGTTAAATAATAATCATGCCAAAGAAACCTCAGTACACCAAAGAAGCCCTAGATGAGGCGTTAGAAAACATTCAAAATAAAACAATGTCTTTAAGAGCAGTTGCAAAAAAATATAATATTCCAAGGGCAACTTTACAATTTAAAATTAAAAATCCCACTTCTAAATCTGAGTTTGGACCGGCGCCGTATTTGACTCATACGGAAGAAGATTCTATCAAGAAATGGCTTTTTAAAATGGCCCGGAAAGGCTTTCCAAGAAAACCAGATGATGTTCTTGATACTGTACAAAAATTTTTGTCTGATAATCCACGAGAAACTCCTTTTCTTAATAACAGACCTGGACAGGGATGGCTAAAGGCTTTTTTAAAACGTCATCCTAGTTTGGCTCAGAGAACCAGTGAAGGAGTTACTAAAGCTAGTGCCTGCGTTTCCGAAAGTGATATAAAAAAATGGTTTCTGGAAATCAGAAATTACTTAACTAGTGAAAACTTGCTAGATGCGATTCAGGATCCACACCGTGTTTTTAATGCAGACGAAACAGGATTCCAGACTTGTCCTTCTACTGGTCGTGTACTTGCTCCAAAAGGAGAAAGAAATGTTTATTCAGTTCAACAAGGAAATTCTAAAGAAAATATTACTGTTCTATTTACGTTTTCTGCTGACGGAAAAACATGTCCACCTTTAATTGTCTTTCCATATAAACGTTTACCGGATAGGATAGCATCATCAGTGCCACCAAAATGGGGCATTGGCCGCAGTGACTCGGGGTGGATGACGGCAGACGTTTTTAATCAATTTATCACCGAAATATTTGCGCCATATCTCATTGAAAATAGCATTAAAAGACCTGTTATTTTGTTTATCGATGGCCATAAAAGTCATATCACGTTGCAGCTTAGCGTAACCTGTAAGGAGCTAGGTATAGAACTTATCGCTCTATATCCTAACACTACACGTATCACCCAGCCAGCAGATGTTTCAGTTTTTGGACCCTTAAAGAAAATGTACAGAAAAGCTGTCAGACAATTTCAGGCGGAAAACGTTGGCGAGGTTGTGACGAAATTAAATATTGCTAGTATTTTAAATACTGTCGTCGGTGATTTAAAGTCTGACAATATAATTAATGGCTTCAGAGCTTGTGGTTTGTACCCGTTTGATGAAAACGCCATTGATTACACAAAATGTCTAGCCACAACAAATACGGAAGTAGTGTCTGATCAGTCTGATGTAGGAGAAAAACTTATGTCTCTAAAAGACTTAGAAAGTATTGTTGGAATTGATATGATCAACAAATTGAAAGACCTTCAATCCCGGGGTACAATAGTTAATGATAGTTCTCCGACGTTGTACAAGATTTGGTGCTTTTTTCAAGATAGTTTGCCACAAAAAGAATCAACTAATATTGAAATAAAAACTCCACATAATACAACAACAAATGTAAATCTGACCAGTGAAAATAATACGACAACAGTAAAAATTACTATGACCCCTACAAAGAATATAGATTTCTGCGCACCATCTACATCAAAAGACATCCCTCAGTTTAACAAATCAATCAATGATTACTTGCAGAATCCACCAGACAATAAAAGGAAATTCATTAGGAATATAGAAAAGACCCCATACGTCATAACTTCTGAGAACTTTAGAGCAACAATTGAAAAAAAAGAAATAGAAAAGCAACAAAAAGAGAACGAAAAAATTGAAAGAAAAAGAAAAAGAGATGAACAAGCAGATGCACGGAAACAAAACGCCATTGAGAAGACGAAAAAAGGTAAAGGTGTAGGAAAATGTTCGAAAAATGGACATGAGAAATACGAAACACGAAACGTTGAGACTGAAAAAGAAAATATTTTATGTGATAGTACTAATAAGATAAAGATAATACAAAACTTACAGGTGTTCACTTGTAATGCGTGCAATCGTCTAATTTTAAAAAGTTCATCTTTAAAATGTAGTTCATGTGAGAAATACTATCATAATCACTGCTTACCCAAAAGTCATCGTGAAAATATCCCGGATGATGACGAATTAGGAGATTTTATATGCCACAAATGTTACGTAGTTAACGATGATTCCGAGCCATCTGATGATGAGAACATTTTTTAATCCAATAACCCTCGCTTGGTTATTGGATTTTTGTTAAAGTTTTTATTTTATAATTTTATATATTATTTTGTTTTCTTTGGCCAATAACTGTAACATTACATGGCCAATTAATGTGATTATGGTGGCCAATAACCGATAATTCAATATTTGTATCTTTATGTTGACTTTATTAAAAACGTGTATGGTGAAAGAGTATGTAAGCCATACCATTGAATAAATACGTTGATGTTATATATTTTAATAATAATTTCATTTACATCTACCCGTTTTTTTATTTTTATATATTATAAATAGTGTCTTGAGGTGGCTTAACTGGCCAGTAACTATACTGTTTACCCTATTAGTGATATAATCTGTTACTAACAAAAACTTAATTAGGTAGTTTTTAGGGTTACATACCTAAAGGGTAAAACGACCCTCGTGAACCGTGATAGCTAGACTGTTGAATGTTCACGGATGATGTACTAGTTATTTCTGTTGCTGCTATAGCAACAAATACCAAGACAACAGAATAAAGGTAGCTTATGATGGTTCCCATACAACAAACATGTTTTTGCCGTTTTATAGATAATGGTGTGTCATGTACCCTTCCTGCTGTAGTCCGACTCGCACTTGGCCGGTTTTTTTATTTGAGAAGACGTGTTGATGCGCAAACTTAGTTCCTTATGCAGGTTATTTATTTAGTTATCATAATATGTAAGTAGGTACAACATTCAAATTGTTCGAATGTTTAAAAAAAAAAATTAAGCTACTAAGGAAATATACGGCATAGGAAACCATTAAGAGATTTATGGTTTCTTATCAATCTAGAAATAACGTTTTATTTATTTACGTATCTGTAAATAAAAGCCTGCGCAGAAAAAAAGGAAAATATTACCACAGCTTCTTATAATACAAGAATTGTTCTTACATACATTAGGTATAACTTCGGCCAGCAAAACTTGAAATAGGTAGGTGTGAGTAACCTATTTTCGGGGTACCCGTTCATTTTAGAGCTGCATGCCTGTTAAATTAATTATTCTTTAAGTCCGAGTCATAAGTCACCGCCCAAAACTTGAATAAAACTTCATGAAAAACTAAAATGATGGCAATATCACAGTACCTACCCACCTACTTTCCACACTTATTTTTAATATTTATCCAAAATATATGTTCAAACCTTTTTTGCCATATTATAAAATCAAACGGGGTACCAGGATTTCATAAAACGCATAGAGTGCTGAGCAAACCAATAGAGGAGCAGCTATTGCGACAGTGGCGCCACTAACGACCGCGACGGACCGACGACGTCGGTGTAATTTTTTACGAGGCGCGCGCTGTTAGCGATTCTCCGCTTTTCATTCATCCTGCGCTTCGCTCGATGTAGTGTTGGATGCTATGTCGACTGGATATGAGCAATGAAAAGTGCTACAACATCGGAAAATGTTGATTAACGGACGAGTTATAAGCACACAAGTTTCTTTTCCATTACCTACTTATGTGTGCAACTGGGCTGTGGGTCTGCAGTCTAAATAGCAGGTTTGGAAGCATTTCCTATGATCCGAACCGAAAATACTATTGCATCTTAGGTATTTAAGTTTAATTAATTTCAATAAAGTCGACTTTCTCGAGATTTCATGGAAACAGGTTTAAATTATTTCGGTAAAATTCTATTATCAGGGCTTTCATTACAGGACGGAGAACGAATTGACTAATTATTCACATTCAAGTCCTCAAAATAGTTATTAAGTTTATGTAGGTATGAGTAGGTTACATTTAAAGACGTTCATAGGTAGGTACGTTGAATACTAGGCACTTACATTATGAAATAAACATGTTGTACCGATGACAGGTAGGTTACCTACGTTTCAATTAGATTACTTCAAGAACGTTGACGTTCTACTTACTCGAGTTAAATGAAATTCTCATAGAAACATCACGTACGGGATAGAAAACATATTAGGCATGCCCTCAGAACATGTTCCATCGACATAGTTCCCATCACTAGCCTCTTCCCGATCGCTACCACCGCCTCTGACCGACATAAGTCGACCTTACTATAGAAAGAGACGAGAATATACCAAATACGCGCACGCGAATGAGACGAAAAATGTAAGTGGGTCACGGGATGAGAGCCGTCTCCGTGCTACCGCTTTTATTAAGCGCTGAAACGCTGAAAAACACGGCACCAGGGAAATGGGTGGTTGAAAACAGAGGTTCTATAAATAGAAACTTAGGACCTTTTGAGGAAAAACTACAATTAATTGTACTTAGAAGTACCAAATTTTTTGAATGGTTTTTGCGAAGGTATATTTTCATTTGGATTGCGCAAATGTTAAAATAATGTACGTGGGTTACAACGAATCATAAATTTATTATCAAATGGAAAGTAATGAAGGTAACAGCCGTCAGTCAAGATCCCTACAACATTGGTAACTTTAATTAAAAAAAAATGGATTTCTCATATCTGACATCTACAGTCAGTTTTCAGGTTAATTATTACAATAATTGTTACACTATGGACCAACATTTTAAGGATGCGATACTGTCAGTTTTTCAGGGCGTTCCGCATTCCGGCTTTGACAGCGATCAATACATCAAAGGCCATATTAATGTAATTGATTGTATTAGAATCGCTATCAAACTCATACTGATTGGAGATTATCGAATCCGAAAATATCATATGATGTTAATTAAATTAGTTGCGAGTTTCGCGGCCGTACTCGATCCCGTCGCGCGACAAACACCGACCGGGAATCAATCGGTAGCGCTCCAGCCGCTAAGTTGTGCACGGACCGCGCATGCGCAAGAGGAGAGCGATCGATGCGGCGGGCGTTCCGTTCAGTGGTCGCGTACCCGTCGCGCAGTCCAGTGCACAATGCGTCCCCACTGACGCGGGAAACGAGCCAAGCTGTATCTCCGCGAGTACGCCGCGGAGGACGACCGGCCGCCGTGCCGGGAGGAGTGGCGCCGGGGCCAGGATTGGGCCGGCGGCGGTGGTGCGCGGAGCCGCCTGCCTCAGGTGGACCGCAGCCCGTCCCGCCGAAGCCCCTACCTGAATCGAGATGACGAGCCCTCGCCGGCACCCGACGAGCGAGGCCGCTCGGCCTCGGCCGGCGCCCACCACCGCGCGCGTCCTCGTCCACTCCGTTACCAATCCCTCGAGCGCGAATATGACCGGTCGTACGCGCCGCCGCCGCCCCCCGAAGAAGACTACTACCGACGCGAACAACCGCCGGGTATCTTCCTTGGAGAGCTGCAATCTCAGAATTCCGATCTGCACCGGGAACTGGGAAACCTTAAGAAAGAACTGGAATTGACCAATCAGAAACTGGGCTCCAGCATGCATAGCATAAAGACCTTCTGGAGCCCTGAACTGAAGAAAGAGCGGGCGTTGAGGAAAGAGGAGAGCGCCAAGTACAGCCTTATAAACGACCAACTGAAACTGCTCAATCAAGAAAATCAGGTAAGTTCTGAACTTTTTACTCTATAGAGAAGTAGTTTATTTCCTCCCCGTTGCAATTTCCCTAGGAAATTGTTTTCTACATCCTGACCTCGCTAAGATGTCTACATAGGTACCCCATGTGGCAAACTGTAAATCTGCTAGGCTATCTCTCTCACTCACATAATTCGGGAAGCGTGGAAATGTGCTTTTCCCTCTTTGCGTGTTTAACGTTGCTACTATCCTACTCTTGACGTAAGTAGATATGGACCATTACTTACAGATGAATTACAACCTATTTTATTTTTAAAAACGGAAGAACTGAAGACAGCGTTATTTTGGTAATAGTACGCTCAGAAATAACGAAGCTTATAACAATAAGTACTCTAGATAATTTACTTACAGCCCCAAGAAAGTAGAATACTGCACTGCCACAGGTTGAGGTTACAAAAGGACCCTTATTTTATAAAGGAGGTCACATCCGACGGAGGGTTTTAGTAGGTACTCATTAAAAAAGCATTAAGGAGGGTTACACCGAGAACCTAGCAATCAAAATCAAATCCCAGCGTAAGTTTCTTTTAAGCTACCCAAAATTCGCAACAGAAAATTGTGAATTCGTAAAATGACTCAGGTTATGCCGGATTTTTTTCTAAAGCCGAACTTCTTAGCCATAGTGTCTAAGTATTTTAACATTCTGGTCAAATTCAACAAACAAAAGTGATGACTCACATTGAAACCATCCGGTACGATACTTCTAAATCTTTATATCGTTGCTTCATACGCATGCCTAGAAAATTCTTACATTTATAGATGTCAGAGTTCAGAGCAACTACTTTTAGTAATGCACTGTTCTATTTTTTGATCTTGATAAATCTCATTCACTGACTAGCCAAAAGATCACATTCCTATTTATTTGTGCGATCGAAATGACAAGATAGGGAAAAGGATGTGGTATTGGTTAAAATAGTAGTGAAGTAGCTATTGCCCGCGACCTCTTCCGCATACAAATTTAACCCCCACGCCCGAGATTCGTGCAGGGGTCGAGGTTTGAAGAATCCTTTCTGCATTACCCGCTAAGGACATTGTCTTTTCATGCTTATATTTTCCGAGATTTAGGCTATGAGTTGTATGTTAGACAGTTAGTCATAGGACTGTTTTAAAAGTCCAAAACTTAATTTAAAAAAAAGCTCCCTAACGTAAATTTGTTTTCCACTTTTAAGATTTTTGTTGGGAAGCCAGAAACTAAAACATTAGGATATTCAAATTAAATAGGACTGAATTATTTGGCCTGCTTAACTTACACGTTTATATTTTATTTTCAAAGATCTGTATTATTATCTAGCTGATTTTTAAAAAGTTTTCGAGAAACAAGATGCCAAAGTCAGAATCCATTTACGAAATTCATGCAGGTCATATTTCATACTAAAATCATCCAATCCCTTTTGTTTGAAAATTATATTGATTAATTCGAAGACAGTATCCCAATCGAAACATTTAAGTTTTTGGTTTAGTGACAATTCATACGCCATGAAATAATTGAAACTGTCAAGGAAAGTCAGATGAAAAGGTTAAACTGTGTTAATTCGGATACCGTATCCGAATCGTCAGCAAGCTAAATGAATGAATCCTAATTGAATCGGACCGAATAACCTAGTGACTGAGTGACATTAATAGTAAACAATATGAGGGAAAATAATACGGATAAACAATCTCATTCTGTTTTGACCACCTACGCGAAACGTAATCATTCTTTTATTTAGTCTACCAGCTATAAATAGCTGTCGAAGTGGTCTTGTACAAATATTTACAACTGTGCTTTGGTCGCGTGGAAAAGTATTTGTATTGAAAAGTGTCGCTTCAGGATGAAAGTTAGATACGCTCTACAGTTTATATAAACGAGATATTAGTCTTAAAATGTCAACGAAACGTATCACTTTTTGACGCAGAAGGCATCATAATCATTTAAATCTTTTGTCTAGATATAAATTAAACTCTACATTACAAAGATATTACTCATCTCAAAAAAAGAAGATATAAATAATGAGAGCATAAAATCTTATAAACATCCCATTTCACCAAGTAGGTTGAAATAAAACCACTTTGCAAAACTACAAGCAAGTTCGCTCAGCTCGCTGCAATGGCGCTGTGGGACGGCCATTTATTTCCAGCGAGTTTAATTTTCATTTAACTTATTTAAAACTCTGTCAGTGCCAGTTAATCTAGGTTCCACAAACTGAGGAAAACTACTGATTGAAATAGGCCGCCGGAGTTAGTAGAGTCTGGGGAGGGGCGGTCGATAAAGAAACCGCCTGTGGATAACTGAATTTCGATATTTCGTTGTTACATTTTCTATGTGACGGTATGTTGTATACCACGTTACAAAATAAATTTTGGCATTGGATAAGGTTTTTAACTAGTGAACTAGTCCCGAATATATATAATTTGAATAATATAATTAAAATGTTTCATGAATTTGTGTAGGTACATTAAAATAAAAAAGTTCTCTGAGTAATAATGTATTAATTTAAAAGGTTTGTAATACTCAACCCAAGCAATCCACAAAACAGAAGTTCCAAAAGTTTCTTCGCAATTTATTCCATGATCTGATTTCAAAATTCTAATCATTAATTTAATATTGGTAAGAGTTTTCGATCTTGAAAGTGTAACTTTCTCGCTACGCAAAACTCCAACCGATAAATTAAGGACTTTACTTATTAAACCTTAAATGTGAGATAACGAAAATTCTGTTTTAGTACGCCTAATTTATTCGAAATCTTCGACGTCTACTTTTTATAACCAGGAATGTTTTATACATAAAAACATTTATACATAAAATACTTTCTGTCACATAGTATACTAGAGTACTGAAAGCTTTTCCCAGAAGAAACAACCAAGACTTCATTACATTATTCTTCCACAAAAAATAGCTCCCACTTTTCCTACTCAAAATTCTGGTAAATGTCCCGAGATTTCTTCATCGTTATTTCATTCACTGACTATATTGAAGTTTTCGTCTAGACGAACGTTATTTTCTGCCATAAGAGAAAATTTCTTACCATCACGCAATAAGTAGGTACTGGTGGTATAATCGCAAATTGGTATAATACTATTCGTGATGAAATGTTTTATGCAAAACCCCAACGATTATATTTGTCAGGATTAAATTTTGACAACCGCCGTCTTTTTAATATGTTTATACTCATATACACTTCATATTATCACATGTTACATTGGCAATTACAAACTCTTTCATGTTCCATAAAAATGAGAATGAGTTCCTTTATTTCTGACCTCAGTCGGTCTGCCTGGATATTCCTAATTTCAACCTAGTCTAGACATTTTCGCCTTGTGCCAAATTTTAGCCGCTGGCAATGTATCAGAATGAGGACTTAAATCTTGCTAAATAATCTTTTTTGCTGTCCTACTTCCATGTTTGGCATGGGTCCTTATATTTCATGGGAATGTGGCATCGGCCTCTTGAATCTGGGCCATTCCATTGCCAAGTCCCTGGCCTAAATCCCTGGGCGTCTTATGTAGCTTATCACATAAAATCTCGAGTGACGTATTATGTACCAAATATTTGCTTAACATCTTTTGTTCTTACTTGCTGTAATTCTGTTACATTCATTACTTTATATTTCGAAGTTTTATTCTCTCGGATGGACTTGCTGAAAGGTGTTCTCGCATCTTTCCCGTTTATACATTTTCGTGATTAGATTGTTAATCAAATTACTAAAATCCAATTTATCAATCCACTCACCAGTACTTTCGAAATTAAACTTAGATTTTAAAAGCATAACTGGACCTAGTTGTCTACCCAGCGAAATCTGTGAGCCGTTTGCACTAATTGAACGAGTTGGAGGTGTGAAGGCGGGAAACAGGTCATTAATGGGCAGCCGGTCTACCTGCAATGCAGGAGAACAGATCAGATTAACGTATTGTCTGATTGCCGACGCTATTGTTATTCTGAATCCGTACTGCAATACTGCAATTGAATAACCTCTAATTGCGAATTGCATGGACGGCTGATATAAAATTTTGTTGCAATTCGTGCGAGTTCCCGATTTTATTAGACTGAAAGAGTTTTGCTTTGCAAAATTCAGCTTTGAATTTTCAGTCATGTTTTAAATGTGAACGAAATTTTCAGTACAGCATAAAAAGTTGAAAAGCCTGAATAGAAACGTTTCCAAGTTCTCCTTGCCACTAAAGCAACAAGAATGAAGGTCCGTAATCACTTTCATGGCAATTTAAAGTTTGACGCCATTACGGCTGTCAGTTTGGCGCGCGGCCAGCGTCTGACCTGACAGGTACCGTTCAGAAACGTTCTAGTGATTGTACTCACCTGTTGACTTACTTGACTTTATTGTTAACTTGCGAATCACTAATGAGCATCGTTTATTATTTTCACATACTTAAAGTACTTGTTAGTTCAACATCTTATGATCTTGAGTCCCATTTTCTACAAGGGCGGACATGTGATGAATGATGATAATGATATAGATCTTTGAATTTTCATTACAATACCAAATTTTTGCTCTATTAAAACTAAGACCACGTGTTAAGTCTTCGAGAACTTTTCGTGAACTAGCCATAGCTAAAGTGTTTAACGAGATGCTCAGATTTTGCTGTTCATTGATTAACTCTTCTTTTATTTCGGACTAAATCAATCACGTTTTCACTCTTATTAAACAAAAGCTGTGTTTCACCCGCTGATCCTGTCCTGTCGATGTCGTGGCGATATGTTTTCAGTTTATTCATTTTGTGCAAGCATGCATCTATATAATATAAAAGAGAAAATCAGATACTCACTCATCACGAATTCTCGGAAACTACAAATTTCAGGAGTCTCCAACTTTGCATGGGATCCTTTTGCAAAATTCAACCCCTAAGAGGTTGAATCAGGGTTGAAAACTTTGCATGGAAGAACGCTATTCCTTGATCGGATTGACTTGAAATTTTGCATAGGCATTGTTTAAGTCACATCTCATTATTTATATAGATATCAGGTTTAGGAAGGCCACGTATTGTGTGAAAGCAAGCACATCCATAAGAACCTTCTATACCACGCCATTAAGTTTTGCACTTCATTTCTATACTTAGTTTATTACTTAAATCCACTACACAACTTCTAATAGCCAGACCGGAACAGATTACAGCGCTGACATATTAGTTTTAAACATTAAACTTCTATCACTTTACAACTTTGCAGCGTCTTACTAAACATATTTCTTTTCAACTCCACCAACTTCGACTTGAAAAATAATCTTTAATACACCACGCCTTTCATCTAGCGAATAGAAAATACCAATATTACCTACTTATTAAAATTCTCTAGCTCAGGGTACAGCATTCCTACATCTTTGTACGAAAGAATCCTTGAAAACGGCGAAGAGAATGCTTGGAGCGCCTTATTAGATGTATATCTGCGAGAAATTTTCGCGTTCTTCAGTCGTAAACACTTGATGGGCTAAGAGGCTCGTATGAAGTGTTTTAGCAGACGAGTGGCGCATGCCTGCTGGAACGTGCCAATGGCTTGTTATACATTAGGTTTTGCGGTAAATATGTTGACTTTTAGTGATGTTACTTACAATTTTAGGCGAATTCTTAGTTTTGGTGCTAAGTTGGGATAGATCTCAAGCGCGATTGGTAAGCGTGCCCGTCACAGTTGAGTTTGTTTAAAGATTGGGTTTGGACTATGATGACTATGTGTCACACTTTTATTGACTAAAACCCATCCATGTTCCTCTTTGTGTTCCGAGGCCGCGGTTTCTCTTTTGAACAACCCACAATGGAAAGTCTTACTCCCTAAATAACTTACTATGCACGATATTGATTTCAGTAGGTACTACCAATTGAATATTCTACTTCAATACTAGACACATAAACAATCAAATTGGTATTAATTAAAAAGCTCCCATAAACTTGGTTACATAAAGCGTGTGTAGTGTTTCGAGATGATAAGAGCAATTGAGCATCGCTTGACCTGCATGAAACGTTTTTATTCGCGAGCGTACGAGGGATGTGGTACATTCGTGGACAAAAACTTTAACATATTTTTTTTTCATATACATATGTGTAGCATTTTGTTCGAAATAAGTCAGATTGAACTTTTTTGTAATTCAAATTTCCAAACCCGTTTCGGTGGTTATCTAAGTACCTCAAATTCTGCCGGGGTGGCGATCTGCCGGGGTTGCGGGTTGTTTGAAAGAGATACCGCGGCCACGGCATGTAAAGGGCAATAGAAGGAACATGGGTGGGTTTTAGTCAGAAAAATTCTGACACGCCCCCCTGCTCCGCCCAGAGCGGCGGCGGCGGAGCGGAGCGGGATTTCTCATGATTTCCAATCCCAAAAAAAGGTACCTCAAATTCACTACATGATTTGTACTTGTTGGTCGGACAGCAAATAGGCCAGAGCTTAACTTATAACGTGCATTCGCAACCTAGCATCGATTTCCATCACACTATAATTAAAAAAAAAAACTTTTTTTTTTTTAATTTTAGCAAATAACTTCAGCTCACCTGTTAAGTATTAAAATACAGTACAGGCAAACTCTGTAGATAAGGAAACAGGTACTTGTTCCGAACAACATTAACATGTTAATGTAGAATCTACGCGAAATTGCTGACATAGGAAACTTTGTAACATTTACACAGTAGACTGAAAGTTTTACGGATACGCCCAGCGGTGGCTGTGAAACTTTTATAATTAACGAAATTTAACTCGTTAAATAACAAAATTGTTATATCGGTGGAATTATGGAGGAATGTCTATGTTTTATGATAAATGTTGGGTTTAGTTTAGTAGTTGTCACTATTACACAGATTCTAGTTAAGCTTTCCATCTATACTAATATTATAAAGCTGAAGAGTTTGTTTGTTTGAACGCGCTAATCTCAGGAAGTACTGGTTCGAATTGAAAAATTCTTTTAGTGTTGGATAGTCCATTTCTTGTGGAAGGTTATAGGCTATATAACCTCACGCTACGACCAACAGGTGCTGAGCAGCGGGGGTGAAACCGCGAGGAACAGCTAGTTTATATATAAAAAAAAACTAACTTTTATTAAAATGAGATGCGAGTCGGACTTGCGCATCGAGAGCTTCGTACAAACGTTACGTCTTCACGCCTAATTTTGATGAATTTTGGTACAGAGATGGTTGGGACCCTGGAGACGGACATAGGCCAAAAAAAGTGAGCAAAGGGGGATCATAACATGGGTTAAAGTTAGCGTTAGGCCAAACTAACAATGCCACGCGGGCGAAGTCGCGGGCGGAAGCTAGTACAATGATAATGACGAATAGTAAGCTTCATGTTACAGAATGACACGAGGTCTTAGTCATTGCGGTAGAATGCCTAATTCCAAATGTTTTTTGCTTCAGATCGATAGATATTTAGGTAAATAAAGCTTCATTTGTAACACGCCCACCTAAGCTTTATGAGTAGTTACTCCATTAATTATTTATACGCCAGACTATACGGCGTCTTAGAATAGAGTGGGTGCCAAGGTCTTTTCTAACGTCCCATATTTGTTTTTATCTCATGAAAAAATATCGGGTGTCTATAGTAGTTACTACAATATACTCTGTAACGTAAATTGTGTCTACAATGTGTAATGTCAGCTTTACTGGCGATGTGATCATCACACTTTTTTTTTAGCACGATACTATGCAGTTCTAATCAGTATATTCAGTATCTATACCATCCTATAGCTGTCAATTTCTGGATTTAGGAAGGCTTAGCCTATTCTAAGCGGTTTTTGGTCACTTCTATTAGCCCTTGGTAGTTTAAAGCTTCAATTCTGTGGAGAATCCAGGTCAATGTTTAGCGACTTTCATCCAGCTCGTCAAAAAAATACGATCACGATTGTTTTTGGACGCCCAATCAACACCCATACTTGTCTATTTGCGCCACCCATTTTAGAACAAGTCTCCGCCAAGTTTAAGGTCTACTATTAATAATTGCTGCATCACTTTCGCTTATTTGTAGGCACCTCTATTTTCCTTTCGTGAAATTCTCGTCGTGGGATAGTCTCTAGAAAGGCTCTTTCGGTTTTAGCCACTAAAATCTGGACCCTCCAAAACAAACTGGTAGCGTTAATTAAAATTTTGTTAGTAAATTCCATCCACATAGGATTTGAGGCACACGTAGTGATGAGGCATTAAACACAACGCCACTTACCCATACCTGCCTTAATTGAAACGTTCCAGTCACAATCTAGTATAATTCCTGCAAATATCGACTTTATTGATGAGACTGAAGGATGGGTATTAAATAATATCGCAGTGGTGATCGTGATCGATGAGTGGACGAAAGATTGTTTGTGAAACAAAATTAATTGGTAAAATTCATAATAGATCGTTGATCGTCGGTATGGTAAAACAATGGTATGAAATTGAAAACAATGTTTCGTTTATGTATAAATTGATCTTCTTTTGTTCTCTGTAGTGTTGGAAATTTTCGGTAGATAGGTAAGTTTTAACCTTAGTTTAGGTAGCTCGTACCTGATTTCTTAGGGTTTGCGAGACGTTTTTAAGTAAAAAATTCCATAAATTCACTTTCAAATGGAAAGGAGTAGTGTTTAAAAAAGTTTGTCAAGAAAAAAAATTACAACCTCGTGTACCTACAAATTGTCACCAAAATTTAAGAAAAAATATTTCAAACACTTTGTCTCATCTCGCTAAAATAGCCAAATAAAGGCCTATCCGTAATATGAAACATCTTTTACAGCCAATCGAGTCTTTATTCCATTTTTTAGGTTACGATGAATTTTATGGCGCTAATAATATTTTTATTGGGTGTCGTTAATTTGGCAATTGGTGTTTGTTGGGCGGTGAGTTCGATCTGGCATACCACGTGGGAATGACACTGATTCAGATATAACTCACTACTAAGTCGATCGATTCGAGTTGGCACCTTTAGTAGGTTAGTAGCTTTAAAATTACAACTACTGTACTTTCACAAGTTGTTATGTCTTATGACTGGGACTGTAGCAGCATCTTGTTTTATTTTTCGTGACATTCAAGAGTGCCTGTAATGGTCTAATTGACCTGCCTGGGTTGCGGGTTGTTCGAAAGAGATATCGCGGCCCCGGAAGGTAAAGGGCAATAGAAGGAACATCGGTGGGTTTTAGTCAGAAAAGTCTGACACCCTCCCCCCCCCCAAAGTTATTTGATGATTTCCCACCCCAAAAAAAATTGTCTAATTGAAATAAATGCTTTGAGATTGAGTTTTCAAAATTTCTACCCTAAGAAGTGTCATCTTCGAAAAACGCCCGTCCGAGAATCCCGCCTAAAATAGAAAAATTGGAAATATGTAATTATGTTTACCTTCCGAACTAAGTATCTGAGAATCCAAAGGCCTTTCAACGGTAGCAAGTCATATAAATGAAAAAGATCCATAAGTAAGTACATTTTCCGAATAACTTAACATAAATACATCAGTTCAATCGCACCATTTCCCAGCAACATTCGATAAACTCCGACAGTACTAAGTCTAGTTCAGAACAGTTTGTGGAGTTAGAGTAACATGCAGTTTGAAAACCAAATAGAAGTTCTGGCGTTGGTAAGGAAAACAGTTCGTTACAAGTTAATTAACAAGAGAGTGGGTAATAATTTCATGGTGAAGTTGGACCACCCACTCATAATATTAAATGATAAAAACCCCCCAGATATTTCCGGAAAATAATGAAAGGGCAAGAGGCGAGTATTTGCACGCTGTACCAACGCGACCCTCGTCACATCTTTGACGCTAAAAGTCGCCATTTTTTATTTGCTGTTTTTTTATATTGTAGATAATATTTTTGTATTATCCTTAAAAAACACGCACAGCATACGTAATCTAACAGGTATTATTTACCGAAGAGATAGGCAGGGAAGTGTAGGTACACTCATATTTTACGAGCTACTTATTTATTTATTTATGTACACACAAAATATTTGACAGGACATTATACAAAACAGAAGAGCCAAAAAGTACTGTTTATTTCATTAGAAATTTATTCCAGCCGACCGGCGAGCTATGTTGAAGTTCGTTGTAGGTAATTGTAATTACAAAGGTCAAGAAGAAAGAAATATTTTTACACATCACTAGCTGTGCCCAGCGGTTTCCGCCGCTGCTCACTTAGAGGCATGAAAAATAAATGTTGGCCGATTCTCAGACCTACCCGATATGTACACAAAATTTCGTTTAAATCGGTCCAGCCGTTTCGGAGGAGTATGGGAACGAAAACTGTGACACGACAATTTTATATATTAGATATATAATATTATAAAGAGGAAAGATTTGTTTGTTTGTTTGTTTGTAATGAATAGGCTCCGAAACTACTGGACCGATTTCAAAAATTCTTTCACCTTTGGAAAGCTACATTATCCCCGAGTAACATAGGCTATATAACATCACGCTACGAGCAACAGGTGCTGAGCAGCGCGGGTGAAACCGTGGGGAACAGCTAGTTAGATATATTTCTAAAATATAAACAACAAATAAGCAATACATAGCAAATATTTCACGCCGCTCTCACGTCGGGATTGTAACAAGGAGGTTACCATTCACCCCCTGCCACGCTTTTTTTTTGGGGGGTATTCATCAAATAACTTCTCCCGCTCGAGCGGAGCGGGGGGGAGTGTCAGACTTGTATGGACTAAAACCCACCCGTGCTCCTTTCATTGCCCTTTACGGTCCGGGGCCGTGGTATCCCTTTCGAACAACCCCTCAACCCCGGCAGGCGGAGGCCCTGGCAGGCCCCTCTGCCACTGCGCCATGCTTACAAAGTCAAAGACAGACTTAATAAAAAATACCCCATTTATAAAAACTCTCTGCCTCAATCACGAAGAGTATTTTATTAAAGCTAACATCTTAAGCTTCAATTTTATCTCAGAAAACCACTTCTTGGTTCTATACTTCAATATTAAACTTTTTCTCATTTATAGAACACGACTTTAGCCACTTTGTTCAGAAAACTCGAAAAACTTCAGAGAAAATCAATTACTTAAGAAGTTAAATGTCAAGTATATCAAACAAGAAGTAAATTAATCTAAAGGTATACAAAATTAATTTTAATTAACAATTAATTAAATGCTAATGAATTAATCCGTTAAGTAAACAAAATTAATAGGATATACTGTTCATAGATGAAAGTGGAAATTGCTCTAAAGCTTTCAAAGAGAGTACATCCCAATATCGTTAATACTTGTAAAGGATTTTGTAATCGGAGATCAGCTACCCTACTATGACGTGTTAAAGCAGTTCATATTCCACTGAGGGAAAGAGACCGAGCTATACAGGGTGTCTAGCACCATCACTTTCCCTCAGTGGAATAAGAATTGCTATAAGATGTCATGGTAGCCCTTCAGTATGACCCATTTTGAAATATTCTCCTTCTTGTCGATTGACAACAACTTTTGTGCGATCAGTAACTAGTTGCTACCTGGGTATATACGACTGGCCTTGTTTTTGGAAGGGGTAGATAAATAGGTCCATGTTTTGGCAATCATCAAAAACTTACCCCGCTTAGGATTTTATTGACTAAAACCCACCAATGTTCCTTCTTTTGCCCTTTTTTCCGGAGCCGCGGTATCTCTTATGTATAAACCGCAACCCTGACGGGCGGTGACCCTGGCAGGTCTGTCTGCTTTATTGACATCTCTTTGAAGCGAGCGTGGAACACATACGCGCTTTCGACAAAGCTTAAATAGGCCCATTTTTTTATGCGGGTGGGAAATCATCCAATGACTTCCCCGGCTCTGGGCGGAGCGAGGGGGCATGTCAGACTTGTACTGACTAAAACCCACCCATGTTTCTTCCATAGCCCTTTACGTTCCGGGGCCGCTGTGTCTCTTTCGAACAACCCGCAACCCCGGAAATAGGCCCATTTGGTAAGATTTTTACCAACCAACTCAGTAAATGGATCAGAGATTAGAAAATTGGCCACTGCTGTTCGTGTTAGTGTTCAGGTGGCAGTTGGTCTGCCGGAATGAAGGAATCAGTAGTCCAAATGAATTCGGGATAACCTCTTCATACAGAATGTCGAAGTTCCAATGCCCCACCATTCTCCCATGTAGTTTTCTTTAATCCTTTCAATTTGTAGAATTATTTAAAAAACTAGCTTTTGCTCGCGACTTCGTTCGCGTGGAATAGTGACTTCCGGCAGCACGGAGCACATTAACAGCTCAACATTTATTTTATAGTACTGAATTGATGCCGACTTCTGACCAATAGATGGCGCTGTATGTCCGGAATAAATTTTATTTTTTGTAATAAAAACTATCTTAGGTCCTTTCTCAGGTTCCAAACTATGTCTGTACCAAATTTCACACAAATCGGTTCAGTAGTTTAGGTGTGAAGAAAAGACAGACAGACAGAGTTACTTTCGCATTTATAATATTAGTTTGGATTAAGCTTCCTTAAAAATAGAACAATAGAGCCATTTGATGCTTCAAATTACCAAAGAACTTCATTCGCCGAGAAAGTTTTTGTGATAAGTCTGGGAAAGAAAGGAATTGAGAAATAGACTTACCTAAATATATATTGTAGTGTAGCGTAAAGGGGTGCTTACTGTTCGTGAGTAAACTTGGCAGCTTGGCTTCCAACCAAATGTAACAGTTTCATGAAGATCATGGTGGATGGACTGGTCATTCCGTTAACAACTGCCACTGGTACCTATTGGTCAGTGATGGCTGCTGTCCAAGTTAAGCGTTTATGGTAGTATTCTCTTAGAACCGCTTGTTTGGCTTCCTATTAGGTTTTTGGGTAAGCTGCAGTTGTGATCTGTTTGACAACAGTTAGATCTATAATTATAATGACTAGAAATCTACACTAACATTATAAAGTGAAAAGATTTGGATTTTTGTATGTAACGAATAAACTCAAAAACTATTTTGCCAGAAGAAAGCTACATTATCACTGAATAACATTGGCTATACATATAACATTACGCTTTTACCCACGAGAGCAGGGCAGTAAGCAAAGATGCCGGTGACATCGCACAGAACAGCTTTAATAGTAATTAATATTTTGATCCTTGAAACCCTGGTACAATTCATCAATAATGGGACATTTATAAATCATTTCTTTTTTTTCGTTCCGTATTTTATGAATGTGCGTAAATACGGTTAAAAGTCAATCATATCTATGGTCTTCCAACAAATATTTTCATGGAAATGTCTAGGTAATATTTAGCCATAATATAAGGGCAGGAAAAAGATGATGATGAATATACAACCTTTTTTGATTTTCCTTTAACCGGTCGAAGCCTGTCAAACTAAGCTTTACTACTAGACATCCAATTTAAATAAGACCCTCTCAAAAAGGACAACGATAATACCAATTCATTGTGAAAAGTTCGGTGTTCAAACAATGCTGCCATTATACAAAGTGCTGATAGTGCGAAAAGGACCAAACTGATAAGGATTGGGTTACATCCCTGCGGGGGCGGTAATCGCGAACTGTTTGTGAAGCTCCAATGTCAGATTAGTAATGAATGAACGGAACTAGTTGAGCTTAAGTGAGCTTTACAAATTAGGAGCAATTATTTGGATAGCTGTGGATAAAGAACGTATTTTCGTTTCAGACATTTGACACTTCAAATTATTGTTTCTTTAGAATAATACAATACAGGTTGTAATTTGAACACTGTCAAGTAGTCTTTTAGGAGCCTTTTCGAGTTAAAACCTTAAGAATACACAACCTGACTTTGCTTTGGAAATATGAAGAGATGGAGAACCAAAAACAAGTAAATCGTTGGCTAGAAATTCTTTATCTACCAAGCAAAATGTTGCCATAATCGAGAACAAAAAGCAATGATTATTATCAACAACAACAATATAGATATGTACGTTAGTTACTGTAATAATTTGCGAGTACCCACAACACATACGTCCCATTAGACACGAGATAATGAAACTACATGTCATACCAACGTAAGGGCGAAATGTCTGACACGACGAGATATTACTACGCTTTGTGGGAAATATATGTAAGAGTGGTTATCTACAGCCGACCATGCGAACCTAAATAAACGCAGATTATATGAGTATAGTCGATAGAGGAAGAAAGCTAATGCTTTAAGCATATGCTGCTTTAAAAAAAAACCGACTGACTCTGAGTTTGATTTGGCAGTTCTGTCTTTCAGATGGCTCCATGACATTTCCATCTTTGTCTTGTCACTTTTCGAAATAAGAACATTCTTTTTTCTTTTCATCATCTTACAGCATTCTACTGATGAGTACCTGCCTCTTCAATCACGATTGCCATTCAACTTCAGTATGAGTTGCTTATAATTGTGTGCATTGTGTAAAACTATCTCGGACAATGAAAGAGCGGTTGTAATATTTCCTTCTATTTTTAAAACAAAAGACGTAGATAAAAATAATAATACTAGCCTATTACAGTCCTATTGCTAGGCAAAGGCCTCTTCTTAAACAGAGAAAGCACAATGATTTAAAACAGCGCTTACTCAAGACGGGTTGGCGATTTCAGACTTATATTAATTAAAAGTCTTTACCTACAACGTCTTTTTTGCGGATTGGTAATCAATCATCAAATAACTGCCCCCGCTCGCTGTGGGCGGAGTTGGGGGGAGCGTCAAACTTTTTTTTTTCTCTCATTCTGCTTCGCGGCAATCTGTTGTGCACAACAATAAGCCACTACATTGTCTGATAAATCAATATCTGCTTGTGGTTTATAGCTTGGAAAGACACTTCTTAGTTGGGTGTCTCATTCCATCCTGCTAAATCTATCCTGCAATGTTGGAACACTGTGTCTTTTACTGACTAAAAAATGTTCCTTTTTTTGCCCTTTATTTTCTGGGGCCGCGGTATCTCTTTAAAACAACCCACAATCCTGGTGTCTGTGATGTCTTTGATAAGTGGGATCAGTGGGATAGTTTTCCATTACGTAAGTATTCTAGTAGTTCGAAATTCAGGACTTCATCGCTGCATCTCAAAGTCACTGTTGGACGAAGCAATTCATGTACGCTATCTTAAGCGCTTGAATTATGGTTATCGTATCGAAAATGCTGTGTTCATACGTGATTGTTTTTAATGTCAATTTTGCACCGAATCACGGCAATTTCGAATGTTGGTTTTAATATAAGAGTTTTTATTACTATGCATATGAAGCACGCTTATGAATATATGAATAATTTACTTTATGTGCCACTTTCTGTTTTAGAAATAAACTGTTGTCCCAATCTGTGGTACTAGAAGATCATCTTACATTGAATTATTTTTGCTCGTCATCATTATCATTCAGCCCTTTTTCAAAATATCCTATTGCAAATGTCTACATAGCACGTTCTTCTTCAGTAATTTAGCCAAGTTTGAATCGGGTGTCAGTACGTAAGCAAAAATCAATCACATCAGTTAAGTCAAGTTTATCAATCTGTTAGCAACTCCCGCCAGGCTTTAATACACCAGACCAACCAGGACATACATGCAGAAATACTTAAAAATATTATGCCGAACCCACATGGGAATTTTACATTCTGCTGTTCTTTATTTGATTTCGCTGTTCAATATAGGTACTAGCTATTGCCCGCGACTTCACTCGTGTCGACGTCGAAATTAACCCCATGGAAACATACCGGGATTTAAAGCAGCTTATGTATTAGGTTATACTCTATCTGCGTGAGAAATTTCGTCAAAATCTATGCAGTCGTTTATGCGTGAAAGAGACACTAACATCCATACATCCTTATAACCTTTCGCTTTTAATATTAGTAGGAGATAGCATTGCCAAGAAACAACCGCAACTCCATCAGCCCCCTTTTCATTCGGATGGGAAGTTATTAAATGAATGCGGAAAGAAGTGACAGACTTGTACTGACTAAAACCCACCCATGTTCCTTCTATTGCCCTTTACATACGGGGGCCGCGGTATGTCTTTCGAATTCTCTTTTGTGGTGGCCCGGGCAGGCCCCTCTGCTGACATCTCTTTGAGGCGCGCGTGGATTACTAACGCGTCGTAAACACGGCCTGTCGTCAATAGACAGACGGACGGTGAACTACCCATAGCTCATCGTCCACAGGCCCGCATCTACGGTGGCCGGGAGTTGTTTCGCGGCTCCCAACGCCCGAGGCGCCTCCCGCGGTCTCCCATGCATACGACCTGCAGCCTTCTTCTGATCCCTCCGTTCAACTTCTGCATAATTCATTTCCAGGATCTATAACCAATAGAATTACTTTACAAACAGAACCTACTATATCACTCAGTATATTGTAAAACCCAACTGTAGCACCCGTAATAATTTCACTTTATCAGTGATTATGCGCCGAACTATTGGGTACATAATGTAAATAATGAGAGGAAGAGATAGTGATAATGTAGTGACCATATCAGTTTGACAACGGTAGGCCTACTATGACATCTTAAAGCAGAACTTATTCCACTGCGTGAAAGAGATGGTGCTAGACACCCTGTATAGCTCGGTCCCTTTCCCTCAGCGGAATAAGTTCTGCTTTAACACGTCATGGTTGGGTAGCAGGTCTAAACAAGACTTGGTTTACTTAGGATCTGTTTCTTCTACGAAGGATAGAAGCTTTACTTGCTCACACATTTATCTATCTCTTGACCCTATTACGCTTTGAGAAACGTTGTTTTATCGATCGAACTTAGAAAGGGTTTCACTTTTAGTTTATTATGTTATTAAACTTTATTTGTTTGTGAGTAGTTATTTGTAGTATTGTAATACTCGTAGAAGTATTTCTTGGCGTGATGAAATTCAGTTTTAATATTTTCTGGGGTTGATTGGCCTCAGTATGTAAGAAAAAAACCGGCCAAGAGCGAGGCTCTGCGCACCGAAGGTTCCGTACAAAATTGCGACATAAACAGCCATGACTGCGTAGACTTAGAGGGTTGATTTTAATAGCACAAAGGGACTACAGATATTAGTATATGGTTTTAATTTCAACTCGATACCTCCACGCGTTCTAGAGATAAAGAGTATTGAAAGACAGACGGCAAAGTGACTCATAAGGGTTTAGTTTTCCTTTTGAGGTACGGAACCCTAAAAATACTTGGATTTAATCAATCAATCCACTGTTTCTGAAATCCAATCTAAAATGTCATGTCCAGCGATTTGATCGACTGACATATTATAGATTTGCCAGCAATTTTCTCAACTGATTAGATATTTGATTTGGCTTTTCAGATACTGGACGTCAATGTACCGTACTAAAACTATTGGTATTTCAGGTTTTGAAATAAAAAGGGGTTTTGGTTATGTATGTTTTGTAGACAATATTGAATCCACCTTAAAATAAAGCAATTTTTTTTGCATAAAAGCCCCACCTTTAAAAAAGTTTTTATTTCGGCATTTTTAGTTATGGTATGACGATAATATATCACATAATTCTTTATCAAATATTCATTTTCCATTGTTACATAAAGATTAGCAGCTCATCCATTTAGACATTGAAGAAAAAAATACATAAGTGTGTGTAAAATTGATTTGGGACGACCACAGAAGTATAACCTTTCGAACAAAAAATAATTATGAAAATCGGTCCACAGTTAGCGGAGTCAGAGGTGAACATACCTAAAAACAATTATCTATACTTATATATACTTATATTATAAAGCTGAAGAGTTTGTTTGTTTGTTTGTTTGAACGCGCTAATCTCAGGGACTACTGGTTGGAATTGGAAAACTCTTTTAGTGTTGGATAGTCCATTTCTTGAGGAAGGCTATAGGCTATATAACATCACGCTACGACCAACAGGTGCTGAGCAGCGCGGGTGAAACCGTGGGGAACAGCTAGTAGTCGAATATAGAACCTCCTCCGTTTTTGAAGTCGGTTAAAAAGGATTTAATTGGAGTCTTTAAATGCCATCGAAGTCGTGCTCATGTCGAATCGTTGACGTATTACGCTTAAAAGAACACCGTTTCTTGGCCAATGTCGTAAGGCGCGATGTATTGTTCTAATGGTACGTATTAAAGGCGTATTATAGGAAACCCGAACCCTTTCACTGGAGCGTGGAGTCACGGGCACTACACACGCGACAATGAATACTTAATATTATTGTAAATGATTTAATAGATTGGAATCTATTCTAGGGTATTGTTCTGCAGAGGGGCTTGCCAGACCCTCCGCCTGCCGGGGTTGCGGGTTGTTCGAAAGAGATACCGCGGCCTCGGAACGTAAAGGGCAATAGAAGAAACATGGGTGGGTTTTAGTCAGTACAAGTCTGACATGCCCCCCCGCTCCGCCCAGAGCGGGGGAAGTCATTGGATGATTTCCCACCCGAAAAAAAAGGGTATTGTTCTATGTCCCTAACCTATGACTAACTATAGCTTGCTATGTTATTTATCGAAGCAAGAAAATCCTTACTAATATTAGTAAGGATTTCTTTAAAGTCGTTAAAAAAAACTGGCAAGAATATAATAGGGTTATTTTACACTACCTTTAGCCCGCAGGTTCGCTCGCGTTAAATTCGGAGTAACACAGTTCCCCTTTCTTGATTTGCAGGTACCTGCTACCTGTAGTTTTTGCACTTGCGCCTTATTGATTGTTAATACAATCAATAAGGCGCAAAGCTCAGTTTTCCCTTGTCTTCCCTCTTTTTCCATCATTTCTCACTTAAAAAAAATTGCCTATATCCGTCTCCAGGGTCCAGTATCCCTGTACCAAAATTCATCAAAATCGGTTTAGCCATTCAGGCGTGAAGACGTAATAAACAAACTCACTTTCGCTTTTATAATATTAGTAAGGATAACAAATTAAAGTGGTCATTCTGATTCCGTAGTATTATAATTATGTCTTTCGTTTGGTTATAGCCTTACCTGGTGTCAAAGTTTTAATGCCGCCCATAAGCCAAGAGCCTCTGACTTAACTTAACATGCCATCGCTGTCTCCGGGGTTGCGGGTTGTTCGAAAGAGATATCGTCGTCATTTAATGTTATTTGTTTTAGGTATCCTGAACCAAACTCCTATCACCCTCAAATTAAACACCGTACATTCGCCCTACATGTCACTCTCATACAACGTCGTAATTGGCCAAATACGTCTCACACACAAGAGACGTGAATGCCACTATAAGAAAAAAAAGAAGGGTGGGTTTAAATCAGTACTAGTCTGACACTCCTCCCCTGCTACGCCCAAAGCGGAGGAAGTTATTTGATGATTTTCCATCCGCAAAAAGAGGCATGCTGTTTTGAACTATATACAGACGCCTGCACATCAAGCTACTACAATCTGTCAGATTTCTTTGATAGATTTTCGACTTTATTTCTAAAGTACAAGGTTCAAGGTTCATTGGGAAAAATTTACAGTTTCGGTTAGCTTGACCTGCAGGCGTCTATACATTTTTATACTCCACGTGAACTGGAAATCAACTACAGTTTGTTTACGTAATAAATAAAAATAAATAAATAAATATCTTGGGACAACCCACACACGGCTATCTGATCCCAAGCTAAGCAGAGCTTGTGTTATGGTAACCAGACAGCTGATATACATACTTATATCTATACTAATATTATAAAGAGGAAAGATTTGTTTGTTTGTTTGTTTGTTTGTAATGAATAGGCTCCGAAACTACTGGACCGATTTCAAAAATTCTTTCACCTTTGGAAAGCTACATTATCCCCGAGTAACATAGGCTATATAACATCACGCTACGACCAACAGGTGCTGAGCAGCGCGGGTGAAACCGTGGGGAACAGCTAGTAATTTATAAATACATACATATAATAGATAAATCACACCCAGACACAGAACAAACAATTATGCTCATTACACAAAGTTTGTCCTGGGTGGGAATCGAACCCACGACCTCCGGCTCAGCAGTCAGGGCCACTAACCACTGGACCAACAGGTCCGTCAAATATAATAGATGATTGATCTCAGAAATTATTGTCAAGATATTCATCCAATGATATTGATGGACAATGATAGATTAGACCAGAGATGGCGAACCAATGGCACGCGTGCCAATGACGGCACGCGACATAACGAAATGGGCACGCAAACAATTTTAATCATATTTTTATCTTACTATAATTTTTTAACTCGCCGGTGCGATTCATTATTTTCAGAGATGAATAAAATTAATTCGCTTAGAAACCGTCTGGCGATGACTCTACTCTAGTCATTAAAAAAAGTTTCGAATTGATAGTATTTTTTTCCTAATACAATCACTTAGTCAAAATTATTTGATGGCACGTCTGTGGCCTCATTCAACATTTATTTAGGAAAAATGGCACGTTGGTCCATCAAGGTTCGCCACCCCTGGATTAGACTCTCTATAAAGATCCGATATTCAAGACTGTTTACGTAATTAAGAAAATAAAGTAGGTAAGACCACAGAAATAAACTGGGGTTGCCAGTGGGAAATATTCACAGCAGTTTTGTTTTCAATAAATTAATCCTTACTATCCTTACTTAATATTATAAATGCGAAAGTGAGTTTGTTTGTTTGTTACCTCTTCACGCCATAATGGCTAAACCGATGTTGATGAATTTTGGTACAGAGATAGTTGAGATGAGACCCAGGAGACGGATATAGGCTAATTTGAAAAAAAAAGTGGGATATGAGGGAGAAAGAAAGAGGAAAAGGGAAAACTATTATTATTATATATATTGCTATTACAAATCTATTATTGCATATAATGTGTTATACCGAATTTAACGCGAGCGAAGCCGCGGGCAATAGCTAGTCTTCTATATAATTTCATCAAGATCCTTTCAGCCGTTTGACGTGAAAGAGTAATAAACATCAATACATTCATTCATCTTCACAAACATACGCATTTATAATACATATTAGTAGTATAATATACTATATTAATTTCATTAACAAGAAAAAGGTTCTTTTAAGTTTAAAACTTGTGTAGTTATGAAAGACATATTGGCGAAACGACCCGCCACCGCCGTTTCGTTAATATATCTTTCAGTTACAACACATTCTAGTGTTTACACTCAACGGGCTAATAATAATCGTGTGTGGAAAATACTCGACATAATATTAACACTTCCGCTGAGCATTCCAACGAGTTTGTATTAGAAATTCTACGCTCTTTTTCAAAGCTTTTTTAGCGATCGCTAACGGACAGAAATAGCGTTGGTTGTTTATTTTTGAGTTCATATTCCGTGTTCTTTTTAAGTTTTAATTAAATTCTTTAAAAAATGATTACGTGGTTTTATGAAACCACGGTAAAAGTTAAACTTTTTTCACATCATATACATTTAGACATCCCTACTCCGCGACCGACCGTCACGCGACATGCAACACACAGACGAAAAAAATTGAGACGAGGTAATAAAGTTTCACTTAAAAAATATCAATTCTAATCATGACTTCTAATTCTTGAATGGTTAGGTAAAGGTGTCCTAAACCTGCAACTCCATATGGCCAGTCATGTTTAAGTCTCATGTAATAGTAGGCGATCCTATTGGCAGCAGCCGGGCCCAAATCCAAACTGCTGTTACTAAGAAACTCCTAATGGAAAAACTCAATAACATTTCGCCCAGGACACGAATAAATCAGTGAGGCAATTTTCTTTAACACGATTAAGGAAAACTTTTAAACCGCTTCAATCAGGGCTGCTTAATTTCTAGTCTCCAAAATTCTATTATTAAAAACGAAAGCTTTCTTTTGCAAGGCATTTTCATCGATCATTAAAGAAATTTAGGGTCTGGCTGTGTATGTGAGTTTAAATACAGGAATAAATCCTAGAGAGGGGCAACTTTTTTTTAGACGATTTTGCAAACATTGGTACGAAGTAGAGTTTCGCTACTTTCTATATTATTTTAAAACTAAGTGAGACTTGGTTGAACGCGTTCGAAATTCACGATTTTCTAGATCAATGTGGCAAAATTCACACCAAAATCAAACCATTCAGACGGAACTATATGATTATGATGATGTTTTCTAGCTGGTTTTAGACACAGCGACTACATTCAATGGGTTTCTAGTGTGGTTGTTGAAAGCTTTAGTGTGTGGCTCTATTATGTGCTTTCAAGTGGTTACATATCCAACTTGAGCCGAAAACTCTGAAAAGACTAAGTAACAAACACCCAATCACCAAAACAATACAGTTCGTACACAAAATGTGAAAACTGAAAGCCGTTACCACAATTCTGACCATCGTTAATGCACACCCATTAACAGGTGCCTGTCCATCGGCGATCGCACTAATTAATTCTATCACTTAACTCCGGCTTGCATTGTGTGGTTCACACGGCTTTGATTTCACGCTGTTTATTTATACCTACGCGAAGCAAAGTGAGATTGCTTTTCCCAAACATGATGCATTGAAATATCTTTTTAGGCTTTTTTGACAGAATCCTTACTAATATTATAAAAGCGAAAGTGAGTTTGTTTGTTTGTTACCTCTTCACGCTTTAATGGCTAAACCGATTTTGATGAATTTTGGTACAGAGATAGTTGGGAACCAGGAGACGGACATAGACTAACTTTTATTAAAAAAAAAGTGGAATGTGCGGGAGAAAAGGCAAAACTTAGCGTTGCTATTACAAATCAATAAGGCGCAAGGGGAACTGTGTTACTCCAAATTTAACGCGGGCGAAAGCTAGTGTTGTATGTTTTGGGATTGTTTTATCATGATAGTTTACGGCCTTTTTAAGAATTCCCTGCAGGACTTTCCTTTGTTTTTTCCAGTGTCTTCTGTCAGCAGTAACGCTATCATTCATTTCTTATAATATCTCATTTACTTAAAGTTACGTTTTTTCTTTGGCTCACAGTACTATCTATGTTAAATAGATCCTCAAAATAAATAACCATTGATAACAGTTTAAAAACTTGTTTTATTTGCAGTGTCTGACTTATACTGACTTAAACCCACCCATGTTCCTTCTATTGCCCTTTATGTCCCGGGGCCGCGGTATGTTTTTCGACAACTCGCAACTCCTGAATTTGCACTGCCAAGGTGTACTTCTCCATGGGTATATTTGCGTCTCAGAAAATAAACACACGGCTCTAATTTGTTAATCTAACATTACTTGTTACGAAAAGTTCCTTAAACTCCAATTTCAGAGGACAAACCTTGGTCTTCCCTCCTCTTCTCCATTTATAAACTTAGAGTTTCCGGGGTGCTTAATATTGTGCTCACTTCTCAACTCTATTTGATCGGTCGTCCAAATCACAGCCTACCTATTCTTTAGGGCGTCCGTTTATGTAGCACCTTGAAATTCAGCGCTGTCTTCAATCAAATCTAGCTGCGGAACCTTACCTTCTGCTGGTTTTATAAAAATAAGAAGCATGATGTTCTTCATACTAACAGTTTTATTCATATCATGATTTTATCCAAACTTTATCGAGAAGCCGTTTAACTTCTGATTCGCCAGCTTTTCAGCTTTTATTGTTATCTAAGTTATCTTGAAATATTCGCTAATACTTTATTCGCTGAAAAGATCTCACACGTTTTTTTTTTACAAAATTTCTGTATCTTTTTTACACTTGTATCCAGTTCTCTTGACGACTTTGTTTAAATGAACAACACGTTCAAAACGCCAGACGCTATGTTAGGAATTACGCCCATTTATTCGATGATAACCTGCAACTAAGGCGAGTCTATTATTGAGAACTGTTTACGGCACGAGTGGGCACGCCCATCTTACCGCAGTTAGCCCATAAACGTACGACAACCCACATATTATTACTACAAGCTATAATTTATGTCCCTACTCATTCATGCTACGTAATAACAAAAGAATAATTTTCCTTCGAGATAAAAACGAAAACAAAAAATGTGGAAAGCGTTGAATGGCCGCGTTGCGTAACGAAATACTATTTTCAGAGGCCCAAACCGGGCGGATCAATGAAACGGCGTCAGTAGCGCCATCTAGTGGCGGGTAGCGGGCAACGACCTCCGCTCCGTAACCTAGTCTAGACATTCTAAAAATGTGTACGAGGAATTAATCAATGTCTCCGGGGTATCATGTGTCCTGTTAGTTGCTCAGTAAATGTGTTATAGATTACTTTACGAGATTAATTTCAATGCTTTGTAAAAATACTCGTTGGTGTAATGAAGACAGTTTAATTAATTGTATGGGTTCGTTTGAATTTGGTCATAAACATAGGAAATGTGTATGGATTTGTTTAGGTACTGACTAAACTACATACAACTCACACAGAGGTATCATTATAAATGCGAATGTTTGTGAGAATGGATGGATGGATGCTTTTTACTCTTTCACGTTAAAACAGCGGAACGGATCTTGATGAAATTTGGCATAGAGGTAGATTATAGTCTGGAATAACACATGGGATATTTTTTTAATTTATATTAAAATTTATAATATACTAGCTTTTGCCCGCGGCTTCGCTCGCGTTAAATTCGGGGTAACACAGTTCCCCTTGCGCCTTATTGATTTGTAATAGCAACGCTAAGTTTTCCCTTTTCTTCTTCTTCCTTTCTCACTCACATCCCACTTAAAAAAAAAAATTGCCTATGTCCGTCTCCTGGTTCCTAACTATCCCTGTACCATATTCATCAAAATTGGTTTAGCCATTAAAGCGTGAAAAGGTAACAAACAAATAAACAAACAAACTCACTTTCGCTTTTATAATATTAGTAAGGATTAGTAAGGATAATTATTTTTTGGATTTCACGCAGGTGAAGCCGTGGGTGTCAACTAGTCGAAAATACGATTTTAGTTATAATTAAATATTGAAGTAATAAAATAGTACTTAATTTTGAAGTAAACGAAGTGGGTAAAATCACTGAAGTAAACTGGGATTTTCAGTGTGCAGAATGTTCACAGCAGTTTTATTTTCAACAAAATATCGTCGATATCCGATAAATCGTTCAAATACTCTCGAAAACATTTCGAACGTAAACTAAACTTATCAAACGACAGTATTTCACGAAAGTAAAACCCAGTCGTTGAAGATTTATGAGAAAGTAGCTAAACACTTGATGTCAGGCCTTATTTCTACTCAAGAAATAAACCGAAGTTTTGCCGGCAAAATATTTCCCGTGACGCCGCCATATTTCTAGTAGGAGGCTCGAGGAGGCCGTTCACGTGCCGGCTTTCAAATATGGAATCTTTATTAAAGAGACAGTTAAGAACGTTATTTTTGAAATTGTGTCTTTTAATTTCGTGTTTGATGGTATTGTAAGAGGTTTTATATAACCTAAGCAATGCTGGCTGATAGAGCATAACGTTCTAATACTCATGTCGTTTTTAAAGGGAGAATAGGTTATTGTCTCTGAAGTATGACATGAAAATTGAAAATGATTTAAATTATAATTCTTAAACGATTATCTGCGCTTTATTTAACTAGATAAAAACGTAGCCATCACAGTATATAGGTCTTTGAAATTAAATTGCTTGATAATTTTATTTCAAAAGTAATTAGTTTTCTTCTAAACGTCAAGCTCACGTCTATGGTAGCAATTTGATATGGACCTTTCTTTAATGTTGCAGCAGTAATGGCAGTTTCAGTAGTTCAAGCGTTACCCCTGTTGTTGACCGTCCAAGTGGGAAAGAAAAAAAAAAGTATGAATACGAATACTATAAATGAATAAGAAGTCTTACTAATATTATAAAAGCAAAAGTCAGTTTGTTTGTACAGAGATAGTTGGGACCCTGGAGACGGACATAACTTTTTTTTAAAGATTGAGATATGACGGAGAAAGAGGGAAGAAAAGGGAAAACTTAGCATTGCTATTACAATAAATAAGGCGCAAGGGCTGAAACAGCAGTTCTCTTTAAATCAGCAAAGAGGAACTGTGTTACCCCGAATTTAACGGGAGCGAAGCCACGGGCAAAAGCTAGTGTTACGACAAAAAAGACCTTTTTGCACATTTAGTTTTCCGATCACAGATTCCTAAGATGCAAAGTTAGAACCAGATTGAACGGTCCACTCTTCGTCTGAAGCTCAATGCACAGATGCATTCACGTCGCATCGTACACAATCTATAACGTTTAGTTATACATGCCAAGTACGGACCTCGTAAAATCGATACCACGATCACTGGAGTTACTAGACGGACTTACGAGAGAAGGGTGGGAGGCTGCACCCCTCCTGCCACCTCACACCCCCCCGCCACGAGCGCTGGGAATAATCAGCTGTCATTTTACGTAATTTAAATTTTATCCCACTTGTTACCTATTTTGTTGTGGATAAGGATCTGAGGTTCTTTCAAATGCAAATGCTTATGATTGAGTCGTTTGCTTAAGAATGAAAATGTGTTTTGCGGCGAACCAATTTAATCTTAAATTTCTTTGCTTCGAAATGAGATTTTCTTTTGTTTGCTCTACTAGAATTGAGAGTGGTAGTTGTAAGCTCATTAGTAAGCTAGGTCTTTCATTCATGACATCAGCCTTGGCCCAGATTGTGGCTTTGCTTAGATTTTCACTGTATGATGTCATCTGAGCAGTAATTGAAGCCTTCGTCACCGTTTGACATAGTTTCATGGTTGTTTTCCGCTTCAAATATTGAATAAGGTGAATGAAGATCAAGAATCTGTTTCAATTTGTAGTGAGATACGGTTCTAACCGTCCCGTCGATGTCGTCTTTTATTTGAATTCTCAATAAAGTTGAGACTTTGGTCGATAAAGAAATCCTACCCAGATCTATAAAAATGTCATAGCAAAAACTGTGGGTTTTCATAAGGATACGTTCAACTCTGTCTAAATCTACAACAGAAAATTGTTATTCTTATACTTATTTGGAAATGTTTTAGCAGATTGTGGCAATATATTTCCATCACAGATCTCTCCATTCGCTGCAATCTCAGGTCTACGTCCGGGCGGGCAACACTAACAAAACTACCCGCGCCCCCCTACGCCCTAACACCCCCTGTAGTGGGCGACTGGGCGTCAACCCTCACCTCGGCATGGCATGTGTAGGAATAATCACCAGTCACTTTACGTAATCTGAGTGCTTGACGATCTGCTACATGCATCGTGTAAATACAATGACTCAACTAGTCATTGGTCTGTTTGAAATATTACGATTTCACTGAAACCTTTGTTACTATTTTTAGTATCGAATCGTTTTGGGTAGCCATCTTTATTTGAGAAATACTTTTCTCGTCTTATAGATAGAACAAGATTTCGTTATTTAAATAGTCAATGCAATTTTTACCTAAGATTAAAGCATACTTTGCCATGCTTTAATCTTTAAACGTTTAACGCTGATATTAGGCATAGAATTCGGGCATCAAGCCAATTTTAACGCACGTCTGGCTTTAAAACGTGCGTAAAATTGACAGGCATCGCTCGGTAGCACAATTAAAACGATGAATCGACGAAAAATGAGGCAGCGTGGTATACAATGTCGGTATTTATGAATGAAATGACAAATTACTGCAATTAGTCAAGAACATCTTCAGTATTTAGTACTAACTCACCTATGTCTAAGTTCTGGGGTATCCCTCATAATATAAATAAAACAGTACCATTAAACTAGGCCAGCACTGCATTTATTATTAGTTATATTAACTTACATTCTACGCCTTACAACGCCGCCATGACACATATTTTCCCGGCAAAAACACAACATGGAAGTTACATTAGCCTGTGGTTTGCCGCGTTCGATTTATTGTAGCTGTTTTCAAGTTTGTATAAAATAGGGATTTTTGATAGAAAGTTTTACGCGTCAGCCTAAACACCTCCCAGCGGAGCGAATTGACCACATAACCTTGCTGTCGTTGCTAACAAATCATTGAAACCAATTTAGTTTATTTATTAGGATTAAAAACTAAAAATGTTTGTTTTAAGTCTCGAGAGTCAAACATGAATGTTTGATACGAATAAACGATTGTGGGCCTTGAAAATATCGATTCGGTTGAAATTAAGGAACAAATGGGGCGAAGGGACGTGGAAGGGTCGCAGAGGCAGCGGACTTGTTGTGTATGAAAGAGCGGAAAGCGTAGCGAGTCAAATTATGTAGGTCAACAAAACGTTATTACAAGTTGTTGAACATAACCAAACGATTGCCAAAGTTGTTTTTATAATTCTATCTGGGAACAGTAAAACAAGAGAAAGTAAAAACAATACACACAAATAAACACGTAAAGCCTTAATCTGAAAATCTCTTGAATGTACCAGCACTTAGTAGTAACTAATGGCCTTACAGCTTTCTAGTTCTAGGGCTGTCAGCTTTATCAATCTGCTACCCTACTATGACGTCTTAAAGCAGTTCTTATTCCACTGAGGGAAAGAGACAGAGCTATACAGGGTGTCTAGCACCATCTCTTTCCCTCAGTGGAATAAGAACTGCTATAAGATGTCATAGTAGCCCTTCTGTTCACAAATACTTTACTTACTTTAAGTCTTTAATCATCTTATCGCTAACTTCATAATCTAACTTGTTAGGTCCAAATATCGCGACCGCTACCACAGTATCGTTACCCAAACCAAGTGTTGCCGAATCATGTTCCGCATACCCATACATTGTTATTAGTTCGTCTGTGGTTGTTTCCCTCACAAATATTTTTGTTGCCGTACTACACATGTGTTTTTGATTTATTACAACGTTCAGCGTTGACGCTTCATAATATCGTTTTGTTTGTCCAATGATTTGTTCCGGGATCTCTTCGAACTACATATTGCTACTTATGTTAATGTTATTTGACTTTTATTGGTTTGGGATTCCAAGTTCCAGTGTTGGGGTCAAATACGTGTGTTTTTACACGGGTTTATTGAGCGTTTGCTAGAGTTTTACGATACTCAGTTCATAATACGCTACTTCGACATCCTTACTAATATTATAAAAGCGAAAGTGAGTTTGTTTGTTTATTTGTTACCTCTTCACGCTTTAATGGCTAAACCGATTTTGATGATTTTTTGCCCGCGGCTTCGCTCGCGTTAAATTCGGGGTAACACAGTTCACCTAGCGCCTTATTGATTTGTAGTAGCAACGCTTAGTTTTCCCTTTCCTTCCCTCTTTTTCCCTCAGATCCCACTTTTTTTTTAGAAAAAATAGCCTATGTCCGTCTCCTGGTTCCCAAAATCCATCAAAATCGGTTTAGCCATTAAAACGTGAAGAGGTAACAAACAAACAAACTCACTTTCGCTTTTATATTATTGGTAAGGATTATCATTTATCATTATAATTAATTATTTATCATGTATATCTATAACTAAGTACTCCTTTGACAAGCTCATGAAAGTTTCTAAGATTTCCGTCTTCGTCTATAATAGCATTGAAACTAATAGATAAATTCTTATAGTTTATTTCTATTCATATTTTCCCAGCTCCTATTATATTTCTAATGCGATTACTTCCAACAGAATAACCTCAAGGATTTTATCTTCAAAAGGTACATTGTCCTTAATAATAAGAAGTCATTGAAGGACGGAATGAATCAGTTTTACGATAAAGCTTCTGAACATAATATGAGTTTATAAGAACATACAATGTAGGATTCTTCGTCTTCAATTTCGCACGAAATTAGTTCATGTGACATCACTCGCGTAATATAATAATGAATGTGGGTTGGAAATGATACTTCAACTCTAATAATATCTAGTACTAGCTTTCGCCCGCGGCTTCGCCCGCGTTAAATTTGGGGTAACACAGTTCCTCTTGCGCCTTATTGATTTGTAATAGCAACGCTAAGTTTTCCCTTTTCTTCCCTCTTTCTCCCCCACTTTTTTAAAATAAAAATTAGCCTATGTCCGTCTCCTGGTTCCCAACTATCTATGTACCAAAATTCATCACAATCGATTTAGCCATTAAAGCGTGAAGAGGTAACAAACAAACCAACAAACTCACTTTCGCTTTTATAATATTAGTAAGGATAATATAGATTCACTGCAATTACGTGAGACATTACGTAATACAAAACAAGAATTTGGTTCTTACTAAAAATGAGTTTAACTAAAACGTAATGTGACCAATCGTCTCTCTCTTTTAAGTCTTTCTGGAGTACCAGGCATAATTATTGTTAACTAGCTGGGCCCGTGGCATCGCTTGCGTGATGATCGAAAAAAATCCTATGTCTTATTTCAGACAATAATCTACCTCTCTGCCAAATTTCATCAAGATCCGTTCAGCCGTTTTGACGTAAAAGAGTAATAAACATCCATACATCCATCTATCCATCCTCACAAACATTCGCATTTATAATATTAGTAGTATATGTAGTTTAGTTTTTTTCACCTATATTGCTGTCAATAATAATATTAAGTTCTGCTTTGCTCTTAAGAAGCACCTCCTTGATTTTTATCATTTTCTCTTTCAGAAAATATTTTCCACCCTATAATTACTATTTTCCTTTCCCAAAACAATAACATAATCTAGATACCTCTTCTAAGTCTAGTTTAGAAATCCTTACTAATATTATAAAAGCAAAAGTGAGATTGTTACGTCTTCGCACCTTAACGGATGAACCGATTTTGATGAATTTTGGTACAGAGATAGTGTGGACCCTGGAGACGGACATAGGCTTTTTTAAGTTGTAAATGAGGGAGAAAGAGGGAAGGAAATCGAAAAGTTTGCTTTGCTATTACAATCAATAAGGCGCAAGAGCAAAAACTCCAGGTAGCAGATACTTGCAAATCAGGAAAGCGGAATTGTGTTACTACGAATTTAACGCGAGCGAAGCCGCGAGCATAAGGTAGTTAAATCATAACATGAAGTTTCTTAAATTGCTTAGTTATAAGATCATAGTCTGTTATCAAAGATGCTTCCCACTCAATCCACACAATCTTATAATTTTAATACCACAGTGGGTGTAAATTTCATTAGCAGAGGTTTACTTCCAAGTACAAAGAGTATTAGTTTCTATTTCTGGTCTTGAAAACGAAAATTCATTGAATTTATTAATACTCTTGATAACTAGCGTCTATGATATATCTTATTAAAGTCCCTATCTTCTCTTTCATCAAAACCTAAAACTACTTAGTATAAAGCGTTGGTATGAAATCTCTTTTGATGACTCTTCAAAAGAGATTGACGTTCTTTCTTTCTTTCACCAATTGAAACTGGAACAGGGTTTCTTTGGTGTTCTCAACCATGTATCTTTATTTTCCGGTGGGAAATCATCAAATGACTTTCCCCGCTCTGGGCGGAGCGGGGAATGAAAATCATCCATATTCGTTCTATTGCCCTTTACGTTCCGGGGCCGCGGTATCTCCTTCGCACAACCCGCAACCCCGGCAGGTCAACCAGGTTTCTGCATCAAAGTTTCTACGCACTTCCTTGTTTATCTTCAAGCTTTATTCAACAACATCTGCTTGCGAATTTTATCAATTATTGTTCTTGGTTATTTAAATTATATTTACAAAGAAAGCAGCCGTCTATTTTAAGCTCAGGTCACCTTACATAACGACGTAATACATGAACAATAATTTGATATGAAACTTGTTAGAAGCAGGTGTAATTTATTATGCAGATTGTTACTACGTGGGTGTTAGCGTGGGTGGTGGGCAACGACCTGTCAGGGCCACTCAGGGCTAATTCACTATTTAATCATGAATGCTTGTTACTTGCCGGTACTTTCGTCTAACGGGTGGTTAGACTTATTTGGCGTCTTCTGTGGCGTCTTGGCTTCAGTTAACGTTTGATTTTCGAAATAATTTTCAATTTGTAGGTCAACATCTGCCTAGCCTTTTCCCAACTATGTTGGGGTCGGCTTCCAGTCTAACCGGATGCAGCTGAATATCAGAATTTTACATGGAGCGACTGCCTATCTGACCCCTACAACCCAGTTAATACTGGGTAATACGATACCCCTTGGTAAGACTGACTGTCAGACTTTCGGAACACTGACTACCTGTAACGACTGTCAAAGATCTACAAATGACAGCCGGGACCAACGGCTTAACGTGCTTTCCGAGGCACGTAGGAAACTCGGTATGTAACGGGTGGTCACCCATCCACAGACCAACCTACGACCCGAGCGGCTGCTATTATTTAGCCACGAGCTCCTCCAATTTGTAGCTTTAATTTGTAGGTACAATACCAAAAAAAGAAACGATTGATGGACTGTGCAAAAGATGATATGAATGATATGAAGACGAGACGAGAAGTATGTAAGAAAACATTCTGCGGGATCTCATATAAACTGGAATAAGAACAGATTTTCTGAAAAGATCACATTGCCTCCAACATTAAGAAAGAACCTAAGTCTACATAAGGACGAATGTATTTTAAATCGAATTTCCGAAATCTTAACAATCATAACTCAACTAGAAAAAGAAAGAGAAATCGAGCTTAATGCAACAATTATCTACCAACGTGAGATTTTACGAAAATATTATTAAACAGCTTTCGACATTAAGTACATTTAAGACAGAAAACATCCCCACTAAAAATACAACAAACCATACGTTAGTCGTAAAAATCAGAAACATCTCCCGTACGTTCTGCGGTTTAAAAATCCACCACGCATCCGAAATCCGGACTAGCACGATAAATATTACATACATTGCGCAGTCAGATAGCAAACTAATAAAACTTCAGTGTTAGCACGTAAACGGAATACAAAATGGTCCTAAGTTACGCGGGTTGCCGGTCGAATTCCCACGCTCATATCATTTACGACTGTCGAACGATATGTTGGCTTCTAAAATGGCTGTAACTTGGTTGCGGCAGGCGGCTCCTGCTAGAGACACGATAGTGCAGTTCCTTCGAGAAACATTTATAGGTTGTTAAAGAAAAATCATATTTCGACAGCTTTTCTGATCGTTTATGGATCTTCAATAAGTTCTTCAGTTTAACTGGCAGTTATGGGTACTTTGAACTTTTCTTTTCCGAATGACAGTATTTTGTTGAGCAACTATGATCTCCATATCCTAATTACTGGGTTACACAATACACCTTGTTAGTCAAATTTCTTATCAAAATAACTTATTTTCGAACAGATAATGATGATAATGTAATGTCACAGATAGGAAATCAAAACTTCTTTTTTCTGCCTTGGTTCAAGTTAAATATGTAGGTACTATCCAGTATGTTTGCTCCTCCATATTTCATTAACATCAATTAACGAAAAAAAGAGTAAAGAAGTAAAAGAAAAACTCGCTCATTTAGATGCCAAGGGCTCTCAAATTAGTGCCTCCACTAAATGTAAAGAGAATGAGCTCTGAATTCTTTACAAAAGATCACATTATTACGACAAACTTCAGACTTCTGATTCATAGAGGTCTTCACAATAAAACTGCCGTTATTATAATTGGATCTACATTATGGTCGTTAGTTATCAATTTGAAAATAATACCTACTCTTTGTTCTAATGAAACTGGAATTTATTATGAAACAAATCACCAAATGACTCCTATCACTCTTGGCGGAGCGAAAGGGTTTTCAGAAACTGCCTAAAAACCATTCATGTTCCTTCTTTTGCCCTTTGTGTTCCGTGGCCGTGGTTTCTCTTTCAAACCAACCCACAGATTGTTATCCTTTCCCAACTACAAGTATGTTGTGGTCGGCTACCAGTCAGTTACCAGTGTTTAACATAACCTCTACATTTTAGGGTTGATGAGACCGGTTGTCAGACTGTCGGATAGTAAAACTTGAACAATTTATCATTTTAGTAATATTGTCAGAGATTTTTGGTTGAACTGCCAATGGTATTTTGAGAGAAACTGATGTTCCATAAAAGCTGAAGTTCTAAAATGATAGAAGATTTATGGATGCAATATTCTGTGTAATATGCCACTTGTGGCTATTTCTAGCTGTCATAAATATTTTTCTTGAGGTAGCATATTCGTCGAATGCAAATTTAAAAGCGATAAAGATGGCGGCAAGATTGACGAAGTTACGAACTTCTATTTTATAAAACGAATTCTTCGAAGATTATTATTTGCTTAGGATGTTTTTGGTAAGGAACTGAAATATGTACCAATGAATGATCATTAGCAATCATGGTGCTTTTCATAGATTTTACAATAAAATCTTTACGCATCTGCTCTTTATGTATCATGACCTTAGCCAGTCTTACTTTCCAAATAAATCTTGATTCTGAATGTTTTTCTAAGTAAACTTGTGTAAGTTCTAGCGCATTAGAGCTAGTAGCTTAAGAAAGAAAATATCAATAACGCGAAATCCTTAATTTAGGTGGTACACCGACTGCTAACTACACATTCAATAATAAAACTATAAAAGATGGCGCTGTCAACATTAAAGAAAACGTAGATATCGTAAATAACGAAGTTTCATCAAATAAACTATACTTCGAAGCCTCTCAAATCAACTGTATTGGAACGAGCACCCTTTGAATTTGCGACGTTTTTGTTAAAAGGGAAGTTCCTGATGCGACGCCTGTCTTTTGCTCTAAGTAAAGACATGTACGGGAAATGGCGGACGGAAATAAGGATTTGGTGGATATACTTATATAAATTTGACGTTGTGTAGAATTTGGTAAAGGCTGAGTTGAAGAAATACTTTGATAAGATCCTGATTAGTTTTATGAAAGGCTTAGTACATAAATACTAGAAAATTTACTTTCACATAAACAGAATTCGACAAAAATCTAAATGAAACGTCGGCGCTTGCGTGCGATAGCTCTATAATAAAAATATTTAGCTATGTGACTTAACTAATAAATCAAACAAAATAGTTGGAGGCATAAAGAATTTTAATTTCTTGAACGTATTTGGTGCGCATGGCGATATATCAAGCTTTACATTTTTTGTTTGAGCTGACCTCTCATTTTAAGGAAAGTCTATAAAAGAAGAGGTCAGTTTATACTAGTATATTGTCGTGTATACATATTGTGGTTTGGGCAATATACTTGCGTATCACTAATGTAAAGTAAATGGCTTCTCGACACAACAGCACGGCAACGTACAACTAATATTGAACCGCCATTTCTATTGTAGGAAAGTTTCTTCGCATTAGTTGTTATTCTAGGTTCGGTTTTGTTATAAAAACTTTTTACTTTATTGAGAAACAACGTTGTCTTTATTTTTAACTTTGATATGAGTTCCAAAATGAAATTAAACTTGACACATTTTTTAAACCACCTCTTGCAGTTATATTTACTACAATACAGTGTAGTATCTGTTTGGTTCCTTGAAAGCCAAATTTCCGTAGAAAATACTTTCCTGCTAAAACAAGCACAAAGTAAAGTCTCGGTTTCATAAATATATTATTATGTAGTAACTAGAGCTGAAACATACTAGATTTCCTAGAAACGTTTGAAGCCACACAAAGAAATCACGTGTAGGTTTTAAATATTTGTGTTGCACTGGAACACGAGTAACGTATGCTATCGAAAACAAAATAAGTTTTGCACTGTAATCCACCTAATATTGTTTAAATATGTGTAGCTACAGTTGTCAAAAGTTGTAGGTAACCGTTCGATTAAGAACAGGAAAATAATATACCATACTATTAAGACTACCATATTACCAAGACTAATTAAGATTGAGAGAGATAGAGTAGTTAATAAAGATCTTCCTTCTTTTGCCAATCCAAAACAGAAAATCAAAGATGTAAATAAAGCAACCAATATTAATGATGAAAATACTTCCACAGAAACAAGCTATGCTAGTGCGGCAACTAGAAGAAGAACTAAGATTGCGCATGAGACAGCCCGCTCCTGAACTACAACAACAGCTGGAAGCCTTATTCTCCGAGAACGAACACCTGCAACGAGAGATAGCAATATTGAGAGATACCATAAAGGTGAGAGAAAGAAAGCATAGTACGTTTACTAATTAAATTCTCGAGATGTACTAACTTGCTACAAATAAAATTGCACATTTTACTTCTTGCAATTGTTTGAAATACAAGTTACTTAGTTAACGTAATTCTCTGAGTTAACAAGAGTTTCGAGAAAGACAGTGATGTTACGAACAATCTTATTAAAATTTAACAAACCAATTTCGTTTGCAAACAGGAACTAGAATTGAGGATCGAAACACAGAAACAAACGCTCCAAGCCAGGGATGAGAGCATCAAAAAATTACTTGAAATGCTCCAAAATAAGGGGATGGGTACGTAATTCAAAGTTAATCTGAATAATTTTGTGCTTGGCATCAGCTGCGGCTTCGAAGAAGTAAAACTCCGAATAACTTTCAGGTAAAGAGGAAGAGCGTCAAATGTTCCAGCAAATGCAAGCGATGGCCCAGAAACAGGTAACTGTCGCAACATTATGTAGTGTGTCTTGTGAGCATGCCTCAGTAGCAAAACTTCTAATATGCAGTCGAATTTTACACGATTTATTGGAAATTTTGTTACTTCTTAGTTTTTCTCCTGCACTGTGTAGCGTAGCTGTATATCGTGCACGTCACTTTGCTTTCTTATGTATTTATGTATTAGTATTGTGAACACATGGGCGTTTTATTTTGTGATACCTTTATCATCGTCACTGTTTCTGTTAGTGTTGCTCTTGATAGTTTTCATTTCATTCATTTCTTGACTCTTGAGCCGAATGTGACTGTCGCGACGCCTTTTTATGTATTAACTGATCAATCACACTCGTTGGCTTCATAAAAATCTTTCTCAAATCTCGCTTCTCACTCCCACGGTCTTTCAATACCTTTCTGTGACACTGTCAAAGCTTGAACCCTGAGCACCAGTTTACCGTTTTCTTACTCCCTCTTCCCGCCACCTACACGTCACGTCGACGATACATTACAAATATTTGTTTCAAGTTATTAAAATTTCATCCAAGATGACCTATTAACTAATTCGGCCTACAACACAATAAAGAAAAAAAACTAAAATTATATCGACACGAACACTAACTAATCACGACATTGCATGTTTAGCAGCTCATTATGTCCCCGTCACATGAACCTTAGAGAAGACCGTCTCGTATAAATTTTATTGGACATTCAGTTTGAGCAATCATTGTTTTTAGAAGCAAAAATTTAATTTGTACTTCACCTGGGGCTGCGTGGCGTCGATGGCGATTGTTTGTCGTGTTGCGGCTAGTTCGCAGTAGCAGTATCGTGTCGCGTCCGACCGGCACGCAGCCCCGGGGAGGCGCACGAGACGCGTCGCCGGTCGTAGGTAGGTTGTATGTTGAGCGGAGCCGCCGTCGGTGCTGGCGGCGGCGGGCGGCGGCGGCGGCTGACCGACTCGCGTGACTGGCAGGAGCTCAAGGCGACGGCGGACACGCTGCGGGCGCTGCAGGTGCAACTGGAGCGCGCGCTGGCCGCAGCCGGCCTGCCCGGCGGCAGCGCGGGCGCCACGCTCACGGCGGTGCTCGAGACCAAGGAAGCGCGCATCGCCACGCTCGAGCGGCAGGTCGCCTTGCTCGAGAGCGAGCTGGCCGCGCTGGTGTCGCCGCCGCCGCCCTCGCTCGCGCCCTCGCACGCCTCGCTTTACGATAAGGCCGATCCTCCCTTCAAGAGACAAGTAAGTTTTCTGCTGAACGACGTGCGGGTGATGAAGGACGGGCGACTGAGCGCGCCGCCGCCGCCGGCGCGCACTCCCCGGCCCGCGCTGCGCTCGAGCCACGCGCACGCCCGCGCATCGCCCTACTATAGTGCCACCACTCTGTGACTCCGTCGCCGACGACCGACGAGTACCGTGTCAATTTCTCGCTTTAAGTCCGAACTTAGCCGAAATCGTCGCCGACTGTGTTGACTCGTAATATTTTTGTGTAAACTTGTTCGTTGTTAAAGCTATTTTTATTAAAATAAGAGGAATTATATTCTTGAAAGATGTCGATTTAAATATTTTTGTTAAATAGGGCCTTAGACAAAGCGAATATATAAATTTAGATGTAATTGTATGGTTAGATGAAACATGTGAGGTTGATTACGTTGACACCAAATTAATGACGATTTAGAGATAGACTGTTATGAAAATAAAGACTGTCGAGGTCGAATGCATCGAACGATATAATATTACCGTCATGGCAAGGTTTCTGTGAACCTCCTTGATCGTTTTCTGATTTGATCATGTTGTGCTTTCGGTGTTGATCGCAAGTCATCGTCCAGTACCAGCTCCAGCTTGTCCCGCGTCACGCCACCCGTCATCAACATCAAATAGAGTAGCCCATCACGACCCGACCTCTGTCATGTAGTGGTCATGTTTCATCAGACTTCTCACGGTAGATAAATGTATCACAACGTAGGCGCCCGTGCATCTAACGATGTTTACTGTCGAACTACTTTGGTACTATTAATAAATTATATTAATTAGATATTGGATGACTGGAAAACTTTCTACCGACCCTCATCGAGGCTTCAGACTTTCATATTTATTAGTATTTAGTATAGAAAGTTTTCCAGATGTAAATATCCATTGACTATTTAATGATTCGGTACGATTTTTAAATATTTATATGTCGATGAATACGATTTATGATTGCATGTCGAATATTTGAACGTGTGAGAATATCGAAATGTCTTCCATGGCACTGCTCCTATCTCGTGTTCAATATTATAGTGCTGGAAACATTTCGTGCCGTGTTAACTAACAGATATTGACATAAAAAGCTTGCGTCGCTTGTCATAACCTCGGTACTAACGTTACTAACTTACCAGTATATATTAATGATCATTTGTGGATCAGTATTATTGAGTAGCTTGGAATTTTTAACATCAGTATCATTTCCGCCATCACTATTGCCTCCGTAGATAGTTTCTTTGGTTTTACTATTTGTGGAGTCTTCCATTTCTTGTGTTCTACTAACGATATGTTTGGATTTATCTAATTCTATACCGACTTTTGGATGGATGGTGAAATGATGAGCAGCTGGACGAGTTCCGGTTGGAGATCCAGAGACGAGATCAAGAAATCCTGGCAATGGCAGCCAAGATGAAGGCGTTGGAGGAGCAGCACCAGGACTACCAGCGCCACATCGCCGTTCTCAAGGAGTCGCTGTGCGCAAAGGAAGAACATTACAGTATGCTGCAGACCGACGTAAGTTATCATTCCATTACAAATTATACATCCTGTACATCTACATACCAAAATTATCTTACTCAGATAAAAAATATCACACTAAACAAATCGAGTGGCACAAACAATGAATATACAAGTAGTGACGCACCATCGATTACAAATACAGGACCTGCCTAACTCATGAATTTTTGTTAACTTCAAAATAGACAAAGAACTACTACCATGCACAGGTGGAAGAACTGAAAGCCCGGCTGGATGAGAAAAGTAGGCTGGTGGAGAAGAAAACGGCGGCTGCATTGTCAGCGACGCACGAGCTTGCTGAGCTCAGAGACCACTCCGAGATCAAGGACAGGAAGATCAACGTACTGCAGAGGAAGGTAAGAAATGTTGGAGTTGATTTTAGAAGATATATAAGGTATTTATATGTTTGTTAAGGGGTCCAAAACTGGCGATAAAAATCACATTCACTAATAGAAAATAGAGTTTGATTTGAAAACGAATTTCTGCAAAATCAAAATATATTTTGTTTTTGCGTTAAAAATGTTGCATTTATAAATTAAATCCTTTTTTTCTAACCACCGTAGTCAAGGTAACTGCAAATGCTTGGTTAATATTGTGTAGTGAACTATTTTTGTTGTTAGCATATTTATCTACAGCTAGTTTATGCTAAAATTATGGTAGATTAAACAAACAGCTCTGTAAGATTTTTTTTAAAATTTAGACTGAAGCAATTTTTGCTAACGTACATTTGGGTGTTTATATTATTTCTATTTATTTATGTAGATCTTTATGTTTTTGTTTGAGAGAGGTCAGGTATTTGATGTTGTACAGACGCCTGCAGGTCAAGCTACCCGAAACTGTCAATTTTTCCTAATGAACCTTGAGCCTAATACTTTATAAATAAAGTTGAAAATCTATCAAAGAAATCTGACAGATTGTGGTAGCTTGATGTGCAGGCGTCTGTACATTATTTTCATCTTAATTGTATATATCTGCACTGCTATTTAATATATCAATGTCATTGTGAATCGATCCGAATGTTACATGCTTGATATTGTACCACAAAAACGTTTCATCGTAACAGCCAGTATTCTATGAAACCTCTATTAACTCATTTCAAAATATGCATTCGTTGATCGTCCAGCCGATTGCACTGATCCCAAACACGATATAAGACCATTAACATCAAAGGGGAATAAACTATAGCAATCGGCTCCCAGTCCAACCGATTTGTGTCCATTTCAATTCTCCAATAGTTCCAATGGAAACACTACTGAATTATTAATGAACTAGGAAACTCCTACTTTCCTAGTTCACTAGCAATAGTAACAATTACGTTAATTTCTATTCCCAGGGAACATTATTACAGTTTATCGGGACATTTCTTAATGACAGTTTACGAGTTTCTATTACAAACGATTTGAATATTTTAAACTGTTTGCTTATCTTGACGACATAGTTATAGTATATTTTTATTAATGTCCCGTCTCGATTAGTTTTCTTACCATTCCATGTGTATGTGCTATAAAATAAAATTCTTGTAAGCAAAATTTAATTTCATTATCGCCAACACGAATACCCACATAGGCAGCCGATATAGACTTTAATCCAATTAATTACTACTTCTCAAATACGTGGCCCATTTAGTTGTTGGTGTTATAAGCAGTACCTGTATTTTAGGTAATCTCGCTTATTCTGAACACAGCTTCCAACAACTTCCTTATATTTAATAGTAGTCTGATTGCTGTTGTTTACAATATGTATTGTGTTTTGTTTTTCGGCCTTCGAAGCGTGGAGATTTTCTTTTGTTTTTCTTTTTATTTTATCGTAGGTAATACGCTACTTGTATCGTATCGTTTTTATTTTATTTATTTGTGGAATTTATGTTAAGCTAGTGTACTTTGTGTTTTGTTCGTATTTTATGTTAAAGGTATGTTTTTATTTCTTATTTATTTATTTTGTTTTTCTGTAACTGTCAGTATACATCTATTTGATTGCTACTAAAAGATACTACCATGAGTAGTAGTTTACACATCTAACTGTTTTCAGATTGAAAATCTGGAAGATCTTCTCAAAGAAAAAGATAACCAAGTTGATATGGCAAGAGCTAGGTTGAATGCCATGCAAGCCCACCACTGTTCTTCCGAAGGTGCACTTTCATCGCTCGAAGAAGTAATAGGAGACAAGGAAAAACAAATACAACAACTAAGAGAACAGAGAGACCGAGCTGAACACGAGAAGAACGAAGAAAGAGAACTGCACGAACGAGAAATAGCCGAATATAAGATGAAACTGCACGCACTTGAAAGCGAAGTTGAAAAACTTGGTGCTAGGCTTGAAAGGGCTCAAGCCGAGAAAGACCGCCTCGAAGCGAAGTTGGAAAGCTCACAGTCTGAACTGGGCAAGTCTAAAGCAGAACTAGACAAAGCTGCAAGTGAAGTAGGCAGATCTGGTGCTGATTGGGAAGCAGCAAAACAACGCTTGGCAAGACTCGAGCTCGAAAACGAAAGACTCAAACATGAACTGGAGCGGTCTCAAACAACGTTTGGCAGAAGTACGTTAACTACTTCGCAGGAGTTGGACAGAGTGCAAGAAAAGGCAGATAAGAGTGCTGCAGAGTTGAGACGTACTCTCGCTGAGCTTAGAGTCACTCAGGCCGATGCTGAAAGAGCTAGGGCTGAAGCGGGTGGATTGCAAGACAAACTAGAGAAGTCCCAAGGCGAAGTATATCGTCTTAAAGCCAAACTTGAAAATGCACAAACTGAACAGGATAGCTTGAAGGAAGAATACGATCGGTGAGTGCCTTAGTTTTTTTTTAAACCAGTTTAATTTAAGTGAAAGCATGCTTGTGATCGTTATCCTCACTTTTCAAAGAAGGTCCGTACTTATAAACTTTGTTTGTTTATGCTCTTTCAATATCAAAGTTTGTAAACAAAACTTGAAGTGATTCTCGACATCCAAGTCAAGGGTTGCAAACTCTCGTTTTATTCCCAAAGCCGCGATACTTAAATATAAGTGTATGTTTAGCCGATCTTGCCATACATCTTTTGGATCAACTATTTTCAACTTACTGGGAGTCACATTAATTGTCATACCGTCATTTGCACTGATAACAGTTTAGGATACTTCAGCAAGTGCGTCAAGGTCTGACGGAATATAGAGAAAGATCTTTAATCCCCTATTTTTACTGCCTACTAAATTATTATCTTACCACAGCATTCTGAAATATTCTCACATATTCTTCTGCGAGAGAAAAAGCTCCCTATAAACCTCTTTAGTTGACTATAATGCCAATTTTTGTCCATCAATAGGGTGCAATCATCAGTAAGTCGGCTCCACTCCGAGCGAGACAAGGCTGTGGCTGAGCTAGACAAGGCCAGAGAGGAATTGGAACGAACCCAGGCCACGCTTGGCAAGGCACAACTGCAGCAGGACAAGCTGCAAGCTGCGCTCGACGCCGCGCACTCAGAGATCGATAAGCTGCAAGAGAAGCTGGATAAGGCTGCTACTGAAGTTAGGAAGGTGAGTCATTGTTGAAACTGGTTTTACCGATTCCTATGAAATTTGCAGTATAGGGGGCGAAAAATCGATTAAACTGAGTCACATTTTTCCGAAAATCGTTTTCTCTATTTTGACCCTAGCAAGCTCAGTCACTCAAGCATTGCTTCGATCAGACGTAGAGGGCGATTGAATTGGAGAAAAGAAGAACAATATCGAGAGATTTGGAAGTGATAGTAGGCTTTTGAGTTACCCAGTAACAGTTATTTATGGAAGTCAGATGGGTTTAGTTCCGTGAAAAAGTATATAATCAAAAAAATCAGTTCACCCAGTTGAAAGTTCTGAGGTAACCAACATAAAAAAAACAGTTGAATAGATAACATGCTCCTTTTTAAAAAAAAATAGGTTTACAGCTGCATCTAGTTGGTCGGAAGGTAGACCCCTCCGAATCTATACTTGGGATAATGCTAACCAAATATTAATGTTTTCAGCGTGGTAGAAGTTTCAGGTCACTACCAAATAATCTTCCGACATAGTTTATCGAGACTAACTTGTGTAATTTTTAGTCTAGTGATAAGTTTGACATCAATCTTACAAGTCATAAAAGTCGGGAAAAATTCTGTGAACTTGAGTGCTATTGTTAAGAGTTTAGACCATTCATTAATATTGAAAACAACATTTTGTTGCGAAGAAAATTAAAAAATAAAACTTTATGAAAGAAAACACGAGCCATTCATAAAACGTGGGTACTTGAAATTACTGTTCTGGTCACACTTTTTTCAGCAGCTGTATTCCAAGTGCTCTTTTTCTTTTCACTGCATACTTTACTTTGCATTTTTCCTTTGAAAACTGATTAAGTCATAAAATTTCAAATGCGTACAAGTTTCAAGTTAAGAATTTGTAATTTGACCATATTAAATCCTGGAACAGAAATGGGTTAAGTGCTGCATATTTAGTTACCGTTTTATTACCAATTAAATCGTACGTTTACGATGGTTTAATCGTAGTTAGTCATAAAATACTATTTGTGATCGACTAAATATGCGTCTGTATTGATAATTACGACTATGAGAGCTGTTAAAAGAAGTTATTAAGCTCTTAGTTCTCTCCCGGGGTGTCGGGTTGTTCGAAAGTGATACCCGTCCCGGAACGACACGGCAAAAGATGAAACATGGGTTTAGTCAGTAAATGTCTGTCATTTCTCACTCCACGCAGAGTGGGAAAGTTATTTTAGGATTTCCCATTCGTAAAAAAAAGCAAAAGTTTATAACTACAATGGCAACTCAATTTCTGGTGTTGTTCTACTTCTTTAAAAATGCAAGATCGAAACGAAACAGACCACAATTTTCCAACGCATTGCCAGAAGTTATAAAACGAAAACTTGTTAATTTTCAACGGTAATATACTCGTAAATTGTTACCGTTGAAAATACGGTAATCAAAAACTTGCATTTAACCTATTTTTTTCGACTTAAAATGTTTGCTCCTGTTTGGGGTACAAAGTAATACGCTAATTTGGATCGGCATGATTTCACACATATGCATTGACGAATACAAGGAGGAGGACAGCCTCTCGACTTAGCTGGCAAAACTTTCCGGGATTGTGCAATAGTAGGTGCCGAATGAAGATTGGCGATCGGCACACTCTTTCGCTGCCCAGAACTCAGCGAATGAGTCCAAAATGTATGGTATAATTCGGACTGGGCAGCGAAAGGGTTAAATGAAAGCCAAATATGTAGACTAATGGCACCGAGTGCGTGTAGGATGCCGAATCCAAACTGTTTTACCGAAAATAAGTGTGTGGCACTCCTTAAATACTAAATCTTTACTAATTTTATAAAAGCGACAGTGAGTTTGTTTGTTACGTCTTCACGCCTAAATGGTTAAACTGAGATGATACAGAGATAGTTGGGACCCTGTAGACGGATATAGGCTATTTAAAAAAATTAAAAAAAAAACGATTGAGATATGAAGGAGAAAGAGAGAAGAAAAGGGAACACTTAGCATTGCTATTACAATAAATAAGGCGCAAGGGCGAAAACTATAGGTAGCAGGTACCTCTAAATCAGGAAAAGGGAACTGTGTTACACCGAGTTTAACGCGAGCGAAGCCGCGGTCAAAAGTAAGTAACCTCATATTTTACCGGCAAACGTTGCAGGAAATTGTCTGAAGTAAATCTACGCGTTAGTCATACATAGTGTTCAGAGTACATAAGGTTGAGAGCAGCTATAATGTCTGGGTTAACATAAAACGGTATGTGTGTTTAACGGGTGATAGCTTGTTAGCTATAGTACGGCCAACGAGAAGCTATACCAAATGTAAACAAAACCCATGCTAAAACCCCATCTAAAATGGCCGTCCGAATGTTGGCGAACCCGTCTTAACGTTGTCATGTTGCCGGGAGAACGAGACATTACGACAAAGGCACAAGATGGAAAGAGCTAAATATTAGATTGTCAACGCCACAGTTGTTCTTTAGGTTAATGACCTTTCGTATCGCTTCTCGTTGGCCGTACTATACACAATATTATAATTAATGTTGTGTGGTGGTAGGCAAATCAGAGACTAACATTACATACATCGACAAGAGTTAATGTTGAACATCTACTTGAAATGTTTTGTCATTAATTGTTTACTAGCTTTCGCCCGCGACTTCACTCTCGTTAATTTCGGGATAACACAGTTCCCCTTTCCTGATTTGCAGGTGCCCTTGCCCCTTATTGATTAGTATTAGTAAAGCTAAGTTTTCCATTTTCTTCCCTCTTTCTCCCTCAATTCACACTTTTTTTAAATAGCCAATGTCTCTGTCTATGTCTCCAGAGTCTCATCTATCTCCGTACCAAAATTCATCAAAATCGGTTTAGCCATTAAGGCGTGTAGACGTAACAAATATACAAACTCACTTTCCCTTTTATAAAATTAGTAAGGGTGCTGCAAATGGATCGTTCTTAATATTTATAAGAAGAAACATTTAAAAAAATAGTTGTCTACTGGTATTGGGAGCAGGGTCTAAGCTACGCCTGACAATACGAGTCGTATCCAAGAGTACTGCTTTCTGTATCAAACCTTTGATCCAGCTGCCTTACGAAGGCCTCCTTAAGAATTATTGTTACGATATCGTCTATATGTGTTTCTATTACTATCTTAATTTACAGTATAGGTACAAATCTAATTCAATAGAGAAGGTAGTATTGGGAACAATATTTAATTAGGCCAATATATTCTCAGAACTTTAGACCCGAGAGACCTAAACTAGGACATTTCCTGCATTTGAGCTGTCAACCCAATTGCCCAACTTTATCTAGCTCACAAGTATTTCTGATCTTAACTCTGGCTACAGTTCCACTTCAGACATAAAGCAGGTTAATAAATTAGTACTAGCTTTTGCCCGCGGCTTTGCTCGCGTTATATTCGGGGTAACACAATTCCCCTTTCCTGATTTGCAGGTACCTGCGACCTGTAGTTTTTGCCCTAGCGCCTTATTTATTGTTATAGCAAAGCTGAGATTTCGCTTTTCTTCTCTCTTTCTTCCTCATTTCTCACATTATAAAAAATAGGCTATGCCTCTCCAGGTTCCCAACTATATATGTACCAAAATTCATCAAAATCGGTTAAGCCATTTAAATTGTCTCGAAATTCTTAATTTTTTCAGCGACAACCATCATATTTTTTATATCTATAACAAAGGAAATTGTGTAGACTAAAGAGATATCTAAAAATTTTCAAACACGGAGCTGTATTTTTTTATATTCAATAAAAACTGCAGCGACATGTTATTCAAATAAAATCAAACACCGAAATATTTTTGACCTTATTTCTATTCTTTCGATGCAATACTGGCCCTTACTTGTGTCAGACCATGCCTAGTATGCAGCTAGCCTCACTTCCGCGAATACCTAAAAATTACCTTGTTGCCGCGCCTTAAAGCAGAACTTATTCCATTGATTGAAAGAGATGGTGCTAGTCACCCTGTACAGCTCTGTCTCTTTCCCTTAGTGGAATAATTTCTCCTTTAAGACGTCATGGTAGGCCTACAGCTAGTTGAATATAAAGTACACTGTCCCACGAATTGTCAGACAATTTTGTACCATGTGTAGTGCAACCAGGTATTGATTTACCCTGCACATAAATTGCTTTGGTCATTTTAAGGCTATATGTTTTAAATTATCTCTATATCTCTTCTCTCGTAGTGTCAAGTGGACCGTGAGAAGCAGGCATACGACTTCGAGTCCTTGCAGTCGCAACTTGACAAAGCTCTGGGCATGTCCGCGCGGTTCGGCAAGGAGCGGGACACCGCTCAGCTGGAGGCGGACAGGTTCCACGACAAGTATGAGAAGTCACAGGTAAGGAATTGTTTTGAAGATACAACATACGGTTTAAGAAATATTGAAAAAATGGTAACAAACTGTTACAATCATTGGAGACATCAATCGTCGGTTTTTTTTTTTAAGTTTCAGCTCGTTCGTCTGTGACAGTTATGGCATAAAAAAACGATGTTCTTTGAAGTTGAACACAAAAAATAAAAAGTTATATTTCAATTAAGAACGAAAAACGTAATATAAACCTTTCATCGTTTGATTTATCTATGCATAAAAATCTAGCAATCAATATGATAATAATCTTAGTCTAAATTAAAAGAACGATGTCCTATACTTCTTATTTTCTGACTGAAACAAGCAAACTGCTCCATACATTGGTTTTGCACAAACAGAAAGACAACGATAGAAGTTTTGTTATAGATGGCCCTTAACATCCTGAATTTTGGAATTGTTTCTTCTCTTTTTGGGATTGGGGTGGTAAACTGGTAATGGCTTTAAGATTTGTAAGGTCCTTGTCAAGGTTATAAGATAGCTTCTTTGTAGAAAATTGCCTTACATCTCATGCAGAAGTAGAAAGCACATGAGAATATTGATAATTGTAATAATGATACGGCGATATATCTTAACCCGAACTCTTAAGCTGATAAAGTATTTATTTCTGACAGAAAGTACAACATGCAATGGTACAGTGAAACCTGGATAAGTGAGACTTGAAGGGACGAGAGAATTAGTCTCACTAAAAGAGGTATTCCACTAACCCAGGGTCTCCACTAACAGAGGTGATTCAGGGCCAAGGTGTCGGGACCTCAGCATGAGGTCCAGTTATGGAGGTTTCTCACTTACCCAGGTCCCACTTAACAAGGTTTCACTGTATTAGACACAACAGCGATAAAACAAATGAAAGAACTAACTCCATAACGACCAACGTTTTACTATTCGACGACACGGTTAGCGCAGTGGCTGAGCGATTGACTGCTGCGCTGCGTGTTGCGGGTTCGATCCCCGTACAGAACAAATATTTATATGGCCTACAGATAGTTGTTTCGGGTCTGTCTGTTTGTGTAGGTATGTGAGTTTAAATATTTGTAAACGCGCCGACGATACAGGAGAAAATACTAATGTGGGGTAAAGTTTTTTTTTAATCGCCATATTAGATACACCACCAAATGAGTTTAAATATTTGTAAAGGCGCCGAGGATACAGGAGAAAATCCTAATGTGGGGTAAAGTTTTTTTTTAATCGCCATATTAGATACACCACCAAGTGGCTCCTTTATTACCCAAGGCTAATCAAATTTAGTTTTACCTTAATCATATTATTTGAACGACAGTTCATTGTTTTGCACTCAGATTGCAGCATTCACGATAGCTATAATTGTTACTTTTAAAAATTTGATTCATCGCAAGCCTACCCAAACACGGAGAGTCACCAAGATTCAGAAAACGCAAATTTCCAACATTAGTATTGTACATTTCAGACCATACGAAATCCCCTTTATTTGTGTTTACTTTAAAAATGTCGAAACGTGAAACTGTATTCACTTAGCTGGAGGCTGTCGAACCTGAAATACGAGTACGTAAACGGAAACATCTGAATACTTAATGCAGCCTGCTGAAAATATAAAGGTTAAATGTAGCTGAACCTCGCGTCTATTATAAAATTCCACTTTGAGTAGATTCGACGAACCTAAATATGGAAACTTTTCAATAATTCAGAACTACGATATTCTGGTAAACTGATTGATTTCAGGATTCCAATATTTGGAATTTTGCTGATGGATTCGGGGTACATGATCTAAGAAAATATATTCTAGGATGTATTTGTTCCAATTTCCAGTCGATCCATGTAAAATACTGGTATTCAACTGACTCCGGTAAGAAAGGTAGACGACCTCAACATATTCGACGGGCCTGTTGGTCTAGTGGTTAGTGGCCCTGACTGCTGAGCCGGAGGTCGTGGGTTCGATTCCCACCCAGGACAAACTTTGTGTGATGGGCATGATTGTTTGTTCTGTGTCTGGGTGTGATTTATCTATAATTTGTATGAAATTATAAAAGTATGTATATCAGTTGTCTGGTTACCATAACACAAGCTCTGCTTAGCTTGGGATCAGATAGCCGTGTGTGAGTTGTCCCAAGATATTTATTTATTTATTTTATAGATATTTATATTTGGGAAAATGATGGTGCTTCTTAATATATGCTGTACAGATTTTTCTGCCAAAATCTGTTTTAACAGTTTTCTGATTTTGATTTCAATACGCTGCGTCCAACGTCTTCTTGCCTAGAAATGCGACAATTTATGAGTACGTGTGGATGGACGTTTATTACTCTTTCACGTAAATACTACTGGACGGTTTTGGATGAAATTTGGCTTACAGTTAGTTAACAACTTGGATTTACACATCGACTACTTTTTATTTTGGTCTACGCGTGTGGAACCGCGGGGAGCAGCTAGTATTTTTTTATAAAATACACAATATTATATGAAATGACCCTCATCAGTATTGATAAAGTCAAGTTGGTTTTCACAGAAATATCAGATTACTCTTGGACATTATTATACTTATTCTGAATGAGTATTCTTATTGCGAAAATCAAGACCTTAGTTCCGAAAGATAGCGCCGAGAATTTGATCCTTTTCCTCACAAATCTTTTCCAAAGAATTTCTACATACAAATAGTTCCGTTGGCTTTTGATATTATTACGACAATTTTATTAAAAGTTTCTTTAGTAGCTGATGTATTAATAAAATTATTGGTAACTAGCTATTGCCCGCGGATTCGCTCGCGTTAAATTCGGGGTGACACAGTTCCCCTTTAATGATTTGTAGGTACCTGCTCCCTGCAGTTTTTGCTCTTGCGCCCTATTGATTTGTAATAGCAACGCTAAGTTTTTCCTTTTCTTCCCTCTTTCTCCCTCACTTCCCACTGTTTTGAAAAAAAATATATGCGTCGCCTATATCCGTCTCCTGGTTCCCAACTATCTCTGTACCAAAATTCATCAAAATCGGTTTAGCCATTAAAGCGTAAAGAGGTAACAAACAAACAAACTCACTTTCGCTTTTATAATATTAGTAAGGATTGGGCAATTTTGGTCCGACAAAATTGGTTGTAATGAGATTTTCAAGGGTCTGAATGGAAATCCATAGAGCTTCAGTTTCACGGCAGACACAAACGATATGCAAATTGGACGGAAACGTTTGTACTGTGCTGGCAGACAGACAGCTTTATCTGTGCCTTTTATAGCTCTGTTAACTGACCAATTAGTTTTATGAGCGAACACCATTGACGGTTTATAGTTCTCCGAACTGGGGTATGGGGAGATGATGGAAATTTGTAGCTTATATTTTATTTCTTTTGTACTTTTCTGGGTAGGGAAGAGTAAATAATCGTAAATCTTTATTGTTATAACTGCTGAGCCGGAGGTCGTGGGTTCGATTCCCACCCAGGACAAACTTTGTGTGATTAGCATGATTGTTCTGTGTCTGGGTGTGATTTATCTATAATATGTATGTATTTATAAATTATATAAGTATGTATATCAGTTGTCTGGTTACCGTAACACAAGCTTTGCTTAGCTCTGCTTTTGGGATCAGATAGCCGTGTGTGAGTTGTCCCAAGATATATTTTATTGTTCACATTGTCCTATCTTATGAATATTATAAATGCGGAAGTTTGTGACGATGTATATATAAGTATGTTTGTTACTCTTTCACGTAAATCTACTGAATGGAATTTGATGAAGCTTCACAATAATATAGCTTACATATCAGAACAACACATCTCCACGCGAGTGAATCCGCGGGGCGCAGCTAGAAAGCTACGTTATAAAGAAAAAGGTGTCTGAATTCGATTGTGCCTGATCACCTCTTCCGCTTAGAAATAACATTTTATTTATTGCAAATAGTTTGGTCAGGACACATACGTAGGTATAATCATTATTGTAATTTAAAATTATTAGTGACAGCAACAAGGCTGAAAATGTTATTTAAATGAAAGCATTTGATTAAATATTTAGAAAACGGCAATTAGGATACGTATTATGCAATCTAAGTCTTGACATAGTTACTAATAATTAACACTTGAAACGGGATATTTAGCATGTTTCGGAAATATCGGAAACTCGATCAAAATAACAAACATGGTACAGACGCCTGTAGGTCAAACTACCCGAAACTGTCAATTTTTCCCAATGAAACTTGATCTTAATACTTTAGAAATAAAGTCGAAAATCTATCAAAGAAATCTGACAGATTGTAGTAGCTTGATGTGCAGGCGTCTGTACCTAAATATCCCGTTTCAACTGTTAATTATATTATGCAATCTTTCATACTCTCTTTGACTACCTCGATGGTCTTTTATGTAGGACTTAATATAACTTGGGAAATGTGGGGGTACCATTAGGAACACCTCTGCTCTCTCTGTCCTCTACATGCTGTGTTATAAAACTTGAATGCATAGAAATAGGTACAGACGCCTGCAGGTCAAGCTACCCGAAACTGTCAATTTTTCCCAATGAAACTTGATCCTAATACTTTAGAAATAAAGTCGAAAATCTATCAAAGAAATCTGACAGATTGTAGTAGCTTGATGTGCAGGCGTCTGTACCTAGGTACCTACTAAAAATATAACGCAAAATTTCCTAGGGAAAGGTACTTACGTTTATGTGTATGGCACATGCCACAAGTGCACACAACATCAGAAAAAGAAATTAAAGAACATAAAATTTTATAAAATAATAATTACTTAAGTCTAAACACATTAAGAAGATTGCGGTTCTAAGACAAGGAGCTCGTGTCTAAATATTAACAGCCGGCCAGGTCGACCTTTAGGGCAAGCCGCGCTTGCCTAAGATGGTCTGTGGATGGGTGACCACCCGTTACATGCCGAGTTTTTCCCGTGCCTCGGAAAGCACGTTAAGCTCACAACCAGTCTTACCAAGAGGTATCGTATTACCCAGTAAATATATTTATCAGACAAATAGTTTAAGGGATATATCGTAAAAACTATTTAAATCCCTATTTTCAAGATGACGGCCGTGTGACAAGGGTGGCGACTCCACAAACTTGGTTTTAGCTTTACACTGACCCCTCCCCCCAACCCATAAAAAAATGGCGTCCTCTAAAATACGCATCCTCTAAAAAATTTAACATTTCAATGGACTATTATAGCACCTACGATCAGACAGCTTAAAAAAGAAAGAGAGAAAACTTTTTCAGTAAAACCATAAATGCGAACAACGAACTGCATTTTATTCCTAGCGCACACAGTTCGATGACACAGAAAATCCCAAAACAAATTATTCACAGTACTTCGATCTAACTACACTTGCTCAACACGAACTCTAATATTCCAATATAAATCATGACTTGAAAGAAGTACCTACATGAGTGGCGCCCGTCCGTCTAGACTCTGCCTTATGTAAGATCTTACGATGTTATGCCAGTATTATTAGTCCTGGCTTTACTGATGTGAGATTGAAATAGGATGGAATAATCTTCTGGTTTTATGAGCTCTGAAATAGAGGTAGTTAATAATAAAATTGCTTAGTGCCCTATCTTCTTAATGGTTTACATGTCCTATTTCATCAGAATACGGTTCTATATTGAAGGAGAGTCGTAATCAGAAGTAAGTAGCTTTTTCTTATTGTTTTAACTTTCTTTCTAGTTTCATAGTTATTTCACAACATTGATTCAGCAATAATTGATAGTGCATCTGCAGATCACTGAAATATTTCAGTGATTTGATCTGTGGGAGCACTGTCATTCAATCTTCAAATTGTTCGTATTTTTATTTATAACCCGTCACATCAAACAAACTATCATGTACTGTGTATACCTACATAAATAATTAAAGTATAATATATCCTAAAACAAAAAGGAATGATATGAAAGAGAAACGATTAAATGATGCCATGACGCCTAACAGGGGAGAATTGAAGAAGAAAACGTTGTGCCGCCCCAAATAGAAAGGGACAAGGGCAAAAAAATGATGATAATATCCTAAACTAAAGCAAAAAGTAAGTGAGTAAGCAAAATAAAGTATGTAAGTAAATTTTTCGACCGCCGTCGCCTCCATAGACTGATGGACTTAAATAATTAATTAGGAACATGCTATACGAGCCAGGAGTACAGGGAAACAGAAATATAAACGTGCATGAATAAATAAATCCATATTTTCAAAGAGACGATGAAAATAGCTGAGAGCTTGCATATTTTATAAACTTGCATTAAAGAGATAATCCTACGTTCTGGAAAAAGCTACAACGTTTTAAAATCACGTCACTGAAATTCTAGTGACGTCACATGAAATAACTTGCAGGATCAGCATCGCTTTTATTCGCTCGACTGAACTCCGAAAACCGTTATTTGAACATAGAGTACTTCGAAATCCGAACATACTCGTAGTTTCACCTCAAATTAAAATTGACGTCGTAAAAGCTTGGATATGGAAATTCAATGTTCATTTTGTTTTACGAAACTTTGCTGGTTTGCCAGAAATACTTTATTCACACAATGGTACCTATTGTGTCTGTTGCATTGTCTAGTATAAAATATTTATGTAGGTGTGAAGGCAAAAATAGTGGATCACTGACCCAAATTCTGTTTGGTTTGGTATTATCAGTCGTATTCGATCGTTTATCGCTCGAATTGGATTGGAATCAGCTTTCCACTTAGCCTCAGTGTGCTATCGATCTTGCTGTACATTTGGTGAACAATTTTAAAGAAATGCCTCGAAACTATATTGTATTTTGATCGGGCAGACTGATAGTATGATAGGATTTGTATTGTTTAATGCTCGTTCGTTCAACTTGAATCGTTCTATAGTTGAATTTTATTTTTGATGTAATAGATATGGCTCGCAAATGTTTATGGCGGACTTGAGCTTAAAAATTTCAGAAATAAGTATTTTACGATCTTGCTCTAATATAAATCATTTCGGTTTTAAACCACTCCTTTTCATTCGTCTCTTTGTCTATGGTTCGTTAGTAACAAGGTAATAACAGGGTCAACTTTGTAATTATTTAAATTGCAATATTTTAACTCTGATAAAAATAAACATTTTTTAAATGTATCATACTTACCTATGTTGCAAGTGTTTTCATATCGAAAGGTACCTAATTAAAACTTTAATTTCCTGAAGCCACTGCCTCTTTAACATTATACATATTATGTCGTAATAAATTAATTTAATCATTTAACCGTACTCGTCAATTCAACATTAAAAAACCTCTCTATTCTCTGTCTATAAAATTCATACCTTATTGCGTACGCAGTAAACTAGCGAATTGTAAAAACGTAACATCATTTGAATTTCGCGGGCGACCTTGATGAGACATCCAACATGCAGAAATAGAACGTTTCACATGTGAGCGTTTACAAAGCTAGTTTGGATTCTAAATCTGACGAACATAATTGTGTCGTTTTCGTCCAAATTATTTTGAGGTTGTATAATATCAACGTCAAATTTCTTAAAGCATCAAATGTTTGATCATTCCGAATCCTTCTTTTGTAAGTGTTGTATTTTGATATTGAAATGAAAAACGTGCTATGTAAAAGCAATTTTAATGTCAACTTTGACAGTTTCGGTCTTGTTTTGACATAATGTAATTGGCGCGAGTGCGCGACGAAATGCTACTTTATTTTTTACAAATTGTGATAGTAATATTTAAGTAAGAACATGGGAGAGGTGCAAAAAATGCGAGTAGAAATAACTGCAACATTCAAACTCAATGGATTTACATTACGGAAGGATGCGGGTGCATTTCTTGCCGAACAGCTTTTGCACCTGCCTGCAGAGTGTCGGTCTGCAATGCTTGAGAAGCTCTCGAGCCATTTACTACATCAGTGTATATCTCAGCCTATTTTGGAGAAAGAACATATTGAAGTAGCATACAAAGAGTGTTCACAAGCGGGGCTAGAAGAAAACGAAACTGTTTTGAGCGTAATAGACGCGTTCAGTGTACCAAAGCTGTGTTACAACCAGGAGCTCAAGAAGTTCGTGAAAGACGTGAATAACGTGAAGTGCTTACTTTCCGATCCTAAATGGAAATCGCGCTTTGTCATAGACAGATACACAGTTATCTGGCAAAGAACTCTCCGGAACAAACTGTTTACATTAGACTCGGTGCATTCGTCAGAGGCAGAGAAACGTTTTCAGTTGCGCAAAGTGGAGTTTTTATTAAGTTGTTCTAGTAGAGTTGATGATGTCGTAGTGCTGGGCTTGCTCACACAGGTTGTTGAGAGGAAATACCATTTAGAAGACCCTACAGGCTCCATAGAACTTGATATCACAAATGTGAGGTACCATTCAGGTTTGTTTACAGAAGGCAGTTATGTCCTTGCTGAGGGTTACTATGATGATAAAACTTTATATGTGTCTGGTCTAGTGCAACCACCTGTGGAGACGAGAGAAGCATCAGCACCTTACTTTGGTAACCTCAACACTTTTGGAGGAAAATCAAAAACATCTCTTAAGAACTCCAAAGCACTTTTAAAAATAGAAAACGAAGACAGAGATGGTGTATTTGTGTTTGTGTCTGATGTGTGGCTGGATAGCCCAAAAGTGATGGACAACTTGAAGAAATTATTAGCTGGCTTTGAAGATTATCCACCAATTGCCATTGTACTTATTGGTGAATTTCTATCATGTCCATACACTTACAAGTTTCACATGCATCTCAAGAATGGCTTAAATAGTTTAGCAGACATGATTTGTTCATTCAAGAAACTTCGTGAAAAGTGTAAGTTTATATTTGTGCCGGGCAAGACAGATCCTGCTGCAGCTAATGTGTTACCTAGGCCACCACTACCTAACTACCTGACTGATACTATACAGAGCAAGCTGGGTGACAATGCTATATTCACAACAAATCCGTGCAGAATACAATATTGTACACAAGAAATTGTGGTTTTTAGACAAGACTTAGTGATGAAATTGTGTAGGAATACATTACATTTTCCCGACAGTGGTGACATACCGGATCATTTAACTAAAACCTTACTTGGCCAGTGCAGTTTAGCACCTCTGTCTATAGGTGTACAACCTGTGTTTTGGAGACATGCTAGTGGGCTAAATCTGTATCCTCTACCAGATTTAGTGATAGTTGCAGATCATTTCCAGCCATTTGTTAGGAATTATAAAGATTGCCAGGTCATAAACCCTGGATCATTTCCTAGAACTGAGTTCACATTCAATGTTTATATACCAGCAACTAGGACAGTTGAAGAATCACAGATACCCAATGATGATGATTTGTGACAAATGATGTTTTATAGCTTTATTAGTATTGCAAACCTTAACCTGAATTCTTAGTTCAAGTAATATTTTAATTTCTGAACAATTTGATGTTTTCATGGATTTAAACAGAACAACATACTAACAAAAATTTTAAATCTTCATTTGTACTCCATAATGTGTCAAGATCTTACAATAGACTTAAGTAATAACAGACCCTATAGGGCACTGGAAAATGTATTTAAAATGTTAATTAAATAAATAATTATATAAATGATATTTAACATTAATTTAACTGCGCCATCAACAATATTTGCTAGTTTAAACTTGTATTGAGATAATATAAGATGATGAAATCCTGTTAATAAACAATGTATTTATAATTAAAAATGTGTTTCTATATTTTAACCAATTCAAATAATATAATAGAACATAATTTATTGCACACCAAAATTGAAATACAACTGTTTTACAAAAAATGCAAATTCTATGGTAAAAATGGTGGTCTTATCGCTGATAGGGATATCTTCCAGACAACCTTTAGATGGATTGTACGGACAGAAAATATAACAGGTCATAGTCAATATACAAGGTTAAAACCCACACTAAAAAGTGACATCATTTTTTTTTCAGCGATACTGCCTACAAACAGCAAGATGGGTCAGCATTACACTATCTTGTTGTTTGTAGGAGTATCATATGTCAACTACAGAGGAAAAACAATTTATCAGTCTAACTAATGGTAGGCACCTAATTCCGCTACTTCCTGTAGGCCTACTATGACATCTTAAAAGCAGAACTTATTCCACTGAGTGAAAGAGATGGTGCTAGACACCCTGTATAGCTCTGTCTCTTTCCCTCAGCGGAATAAGTTCTGCTTTAACACGTCATGGTAAGCCTAGGGTAGCTGGCCTTCGTGTAAAACAGATCTGATCAAGCCTATTTATTTTAAAGATTACGATAGAGTTGTATGCAGTACCGTTTAAAGTTTCTAATACCTCTCGCGAACAATATATTTTTTTCTTTTTTTAAAAACCCCACACTAGGAATTTCTCCTGTATCGTGGGTGCGTTCACAAACATTTAAACTCACATACACAAACACCCAGACCCGAAACAACTATCTGCAGGTCATACAAATATTTGTTCTGTGCGGGAATCGAACCCGCGACACGCTGCGCATTAGTCGATCGCTCAGCCACTGCGCCAACCGTGCCGTCTTCCCCTTGACTCGTACCAATACAGCCTGAGGAACTTGAGCTGGAGTAAAAGACATTGTTCTTTTGTTTGGGAAGCACTACAGAAATGTCAGAAACTTTCAAATATCGAATTTACACTCCTTAATATTTGCATTCCAGCACAGGAAGAAATGAGGTTCAATTACCACAAAAGTGAATAAAACATTTTAGTTTTGGACTTACCCGTCTTGAGTCATTAAAAACAATCATTTCGACTCTTGGTACTAGAATAATTTAGTTTTCGACGACAAATTAGCTTTTTATCGCTTTGTTTATGTTTGGGCCACATTCCTCTGAGAGTAGTTGCGATTGTATCAAGTTGGCCCACGAAAAACAATCGTCAAACAATACCGAGGGTTTTATTCAGTATTTGGCACCTACAGGGCCACCTTTATTGGTAATAAAGCTAGACGAATGTTTCTTCATCGCCTTGACATGTAACTTTAAAAGAATCCTACTAAGGAACTCTTAAATCGACCGTCTACCTACTGTAGAATGTGTTGGTACATACAGAGAGATGTAGGTACCACGGTAGCTGAGCAGTTTATTGAAGGAGCCTTTAGCTCACAATAACAGTAGCACGAGTCGTTCTCCAAAGTTAAGTAGGTTGTGCTTATCGAGCTCGTTTCGTGGATGGGTGATCATCTACTACATAAATACCGAGCTCTCTCCAAATCGCACACTTAGACGGGCACAACTCAAACATCCAGAATTTCAGTTATCTACTACATAGCTCTTTCCATGTCGCATACTTAGACGAGCATAACTCAAACAGCTAAAATTTTAGTTTTTCTTGTACTTATTCGAATGCTCGGGGATCATACGCAAGCATCTAACATTAAACAATTTACATACACTGACATTTTACAAGCTTTTAATACATACAATGATACCTATGTTCTTTTCGGCTCCGGAAAAATAGCTTTTTCAGTTGTCTCATTTTAGATCTGGGCACGGACTAGATAGTTTAGATCTAGGTGTACGATATATCAGAAAGAATTTAAGGTCTTCGCTGTCATTTATAGATCATGCTGTCATTTGTGTAAGGAATGATATGAAGGAGAAAGGAGTAAATGATGCCGTGACCTCTGATAGGGGAGAATGGAAGATGAAAACGTGTTGCACTGACCCCAAATACAATGGGACAAGGGCATTAAAATGGTGATGCTGTCATTTTGTAGATCTTTGACATTCTTTACGAGTAGTTGGAAGTCCGAAAACCACAACCAGTATCACCAAGGTGTATCGTATAGGTAACCCAGTCACTAGGTTGTGGAGGTGATCAATGATCATCCAGTTATTCTGGAAACGGACCCCAATACTTAGGAAAAGGATAGGCAAAACGCGGTTTGACGAGCTATCCGAATCGTGGCAGGAGGTATATAGCAGTGGACGACCCTGCCTACATTTTCATACAAAGCGAAGCTTAGCCTTCGGTTGCTGTGGAGCTGTGCCCTTTAGACCTACATGGGGTGACTTGGTAACTCTTAACTATATAAGTAGTTCAATACATCTTGTGAGCGATCGGTATTTAATTTACTATAGAGCCTTGTTTAGTATATTGTCGTATCACTAGCGTATCCAATTATTATAATGACTAGTGTCGGAATGTCAAAGGTGGTATGTAATATTCGGCTAATTGATTAACGTAATTTGGTTTGTACTAATTGGTAGTATGCGTCATTGGATAAATTATTAACTCGTTGATTAATTCTGATAATTTTAGGAATGAATTTGATAATCCGTAACGTGAATTAGGAATATACGAAAACCTCTAGTTCTTAGTCTATTAATTACTAGTCTGAATATAATATCAGTAGTGTTAAGGTATACCTACTCATAAATTATTCGTCCAGTAGGTAATCATTACATAGTATAAAAAAGTCACTTCTCGCTATGTGTCTATGTAGGTATGCTTAGATTATTAAAACTTCTTTCTTTCTTTTATCTTTACACAACGGTTTGTTATGAATAATATTAGTATCTACAATGTACCCGAGAGAAACCGGAGCGGTTCGCTAGTTAGTTATATACTGAAGTGATTGACAGACACTGCACAGCAGTTAATCAAATAGTTTATCACCGTTCAATGTTAAGGATCGACATAAGATAGTTCCTTTTACAAAATACAAACCACCATAAATTATAAAAACATAACAAGTTTTTAAACTCTTATTATATTCTTGTCAGCAGACCCTTTTAATAATATTAGTGTGCATAAACAATAAGTAATCCGCCATATTAGTTTTAGAATTATGATATTTAGCAATCAATGCATTGTCAACGTGTATGTAAAATTTCAGTACAAACGGTTGAATCAATTCCATTCGCTCAAGATTTGACCTAAACAAACAAATGTACATACAAAAAATATAAGTTAAATAAATGCTTGTAAACAGGCTTTATAGAAGGATATTTGGATAATTTAGGCTACGAGATTCAAACAAAGAGTAAAAGGTTTATATGGAATTTCACCAGATTTGCCGATGGGAAATCATCACGGACAGTCATTTTATTTAGATTGCATTCATTTTATTTAGATTGCATTCATTTTATTTAGATTGCATTCAGTCCCATTGGTCTAATGATGCGACTGCTAAGCATAAGGTCCTAGGTTGGATTCTTGGTAGGTACAAAGAGTAGGTACGGGCAAAGAGATATTGGATTTTTCCAATAGGAATGCTCGCAGCTATGAAGTCTGGATTTGTACCCGGCTGAGAGCAATAGGTTTGCCCTTAAATACTAGAACTTAAATATAACTGGCGGAATGGGGTTGTACTATAGGTATAGGTACCTCTGCCTAACTCTTCCAGGTTTAAAAGCGTGATTTTATATATCCATATACTTAGTCTTGTTTAGTTCCACAGAGCCTACACCCAAAAATTAAACGACTATACGTAATAAATTAACAAAAGACAGTCGCTACAATCAGATATTCTTTTCCAGGCCCTCGTAGCACGCATCCAAAAGGAACGCGATGCAGCGCTCGCCGAGGCCGCTAGTTGTCGCGAGCGAGCAGAAGCAGCAGGCGCTGCTGCCAACAGAGCAGCAAGGGACAGGGATAGTGCCACCACAGAGCTGGATGTGCTGCGAGAGCGGTGGGAGAAGGCGCATCAACAGCACCAGAAGCTAACGGTGAGGAGGACGGGAATCGGAATTGAGTGAGCATGAGGGTCCTCAATTCGACACCCAGGCCGGGTAAAGTGTTGTTGGGGGTTTTCATTAGGAAGTTTCCAGTACCAGCCGTGGAGTAGCCATGCTTTGTGCAAGGGGCGGATCTATATAAGGGGTTTTTGGCCCCTAGAGGGTGCCGTGGGTTACACGGTCTTTAAGTCTCCATTTAAGACAATAGACAATTGGGTAGTTGACACCATTAACTAATAATTTAAAAACACAATTTTTCTGAAAGAACACCTTATTCTAGACCTGAGAACCCCATTCATTTCAAAATAACTTTAAAATTCGATTTTTAGTTGCTTTTAAATCAATAAATAGTTGCATCATTGACTTGACAACTTAGTGACGTCATCGGTTGCGAGTCTCATACAAAATCTATGTGGGAAGCGCGTTTTGACAGCTCATAGAAAGTATATCAATTGATTGGTGGTGTCAACTACCCTATTGTGAATAAAAAACAAACACTACTGCAGGTATACAACTCTACCATAAGCAACCTTACCAAACACAAAACTACTAAGAACTGGGCTATATTATACTTGAAATGCGCTTGATGTGTAGTCGTATGTTCCTACTATATCATTGTCGAAAACAGTATTTTGAGATAAGGGTGAATTGGTTAATTAAGCAGGCTCCCAAATAGTAGTAGCCCAAGGCCCCACAAAATCACGATCCGCCTCAGGTTTGTGCCCATAAAAAGAATGTCCATGGAGTTTTTTGCCCATTGTTGTCCATATCGATCAACACTTTGGAATGGTTCTTTCACAAATTATTATGCCTTGTGAGTGGGGTCTGTCTGTAGCTTCGCGTTTTTGTTTCTTGACATTCAATTGCCTGTAATGGTCTAATTGAAATAAATGCTTTGAGTTTAAGTTAATGGCAATTGGCGCGCACTCACTTACACACAGGACTTAAACATGACTGGCAAAATGTTGAGTATTTCATAATTGAAATCTGAATGAGATTCTTCTGATCGAGGCGATAGTAATCTGTAATTGACCTTTGAGAATTTAGCTTCGAGTTAGACTATGACGAGATACGCCAATCTAAATAAGATAGTCGTTTCTGGATCACAATCAATTAAAATTAATTGAAGAATGTGCCCTCAGCTAATTTTGACAATGATTGAACTTCTTTTACCGCTACATGTATATATATTTCAAACGGTTTGTCTCCACATATCTTGCGATTGCATGTTTTTCAAATCAACGATACCACCTTTTGTATATAAGCAAAAACTGATGATGTAATATAGTACATTATAGTAAAAAACAATTTGTTTTGTTTTCAGATGGAACGAGACGATGCCCTAACAGAGCTTGAAATACTGAAAGAAAAACTAGACAAAGCCCTGTATTCCACACAGAAAACAGTCGAAGAAAAGGAGACTGCGCACAAAGAATACGAAAAAATGCTAGAGAAGTACGACAGGTACATTTAGTTTTATGTGTCGTCTTGTGTTGGCAAGGATGTGTGTTCTTAGAAATAAACTCCGAATAACACGAGACGAATGACTTTTTTCTTTTTTTCAGGTCCCAAAATGAAATCTACCGCCTTCAGAACAAGATTGATATATTAGAAGCAGACAAAGATCGCATTGAAATGGAATTCGAAAAGCATGCGCATATAGCGACGAAAGCAAAAGACGATCAGCGCAAACTGCAAGACGATTACGCTAGATTACAAGAAATGTACGATAGGGCCTCTCTCCAACTTAACAGGACTAAAGAACAGGAAGAAAAAGCCAAGGAAGACATGGATAGGTTAAGTGTTGACATCGAAATGGTGCGAGATCGTTACGAGAAGAGCCAAATCGAACTCAGAAGGTATCAGGCCGAAAAAGAGAAATTTGTGGCAGATAATGAGCGTCTACAATTCGAATATGACAGGGCAATGACGCAGTGCGGTAAGGCACAGGCTTCCAATGAAAAGACACAAGAGGAAATGGCCAGAGTGCAAGTAGAACTAGAGAAAATGTATGACAAGCACGATAAGGTAGCAGCTGAATTGAGGAGAGTTCAAGCCGAACTGGATAAGGTAAAGCAAGACGCAAGCGGTGCGAGAGAGGAAGCGGAACGATATGCGGCACGCTACGGAAAGTACCACGACACGAAGGAAGAACATGAGAGGACTAAGTTGGAGGTGGAACGACTGCGCGCTCGGTTAGAGAAGACCACAATAGACCTGGAGCGAGCGCGCAAGGCAGAAGAAGAAGCATCCCGTCTACGCTCGGAGCTCGATCGCGTCGAAGCAGTCCGAGGTAAATACCAATTCGAACAGGACAAGTGGACTAATGAACTGAACAGAGTGCAAGGGGAACTCGACAAGCAACACGAACGGTACGAGGCAGCGCAGGCCGACATACAACGCTTACAAGTCGAAAAGGAGCAGGCAGAAACCAAACTTCACGAGATGAACATACAGCTGGAGCTGTCCAAGAGCGAAGTCACCAAACTCAGTGCCACCTTAGAAAAGCAACGAGCAGACCTAGAACGAGCCCATATTGAGTGCGAGAAGTTTAGAGACCGATGTGAGAAACTGAAACTGCGGTCTGAACAATTGGATAAGGATAACGAACGACTCAAAGGAGAACTGCAACAGATTGAGAGGATGAAGTTACAAGCGGTCGCCGGAGATAAGGCGAGGACCGAAGACAGGCTTGAAATCGAGCGTCTTCGTGATAAACTTGAAAAGGCAATCCAAGCGAGAGATTCTACGGAAATGGAAGCTGGCCGCTTAGCGAAGGAACTAGAGAAGTCACAGATGCATCTGTCGAAATACCAGGAGACCAATGAATCGACGCGCGTGGAATACGAAAGAATGACGAACGAGCTTGGTCGAATGCATGAGCGTCTTGAACGAACCATCCTAGAGATGAGACATGTTGAACAAGAAAGAGATGCGCTGTTACAAGAGATTCATAACATGAGATTCAACGTCGACCAACAACAGAGAAACTTGGATCACCGTACACAGGAGACTTTAGTGAAACTGCAGCAGGAACTGGCCCAATCTGTGCGCGACAGGGAAAAGATGGCCTCGATATTGGAACAAAGAGACAAACAAGCAGATGCTATCGAAAAGCAGATCGTCAAGTTAGAAGCCGACACAAAACAGCTGACAATCGAGCGCGATCAATTAGTTGCACAGTTAGAAAAGTCTCAAGACATGCTCGTGAACTTCCAACGAGAATTGAATGCTTCTGAAGCCGAATTACAGAAACAGCGTGAAGAAGTGCGGCGCGTCAAAGAAGAACAACGAAAGATGGCGCAAGATACCGGCGGCGCGAAGAACGTCATCGAAAGCCGCGACCGCGAGATCGCTAAACTACAGCAGCAAGTCCAATCCGTCACTAAAGAAAAGGATGCAGTCAGACAAAGGGCAGAGAAAGCCGAGAAAGAGGCTCAGAAAGTTGGAGAGATCGACAAATGGCGCGCCGCGGTCGAACAAGAGAAAGCGAAGGCGAATCAAGCCGAGAGAGCGCTGGCCGAGTGTCAGCAGCGCATGCAGAACTTGGAGAAGCAGTTCCAGGCGCAGCTGGCGGCCGGCTCGCGCGGTGGCGCAGACGCGCTGGCGGCCGCGCAGGCTGAGGCGCGCGCGCACGCCGTGGAGCGCGAGCGGTGCGGCGCGCAGCTCGAGATGCTCGTGCAGGAGCTGGAGAAGAGCCAGGTCAGTTGGAGGATCGCCCGGCGACGAGCCCGCGCTGGAACCGGTTCAATCGACTTATTACTTCTTTTTACAAATAAAAATCATATTTTAAAACTTCTACATTACCCAGTCAGACTACGTTTCGGTAAACATCAATTTTCAAATAAATGTCCACTTATCCCAACCATCTATAATACAATTTATCTTTTCAAAATGAAGATAATCATAGTTTTCTTTCAGCCGAAAGACGTCCATTAATGGGCCTTTAATTTCAAACGAAATAAGTGTGAGCAAGCCAATAATTACTGTCTAAATTGTCCGTCAATCAGAGACAGAATTCAAGGGAAGTTGCCTTTAACGTTTCTTTCAGCAGGCATTTACTGGTTATTTGTGATTTGCAAAATTGTGCCAAAAACTTATTATCCGTGGTTAGATTGGCCACATAATAAAATATACAAAAAATAAATAAATAAAGGAAGTCAGAAACTTAACCAGTTGACAAGCGGTTCTGACAAAAATTATAAACATTGGTTGGGAAAATTGGCTTCTACAATTAAGTTTCAGTCGCGCCAACACAAACTCGATTGAACCGCAGCGAGAGTACGTTGTCCGCTTCAATCATTGCACCGGTGTCGAGTAGTTCGTTTTATTTGGATGTTCATGTTTATGTTTGATCATCGCCGGAAGTTGTCGTTGTATGTAGCATGTCACCCGGCCCGCTGGGCATCCTCCAACCCCTCATTGTTCGTATTTATTTTATTAGTTTCATCATCGCAGTGTTAAAGAAGAAAATCATGGAATGTATTTGTGTTACGAGCAAATTGTTGCACCATACATTTTTCATTCGCACCGATTGCAACCCGTTCGTCGGTCGCAATAAATGTCGGGTGCAAGAAGATTGCAATAAACGCTTCATTGTAAAAAGAAACTGTTAATTTTTATCTTTTTTCAGCCGTTCGCTACTGTACTGTGTATATTTGCAAAGTTATTTTATCATTGTTCGTTCATCTCAATAAATATATTTTGGGAGGAAGTGTCTAAAAATTATTTGGCTGCGACTGAAATATATTTTGCAGAGTTACTTGTAAGATAAAATCTCGCTTGTTGGATTGGATTTTGCGATTCATATAATCTAGCTTTTTAAGCTTATGTAAGAGTGTACGACGCTACCTTTACTCTCTATAATACTGTTTGCCTTAACGGTATTATTTTCCGGGGACAGCTCGATCTTCGAGAGGCGACGAAGAAACTTCAGGCGGCGGGCGCGCAAAACGCCAAAGCTGGGGAAGACACAGCCCATGCTAAGAAACAACTGCAAGAGGAATTTAAGAAATTGGACGACGCGAGGAGACAGTTCGAAGAACAACGGAGAACAGTGGAGAACAAGCGAAAAGACGTGGAGGAGAAGGAGAAAGCGCTGGCGGAGTTAGATCGACAGTTGAAGAAGAGGAAAGAGCAAATGGACCAAATGGAAGCTTCTTTGAGGAAGGTGAGATTTAGAAACACGGCACACGCATGTAATAACGGACATGCTATATCATACAGTAATAAACTTTTCGTACAACTAAATTAAATCAAAATTTGTTTCTGTCTACAGCATACTCATCTTAGAGTACACTGTCGTAAATATGGAGCAGTTTTAGAACGATTTCAATTTAGTCATGTGTAATATAATTGCCATTAAATTCTCAGGATGACTTTTACCAAAAAATCTGAAGATGACCAGCCCGTCTATACTATATTCAAGAGCTACCCATATCAATATTCCAAAACAATGATCTTGAAAACTTCAAACTACCCAGTTCAAATCTTATAACAGGCTGGCGGCAGCACAGCAGCGGTATCCGACCTGAACCGCAAGCTGTCGGACTCGCAGAAGGACGCGGACACCTTGAAGCAGCAGCTGACGCAGACCAAGGAAGAGGCGGCGCGCCTGACGACCGAGACCGAGCGCCTGCTGCAGCTGGTGCAGATGTCGCAGGAGGAACAGGCGCAGAAGGAGAAGCAGATCATGGAACTGCAACAGTTAGTATACGTTCACATTATAATCATCATCTTTCAGGTTTCCTCAAAGCGTCGATACTACCGGCACTGTCTACTCAACAAATGTTATACAAAATATTTAGTTTAAATGCCCCGAAAACGATCCAGGCGTGGATACAGGATGCGGCATCAAAAATAATCAGCATGACATGCACAAAACCAATTACTCGACACGTGTTTCGAATGGTGGGATAATTGAGGGATTGATTCCTATTGAGGTAATACCTGGAGGTATTACCTCAATAGGAATCAATCCCTCAATTATCAGCCAATTACCATCCATATTTTGCATAACCTTAAATATCATGAATTTCCGAATCTTGAATCTTTAAATTTTCTTCTTGTTTTCGAGTCCATTGTAAAATAATGGTTATTACTGCTATCGCAGCATCAGTGATGTTATTTCGGTCTTCAGAAGTGGAGGTCCTGAACTTTTCTGCACATCTGTTTTTCCCAAAATTCAATTGGTCTTCCATCATGCTTTTTGTCACGCGACAGCTGCTATAAAAGCAAAAGAGATACGCGACAGAGATGTATATAAATTTAAGCGTTTTTTTAAAAAATCTTCAATTTAGTTGTTTATGCATTTTAAATCCTTGTAATTTGTCTGGATTTCCAAAGAATACTTTTGCACTCGGACAATTAATTTTGATTTATTTTTCCAGGTCTATCAGAAATCTTCAAGCCAAACTGAAAAGTCAGCAGCAAGCACAAGCACAAAGAGAAGAGGTATATTTTACTATTTATATTAATTACAATAACCATATTATTATAACTTATAAAATTAACAAGGTATGCATGAATACTCATGAAACTAATTATAAAGTGTAAGGGATTGCTGCCTCTGAAAGGCGTTGAATGCAAATGCTTCAAGAAAGTTAGTTTAATAAGATACTCAGAACTGCAGAATTAGATTCGCAAACTAAATGATTGAATGATAAGGCATGTAAAATAACGGTTGAAGAATTAATTGGTTATTATTATATCGCCAATACATCTAATGAAGAAACATGAATTACAAGTAGCAGTAAAGTTTTAAAGGAATATAATGGATACTCTCTGATTTATTTGTAACATTGCATCCAATAATGATCGTCAAAAAAACATTTTTTTCAGAAATGTTTTCTCCTATAGTGTCACTTGGTTCCCATATTCCATTTGAAACTTCAACTGCTACAATATGTTTATTGTTAACCTGTGCATGTACTAACCCAACTAACATTTTCTGTTCCACGCAGGCCGGACCCGCTGGCTTCCTCAAAAGCTTTTTCTAAGTTAGTCCTTCGCACCAAGACTGTCGTTCATTTATTTGCTCTTTCGTTAAAACGTTTTTCTTTGACTGTCGTTGTAACATCGCCAGCGACTTCCATTCCACGTCTCTCGGTAACAATATCACACGTAAGCTTTACAAACGCAATTTCGTATTAAGTAATGTTATCGATATTTATATTGAATATTTATAACAAAGTGTTCAGATAATAATATTGATCTCTTGTTGAACTCCAGACGTACTCGTACGAGTCTCCTCGCTCGTACATTGTAACTGCACACAATAACGATAATTATTAGTTTAGCGATAATTTAAGTGATGTTTAAAAACAAATAAATAATCGTGGTGTTCAGCGGGAATTATTTTTTAAGTAATAAAAAATACAATATTGTAAAACTGTTAAGTAAACATGTATCTAGATAGATCGAGTAAGTTGTCCACTAGTCGATGTTACCCCGCTTTTAATCTTGTTATGCGAACTATCAATGATCTATAAATAAAACGAAATCTATGTTGACCTTTCTCGAGTTATTTTTGAGTTTATATTGTTGATGAGAATTTTGTTGTTGAAGTAAAACTTATTCGTTTTTATTGATTTTTCTTTTGTTTGTTATTTATTTTCATCTTTCGACCCCTCACGGTAGGATCTGACGCGCGCGAGACAAAGCGAGCTAGCCGCCATGAGAGAGCTTGAGAGCACTCTCTCGCAGAAAGACGTGCTCAAAGCAAAGTTGGAAGAGAGCAAGATGAAAGTAATAGACTTAGAGATAGAACTCAACGAATCATCGCTTATACTATCAGAAGTTCTAAAAATGCCAGATGGGCCAGAAATGAATAATATTAAACGGAGTAAGAGCTTTTTCGAGTTGCAAAAGAGTGGTAAGGTAGTGGGTAGGCTTGACAAATGCAGATTGAGTAGAAGTGACAACGACTTAGACACGATGCACTGTCGAGACAAGAAGAGAGAACCGCCGAACATAAGTAAGTTGATGAGAAAGATTTCGGATCTGACAAAGGAAATGGCGATCAAGAACTCGAAACTCATAGAGCAGCAAAGATGTATATCAATACTTGAAGAGGCGTTAAGAGAGAATAACAATATAGCAGAATTTGAACAGTTGCTTGCAGTAGTAAGGAGTAAAGATGAAAGAATCAATGAGTTGGAACAAATAGTTAACAAGAAAAGCGTAACGAATCCCAGTGAAGGAAAAGAAAAGAGAATATTGGAGTTAGAGGAAGCTTTGAAGGAATCGTTTATGATAGCGGCAGAAAGAGAGAAAGTATTCTATGAAGAAGAACAGAGAAGAATTGAAACCTTGCGCAAGGTAACTATCTATCTAATTATTTAGTTTAATGTTATTTATTGTTGTTCATCTAGGACAGAACCTGTTTTCAGCAGTAGATTGCAATCTGTAAATAAAAAACTGACCAAGTGCGAGTCGAACTCACGCTTGAAGGGTTCCGTACCATTTTCTGTCAAAACGGGTTTTTAGTATTTGTTGTTATAGCGGCAACAGAAAACATTGCCTGTGAAAATTTCAACCGTCCAACTATCACGGATCATTGTTACACCCTGGTGACAGACGGGTAGACAGCGCAAGTTTGGTAATAGGATTCCGTTTTACCTTTTGGGTACGCAGCAATGAAAACTGTAAAAGATTCCTTTTTGATTGACAATGAAAGTAACCACTGTACAGAATAGCTAATATGTTGCTCTATTCATAAATAAACTCTTGTAAACAATACAAATGCAATTCAAATCGAAGTATAAAAGATTGTAAATCTCATATATAAAACATTTACAGATGGGCAAAATGGAACAACGCATACGTTCGCTTCGGAACGCTTCAGCGATGAACTGCGAGACTTGCTCCTCAGTGCTAAAGCGCTTGAAGCTGCTGGAAGACGCACTGCAACATTGTCAGAACAACAGGGACCATATATTGCGACAACTATCGCACCTCGTGTAAGTATTGATTATTTTTGTTTATTTATTTTGATACATATTTTACACAATATCTCCTGTTTTTAAAAAAAAAAACTAAGAAAACAAAAAAGATTTAAAAATAGTAGCCCACCGTTATCGGGAACAGGGTCCAAGCTACCGGCATTCAGGGCTCCAAAGAGAGGAATCTCCTAACGATACGAGTCGTGTGCAGGTGTACCGTTTTCTGTATCAAACCCTTCATCCAGCCGACTAACGAGAGCCTCCTCAGGTGTTGGTCGAGTCTCTTGGCAATAAAGCCATTGGCTGTAACGACTATCGGCACATTGATCGCTGAGTCTACATCCCACAATTCGACAACCTTGCGAGTCAAGTTAATATTAAGTATTGATAAAAAATTTACACATACTTTAAGTTTTAGTGACAATATTTAGTGAGTTTCCTTTTTACCAAACCATGCTGAGCTGGTGGGCTCAACTGTCATTTGTAGATCTCATCCCGAAAATCTGATCTGGATAAGACTGGTCTTATCCACAAGTAGTATCCAGGGTTGCGGATTGTTCGAAATCCCGCGGCCCCAGAACACCAAGCAAATGAAGGAGCATGAATGGGTTTTAGTCGATAAAAGTCTAACACACCCACCCGTCCAGAACAGGAGCAGTTATTTGATAATTTCCCAACCGGATATGATTTCCCAAAAGAATATCGTATTACCCAGCACTAAATAGGTCTTTAAGAACAGATAGTTTGTCGCTACTTGTGAAATTCAGCAGGATCTATTTAGACTAGAAGCCGATAATATCTCAACACGGGTAAAGCCTACCTTTTGATTCGAAATAAAATCGTTGTATAATTTTCGTCTCTAAACATTGATCTATTCTTTTTAACCCGCTACAAAAAGGAGGTTCTCAATTCGTTGAAATATTTTGTTATGTTTGTTCGCTGATTTTTTGTTTGATAGGGTACACTTTCCAAGTAGTCTCATGTCCATCCAAACTAATATTATAAATGCGAAAGTAACTCTGTCTGTCTGTCTTTCTGTCCGTCTGTCTGTCTTTTCTTCACGCCTAAACTACTGAACCGATTTGTGTGAAATTTTTTATTGCACTCTTTTCAATTGGAATGGCAAATCAGTTGGAATCAGTTGTTAAATTCAAACGCAGAGCTCATTATGTTGATTTTTGAAGAGTTCCCTAGAATTTCTTCCACATTTCATTTTTGAAGAGATCCCGCGAGATCGGGAACTATGTGGGTAAAACCAAAAATCTGCTGGAAGTCACTATTTCACGCGAACGAAGTCGCGGGCAAAAGCTAGTTTTATTAATAATGCTTAGATAGGTTATGATTTATCGTATATAATACATATTCTTTCTCTATGTCTATATATGGATGATTTATTTTTATTTTTTGGAAGTCTATAATTATCAATATATCAATACAAAAATAGATTCGGAGAAACTAATACAGCTGAACACATTTCTTTATTCCAGTCAAGATGTGCTAGAAGGTGCAATCAGCGAGAAAGACTCTCAGATAGCCGAGCTGGAAGTGAAGGGCGTACTCGACGAGAGCGAGACCAACCGATGCGATACGCTCAGGACTGAGCGGGACAGACTGCTCAATAGACTTAAGACAGAGGTAAATGATATGGTTTTACTATGGTGTCTTTTTAGACTTCATTTAAATTCTGAACTTGCATAGATATAAAATGGTCAGAATTTTTGAGATAGAATGCTTTCTTGGACGATTTCTTTGTAATGTGCTCACTTGATTAGTCAAATCTCGTAATAGCTTATTTTTTCATCGTTACTAAATATATCTATCAATCATTGTGTTAATAATACTTGTTACAATCTCCTTTAAGAGTACTGTTTGGACCTACATGATCATTTGTAGGTATTACATCAATTTCGATGACTATTTTTTATCTCATCATTAAATTCTATTTTATCATGCCTAAAAGACGATTAATTTTCTATCTAATGTTGTATTGTCTTTTAGTATTTAAGTTATGTTGCAAATAAAATCATCATCTCCTGCCCTTGTCCAAATTTATATGGTGTCGAGGAGCATGTATTTTCCTTCCACACTTTCCTATATATATATAGTATACTCACCATCTCGTCAACAAATCATATCATCCACCTGTTAGTCTAGAAAGGTGACACCCACCTAATCTCCTTCCTTTAAAATTCTACCAAATTCATGCACAAATATTCACAACCTCCCTAATTCGTTCTAGAACGAGCGCATACTCCAACTGGAGCAGTACAGGGCTCCGACCCCGACAGAGGCCGAAGGTACCCTGCCGGTAGACCTCCCGCTGACCGACAGACTGCTGCAAGCTTGCGACGACAATGTAATTGTTTGGGTATAGTCTACTGCTATAGAGAATGGTGAGGTCGCATGGAGTGACGCCGGAGGTTTGGTTACAGCTGGCTTTTGGTTAGTATGCTCTATGCTGAGGGCAATGTTGGTAGACTATGATGCTATATTATCCTAATGATACAAGATTATTGGTCTATCGTTCGCAGCTTTAACGTGAGACGAAGAGTCTCGAAAGGGGTTAGCTGTCTTGGATTTTGGGACTGATAAAATATCTATAATTATTGTATCGGGTAGGAAAATGCTTTTCCTGTAAATTAAATCATAGTCTCCGGTGTTGACCTAGTTGAAAGAATGGATGACACATATAATAAAAATTCTTCCAAAATAATTTTATGACTTTGAGATCACTATTTACAATAGCTTTGATTCTTGCATGGTTTTCCGTATTAAGCTTCCTATTAAACTCATAGATGTAATCGACAAAAGGCTTAAAGAACTTAAAGACTAATATACAAATGCGTCCACCATCTTAAATGGCGCCACGTCGCCATTTTGTTCATCATTTTTATAAATTCTTATGCTTGATTGACTTCACGAATTTTGCAGAGCCAAATTGACTTAACAACTTAGTGGAATTTAAAATTGAGAATTTTAATGAGATAACATTTTGCTCAATTTACTTAATGTTTGAGAGTGTGTTTGAGTGTGTGCTTAATTGATTAAATAATTCATGTCGACGGCAAAAGAAGGAAAATTTGAAATTGATGGGATCCAATGAATTGAGATTGGGTGTAGAAATACACAAGGCTTGGTATTACGATCAATGGAAGGAAATGTACTAGATGGGACAAATATGCAATTACTAGTGTGTTCTTATTAGGATGAGATCATTAAGGTACATAGGTAAACTTAGAGCAGCTATAACTTGCCTAATATTTTTAATCGTAAGTAAGTACGAGCATGTCATCGAGGTAGTTTAGTAAAAATAATACTCAAGTTCATTACTATAAGGTGTCTTAGAAGGATCGAGATTGAATGCATTTACAGTCATATGTAGTAAAAGTGATAATACAATGTTAATGCAAATCCGTAGTCAAGGCTAATATTATTTATTCGTATCCACGTCTAGGTATTTGATAATAATCCACTGCAAGATCTATAAGTGGTTCATTGTTTTTTATCTTTCTGTTGAAGATGGAAGCAGGGAATTGTTTATTAACATGTTGCTTACATAAAGTTATAAGAAAAGTAGATTTGAAATTGAAAGTATAATAATTCAAGATTTATATCAATATGGACGCAAGGACAAATGTGTCGTCCGCGAATAAAATATAGCCATGACTGTATTTTCCTCTGCATAGCATTGACTGTTTTCTGCATCTGACTGTAACAACGAAACACGAGTTAACATTTTACTAATGACCACAGGAGGAGGACATCCCAGCAACAGTGCTCTAACGACAAACGCAGCTAAGTCAAAACGTAAATCTGTTTGTGGCCTTAGCCATCATCACGCACTAGTCATCCATCACCGCTACCTTACCAACTCATCATCGCTTATCACTCCAGCATTCTGCCAAACAAAAACTAAAAAAAAAACGCCCGCTTGCAACAACTTCTGACAAAAAAAAACCGAATTTTATACCAAAGATGTTAATTTTTTCTGTAAATAAATTAAGTTTTTTTTTATTTATTACTTTTTTGTTTTATTTTATTTTCTCTCGGTATTTTACCCTTTTCGAGCTCTAAAGTAAGAGATTATTTTTATGTCTTACAATTGAAGGAACCAAATGATTTATATTATCGTCTATAATATACGGCACTTGTTGATGTATACCTACATTAGAGCAATAATTACCGATATTATAGTTGAACACTCGATGTCTATTTTTAACTTAATACTAGTCAAATCTATCAATGTTCTAATGCTTTAACATACAAATATACTTATATATTCGTTTATATACAACGTGTAGAAAAATGTGTAGTGGAATATGAAAGGTGCAAGTTAGCTAAACTAATGCCAGATGGGATTGAATTGCCCAAATACTATATTAATGGGTTATTCTTAGAATTCACGGAATATGTGGAAGGTGGTGGGTCAGAATATAGGTATTACCTACTAAGATATGTGATCGTGTTTTATACACGTTGTATAGAAACATAATAGTAGTTATTATAATATTTTTCACCTTGAATAAAGGTTTTTGGACTTTCTATCATCCCAAATCTTTCGGCCTTAGGGATTTGTTTAGTTAGTGGAATGTTACTTTAAATTAGTAGACACTGATATAAAATTAGTGATTGTGTTGCAACGAGTTGCTAGCAGACTTTTCAATAAATTTTTACATATCATGCACAAATTATATGACAAAAAAGTACATTCAAAGCTGACAGTCTGCATATCATTACGATTTAAAACGTAGCTTCTTACTCATAAATCATAAACCCCTTAGTAATCGGTGTTCGAGATATTTTCGTGAGCCAAGAAGCTTGTACAATGTCGGAAAGCACTGCCTTACATTCTAAGTAAAAATATTAAATATTTTCTGTTAAGCGAAAGGCTCGTTTGCTTAGTGAAAAGAGCAGGGACGTCCGCTCTCTTCGACTGATAGCGATGAAATGAGAAACCGTGGTTTTTAGACGTCAATTTTCCTTTATGGCAGCTATCGAACTAACCACGTTTACGAGTGATTTTATATTTACGTGTTTTGAGCTTTTTATAAATAAAACATTATACAAGAAACAGTATTGTATTTGTGATAATAACAGTACCGGTGTCTACACGAAATCCAATTTGTGAAAGATATTTTTAAATTCCACATGTTGTTACTTATCTATATATAATTACAGATATAAAATAATAATTTGTACATCTAGTTAAGTATTTAAGCCATTTAAGCTTATTGCTGTTTTAAGCAATTGTTTTTTAATGATAAAAATCCCATTTTCATAAATTGGATTGTCGCTCCAGAATTAAAATAAATGAGAAACATCGAAAATACGCATATTTTTCTCGATAACTAAACTTTAACTTCTATTAAAGGGCATTGGTCGACTGTTTTGTTTTTGAAAATAATTGTTATACTTTAAAACTTGAAATTGTTTAGTGTTAAGTGCATCAAATGACCTATTAAGAATAGTTTGTACTTGTGTTATGTCGAATGTCCTTTAGTGTATAGGCTGATATCCTTCCTTGTTCTATCTCCCACTAATTTATATAAAATGTTATATTATTTAATCACAAATTATAGAGTGTTGGCAAATTCTATGGCTTTTATACACGGTCGCTGAATGTAGTATGTATATGTACGGTAGGCGGGATGTATAGCGGAGCTGCGGTGCGTCGACGTCGTTTTCTTCGATAATTCCTTTCGTTTTCAACAATCCGTCGATGCGTATCGTTTGAGGCTATTCCTTCCAACAATTCTCTTGGTCCGACGTACCGCATCTGCCCGCGAATTAACCTTTTGTATTGACTCAAGTCAAGTGTGTAGTTGAATTGTATGATCAGTCACAATAATTATTACGGTATTAAAGTAAATGATATTAGTTACTTGTTACTTAATATAATGGTATATAAATAACAGTGGGTCGTATTGTTTCACAAGTTGTATTGACCGAAATTATGCTGAAATTAAAAAAAATACATGTTCTTTGAAAATATAATATCTTCATATACGGAACGGTACTGTTTGTTTTCTTTGAGGAGCTTAATGAGATACCTACCCTTTTCCTTCATTCCTAATAAGTTCAAGTTATAGTTTATCCATAGACTTTATCCATCACGGTGACCAATCTCAAAGTAGATTGACCATCGGCGCGGAAGATATAGTGCACATGCACAGGTGCACTGTGCCTGTGCACAGTGCTCACAGTATTTTACGTGGACCGACGGCCTGTCTGACGTCCACAAGCCACTTACTACTGGGTAATACGATACCCCTTGGTAAGACTGGTTGTCAGACTTTCAGAACACTGACTACCTGTAACGACTGTCAAAGATCTACAAATGACAGCCGGGACCAACAGCTTAACGTGCTTTCCGAGGACGGAGGAAACTTGGTATGTAACGGGTGGTCACCCATCCACAGACCAACCTAGGCAAGCGCGGCTTAATCTAAAGATCGACCCCAGCGGCTGCTATTATTAAGCCACAAGCTCCTGAAAATATAAAAAATATTATTTTTTTTAAAAAAAAGCTTAGCTTTAGGTATTCTGAGCTGTCGTATTTTTTTTGAACATAACTAAATATCTATAACGAGTAAAAGCAAGACATTGAAAGAAATGCATTATGGTGCTGAAGGGGCAATTTTAAAAGAATATCGTGTTCTCATTACGATATAGGGGCATTGGTAAGTTAGACCGTAAAGGGGTCTTATAAAATGAATCCTTCATAGTTGCTGATTTTGCATCACCTTGGGGATGGAACTAAGTTTCCTATGTCGTCCTATGGACGGATGGCATATTTAGACTGATACCTCAATCAAAATCTGTATTATCAGGAATATCAGGTACTTTGCTGTTTATGAAGGTAAGAACATTAATTTGCTTCTTTCGCCAAAAATGGAGCAAATAAGAAATTCAGTGGGGGTTAAACGGGACTAAGTTTGAAAGCTATTTTCACGTTAAATGCTGATTTGAAGCCTTAAAGGATTCTATTTTTATCCAATTATTAATACATTAATTATTTAATCAAATATATATATTTTAAAGTTTAGCTTAGGTTTTTTTTAAATAAAATATAAACATTGAAAATGAAACAGTAAAAATTAATAAAACAAAAATTTGTCGTTTAGTTACAAATTGTTGATATGAAAATCTAAGAAGCTAGCTTCAACCTTAAAATATTGATCAAAGTTTGTTCCCTGTTCACCCCTATTAACCGTTTTATATCTAAAACTATAGGTATTAAACACCTAGCTACAAGATATATACAGAATTACAGACTAAAATAGTAAAGCTAGCTGTTTAATATAATCATGTTGCGTACAGATGTTATCTAGCCAAACCGCAACGGAAGTATTTAATGAACCGCAGACAGCCGCTAGCGTTCTAACTTATCCATTTTAATTTCTTTTCAAAGCTGCAAAATCTCCTGTGGGCGGTGAGCAATGGGTAGTTCACCGCCCGTCCGTCGATTGACGACAGGCCGTGTCGACGGCGCGTTCGTGTTTCACGCGCGCCTCAAAGAGAGTCAGCAAAGCAGAGGGGCTTGCCAGAGCCTCCGCCTGTCGGGGTTGCGGGTTGTTCGAAAGAGATACCGCGGCCTCGGAACGTAAAGGGCAATAGAAGAAACATGGGTGGGTTTTAGTCAGTACAAGTCTGACATGCCCCCCCGCACCACCCAGAGCGGGGGAAGTCATTGGATGATTTCTCACCCGAAAACAAAAAAAAACCGCAAAATCAGTTTTAAAAACTTGGTGACAGCGCCATCTAGTGGGCAGTAGCGGTTACTGAATAAAACCAACGGAAAGCGGTGCAGCTTTGTTGGTTCACGTTAATTTTTTCTCCTACTTGATAATAGATGGCGATAGCAGCACAGAGTGTCCCAACAAAACTTTATTTCTTCGTTGATTGTTGACTTTTGTTTTTCTGTCGTACCAAAGTTTTGAAACTTCTGAAGTTGTTTATTTTGTTTTGGTATGAAATAAAATTACGTGTGGCTGACTAACCATTAATGCACTTTTATTTCTGTAAAAAAATCTGATATTATGTAAATAAGTACTATTTAAGGATTTTCATTTTTTCTCTTGAACACATAATCGATTTTTACATAACACGTAACATTACGTCTGCAATTCTTGGATGGTTAGGTAGAGGTATGCCATTTCATTTCAACAGCTAAGTGTAAGTTCCATATCGACACGGTCCCTACGTAAGTAAGTAGGTACATAAAGACATGTCGAAAATGGCATTTTTTTTTTATTGTTTCATTGGCTTTAGATTATCTATGCGCACATGCTGACATACGATTTTTATTTTTATTTTATTTATTTAAACAACAAACAAACTTATTTATTTAGAGAACAAGTATTATAAATACAACGAATAAGTGTCGTAGAAACGGTCATCTATCAGTTTTTCCAAAAAAAAGAAAAATAAAATTCTTATGTGTAAGTATGATTATAAAGCTCTTAAAACTGTTAAAATATTGTAAAAAGAAAATATTTATTACTTTTATTTCGCCCGCGGCTTCGCTCGCGTTATATTTGGGGTAACACAGTTCCCCTTGCACCTTATTGATTTGTAATAGCAACGCTAAGTTTTCCCTTTTCTTCCCTCTTTTTCCCTCACATCTCACTTTTTTAAAATAAAAATATTAACCTAAGTATTAATATTAGCCTATGTTCGTCTCCTGGTTCCCAACTATCTATGTACCAAAATTCATCACAATCGGTTTAGCCATTAAAGCGTGAAGAGGTAACAAACAAACAAACTCACTTTCGCTTTTATAATATTACTAGCTTTCGCCCGCGGCTTCGCCCGCGTTAAATTTGGGGTAACACAGTTCCATTTGCGCCTTATTGATTTGTGATAGCAACGCTAAGTTTTCCCTTTTCTTCCCTGTTTCTCCCTCACATCGCACTTTTTTAATAATAAATTAGCCTATGCCCGTCTCCTGGTTCCCAACTATCTATGTACCAAAATTCATCACAATCGGTTTAGCCATTAAAGCGTGAAGAGGTAACAAACAAACAAACAAACTCACTTTCGCTTTTTATAATATTAGTAAGGATTGCTCATAGAATTATTTATAGGGCGTGTTGAACACAAATTACGCTCTCCTGTAAACCTCGGTTTTTGACTTAACATTATGTACGTAGAAACCGTCTATATAATAGGGACGAGTTTATTTCCATCAACCTGAATCTCAAAAAATCCTAATAGTAAACACTCAACAACACTTTGCCCAGCTTAAGAATCGAACCCAGAGCCACACACCACAACTACTAACTTTAAAAAAAAACATAAGTATTCTATTCGACTATATCGCTGCCTAACGACAAGCATAAGCAGACAGCTGTTACTGGAACAGGAAGTGCGTCGCATGACCGGAAGCAGGTGCGTGCGAGTTCCGCTCAATACTGCACTGGTGCACATCTATACAAATATAACACACACACTTGAGCACGACCATATTGCTGTTAATATAAGGTTTACAATTGTCTGGTAGGGTTGTCAAGGGTTCGTGGTAATCGGCAGGTCAAAGGGAAACTTTCACTTGCTTCGAATTTTGATGTTGAAAATACAAAGTTGTTATAATCGTTAGATGTGTGATTTAGGAGCTTTTTTACAGTTATGTGTTTTTTGATAAGCTAGAGATTATGAAATGTGAATTTTATTCGAAACTTTCGAATAAACAGTGTTACGCACTATTATGAAAACCTTAGAGGCGATAGTAACTTGCCGGCGAGAAAGCGTCGAGAAAAGATGCACGGTTCGGGTTGGTCGTTTCCCATGGAGAAGAACTGGCAGAAAACTCCATATTAATATTCAACAAATTATTCTATAACACGTAATTTAAGTACATATTTGTCAGACAATGGTGACAGATTGACACTATTCTTGCATTCTATATTTAGCAAATGATTTCCAGATTATTATGATTTTGATTGATTTATTAAGTGTTTCCTGATAAGCTATTAAGTATATATTCAAAACTTTCGAATAAACTGTGTTACGCACTATTATGGACACCTTAGATGCGACACTATAATAGTTTGCCAGTGATGGGTCGCGAGTTCGATAAATGTGCACCCTTTGAGTTATGACCATTATGATGATCCATCTTGACAAAATAAAATATTTCGGTTACGAATGTGGTTCCACGATACTTTTCTTTAAAAAAAAAACATACGTGTGGCACTCGACGACTGCCGCGGTAAAGCTATTGCATAGCATTTTTTTATTCATAAAGTACTTCCAACGAAAAGAAGCCGCAAAAAGAAGACCTTGGGTTTGTTCCAGCGTAATATTGATTGACTATCCGATTCTCTACCAAACACGCTAATTGAACAATCAAATCACAATTGAAATAACTGACCGTATTTGTAATGTTAGGTGTTTTCACGGCTTAGGGCGTCTCTGAGGGAGGACAGCAAAGGGACAGGCTGGATCTGAGTGATATTATTTTGGGACTGATTTGAACTTACTAGCTCTAGCAAGGGACGGGAAATCATAGGCATGGTCATTCTCGTCTTTTATACAACTACCTGAGATTTCCACGCGATGTTTTCCTTCAACAAAAGTCATGCGTCCATCATATTTATAAATTGGACTTTACGATGAATTTTATAGGTTGAGGTTATTACCCTGTATTTAAGTAACTAAGGAATTACGGAATAACCTAATTTTCCTCTTATGACACCGTGGACTATGACGAGATAGTTTATAGAAAGTCTACGTAATATAATAAATTCAAGTTGCAGGCGGAACCACAATCAAAAATTAAGTAACTAAACATAAAAATTATTGCTGCGAAACCACTCTTTAGGGTTCCCTAACTCAAAAGGAAGAAACGGAACCTTTATTGGATCACTTTTTGTCCGTCTGTCTGTCAAGAATCTTTATCTCGGGAACGCATGAAGGTATCGAGTTGAAACCATATACTAAACTCTGTGGTCCCTTTGTGCTGTGAAAACATCAAGCCTCTAAATTTACGCAGTCAAAAGATATGGCTGTTTATGTCGCATGTTTGTTCACTCGTGCGCGAAAAATCAAAAATTGTGCTGAATCAGGTGTGGGTGTATTGAATAGTAGGTACGGGAGTTTTGGAGGTATCTAGACTAAAGTAATCAATATCTACATTCTCCTTCCTTTATGTGTAATTATTTGGGGCCAGCCCAGCGTGTATTCTTCCTCCATAGTCCTCTATACCCATCATTTCATCAGACACCCTTTTTTACTTTCTTCTTTTTTCGATCATCACGCGAGCTAAGCCGCTGGTGCCAGCTAGTATAACTTATAATAACTGTAAAAATGTAAAGTAACAATTATAAAAACCGTAGTTTGATGGTCTGGTACAAAAAAAATATCGCAAGCACTATTGATAGGAGAACAACGAATTTTGGCTTCGTTAAAAATATTATTACATCACCTTGTATAATATAAACCAAACTAGAGAATATATTGACTTCCTACCGTGACTGTGCTGTGACGAAATAACATATAGTTAATATTCTACTATCCTACTAACAGTTATTATAAATGCGAAAGTTTGTGAGTATGGATATATGTTTGATCCTGTTTCAGAAAAAAAAATATAATTAACGACTTAACTGGCGCCCGCGGTTTCGCCCGCGTAATTACTATAATCTATCTCTATGCCAAAATCATCAAGATTAGTTCAGCCGTATTGACGTGAAAGAGTAACAAACATCCATACATCCTTACAAACTTACAAACATGCGCATTTATAATATTGTATAAAATATAAGGATAGGATATAGTATGAAGAAGGATTATGTATTTCCCTTTAGCTGTTTTTGATAAATTTATTTTGGGTACCACTACCTATTAAGTGTCAGACTTCCTTATAATACCTCCCTACGTTATGATATAAAATAAAATTCATTTACTTTAGGTAATACACCAATACACAAAATACAGTAAAGGAGTTTTAGTAAACCCTACCTATTTTTTAAAAAAAACGTTGCTCGACATCTAATAATTTCTCCTGTATCGTGGGTGCATTTACAAACACTTAGACTCACCTACACAAACAGACAGACCCGGTAGAACTATCGGCCATACCATTATTTGTTCCGTACGGGTGTCGAACCCGCGACACGCAGCGCGGCAGTTGATCGCTCAACCATGTTCTTCTCTTGCCCTTTAATTTCGGGGCCGCTGTATCTATTTTGAAACTACCCGCAACCCCGGCAGGCGGTGTCTGTGGTAGCCTCTGCTTACACACCCATAACTGCAATTACAAAATGGAATACAAAATATGTAGCACTAACTTAACTTAAAATCCTCAATATTATGTGCCTCGAAAATCTTTGGGAAATTAAAATTTTCGTAATGGCTATCTCTACTATACGAACTTAAAACGAATGCTCTGAGTGGCACTACGAGCAAATTAAATGTCAACCACAGAGTAAACCTAATGCCTGTTAATACATCGCTAACCTAAAATGATTGCTACTTACACTAATGAGGTACCTGTATTCAAACCATACAGTCTGTATACAATTGTCGACCTACACGGTAACCTGTGATTTTGTATTGACATTGTAACCACTAAGCAAAGAGGTTTTATTTCAACTGAGGATAGAATTGCTGGCCGTTGATAATACATCTTTGGACTGCGTTCAGCCTCCTTGTCGCCTGTCACACTTGCTAGTCTATGATTTGAGGGGAAAACCCGTTTTCACTGTAAGCAACACTGTAACAGGAGTCGAAGTGAAAAGTATTGATTTGCAAGCAATAATTACGTAAGTTTATTGAGTCTTATACTTATGAAATCGTCAGATTTACTTTATAGCGTTTTCCAAACTATTCAACTTGTAAAAAAATATTAAAGATGGACACAGAGGTATATAATGTAAAGAATACAACTGTGATAGAATCATAATTAAAATCAATGTTTCAACTTTCCACTCATTTTTAGGGTTCCGTAGTCAACTAGGAACCCTTATAGTTTCGCCATGTCTGTCTGTCCGTCCGTCCGTCCTCGCTTAATCTCTGTGACCGTTAGCGCTAGAAAGCTGAAAGGCGATTGGCAAGAACCCATGTATTTTCAGTATCACATACAGGCCTACCGTTTCATGGAATGAATATATGAATTTGAATGCTACAATAGAGTATAACAAAATATGTAATGGTAAGATATACATTAGACTTTGGGATATTAAATTGATTTATTTACATAACCTCAAAATGGACTATCAAAAATAGAGTACGGTAGGTACCCTACCTACATACTTATGTAACTCAAGGCAGACCCTCAAGGCGTCGTCCTATTTGGCTAATCAACGTACGATTGAACGATGCGATTTCGTCGCACGACGAGATGAAACTCTGTGCTCGCGCGATGATTTGCAAGCTTTAATTAGTACACTCTAAAAAATGTGCGTTTTTCGTCGTGCGACGAAATCGCAACGTTCAATCGTACAATGATTAGCTAAATAGGTCGCCTACATCATACATTTCAAACAGATAAAGTGGATGGATTGTACTTTATTAACTATAGAAGGATTTTTGTGAAAGGTGCTAGTAAGATTTTAAAGTAGGGTGTTCTCAGTTGTGATATGAAAACAATACCTATTACTTGCCTATTACAAATAATTTGATTTAGATTAATTATCATAGGCCATCCAACTGCTATGACGTTACTAAAAATAATAATTAACCTCCTTTCCGTTCCTTTTGCGGGATTCGAATCCGCATCCAAGATGATCCATGATCTATCCATATGGTGGTCGTCAACAGGATAAAAGTTAATTAAGTAATAAAAACAGTTTAGGTAAAAAACAAAACCACAGTATTTATAATAACTTTTTATTCTAATGATAACAATACATTGTCAAGAAATACCGCAGGGGGGGTTGTTCCTTCGTGTCGAGCGTAAGCTAAATACCAAACCACACTCATGACATGTGAACAGCAGCCCACGGTTCTGAGTCCTACTATACAGTTACAACAGTAGTCGATGATGGCACTCCGACCTTGCTGTTCCCTTTCAACGGCTATGAAAACAAAATATGTGTTCCGTGCCACATGATGGGACTTTATTTTAGCTCTTAACAAAAAAGGATTTCCTTCCCTTAAACTGGTCAAATCCAGCTGGTCGCGACCAATTTCGAGTTTGTAAAGTCCGTGAAAACGGAAATGTTCTCCAACGTATGATCTAGCTTGACGAATCTGGTATGTGCCACACGCAAACAACACCAATTCTTCTATGGAGAGCCGTGGGAATGATATATTTGAGGCGTGATAAGCGCACATCACTGTTTATACACCGAAGATCAACTGCCGACATTGTTATAGCATGAACAACATTCACAGAACACCAAAACAATGTAAAAAAATAATAAGAGTCCTTTCTCAGTCCTGCGCAGGATTATACACTGAACGCAAATTGTAATGCGATGCACCAAATAAGAGTTCACACTTCAGTTGTAGATGCAGTCACGATTACAAAATAATATCACAAACGATGAATTATGTGCAGGTTCAAACATATAAAACACAATCATGACCGCAGAATAATCAAGAACATGACGGTTCATATATTTTTTTGTATTTGACATAAGTGACAGCCGTGTTGCCAAATATTGATTAACTAATCGGATCGATGAAAATCATCTAATCGATACAAAAAATAATTTAGAAAAAGCAATGCTATTTAATCTTAAATATTGTTTGAAATGAGCATCTATTTCCAAATTAAATCGATCTACATTCTTTTTATTTAATGAAAAATATTTGCACGAAAGATACTTTCCAAAACATACATAATACTTGTGGGTTTTATTTATTTAATTGAATATTATTTATGTACAAGAAAAGTTAAAAAAAAAAACTAATACTAATATTACTAATAATAGTGCAAACGTTAGGCCGTCTATTTTATATCCCTTTTCATATTTTTAAGTGATTCATTATTGATTACCTTTCAACATACATTCTCTAACATTTTTAACACACGCCACCACCCGTGAAATACTAATCATTCAAGAGTCACTACATCAAATCTGATTTAAGTAGTTTATATATTTATTTTGTATTGCACATATTTTATTGAATAAACGATTTTTTTCCTCTTCACTAAAGAACCCAAATCGATAAGGATAAGTTAATTATCCTCATCGATTAGGGTTTATTGTATGGCAACACTGACGTAATACGTCTATTTTATGCGTTTTGTTTTGCATTATTGCGTTTTGTTTCCGTAACGGGACTGCACCCCAAAATACATACGTTTTTTAATTACTCCCAACAGCTAAAAAACCATTTTACCTTTTAAAATAACTACGGGTATAGAACCTATAATTTGCATATAACTAGATTTTGAAACGTTTGGATTTGATCGGATACCCCATTCGTCAATCTTCTTTGGTACCAATATGTATATCAATCACGCCGACAAAGTGGTAAAATAAAAATTTGAAAAAAATGTTTTATTAGGGTAGCCACCCTATATGTAAAGTGGGAAGTGTTTTTTTTTTTAATTTCAACCCTAACGTGTGATATATTGTTGGAAAGGTATTTAAAAATGAATAGGGGTTTACTAAGATCATTTTTTGATAATGTTAATAATTTCGGAAATAATCGCTCCAAAAGTAAAAAACAATGTGTCCCTCCCCCTCTAACTTTTGAACCATAAGTCTAAAAAATATGAAAAAAATCTGAAAAGTAGATCTTTATAAGGAATTTCTATGAAAATCATTTTGAACTTGATTGACACAAAAGTTTTTGTACAAAAAAGACAAAAAGTTGTACAAAATTATTTCTGGACTAAGTTTGTAGTATAATCGTAATGCAACTTTTTTTGTAACTTTGTTTACATATTTTATTACCCTGAACGTAACTTTTTTCAAACAAAAAAAGAATTATTGAAATCGGTTCTCGCAATCCAAAATTACCACCGAAATTGCACGTCTTTGTATTAATTAGTAACCCAATTCCTCGAGAGATGGCGCTGTAGGTACTTATTACATTGGATCGGGTATTACCGAATTGTTCGGTTGGCCTCATAACTGGGAACACTTATTGTGGCGGACGGGAAACTACGGAACCCTACAGTGAGCGTGTCCCGACACGCTCTTGGCCGGTTTTACATTTTACTTCACTGCTGTTACGACCCTAAGCGTTCAAGCGTCAATGACCGACGATATCATCTGCCTAGCCTTTTCTCAATGGCCGACGCGACGATAGTTGGTACTAAAGATATTAAGTACTTTTTCCTAAAGTTCATATCCACTGGATTACCTTACCTACTATGCTATTTACTGGGTGTAGAGATACCTAACTAAATAACAAAATTGTACATAAAAAGCTCTCAGCTGATTCAAGGGTAAGTAGCACAGGTACGGAGTTGTTGCAAAAAAAGTAAATGTCTTATTAACCGACTTCAAAAAAAGAAGGAGGTTCTCAGTTTGACGGAAACTTCTTTTTATGTATGTTCACCGATTACTCAAAAACGCCAGGACCGATTTGCAAATTCTTTTTTATGGGTGGTGCCATATCAATTTTATTTATATTGCTTAGGTCGTTTATGAGTTATTATCAATAATACCTATATTTTTTTTCGGCTACGTCTATTGGATGATCTGCTAATCTTTCTAGTAACAATGGAAAATGAATTCTTGATTAAAAAATGTGTGATAAATCATTAATTACCATAACTAAACTAGTTTTTTAATGATTTCCCATACGCAAGTTAATTATCTATACTAATATTATAAAGCTGAAGAGTTTGTTTGTTTGTTTGTTTGAACGCGCTAATCTCAGGGACTACTGGTTGGAATTGGAAAATTCTTTTAGTGTTGAATAGTCCATTTCTTGAGGAATGCTATAGGCTATATAACATCACGCTACGGCCAACAGGTGCTGAGCAGCGTGGATGAAATCGCGTGGAACAGCTAGTGTATTATATTATAGTATCTTCATCGCACCTGTGTAACTCTATAATGATCGTAGTATACCTTGACTTTCCAAACAGTTGCCTTATGCAAAAGCTACCAGAATAGCATTAAGTACCCGTTCTTTAGAAATACACTAACTACTGATAGCGTGTTTTCTATCTAACTCTATAAGAAAGAAATCTTTGTTCAGTACTTGATCCCCGCTGGATAAAGCGAAGTGCTTTTATAGAAAGAGGCCGAGCCATAATGAACCATTTCGACAGAGGAGTAGCCTTTACCGATAGTCTACAAGACAGTTTAGCGATCTTCCGAGCTCATATCAACACTATTTCTTTACCCTTTTACTTATTTCGTTGTTTATGTCAGACCGTAAACGTTCCTAAGAGACTGGTTGTGAACGTTTCTGCAATGATTTACTATCACGACTGGATTTTTCGAATGGGTACGCATATTTTTAGGGTTCGGTAGGTACCTCAAAAGGAAAACAAACCGAATCCTTATGGTTAAGTTTGTCGTCCGTCGGCCTGTCTGTATGTCAAGACACTTTAATTCGGGAACGCGAGGAGGTATCGAATTGAAATTCTTACTTATATTATAAAAGTAAAGTAAAGTACGAAAGTGAGTTTGTTTGTTACGTCTTCACGCCTAAATGGCTAAACCGATTTTGATGAACAGAGAACATGGAACAGAGATAGTTGGCACCGTGGAGACGGACATAGGCAATTTTTTAAAGTGAGATATGAGGGAATAAAAGGGAAGAGTTAGCTTCGCTATTAGAAATAGATTAGAAAGAGATAAGAAAAGGGAAAACTTGGCATTGCTATTACAATAAATAAGGCGCAAGGGCAAAAACTACAGGTCGCAGGTACCTGCAAATCGGGAAAGGGGAACTGTGTTAACCTAAATTTAACGCGAGCGTGAATAAAAGCTAGTTAAACTATATAAGCAAGTCTGTGGTCCTTTCGTGCTGCGAAAAAATGAACCCTCTAAGTCCCCGCAGTCAAAAGATATGGCCGTCTATGTTTCAAGTTTATACTGAACCCTCGGTGCGCGAGACCGACTCGCACTTGGCCGGTTTTTTATATTAAGTAGTCCTGCGTTTTCACAGCAGACGATATGCGTCTGCTGTGAAAACGCAGGATTACTAACTAGGTTAACGAACACAAAACTAGGTATAGGTATACTATTTAGATTTCGAAATTCGTTAAGCGGTTTGAGCGTGAAGGAGTAAAAAACACATCATCATCTGCCTAGCCTTTTCCCAACTATGTTGGGGTCGGCTTACAGTCTTACCGGATTCAGCTGAATACTAGTATTTTACATGGAGCGACTGCCTATCTGACCTCCAGAACCCAGTTAGTACTGGGTAATACTATACCCTTGGTAAGACTGGTTGTCAGACTTTAGAGACACTGACTAACTGTAACGACTGTAAAAGATTTACAATTGACAGCCGGGACCAACAGCTTAACGTGCTTTCCGACACACGGAGGAAACTCGGTACGTAACGGGTGGTCACCCATCCACAGACCAACCTAGGCAAGCGCCTTAACTTAAAGATCGACCCGAGTGGCTGCTATTATTTAGCCACGGGTAACAAACACTTACAAATTATTTAAATATTCACAGACGCTGTCAATACTAATTAGAATTTTCTCTTGTGACCATCTTGCGAATCGTAACGTAATCAATAATTTTATTATGATTCTGTAAAAGCGACTATTTTAGAGCCCCTGAACTTTCCTGATTCAACACAAAAAACGTGTTACGTTACCAAAAAATCTCGAGCAAAAAACGTTATCACGTAATGACCGTAAGTTATTTTTATTTTATGCAACCCCAAGCCGTCCGTCATGTCGAGCCTGTAATTATGCAATTTGCTCGAATTTACAATCGATCAGAAATTGTTCACAAAAAATACTTTATAATAGGTTTTTAATCCGACGCGGCGTTCCAAGGAAATCGTTTTGCGGTTAACGAGAACGTATTCGATACTGAATCGATATTTAGTACTTATGTTTATTAATTGGCGTGTGTTTAAAAAGGACAAGGTGGTTTAGGGCATTTTGTTTTGTGGTGAATGAGAAACTTGTTCTGGGAACGGATTAAGGATAAAGCAATACTCAGTAAATATGCCAATAAAAGCTTTTTAACTCCGAAACATTTCTGAAAGTCCATGTCACGAACCTACTTATGATCGGATAAATGTATGAGTCCTTAAACTCAAATAGCAACAGTTCTTAAAAATGTTTAAAAGGCTTTCAGACGAAGCTTCAAATTATAAAATACTTTAGATATTCAAATAAACTATTCTTTCAATTACCAATTCTTCTCCCTCTGCCTCCTGCAGGGGTTGCGGGTTGTTCGAAAGAGATAGGTACCGTGGCCTCAAAACATAAAGGGTAATAGAAAGAATATGGGTGGGTTTTAGTCAGTACAAGACAAGCGGAGGAAGTTATTTGATGATTATAATTAGATATATTTATTTATTTTATATTTATATTTATTTCCCATCCGCAAAAAAGGTGTCAATTGGAAAGGTCATATTAAGGTCATGGTTTCTTCCTTTTTAATAAATACTTAGGTACTTACATAATAATCCCTGCAAGGTTTCACAACAAAGTTTACATAATAAAACTTAATTTATTGCAGACGTCATAGAAAAACAAATGAGCGTGCAGGAAAATACGAAACCTTGTAGCTTTAGATATAAACAGTGCTGATATTATTATGTCTTAAGAAGTACACTCAATAACATTAATAGGTGTACACTTAGGACCTTTTAAAAGTGATTTTGTTTTGCAAAAAAATACAAGCTTGTACTAAGGTACAAGCTTGTATTTCCCATATTTCGCCAGATATAGTGGTCGCACGTAGGTAAAAGGAGAAAATATCTACAATAGTGGTCACCTACGTGCGACCACTATATCTGGCAAAATATGGGTGTTTTGTTCAATTATTTTTTATATAACTTTGCCTCATACTAGGAATTTCTCCTGTATCGTGGGGGCGTTTACAAACATTCAAAGTCAAATACACAAACAGCCAGACCCGGAACAACTATCTGTAGGCTATATAAATATTTGTTCAGACTCACAGCGCAGCAGTCGATTGCTCAGCCACAGCGCCAACCGTGTTGACAAAAACGATAACGGGTCTAACGCCCCAACCATACAGCGAATCTTCCAGTCAAATCTCGCCCGAGGCCCTCAAGCCCCGACCGATAGGGACCAGCAGAGAGCTACGACACCGCAATTAGGATCAGCGTCTATAACCACACACAAATTATACATCTACCCACCAAACATCGGATTGAAACGTGGAGATATTCAATTATAAAATTAGTCTAAATACTTAGCCTATTAGGTTTTTAGAAGAGAAGCGATTGTGTTTTGCTTTTTTAAATGATAGGGAAAGATATGTTTGCGCATTTATTTTGTTTGTGTTGTTGTTAAGTGGATCATCACTTTAACATAACATCATGCGGATTTTCCTCGTAAGGTTAGGCAGGGGTGTACCCAATATATTACTGTTGTGTACTTACCTAGTAGTGTCACTAGCAGGATTCAGCAGAATACCAGTACCTATTTTACATGGAGCGACTGCCTATCTGACCTCAACATCTACAACCCAGTTACACTGTTTAACCTCTCAATGACCGCCATTATTTACGTCAACTATCCGTCAAGCACCGCCGGGCGGGCTCTTATTGTAAGCGTAATCTGATTTTAATACTTATCTTTACTACAAATACAGTTTTAAATCGGTCGGGGTTTGGTGGCACAAATTTGTGCCAGCGGGGCTTAACGGTACTACTTGTTTACTGGCACGTTTTTGTGCCACTAGGGCTCTAGAGGTTAATAAAATACTAAGACTGTTTGTCACACTGTCAGGACACTGACTACCTGTAACGACTGTCAAAGGTCTACAAAAGATAGTCGTGAACAACGTTTTTACGTGCTTTCCGAGGCACGGAAAATTGAGCAATGGCAACCAAATATTTCAGTCACTTTATGTTATACTAGCAAGAGCCCGCGTCTACGCCCGCGTGATGATAAAAAAAATATCCTATGTAAAGTATCTTATTCCGGACTATAATTTAAGTCTGTAACAAATTTCATCAAGATCCGTTTAACCGTTTTGACGTGAAAGAGAAACAAACATCCATACATTTGACGACACAGTTGGCGCAGTGGCTGAACGATCGACTGCTGAAGTGCGTGTCGCGGGTTCCATTCCCGCACGAAAGATACATTTGTATGACCTATAGGTAGTTGTTTCGGGTCTGGCTGTTTGTGTGTGTGAGTTTATTTTTTTGTAAACGCACCCACTATACAGGGAAAATTCCCAGTGTGAAGCAAAGTTTTTTTAAAAAAAAAAAAAAAAAAAGTTAAGCCATTCTCACAAACATTCGCATTTATAATATTAGAAGAATCGACGCACACATACAGACATAGCCAAATAAGCGATGTCTAGACCAAGAAATAGGTAGGAACATAGATTAGCTCAATATTCAGTTGCAAGAGTCAGGAGTCTATGGTCTATTATATTATGTAATGTAATCGCGTGTTACGAACACAATTGTATGTTATGTTATGCCGCAACTGACAACAATAATCCTAGGTATATATAGTTCTAGCGATGCAATCAATATACCTAGTTGGTATGACGAAAGTGTTTTTTTTTGGGGTGGGAAATCATCAAATAACTTCTCCCGCTCTGGGCGGAGCGGGAGCGGGTCAGACTTTTACTGACTAAAACCCACACATGTTCCTTCTGTTGCCCTTTACGTTCCGAGGCCGCGGTAAGTATCTCTTTCGAACAACAGGCGGAGGCCCTGGCAGGCCCCTTTGATGACTAAAGGGCTACATTTTAAGGCTGCTTTTTAGGGTTCTTTATCTCGAAAGGAAAAAACGGAACCCTTATAGGATCAGTTAGTTGTCCGTCTGTCTGTCTGTCAAGACCCTTTATCTCGGGAACTCGTGGAGGTATCGAGTTGAAATTAATACCATATAATCAAGTCTATAGTCTCTTTGTGCTGTGCAAAAATCAACCCTTTAAATTTACGCAGTTAAAAGACAGGCCGTTTTTTTTTTTAATGAAAACTGCCCCACATTATTTGTATGGCCCACAGATAGTTGTTTCGGGTCTGGCTGTTCGTGTATGTGAGTTTAAATGTTTGTAAACACACCCACGATACAGGAGAATGTTCTAGAGTGGGGAAACGTTTTTTTTTAAATAAAAATAGATGATTATGAGTAATAGAGAAGTCATCATCATCTACTTAGCCTTCTCCCAACTATGTTGGCGTCGACTTCCAGTCTAACCGGGTGCAGCTGTATACCAGTATTTTACATGGACCGACTGATCTCCAATCTGATCTGACCTCCACAACCTAGTAAGTACCTTGGGCAATGCGATATACCTCGGTCTGACAACTAGTACACACAGGTGTGTACTAGTTGTCAGACCGAGTAAATGATGCCTTGACGGCTGATAGGGGAGAATGGAAGAAGAAAACGTATAACGCCGTCCCCAAATAAAATGGGACAAGGGCAGGAAAATGATGACGATCTATGTGTTTCTTAAAATCATCAATGAATTTTTGTAGGATATCTTAGTCGCTTATGAGCTTGCGTTATTTAATTAGTAGAAACCACCAAGTTTGCTTCCCACCGTCCATTGAGCCAAACCTTCCACCTTCTACAAGAAATAAACCACTCAAACCAACGTCACTTCGCTTATATTTTGACAGTATCTTAAAGAAAACAACATTAATTCAGAAGTTGATGTGGGAATTCAATATAAACACGTTATATCAGCACACGTAGGCATATACTTTTCATCGCGGAAGAAGCAACTTGTTACAGACGACTGACAGCTTTGTAGGCGATGGGTACCCACAGAGGAGTGAACGAATGGAGTGCCTACTAAGACAGATGTCACATGTTCGTTTTTCTCCTGAAATTGATTTTATGGCTAAAAGTCAGTCAGTTAGAAAAGTAAATAAGTGTATAAGTTTCGATGTAGCACTGTCCATGTTTTTCTTAAAGTACTAGTGTAGTGTAGGGGTAGTTCATTACAAAAAATTTTAGTCAGTTAAGCTACGACAGTGTAGTTGACAACTCAAGTTGAGAACCAATTTTTATGAAATTCACACATATCTCACACTTTTAGAATCATTATCGCCTGGTAGTAGTAACGGCTCTGACGTACGGTCGTAAATTTCAACATACTTAGATAAGTACTTTACGTTATTTAATTACTTTGATTGTCACTGTTAACAATATTGAAGTAAAACATTAAGGGAACGGGTTTATCTTAGAACTAACACGTTTACTAATATCGATACCTCCCACGTAAGTTGTTGTATCTCCAAAACTGCAAATTTACAGTAGAGCGTTTCAAAGATTCAAATTGAACCAAAATCTGCATTTATTGTTGCATCTTTTTAAAATTTCGTATTTAAATGTAATATAATAGTCTTCTTAACTCCGTTAAAAGATATTTTAAGTAATATGTCTATTTTCGGAGATATTGTTCATACAACATTTTACTCCGGAGTAGAAGTTATGTCAGTTGTTGCATCTGATACTAACAACATTATACCGCGGCGCCCAGATAGCATCACTTGTGGTATATGATAGTTACAACTGTATACGTTGAAAAACAGAAGTCTTACTCTGTTGTATGAGGTAATAATATTTATATTAGTTACAGAATTCAATTTCCAATTTGAAGGTGATTAATTTTTTAGGTTAATAAATAAAAAATAAATGTTATTAAGGTTATTTTTTTTATTAGAAACAACATATTTTATAAAACCTGAGACGTTAATCAAAAGCAATATAGAAAAAAGAAAAAGAGACGGAATATTTGAAAAAGACTAATGTCTATTCTGAAATGATTTGATTTGATTTGAATCAGAAAATTCAGCGTCATTATTAACGCCAGCAACGAAAGATAAATGCCTGAAAAAGTCGTGTTTCGTAGCTGGAATAATTTCAGTAAAACACAGGTTCATTAAGTCGTCATATTTTCCCTTAGTTATGGGAAGACGGTTGGAATATAAGGGGCATAGCTCAGCCATACTATTCCTTTCGCGTCTACGGGTATTGGTATTAAGAGCAATTTTATTGTCATAGCATTACTGTCTGCCAAATCGTACCGATACATAATTTTAAAAGGATCTTCTGCACATACACTTACTTCTTTTATTTTATTCCATCTAACTACGTTCCCATTTACATTTTTAGACAAATTACGTTACGTCCAATTAAAAGTGTTTTATAGTTTAAAAAATCTGTATGCTTCATTTCTATGACGTTATATGGTTTGCCCACCTGTTTCGCCCATCTAACCAAGCTAAACCATTCAAAGTGTGTATTAATAAGTTTATTTTTGGACAAACGTTCTATTAGAGCATGTACGCTATCATCTTCTGCCTGGGTGTGACCTTTTTCAAGAAATGTATGTTTGATAGTTAATAGTTAGTATATTAAGCTTATGAGCAATATAAACATAAAACGCAAACACGATACAATTGCGATTCTGACCGGCACAATTGCCAAACTTATTTAAACACACTTTGAATGGTTTAGCTTGGTTAGATGGGCGAAACAGGTGGGCAAACCATATAAAGTCATAGAAATGAAGCATACAGATTTTTAAACTATAAAACACTTTTGACTGGACGTCATTGGTCTAAAAATGTAAATGGGAACGTTGTTAGATAGAATAAAATAAAGAAGTAAGTGTATGTGCAGAAGATCCTTTTAAAATTATGTATCGGTAAGATTTGGCAGACAGTAATGCTATGACAATTGCCCTTAATTAATACCAATACCCGTAGACGCCAAAGGAATAGTATGGCTGAGCTATGGCCCTTGTAATCCAACCGTCTTCCTATAACTAAGGTAAATATGACGACTTAATGAACCAGTGTCATACTTAAATTATTCCAGCTACGTATCACGACTTTTTCAGGACTTTTTCACGACGTATCATCTTTCGTTGCTCGCGTTAATGATGACGGTGAATTTTCTGATTCAGAATAGACATTAGTCTTTTCCAAATATTCCGTTTATTCTTCTTTTTGTATATTGCTTTTGATTAAACATCTCAAGTTTTAATATTGAGCTCATAAAAATAATATTCATTTGTTTTATATTGTTTTTAGGCTCCCATAAAAGCTAATTTTAGGTTTTTTAGGTTGACAATTAACCAATTGTTTTTATTTTAACATTTCTTGACATGTACTCTTTTTCCATATTACGTAAATTCTTTCCTTTAGTGTCTATCCAGTCATTAAAATGTTTTTTTTACTACTTATATTACCTTTATCTTTCCTTGGTTGACGACGGCGATCGCTTGTGCTAGGACTATTATTCAAAATATCTGACAGCGGACTTTGTTTATTGTTGTATACGTTGAGCAGCTAGACAGATAACTTGGTGAGGGTACGGGCAAAATATCAAAAGTTGATAAGTTTTCCTTTTGTATATAATAATGGCAGTAATCATTATCACAGTCGTAGTCCAAGTGGCTGGTACCACAAGAAGGTGAAGGGTGCGGTGTTTCGAGATTTGCCGTATCAGAATCTGAAGCAACTTCTAGGTTATTATCAAAGAAATCTGCATCAATTATGTTTGCTAGCTCATTAATATCTGACTCATTAAAGCTTATTGGTAAAGGAGACTCTGAAACAATAATAATGTTTTGTATAATAAATGATCAGCAGATTTAGGCAATCGAACCTGAGACCTCGGCATGCTAATACAATGCACTAGGTATGCATCTGGCTATTGAGGCAGTCGTACTTACCATTTAAAGATTGACTTTTGAACTGATGACTTGACTTACAACGTAAATTTTAAGTAAAAAAAAAAGTAAATCCAACGTAAAATATAGCATTTCACTATACAACTACATTTTAATGAACGATTTCCGAAGTAAAACGATGTATTTATTAGATACAACAAAATGTTAAACTTCAACGAAAACGTAAAATATTGTATGTATTACATACAACATTTTCGATGAACGCTCACCGGCGTATATTGTTGTAAGTAATCTATACAATAGTTTAGGTTGGTGCCACCATGAAAAGAGTTAGTAATCTAATTCATCCGACTAAAATAATTCAAAAAGAAACTTACCATTAATATTTTGTAGGTTTGAATCAAAAAAACTGTTTAATTCTATTTAATTTAAAAAAATATTGTCCTTTTCAATGGGTGTATCGGAGTTTTTGTTTTGTATATTCGCATTATTGAGCAAGTCACACATTCGACGCCCTCTTGATAAAATAATACTTGCACGTTTCATTATAACAAATAAGAAGTAAACTAATTACGTCAATGAATTAGCAAATAATATATGCGATTGCAACGTGCGTGCGGCCGGTTGAAAGTCCGGCGTAGTCTGTTGTATGTAACCAATACGCGGCGCGAGCGCGTGATTCTACCCGCCCCGTGCCCCGCGTACACAAATGCATAGGCATATACAACAGTGTAATCCGTTCGCATTTGAAACTTACAACATTATACGTCTGACAAATCCTTTAAAAATAGTGTTTTTGTTGTTTTTTTACTTTGAATGGATATAATGATCCATTTTAAGATATTTTTCAGCAAAAAAGCAAAATAGCATTTTTGTGGCTTACAACAACTTACGTGGGAGGTATCGATATGGTGAACTGGGCATTCAAAGAGTCAAATTTTTTTACACGCGTGCACTCCATGTCCTCTCTCATCCATGCCAACAGACCAGGAGTAACCACTACCTACTTATTCGTGATTACCATTTTAACCCGATATTCTATTACCATTATTTACCATACACGATGGAGCGGCAAGCGGTAACTCAACGTTCACTAGTAAACGACTGGTTACCCTGCTTACCTTTTAAGGTAAAAGTGTAACGATATTTGCATATGCTGTCTAGGAATGTAGCCAACCGGCTGACAAAGTGATGTAGGATGACATTGTATGGAAGTATCTATGCAGTAGCGGCGTAAGGGGGGGGCGGCAGGGGCGGTCCGCCCCGGGTGCCAAGCATCAAGGGGTGACAACCTGCCGGGGTTGCGGGTTGTTCGAAAAAGATACCGCAGCCCCGGAACGTAAAGGGCAATAAAAGGAACATGGGTGGGTTTTAGTCAGTAGTAGTAGTCAGCAAAATTCTGACGCTCCCCCACTCCGCCCAGAGCGGGGAAAGATATTTGATGATTTCCCACGCCAACAAAAAGGGGTGACAACGGAATGCCAAGCCAGTCGTGCAGATTAGTAGCCACTGGCGCATCTGCACGACAAGGTCGGCGTGGGTGATAGGAGCAAGTTATTGATGTGTCGATCAAAGCAATCACAGTTGACACTTGGTCAGTTAGAAAGTGTTATTGTTTCTATGATGTGATCGTTTAATCTGCACGTGAATCATTATCTGGATCAATTTTGAAGTTCATAGCACCCTCTGGTTCTCTGGTATCAAACACACCACAGCAAGGTGTTGAAAGTGACATTGAAACAGATGGTGTACAAACAAGGAGCCAAAATGCATTGCATGGGGGGACGCCGGGAAAATAGCCTGAAAATCTTGATACACAAGATGAAAGAAGGTAGAGATTAACAACAAGAAGAATATAGTATGACCAAGAAAAAAACTTTTTTGAAAAAAAAAGTCGAAAATAACGTACTTAACTTTTGTTGGTTTCGTTGAATTTTTTGCCACCGACTTCCCGAAAGTTATTTTCGACTTTTTAGTTTTTTTTTGGAAGTCTGTTATGATTTTAAAAAAATATTCTGCAGTTTTTGTATAACAGAGTTTCGTCAAAGAATTTAATTCATGGTGGAAGCTAAATCCTTAAGTGTCCGAACACATAACGAATTCTGAAGCAGCGTTGCCTAGCTATCTAGCCCTTTTTTAGCTTTGTTAGCCCTTAAAATAATTATTTAGCACCTAGCCCTATTTCTAGCCCCCAAATGAAAAGCCTAAATTCAAACAAAACTTAGCATAAACTAAACGCACTCGAAGTCTCACACACACACACACTATTACTCAACTTCATCAAATGTGTGAGCGTAATCTTGTGTGGCGAAGAATCCTCTGATGAGGACTATACACCCATATTCTAAGTTGTAACCTCATGACATTAAAGTTGTTTTTTTTTTTAAATTAAGTTAGATTGTTTTTAAATTTTTGATTGTGTGTTCCAAAAAATATATGTAATAAGTAAACAATAGTTAACAAAACTCAATTCTTTTATTTATTTTTATTAAAAAAGCAATTTAGCCCCCATCTAGCCCCGATCTAGCCCTTTTTTGACTCTGTTTAGCCCCGAATCTTAAAACCCAGTTGGCAACACTGTTCTAAAGGTCTACTCTCCTGTTTAAAAAAAGGAAAATCTTGAAATGGATTGATGCTTCAAAAATCTTTTGACCATGAACATCAAAATGTTAAAAGACCAAGAAAAACAAAGTGGAGTGCCATTTTGAGTCGCCTTTTAGATGGTTTTCTCTTCCTGGTACGCCAAAATCATTTCATCAGACAATAGAGGGCTTTTTCAGAAGTAGTTTGACTAGGAATATAACATGCTATCATTGCTATCTATATACAAAAAGTAAACGTAAAGTAAAGTCCAAATATGTACATTCAAAATGAGTTCAATATTATTTTCGATAGTACTGAAGTACTGTCATCGAGTGTTACCATTTTTTTTAAGCATTTGTGTGGCTTCAGTGATTTCTTATAAAGAAGTTACTCAAATGTTTAGTTAGGTAATAAAATCTTACTTAAAATTTACAATGACCGAAACGCGACCTACCAGTCTTTCCATATTGCCCATTGTAAAGGACCGAAACGTAAATTTTGATATTATAGAATACTAGCTGTGCCCAGCGGTTTCACCCGCTGCTCACTTAGGAGTATGAAAAATAGATGTTGGCCGATTCTCAGACCTACCCGATATGTACACAAAATTTCGTTTACATCGGTCCAGCCGTTTCGGAGGAGTATGGGAACGAAAACTGTGACACGAGAATTTTATATATTAGACTAGCTGTGCCCAGCGGTTTCACCCGCTGCTCACTTAGGGGTATGATAATAGATGTTGGCCCATTCTCAGACCAACCCGATATGTACAAAAAATTTCGTTTAAATCGGTCCAGCCGTTTCGGAGGAGTATGGGAACGAAAACTGTGACACGAGAATTTTATATATTAGAAGATTTAAGCAAAATAAAGTCACGCAATCGCGTTTAGTATTTGTCGTTTCATTTTGAGGGTGCTCAATAGAAAGTCGCCCCGGGTGCCAACCCATGCTACGCCGCCACTGTATCTATGAGTACCTATGGGTTGGTTTTTTTGATTAGGTTTTAAATGTAGCTCTAGTATTTATTGTCTCCCTGGTGTACGTACTGCTTCTTGATATTTTTACTTGTACTTACAATTTGAGTAACTCGCCTTATTTGTTTTTTGCGGATGGGAAATCATCAAATAACTCCCCCCTCTCTGGGCGGAGCGGGGGGATTGTCAGACTATTACTGTTTAACACCCACCTATGTTCCATTTTAGTCTTTTATGTTCCAGGGCCACGGCATCGCTTTCGAACAACCCGCAATCCCGGTGATACTCGCTAAGGAAGCCCGTAAAATCATTCAGAGTCAGGTTGTACCTATGTTGATTAAAATATGACGGCTGACCGTAAAGCGTCCGATTTACAGAAATAAAATCATCAATCCATGCAATATAATATTTCAAAAAACAACATAAATTGGGATTAAATGAATTGGGAACCCTTGCAGCTTGTAATGTTTTTAGTCTGATTGGCTAATTTAAGATTTCTCTTACAGTTGAAGTCACAATACTAATTAACTACCAATCGAATCATAAAATCTACTCAAGTGCTTCAAAAATTCTGCTTTTTCCAGACAGTTGGTACTTATGTATTCTGTAGCTGCAAGCTCCACAGATAACGAATAGCGTAGTATGTATATAACATAAGTAGATGTACCTATGCACCTATAGCGTAGGTACATGTAATGTGGACTGGACCGTCCAGCCGTGCAGTGGGACGGACACGACGACTGTCGATACTACAAACAGACTTGATACTTTTATGAATCAAACTCAATTAATGCGAAAGTTCATGAAGGAGTTTGTTACTCTTTGATGCAAATCCTGAACTGAACCAATTTGAATAAAATTTGCCAAACACATTATTACATTAATTTTCCTTACTAATATTATAAAAGCGAAATGAGTTTGTTTGTTTTTTACGTGTTCACGCCTTAATGGTATCCGATTTGATGAATTTTGGTACAGAAATAGTTCCCTGGAGAGGGAGAAGGACATAGGCAATTTTTTTTTAAAGTGGGAAATGCGGTAGAAAGAAAAAGGAAAATTTAGTTTTGCTATATCCATAAGGCTCAAGAACAAAAAATACAGGTAGCACTTGCAAATCAGGAAAGGGGAACTGTGTTAGTAATATTATTAAGGCGAAAGTTGTTATTTTGTTACTCCATCACGCTCAAATGGCTAAACCAATCAGGATATTTTTTAGGTAAATTTTATAGCTTATAATCTGGATTAAAACAGTTTTTTTTTCTTTCTATCCCGCTTCAACGACTCCATAAATAAATGACAACTACCGAGCTCCACACGGGCAAAGCCAAAGCACGAGCTAATTCTAAAATGTTTTATTAAAAGAAAATATTTAAAAAAATAAATAAATAAAGAACAATGCACTAAAACTGCCGCGTTTTGCGTTATATTTTAAAATTAACGTTATATTTTTAAAGTACATAATTTAACATTTATCAAAAGGCAGACAGGAAAAATATTTAAGAGAATTAATTAATTATTTTGTTCCATTGTGCGCATTATCTAAAATGATTCACTATAGTGCAGTAGGTGGCATGAAAACCTAAAATCCACCTGGCGACTTAACTGTTAAACAGTGTTGGACGCCTAGATAATCAGGGGCCTTAGTCTGCTATTACAATAGTGTCAGAATGGTCGATCACTGATCGCATAATGGTTGATTTTGACAAGTTTAGTATGTAGCAGATTACCAAACTTGTCAAAATTAACCATTATGCGATCAGTGATCGACCATTCTGACACTTTTGTAATAGCAGATAAGGGCCCCTGAATGTTTGTTCTGATTTACAAAATTATAGGTAACTAACTTCATAGCTTCGTGGCATAGTTACTTTGGACTAACGCTAACTTTAAGCCGCGTGATGATCGAGAAATAATTATCTTTCTCTCCCATTTTCATCCCTCTCTCTGCCCCTTTTCTCACTATTTTAGCCTATGTCCCAACTATCTTTGTACCAAAATTGATTAAAAATAGTTAAGCTTTTATTCTATTTTTTTTTAAAGTGGGATATGAGGGAGAAAGAGGGAAGAAAACGGAAAACTTAGCGTTGCTATTATAAATCAATAAGGCGCTAGGGGCAAAAACTGCAGGTAGCAGGTACTGTGTTATACCGAATTTAATGCAAACGAAGCCGCGGGCAAAAGCTAGTATCATATGAACCTAAAGTAACGCAATTCAATAATGCCATGGCTTCAGCAGTAATATAGTACTGAATTTCATAACCAACCGCTGGGCAATAATGTGATTTGAATTTGGAACCTCAAATAAAAAAGCACAAATTTTTCAACTAAAGAGTTTTGGCTACGTAGGTTTTAGTTTGTTTTTTTTTTATTCAAAAACTACTTCACCCGAATCGTCTTAACTCACGTTACCAATTAAACTCACACCCAGTATCAAGACTATTTCATCCAAATAACGGTTCGCCGCGACACGCACGCGCGTTTGTCACCAACAGACTTGGTACCTATGTACATGTATGTATGTATGCAACATTTACCGATATGTATGCAAAATAGCTGAATCGTAGGTGGACGGCTATCGGCTATCTATCTGAGAGTTTGTGGACATTTAAAGGTACCTTTACACGTTTTGTTGGTTTGTCCCAGACATGCATAGTTGCATTGGAGTTGGGAATATGTCCTGATGTTATAGTTGTCCCGCTGTGAAATTTACAGCCTGGATATCTGTTTTTTTTTAGCACGTTGCCACACACTAGGAATTTCTCCTGTATCGTGGGTTTGGTTTACAAATATTTAAACTTACCTAGGTACATACACAAACAGCCATACCTGAAACAACTACTTGAAGATTATAAAATCTAGTGTTTTTATCGTAACACTAGATTTCGCCCGCGGCTTCGCCCGAGTTAAATTTGGGGTAACACAGTTCACCTTGCGCATTATTAACTTTTCCCTTTTCTTCCCTCTTTCTCCCTCATATCCCACTTAGCCTATGTCCGGCTCCTGGTTCCCAACTATCTATGTACCAAAATTCATCACAATCGGTTTAGCCATTAAAGCGTGAAGAGGTAACAAACAAACAAACAAACTCACTTTCGCTTTAATATAATATATAATATTATTTTAATATTATAGTAAGTATTTGTCCCTTGATCGAACCCGCGACACGCAGCGCAGCAGTCGATCGCTTAACCACTGCGCCGACCGTGCCGTCAATCATCACGCCTTTCATCCTGAAATGGTTAAGCAGAGGTGTTCCTAATAGTACCTACACCAACATTACGGCAGTTATGTGTGCGTCCCATACAGTAGGGCGTGAGCCATCATGCTACTGAGAAATTCTTACATAATAATATAATATAACACTTTACCCTATCCGAGTATCGAACCTACAACCTCATGCTCAAGACGTCACGTTTGCGACCACTGAGGTAGGCCAGAGACAGGATATTTATTTTTCTTTAAAAAAAAACGTTGCCCCACTCACATTTAAACTCACATACCACACCACAGACCCGAAACAACTATCTGTAGGCCATACTAATATTTGTTCCGTGCGGGGATCGAACGCGCGTCATGCAGTGCAGCAGTCGATCGCACAGCCACTGCGCCAACCATTTCGTATTCTCCCAACTACTTATGTTGGGGTCGTCTGCCTGTCAAACTAGATGCAGCTGAATACCAGTACTTTACATAGAGCGACTGCCTATCTGACCTCCACAACCCAGCTAGTACTGGGTAATACGATACCCCTTGCAAGATAAGTTGTCAGACTTTCAGGACAGTGACTATCTGCATGGGGTCTCATTGCGAACAAACAAAAAATAGTTCAAATAAATCTCAATAGATGGCGTTATATGTATCGATTTGTTTTTGAGGTTTGTGTAACTGTTTAAGTTTGACCATGAAAGAAGTATGTCCTTGTTTTTAAAAACCTCCATAACACAAAATCAAGGAATAATGGGCTCCTAGTTCCAAATTCCACGATTTTACTAAATAATATTATGGTGTTGCCTCTGGTGAGAAAAAATTGTACTACGTTGTGGTTAAGTAACTCATTTGCTGTTAATTGTGCTAATAGATGGCGTTGTTTTAAGTTTTACTACACGTCCTAAATGATACATACCATACCTATTTAGATAGAATGAAATAGTTATGAAATGCAAATATATTAAGTAAAACAAAATATATTTCGGACCTAGAACAACAAAACCTACTTTTCATATAATCTATGAATAAAACGCTAATCTGCGCCATAGAATAATAATATAGGTATTTACAATTTTGCGGTCTCAAGTGTCAACTTTGGGAATAAAGTCCTTGAAGCCAAAAGTCGCAAAAAATCATTACAATCTTCATCAAAATTAAGGTTACTTCAAAATAAATGTTTAATCATCGTTCTTCATAATTATGTATGATATTATTAATCTTCAGGTGGATGCTGTTTGATAAATCAATTACATAGGTAGGACCTACAGATTCAATTAAATACCCAAAGGTCTTGTTGTATGTCTTTGTCTGCTATTCTGTATCTACTTTTTATGTATTTTACTGAAAGGCAAAGGCAAACTTATTAATTTTCCGTCAACTTCAAAAATAGCAGAAAAAGTATAAATATATCGACTAAATACATACATAACATTACGCCTTATTTCCCATAGGGTTAGGTATTGGTATTTTGTCCCACCCGAGAATCGCACCTAGACCCTACTGCCCAATAGTAGCGCTTGCGACCACTGGACCAACGAGGCAGTCCTACTTACTCATTGTAAATGATAAAGTACTTACATAATAAAAAAACTATTAAGTAATTTGTTGACGGGCCTGTTGGTCCAGTGGTTAGTGGCCCTGACTGCTGAGCCGGAGGTCGTGGGTTCGATTCCCACCCAGGACAAACTTTGTGTGATGAGCATGATTGTTTGTTCTGTATCTGGGTGTGATTTATCTATAATATGTATGTATTTATAAATTATATAAGTATGTATATCAGTTGTCTGGTGACCATAACTCAATCTTTGCTTAGCTTGGGATCAGATAGCCGTGTGTGAGTTGTCCCAAGATATTTATTTATTTATATTTATAATTTATTGTGTTTTTTTTATAAATTTTCCTTCAAACAAAGATCATCATCATCATCCTCCTATTTGGGTAGACCTCTACCCACCAAAACCCGCTGGGTTAAGGCAGGAGATTTAGCCCGGCGGCATAAGTAGGTACATTACAAGCCGTAATTAGATTACCTTTGAAGGCGGTACGAGAACGTCCACCATGACACGTCCAAAAATACGATTTCTATTATATTTATTATATAATAATAACACTATTATATAATAAATATGTATTTTAAAATAATTACCAAGAACCGACTCTGAAGTGGTCAATTTAGTATTAAGGACTGCCATCGGATAATAATTGTTCAAAATACAAAAGAATTAGATGCCGTCTTGTAGCATAAAACGCAATTCAAATGAAACTGATAAGTAGGTACACTAAGCGACTCGAATCTAAAGGTACCTACTCATAAATTACGCTTGCATTTTATTTGTTTGTAGGTATTTTACGCTAAATGTGGGGTGAGACAAACTCAACCCCACATTCAGTTCAATATGCCAGTAAGTGGTTGGATAATATTAGAATGGAAAGTAAATGGCACGGATCTTGAGTGCTTGTTTAACTTCACATGCGCAGAAGATAAATTTTTGGATCTCAAGTTCTCATGCGCTGCCCGACTCTCATGACTGTAGTCTTTTTTGAGAATAAATTTCTTTAAATACCTACATCTCGTAAGTGTTTTTCTATAAGCGTACAGACATCAGCAGTCAGCAGGTCAACCTAGCCAGAACTGTACAATTTCTAAACCTTTGACTGCTGCCACAGAGTACATTTTATACCTATAATGCGGCCGAACAAACTAAATTAGATTTGACAAATTGGGGTAAGTTGATGAACTGGCGTCTGTACTGTACAAAGCGCAAGGTTATCCCCACTCTATCATCTAGCGCCCAATATCCGAGCCAGTAAGTATACTTACCTACTTTTATAGGTAGGTACCAACACAGCATACAAATATTACTACCTACTTAGTTAAGTCAGTTAAGTAACAATTTGTAATTAAAATACAAAAAATTACACACTCGAAACTGAGTCTGTTAAAAAATAACTCCCTGCCCTGTGTCTCCTATCATTGCAAGAGCTATTTCGATATTATAAATAATTTTAATTGATTTAAATACTTGATAATTATCATAATTTGCGTTGACGTTTACGCTGAACCTAAAAAATAACTAAGTCTGCTGAATAACATGGAGCTATACCCCACGCCATAGATAATAATAATCCCACGCTCAAGAAATCATGCGCTATCGCAAAGTAGGCGATTGCCGAGTATCGCAAGCTTCAAGGTCAAAGGCCTACCTTATTTTTTTATGCAGTATGGTTTTATCGCCATCTATTGGTTATTTGTGTAAACTAAACTATCGCTGCAAGCACCATCTATATATAGCCCGGAGAACCCGGATAGCCCGGAGAAATGAGCAAGTTATGGCGGTCGCGTTTCTTTGTATGAGATGGAGTATATGTACGTTAGTATTATATTATCTGTGCTATCTGTAACGACTGTCAAAGATATACAAATGACGTAGTAGCTGGCAGCTTAACGAGGTATCTACAAAGAAAAATAAAACATCATTCATGGTACCAAAAACAATAAATGTAACCTAAAAAGAAATATAATAATTAAACATGAAATTGGTACAAAGACGAAACTAGAGCTACACCAAAAAAGAAACATTCCAATTTGAAAATTCTAGCTACCTAATAGTTTGAACCACCGACTATGATCAGCTACATAATTCAACAGGCCTCCTTGATTTGCGGTTGTTTCGAATTTCGAAAGATAGACAACCTTAAATTACGTACCTTCTTGATAGTCTCAAGCCCTATAAGATTTTGCACCCATTTCGTTCCCATCAAGAAATAATTCCCCGCCCCATAGAATCCAATATAGCTCGCTTGTGAACTTGAATAATTGCATTAATTAATTCCATTACCACCATAGTCCATAGCTCTGGCACAAAACTTGGTTCGCCATCTTTAAAGGCAAAGATAGCGAGGTGTTTTCTTTTTCGAAAGAAAAAAAGTTTCTTTGAAAAAGTTTTTAATAAAACAAGAAGGAATTTCTTCATCGTAGTTGTATGTTTCCAGTGGGTTGGTGTGCTTGAAGAAAAGTTCTTGATTCAATTCACTTTATTGTATTGAACTAAAGCATAATACTAACGTTAAAGTATAAATATTTATTTATATTCGACTAGCTAGCACAAGCGGCTTCGCCTGCGTCATAATCGAAGACTATAATCTACCTCTGTGCCAAATTTCATAAAGATCCGTACAGTCGCTTTTACGTAAATGAGTAACATACATCCATCCTCACAAACATTTGTATTTATAATATTAAGTAGGATTTATAATATTAGTAGGATTGTATTGGAACAAAATATACTTAAATTGCCTAAGTACCTACATACAACGATACATTATTGGCTTTGTCATTATTTATAACGTAAATGATTTAGCACATCAGTTTAAATTACTTAATTAGGTAATAGGTAGTGGTACCATTAACATTGTTGACTAAAAAAGTAGGTACCTGCCCTAAAAATTACCCATTACAAGTAACACTAATACCTATATTTTACTATTTAATAATGAATAATACAGAAGCAAAATTAAAAAAAAAAAAAACTTGGTGTGTCCTCTAAGAAATGTGTGCTACTGCAAAATTTATAAATGAAAACAAAAATGGAAATATGTTTTTCTGTACCTAAATCTAAATTTGAAATATGTAGGCATTGGTGTACCTACCTATCTAGAGCAAAAACCGATTATACAGGGTGGCCAGTTGATAGACGTCCAAAGAAAAAAATTAGATGCCTTATGCTAAGGGGTACCCGAATTACCCCCATGTATGTTCCGCGATTATTTGTAGTTTAGGAGCTAGAATTTTTTTAAGTACTATTTTCAAAATTTTTACCTAACGTTGGTTTTTATTTTTTATGTCTTTATTCCTATCATTTTTAGATATTCTTTTTAATGGAATCTATTAGCGATAACAATAGCTACCATGCAAAAAAGAACCGTTTGCTTAGGCATTGTAGAACTTACCACAAAATTAGTCCAAAGTTCAAAATTACCATTAGAGTTCAATAATCAAAAATGTTCAGAGCTTAAAAAAAATAAGTAAGGGGTGCCAGAGGTTTCTAAATGATCTTAAAAACTTCTATGGACCTTCAACAGACAAAATCGGTAAAAAAATATAGAGCTTGATCCGGGATTATTTCCTGTAATTAGCGTTGATAGCAATAAATGTATTTTTACAGTTATTGTTATAATTTGGGATATCTTTATTTTTGCCACTTTTATGATAAAAAATACGGTAGATAGTTTACAAATTTTATTAAAACACGTTACAAAAGGTTTTCAAAGTGCCGCCTTACCACAGAAATGCACAATCTACATCTACGGAGGAAATTGTCTTTTAGTTGTCTAAAGTCTAAAGGCTTCTCTGTTACTTCTTACAACATTAAATAAATAAATAATAAATATCTTGGGACAACTCACACACGGCTATCTGATCCCAAGCTAAGCAGAGCTTGTGTAATGGTAACCAGACAAAGTTAAAAAATCACACAAAGTTTGTCCTGGATGGGAATCGAACCCACGACCTCCGGCTCAGCAGTCAGGGCCACTAACCACTACACCGACAGGCCCGCCACATTTCCCGCTTCTTCAATTTTCCGTTTTAGCTTTTCCTCATTGTTAGTGTCCACGTGCGCACCATCACGAGCCTGAACGGCAGCTCGAATGGTGGTGGTAAAGTAATTGGTAGTTCACCGTTGAGAACGCCGGACCACGTCATGTTCACACTGAAGTGGTGTTGAAAATTTTATGGTCTTACGGAATGAGGATTCTCGATAGGGGACTATGGAGAATCCATAGCCAGACCGCTGTCTAAGCTCGATGGAGCCACCTACAAAGAGTTCTTGAAGAATTACCAATTTCGCTGTCAGACGTTAACTTAACACTGAGACGAGACATGGTTTACAACTAAAAGACAATGTCCTCCGTAGATGTAGATTGTGCATTTCTGTGGTACGGCGGCACTTTGAAAACCTTTTGTAACGTGTTTTAATAAAATTTGTAAACTATCTACCGTATTTTTTTATCATAAAAGTGGCAAAAATAAAGAAATCCCAAATTATAAAAATAACTGTAAAAATACCTTTATTGCTATCAACGCTAATTACAGGAAATAATCCCCGATCAAGCTCTATATTTTTTTACCGATTTTGTCTGTTGAAGGTCCATAGAAGTTTTTAAGATCATTTAGAAACCTCTGGCACCCCTAACTTATTTTTTTTTAAGCTCTGAACATTTTTGATTATCGAACTCTAATGGTAATTTTGAACTTTGGACTAATTTTGTGGTAAGTTCTACAATGCCTAGGCAAACGGTTTTTTTTCGCATGGTAGCTATTGTTATCGTTAATAGTTTCCACAAAAAAAATATCTAAAAATGATAGGAATAAAGACATAAAAAATAAAATACCCGACTGCACACTAAAAAAAGAGTAAAACAAGCCCCACAATAATATTGAGCAGGCGGGGACCAACAGAGGCTTATTTATAGTCATTTCGGTTGTGCACCATTTAGCAGAATTTTCGTTGGTGGCGGTCAAGGTGGTCCCCGCCTGCTCAATATTATTGTGGGGCTTGTTTTACTCTTTTTTTAGTGTGCAGTCGGGTATTTTGTTTTTTTAATAATAATTTTTTTATTTATAACTTTTTAGCTGTTTTTATTTAACGAAAATGTTGTAGATGTAGAAGACTATGTATATGTAAGTACCATGATACCGCATACATATTTTTTTAAAGGGAAATTTAGAAAAAATATTATTATGTCTTTATCCCGTGGGACTTTTAGGATAAAATGTATCCTATGACACTCCCGTAATCAAGACAAATCTAACGATACCTCATACATCAAAATCCATCAAGCCGTTTAGGCTACAGGTGGTCACAAAGGAAAAGACATACATACATACATACACTCGAAAAACATTACCCTCCTTCTTTGGCAGTCGGGTAAAAAACCAATGTTAGGTGAAAATTTTGAAAATAGTACTTAAAAAAATTCTAGCTCCTTAACTACAAATAATCGCGGAACATACATGGGGGTAATTCGGGTACCCCTTAGCATAAGGCATCTAATTTTTTTCTTTGGACGTCTATCAACTGGCCACCCTGTATAATCGCGTGCAAATCGTAAAAGATGCAAATGGTAGGTACCTATTAGTAGCTAGGAAATAATTTAGGATTTCACACGCAGTTATGAGGTACCAATGTACCGACTGCAGTTTTAATAAAAAAAAAGCTTTTACCCAGAGTAGGATATTTATCAACTACTTAAATGACGTCGCGCTATACCTACTCAAAATAGGGTTTACCGCGTGCTTGATTCAAAAACCCTGAAAAGTTACCAGAGCTTTATTTAAATAATAAGTTTAAATAAAACTCGCATGTTTTGTAACACAAATAGGTAGGAAATTGTAAACTGCCAGTCTTACTGCACCAAACATTTACTTTATTGGTACAAACAATACTCTTTTGAATTATTCTTATCGCCGCGTTCCACTTTCAAAATCTCGGCGCTAATATTAGTTCTTAGTTTTTAATTTATTTTAGGCGCTGCCTAGGGCCAAGACGGACGTCCAAAGAAAAAAAAAACATATACCTACTGTATAACGTACAGGGCCGCACGAAAGTTACTGTTATCTTGGCATATCCTCTCTAGGCGAAACGTCTATAAAGTATACGATTTATTATCTTAACGTCCGCGAACAACGGTATACGGTACTTGATGCGCGCGCCGCTCCCCCCTTGCTGCTATTGTTACGAAGCTTCCATAAAGTAACGTATTCGAGGTAGAGAATAATTCCATCTCTGGTCTCGACTTCCAACGTTAATAACTCGGGTAACATCCAAAATTCTGCACACAAACTTATATTTTTATGTTCAGTAAAAAATCAGCGATTTTTTGGTATAAAAATCGATATAAAAAATGGTCGTTTAATGTGTAAACGTGAAGCTCTTAAATAAATTCCTTATCTCTCTGGCGTGTATTTTAAATGCGCTACTTTATGGGCGTGCGCGTCCATAGTGAACCGTATTTCTGTCGGTATAAATGCGGGAACAGAAACTCGGTGCTTGGCTGGTCTCGGAGCAACCCTTCGTCTTATTCTCCGTCCTTGTCTTGCACGACGGTCGACTGTGCTCCTCTACGTGCAAACCTTGTGATCCAGTCTTAGTATTTCTGCAGCTTCAGATATAATAAATGTTTTGGGTTTTTCCCGGTTTTTGGGTTCTGTCTGACTGGCCTATTACTTAATGTCCGGTTAATCTTATTGATGTAGTTTTAACATAATACACATATTTGGACATCAGACTCTTTCAGATTTTTTCTCTATTTAGTAAATTGACTCAAATTGTTAGTTTGGTTAATGAGTTTAGGATAGTCGCAAAAAAAAACAATGTTATCAAAGTTATATTTATCTGAATCATTTTTCCCGTTGTGACGTAATATGTTTAGAGGTGAGAGAGTACTTGCTGAACAAAATATTTTTATTTATAACCAACTTATACCAACGACAAACTATAAGTAGGTACACATACAAGTTATCGCCTTAACCTTAAACAAAGATACCTTATTTTAAAAATCCGGCCAAGTGCGCGACGCTCGACGGTTGTGCGATGGACTCGCGCAACGAAGGTTTTCGAAAATCCCTCCGAAATCTATAACCTTAAGTTACTTTTTTTGGTATTTCTTAGGTACGTTACCCTAAAAAAAACTCTTGAGTCCTTTCTCAGAGTACAGGACCCCCATAAACCCCTATAGCAATAAGCTTGTGAAGAAAATTATTGCTTCCTATGGTTGAAATTACCTATCATAAATTGACACTGCATAAGCACTGCAATGAAAGTAGTTTAGTACCTACTTAATTGAGTTGATAAAATAATAGAATTGCCACTGTGAGCTTGATATGCCAAACTACAGCCAGCTTCTTTGCGAAAAGCACGCCTCGTTGTTTAATTAATAGCATCGGAAATGGAACAATCTCATTTCATAATCACGCAAAGAACCCGAAAGATAAAATCTTCAATACTTTAAGACTTAAAGGTTCGGACAAACTACTGCATAGTTAGTGAGCCGAAACTTAGGGAAAAAGCTTCCTACAGCAAAAAATCTTGAGAGGTTTCAAGGGACACCCGGATGGAAAGAAGTTATTATTTATCATGTACAAAAAACCTGTACACACTCAACAAAAATAATCGTCGCGACACCACAGTGTTCAATGCTAATTAGAAAGACGAAACGAAAATAACTGGCTTGCTTTCTATGAGAGAGAAAGAGAGACAGACAGAGAAACACGCGCACACCGAACGGCTTACAACTATAGCAAAAAGTGTCGTTACAACGTTTGGCTTAAATTTTTCCGACTAGGCCCGTTTCGCAACGCGCGATATGGTACGTCGTTCCAAAAAACCATTATAGCTTGGCCCCACCATGGAAGACGTTCCTTAAGCCCGCGTCGTCCCGGTCGCTGTGCGCCTACGTAGTTATAGCGCGAATGTACTTTTGCCCACTTTGATATATCGCGCGCCCGACGCACAGCCCCGCTACTGAACACTCGGGTTTCTTCAGTTTTGGCTACTTCGTCTTTCTTTTAGGACCTTTTAAATTGAGAACAGTCTGAGGAAGCTCCTAAAGACGTGTATAAGAAACAATTGCGTTGCATACTCACATAGCTCAAGCAATTACTATTCAGCATTGCCTATTGTGCAAACCATTTGCAATTTTTCTTCTAGTATTTCTCATCGGCAAACTATTTTTAGTTAGTAAATAACTTTATCTTCTTTTTGTTGTTCAGTAACTCAAGCGAAACGTTAAATTTAAACAAGGAGTTCTAAGTTTTTATGTTATTCTAAGGTATTTCATAAAAAAACACAGTCCAATAGACAAATCGGAGTTTTATAAAGAAATAGTAACCTTGCAACAGACGCGTCGCTTCCTGGCATCGTTTTTATTGCCAAACAAAGCTTTTAACTTCCTCAAGTGATTATAAAGTGAAGGTTATATCAAAGTTCATTGCGTGATCAATAAATATCTACAATACCTATAATTTTGCTACTAATTTAGATTTCTTTAAGAACTTGTATTTTTTTGCACTAAATTTTTATGTGTAGGTACTAACTTTACGAAGGTACTCAGCTTTACGAAAACTACAGAATTTTATAAATTTACATGTTTACAAGCATTATTTGACATTATAATTATAAGACTGTGCAGACTGTGATGAAACAGGAAAATGGGTTATCCCTATTTTATTTTTAGGATCATTACTATGGTGATCATAATACCTAATATTTCATTGTTTTTCTTTGTATAGGCATAGGTTACGCATTATTCTGCTTAAAATGCTATTTACAGACTTATATGTAAGTAGGTACTAAGTTGGTCACTATAATTAAAATCCATTGAATTATAAATACAATGGACATAACGTGTGATAACGTTATAAAAAAAACGGGAATAAGTTAAAAAAAGTTATTTATAAAACCAATTATTATTATAATAACGATGAAGGCAAAAATGTCTTTTAAAAATCAAAAGTGCAGTTACACCTTTCCGCACGTCGCGAGTGACGGCCTGTCTAGAAGCGGGCGCTTTTTTTACATCGAGAGCCCATCCGAGGAACGGAAAACAAAAAGGCTGGATTTATATATTTTTTTATTATTTTATTTATTTCCCTTTTATTTCTGTATTTTATTTTCGTTAAATTTTTGCATATCGCCGCGACCGGCCCGCGCCTCATTGTTTATACTCTGTGGTCGTTTCGCGCGCTTTCGCCATTTTGTATGGAATGTCAACTGTCACGGTGTTGATTGGCGGGAATCCGAGGAATGGCGGCAAACGTTTTGGTAGACGGGCTGTGTGTGGTCTGAAGCAAAAACGTTAGAATGTGCTTCATATTAATATTATTTGAACCAGATAGATAGGAATCTCAGACATCGTAGAGATCGGTTGCTACTGGGGCCTTGGCTACCCGCGTGATATGACCTATAAATTAGGATTTATAATGATCGATATGCGCTTGAAGTTCTGTATTCCCGAGGGCCGGCCATGTATCATCTTAGCTTATCGACAGCTCTGATGGTTTTAGTTGGACATTTTCAACATCTCGAATCTATGTGGAATAATATTTCAAAAACTTACAACTTATCGGGACTGGACCGGACAAATTGCGAACGCGACAAGACCGGACTAAGGCAGATATCATATTAAAGCATTTGTTAGTGTCCGCAGCTAGTCTGTACCGGTTTGACTGAACCTCAGTGTATACGTATTTGTTTTCAGTAGATTTTCTCCATAAATGTGTGCACTTAGGTATTATAGAAACAAAGAAGTTACTAAAACGACATAGGTGCTCATAAAATCTTCAAACAGTCCATTGAAATAATTTCATCGCATTATAGTTTGGCTTATTTAACGCTGAAACTAAACACACACTCTCTTTTGTGGGGCGCAGTCGGGCAAACGGTACGGAATGAAACATCAGGTAGTAGGTACCTGAGCGCGACCAATGTGCAAACATTCTGTTTACATACATACCGCGAGGTACAGACGCGGACGACAGCATAAGGCATTTAAAAATGTACTAGGTACTCATATCTGAGTGCCTAACCTGCTATCCTTTTTGCGGATTGGAAATCTCCTGCTCTGGGCGGAGCGTGAGGGAGTGTAAGACTTTTACTGACTGAAACCCATGTTTTTTATGCCGGGGCCGCGTTATCTCTTTCGAACAAACCCCGGCAAGTGGTCTTTGGCGGGCCCCTCTGCTTTGTTGACGGCCGTCACTGGATGGACAAATTGTTCCAAGTCTGGGTCTGTATGTGTCATCATCATCTGCCTAGCCTTTTCCCAACTATGTTGGGTTCGGCTTCCAGTCTAACCGGATGCAGCTGAATATCAGTATTTTATATGGAGCGACTGCCTATCTGACCTCCACAACCCAGTTAATACTGGGTAATACGATACCCCTTGGTAAGACTGGTTGTCAGACTTTCGGAACACTGACTACCTGTAACGACTGTCAAAGATCTACAAATGACAGCCGGGACCAACGGCTTAACGTGCTTTCCGAGGCACGGAGGAAACTCGGTATGTAACGGGTGATCACCCATCCACAGACCAACCTAGGCAAGCGCGGCTTAACCTAAAGATCGACCCGAGCGACTACTATTTATTTAGCCACGAGATCCTCCTGCTGGGTCTGTATGTGTATTTCACTCTAAATGTGTGTAAACCGCGATTCAGGAGAAATTGTAGGGTGGAGCAAAGTTTATTTGAAAAGTCAATTCTATTTAGCATTGCTTTGTGCCTTTGAAAAGTGTTGTAGGTGTAAATGGGATGGATTTAGTACATGAACTCACGTTACAGGCAGTAAATTTCAGGAGGAATAGTAGAAAAAAAGGTCTAACGTAAACTAAATAAAAGAATGAATATTTAAACAAAGATAGACATACCAGAACACTGCCAAGCCGATTTGATCCCTATTGGAAAACATAAGAAAAATATAAAAATATTATTTTCCTACAACAAATTGCGAAAATCGAATTGAATGAACGCAAATGGTTTGTGGTACCAGGGCGCCAGCCGCGGCAGGCGGTATAGCCAATCTATTTTTACTTGGGATTTAAATCAATTTATGCAAGCCGTATTTCGCTGAAACGATTTTGCTGAAACATGTGTTTAATCGTGGTAGAAATAACCCAATCTTTTGGTTATAGGGATTAGGGATAACGGGTGGTACTTATAAACGCAATATTGGTATCTTACGTTATAAACTTTTATGATTACATAATATCTCGCCTGTAAGCCCCGGTAGATGGGCAGATTTGTATACTATGTGCCCGGTTATGGAATGGCGATATTCTATGTACTTATATAACAAACATTCTAGAACTCAAATTTATTGATTAAAAAAAAACTACCATTTTTTTTTCACAAAAAAGTTTCCAAACCTTTTTTGATTTGCATATTTTATTGGTCTTTAATTTTGTTTTCTAAAGTTACGAAAATGTAAGCTTATCATTTCTTAATTTAAACGATAGACAATAATTATTGTTGCCCTCTGAATAAACCTATTTTCGTCTCAGTAAGACCAAAACTTTGAGAGATATGATAATTATTTGTACACGTATAGAGAATATCTCAAAATGGCTGCCAAAAAGCAGGGAAGTGAATTAGACCCAAGTGTGTATCGTAATAGTAAATTAAAACACTCGTTACACAAGTATCTAGAATATCGCAAGTCCATGACCGAACACATTGTATATTGTACAGTTACGAGACATGAAATAGAGCCAACCCGAAATGCTGAACCAGTAAGTTCAAACCAGTCACTAAATAATATCACTCAGATCCAGCCTGTCCCTTTGCTGTCCTCCCTCAGCGACGCCCTAAACCGAGGCTCGTCGTACCTTACAGGGGGTGCCATCATAGCGTGCAGTCGCTTAGTTTTTTTAAATTTTTGCCCTAGCTGGAGGCCTTAAATTCAAGGCATCTATAGGAATTGCCCAGGTAACCAAACGACAATTTCTAGGTTGAACAGCGAGATGCCATTCACCAAAAAAAAATGAAATCCTTACTAATATTATAAAAGCGAAAGTGAGTTTGTTTGTTACCTCTTCACGCTTTAATGGCTAAACCGATTGTGATGAATTTTGGTACATAGATAGTTGGGAACCAGGAGACGGACATAGGCTAATTTTTATTTGAAAAGTGGGATGTGAGCGAGAAAGAGGGAAGAAAAGGGAAAACTTAGCGTTGCTATTACAAATCAAAAAGGCGCAAGGGAAACTGTGTTACCCCAAATTTAACGCGGGCGAAAGCTAGTAAACTTATAAAGGGAAGACCATCGTTGCGGTCGTTCGGACCATGAAACTGAAGATTTTTGTGTATCGAGTAGGTACTTGAAATTTATAAAAATGAAGTTCCTATACGGAACTGACGCAATCAGCTAATCAATATGTGTAGCTATGTGTGTTTGGACGTTTGTGTAAGTTTAAATGTTGGTACAGGAGAAATTTAGAAAGAGGAGGAACGGTTTTTTTTTTCTTTTAATTGTTGGTTTCGTTGACTTTTTTGCCACCGACTGAAGTAAAGTTATTTTCCACTTTAATTTATTTTTGGTAGGTAGTTAATTCTTTTTGCAAAAAGCTTTTTTCTTCATCATTTTATTCATTCGCTGCGCCTGCGCGTCCTTGGCAGCATAAAATTGATACTTATCTACAGGTTTACTCGTACTCAAAGAAGAACTTGGTAGTTCAGACAGATCTGTTTGTTTTTTTTTTTTAAATAAGAGTGTCTATGAAAGATTGCTAGAACCAAATTATTCTAATGTATACTGAAAAGAACAAAGGACTGCCCTCACTAAAACGGTTATCATGTGAACACACGCGGCTAGGTCGCTGTCAGCTATTCATTTCTTTCATAGAAACTCTTTTTCATAAACGGTAAAAGGAGGATGCATGAAGAACTTAATTTGAAGTTATCTGATATGCAGTAAAAACGTATTTCTATTGGAGCTTTTATTTAGCTTTACTCGTTATAATTCTGACTAGTATACTTTTAATGGTCGTCTGCTACCCTACCATGACGTGTTAAAGCAGAACTTATTCCGCTGAGAGAAAGGGACAGAGCTATACAGGGTGTCTAGCACCATTTCTTTCACTCTGTGGAATAAGTTCTGCTTTAAGATGTCAAAGTAGGCCTATCACCAATCTTACCAAATGGTGTGGTGTTGACTAAGTAACTAGGTTTTGGAGATCAGAGATCCACGCATGGCCCGCAGCATGACCACACGCCGTAAGTAATCTAACCGGAATCAATTATCTGATAGAACTTTAATATTGTTCGCAATGAGCTGATTCAGTTATCCTTACTAATATAATAAAAGCGAAAGTGAGTTTGTTTGTTTGTTACGCCTTCTCGCCTTAATGGCTTAACCGATTTTGATGAATTGAATTTGGTACAGAGATAGTTGGGACCCTGGAGACGGACAAAAGCTACTTTTTTAAAAAAAAAAGATTGAGATATGAGGGAGAAAGAGGGAACAAAAGGGAAAACTTAGCATTGCCATTAGGTAAAATAAATAAGGCGCAAGGGCAAAAAATACAGGTAGAAGGTACCTACCTGTAAATCAGGAAAGGGAACTGTGTTACCCCAAATTAAGTACTTAGTAGAGATCAGGTTATAATAGTCGTGTATACATAGCCAATGATTGTTAATCAATGTACACTAAAAACTACTTTTTTTTTGCTCTCTCAAAATGCGCTATATTTTTCCACCCGATTCCACTTTTGTACTCGATGCTACCTCGTTCATTATATCAGTACGGAGGTAGGTATGTTGTGTGTTTTAAACAAACAGGCCCCGGGCCGACCGCCCGCCGTATTATACCGCGCTGGCTACTTTCATATTACTATTATATACTAGCGTTATGTAACAGGTAAGTACATACAGTGAACGAACTGTACTGTAGCCTATTTTGGAGAGGTTGTTACAAAATAGGTTGGTATACTCATTATGAAGGGCTTGCAGGCTGCTAAGTTAGGACTTGCCCGCCCAGCCAGGTCCAAAGAGGTGTCGGGCTGTGATTTATATGCGCCTACATCATGGAGATTGTGTTACTGTAGTTGGTGATTGGGCCCGGAGTATGTGTGGTCGATATTAAGCCGTAGTTAGTGATTAGTGCCGCCGGGAATGGTGGACTAATACCAGTTGGGGATGCGCGCGAATGTGCTTGTATCTCCCGGTCCCCAGAAATATTATGGTAGTAGTGGATACAGTGGGTTCTTACACCCCGTTTCCAATAAACAAAAAACGATTCGTTTTGGTTACGGATAGTAGATAGTATGTCAAAATCTTACTATCCATAAGCAAAACGACTCGTTTTTGTTTATTGGAACGAGGCGTTAGTCGGCTAGAGTATGCCATAAGCCCCCATACACCACATGTGGAGGGTATCCATAAAGATTTTCCATAAAAAGATGGATTATTTTCAACACCATAGGTCTGCCCAATTAAGAGCTCAGCTGGTAACACAGTGCTCTATTCCTGATTTGCAGTTACCTGCAACCTATAGCTGAAGTTTAGGCGATGATGTTTTTGCCATTTAGGCGAGAAGACGTAACAAACAAACTCACTTTCGCTTTTATAATATTAGTAAGTAAGGAAGGATTTAGCCGAATGTCAGGATTTGATATAGCAGTAGAACGTCTAGTTATCTAAAACCATAAACTGTTATTTTAGACTAGCTATCTGTCTTTCAGGTATCCGGTGACGACTATTCTATCGGCCCGTCAAAATGTTTTTATAAAGCTGCAAGTCCTGAAAGCCAAATTACGTTAACAATAGTAAATTATTAAATTACGTTAAAAGATACCAACATTGTTGAAAAACATTAAAAAAAAATTTTGAATGATAAAGTTTCTCACAGATTTTTATGATTTTACGACGACATTTTTGACATTTTCAATGATTTTCTAATTGTTTGGCTTGAGGTTTCAAGAGTCAAAAATACCATGATGCGGCCTACCCATGACACACAGATTCTGTCCGTATACCCAAACTGTCAAGAACATAGAAATTTTTTACACTAATTTAGATTTTTAATTTATTTATTTAATAATTTATGTACTTACACACGGGAAAAAAACGAAAGAAACATCATAAAAAAACCGGCCAAGAGCGTGTCGGGACACGCTCAGTGTAGGGTTCCGTAGTTTCCCGTCCGTCACAATAAGTGTTCCCAGTTATGAGGCCAACCGAACAATTCGGTAATACCCGATCCAATGTAATAAGTACCTACAGCGCCATCTCTCGAGGAATTGTGTTACTAATTAATACAAAGACGTGCAATTTTGGTGGTAATTTTGGATTGCGAGAACCGATTTCAATAATTCTTTTTTTGTTTGAAAAAAAGATACGTTCAGGATAATAAAATATGTAAACAAAGTTACAAAAAAAGCTTGCATATACGATTGTACTACAAACTTAGTCCAGAAATTATTTTGTACAACTTTTTGTCTTTTTTGTACAAAAACTGTTGTGTCAATCAAGTTCAAAATAATTTTCATAGAAAGTCCTTATAAAGTTCTACTTTTCAGATTTTTTTCATATTTTTTAGACTTATGGTTCAAAAGTTAGAGGGGGGGGACACATTGTTTTTTACTTTTGGAGCGATTATTTCCGAAATTATTGACATTATCAAAAAATGATCTTAGTAAACCCCTATTCATTTTTAAATACCTTTCCAACAATATATCACACGTTAGGGTTGAAATTAAAAAAAAAATCACTTCCCACTTTACATATAGGGTGGCTACCCTAATAAAACATTTTTTTCAAATTTTTATTTTACCACTTGTCGGCGTGATTATTATACATATTGGTACCAAATTTCAGCTTTCTAGCGCTAACGGTCACAGAGATTAAGCGAGGACGGACGGACGGACGGACGGACGGACGGACAGACAGACATGGCGAAACTATAAGGGTTCCTAGTTGACTACGGAACCCTAAAAACCGGCCAAGAGCGCGTCGGGCCACGCTCAGTGTAGGGTTCCGTAGTTTCCCGTCCGTCACAATAAGTGTTCCCAGTTATGAGGCCAACCGAACAATTCGGTAATACCCGATCCAATGTAATAAGTACCTACAGCGCCATCTCTCGGGGAATTGGGCTACTAATCAATACAAAGACGTGCAATTTCGGTGGTAATTTTGGATTGCGAGAACCGATTTCAATAATTCTTTTTTTGTTTGAAAAAGATACGTTCAGGATAATAAAATATGTAAACAAAGTTACAAAAAATGCTTGCATATACGATTATACTACAACTTTAGTCCAGAAATTATTTTGTACAACTTTTTGTCTTTTTTGTACAAAAACTGTTGTGTCAATCAAGTTCAAAATAATTTTCATAGAAAGTCCTTATAAAGTTCTACTTTTCAGATTTTTTTCATATTTTCTAAACTTATGGTTCAAAAGTTAGAGGGGGGGGGGGACACATTGTTTTTTACTTTTGGAGCGATTATTTCCGAAATTATTGACATTATCAAAAAATGATTATCGTAAACCCCTATTCATTTTTAAATACCTTTCTAACAATATATCAGACGTTAGGGTTGAAATTAAAAAAAAAATCACTTCCCACTTTACATATAGGGTGGTTACCCTAATAAAACATTTTTTTCAAATTTTTATTTTACCACTTTGTCGGCGTGATTGATATACATATTGGTACCAAATTTCAGTTTTCTAGTGCTAACGGTCACAGAGATTAAGCGAGGACGGACGGACGGACGGACAGACAGACATGGCGAAACTATAAGGGTTCCTAGTTGACTACGGAACCCTAAAAAACATAAAGAAGAGTACAAAGGCACAGCTCGTCATTCATTGATGATCGTCATTTGTTACTATAATTTTAATTGTCTATTGTCCTTCAGTCTCCATTTCCATAGTCCACAGTGTCCCAAATTCCACTGGTCGCACAGCCGGCTGTATTTATGAATAACATGGTAAAATTAACAGGCTCTGTGTTCGTTCCCGGCTTGTGGTGGAGACAATTAAAATTACCAGTTACAATGACGTGACGTGGTACGCAGCTACTAAGTTATATTTGGTCGATATTTTGGATGTGGTATTTTGTAAACACTCTCATCATGTAATTATTGCTGGCACACAAGACTCTTTGGAGTGAGCCATCTGCCACCTAGGCGTATTTATTCGTTACCTATGTCCAGTTTAGAGTAATTTTTATGTTTTATTCTTGTTTTGTTATTTTATTTTGTTATTTCTTATATTTTTACTGACCTATAACTTGTTAATAAATAAAAACTGTTTTTAGTACGTAACATTAAGTCCTACCGTTAACTGTGGTGTTTCACCCCAAAGCAAATTCGGTAGCCAGCATCCATTTGTGTCTTCCTTGAGAAGCAGACATCAGCCGGACAGTGGCTGGACGTGTGAGGAATTGAATCTCAAACTACCCTAGCCGCCACGGGAGACGCTCCGGGCGACAGGCGTCGCGAGACGATTCCCGGCCACCGTAGACGCGGGTCTGTGGACGGTGAGCAATGGGTAGCTCACCGTCCGTCCGTCTATTTAATTGACGGCGCGTTCGTGGTCCTTAAAGAGATGTCAGCAAAGCAGAGGTCTACTAGGGTAGCGGGATGTTCGAAAGAGATACCGCGGCCCCCGAAACACAAAGGGCAAAACAAGGAACATGGATAGATTTTAGTAACTCAATGTTTAACACTGTATGTGGAATACTAGGGTCCGTTTCCACTTTATATGTACCTACTTTGTTTTTTTCATCCACATTCATACACGGAGACAGGAAGCAAAGCTCTTTTTGACTACTTCAGGTCAACAATTTACCACATCCATTCTACACTAAGCTATCACAGTTCTCACATCAAACTTTACTCCACGAACAAACTTTTTTGCATCGCGTGCTGTGTGACAGACAGACAGACGGACAGGGCAATTTATAATATGTCCCTATCGCCCGATCTTAGCACGCCACTCCCGACCGACATAACCAGACCCCTCGACCAATGAGCCACGGAATGAAGTGAAGGTCTATTTAAATTAGCCGAGAAGTTGCAACGATAGCTGTAACAAAGCTGATTTTAGCGATATACCTAGAAATTGTACAATTATTATTCACGGAAAGGGTTCGGGTATCGTTCGTGTTATTTTTTTGGTTGATAACATCAGCTGAATCATTGGTAAAACCTAGGTTCTGTGTTTAAATTGGAGCCGCATTGAAAATGTGGGAAAAGTACAGCATTTTACTTCCTGCAGCTTTTATGTATTTCCCGGTTTTTTTTGGTACAGTAGCAGCGAATCATACTTAAACTTAATTTGAATTAGACAATCATGTAAAACTGCTGATATGTATGCCTATTATAAGTACATGCAGTATTCACCACAATGGCAAGAACCTAAAGTTTACAAATAGATCACTACAATATAAAATTAAATTAATATAAAATTAAACGAATATAAAACTTAATGAATATAAAATTAAATAAATATAAAATTAAATGAATATAAAATTAAATGAATATAAAATTAAATGAATATAAAATTAAATGAATATAAAATTAAATGAATATAAAATTAAATGCATATAAAATTTGCATAAAAATAAATGAAACACATATAATCTCTTATCACTTTATTCTGTTTTTTGTTTTTGTTTTGTTTTAACAGAAATACATCACATCTGTGAAAATTAAACTGTCAAACTATCACGGTTCATGAGATTAAAGCCTTGTGACAGACGGACAGCGAAGTCTTAGTAATGGGGACCAGTTTTACCCTTTGGGTCCGAAACCCTAATACTTACTGCTATCCTACTAATATTATAAATTCGAATGTTTGTGAGGATGTACGGATGTTTGTTACTCTTTCACGTCAAAACGGCAGAACAAATCTTGATGGAATTTGGCATAGAGGTAGATTATAGTCTAGAATAACACATTTGTTTTTTTTTTTACGCGGGTGAAGCCGCGGGCTCCAGCTAGCTTAATATATGCCGACGCACATAAAGTCACCACGCTTACAGTATACAATTCAAAATCCCCACGTAGAAAGTTTTTTTATTAGTAATAAAAAAAACAGGAAAGTATCATGAGGAAAAGTTTTAAGTAATTATTAATGTGGATGTTGATGACACGGTTGGCGCAGTGGCTGAGCTATTGACTGCTGCGTTGTCTGTTGTAGGTTCGATCCCCGCACGGAACAAATATTTGTATAATCTACTCGTAGTTGTTTCGGGTCTGGCTGTTTGTGTACGTGAGTTTAAATGTTTCTTAGCGCACCCACGATACAGGAGAAATTCCTAGTGTGAGGCAACGATTAAAAAAAATGCATACTAGTAGAGGAGGACTAAAAAAATAATGGATCGACTGTGTGAAGAAGTCGACCCCAAACAATTTGGGATAGCGGCAGGAAAATGATAATGATAAGGAATGATGATTAAAAAGCCGGCCATCCTTACTCATATTATAACAGCGAAAGTGAGTTTGTTTGTTTTTTACATCTTTACGAATAAATTGCTAAACCGATTTTGATAAATTGGTACAAAGATAGTTGGGACCCTGGAGACGGACATAGACCAAAAAAAAGTGAGAAAAGGGGAGAGAAAGATATTTTTTTTTCACGCGGTTGTCATCACGGGTTAAAGTCAGCGTTAGCCCAAAGTAACTATACCATGCGGACGAAGTCGCGGGCGGAAGTTAGCCATCTATAAAAAGCAAAAAATTCATCACTCCTTTAGTTTTTATTTTATTCTGTTTTTTAGTATTTGTTGTTATAGCGGCAACAGAGATACATCATCTGTGAATATTTCAACTGTCTAACTATCACGGTTCATGAAATACAGCCTGATGACAGACGCACAGTGGATTCTTAGTAATTTTTCTAGGAAACACCTGTTTTTTGGAGTTCCGTACGGGTGAAGGGTAAAACGGGACCCTTACGACGTATCTTAGACGATCAAAAGGGATGGAACAACTGGTTTTCTTAAAAATAACCCGTGAAAATATTTAAATACTTTTATACCTTTAAAAGATAAATCTTTGGCTTTACTTACAGAAATATGAAATGGGCAGCTTCTCACAGTGACAACTACCCACATAATTTAGAGGGGCTCTGGGCAAGAATTTTGTAGTTTTTAATAAATACCGGCGCGCAAGCACAGCCATTTTTCATTCTTCTCATTACTTGCTGCAACCCTTTGCGCTTCACCCCTGTACGGTTGGCAGAGAAAGATACTCCATAAATTAATATTAATGCTTTATTTTGTTTTGACTGCTATGTAAATTTAATTTCAATGGCTAGCTCTTTCATTTGTATATTTTGAGTTTAGTAGGTCCTTCTATTTTTAGCGTTTAAAATGTCACTATCTAATATTTAAAATTCTCGAGTCACAGTTTTCGTTCCCATACTCCTTCGAAACGGCTTGACCGATTCTCATGAAATTTTGTGAGCATATTGTAGTAGGTCTGAGAATCGGCCAACATCTATTTTTCATACCCCTTAGTGAGCAGCGGGTGAAACCGCTGGGCACAGCTAGTCTAATCTAATATATAAAATTCTCGTGTCACAGTTTTCGTTCCCATACTCCTCCGAAACGGCTGAATCCTAACTAATATTTTAAAAGCGAAAGTGAGTTTGTTTGTTACCTCTTCACGCTTTAATGGCTAAACTGATTTTGTTGAATTTTGGTACAGAGATAGTTGGGAACCAGGAGACGGACATAGGCTAATATTATTTGAAAAAAGTGGGATGTGAGAGAGAAAGAGGGAAGAAAAGGGAAAACTTAGCGTTGCTATTACAAATTAATAAGGCGCAAGGGGAACTGTGTTACCCCGAATTTAACGCGAGCGAAGCCGTGGGCAAAAGCTAGTTATTCATAAAAATACAAACTAAAAATAATATTCCTCGTCTAAAAATAACATTGGCTGCCGTCCATAGCTTTATTTGCGCTCCGTACAAGGGTCGGCCCCCACCGCGTTGGTCCCGCAGGCATTTTTCATTCCGACTTGATTAAACCCTCCCGACCAGGGCTAATATATGAAACCTGTATATTGCAACTATTGTTTGTAGGAACATACCTACTATAGTTACGTGTATGTGTCATAGTAGTGATTAGTTCATTTAGACTCGTATCAAAATCAAAAATCAAAATCAAAATATTTTTATTTCACATAGGCCTACATGGGCACTTATAAAACGTCGAGAAAAGATGCACGGTTCGGGTTGGTCGTTTCCTATGGAGAAGAACCGGCAAGAAACTCCATGGTTACTCTTTTGAAATCATTTGGTTTTACAATGTTGTTGTTACAGCGTTAGTACTTAAGTATAAGAGGACAGCGTAGGCCCGACAATAAGTCAATGCTTACTTTACAGAAAGTAAAATAAAATAATAAATAACCAAAGTTAACAAGGGTCTAAGAATCTACAAGGCCTACCATATCGGAATGCTGTATGGGCTCTTAAAACGATTGGCTTGCTCCTGTACAAATTAGCTACTGCAGTAGCATTCTACTGACGAGGCAGTGTTAATGAAGAAGAAGGAACTGCAGCTACCCTACCATGACGTGTTAAAGCAGAACTTATTCCGCTGAGGGAAAGGGACAGAGCTATACAGGGTGTCTAGCACCATCTCTTTCACTCAGTGGAATAAGTTCTGCTTTAAGATGTCATAGTAGGCCTACTGGTCATAGATATATTACAAAGAAAACCGGTCAAGTTCGAGTCGGAATCGCGCACCGAGGGTTCCGAACAAACTTCCGATATATACAATGCGATATATACCTTTTGACTGCGTAGACTTAGAGGGTTGATTTTCACACAGTATCAAGGGACCACAGATTTGAGTATGCGGTTTTAATTTCTAATCGATACCTACACTCGTTCCCGAGATAAACGGTCTTGGCAGACAGATGGATATACAAAGTAATCCAATAAGGGTTCCGTGATTTTTCCTTTTGAGGTACGGAACCCTAATCAATATGTGACTAATGACACTACCAGATATTTAGCATGATAATCCTAATCCTAATCAATTAGGGAACGAGGCGAAATGTTAAGCGTGCCTCTCTCACCTTTTTAGTGTTTCAGTGGTAGATTTTTCAGGACTTTTATATTTTCACAAGATTTTTGATTTTCAAATTTTTCGTTTTCAAAGAGCTTATATATATATATGAATACTAGCTTCCGCTCGCGACTTCGTCCGCGTGGCATAGTTACTTTGTAGCTTACGCTAACTTTAACCCACGCGATGATAAAAAATACTCCTCCTTTCTTCCCTCTTTCTCCCCCTTTTCTCACTTTATTTCCCCTATGTCTATGTTCGTCTCCAAGGTCCCAACTATCTCTGTACCAAAATTCACCAAAATCGGTTTAGCCATTTAGGCGAGAAGACGTAACAAACAAACAAATTCGCTTCACTTTGGCTTTTATAATATTAGTAAGGATTTTTTATTTATATATTTTCATTCAGTAAGATTCAAATTTTACAAATAAATATTTCAAACCCATTTTTCTTCAGGTAAATTCCAATATACTTAAAGAACAGCCGATTTGACACAACCGTGGGTTTTCACCTAAGTAACGATTTCCCAAACAAATCATTGTGAACATTAATGAGAATCTTTTGAAACGTAGCGCCGAAATGACACAGAAAAGATCATTTGTTTGTCAAAACATGTCATAAATGTGTCGACGAAACATCATTATAATAGTAGAAACACGGTGTTTTTGCTATCTTAGATTTGTTGGTTTGAGTTTAGAGTAAATAATATCTGTGATATAAATAATGCAACACAGGACATATACAGAGTGATTTTTGGCATTCTATAGTATTACAGAGTATTTGGAAGACGATACAAGCTCAGTGGATTAGACAGGTAAAAATGTGCACTATGACTTAGTTAATTAGTGACTTATTAATATGTAAGTCAAGATGTTTCTATAGCTAACAATTAATTAAGCTATTATTTACAACAACAACAAAAAAAAAATGGAAATATTAAATTTTATTTCTAATTTTGTTAAGGCAGATTGCTGCTTTAAATTTTGAGCTTTAAACTTTAAATTTGGTTAAATAAGTATTTGTACGCCGCCGCCGCTTCGGGCAAAATATGGAGATACCAATATTTTATATTTACACCATTTACACCTATGTTTAACAAATAATAACCTTTGACTTTTTGATTATATCTACCGTGGTCTTAAAATTTGAAAAACTACTAATATCATAAATGCGAATGTTTGTGAGGATTAATGGATCTTGATGAAATTTGGCACAGAGTTACTTAGATTATTATAGTCTGGAATTACATTTAAGATACTTTTTTTCGATCATCATGCATGTCATAATGTTGTAGAGATGCGCCGGGAGTCATCAATAAAAGATTTTCCATTTGAAAATATAAATAAATTAGTTATAAAACTTAAGTTTGCCATAACTTCCCAGATTTTGATATTTATTAGCGACACTTTCGAATAGTTTTATAGTAAGTATATATAGTAAGCTGTACTTTGTCAAAAAATTACGGGTACTACATATATAAATAATATTGCTGTTTTATTTGTCATCGAAATCGAGCTCCAGACTCCTTTCAATATTTCTAACAGTTTCGAATTTCACCATCCACGCTGACTTTCAAAAATTCACGCTGTATATCAAACATTCTTTTGCCAAGAAAAATAATGATATAAATTGATAGAAGTGTAGGTGTTTCAGTGTTTGTCGATGGAAACATTGTAGACCTGGCCAGCGAGACACCAATAATTTCGTTGTCATTTGTTTTCCTTTTTTTTTCGAATGGTGAATAACTACTTTAATTATATTATTCAGGTCCCGTTATCACTTAGGGGTTTGTGAAGATAGATAGAAGCCGATTCTCAGACTTACTGAATATGCATAAATCATAGGCACGGCAACTAAAACTGTGCAAACTGTGTAAACAAGAATTTTGTAAAAATAATGAATTAAGTATTTAAGAAAAGATTAATCAATAATTTGTGAGTGCTTGCCATAGATTATTTTGTACTTGAAAGTTTGTGATACCATAAATATAACTATGACATTTAAAAGAAAATAGTAGATTGCAAGGATCTATAAAAAACAAATGCCAGATTATTTGTCAATCAAAACTTTTTCAAAGACAAAACATGGTTTCAAGATTCGAATTCGCAGAAAAAAAAGACATGAATCATATTCTATTTACCTGGTGATCCATCTCGGACCGAGATCAATAGAATTTGAAGCAACAAAACTCTGAGAAAACACTTACAAAGCCATAAAGATTCTTGTACTTCGATAAAGCGTGAATGTTTCGGCGCAGTCTTAAAGTTTGGAAGGCCTGTGACGTCAGTTCACTTTAAAACGAAGTACTCATTGTGAGTGACGTCACAATCAAACGAAAAGGTAATAGCGCATGTCATCGGTTTTAACGCATTACGTCGATTTTTGAATTGAAAATGCAATTATCCTGTAGCATTTAAGTTAAATTATTTGCAACTACCTGGGGCCCGCGGCTTCACCCGCGTGATATCGAAAAAAAAGTTACAGACTATAAATCTACCTCTGTGCCAAATTTTATCAATATCCGTTCAGCCGTTTTGACGTGAAAGAGTAACAAACATCCATACATCCTCACAATCATTGCCATTTATAATATTACTAGCTGGCGGCCTGGCGACCGCACGATGATAAAAAAGTATACTATGTGTTATTCCGGACTATAATCTACCTCTGTGCCAAATTTTATCAATATCCTTTCAGTAGTTTTTTCGTGAAAGAGGATCAAACATACATCAATACTCACAAACTCTCGCATCTATAATATTAGTAGGAAGGATAGGATTAGTAAGATTAGGATAGTAGAATCAAGAAGGAAATATTAGTAGTGAGTAGGACAAGCACGCTCAGTATCAACCATAAATATAAATAAGTTCAGAAAATATTACATGTGAAGCGGGGTATTTTGTATTAAAAACATGAAGGGTTTCGTACCATTATCAATAAATACGGCATAAAAACACATGTTTGTTGTATGGGAGCCCCCTTAAATATTTATTTTATTCTGTTTTTAGTATTTGTTGTTATAGCGGCAACGGCACATTATCTGTGAAAATTTCAACTGTCTTACTATCACAGTTCATATGATACAGCCTGGTGATAGACGAAGAGACAATGGAGGCTTAGTAATCGGGTCCCTGACGTAACTATTTCGTTACGTAAACGCCGTGAACTCGTGCGAGGGAAACATTGCATGCAGACGGGTGTCACAAAATTTACGTTTAATTTGGCCTTACTTGAGTTATTAGCTTTTACCAAGAATTGAACCCATTTATGATTCTAACAAGTCTGTTGGCAGAACGTCGGTCTTTTTTCTTCAGTGGTGAAATCATCAAATTCCTCTTGTTGTTCTGGGTGGAGCGGAGGGGGATATAAGACTTGTACTTGCTAAATCCTATTCAGGTTTTTGCTTTTGCTCTTTGCACTGCAGCCCCGGTGTTCAAGTAATATTAGTTAGTAATTTTGCCAATAGATGGCGTTGTTAGTTTAGTGCCGATTTCTGAATCTCGGTGTTAAGATTCTCCGGCGTTTAACTAGGTGAGAATATGTTTTGATTTCATAAACGCGCTTATTACAATGTCCAGTGTTCAATTCCCACTACCCGCTCCCAAGTCGACCAAATCGGGTTTTGTTCACCCGGCTAGCACAGTCCCTGAACGGGCCCCGATAGTCTATGGTTCTCTGTCATAGTTTTTTGACAATTAGGTATTTACCGTGATTCAACAAACGTAGATTACCCTCTGGTTAGCTGGAGTGACAATCGTTGCACGGTGGTTATTCTGCTATGACGGTACGGTTGACGCAGTGGCAGAGCGATCGACTGCTGCGCTGCGTGTCGCGGGTTCGATTTAGACATGGGTCGTACTTGCAAAATCGTGTACCAGGGCTTCGAAGTACGTCTACTTTAAGAAACCACGTCCTAAAACCAGGGCTCGAGATACTTTCAAGTATTTTTTATGTACACAGGAAATTAATCCCTAACTATGTACAAAGTAGGAGCACAATCGCGTTTTCAAATAAATACCTACTAACAAGTCAAGCCCTGTTGGTATAAAAATACTTGCATAGGAAATTGAAACGTGACTTATTATAAATAAGGAGCACAATCGCGTACACAAATAAATACTTGCAAAGACAAACCGTAACCGTACCTACTGCTTTTGAGTAACAGAGGGAACATCAATTTTGGCAAATAGGTACCTATTGTAGAAAAATCAAATAGCATATGTGTTGTATTGTTAGCTTACTTCCGTATATTTAAAGTTAACTTTCCAAGTGAGTCATCTTTAGAGTGGAAAGTACGAGCGAGAACGATGCATCATTTCTTAGTGCAAAGAGCGCGTGCTGCTCTAGACCCGAACGCGGCCGAAACGGTCCGACGCGCGACGTCCGAACCCGAAGCCACGCTCGGGTCCGGCGAGTGTCGAGCCCCGACGACGCACGACGGAGAGTCCGAGTAGCCGTATAAAATACTTTGAAGTCTTGCAAGTCTTTCGGGTCGGTACCTGGTGTACGTACTTGGAATCAAAAACCTGGTACAAAAACGTGGTCGCGTAAATACGTACCTTCCCTAGTTCGATTTCCACACGGAACAAATGTATGTATGGCCTGCAGATAGGTAGTTGTTTCGGGTCTGGCTGTTTGTGTATGTGAGTTTAAATACTAATACAGGGTACAGGAAAAATTAATAGTGTAGGGCAACGTTTTTTTTTTAAGTAAGTATGTACCTAAGTAAAAATAACTGTTGGGAGTAGCCGAGGATTCAGGTAAATAGTGTACGGATAGAATGCTGTTATCCCTCTGTGAGACTTACATGGGCACATATTTAAGTACCACAAATCTCAGATTTTCAATATGAGTAAGCTTAACTTACTGGGGGTCTAAAATGGCCGCTTTATCTTAATCACGAAAGGATAGGTACTAAAATTAATCACGTTATATTTATAATGGACAAAAACGCTGTCATTATTTTGGTTTGTCAATTTGTGAGCAATTTGCCCAATATGTAATTCTTATAATAATCTTAGATCTAAAGATTCTGTTGAACCGGTCATTTTGACAGTGGGTCTAAAATGACTGGTTCATTGTCAACGAACAGTCGGGAAGAATATAACATCTAACGATTCAAATCATTATTATAGGTTGATGATGATAAATGCAGGAATAGAAGAAGAAAATGATCTGCTATAAAGTGGAAGGTGTAGAAGGACCGTAAAAGCATACCAAAGATAAACAACAAAACATAAAAAAAGAACATCATAAAGAAAAAAGCGCTAATTACAAAATACTTTTAAAGCTACAAACAGCAGTTTACAGCCTCTAAAGACACGAGAGTTATAATGTTTCATCTTTTTCCGTACTTAATAATATTTTTATTCCTCATAAGGTGACATAAGGTCCACGGTGCGGCGTCCAAAGGTGTCAGGTTAGGTACCTACAGTACCTATACGTACAAACCACCGCGGGTGTGAATTGGTCTCTAAAAATACAAGATATGATAATGCCAAATATTCTCGACTCTCGTGGTATACTCGACTGATAAAATGTTTGGAGTTTTTGTGAAGGAGATGACAGATGGATGACGATTTTTAAATAAGATAGAGATCTAAGAAAAAAATATCTTGCTCAAGTAGCGAAAATATAGGTACTAACCTTTACGGAAACTTAGGGATTGAAACTGGGGTCGTGGGGTCCGAGTGCTCATAGGGGTTAAGGAAGTATCAAATTAATCGCTTAGTTGACGCTTCCCGTGACCCGAGGACTGGCTGACTTTTAAATGTGGAAACGGGGCGAGGCACGTTACCAGCTGACAGCATTGAGAACGACTTTTTTGATGGCCTGTTGTTAGTAGCTATAATAGCTTATTTAATTGTTTTTACGTAAATTAAAATTTAAGTTGGTGGATTATATGAAGTTAAATTTCATTTTACAACTCGTTTTGCTAAGCAGAGGGGTCTGCCAGGGCCACCGCCTGCCGGGGTTGTGGGTTGTTCGGAAGAGGTACCGCGGCCCCGGAACATAAAGGGCAATAGAAAGAACATGGGTGGGTTTTAGTCAGTACAAGTCTGACACTCCCCTCTCCGCCCCGAGCGATGGAACTCAAAAATCCAACACTGTTCGTAAATTAGTGAAATAATCTCACTAAACATTTGAAAATAAATGATCAGTTGAGCGCTTTAAACCGTTTCATCACAGTCAATACAAAATTACTGGCACAAACAAAACTTCACACACCAACAATTTAATATGCACAACGTAATGCGTTTTCCATACGACAGTACAGTATACACGTAAAGCAGTAACAGTGAGCACATAAAATTATTTATGAACTTACCTGGCATTTAACGAGCGGGCCCTAAAGTGAAAAGTATTTTTTATGGGCAGTTTACGACTAACTCCTGGATACGGTCCGAGTTCTAAGACTCGTTCGCGCTGGATTTTAGAATTAAAGAAAAGTTTATGCTCCTTTTAAGAATTTTCCGACGTCTTCTTTTGTTTCGTCTTTCGAACTTCAGTTTTATAGCAAACTAGCTGCGCCCCGCTGTTTCAGTCGCGTGGTGAAAGAATAAACAATATTATGTCTTTATGAATTGTAACCATTGTTGTATGTGCTATTCTGATTTGTAAGCCATATTATTGTGAAGTTTCATTAAAATCAATCAAATCAACGGACGTCAATATCTTTACTATAATATTATAAAAGCGAAAGTGAGATGGTTTGTTTGTTACGTCTTCACGCCTAAATGGCTAAACCGATATTGATGAATTTTGCCACAGAGACAGTTAAGACCCTGGACGGACAAGACTGAGACGGACATAGACAATTTTTTTTTAAAGTGAGTATCAAGGCAGAAAGAGGGAAGAAAAGGGAAAACTTGGCATTGCTATAACAATAAATAAGGCGCAAGGGCAAAAACTACAGGTAGCAGATTCCTGCAAATCAGGAAAGGGAAACTGTGTTACCCAGATTTAACGCGAGTGAAGCTGCGGGCATAAGCTAGTCACTTATAAAATATAGTATTGAAATCCGTGGCGGTGAAGAGATTATTGTTATATTAATTTGTCACTGATTGTTATGACGGGCCTGGTGGTCTAGTGGTTAGTGGCCCTGACTGCTAAGCCGGAAGTCGTGGGTTCGATTCCCACCCAGGACAAACTTTGTGTGATGAGCATGATTGTTGGTTCTGTGTCTGGGTGTGATTTATCTATAATATGTATGTATTTATAAATTATATAAGTATGTATATCAGTTGTCTGGTTACCATAACACAAGCTCTGCTTAGCTTGGGATCAGATAGCCGTGTGTGAGTTGTTATATAGCCTATAGCCTTCCTCTAGAAATGGACTTTCCAACACTTAAATAATTTTCCAATTCCAACCAGTAGTAGTTCCTGAGATTAGCGCGTTTAAACAAACAAACAAACAAACTCTTCAGCTTTATAATATTAGTATAGATAAAACTGTTTCTCCTGAAGTAAATTTTAATAAAACAGAATCGTTGCCAGACTTTTGCAGTTTAACGGCATTGTAGCTGTGTTCAGCTGAATGCAGCAGACGGCTTGCAATATTGTCTGGAAACTGAGCATGCGACAGGAATCCTCTACGGATATAGACTGTCTTTATAAGAAGGTATTCAGTACCTATAGATGTCGCAACTTCTGTCTTGAGCGGTTTTACCCGCGTCTTTAGTTGCAGCCCCGCTCCTGAAGGTAGTAGAGTGATATTGTATAGCCAATGTTACTTCCTGATAATATAGCTTCATATTAGTGAAAAAAAATCAGTCCAGTAGTTTTATAGCAAAAGAAAAGTCTTTATTTTTTAAGGTAAACAAGCGAGTAAGGTAAGGTAAACAAGGAACTTTGTTCCAAAACCTATCTTATTTGGATAAGGACAGTTTTAATGTTAGATACTTAAAGAGCGTAAGTTTTTATTACGATAGTTCGCAAATACTTGTGAAATCTCGACAGTACCGGGTACGGTGTAGGCACTCGGCACACAAGACCGATACGGTATGACGTGCGAGGCAGAGCAAGAACGGTATGATACATTCACTAAGTTTTAGTGCATCTTTTGAATAAGTGCGGCCTAGAGGCCTAAAATTGCCGTTTCGACCACGCGTTCGTGTTCTGCCTCAGATGTCCGTAAAACTTGGGGGCCGGCCACGGCTATTTCCTGCTGCCCCGGAACAAAAAGGACAAAATAAAGGAACATAGATGGGTTTTAGTCAGTAAAAGTCTGACATTCCCTCTTGAAATTATTTGTTGAACTGTAATCCGAAATAGGGACCTAATATGCGTTTTAGCAGAATGTGATTCTATTTATATTCTCCATAGAGGATAAACTGACATTGACAACATACGGAATAGGACACTAAAGAACCTTACCAAAAATGATCACCACGGCACCACCCCGGTATAGTATTACACTGGCTATCAAAAATACTTTTGTGGTGGGTTTTGGGCAGTGGTACAGACCATCTAACTGGACAACATTATATATGGGAACAACTTCCTAATAGCGAAAAAATATTCAGCTGTCTACTAAAGGTCTGTATTTTCTAGACCAGTATAGAATTGTATTGTTTGACAGCACTGTTGAAGTAGTAGAAGCAAGAAGGTTCAATCCCTGCACGGAGCAAATATTTGTATGACCTACACGGAGAAATTCCTAGTGAGTGCGTTTACAAACATTTAAACTCACATACACAAACAGCCTAACCCGAAACAACGACTTGTAGGTCATACAATTTTGGTTCTTTTTGTTGAATAACAATAAGAAATAACAGCACAGTTGGAGCAGTGGGTCGCGGGATGCATCTTGCACGGATCAAATATTTGTATAGCCTACAGTAACATGTTTGAAGTCTGGATGTGAGTTGAAATGTTTGTAAATGCTCCCAGGATACAGAAGAAATACTTAGGGGAGTAACGTTTAAAAAAAATCATTGAAACGAGTGTGGTTTACCTACACACAGTACCTACAGGAAAATCGGAAGCATTGGTACTTACCTACATTTCTGATGCAGCTCACCTCATTTACCAATTTGTAATTGAAAGCTGCACCTTGTCTCATTGCGCGTTGTATAATCTCAATCTGTCAAGTGTAGATGCCAGCCTGCACGCTCGCTACAAAAAGCCGCGCGGACTTCAGACGCGCCGCGCTGTCGCCGCTTGGGGTTGCCAGCATTATCTCCTTTTTATTCGAAAACCTTTACAAGTATTTTGATTAATTAACGATACCTTGTCACTGTGTGGCGTTTTGATGTTGCCGGGCAAGTGTTGTGTGCTGGTAAAACTTGAGTTGGAAACCATTTGACAATAACTTTGGCCTTGTAGGAAACATGGGCGTCTGTCTATATTTGGTTTGTTAGCGTTCTGTGAGAAATGTATTTGTGTCAAGCGTTCAAATATTTTACTAATAATAATGAATTTGAAATTTTTTTAATACATTTTTTTAGTGAATCGACGTAGATATTAGTGTCTATATATGTGTATGACATAGGTAGTAGTCTCTATGTACTGTGTGTGTATCACAAACTTGTGGGCCTACATTCTGGAACCTTCAGATAGCTAGACGGAGTCGCGACAGACTGACGAGGTGTGAGCGGGACTTCTTGGATGGTTCTCCAATTAATTGATGAGAACTGGCGCTACATCGAGAAAGGTGGAAGGAATGTGGGGAAGCGTTTACCTAGAAATGGGACAGATAAGACTCACAAAGACAAAGAAAAAAGCTATCAGATAGGTCCAGGTGTGTGGTTTTAACTTATTATTTTTAATTCAAACTTTGTTTTGGAGAGTGTTTTGAAGTAGCATGTAATTTTTTGGAGTTTACTCTTTAAGAGTCGATTTTCATATATAAGGCGCCCGGTATGAGAAAAATCCGAGGGGTAAAACTTGCTAAAGTAACGAAAATGTGTCACGTTTTTGGTGCGCATTTTCTAATTTGGCTGTGAATGTATTAAGACGTACAACATATGGTATGCTGTATAGGCGACTATACTTATATACTATATGTTATTGGGCTTGTTTGTTTCTATCAGTGTCGATGTATTTATATTGCTATTTTTTTCATTAATTTGTGAATTTACCCTTTCATATGATATTAATCTTTTTTCAGTTTATTAAACTCTTTTTGCGTATGGTTAGATACTCGTACTTAAGGAGTAAACTCCAGACGTGCGTCGGAGCTGACACACACACTTTTTTTTTAATTAGTGCGTAATTATGAGCAAATCTGGATAATCTGAAATATGTCTGATGTGTGTGTGTTAAGGGAATAGTTGCAATTTCAATAAAACTCAGTAAATACGTTTCCACATCCTTTATATACAGTACAGTAGGTACATTGATATAGAACTTAAAAATAATTAACATTTAGCTCTACGTTACACATTAAGTTAACATTTAGCCGTACATAACATAGACAAGCAAGACTCTGCGCATCATAGACAAGGTACAAAAATATAGTTTTTATTTCTTGCAACACTATCGTAATGTCACAGAGTCCACCACAGATGATAAATTATAACTAAAAATCATAGCGATAAGAATAAATAGATTATAATTTAGTAATTAATAATAAAAAGGGCAAACGTTCATACCTAGTTTCAATAGGAATCACACGCCTATAATTAAAATTAAATTAAATCATTTATCTATTTGTAATGAAGATCAAACAATAAACAAATTCTTACAACCATCTAATCTGACACAAATTACCTAAATCTAAAGATGCGATGAGACAGTGCTAGGCATTTGTATTGAAGAGACCGCTTATGTGGCACTTTCCTCACACCGTCTGGATGCACCACAAGAAAATGTAGTATTAGGTACAGATTTTGGGGAAGGTCTCATTCCTTTAATCAAGGCAATAACAGGAGGTCTAAAATGGCCACTTTACCAGAATCATGATTGGAAAATATTATGAACTAGCTTTTGTCCGAGGCTTCGCTCGCGTTAAATACGGAATAATACAGTACCTGCTACTTGCAGTTTTTACCCTTGCGCCTTATTGATTTGTAATAGCAACGCTAAGTTTTCCTTTTTCTTCCCTCTTTCTCCCTTATATCCCACTTGTTATGTCCGTCTCCTGGTTCCCAACTATCTCTGTACCAAAATTCATCAAAATCGGTTTAGTCACTAAAGCGTGAAGAGGTGACAAACAAACAAACCCACTTTACCATTTTACGAATAGTTACATAATTCATATTTAACCTATTATGATTCTGCTTATGCGGTCATTTTAGACCCCCAGTACCAGCATTGCTACGGCGTATTTTGCTATGCCCCCTATCTATATGGTGTAAGTCGTCTGGGTCAAACTATACCCGGTGGGTGAAGGACATAGTATTGTGCAGTAGTTTGGGATATGCCTAGATATAGATGAGGCCTAAGTTGATGAAGCCACCATTAAATCTGCAATGCTACTATTGTAGATGTTACCATTAACTATTGACACACATATAAATGAAACATTTCACGAAATAATCAGTGATTCGTCACAGAATTATTGTAAATAAACATCCTGATGATGAGATTCAAAAGCATATACTTATAGAAACTACAATGGAATTTACAGGAAGAACTTGTGTTTAGAGGTACTGAGGAGAAACAGATAGACTGTCCACAGAGGTATGGTAATATTGTCTGACATAATGTATGCAACGTGATTTTACTGTACAAAGATTTTGATTCGAAAACCATCATTTTCCTGCCCTTGTCCCATTCTACTTGGTGTCGGCGCAACACGTTTTCTTCTTCCATTCTCCCCTATCAGACGTCACGGCATCATTTACTCCTTTCTGCTTCATATCATTCCTTACACAATCCATCTTTTCTTTGGCCTTCCTCTCGCTCTCCGTCCATCAACATTCAGATCCATTACTATTTTAGTCACATGTCCTTCATCCCTCCTCATTACATGTCCATACCAAGACAAACGACTCCCTCTCAATTTTTCTGTAACAGGTGCAACTTTCAAACTTCCTCGAATATTTACATTCCTTACTTTATCCATTCTTGTTACTCCACACATCCATCTCAACATTCTCATCTCCGCTATATGCAATCGTTTTTCATCTACCTTTTTTACACCATTCTGACCCATACTTACAGACTATTTAGATTCACGATTTCTTCACATTTTGTTCCTAAATTTCGCGTACGACTTTAGTTTATGTACGGTTTGTAAAAGTTTTCTCGGTGTTGCATAAATCATACCGGAACAATGTGGAAAGCCTTTACTAATCTGTTGAATATAATATTTTAAAACTAAACAGACTTGGACAGTGAATTTTACAATAACTCTGCGACTGCACAGTCGGATATAATAACTTATTCTGTACATTTTCTATACCAGAGGCCGTTTATGGAAATGTCAAAATGGTTTTTAAAATAGTGCGAAAAAGAGAGGGAGATATCACCTTCTCTTTTTAACAATGGGCCACTGACATTTCCCTGAATGACTCTATTACGCTATATAGGAAGAAATATTGGGAAGTCCTGAATCTATTTCGATACAAAAACTTACAAATGCATACAAATGTATCTAATTACAAAAAGTTACATGCACCCATTTTAATACTAATAATATTACATTTTTAATTTATTAATTAATTTTTACAATAGAAATTGGATTGTACCGTCAATAGCTTTGTTTGTAATTCATCAGATTTCTTATAAAAATAACGAACAAAAATTGTTCGCAGAACTTTTTTGTCGTGTGGCAACACTTTTGCTTCGAATTTCTAATAATACTTCTAACGGCGTTTTTATCGAAATGGAATATCTAGCGTTTTAATTAGTGGGAGTAAAATGAAGAAAATAATACTTAGTCCACGGCGTCGAGTACACGCGGTCGGAGGATTTAAATCCACATTTGTAAGACTTAACACACACATACGATTTAATTATTTAAAAAAAACAAATACTAGAGAAGTAAAGATTGTAGGTTTGGATGTACGGCGTAATCTTCGCAATTAATATTCGAAAATATTTTTAGGAACGGGAAGCTCCTCTACTCCCCAAGTATAAAATCCGTTTTAAAATCGTAACGCGAGCGAAGCTCCCGTAGCTTCGCTCGCGTTACGATTTTAAAACGGATTTAAAGGCTAGTTTCCTAAAAAAAAAGGTCAAGCACGAATCTCGATTCAAGCCCGTCAGATGTCACAGTAAATATATAATTATAATAACGGTAGTAGTTAGTATGCTATGCATCGTTCAAGAATCCAGATTTTGCCCCTGCTTCAAAACGCTACTCTAAAGGTTGTATACTTTATGACCTGCTATCTAAACGAAATTGATTGATTGATGATGATCATTTCGTCACATCTTAGACGCGATAACAATTAATTACTGTTGGTAAATAATTCACAGAGACAATTGCATAAACAAACTTTACTTTGATATTTTATTCGTTCTCTTCCTGTCAAACGATCTTTTGTCTCTGGTATAACCCAGGGGGAGAAACAAAATGGCGACGTACATAAATTCTGATTTTGGCCGCGCGCTTAGTTAAGATTTCAAGACTAGAAAAAAAACTTATGTGTGCGCTAAAACTATTTAATTTTCTTTTTTTATGGAAACTGTTCCATGATTCTTTCGACTTTCAGATTATATTTTATTAAAATGTTATTTATACTTATAGATAAAAAATATTTTACATTATAGCATAAACGTCGATAGTATTGTCAAATTTTAAATTTATTAAGCTACATTTACGTGGAAATATTGAAACTCATTGGAAACAACCAAGTATTACCTCATCAAAATACTGTATAGCAGGTACATTTTTTTTTCAACGGGCAATAAAATGACAATACTTTGACTTAACAGTAACTTAAAGCTAGAATAAATACTTAGTCAATGCAAGGAACACAATGGCAGGGCCGCTAATGTTTTTGGTAACTTACAGAAGTTGTAGATTTGTAAACTTTTAACTAGGTCTTAGACGCATCTGACATTCATTTAACGAATTCAAAATATCATTCAATGTGTACCACCTTTAAAAGGTAGACCCAAAACAAAACGATCAATTAAATTCGTTTAGCACGAAATATATTGATAGCTTGGACCACGACGATTTTGTTAATAGCGTTTCCAAGCGCTAAGATATCATAATCACGTTTTATAACATGTTATTGGATCTTTAATTGCTTAGTTGCTTTCGCGACTGCTGAGTACGGAGTTCAATTCCCAGTTCGGACAGAAGTGTTATTGGGTTTTTCCATTAGGAATTTTTCGGTAACAGTCCGATGATTGGAAGTTGGCGGTAAGATACCCCCATGCCTCGAGAAGCATGTTAACGCGTTGGTCCTGCGCCTGATCTCTCTCCGGTCGTGTCGGATTGCCGTCCCATCGGATTATAAGAGCGAGGGAACAGAGAGTGCACCTGTGCCTGCGCACACAATTGTGCACTATAATATCTTCTGCGCCAATGGCTCCGCTGAGATTGGGCGCCGTGAACGAGAACGGCCAGGAGAACTATATTTATTGGATCTTTACAAATGATAAGGTCATATATCTTTCTGAAGGACTGCCTTGTATTAAACATAGTTTTTTTTATATATAAACGCACGCAAGAGATGCGCGTGCCCTCCACACCAAGATTCTCATTTTATGTAATTTTTTTGTCACGTATTTGTGACAGGGGCGACCAAAAGCTTGAAACAAGTTTTTTCGCTAATCTGTAAAAGTCCTTTTAGGAGTGGAAAGCCAACAATGTGATAACTAGGTAAGCAAATATATCCATAGAAGATTTCGACAGATTACCAAAAGAGATTTCGATTCTAGAACAAAACAATTGTTATTGGGTCTTGTGGAACAAGAGCTTTAAGTTGCAATGTTACATGCTCGTTAAGCTCTTTGTCATATCAAGACTATATTAGGGCTAGTTTAAACCAGATATGCCTAACATTGAACTGAAAGTATGTATTTTGCCTGGCCTTGAGCGTGGAGACGGAATCCAGAAATTTCGTAACGAAAAGACCTAACACTTTCATTACGAATACGGTCAGTTATTTCAATCCCGATTCTAATGTTCTAATAGCGTGTTTGGTAGAGAATCGGATAGTCAATCGACATTACGCCGGATCAAACCCAAGGTCTTGTTTTACTTTTTGCGACTTATTTTCATTGGAAGTACTTTTTAGATATTTTATAATTTTTTTTTGCTTGTTGCATGAGTTGATACACCGCGGCAGTCCCCGAGTGCCACACGTATTTTTTTAAATATGTTTGTCTATTTTTATAACTACACGAACTTGTTTAGAAGTTGGAGTTATAATTTTTTGTCCGATGGTTTGGGGTCTAAAATGGCCGCTTTAGCAGGATAATAATAAGAATTACGTTAAAATTCTTATAGTGATCACAGTAGCAGTTAATATCGTGAATTGCCACGTGAATCATATTTTAACCTGTTATGAATTCTATCTTAAGTGGTCATTTTAGACCCCCTGGACGTCAAGTGATTTCAATTAGTTACACACATCAATCTTATACTCAAAAACTCTCGATTGTATATCGAGAATGTTTCTAGAATTTTGAGAGGTTGTGTGCTTTTACTAAGTAAGAATTTTAATGATAAAATTCACTAGTTTTCAAAGCACACGTGACCTAAAGAGTGATCTGAATGTTGATGAATAAAGAGGGAGAGGAAGGCCAAAGAAAAGATGGGTGGTTTGTGTAAGGAATGATATGAAGGAGAAAGGAGTAAATGATGACGTGACGTCTGACAGGGGAAAAAGGAAAAGAAAATGTGTTGTGCCGACCCCAATTTGGGATTAAGGATAACGTTAACGATACTGTTTGAATGTCAACTTTTGGAGTTAGACTAAGTAAATCCAGTAATGCACTTTTACTTTAGTTCTCAAGCTGTCGCCTTGTGTTTGTAAAACGGGGTTATAAGTTATATATCAAAATATGCTTTCGTCCTTCTATTTTGAAAATATAATTAAGTATGTGTTCATTCAATTAAAGATAATTTTTTTTTAAATGAAGTCTTTTGCACCTTTATTTTGTAATTCGAAATATATTAAAAAAAAAATGTTTTAAGTTTCCCCTTGTGTGCCAATAAATTTAAGGACAGTTTCCAAATTGACGTCCGTAAATTTGAAAAAAGAAAGTCATTTAATTTACTTAGAATAAACAATGTCTTTACGACGGGATACGTTCAAATCGATTCGTAAACTTCAAAGCAAACCCTAAATCATTTCAAAGGAGGTCCTAGCTCCTTAAAGAAGAAAATACATCACTACTAAAACCGCCACATCCTCAATTTTTATATACATTTCATCATTTGGCAGTGACCAGCTGGTCTCATCAATATTTACATCAATCCTTTACAATTTTTTCATCGAATATAAAACCTACATACATCTAAAATAAGTTATAGTTTTCAAGATATTTAATGGCATTAAGTAAAGCTTAGTTTACGAGATTTAAGCGATTTCAGCCAACTATACTTACATTACTACTGTAATCACTTTTTCGTAACGTTTTTTTTTATTTTAAAAAACAAAATTAAACTTAAACCATAAGTCCGTGTTCTAAACAAAGCAATTGTTATTTAAACCCAGAAGCTTTGCGTTTGTTTTGTTCGCCGATGCCAAACGCGTGGCTTTTCGAACAAACGAGTCGCATATGAAATTAATAGAAGTGTGTTTTTGCACAACCGATTACTTTGGTTAGAACGCGGGGTAAGATGTTATACTCAGACGATTTACAAGCATTTGAGCCAATAATTGCTCAATGTAGACACTGCGACACAATTTTTACAGAAACAAAAACATAATACACACAACCTACGATATACAATCTGGAATATACAATACAAAACTACAAAATACGAAGAGAATTCTTAATAAACATTTCGAAGGAAGGAATACGAATTTAAAATCTGAAAACAAAACACTGCTAATTCTATTTTCAAAAAGTTCAAGTTTATTCAATTTACCGGCATCGTTGGAGAAGGACCCAACGAAGGCGAAGATCAGGGTCTTGCGTCATTCGAAGACTCGACATCGCTGGAGCTGCTCGAGACAGATTTCTTCGGCTTATATTCTGTTATAACTACAGTTACACCACTCACGGTCACCTGATGACAAACGCGTTACTGTATATTCAATTGATAGTAACCACTTGAACTAATCTGGACGACAAGGTGTTGCTAACGGTATCAATGATACGTATATCGGATACAATCAAATTAAATTAATGAGAAACGTGTTAGATGACATTCTGCGAAAGTAGAGCACTTAGATCAGATTATTTTCGCATTTCTTAATTCTTTGAAGTACGATTAATTATTAGTGCCTTGGAATGTACTTTAAACCGTTCTCGGCTGTTATTTGAAATCTTTTAAAAAGTATTTCTTGTAGTCTGTATTTAGTCTGATCAAAAGTCTACAGTCTTGCCAAGATCACCATGTTACTTAGTAATGGGTTGATGGAAGTAAGATATATAGGTGTTTGCAAAATGGAATAGGATGGACTTAACCAAACTAAAAACTGGAAGCGGACCTTAAATAGTCGGTAAAAGGCTGTATAGATTTGATATAAGATCAGATTGTGCAGTACCGAAGTGATGCCAAGATCGCCCAAGTCCTACATAGGCAGACTCAAGAATATTCGGTTTTATTGGCAAGAAATTCGAACTAAAACACGTCATACCTGCCTCAGTCGCAAAGAAATAAATGAAATACGAACGCAGGTAACCAAAAAGTATGTAGAAGCAAGTGGACTATGCCCAGCAGTGAGTTAAACGAACTAAAATTTATTTTAAAATTTAAGAGAAAAACATGTACAATGTTACAGAAAGAATCTAAACTATGGTATAGTTCAATGAAACATATTATTTATACGATGAGGTATAATAATAACGATTAAATTAAAGGTTATAATAATAATTAAAAAGACTAAAATGTGGAAACTATGTTTACTTCTGGAAGGCAGTGACTTGTTTGATTTATAGTTTTTTTTGCCTCCGACTTCTGGAAGTTTCATTTTCTATTGCTGCTAAAATATATTCCATTTACATTAGAAGGAAAAATATGCATTATAGATGATAGCTCATAAACTACCGAAGCAATACGATTTCAAAATCAACAATTGACAGCGAAATCGCGTAGCAAACATACAAAACAATAATACAGTCGAATTGAGAACCTCTTTTTTTGAAGTCGATTAAAAACAAAAACTCGTTCGTCCATCCTCACAAAGAATAAGCACAAGAAGGTCATCTCTCTCTCATCCTCTCTCAAAACATAATTATGATGGTGAATTTCTTACCTCTCTAGTCTGCGCGGAGCTCCGATCGACATTACTCAGTCGTGGCGGCCTCCTCTTCTTCTTCAGCGAGTTGGCAGACCGTGGCCTCTTCTGAGAGCTGGTGGGCGCCGTGCCGGCTGCCTGAGCCGCCACCAGCGCCGGGTTGATCCGGGGCTTGCGCGTCGATGTGCCTTTGGACAATTTTCAACGTTAGGTAGAACAGTTTAGGGACGTTTTGGCTTGCGTGGAGAGGTAGCTGTCCTTTCTGAAGTATAAGACGTTTGGCTCAAATTTAAACAAGTTATCCTGGAACAACTAGCATGGACACAACAAAACACATAGCCCACCTAAATCTAAACGGAGGCAACTCAAAAATCATGAATTTTTTAGTTACCCTTGTATTCGAATGCTCGGTGATTAAGCGCAACTATCTAACATAACAGAATTTACATACAATGACATTTTACAACCTATCTCTGGTCTAAAATAAATTAAATGTTCTTATTTTCCCATACAAGCCGTAATACGATATTTTGGTCTCCTGTAAAAATCCTCTTTTTGAGTTATAATCCCATCCCAGTCAAAATCAATTCATCCCAGTTAAAATCTAGATGATAAGAAGAACATAAGAATCGATAGGATATTATGTGTGTTTCTGTCTTCTTAAGCTTTAAGTTGACTAAAAGAGTGATGGATCTGAATGTTGATGGACGGAGAGCGAGAGGAAGGCCAAAGAAAAGATGGATGGATTGTGTAAGGAATGATATAAAGGAGAAAGGAGTAAATGATGCCGTGACGTCTGATAGGGGAAAATGGAAGAAGAAAACGTGTTGAACCGACCCCAAATAGAATGAGACAAGGGCAGGAAAATGATGATGTCTTCTTAAGCTGCAATTTCATAAATCTACATAGCAAGCTTATTTATTTTGCGGGTGGGAAATCATCAAATAACTTCCCCTGCTCTGAGCGAAACGGGTGGGAGGGTCAAACTTGTACCTACTGACTAAAACCCACCCATGTTCCTTCTTTTGCCCTTTATGTTCTGGGGCCGCGGTATCTCTTTCGAACAACCCGCAACCCCGGTACATAGCAAGCTTCGTTATCTTTTAGGTAGAATTATGGTATTTGGCGAAACATTTCAATTTCCAAAGAGTCTGTCCAAAACCAATTCCAAACTGAAATACTAGAAATAAGGATATTGTACTAACAAGCTGAACTTTATGGCTTTACAACTGCCTATAACGAGAATTGGGAGCATTCGCAATACAGCCGTCATCGACCGCATATTTATGTGTTACCGCCTTTACAGTTAACTGCACACCACGGATAGGACTTCACTCGCTTGTATGAAGGGTTTAGTCCAGAATACCCCACTTAAAGCCGTACCCTACGCAAATAACCTTGAGCATTCGTTCCGTCTTTGCCGCGCAAGAGTAACAGTAGTGAATAATGCCTATTTTTTGGAATAAAATAAAGTTTTAGGTTTTTGAAAAAAATACTTATACCAAAATGTTCATTATAGAATTGTGTATCCATTAGTGTCAGTAACAAAATTAAACAATGTTTACTTTACGAGGAGATGCATTTATTGATATTTTTTCTCATTTCTGGGGTTTTATTGTAAGCAGATTTACTAAATAATTACTCAATAAAAATAAGAGCCCACAAACATGTAACTAAAAGTTCGAAATCAAAATACCGCTCTAACTTTCCAACGCAGTTCACATCACAGCGAACATTCTGGAACTCTTAGCATTATTCCTGTCTGAGAATAGCTCGGAATACTATATCAAAGTGCTTTAGCTCAGATTGTGGAGCTATGTGGGGTATGAACGTAGCTTGTAGCCCGCGGGGCGAGAACCGATCTCTGGGCGTCCCTTGTTGCCTGCCAGACGTAAACTAGGAGAACTCGGAACGTTCTCGTATCGAAATGACATGTTTTTTTTTTACAGAACGTGGTTAAATGAACATAATTGGCAATGGTTATCTGTGGACGAGTTTTTCTAACGAAGTAATCATTATATTGGGAAATTCTATAATAGTGTATTCGTTACTATCGAGGCCGTAATTCGGACCATCATTGGTTTTTTTAGGACTAACTGGTGCCTATAACCCAATCCTTTTTCTATAGTCCTTACTATCCTTTCTAATATTATAAAAGCGAAAGTGAGTTTGTTTGTTTGTTTGTTACCTCTTCACGCTTTAATGGCTAAACCGATTTTGATGAATTTTGGTACAGAGATAGTTGGGAACCAGGAGACGGACATAGGCTAATATTTTTTTGAAAATAGTGGGATGTGAGGGAGAGAGAGGGAAGAAAAGGGAAACCTTAGCGTTGCTATTACAAATCAATAACGCGCGGGAACTGTGTTACCCCGAATTTAACGCGAGCGAAGCCGCGGGCAAAAAATAGTATAAAATAAAACCTACTTCCAAAAAACAAAACTAAAAGGTGGAAAACAACGTTAATTTTGCAAATCGGTAAAGGCGTCTTTGAGTAATCGGTCAACATACATGAAAAAAAAGAGTTTCCGATGAATTGAGAACCTCCTCCTCTTTTGAAGTCGGTTAAAAATTAAAAAGTGCGACACTAAAAGTCACGTCAAAATCGGTCCAACCGTTTCCTTCAGGAATTAGCCGGAACAAACAGACGGAAAAAAATAAGTATCGTATTTACTCTCATAATCAGTAAAATTCTGTTCTTTGAATTACGAAAAATCACTTCATTTGTATTTTTTATTTAATTACGAATATGCCCTACATGAAAATCCCATCCCATGAAATACCCATCAGTAAAAATCAAGTACTTTACGGCACTAAGGTAAACAAATGTGTGGTACCAGCTTTTAATTGAAATAATCATGTATATTGTGTTGAGTTCTGAATATATTTATTCGTACAACGGGTGAACACGGAACAAGGAAGAATGGGACCAACAAATAGTAACGCGTCGGTTAGTCAGTTACTTTAAGACTGGTCAATTTTGCAAACTGCTCTACTTCCTGGTACATTGAAACTGCCAGGATTACTTAGAATAACAAAATGTTTTTGCGATTTGTTTGAAGAATTGATAACTTTTGTTGTTTGCACTATTGTTATTCAATTAGTCAAAATATTGATTAATTGGTTTGAATTTATTAGAATACTAGCTTTTGACCGCGGTTGAGCTCGCGTTACATTCGGGGTAACACAGTTCCCCGTGCCTGATTTGCAGGTACCTGCTACCTGTAGTTTTTGCCCTTGCGCCTTATTTATTGTAATAGCAAAGCTAAGTTTTCCTTTTCCTTCCCTCATTCCTCAGCTTATGTCCGTCTCCAGGGCCACAACTATCTCTGTACAGAAATTCATCTAATCGGCCATTTAGGCGTGAAGACGTAACAAACAAAAAACTCACTTTCGCTTTTATGATATTATATTTCTAATGATTTTAACAAATACTTGTTAGTTTGTTGAACAACCGATACAGCACTTATGCTTGGAAAATTAACAGTATAACGCATTTCACAGTCCTTATTAAGCATAAAAAGAATTTCGAAAACGAGTTTCATCCAACACATTCGAGAATTGACGGTAACACGCGAAATTCCCGGTATTTGTGAGAAGCAAGCGAGTTTGAACGCTGTACTTGAAACAAAGACGTTGTTCGGAGGGTAGATTTACTAGTACTTACGTACTTAGCGACGTAAATCGGGATTAAGTGCATACTACCTCAGCGTCTAGGGATACTCTTGTAGCGAGAATGGATGTTTATATGATAAGTTTTTGGAACGAAGTTCCTTATAGCGCGTTGCGAAAGGGAAGTTTACCCAATGAAACAAAAAAAGAATATTGCAAATCGTCTTTGAGTAAACGGTGAACATACATAAAAAATAAGATTCAGACAAATTGAGAACCTCTTCCTTTTTTTGAAGACGGTTAAAAACTGTTTTCGAGCTACATACCAACCTGTTACGACCACCAGTACCATTGCATTATTTTGAGTAAACCCCACCAATCAGCGATAATGCATTCTAAGGCGCGTCGCCCGAGATACCGCAGCCTCGGAACGTAAAGGGCAAAAGAAGCAACATGGGTGGGTTTTAGTCAGTACAAGTCTGACATGCCCCCCCGCTCCGCCCAGAGCGGGGGAAGTCGTTGGATGATTTCCCACCCGAAAAAATTAAAAAAAAGGCGCGTCGCCCACACGACATTCGTAAAGAAAATCTCGTTGCAGCGTGCCTGCGCCTCAACTGCACCTCGACTGTTGATCTTGTGGGAGACGCGCCTAATGCGCCCGCGCCTCGACTGTTGGTCGTGTGGGCGACGCGCCTAAGGTTGAGGAAGACACGTTTGCGTCATCGTTTCAATGGGATGATTGACTGAATTGTGTCAAGTAGATACAGCCAAACGTTTGATTGACTCAAACACTTTTATGACTTTCAATTGGCAAATTCTCTGGTGTAGCGATATTTATGCATGTCCAATGTAGTTTTTGATACCTTTAATTGCAGAATAAAATTTCTCCGTTATAAACACTTTATTATAGGCTTGAAAACCTTCCGGGGTTCCGAGGTTGGGCCCCGGAACATAAAGGTCAATAGAAAGAAGATGGGTTTAGTAAGCACAAGTCTGACACTCCCCCCCGCTGTACCCAAAACAGGGGAAGTTATTTGATGATTTTCTATCCGCAAAAAAAGGATATACCTCTGAGGCGGCCCCATATCAATTTCATTTATATTTCTTGGGTAGTTATAAAATATCGTCTTTAATACGTGTTTTTGATATAGGTAGGCAGGTACATTATTTTTGTCTTTAACGATTGCTTTCGCAACAGAAATAAAGTTCTATGCTGTGCCACGTCACATAAATGCAACTATTGTATCTCCATTATCATCAAGCAGTTTTTACGGGCTAATTAAATGAGTCATCAAAAAGTCCTTTCAGAAATATTTTACCACAGCAACAGTCCAAAACAGCAACCTAATATTTAGTGAGTTAAAAATGCAGTTGCATGCGTTCATCTGCATGTAAATTGAACTCAACTAGCTCAAACTAAGTCACCTATAATAGACGGAATTGCATGTTAACCCATCAATCAAAAAATGCAAGCAAGCAAAACTATTTTGCTTATTTTTAGGAATCCGTACCACATAAGGAAACAACGGATCCCTAATTAAATATCTTTGTTTTCTGTCTGTCAAGACCCTTTAACTCGGGAACGCGAGAAGGTATCGAGTTGAAATTTTAACCGTATACTCAAATCTGTAGTCCCTTTGAGTTGTGGAAAAATCATATCGGTAAGCAGTCAAAAGATATGGCCATAGGCATATTTATGTTGCAAGTTTGTACGGAACCCTCTCTTGTTCTCGGACTCGCTCTTGTTTTGTTCTATTCTCCCTTTATTGTGCCCTGTTAACCTTCATGCAATATTGATTCATGTTGGGTATTAGTTTCTATACAACTTTATAAAGGGGCAAACTTTGTGAGTTTGTAGGGGTTAATCTCTGGGTCTATTGAACCAATTTTGATAATTATTTCATTAATAGACAGCCACGATATTTTTAAGAGACTTAAGGGAACGCGTTATAATAGCTCACCTTCATCTTATCACCTTCATGTTCATCTCAATGAGGTGATTTGTACATGTGATGGGCATTTGTTACTCCTTCACTCTAAAACTCTTAGCGGATTTGGATGAAATTTGGTATCAAGATAGCTTATATTTTGGGTTTAAATCTAGACTATTTTTGATCCTGGAATAAACAGGTGTTCCCGAGGGATGATCAAATAACTCAGATATACTTTTTCGCAGCGCGTTAACACCGTAAAGCGCAGCTTATATACAATGAGATGTGATGCTTACGAATTTAGTTTTTTTTTCAGGTCAGTCAACGATTTTTATTCGGTACTACCTTTTTGTTTTTAGCTGCCTGCACACTAAAATCTTTTGTCGACTGTTCTAGAATAAAACATTAGTTTCATGGTGACGTAAGGCTTGCTATAGAAGCACATCGTCCCGTTTGTTCCGAATAACGTCGGGAGCACCCCAAAGACCATAGGCATATTTCAGTTACTCCCCCTCCCTCGTATCACCATGAACACAGTTCCTACATTAGGGGTGTTGTTCTGCCGGTCATAGCGGCGCCACTGCCGCATGTTCGGCGATGGGGTAGCCGGGGGTGAAATAAGGGTTGTAATAGCATCGGTGGTATGGGGCATAACGTGAAAATGAATCTGATTATTGCTAATTTATTTTATACTTAGATATACATCATTATAACTTCCGCATGGACATTACCAAATTACGTAAACATTTCAATGAGCTGTATCCCGATTATGTTTGATCTTTTTTCGGAGCCATTTTTCAAAGAAATAATTCTATGTAGTAGATTGACAGTTGATGTTGGGATGACAACACAATGTTTATGAACTAATTCTCACATATGCATGTGGCTTAGCGAGGTGGTGCATCCTGCATCCAAGACTAGATCTTACTCGTGGCATTCCAACAAATATTTAGCACAAGCCAAGGTGGACAAGCCTTCTACATTATTTTCAAACTACTGCAACTATTGAACACAACGATTAACAATGGCGACTACCAGAATTACGCCGAGACAGTGAACGAACGACGAAGATCCCGCAACGAAATAAATCAGAAAAGCGCGAAATAGTGATGGAAAAAACTGGCCCAGTGCAAGTCGGGCTCGCGCTGCCAGGGTTCCGTATAAAATTACCACATAAAGGCCACTTCTGTTGTTTTTTTTTACAGCTTCAAAGAACCATAGATTTGAGTAGAAAGTTTTAAATTCATTCGCGTTCTCGAGATAAAGGGTCTTGAAAGACAGACAGACGGACAACAAAGTGATCCTATAAGGGTTCCGTTTTTTGCTTTTGATGTACGAAACCCTAAAAACATAATTTCCACTTCTCTCCATATCAGTAGGAGACAGAAAAAAACAAGGTTGATAGGCGCAAAGGGACGTTTACAACTAGGATAAGCCCAGTTGCCTAGCAACAAGGATAAATCTTTACTAATATTATAAAAGCGAAAGTGAGTTTGTTTGTTACCTCTTCACGCTATAATGGCTAAATCGATTTTGATGAATTTTGGTACAGAGATAGTTGGGAACCAGGAGACGGACATAGGCTCATAGGCATAGCAGAGGGACATAGGCTCCCTCATAACCCACTCTTTTTAAAAAAAAAGAGTGGGTTATGAGGGAGAAAAAGGGTAGAAACGGGAAAACTTAGCGTTGCTATTACACAATAAGGCCCTACCGAATTTAGCGCGAGCGAATCCGCGGGCAAAAGCTAGTAAAAATATAAATGGGTCCGAAATTATGAGCTGTAAATAGCATTTATAAACCATGAATAGTAGCAAAGTACCGCCTGATAAATATTAAATAAACTTATGTTATTTTTTCTGGTTCAACATGAGAACGTTGAAGTCAACCCTCAACTTTCAAAATCAAAATATTTTTATTTCACATAGACTTACATGGGCACTTATAAAACGTCGAGAAAAGGTGCACGGTTCAGGTTGGTCGTTTCCCATGGAGAAGAACCAGCAGGGAGGAAACTCAGTTGTAATGAAGCTCGGTTATCATTGAATATTAACCCGTGAGTGTCGCATATCATTTAGCTACGACCCTTCTGAAGTTTTAGTCAAGTACTAATAGATTTCGAGCAAGAGCTGTTCTTAATTTCTATCTTATTTAGTGTGGAACTAAGGTCTAAATTCCTGGCAATGGTCCTTAGACTATCCCCAATTCCCTGTATTGTATCAACTATCAACACGGAACGAAATTCATTCCTGTTTGTTCCAATTTAGCTATTAACTGGAGCGAGTGATAACAATAAATTTAATTTATGCTATGGACGCTGTGTATAGCGGTATTTGCTAGCAGGAAATGACGTCATTGCCATTTGGGCGCACGGCTTTCGCGCAATAGGTAGGCCAGATACGTTTGCCGAAGGACGGCAGACCCAACGTACTCCATCCCGTGTATTCACAGCGCTTCGAATCGTTTGCGATTTCGGAAAGTCGTATTAGATAAATAGATAAATCATTTATTTGATGCAGCAAAAGAGACAATACAAGAATTAAAACAAAAAAAGGAACACATTAAAAATAGTAAGGTAGACTAAGTTAGATTGACGCATGTGCATTTAGACACATCACATACATTTATAAAGGTCGCCCGCTCCTGGGCGGTGTGTCTCAAGATTGCACCAAATAGGAGTCGAGCTCAGCATATTGCCAGGTAGACTACCTGACGCTGGTATTGTGCTGAATCCTGCTAGTATCACACGGATGTCGAGAAAATGTGCGGTCCATCTCGCTCGTTTTTCTAATGTACGTCTATCCTTAATGGTTTAATCGAAATCGAATCTTGGCGAATCGAACAAAGGCGGGCTGTTGTTGAGACCGCGTATGGGCAAACTGAGAGCGTTGGGCGACAAAGCTAGATAAATAAATGGGCACTAACTGCTCGGCAGCTTCGATCAACTCGGCAGATTGTTGAACTGGGTCTATTCTTTGCAGCCATAAGACATACTATACTAGGCTTTTCAACTGCATTAAAAAAGGGTAGGTTCTCCATTCGAAGCCAGTGGCAAAAACCGATGAATCAAACTAAAGGTAACAGTTTTCGAAAGAAATCTTATTTTCCGTCTAGTTGTTTTAGAAAGTCGTTTTCTTAGCAAAAAAAAATTTTTGTGTTTAGATTTAGGTTTTTTAATATTGTGTGCATTTATTCTTCTTTCTTTCTATAAATCGATGATCTTTAAAAGATGGCCGAGACAGACGCCACGCGAAAGACAGACCAAGTGCTGTGGTGTGGTCCTGCAGTGGACTGCGATAGACCGAGTTGGTGGTTCAGGGTAGGGAAAGGGATCATGAGGGTGGTTGGCGCAACCCTTAGCCACGATACAATGCGACAACAATATTTTGTCTCGCGTCTAAGTCTCAACCTTTACAAGAATAAATAGGAATTATCTAATGGTGTTTAACAATGACTTTATAAAACTAACTGAATAATCGTACTGAATATATCTTAATTCTAAATATTGTGGACGGTTGATTTTGCAAGTCTAAAAGACGCTGCCCTTTTCCTAAGCGAAAGGGTTCTCTTGCAAACTCTGTTCCACTTGCTGTATTCTCCCTTGAAGTACGACTTGGTCCTGACCACGGTAAGTTACTGGTTGTGCCAGTTTCGCGGAATTTTGTCAGCCATCTTCGTATCAAGGCCGCGACAGGCGCGTCAATCAACCTCTTTACTTTTTAATGGGTACCGAACTTTTTGCGGGATGTAGTGACGGAGTCAGTTTTGAAAAAGGCTTGGATAGCAAATTGTGAAACGTAAAATAAATAAAAAAAATTGTGTAAACTTTAAGAGGAGCTCGTGGCTATATAAAAGCAGCCATTCGGGTCGATCTTTAGGTTAAGCCGCGCTTGCCTAGTTTGATATGTGGATGGGTGACCACCCGTTACATACCGAGTTTCCTCTCGTGCGACGGAAAGCACGTTAAGCTGTTGGTCCCGGCAATTGTAGATGTTTGACAATCGTTACAGGTCAGTGTCTCTAAAGTCTGACAACCAGTCTTATCAAGAGACATCGTATTACCCAGTACTAACTGGGTTATGGAGGTCAGATAGGCAGTCGCTCCATGTAAAATACTGATATTCAGCTGCATTCGGTAAGACTGGAAGCCGGCCCCAACATAGTTGGGAAAAGGCTAGGCAGATGATAGACAGCGAATTGTGGTTGTTATTCTCCCGAATACTGTGTCATGGCAACTATAAAAATCCGCATACTCCGAACTCTTAATAACTTTTAGAATTTATGTCAATGTTCGGCAATAATTCTCCAAGAACTAATACAACCACGATAATATCACTGAACACAGTCAAAGACACTCGTAAAACAAACAAAAGAGTTTCTAGTTAACATTCCCAAAGGTCCGCTGGCACTACAAAAGCCTATTTACACCATAAACTACGAGAACATTATGAGATAAACGGACTGCTTACCTATATCTGTCCTTCAAGTATAGGGTGGCAACATCACGTTAAGGTCAACGAACATAACCCGGCTAAATTAGGAAGTCGCAACAGTGTTTACTTAGCGAATGCCGGGAGGTGCATATTTGTTTTGGTCGGATAATACGATAGGCGAGCAATGAGCGTTCTGTTTTTAAAAGACAGGAATGCACACAGATTTGTTTACATTAAAATCGTAAGTCAAAGACAAGATAACTGTTTATTTATTGTTTAGGCATACATACTTGAAAGAGATTTCAATACGAGCGTAATTAAAATAAATTAACGATACTTGAGAGTGCATTATTATTGTTTAATCAGGTGATTTAACTACCTCCAAGAATATAATTAGTCAAACTTTGTTTTTCTTAGTATATCTATTAGATAACTATTCTATCCAAGGATTACTGTGTTTATTAATTTTGTACCTGAAGAGTTCTACAAACCATACAGTACGTGTGTTACCTTTAGATTTGGTTTTATAAATAGCTGACTGTACATCTAGTAGTTAACAGTTACGAGTACATTGGTATAGCAGACATTTTAACGTAGCCAAAACATTGGCAAGGACGCAAGCCAGTTTTAATGCCAATCAATACTAGGATTATGTCTAAGAGCGTTCACTTTTTAGGTTAGGTTACATTATAGACACTGTTTGGCCATCTAACACCCATATTCTAGAGATTTCTGCGGGAATAATTACAGTAGAGCGATAAAACCACTATAATTGCACTGATATGTAAATATTTCAGACCTACGTGGCCGAGTATTTAAGTAAAATGTACAGGTCATTCACGTCTGTTAAACACACAAAGGATTACTCGCTAAAGCAAAGTAATAATTGAATTACCTTTTCTAACATCACACATCGAACATTTGAAGGCTTCCGCATTGTTTCTGTACGTACATACGCTGCAATCCCAATAGTTTTCTTCGAGCACTTTAGACGGCCTCTTGGCTCTCCGAATGGCATTTTTCTTGTCCATTTTAACTCACACTCACGGCTAAAGATAACTAGCACACTGTAATCATGATACTTTATATCGTAAACAAAAGTTTTTACCGCACAAACGCAAAATAAATCGTCTGAGAATCATTATTTTTGTTTTACTGTGCACAGAAATGTACACTTTACGCCATGACAGATCGTCTATGTTGCGTCGGTAAAACAGTGCGAGGGCGCCACTTTCTCTTACACTGTTTTATCTAAAAATCTGTTTTAATTTACAATAACAGATGGCGCTAGTGGCGGTTGAATTTTACACTTGGTCAAGCGTGAGTAGTTATTTGTTTGTAACGTTCAAAAGTTGATCATTTTGTTAGTCTTGTGGTTGAATTAAACAATGGCAAAGAAAAACTAAACCTATTATGTAGATCATTAAAGTTAAAAGAATAAGTTATTTTATCAATACAAGAAATATGAAACACAACAGTTTCTCTAGCATATAGAGTGTTTCCTGCAGAAAAAGTGACAAATACATTATTGTAGGTATCTACCTACTTAATAAGCAAAGAGTACAACAACCAAGTTCACAATAGGCACAAATACGCTGATGATCAGGACTCTAGCAACCACACATTTTATCAATATTCATCTATTCACCAAATTACCAATCAAATAAGAACTCTAACCTAAAGCAGCAAGGTCAAAATTAAAACGTAAGTTAATGAGAATATGTAGTTAACAAAGATCGACAAAAAGGCATTTTTTATAGGTTAGTAGGAGCGGAATTCTTAGAAATGTCGACCTTTTTTTAGTCAGAACGGGCAGCTACGTGAAATTTCTCTACCTGAGTCTGTCAAGGATTTTAGAAACATTTCGCTTTTGTATTACAAAGATAATAATGTTGGAGCAAGGCCGGTTTTTGCAAAGGTTTGTGGTCTGTTGCTGAGGTTTCGCAGGTAGAAAACATCCCCTCTACGTGTAGGTACGTTGGCAAATTCGTGGTAATGACGAGGCATTTATCGCCCACACGTGAACTAGCCAGTAATATTTGCGTCGCTGCCATCAGTTTTTTTTAAACGTTGCCTCGTGTATCTTGGATACGTTTACAAACATTTAAACTCACATACACAAACAGCCAGACCCGAAACAACTATCTGCAGGTCACACAAATATTTGTTTCGTGCGGGAATCGACGCGCGACACGCAGCGCAGTAGTCGATCGCTCAGCCACTGCGCCAACCGTTGTCGGTTCATTCAATTCTGATGTACGTTTTAAAGTGTATCTCGGACATCACAGACGTCGGTAAAGGAAAACAAATCTTCATGAGGAAACCTCTTTTGATTAATATAAGTCTGAAATCACCAACCCGTCTTGAGCAAGCGTGGTGATCAATGCTCATGCCTTCTCTGTTCGAAAAGAAGCCTTTTCCTAGTAGTGGGCCAGTTTAAGGCTGGTATTATTAATGTGTCGCTCTCTTGCGATGGCAAGTCAGCAAATATCTTCCCCCGCTCTGGCGATGCGGAAAGCGTCAGACTTGTACTGACTAAAACCCACCCATGTTCCTTCTATTGTCCTTTGTTTTCCAGGGCCTCGGTAACTCTTTCAAACAACCCGCAACCGCGGTAAATGTGTCGCTTAACTTGGCATTGTAGGAGTAAAATCAATTTTCTCTTTTGTTGGTGGAGATTGGCAAGGAGAACAACTGAAGAAGTGGTTCTCCTCCCCAGCAAAAACAACAAAATGGGGAAGAATTACTTTGATGTTGATTCCACATACTTATATAAATATAACTGAGATAGGAATATAAATGTACCTATTATTTCTTAAACCACACACGACGTACAGAAGACGGCAGGTCAACCTATACTAAACTATTATAACCTGATCCCTCTACTACGGTGTGCGATTCGTAGTGGAGAGATCAGGTTAAAATGGCTTTTAACAAGGTGATGTGCCGTCGTCTGTACATACAATTTTATCTCCAGCGACATTCTGCGTATGAACACTAATGTCCCACGTTCCTGTATATAACGGTAGACTTGCATACGTGTAATCAAACAAGCAGGATTGGCATTAGCAAATTACTCTTAAATATACACTGCTACTTTGTGGCTTCCATAGACAGGTAGGCTGTATTATCAGGGCCTTGGACTTAAATGAAGGAGTCTTCATGCAGTTTTATTGTCTTCTTTTAAATTAATGTCCTGGTTTCTAAAAAAGTACAACCGAACTAATTGGGACAGATTTTTAACCATATACCTAACTATCGAGGTTAGAAATGCCGCCATGCAGTAGACCATATTGTATACGTGGTAATCTTTTGAATGTTCCTTCCACTATTTACCTACACATGGTATCTATGGTACAGATTAAATATGCATTACTATGGAAAAGTAGAACTTATTAAAGGCATTACTTGCTTTAGAATAAGCTCCAATCCTTACTAATATTATAAAAGTGAAAGTGAGTTTGCTTGTTACGTCTTCACGCCTTAATGGCTAAACCGATTTTGTTGGATTTTGGTACAGAGATAGTTGGGACCCTGGACCCTTTTTTTAAGTGAAAAATGAGGGAGAAAGAGGGAAGAAAAGGAAAAACTTAGCATTTCTATTACAATAAATAACGCGCAAGGGCAAAAACTACAGGTAGCAGGTACCGGCAAATCAGGAAAGGGGAACTGTGTTACCCCGAATTTAACGCGAGCGAAGCCGCGAGCAAAAGCTAGTCATTTTATAATATACTATTTTCGCTGTAGAATGGCGCTGGTGGTGTAGATGAAAAGATCTTTTAGTGCTTCATAGTAATACATCCCATCACTGTACATTTCTATGGATGGTTATGATATTCAAGGTAAAGCCTTAAAGGCTTTCAGTCTTGATCAGAAATTGAGATAACGATCCAGATTATAGAGGAATGAGACTTTTTTAATCAGTGTCACCCGCACCATGAGCGAAAGCAGTATAGTAAGTAGTGTCAGTTAGTGTAGTAGACAGTGCATTGTTTTCCCGGCGGTCTACGGGTCGTCCTGTCCTGTATTAAGCTTTTGATGTTAGGATATAATATAGTATTGGCTACTAACGAACCAAAAAGAAATTTAAATACTGTATCAATATCTGTTGGATTCAATAAAGCTATAGTACGGCCAACGAGAAGCGATACCAAATGTAAACAAAACCCATGCTAAAACCCCATCTAAAATGGCCGCCCGAATGTTGGCGAACCCGTCTTAACGTTGTCATGTTTTTGCCGGGAGAACGAGACATTACGACAAAGGCACAAGATGGAAAGAGCTAAATATTAGACTGTCAACGCCACAGTTGTTCTTTAGGTTAATGACCTTTCGTATCGCTTCTCGTTGGCCGTACTGTACATAAGCCTTCAATACGTAGTTTATCTCAATACAAACTTAATCTATTTCGCCGTCTTTCGCGTAAGTCCAATAACCTCATTATGCGGTACTTCTCTTTAAATTCTTCATCGCGGAAATACTACCCAACATAAATTATTGCTCCATGATATGCATCAACGTGACCCACAGTGTGCTGCTGACTTATAAGGTTTCTCAGCTCAGCTGGAAATACACGAGTTTTAACACGTCGACCAGTCTATCTTGCTCCCTCTAAGGGGCGCCACAAAACAGGACAATGACAGTTCTAATGTCAAATGAAATATGAAAATCAATCTATTAGGATTATTTATTAAAATAACTTAAAGAGAGTAACTTAATAAAATAAATAAACTCTTAAATAGCGTCGTAAAATTCGTCTTCAACGCTGTCAATTGGTAATGTCTCCAAGAGACTGGCCACTTAATCTCTGGCTAAAGTATAAGAATAAACCTTTGGGTCACAGGAAGTGTCGAATCATTCTAGTTCTCTACATATTTTTTTTAGTGGCATCTCGCAGTTCTACCTATGAGGTCGTTAGCTGCTTAACAGGACTATAAAAAGGCTTATGATTAACTTACCACCAGATATAGTAACTAATAGCAGACGAAAATAGTAAATGATCACCAAAATGAAACCCGCATTTTAATGTAAATTTATAACCAAAGTTTTAACACTTTGCTAACCTATTTCAGAAAAATTACTCCAAAGACATCGTGGTTAACCCAAAAATAGTAAATGATCACCAAAATTAAACCAGCATTTTAAAGTAAAATTATAAACTAAGTTTTTATTTCTGGGTGCCGCCTTACCTAACCTATTCGAGCCGGGGTACTCTTGAGTCGTGGTGTTAACCATAGTGAGGTTATAATTCGATTAGATTTGGTGATCATTTACTACATTTTGGTGATGGTGATTTTTCTGGTGTTAAGTAGATATTTTTGGTTACATAACTAAGGGTATCAAAGCATTTTATGGTGGTCATTATATTTAATCCCCTATAAAAATAACATAACATTGGCAGCCTGCTACACCTTATAGTCGACGGCACGGTTGGCACAGTGGCGATCGACTGCTGCGCTACGTGTCGTGAGCTCGACTCCCGTCCGAAACAAATATTTGTATGACCTACAGATAGTTGTTTCGGGTCTGGCTGTTTGTGAATGTGAATTTAAATGTTTTTAAACGCACCCATGATACAGGAGAAATTCCTAGAGTGGGGCAACGTTTCTTTTTGTTTTTTAAAAGTAAAAAAAATTGTCGTGTATTGCGAAACGTTTACCGCCTTCCTAGGGGTGAAAAAAAATGACAATAGCAGATGAAGCCATCCAATTTTTAATTTCAACACACAATTTGGCGCGGGAGTCGTGGAACACCCACAAATGTTTTCTTTCTTTCCAAAATACTGGCTATTCAAGCAAATTCACGTGGCTAGAGAGGTAGGTAAGTGGCGTGGTAGGTCAACCGGAACTCAGGGGTGTGCCACGTTTATTTGCGAAAGCTGTTGTTATTAAGGGTTTCACAATTTAAGGGTAGCAACGTGACAAGTTAAAAATTTTAACACGACCTGCTACCTGACCATGACGTGTTAAAGCAGAACTTATTCCACTCAGTGGAATAAGTTCTGCTTTAAGATGTCATAGTAGGTCTACAGGTGAACAGAATCACTGTTAGAATAGACCGAGAAATCGAATAGCAATAAGACAAAAAACAGTACTAAATCAAGATACAGAATCTAGATTGGCATAGACACTGAAGATTTAAGGAATTTTTATTTAAATCTTTGAAAAATAGTACAGTATTCCTAATAACATCTATTACTACGAGCACATATGTCAAAAATTAGATATTCGTTAGTGTTTGTGTTAATGTTTGTAAGACTAAAAGTTGTAACGACACTTTTTGCTATAGTTGTAAGCCGTGCGGCGTGCGCATGTTTCTCTGTCTGTCTCTCTCTCTCGCTCTCTTATAGAAAGCAAGTGGTGTCGCGACTATTATAATAACTTCGTTCCATATGGGGGTCCCTTGACACCTTTCAAGTTTTTTGATTAACTTACTAAAAATTTGGTTTTGCAGTTGAGTATTGAGAGAACCCTGTGTGTGCGAGCCCAGCTTGAACTAAACTACTAGTCTGCACTCTGCATTTACCGAAAAAGCTAACTGAATGAATCTATAACTAGCCGACATAAAGCTATTCCGTTCAACATGGGACTTGCATTTAAACATTATTTATGTATGTGCCTGCATCTTCATCCAAATGGCTTTCGAAATTTCGCACAAAACTTAAACCCCTTAACAAACCTTTTTGAGAAGTTCAACCTGCGGATTAGACTACTTATCTCGATTCCAAATTTGATCAAAACCGGTTTACTGCTATAGGTACCAGATATACAGAGAGACATTGCATTTTATAATACGGGTGTAAACTTAGTGGACAATAGGATAAGGGAAAAAAAATTGTGTGCACCAAAAATACTGATCGTGCACCAAATATTCTTTCCTGAATGCTAAAAAAATGCGTAGGTTAGGTTAGGTTAAAACTGCGACCCCCAGTAACTACTTGAATTAATAGAAAATGGATAAAGATATAACACTTTTTTATTGTAGTGCTGTCTTTTTCCTGATGCTCGTTATGACATATTTTAATTAACATATTTTGGTGCACATTCAGTATATTTGGTGCAACACAGGCAAAATTAGGTAAACGAAATGGGAATAAATTGAAGTACTTTTAAATACCATCCATAGGATAATACTTGCACCCCTTCCCTATTTAATCCCATTTTAGACCCCAAAGTCTGCTGGACAAGTGACAGTATTATACAAATCGAGTTTATGGAGTATAATGCACCATCTGTAGACGATGATATATGTTACTTTTGTAGTTTGCTTTAGTTCCCTTCAAAGTGGTTGAGCTGAATGGGGCTGATCCATGCGCCATGTTCGTGAACCGATGTCAGTTAGGACTGGTCATTTCTTAGCTGCCACGTTTTATTATAATTATGTCATATTTGCTTTTACTCTGAACGCTCTTAATGTGCAATGGTGCACTTTCCCCTTTCACATTTTAGCCTTGCGCCTTATTGATTGTAATAGCAAAGTTAAGTTTTCCCTTTTCTTCCCTCTTTTCCCTCATTGGGAGTAGAGACTCAGGGACTTTGGGTTCCGAGTGCTCATAGCCTTTTTGAGGACTTATCGAATCGCTTAGTTGACGCTTCCCATGACTTAACGGCTGGCTTTTACCATGGCCAAAGACTAAGTCTCGCTATATCACGCGGTCAGTCTCTTAGGTAAGGTCGTCGCTGGGGGAAGACGGCAAGGGGCAGGCTGGATCTGAGCTCCATTACTTGGGGGATTATGATTTACTAGCTCAGCAACGCGGGCTGGCTCGAACAAAGGGGGGGGGGGGGGGGGCATTGAGGACGAATTTTTTATCCGTTTTATAGGCTGTTATTTGTTATTTTTAATTATTTTTAGTTTATTTAATAGGCTGGTTTGCTAAAAAAACAGTTTAAAATTAGTCCGTCTTTGAAATTATTCGAAAATAAGGAGCACGTATTTTTTTATTGTAAATTAGAATAGAAAAGACCAATGTAGCCAATTAAAGTTACTTGTGACATCATGCGTTGCTGCATTTTTTCGCAACTGAAAACTACCCTAATGTATTTAGTTATATAGTTTAATTTCATTTCATTCTGCTTTTTGCATCCAAGCTGGGCTAGTTTATGGAGAATAAAAACAAAATACTTTTGCTTCAATTTTTAATAAACTCTGTGTTTGTGTCAAAGTTATTTTTGCAAGAACTATACGTGTTTCTAAACTAGATTATGGACGTAGAATACATAAGTTGCTTTCTATCTGTCGCTGCCATATATTGTTTGGAGGAGCGCGAAGTACGACCAGGCTGAGCTTAAGACCTGTGGAAGAGAAACATATCTTTGTAAGAACTATATCACCGTCTGTCTAGTCTTTTTCAAACTATATTGGGGTCGGCTTTCCGTGTAACTGGATGTCATCATTCATAAGTAATTTATTTCATAACAATATAAATTGTGTTTAAAATATAAAAAACAATGATTTTAAATAGCAATTAAGTTAACATTCATTAAAATACATTCAGAATTTCAATAATAACAATGAGGGTTACTGCCTCGTGAAAGCCGAGAAAGATAAGCAAATCAAGTATATTGACTTGGCTCGCGAGGTTGTCGACATGTGGGATGTGGACTCAGCGATCATTGTGCCGATAGTCGTATCTGCCAATGGCTTAATTGCCAAGAGCCTCGACCAATACCTGAGGAGGCTCTCGTTAGGCAGCTGGATCAAGGGCTTGATACAGAAAGCGGTACTCCTGGACACGGCTCGTATTGTTAGGAGGTTCCTTTCTCTGGAGCCCTGACCGCCGGTAGCTTGGACCCTGTTCCCGATACCGGTGGGCTACTATTTTTATATTTTTAAATGTTTTTTTTTTATGATTTTAAGAAATATTTAAAAATGTAATTTTATGTATAGAAATCAATAAATGGACGACCTAGGGTTACTGAAGGTATAACCAATTATAAATGTCAAATAAAAATCCTACCAATATTATAATCCTTCTTATTCTACTTTTAATATTATAAATGCGAATGTTTGTGAGAATGTATGGATGTTTGTTACTGTTTCACGTCAAAACGGCTGAACGAAGCTTGATGAAATTTGGCACAGAGGTAACAGATGGATTTCGATATCACGCGGGCGTAGCCGCGGTCGCCAGCTAGTAATAAAATATGTCCATAAAATCAACTTCAAATTTCCATTATCATAAGTTAAATGTAATTTTTTATCTATCATTTTTGTTATCAATAGTCAATATGTCCTAAGTTTGATTTTAAATAAGTTAACACTATAAATATCTTTGAATTCAAAAGGTAACTTGTTGTATAAAACCACTGATTGCAACCTTGGGCTATGTTTAACAAGTTTTTGTTTCGATTTTATAGTGTGTGGTGATGCAGCTGAATTCCAGTATTTTACATGGAGCGACTGCCTATCTGAGCTAGTTACTTCTGAGTTGTGGAACCCTTCCCTTGGTAAGAATGGTAGTCAGATGTTCGGGCTACTGACAAGCTGTAACAACTGTCAAAGATTTGACATTAAATTAATCAATCAAGATCAACGGCTGTACGGGTTTTCGAAGCACGGAGGAAACCAAGTTGATCGGGGTAGTCACCCATCTACGCTACAACCTAGGCAAACGTGGTTTAACCTAAAGATTCACCTGACAGCTTTTATTATTAAGCCTCGAGCTTCTCTTTTAGGTGAATTATATTCTTCTTATTAAGGCAATACGGAAAAAGCTCAAATGAGAATATCCTTACCCGCATAAAAGCATTAAGGTTCACATCAGCGAATCCTGCAGCCGTCAGTTTGCACGGCTTCTGTGCCCTGTAATGCAACATGAATACATATATGCTTACTAATAATCGAACATATACTTTTTTAAATTACTTTGTCCCACACTAGGAATTTCTCCTGTATCGCAAGTGTGTTTACAAACATTTAAACTCACAGACACAAACAGCCAGACCCAAAACAACTATTTGTAGGCCATACAAATATTTGTTCCGTACGAGAATCGAACCCGCGAAACGCCGCGCCATTGCGTTAACCGTGCCGTTTTTTTTAGAGCATTTCGGCAGAGTTTATCATAACGCCGGGATAGGACTGGGATGCGGCCACTAGACCAGCTGGATAGTCTAAAACTAGATTGCCATGTTACCGTCCCCGTAATCAACTTAATAAGAGGAGACACGTACAGGGAAGTGCACTCTAGGCTGTCGGCAGTCCTTGCGCAGACACAAAAGGAATACGATTATGTACGTTTTCACTAATTAGGGGAATTTCCCTCTAAATTTGCTCGCATTTTCAAGTTGGTTGCGTTCATTTTGGCAATAGAGTCCGTCTATCACAATGAAAAACCATATTTCAATTTATTCGTGGTAATAAACTATGCGAAAATGTCAAATGTCTATTTAGGTATTAAAATTCAAAAGAAATCTGTGTCTGATTTAGATCAGCCAGCAAATAAGTAGTAGGCATCCTTTGGTAAAGAAACCTAATAAGTAACAATTACCTAAAACACCTTGAAATTATATATTTATTGTTGATGGCAGAAAAATCAAAAATGTAGTGTAGGAAGTTATTCTTGAAACTTTGAATCGCCATGGATGACATCGCTTATCAGAGGGGCCTGCCAGGGCCAGCACCTGCTGGGGTTGCGAGTTTTTCGTAAGAGATACCGCGGCCCCGGAATATAAAAGGCGAAAGGAGGAACATGAGTGGGTTTTATTCAGTTATAGTCTAAAACTCCCGCCCGCCGACCGTGGGTAGTTATTTGATGTCCGGGACTTGTAACAGCAGTTCTTGTATTTTATTTCTGACTAGCTGTGCCCCGGCATGCGTTGCTATGCTATCTTTTCTTTGCTATAAACCTCACGGAGCCCGAGACCTTTCCAACGAATCCAAAACCGTGGAAATCGGTTCGTGCGTTCTGGAGTTATAGCGTCAGGAAGGAAAACCCGACTTATTTTTATATAGTAGATTATTTTGAAAGTTAAAATTCTCAACAGTTGGTTTTAGCTGTTTTATTTTTCTATCGTAAGAAGCTTTGACTTGGTGATATTGGATTGTGTAAGAATTATGTTTATTACCTGGTTTGTACCAATAGCAGCTGTTTCCCAACCTTGGTGTTTGTATACCACTTGCAGTTGTAAACGGCATTGCTTATCTCCAAGCTCTGAAATTAGGATTAAGTCTATATCATTAGATTTTCAGTGTAAAACCACGACCACGTAACCCAAATAGAATAGGCCAAGAACAGGAAAATTATGGTGATGTAAAATCACGTCTACTCTTGATTTTTTTTTGTCTTTGGAATCAAATGTGACGAGAAAATGTTCTTCCAAAGACATCATCATAGAATTTGAAGTTCAAACATGATTTAGTAATAAAAAGTACCTAATACAAAAGTAAATACGTACCGCACTCATCATCAAATCAGCGAAGAAACACAAGAAGAAAACTTGCATCAAAGCCATGGACAGGAACGTTAAGAACGTTACGATGATGACTATGTCATCAACGATCTGAAAGAAGTATGCATTTTAGTTCTAGAATTCTTAAGTTTCCTATGTTCATTGTATATACACTTTTTCAGACAAATACTAAGAAATCAAAGAAGACTACTAACGCCGGGTTCCAATAAACAAAATACGATTCGTTTTGCTTACTGATAGTAGTTTTTTCTACGAGACGTATGTAAAAATACTACTATTCCTAAGCAAAATGAATCGTTTTTTAGGGTTTTGTTTATTGGAATTCGGCGTAAGGCACCATTTTATTCCTTACCATCTTGATGTGCCTATCTAGCCGATCCCAACATAGTTGGGAAAAGGCCCTGTCTTACTGCTTGCAGCTGAATACCAGTAAATTAAGTAGATAGAGTGACTGCCAATCTGACCTCCACAACACAACTCAATAAAAAATCAAATCAAATCATTTATTTCCATTAGACCATTACAGGCACTTTTGAATGACATGAAAACAAAAAAAAAATTACTGCTACAGTCCCAGTCACAAGACATAATAACTTGTGAAAGTACTGTAGTTGCCCATTCCAAGGCGTAGATCTCTATGGAGATGAATGGGCAAGAAACTCCATGGACACTCTTTTAAATCATAATATTTTACAAAATCATGGATACATCATTTATGTTGATTATAAATACATGTGAGAACGATGTAGAAAAATGAGCACATTAAGAGCGTCCAGAGTAAAAGCAAAAACAAGAGTTTAATAGATAAATTAAAGAAATAGATAGATTAGATAAAACAGCTTAATACGACAACCCTTAATAAGACTGGTTGTCAAAATTTTGAGTCACTGACTACCTGTAACTACTGTCAAAGATCTATAAAAGATACCCGGTACCAACGGCTTAACATGCTTTCCAAGCACGGAGGAAACTCGGTGCGTAATGTGTGGTCCCCCATCCAAGGATCGTCTTAGGCAAGCGCGGCTTAACCACAAGAACGACCCTAGCCATTACATCTTTAAATGATCATGACATAACGGTACTAAAGATTATCATAAACAGCAACATACGAATACATTTGTAAATGACATGATATTCAATAATAATGATAGCGCAAGTGTAATAGCAGAGAAAAATAGTGACATTACCGTAACATTGAATCCAGTCAGGCAAATCACTAACGAACTAGACAAAAAGTTGAACAGCGTTGACTTCGAGTAGATTATTTCTAGAAGGTTTGATGAGCTGCAAATCAAATAATTTGAAATATTAGTTACTGAGTACTATTCCATGAATTTGGTGAACATTTACATCGTTGTAGGTTTAGTTACTACTAACTGACTAATAATCAACTATAGTCAAGATCAATATTGTCATTGTTTTTTCAATACTCTTCCTCGAATATTGGCTCTTATTGCACCACCATTAGGTTCAACATCCAATGTATTTCACACGCGTGCTTTTTTCACATTTATTGCAACAAGGGCATTATTTTTTTTCCGTTTCATCACGGATATCAATAAGCAACTGCTCAAATCCCTATTGCCAGGCAGTTTATTTTTTTTATGAGCATAGAGGCGCTTGTTTTTAAGGCAGACAGACTTATCTGACCTCCACAAACCAGTTCCTAATAGTGGGAAATACGGTATTCTTTGATAAGACTAGTTATTTACTTTCAGGCCACTGACTACATCTAAAGATTATAAGTGATCTTCAAATGATAGCCGGGACCAAAGATTAACTGAGGAAATTTGGTATGTCTCTTTATTGCACACATGTATGATTAGATATTTGGGTACAAAGGCGAGTAAATTATAATAAACTAGCTTTTGCCCGCGGCTTCGATCGCGTTAAATTCGGGGTAACACAGTTCCCCTTTCCTGATTTACAGGTACCTGCTACCTTTAGTATTTGCCCTTGCGCCTTATTTGTCGTAATAGCAAAGCTAAGTTTTCCCTTTTCATCACTCTTTCTCCCTCATATCTCAATCTTTTTTTAAGCTATGTCTGTTTCCTGGGTACCAACTATCTCTGTACCAAAATTCATCAAAATCGGTTTGGCCATTTAGGCGTGAAGACGTAACAAACAAACAAACTGACTTTTGCTTTTATAATATTAGTAAGGATGTTAAAACATTACTCACAGTATCAAATCATGATGCCATTTCACTAACTCAGTGAATATTTCCCTAAATTCATCTTCTTTAAACCTTTCTCCTTTAGAAATATTTCTATCAGATATGATCCTTTCAAAATCGAACTGCAACAGTCTGAACTGAACCCGAATATAAGTGCTGCAGGTGAACAATAAATAATCTGCTGCAGCCATCTCCAAAAGGACCACGCATTCTGGAAGGTTTTCAACAGAAGTTAACATTTTCTTTTTTTTCGTGCAAAGAGTTTCAAAGTCTTGCTTACCTGACCAAACCTGATGGATATATGCAAACGGCCAGTATTTCAACTCGTAAGGGATGAACGAAAACACATCCAAATATGGCAACAACATCTCAAACTCCTTCGTCTTATAATACTTTACCGCTATCAACACCATTGGAGTCATATCGAACACGACTATCATCGAACAGTTTAACACATAGAGTACATTAACAACTTTATTGAGGAAACCTGTTTCGTTATTAATTATTTCATCTTTCTCTTCACAATATTCTCTATTATTTTCTTTAATTTCAAGGTTTCTCAGCAAGTCTATGAGTTCTTTTACGTGTTTCTCATACGTCATATGGTACATAGATTTAATCATGGCAAGTATTGAAAATGTTAAGCATGGAGCAACACTGGTGACTTCAATAAAGCTTTTGCTATTTACAATACCGAGTATTATGTAATATATACTTGCGATTACCGCAGAAAATACAACCATGAAGTTAAAGGAGTATATCCATCTATGTTTGATCATATCCGTTGTCGTAATGATGGTTTTTTGGAGGTTCATTCCGGAATATCGAAACAGAACGCCGATTTTATCCAGTGATTGGTCAAAAAGTAGTGGTTTAGACATATCTTTTACCATAAAATTTCAATCAAAGTTAAAATTAAAGAGTCAGGTAGCTCTTTTGATTTAGTTTAAAATTCTAAAGTTTTAAGTTTCACAATGTACCGATCGAAGAGAACTTCAGTGACTGAACTTTGCAACGGGATATGTACGTCATGGCGGCCGCGACAAACATAACATTGGCTTAGGGTAAACAATAGCTCAGTCTAAACACTAGCATCGCATACACGCGCCCTTTCAAATATTATGATAGATTTTTTCTGGATCAACGCGTTGTCTTCTTTTTTACTATGTACATGTGTTTTTTAGATATTATCAAGAGCTTTTGTTAGTTTTTTTACATTCCATTATTTTAGATATTTCTTAAGCATTCTTTAATGTGGTAAGCTACCCCATCGCAGAACACAACTCTCCCATGCGAGTCGTTGTCCAGTTGTGTTCTGCGATGGGGTTAGTTGGTTGATTAAAATCTTGGTCAATTTATTTATTTATTTATTTATTAAAACTTTATGCACAAGTAAAAACTGTACAAAGGCGGACTTAATGACTTAATGAATCAATTCATTGTTTTAAATTCCCATCTCATACCCATGTAGGTCATTTACGGCAACTATTGCCTCTATTTCCTTCCTCCTCCTTCTTCCTCTTTTTGTAATTTAATGTGTTAACAAATGAAGATAATTATTAAATTTAAAGTCAGTACAATAGAATATGTATGTCACCTTTATTTATTCTTATATCTATAAATCCTTGATAACGGATTCAACCAACAAATGTTATTCCTTCAATATCACATTAATAATGTATTTTTTAATTGACCCGGTTACTGTATCAGTGTTATTAACACTAATACGTGACTTAGGCGGCAATTATTAATAATTACCTCCTAATTCACACGATTCACTTACGTATACTTTGCGTACGGTTTGCAGCTGAAATTCAACCGAAATTGCATTTTTTGTAACATAAAATATGTTTACTACAATCTACAATCTGTCTGAATTGACGGGACATTTTTCAAACAATTATTGCTTCCGAAGTCTCAATCATCGTGCAATGAATAATCATGAGTCATGAATTTGAAATCAGCGTCAAAATTACTCAGCGGTTCTCAGGTTCCAGATTTCAGTGTTTAAACATGACTAACTTTAGAGTTCCTTCTGTTGTTAAATGTTATCTGGCAGAGAATGTATTTCATCATCAATTTCCGGCCCTTGTCCCATTCTATTTGGGGTCGGCGCAACGTATTCTTCTTCCATTCTCCCCTATCAGACGTCACGGCATCATTTATTCCTTTCTCCTTCATATCATTTTTACACAATCCATTCATCTTTTCTTTGGCCTTCCTCTCGCTTCTGGTAAAGAATGTCATTGAATAAATAAAAGGTAAGAGACCAATAATTGACAGTATCTTTAAAATAAACATTTGGTTTCTTGAACCCCCAGGAATTCCTCAATAGCATCCTGGAGTCTAGTTTGGAACCCCGTTGATGGCAAAAGGCTTGTCCCCAACTAAACTTTAATAAAAACTAGGCGAAATGTGACTGTATTTATACATTTAGCAAATTTCTAAAATTATTTTCCTCCAAAATAACGGTATCTATTGTGAGATAATGCCTAATTCGTATCATATGGCTTCCAAAATCCTGTTCTATCCTTCCAAGTTCATGAAAACGTGAAACAAAATACGGTGCTGATAAATATTAGTGCTCGTGAATTCGTGATTGTATTCTTCTACCTAAACTTTCGGGGATGTACGACGTAATTATGTTACAATAACACATTCAATTAATCCCCTTAGCGTCGCCTTCTCATGCTCACATAAATAAATAAATTGTAAACAAACATACATACTGACATCACCGAACAATGATGTCATTCTTACATCATCGACAATTGACTCAGTTGCCGCAACTACTTGAACGGGAAGAAGCAGTTGGTTCACATGTTTTGATTTAATCCCGATGCGATTGAAAATAAACAATACTTGATTCATATTTTTAGGTAGCATCTGCAGCTTTGACTGAAAGTGCGATTACAATCAGAAAATTACTGAGCTTCCGCTATTAAATCGTTGTTTGATTTTTTTTAACTCGAAACAATATACATTGAAGGATTCAGGGGCCCAAGTCTGTAATTTTTTTTATAAATTGGTTATTCCAACACGATCGCAACGCCTCAAACTCTGCGTGAGTTTGAGGCGTTGCGATCGTGTGACAAAGACTGCGCACCAATAAATGTATGTCGACATGTGACAGTTGACAGATATAGTCTCAATATGGCGCGAGCTCCATAACTTTCTCACTGTAAACGCTTTGTACTTCAATTATAACCAGTCTTAGCAACCCATCTTTTTTACTTTGGAAGAAAGTTTTATGTACTTTCAATTGACAAATTGGTACTTGAGTAGGTATAGTTTTACTTGCCGGGGTTGCGGGTTGTTCGAAAGAGATACCGCGGCCCCGGAACGTAAAGGGCAATAGAAGGAACATGGGTGGGTTTTAGTCAGTAAAAGTCTGAACTCCCCCCCGCTCCGCCCAGAGCGGGGAAAGTTATTTGATGATTTTCCACCCCAAAAACAAAAAGAAATATAGTTTAAGTTATTATACCCTCTTAATACTAAAATTGAGATCTGCGTTTTGGAATATTCAACTACAAATTATTATGCCTTGTGATTAGGACTGTAGCTTCATCCTTTGGTTTTTGTTATTCAAAGATGTCTGTAACGGTCTAACCCCCGAATACTGAAACGTCACTCAAAAATTAAGTACCACTTAAATTTAACAGGTACTCAAAAGTGACGTTTGACAATATAAAATCTATGGTTTAAGAGCTCCTCAAATGTTAAGCAGCCCTCAAATTTTGAGTGACGTTACAGTATTCGGGGGTAATAGAATTAAAAGATTCGAGTTTTAGTTTCGCCAAAATATTTTCTGTCCCTGCCCTCCCTGCGTAGAACTTACAACCAGCATAGTGTAAGATCTCTACCCACTCATTGTCAGATCTATTTCTTTCCCCATTGGGTTTATGGGAAAAGGTGAGTGTTGCTTCAATACATACACAAAATACTACGTTACTTCAGTAATGTGCGTAAGTCCAAAAAATAAATATATATCTTACAAAAAGTTCTCCAATTCTTAATCATGTATAAACTAAAATGTCAATAATATGAATTACGTTATCATTCGTAAAATGGTCACAAAATGACAATTCACAATGTTGACCAATAAGAATTTTATTGTAATTCACTTTATTATCCTACTAGCTTTTGCCCGCGTTTTCGCTCGCGTTAAATTCGTGGTAACACAGTTCCCCTTTCCTGTACCTGCTACTTGTAGTTTTTGCCCTTGCGCTTTATTTACTGTAATAGCAAAGCTAAGTTTTCTCTTTCCTTCCCTCTTTCTGACTATAAAAAAAATAGCCTATGTCCGTCTCCAGGGTCCCAACTATATCTCTACCAAAATTCTCGAACCTAACCTAACCAAGTCGGGGTCAGCATCCAATCTAACCGAATGCAGCTGAACACCAGTATGTTACATGGAGCGACTGCCTACCTGACCTCCACGACCCAGTTAGTACTGGGTAATACGAAACCCCTTGGTAAGACTAGTTTGGTAACCGGGACCAACAGCTTAAAGTGCTTTCCGAGGCACGGAGGCCAACCTAGGCAAGCGCGGCTTAACCTAAAGATCGACTCGAACGTCTGCTATTATTTAACCATGAGCTCGTCTACTTCAACACCACTGCATTTTAATGTAGATCGTGTTGGAAACATTTTGCTATACAGTGATTAATCTGAGGCAACATATTTAGGCGCGTCGCCCACAAGATCAACAGTCGAGGTGCAGTTGAGGCGCAGGCACATAAGAGGCACGCCAGCAACGATATTTTCTTTACAAATGTCGTGTAGGCGACGCGCCTCGACTGCGCCTTGACTGTTGGTCGTGTGGGCGACGCGTCTTAAAGTAGCTTTAATTCTCTTTTCTGGTGATTAACGTGCCTTTGATGTTTTATAATGCATGGATGTCTCAATCAAAATCTACTATTTGAAATGTTTTAATTTCGTCTACGCCCAATTTTCGATGAAAAATACACACGGGCCTTTACAACGTTCAGAACCATTTCCTCTCGATTATTTAAAAAATATTTAGTTAAATGACAAATATTATTTTTTTGCGGACATACCTTGCATCAACATAGACATTCGTCGTAGTAATTACAAATCGAGTGGTGTCATTAAAATGCAATCCGATCGTAGGAACACAGAATAAATAATATACAGAAGATCAACTGCTTCATAAAACGATGGAACGGCAATCTCAAACAAATAATAGTTTCGACTGCGCTTTCACTGTAGGTACGTGAAACGCTTCATATTGTAAAGAACGTTGCAAAGAAACAGTACTTTTGTGATCTTTACTATTTGCTGTCTCAAATCTGAATCAAATACTATCATTCACTATCCACTAATGTTTTATCACTGATCTTTATTTTAGTTAAAATAAGGTTGATGTTCGCGCCTTAGACGTGGAGTTGCGGACACCAGCCCGTTATACAATACAATACAAGGTTGATGTTAGTCTGCAGCTGCCACGGTTAAAGCCTGTGACTACGAAGATCTCAAACAAATGACAACCGCGAGTGCGCTTGCACTTGCTGTACCCACGTGAAGCGATTACTTGTGTGCGTACGTTTTCGCTCTTTGTTTGCACGAAGTCGAGCTTCGGGACTTCTGTATCTATCTGTTCTATGGTTTCACCCCACTGAAATTCTGATAACAAAATTATAGTACAACTCACTAATTACTGACGCTCGCTACGTTCCCATATGAGTTTTTAATCATTCGCTATTACAATTTGACACGGTAATTATTGCAAAATATTTTGTTAATTTCCAGTTCGTAAATTCGTAACTGGAAACTGTGTTTATCTCCATTAAATAATGAACTGGATCTGTCTATAATTTTACGTAGGGCTTTTTCAATTTGCGGCTAAATAATTAAGACTTACCTCAAAATCAAAATCATTTATTTCAATTAGACCATTACAGGCACTTTTGAATGTCAAAAAAAAACAAAATGTTAAAGCTACAAAGTTATTATGTCTCGTGACCGGGACGAACTATAATATATATAACTTGTGAAAGTTCTGTAGACCCGACTCCTTGACTAGCAAACAGTTCTTATGCTACGTCATTTCATTACTCTCATTTTTCCCATTACATCGTTCATTCCAGTGATTTATAACAAGCTTAATCTTTCTGTCTATATCTTTCCCTCTCTCGTTTTCCATTGGACATAGTAACATCCTCTCATATTTTTAGTTCAGCTACGTTCTTCATAATATTAGCTGGTCGAGTCAATGTACAGGTTAAGCCGCTCTTGCCTAGGTCGGTCCGTGCCCGGGTTTGTTCCGGGCGTCGGCGTTGGTCGCAGCTGTCATTTAAAGTGTTACAGTCGTAACCCGACAGGCTTTTTTTTGCGAATGGGAAATCATCAAATGACTTCCCCCACTCTGGGCGGAGCGGGGGGAATGTCAGAGTTGTACTGATTAAAACCCATGTTCCTTGCCCTTTATGTTCCGTGTGTTTATGTACCTCTTTCGAACAACCCGCAACTCCGGCAGGCGGTGGCCCTGGCAGGCTTCGTGGCCGGGAGTCAGATCGCCGCCGCCGATCGCCTCTACGAGGGCGCGGCGGTGCTCCGCCCAAGCTGGGCAGACCGCCACTGTGTGTTCCACCGTGTCCTCAGGAGTCGAAGGGACGTGAAATCGCGTGGTACAGCTACACCATACGCATTACAGCAGCACCATAACTCCGCTGCAACCTTATACAACGGTCACTGACCTCACTGATAACAGTCTTATCTCCCCAGATCAACAACTGTAGCGATCTATAGGACAGACCGATTCACTCGTGCACCGCAGTAACCTGATAATGATCTGAACGCATATATACGGTCTGGCTGGCAGCTTCCGTTCACGAGCTTGACTCATGAGTCAGTGGTCCAACATTGTTCAAGTTATGGTTGAATTGGAGATTACTCATAGAGTGAGCTTTTTAGGGTTCCGTAGTCAACTAGGAACCCTTATAGTTTCGCCATGTCTGTCTGTCCGTCCGTCCGTCCGTCCGTCCGTCCGTCCGTCCGTCCTCGCCTAATCTCTGTGACCGAAATAATCGCTCCAAAAGTAAAAAACAATGTGTCCCCCCCCCCTCTAACTTTTGAACCATACGTCTAAAAAATATGAAAAAAATCTGAAAAGTAGAACTTTATAAGGACTTTCTATGAAAATCATTTTGAACTTGATTGACACAACAGTTGTTGTACAAAAAAGACAAAAAGTTGTACAAAATAATTTCTGGACTAAGTTTGTAGTATAATCGTATATGCAAGCATTTTTGGTAACTTTGTTTACATATTTTATTATCCTGAACGTATCTTTTTTCAAACAAAAAAAGAATTATTGAAATCGGTTCTCGCAATCCAAAATAACCACTGAAATCGTCTTGCACGTCTTTGTATTAATTAGTAACCCAATTCCTCGAGAGATGGCGCTGTAGGTACTTATTACATTGGATCGGGTATTACCGAATTGTTCGGTTGGCCTCAATACTGGGAACACTTATTGTGACGGACGGGAAACTACGGAACCCTACACTGAGCGTGGCCCGACACGCTCTTGGCCGGTTTTTTTTTTTCGGGTGGGAAATCATCCAATGACTTCCCCCGCTCTGGGCGGAGCGAGGATGTCAGACTTGTACTGACTAAAACCCACCCATGTTCCTTCTATTGCCCTTAACGTTCCGGGGCCGCGGTATCTCTTTCGAACAACCCGCAATAGCGTGAAAGCTTATGATTGAATTGTGTGTTTCTTTTTCCAGGGTTTAAGGAAAATACGGAACCTGTTTTAGGATCACTTCGTTGTCTGTCTGCCAAGACTCTTTATCTCGAGAAAACGAGGAGGTAAGTATCGATTTAAATTAAAACTATACACTCAAGTCTGTGGTCCTTTTGTGTTGTGAAAAAATCAACCCTCTAAGTCTGCGCAGTCAAAAGATATGGCCGTTTATGTTGCCAAGTTTGTACGGAACTCTCAGTGCGCTTGTCTGTGTCGCTCTTGTTAACATACTTTTAATATCTTAATTACTATAACTATGTTAAAAAAAACCTTGTTTTTACTTAGCAGTTTCCGATTGGGAACCTGGTAGTATAAACAGTTTGGAAGACAATGCATTGGTGCACGCGTGGAACACAAACGCGCCGTCGACACGGACTGTCGTTACTAAGTGGACGGGCCGTGAGCTACCCATCATCGTCCACAGGCCCGCTACTACGGTGGCCGGGAGTCGTCTCGCGGCGCCCGACGTCCTACTCACTCTCCTTGAAAGTTAACTTAAATTCAACTGAGGTAAGCTATTGATGCAGCACACCGTATATTCAACAAAAGAGATAAGGAAAACAAAAATAAATAAATAAAATGAGTACTTAATTAGTTTAAAAAATTAAAAAGCACGCTTTGTTTTAGGTGAATTTTTTTTTGTATTGCTGACATCAAGCCCTTCAATTTGATACCCATATCATGGGGGTGGATTTCAAACAGTCAATCCGCCATCTTGGGGAGGCCGACATATTGGATTTGTAAATTTAATTTATTTGGCAAACTGTTTGTTTACTTTCAAATACATGTTACTTTATTCGAAAACATTCATGGAATTTTAAGAAAAAATCAACAGTATCTGACGGGTTTGTTAAATATCTCTTTTGCTGACTCTACAGACGTACTTGGCGCGGGACGGGAACACGCAAAACTGACAGTTCTGTACTGGGATGTATTTCTTGTGGGGACGATCAATTTGGGCCGGTAATGTTACGTAGAATTGAGATGAGGGAAAAATGATTTAAAGAAAATATCATTTTGTTTATCAAATGTTTTATTTTAATTTCATGTCTTTGGGTTTTATTGAAAAGAAAGGTGTTTAGGTGCAAAAAGCTAAAAAACAGTAACTACAGATTTTAGAAATGTTAAATATTTTTTTAAATTGAAAATTGCATAAGTGCTGAAAAGGTTTTCACTTTAAGTTGGTGAGCCGTACAATGTTTGCAATAGGGCGAAATAAGACCAGGCTGTGCTTAAAATCTGTAACAGAAAAGAGATAGAGTGAGATAAATGTTTTTTTTTAATTTTGTACCAAAGCGTATAAAATACCTTCATAAAAGCCTTAAGATTAACTTCAGCAAAACCAAAAGCCGTCAGCTTGCATGGAGTTTGAGCTCTGAAAACAATATGTAATATCAATTAGTGACAAAAAACTAAACACAAAATAATCAAACTGCAAAAGTACCTCGTTTGCACCAAAAGTAAATCTTTCCCAAGACGTCTATCAGCTAAGTACCAATGGCAGTTGTAGATTGCATCACTTACTTCCATACTCTAAAATAATAACAAACACGTTAAAGTTATATTTTAAATACTTAGACCTAAACAAAGACAACTCAAAAAAAGCATTTTTTGAGAAGACGAAAAATACGTATAAGTATATTATATTGTTTGAGAAGCTATTCATTTAGAATTTATTTTAGTTCATAAATTCAGTCAACGCGTTTAGAAAGTATCTTTGTCATTAAACTATATGAAACTACATGTTACCCTGAATTTAAAAATACTACCTAACTTATAAATAAATTAAAAAAAGTCGTCAAAAATTCGTCCTCAACGCTGTCAGTTGGCAATGTCCCCAAGAGATTGGCTGCGTTGCCACGTTGCATGGCACTAAGCCTCTGGCCAAAGTAAAAGCCAGCCCTTGGGTCACGGGAAGTGTCAATCAATCGTAAATAGGTAATAATTTCACTGTATGTAAATTATGTAATGGTAGGTATCGCGTATGATTACAGAGCATTTGAAAACCAGGAAAACCTCAGTAAGGGCAACTATAGCACGGCCAACGAAAAGCGATACCAAATGTAAACAAAACCCATGCTAAAACCCCATCTAAAATGGCCGCCCGAATGTTGGCGAACCCGTCTTAACGTTCTCATGTTTTTGCCGGGAGAACGAGACATTACGACAAAGGCACAAGATGGAAAGAGCTAAATATTAGATTGTCAACGCCACAGTTGTTCTTTAGGTTAATGACCTTTCGTATCGCTTCTCGTTGGCCGTACTTTACAGTACTTTCACCAGTTATTTTGCAATGCATCTGGGACTGTAGCTTCATTCTATTGTTTTTGGCATTCAAAAGTGTCTGTAATGGTCTAATTGAAATAAATGCTTTGAGTTTGAAAATTAGTTTGACCATAATTCACGGTTTTTAAGTTGTCTTCTTTTAGATCTATATGTGCATAATCTTATTTTATTGTATAGCAACATTTACCGATGACATCATCAGATCGCCGAAGAAACAGAGGAAGAAAATTTGCAGCAGACTCATGAAGAGGAAACTGAGGAAAGTGACCACGAATACAATGTCACTGATTGCCTGAAATTAAACGAATTGGTTAACAATTTGTTTTTTTTGATAAAAACTACAGTACGGCCAGTGTACTACAGTGTAGTTAATCAAACCATTCACGTATTAAAGATAATTTGAATTGTTCTTTTAACTCCGGTTCAGGTGAAAATTCTTAGATAAAGCCCTTTTTTACGGATTTCATAAAATATAAATATATTTCCCCGCTCTGGGCGGAGCGGGTGGAGTGTCAGATTTTTATTGATTTATGCCTAGTCATGTTCTTTCTATTGCCCTTTATGTTCCAGGGCCGAGCTAGCTATTTCGAACAACCCGCAACCCCAGGAGGCGTTGTCGGCTGTCATCTGTTTGAGGCGCGCGTGGAACACGACCGGCAATAGACAGACGGGCGGTGAGCTACCCATTGCTCACCGTGCACAGACCCGCGTGTAGAGCGATCGACTGCTGCGCTGCGTGTCGCGGGTTCGCTTCCCGCACGGAACAAATATTTGTATGACCTGCAGATAGTTGCTTCGGGCCTGACTGTTTGTGTATGTGAATTTCCACGATACAGGAAAATTCCTAGTGTTAAGCAACGTTTTTATTTAAAAAAATAAAAATATATATTTACCATTACGTTGAATCCTGTCAAGCAGATGAGAACGGAACTTGAAATGAAATTCAATAAAGTTGATATTGTATAAACAGTCTCCAACAAATTTGCGCAACTGTAAAACGTTAAGCAGCAATATTAATAAATATTGATGGTGAATCTATGCTGTTTTCAAACTATTGTTATTCGGATCAGTCTTGCTTAAATCCTTACAACTAGTTATCTTATCACCTTAGGCGAAGTTATTACTAAACTAGCTTTTGGCCGCGGCTTTGCTTGCGTTAAATTCGGGGTAACACAGTTCCTCTTTCCTGATTTGCAGGTATTTTTCGTTTGTAACAAAGTGTCTACCGATTTTTAGCTTCCTACCTTGAAAACTGCGAAACGCCCCACATAAAATTACATCCACTCTTTTAAACTCACTTTCGCTTTTATAATATTACTAGTTTTTGCTAGTGTCTCAACTATCTCTGTACCAAAATTCATCAAAACCGATTTAGCCATTAAAGCGTGAAGACGTAACAAACAAACTCACTTTCGCTTTTGTAATATTAGTGAGGATTCACGTCAGTCATTTACTTATTTCACATAAGGCTATTTTATTTACCAGTGATTTACTAACCTTATCAAATCTTGATGCCATTTGATCAAGAACATAAGCTTAGTTCTTGCTTCCTCAATATTGCATATTTGTCCACCAAGCGCCTCATCAGGTATTAATCTTTCTATGTCATGTTTTAGGAGGCGAAACTGCATCCTCATGTAGGTGCAAAAACTGTAAAATAGGAAGTCGGCAGCACAGATATCGAAGACCACGACAACTTCTATGAAAACAAGAATAGTGCTTAATATTTTTATTACGGCAACAATATTTATAACAGGACGGTATAAGAAAAGAGGGCCATGCCAGGAACAGAGAGAAAAAGGATATATTTTAACAGCTCAATTAGTTAAATAATTTGAGTTATGCCAATCTTTTTTATTTTAATTAAATTTGAATCTGCTGACAGTTAATCTAAGTATAATCTAAGTATTTTAATTTATGTAATGTATTTTGTTAGTTTGACGTAATTTTATTGTATTTTTCTGACATTGTTCTATTAAATTAAAATTGGAATGCTTATGATTTGTTTTTGATGTTACCTAAAATAAGTTGTTTTGTTACTTAAAACAAAAGAATAAATAAAAATAAATACTAACCAGACCAAATCTGCCGAAGATACACCCAAGGCCAATATCTTATGTCATATGCATCGAATGGATAAACAATCAGAAAAGGTAGAAGCAATTCAATCTCATTAGAAGTATAATATTTGAAAGCAACCAGAGTTACAGGACTAAGTGCAAACGCTACTATTAAGATGATATAGAGCATTTTCAAAACTGATATGACTGTAGTCACAAAATTGTGTTCATACTTTATAATGTCATCCTTTTCTTCGTCCTCAGTGCGAGCTCTTTCGTTCATTTCTAAATTTCGTAGAAGTTGAATTAATTTCTCAATATTGTCCTCGCGAAATAGTAGGTAGAGAGACTTGAAATTGCCAAGAAAGCTCATAGTAATGCAAGGAGCAACGTATGTCAGTTCGGTGAAGCTTTTGGAGTTTGCAATGCCCAACAGAAACCATGCTACTGCTCCGCTCAAATCTATATTAAGCCACAAAAAGTTTATAATATATACAGTGCGAATTTTTATTGTGGCCATCCGTGTTTTAGGGCCAGATTTGATATTTATACCGGCTGTTTTTAGTAAAAATTCAATCTTTTCCAAAGTTTTGTCAATGAGAAGCGGTGCCTCTTCCATATTTAAAGATTTGAAGTTATTTCTTTCCACAATACAATAATGCGACTGACTGTGATGTATATTCCATACTTCACAAATGAAGGAAATTGTTTCTGAAAGCCCTACAAATGTTTAATTATTTTTCTATGAAAACTATTTCTTAAACCATAGAAATAAGAAAGTGTGCGATATGACTATTTTTAAGTCAATTCCTGAAATAGCTTGTCGGTGACAATAATTTCTTAAAACCGTTTTCATGTTAACACAAGATATCACTACTACATGACAGTTTTATTAATTTTACCGTCATCATCAAACAGTTTTTAGTTTTTTTTTAATTTTCACACATATTATTTTAATTATGGGAATCTTCTATGACGTCATTCACACGTTTCAAATTACATACGTAAGTAGAAACGTGGAAGTGACGTAGCATATTTTTTTATTAAAATGTAACCTCTGGAAGATTTTTGATTCTACGCTCCGTCCGTGTTAAAGACAATTAGAATTACAATTAAACTTAAATGCAAAAAAACTACGACACAATTATCTGTGACAGCCAAAAGACAGGCAAGGTTGAAGTGAAATTATTTTCAAAGTTCTTTTGTTTCATTTTAATTGTTTAAACGCGATCAATTTTGCAGTTTCAAAGCCAATAGTTTCGTTTTTCACACGCAAGTAAAATATGAATAAAGATGTTTTTTTAATGCTTGATTTATTGTTAAAAAATACGCGTGGCACTCGGGGACTGCCGCGGTAAAGCTATTGCATAGCATTTTTTTATCAACTTATGCAATAAATAAAAACAATCTAAATAAAATATTTAAAAAGTACTTCCAATAAAAAGAAGTCGCAAAAAGATTTTTTTTTATCAACTTAGACAATAAATAAAAAAATAAAAAACTAAATATAACATTTAAAAAGTACTTCCAATGAAAATAAGTCGCATAAAGAAAAACAAGACCTTGAGTTTGATCCAGCGTAATGTCGATAGACTATCCGATTCTCTACCAAACACGCTATTAGAACATTAGAATCGGGACCGAAATAACTGACCGTATTGTGTAAACGACGTTAGACAAGCCACACCTCCGTGCCCGTCGGAGTGGAGAGCGTTACGTCTTTTTTCGTTACGGATTTTCTGGATTTGGTCCCCGCACTCAAGGCCCGCGATAGAAGCTATGCAATAGCTTAAAAACAAAGTTACATCAATTTCTTTTCTATTTTAACTTGTACTGTCCCACGGCTAGGCAAACGCTTCCCGAAATTCCTTCCATGAGCTCTTTTCCCGGGCCTTTCTTTTGTGTTTTTATTTGAAGAATGAAAAAAGTAAGAAATATGTTTATTTGTCTCAAAAAAGCTATATTGTGTATAAATGAGATCAAATTTAGAAAAACTTATAACTTAATTAGCAGTACTTGTTTTTAAATGTGGGCGTATGTGTTTGTATGTATGTGTGCGTATGTGAGTGTGTATGCTTTATTTTACGGTTTGAATTCATTTATTCCTAAAGATTACAAATCACTTATTACAGAAATAAATAATAAACTATCACATAAACATGTTTGTTGTCCAGGAGTAGCAGAAGCTTGTAGTCTTAACAATTAGTATCTATGTAATTGATTAAAGTTATTTATTATTACTTGTATTCTTTGTTTATGTGCTAGAAATATTGGGACTCGTTCACACTAACTAGAGGCAAAGTAGTAATATTTAATTTGTATCTTTATATTTTAAATAGTTTTTTTTATTTACTTTTTACTTCAACACTAGTGATTTTTCAAAATAGAACTGGAATTTACAATTCTTATAAAAAGGGGTAGTTGTTGTTGTAACATGTTATATATTACAATAATTAAACAACTGTTGTGAATGTCTTTTCTTTACAAGGTGTTAGCAAAAGATATTTTAGCAATTATTATGTAACTAGCTTTTGCCCGCGGCTTCGTTCGCGTTAAATTTGGGGTAACAGTTCCCCTTGCGCCTTATTGATTTGTAATAGCAACGCTAAGTTTTCCCTTTTCTTCCCTTTTTCTCCCTCACATCCCACTTTAAAAAAAAATGTCCGTCCCCTGGTTTCCAACTTTCTCTGTACCAAAATTCATCAAAATCGGTTACAAACAAACAAACAAACTCACTTTCGCTTTTATAATATTAGTAAGGATATACATATTTTCAACAATTAAAACAGAAGGTCATTATGTTTTCGTCTTTAATCTGCTGTTATTAAAATAATCTAGTGTAGAATTTATTATAAAAAGAACATAAATTATTTAAATAACTTCAACTATAAAAATAAAATACATACCCAAACAATACATCCAATTCATCTTCCCCAAACGAAAGTCCAGTCCGCAATTGATCATCCCTCGCACCCCTACCCACTTGTTGCTGCTCTCCGTGCGAGTCTGGCTCTAGTACTACAAGTGTGCGAGTGTGCGTGTGTGCGAATGTACCTATGTGTGCGTGTATTGTAGGGAACGAGGAAGGCGATGGCTCTTGTGCTGTCAAACGATACTGTTCAGCATTCAGGCGCGCTTGTCTTGTTGCGTTTTCAAACCTTTGTTCTTTTATCTGAAGTTGCATGTTGAAGTTCTTCTGTGATTATTATTTGAGTATATCGCTTCACATTAGGGACATTGCGACCAAAGACAAGCGTATTTAGTATAAAAAATCGGCCAAGTGCGAGTCGGACTCGCTTTCCGTACAAACTTGCGACATAAACGCCTATATCTTATGACTGCATAGACTTAGAGGGTCGATTATTTCAGAGCTCTAACGGACCACAGATTTGAGTATATGGTTTGGGTTTCATCGATACCTCTAGGCGTTCCTGAGATACAGACACACAGACGGACGGACAACAAAATAATTCTATAAGGGTTCCTTTTTTTCCTAAAAATACAGTAACAATGCTACTAGACAGCCGTCGCCTTTCTGGTTCAAATGTCCATGCTTACTATGAATTCTGAAAATGGTGTGTCAGACTGCCAAATCATAGTTCTTGAATTCGAGGACAAGACATGCACCTCGGTGCCATCTGCCTCAAAGAGATGTCAGGAAAGCAGAGGGACCTGCAATGGCCACCGTCTGCCGGGTTTGCGGGTTGTTCGAAACAGATACCGCAGCCCCGGAACATAAAAAACAATAGAAGGAATATGGGTGGATTTTAGTCAGTACAAGACTGGCACTCCAGCCCAGAGCGGGGGAAGTTTATTTCATGATTTCCCACCAACAAAAAAACAAAGACACGCACCTCCAACTTTTCGAATACATGTGCTTCGCTTCCTTTAAATCCATCCAAAGAATGTCTTGAAAAGATCGCTTTTAGCGATAAGACCGCCCATTGTGTCGCCCTAGTATAAGTTGTCTAGTGTTATTCTTGATACTGGTATGGTGTACATAATAAAGAATATTCTATAGCTATCTTCGGTGAAGGAAAACCATCGTGAGAAAACTAAATCTGACAGAAATATTTCATGACGGCATGAGCTAATTCAGAGACCCATAGGCAGCATGAAAACTGTGACAACAGGTCACAAGCAACACGAAAAAAATAAACAAACAGTTCCATGTAATTTTCTTATTTACGCTACTAAGTGAGCTCTTACTTAAGTGAGCTTTACTACAAAATAAACGGTATACCTAATATTTATCAAACAAACAGACGGATGGAGTGATAGATATGAATGTTGAAAGACGGCGAGCGAGAGGAAGGCCAAAGAAAATATGGATGGATTGTGTAAGGAATGATATGAAGGAAAAAGGAGAATTGATACCGTGACGTCTGATAGGGGAGAACGGAAGAAGAAAACGTGTTGCGCCGACACCAAGTAGAATGGGACAAGGACAGGAAAATTATGATGATTTAATTCAAACAGAATGCTGCGTTATTCCGCTATCAATCCTTACTTCCTTACTAATATTATAAAAGCGAAAGTGAGTTTGTTTGTTTGTTACCTCTTCACGCTTTAATGGCAAAACCGATTTTGATAAATTTTGGTACAGAGATAGTTGGGAACCAGGAGACGGACATAGGCTAATAAAATTTTTATTAAAAAGAGGTAAGAAAAGGGAAAACTTAGCGTTGCTATTACAAATCAATAAGGCGCAAGGGGAACTGTATTACCCCAAATTTAACGCGAGCGAAGCCGCGGACAAAAGCTAGTAAAATAATAAATATGATAGCCAATACTTTACTTTCCACATAACCATGCCATAAATCTGACAAAAATAACATAAAACAAGATAAATTAGTTAACTTTGCACCTTTATTTCCAAAGAGTCAACTTTCACGAACAATGTGAGATAACCCAAACTTCCCTGACCGGGAATGTAAACTTTTGTGTCGTTTTGTTACAACCGCCGAGTGAATGATTAATGTTGTGAATGCATTCGTTCACCGTTCTTATTTTTTTCGTTCGTTCAACAGGTCGTTTTCGAGGTTTTGCGTCGATTTGGCTACGTTAAATCTTTTCGTTTATTGAGACCGTAATGTGTCTTGTTCTGTTTGTAGAATGGGTATGATCTATTACCTGAATGCTGCCTCTTTATTTATTATGATTTTTTCTCGTCATCTTTGTAGACTCGTGATCAAATTAATTCTTCAAAATTCTTCTTCTAAATTATAGCAGCCGGGGCGATCTATAGGTTAAGATGCGCTTGCCTAGGTCTGTGGGTGACCACCCGTTACATACCGAGTTTCCTCCGTGCTTCGGAAAGCACGTTAAGCTGTTGGTTCCGGCTGTCAATTGTAGATCTTTGACAGTAGTTAGAGTCAATGTCCCGAAAGCCTGACAACCAGTATTACGAAGGGGTATTGTATTACCTGGTACTAACTGGGTCGTAGAGGTTAGATAGGCAGTCAATCCATGTAAAATACTGGTATTCAGCTGCATCTGGTTAGACTAAAAGCCGACCCCAACAAAGATGGGAAAAGGCAAATGATGATTAATTCTTTAGAACATTGTGTGAGCAAACAATAAGCAATGCAAAAGAACAAGATTCGATGTTGACTTATTTTCAAATTACTTACTGATAATAATTTATGTCCGATTAAAACAATTAATCTGGAATTAAACAGATGGTTGCAGTTGATATAAATATTGGTTTACTTAAAATTAATCGTAATTTTTAATAAGTTTCAAAACGACATCTTGTTTAACAAAATAACACTTCATAAAAAGCAAACAAATTAATTGTTAGATCCAAATATTTACAAAAAAAAGAACATTAAATCTCGTAGCACCATATCTAAATTTCGTAGACCGTAGCATGTGAACGCCCTGCGTCGCCTACGAACGCTACGAGTGCTACGCTGGAGAATGGTAAGCTTCGATACATTCTCACGATAGCTTGCAATTCTTGACATACCACAAGTGCGTGTAGTTTATGGAAACCTGAGCTCTGTCATATGCATTTACCAGCTGCTAAATGTAGCCTGGTACAAAACAGGCTATTAAGGAATTCTATGACGTTTATGGGAATATCGTAATCCATATTATACTCGTTGCTAAATAATAACAGCCGTTCGTTGTTGAGATCTTCAGGTTCATCCGCGCTGGATGGTGACTACCGATGTATACCGTAGTTGCCTCCGTGCACCGAAAATTTTAAGTCGTTGGTCTAAACTGACATTTGTAAACCTTTGACAGTTGTTACAGGTAGTCAGGAGGGAACAGATACCTAGTGCACCCGTGCCTGCGCACTATTATATCTCCCGCGCCGATGACTTATCCCTACAGAGACTGGCCGCATAATGGTCAGGAGAACTACACGCTTTAGAAAAGGTTAGGTAAATGATGTTAATTTCAAACAACAGTGGAAGGATTTAAGATAACCTTAGTGTAATCCTGATTAGACATATATTGCATTAACACATGACTGCTCTCTAAATACATAAGTTCGTGCTGTCATCATCACCTTACATTGTCAATAAAAAGATTTTGGGATTCTTCCATTTTTAAACCGATGCAAATATTACAAATGAGAAAGTAACTCTTGTTTTTTGTATGTTAGTTTGTATTCTTGTTTGTACATTGAGAAACTTAATAAACACAAATCGTTCCCTAAAGTAAAATACAAACTATATTTACCAACACATATTTTTCTCGAAACCAACTTTTTTTCAGATTCTTCTTATAGGTTTAGCACGGTAGCTCATATTCCTCAATTTTTCGACAACTCAAAACTGTCGCGACATAAATTATATCAGAACGACATTATAGCAAGGCAAATCGCGAACAAAACGCCGAACGAAGTCGCGGGCAACATCCTTACTAATCATCATTTTCCTGCCCTTGTCTTAATATGTATTATAAAAGCGAAAGTGAGTTTGTTTGTATGCTTGTTTGTTACATCTTCAAAACCGATTTTGATAAATTTTGGTACAGAGAAAGTTGGGACTCTGGAGACGGACATAGGCTAACTTTTTTTTAAAATAAAGTGTGAAATGAGGGAGACAGAGGGAAGAAAAGGGAAACTTAGCATTGCTATTACAATAAATAATGCGCAAGGGGAAAAACTACAGGTAGCAGGTACCTGCAAATCAGGAAACGGGAACTGTGTTACCCCGAATTTAACGCGAGCGAAGCCGAGGACAGAAGCTAGTACTTATATAAATTATGACAGCAGCACCAGTCGACCTGTACATAACAGAAGTAACAAATAAATTTAATGAATACATTATTTACGTAACCAATTCATTACGAATTCCCATCGTTACATTTTACGCCCTATTTACTAAGTTTAACGTCTCGTTCGTAAAGTTACCGGTAATTAAGTAAAATTACCGGTTTTGTGTACTGTGGGCCTGGCACGAATGCGCTGAGTATTTTTAAAGCGAAACTTTTATTACATCGTCTTAAACTTTTTCGTCTGCGTGTTGCATGTTGCGTGACGGTCGGCCTCGGAGTAGGGACGTCTAAATGTCTATAATGTCAAAAAAAGTTTCACTTTTACCGTGATTTCGTAAAACCACACAATCCTTTTTTTTGTGGAAACAATTGTTTCTCACATAATGTATCTACTTATTTTGACCCTGTGGGAGAATGGAGGTGCAAGGTCAAGGACATGGCTTTGCAGCGCAGTTTGCCTAGGTCTAACGGTAGATTGTGGTAGGCTGAGATTAACCAGAGTAAAGGAATCAATTGATCAACTCGAAGCCTATAGACCTCCTGACCGTTTTCGTCCATGGGAGCCAATCTTCGCGGAGATTGACCATCTGCTCGGGAGATATATGCAGTCTCTGTTCCCTCACTCTCATAACCCAACAGGATGGCAATCCGACACGACCGGAGAGAGATCAGGCGCAGGACCAACGGCTTAACATGCTTTCGAGGCACGGGCTTTTTTTTTCTGGTGGGAAATCATCCAATGACTTCCCCCGCTCTGGGCGGAGCGGGGGGCATGTCAGACTTGTACTGACTAAAACCCACCCATGTTCCTTCTATTGCCCTTTACGTTCCGAGGCCGCGGTATCTCTTTCGAACAACCCGCAACCCCGGCAGGCGGAGGCTCTGGCAAGCCCCTCTGCTTTGCTGACTCTCTTTGAGGCGCGCGTGAAACACGAACGCGCCGTCCACACGGCCTGTCGTCAATCGACTGACGGACGGTGAACTATCCATTGCTCACCGCCCACAGGCCCGCTAAGATAATATGTAACGGAGATCAAGTTAGGACCACTAGTAAAGGGTTGTGCCTTAACGAACATAGTAGGGTTTAAATGGAACAAATTCAACTGCAACACATTCTACCAATCTTTAGTAGTTTTTTAAGTTTGATTTTTGGTTCAGTATGAAAAATCTCGATTAAATCTGTAAAAATGATTGATTGAATGATTTATGGCGCGAATGTTTTTAAATTTCAGTTGTTATCATCTATACTAATACTTAATATTATAAAGCTGAAGAGTTTGTTTGTTTGTTTGAACGCGCTAATCTCAGGGACCAAACCAGTAGGTTGGAATTGGAAAATTCTGTCAGAGTTAGATAGTCCATTTCTTGAGGAAGGCTATAGGCTATATAACATCACGCTACGACTAGTGGCAAATTTTTGTTAGTGAAATTCAAAGTTCAAAAATGCCTAAAGCAAAGGTCAAACATTTATTTTGTTAGTTAATTCATATCTTCTGAACTTCGACAGAACATTTGTTTGACGACACCGTTGGCACTCCAAGCTGCTATTGTAAAATTCCTAATGGATAATTCCAATAACTGTTTTACCGATACGAATCTTTTCGCCGCGCATTCACGCTAGGGCATCTGGCAACACCCACAGTTCATTTTAATTGTGGACTTTAGAATGTAGGTGTAAGTACATTGAGTTTAAGGAAACCATTGTTGTTCCGCTTTAAATAGATTCATCATCTGCCTAGCCTTTTGCCAACTATGTTGGGGTCGGCTTCCAGTCTAACCGGATGCAGCTGAATATCAGTATTTTACATGGAACGACTTCCTAGCTGACCTCCACAACCCAGTTAGTACTGGGTAATACAATACCCCTTGGTAAGACTGGTTGTCAGACTTTCGGAACACTGACTACCTGTAACGACTGTCAAAGATCTACAAATGACAGCCGGGACCAACAGCTTAACGTGCTTTAAATAGATTACGGGTTTAAAATTTAAATCTATTTTTCATACCCCTTAGTGAGAAGAGGACCTGACAAGCGGGTGAAACAGCTGGGCACAGCTAGTTATAAAATATGTGTCATGAACTTACTAATGAAGTCATGGTCAATTACGGTATTACATTCAATAATTATTTAACGACATCTATTAATTAATACAATTTTATTGCATTTTATTAACCTTATTTGTAAGTTATGATGGTGAATAAAATCTATGATTGGTATTATTCTGACCTTACAGTTATTTACTGTTCAAGTAATATTAGTTAGTAATGCCAATAGATGGCGTTGTTAGTTTAGTGCCGATTTCTGAATCTCGGTGTTAAGATTCTCGCCGTTTAACTAGGTCAGAATGTGTTTTGATTTTATGGGGTGAGCAGCAAGCACTGTGATTGATTTTTTATACGCGCTTAATATAATGACCAGTGTTTAATTTAACTACCCGCTCCCAAGTCGACCAAATCGGGTTTTGTTCATTTACAATGAATTCATATCTGGTAAACAAATACAGAGTTTATGTTACCTACTGGTAACTCCACGAAGGAATACATCAAATGAGGTTAAAATGGAACAAATTAAGCCACCAAATGTATTTATTTATTTTAAAAAAAACGTTGCCCCACACTAGGAAATTCTCCTGTATCCCAACAGTCCCAATTTCCACAACATAATGGTAAACCAAAAAATCATCAAAACAATCCTCTAATTTAATTTAATCGCCTGAAATGACTTTTACATGAAATATTTCATTGGAATATTTTTTTTTAAATCAATAAGGACTTTTTTTTAATCGTTGCCCAACACTATGAATTTCTCCTGTATTGTGGGTGCGTTTACAATTTAAACTCACATACACAAACAGCCAGACCAGCACCAACTATCTGTAGGTCATACAATTTTTTTTCCGTGCGGTACGTAGCGCAGCAAACAAATGTTTTATCGAAGTTCAGAACATTTAAGACTTAAATTACAAAAAAAAAATTGACCTTTGCTTTAGGCATTTTTTAATTTTGAATTTCACTATCAAAGATTTGCTATTATATGAAGTATGATAACAATTGAAACTTAAGAACATTTGCGCCATAAATATTTTTTTTACAAATTCAATCGAGGTTTTTCATACTAAACGAAAAATCAAACTAACAAAAGATTGCTAAACTACTAAAGATTGGTAGAATGTGTTGTAGTTTAATTTGTTCCATTTGAATCCTACTATGTCTCTTAAGGCACACAACCCTGTACAAGTGGTCCTAACTCGTACCCCGTTACATATATTCTAACTCTTGCGTCAGAAAGCAGGTTAACCCGTTGGTGCTGTGCCTTATCTGTCTCCGGTCGTGTCGGATTGCCGTCCCATCGGATTATGAGAGTGAGGGTACAAAGAGTGCACTTGTGCCTGCGCACACACTTCTACACTATAAGATACCCCGCGCCAACGGCTAATCTTCGCTGAAATTGGCCGCCGTGGGTGAAAACGGTAAGCAATCCTTACTTCCTTACTAATATTATAAAAGCGAAAGTGAGTTTGTTTGTTTGTTACCTGTTCACGCTTTAATGGCTAAAATGATTTTGATGAATTTTGGTGCAGAGATAGTTGGGAACCAGGAGACGGACATAGGCTCATATTTTTTTGAAAAAAAAATGGGATGTGAAGGAGAAAGAGGGAAGAAAAGGGAAAACTTAGCGTTGCGTTATAAATCAATAAGGCGCAAGGGGAACTGTGTTACCCCGAATTTAACGCGAGCGAAGCCGCGGGCAAAAGCTAGTACTATATAATTATATTCCTCAAACCAACCCAGCCACCGTGGGAGGCGCCCCGGTCGTCGTGAGTAATGGGTAGCTCACCATCCGTATATTGCCGGAGGACCGTATCGACGACGCGTTAGTGTTGCGCGTGCCTCAAAGAGATGTCAGCAAAGCAGAGGGTTCTGACTGGTCTACCGCCTGCCGGGGTTGCGGGTTGTTACAAAGAGCTAGAAACCACGGCCCCGGAACATAAACGGCAAAAGGAAGAACATGGGTGGGTAAGTTTTAGTCAGTAAAAATCGGACACTCCTCCCCACCCCACCCTAGTGTGGGGGAAGTTATTTGCTGATTTCCGATCCGTAAAAAACCATTAAATTAAATCTTATATTAACATTTTATATCACAAACTTATTAACGTAAATTTACCCTAACATCATGTAGGTATGCAAAAATTCATAAAAGTGCGCGTTGTCCGTTCCTCTCCACTTGTTCGACACATGCCCATAGTCCACAGCTGGGCATCGGTATGTGAGCGCACACGCACAGGTCCAGTGCGCACGGTGGCTGTGTGTGTGGTGTGACGTATGGGCCGACAACCCCTGCTGTGCTTGCCGTAGCGACACTCATTAGGGTTGTCTCTATGCCAGTTCGAATATTTTTGCCGGAACTTAAACTCAAAGCATTCATTTTAATTAGACCATTACAGCAGTTTTTAATATCAAGAAACAAGATGATGAAGCTACAGTCCCGGTCACAACGCATAATAACTTGTGAACGTACTGTAGTTACCCTACCTACTTATCTTCTAGTGTGCTAAGGAAAATACATGCTATGTATAATGGGGATTGTTTTTTTAAAGAATATGAGAGACTGAACTTCGAGGACATATACAACCTTATTACTCAGGCATAGAGGTGAATTCGGAAGTACACAAATGTCATACTGCAAGATTGGATTTTTGGGTCTCTAATGACGTGCACTCTTGGCAAACACTTGTGAAATCGTTGTATGAACTCTTTTGGTAAAACAAAATGGCGGCGATAGTCATCATTTTGACCACGGGCCGAAAATGCCAGCGCGATACGATTCATGTACCAAACATTTATAATATTATCAACATAATTATGGCAAATAATTCAAGCATCAATTTAAAAAAAATAATTATAAAAATCTAAAAGTTCAATGTCTGGAAAGGTCAAAATGCCCATAAAAATTTCCAACTTTACAATAAGGTACGTTTATAAAAAAAAAATCTAGATAGAATGAAACCGCTTAAAATGTAACACCCAAAAAACTCGATTTAGACACTGAGCTTCTTCAGGAAATTAGATTTTCAGCTAGATTAAGATCTTTTAAAGACTGTTTCAATAGCCTTGAAGACTGAATTTATAAAAAATTTAGGGTAAAGAAACTGGAAGAAAACATCGCTAAAAACGCCATGTTTTAGAACCAAAAAATAGGTGACGTACGCTAAACACCACTGGGGCCGTGCAGCACGTTTCTACTCATAGAGGTATCCTGTCTCCGAGCAAAAGAAACATTAAATGCGGATTGTGCTAATAGTATTTTAATAAATGACTACCTCATTGGTCTGCTGGTCGCAGTCGAGACTGCTGAGCAAGAGGTTTAGGGTTAGGTAGATTACTTTGGACCTAAACATTTCTGGCAAAATGTGGGTATATTACAGTTTAAAAATCTATCGAACCTTTCTAGGATTACAGGAGCGTTATTATATTATTATTTTAACAAAAATAAACCACAATTACCACAACATTTTCATTAATAAGATTAAACTATATTTGGGACAGCCCTACTAAACTAGCTCATCACACCCCTTGCATGTCATAGCCCCCTGCAGTGTTTGGCAAGTGTGCACACATACATACAACAACACACGCACACAAAATTGACAACCCATAAATTAAAAGAACCTGTTTCACGAGGGTAGTTCTTTGTCACTTAGAACTTCGTATTTTATTTATAGTCTGTGCTTACAAAGTTATTAACAAAAACTCTTATTTCAAAATCGGTCTTTTGACATACAAAATAAGGTTCTCATAAACAGCAAAGATGATTTGGTAAGGATTAGATTATGAACTTCGTAATTTAAACCTTATGATTTATAACACAGAAATTAAAATCGTCTTATTTGAGGGTTTTACTACATTGAACTTATTTTTTTACAAGAAATATCAGAAAAGGTCGGATATAGAGTTCATTAGAAGTAGTTCTACGAAGAATGGCGACACGCTGTGATTTTTAGTAGCTGGAACTTGTCACTGAACAAAGTTATAACTTGATTCTTTGAATTAAAACCTCTTTTATGAAGTGGGATACTTATTTTGGGAATCTCTTGTATCCGGTCGTGTAATAGAGATGGCACGGCTTGACTTCTAGCCACCGACGAAGACTACATTGTATGGTATTGTTCCATCTCCTTGGTATTATGTCCGTGGCAAATCGTTGTATCAAGATCAAAAATCAAAGGTGACCTTTGTTTTTCAAACTAGGCTAGGTTAGGATCAGAACTTTTTGTACGTCTTGACACAAGACAGTATCGGGGAATTAGCTCACGTCTTTTGTTAAAGGCCTAAAAACAAATAGCGTAATGTATGTGGGGGGAAATATATATGTATAGTAAACCACTTGGTAGTGATAATAAGACTCTTTTTTGGACAGAAAAAAAATTGTACATACCTCAAAAGGAAAACCGGAACCCTTATATAACTATGTTGTTCGTCTGTCTGTCTGTCAAGAATCTTTAAATTATAAGAATCTTTAAGTTTGTACGGAACCCTCGGTGCACAAGTCTAACTCGCACTTACCCGGTTTTTAATTTTTTTCTTACCCGGTTTTTTTTTTTGCTGTAAGTGGAGTGTGAGCTCAATTCTGCTGTCAGACTTTTATTTACTAAAACTCATTCATGATCCTTCTTTAGCCTTTTGTGTTTCAGGATGCTGTATTTCTTTAGAACAACGCGCAGCCTACGTGTTCTACTAGCTAGCGCCTGAGGCAATTACATGTTATTCCAGACCATAATCTACCTCTGTGCCGAATTTCATAAAGATCCGTTCAGGCGTTTTGACATGTAATAATAACAAATATCCATACATCCATTCTCACAAACTTTCACATTTATAATAGTAGGATTGGAACCCCGTTCCACCGTAGACCCCAGTAACACCAATGGCAGTCAACAATACTCAGTTATCAAACTTTTTGGAATATAAAATTATCATGTCATTTTAAAACATTATGTAGCGAACTTCAGATTATAAAATAACAATCTGAACAACGAACTAAAAGTCCTCCTAAAAGAGAACTGTATCAATATTTCATTTGAATCCATATTTCTTAACAAGCCAGTTTATCTCGATACGCTCGGGAGTCAGTCGTTAAGCAATCAATCAATCAAATCCTTACTTCCTTACTAATATTATAAAAGCGAAAGTGAGTTTGTTTGTTTGTTTGTTACCTCTTCACGCTTTAATGGCTAAACCGATTTTGATGAATTTTGGTACAGAGATAGTTGGGAACCAGGAGACAGACATAGGCTAACTTTTATTTAAGAAAAAGTGGGATGTGAGGGAGAAAGAGGGAAGATAAGGGAACACTTAGCGTTGCTATTACAAATCAATAAGGCGCAAGGGGAACCGTGTTACCCCGAATTTAACGCGAGCAAAGCTGCGGGCAAAAGCTAGTAATTCCATAAATGTCAACTATTTTCCATAACTCTGCTGTAAACGATCTTGAGGAAATATTACTATAATCAATGACGTGTAGTGGAATGTCATTTGTTTTCCCCGTAACTCGTTTAGTATTAAGGAAGGAAAATTGTAAGAAAATCAGAATAGGCCTGTCATGACAAAAACGTATTATTAACTAGCTTTTGCCCGCGACTTCATACGCGTGGATTAATAGTTCCCGTTCCCGGGGGATTTCCGGGATGAAAACTATCCTATGTCCTTTCTCGGGTCCCAGACTATATCTGTACCAAATTTCATTAAAATCGGTGCGGTGGTTTAGGCGTGAAGAAGAGACAGACAGACAGACAGAGTTACTTTCGCATTTATAATATTAGTTTAGATAGCAGTTTCACAGATGAGCTCGTGGCTAAATAAAAGTAAGTAAGTAAGTTAAGCCGCGTTTGCCTAGGTTGGTCGGTGGATGTGTGAGCACCCGTTACATACCGAGTTTCCTCCGTGCCTCGGAAAGCACGTTAAGCCGTTGGTCCCGGCTGTCATTTGTAGATCTTTGACAGTCGTCACAGGTAGTCAGTGTTTCGGAAGTCTGACAACTATTCTTACCAAGGGGTATCGTTTTACCACTGGTAAAAGCGATACCCCTTGGTAAGACTTAATACTGATTAACTGGGTTGTGGAGGTCAGATAGGCAGTCGCTCCATGTAAAATACTGATATTCAGCTGCATCCGGTTAGACTGGAAGCCGACCCCAACATGGTTGAAAAGGCTAGGTAGTTTCACCCGCTGCTCAGAACTTTATTATAATTGCGTTATGTAATTAGTCTACGAATTTCGAGAAAAGACAAAACTTGTCTTTGAAATTTGCAAAATCCCCTTTTAGTGACACCCAAAGGGATCCATTAACTAGACGTACCAAGCGGTTTCACCCACTGTTCATTATTGTTGTACCGTGATGTTATAAGATCTGCATAGTCCTCATGTAAGTTGACCAAGATTATTTCGTCTGGACTTTAAAAGAGACTATGACCTCTGAGTTTGTTGCAGGAGGCTGAGGAGACTGAGGCTGTTTCTTCTCAGAGTAGTAGGGTACGAAACACCGGCCTCACCTAGTTTAAAAAAAAAATGACGTGTAAAAGTGTTTGTGAAAACCTACTTGCAAAATAAACATCATTTATCCTATGCACAATTTGAAGTCATTCTGGTCAAGGAATTGCGTTCTCCCATAAAATGTTGCCTCCTTCCTTCATCCCATTAACGGTTTAATTTGCAAAATCCTAACAAACCCATCTACGTCCTAAAAGAATCCCTCATGCAAAATTTGATACTCCTAGCACTTGTAGTTTTTGAAATTTCGTGATGAGAGAATTAGTGATTTTCGGTTCTCATAACCGACTTCAAAAGAAGGGAGGTTTCAATTCGTAGGAATCTTTTTGATGTATGTTCACCGATTATACTTGACGCTTGGACCGATTTGCACTTCTTTTTATTGTTTGATAGGGTATACTTTCCAGGTGGTCGTATATCAATTTTATTTATATTGTTTAGGTAGTTTATGAGTTATCTTCTATAATATTTTTTTTTCTCTATGTCTACAGGGTTATTTGTAAAACACCGACAACCTCGCAGGACTGTATTACTATCATCATAAACAACAACTTTTGTTCTATGATTTTTTACAACATTTTATACATTTACCAAAAACAAATCATCAAGATTTCGTTGTCCTATCTAATACATTTCAACTCCGTCCGTTTGCTGTACCTACATACCTACACCTGCCGCGCACTGTCTCCGTAGGTACGTTTGCTTCGCATAGATTTCGTAACATTTAGAGCGTTCAATTTAAATATTTTTGCTTTTGTAAGAAAATCTGATGAACTAAAATATGATAAAATGTTTAAATGTCATAGAACAAAAGTTGTTGATTATGAGGCTGGTAACATAGTCCTGAGAGGGTGCCGGTGTTTTACAAATAACCCTGTATATGGATGATCTGCTAATCTTTTATAGTCACTAGAAAATCAATACTCGATAAAAAATAATGTGACGTATCATTTTTACAAAAAGTTTTTTATTTCAGCATTTTTAGTTATGGTATCATAATTAAAAATGCTGAACTAAAAACTTTTTGTAAAAATAAAATAGACTTCCAAAAAAGAACACAAAAAAATGAGAAATAACTGTACTTCCGGAAGTCGATTGGTTTTATTTTTTACAACAAAAAAATAAATAAATAGATATTTTAACAGCCTATCTATACTAATATTATGAAGCTGAAGAGTTTGTTTGTTTGTTTGTTTGTTTGAACGCGCTAATCTCAGGGACTACTGGTTGGAATTGGAAAATTCTTTTAGTGTTGGATAGTCCATTTCTTGAGGAAGGCTATAGGCTATATAACATCACGCTACGACCAACAGGTGCTGAGCAGCGCGGGTGAAACCGTGGGGAACAGCTAGTATACAAATACAAAGCTCTTCGCTTTCTCCATCCAAACTTCTCTGTTTTCCAGCCAACACTCATATCCTATACCATTTTTTTTAAATCGGAAACCATCATATAATTTCCCCCGGTCTGGGCGGAGCGGAGTGTCACACTTGTACTGACTAAAACCCAACCATGTCCCTTCCATTGCCCTTTATATTTCGGGGCCGCGGTATCTCTTTCAAACAACTCGCAACCCCGGCAGGCGAAGGCCCTGGCAGGCCCCTCTACTTTACTGACATCTCTTTAAGGCGCGCGTGGAACACTAAGGCGCGTCGCTCACACGACATTCGTAAAGAAAATCTCGTTACGACGTGCCTCTTATGTGCCTGGCGCCTCAACTGCACCTCGACTGTTGATCTTGTTGGCAACTCCTATATCCTATACTATGGGACTCAAACTTGACTGACGACATGGCCCCACTCTACAGAGTTTATAAGCGCGACGTTAGTATTGTAAAATATCCTTTAACAATCCAAATCTATTTTCAATTTCGAACAACAGGACCCGGCGACACGGTAGGCCCAGAAGAAGATGGCGTGACGAGCTAGACTTCCACGAAAAGGACTGGGTCACAACAGCAAAAGATAGAAAAAAATAGGAGGAAGGAAGGGAGGCGTTTGCCCTGCAGTGGGACACAAGTGGCTCATAATAAAACCAATAAATAAACTGTATAACAATACCCACCCACGGGAAGTGCCGGTGTGGTCTGTTCCACCATCTGTCCACACGAAGCGTGACGTAAAATACCGACAAACAGCTCACGAACATCGTGACTGCAGCCTCTGAGGGAGCTCCCTCCCACCACGCCTGTTAACTTTCCCCACGAACTGGTATTAGAAGAATAGCTAATCGTTTTGTAACTATTGCTTTAATTGTTGTCTGGTATATTGGTACTGAACTGTATGGCTACGTTTACTGAGTCTGTTTCTATATTAACCAACTTCAAAAAACAAAGAGATTCTCAATTTGACTGTATTTTTTTGTATGTTTGTTACGCGACTTCTCCTAAGAATGTTTGCTGATTTTTTAAATTCTTTTTTATAATCGAAAGGGGTTCCTTGTCAATTTTATTTATATTGCTTGGGTAATTTATAACTTATCTTCTAAGATACATATGATAAATAATACTTACTTGGGAAGATATTTTGTAAGATACCATCATTCACATTATTAATAATTTAATCAAAAATACTATCGGCCACATTTTGATAGGCAACCTGGTAAATATAAATTCTCCAAATCGAAAATGAGGTCGATGGGTACACTGATTCTGCAGCCGGATCTCGTACTATCATAGCATAACTAAAAAGGCTGAAAAATAAACTTTTTGCCAAAAAAAGAAACTGAAAAGATGGAAGTTGGTGACTATAGATTTTTTTTCAGATTATTTGGTCGGTTAGTACCTACCTTTCTAAGATTTCGTGATTTCTCAATAACGATATTATACTAGACTAATATGACAAGACATGCATATGCCTCTGTCGGGGTTGCGGGTTATTCGAATTCGGGTGATTTTAAGGAACATAGATGGGTTTTATTCTGTACAAGTTTGACACGCCCCCGCTCCGGTTAAATAGGGGGCTGTTTTTGACGACTTCTCTTCCGAAAAAAATGCATAATGTATGTAATATGCATATGATACTGATTAGCATTACTCCAGCTAAAAAACAGCCTACCAATTGTTTTTTTACTAACAACACCTATACAGAACAAAGTAGGTATATAACAAATTAATATGCGCCATGAATATTCACGAGCCACTGGCCGTACATTAGCATATAATTGCGTTTGTCACAATTATTTCAAAACAATGACGGTAAGTCTAATAAAATTCTGACCAATTTATTGTGTTCGTTTGTCTGTTGTATATTGTTCGTGTGCATTATTGTCACCGTGTGTATTCTTACTGTGTACTATCGTCACCAAAAAATTATTTGACTACCTTTGGACTACGGTTGTTGCTCCCGTCCGCTATTAATATTAAAAATAAAGGTTTTTTTTAACCGACTTCAAAAAAAGGAGGAGGTTCTCAATTCGACTGTATGTTTATTTTTTTTTATTTTTTTGTGTTTGTTACCTCATAACTCAAGTCTGAGTGAACCGATTTTGATGATTCTTTTTTTACTCGAAAGCTGGTGGTAGTCGTTTGGTCCCATAAAAAAAATATCAAGATCCGACGAGTAGTTTTTGAGTTATCTTTAATAATACGTATTAGATAGTCCCACAAAAACGCCCTGCCCTTCGCCACTTCCTAGTGTTTTAGCTGGGAAGAAGAAGTGGCGGAACAAACTCCCCAGCAACACATCTGTCTGTCAGGTTAGAAGAACCAGATTTTATACAATTCCGATTATCACAATAAATTATAAAGAAAAAAAATAAGAAATAATTCATTCATTGTCACTTGTCAGCTAGCAAACACCAATTATATATAAAAATAAAATTACCCAAGTCTAAATAATAAATTCACTAGTCTAACGGGTGTGCCCGCTTACATGTGCAGTGAAGAAGTGTCAGGTGATAAACTAGGACCATAGTGCAAAAGAAATAAGCTAAGCATAAAAATGATTTACCAAAAACAGTAACAAAAAAAAAAAATATTCAGTCAATGCTCGAGGTCACTAGTTAACCACATGTCAATAAATAAAAACACACAAAATGAAACATGTAAATAAAGAAAAAAAAAAGAAAAAATATAAAATTACATGACAAAGACATGTAACATATCAATAAGCTAATTTGGCGAAAGAACATGAAGAGAAAAAAATAATAATAATAATCGTCTTGAGTTCAACACAGTGACCAACTATGCTTATCGTCTAAATAGTCGTTAATTGAATAGTATGCTTTTAAACAAAGGTTAGATTTTACTTTAGCTTTAAATGCATTAAATGGCAAATCTAGCAAAGAAGAAGGTAGCTTGTTATAAAAAGTTATACCAAGCCCTACAAATGAATTATGAACTTTATGAAGCCGGTGGAAGGGAGCACGTAGTTTATGCTTATTTCTAGTGTTAATGTTGTGAATATCACTGTTTTTACTATATAGATGAATATTTTGCTTAATATATAAAATGTTGGCCAAGATGAATTGAGAAGCCACAGTGAGAATACCAATCTCTTTAAAAAAATCTCTCAGGGATAAAATTACACGGTGTATTCAAATTATGTCAGCAGATATCTGATCAAAAAAATAATCTTTTAAAAGCGGTGCCCCACTCTAGGAATTTCTTCTGTATCGTATCGTGTAATTTACAAACATTTAAACTCACATAAGTACCTACATATACAGCCAGATCTGAAGACAACTATTTGTAGGCCATACAAATATTTGTTCCGTATGGGAACCGAACGCGCGACACGCAGCGATGATGTCAATAACTCAGCCACTGCGCACACCGTGCTGATAAAATCTAGCATTCACATCTGTTGATATAATCATTTGTGTCCGTATGTAGTTTGTTTCACACAAAACAATATGTTTCTCATAAAAGTTCATAGCATTAGAGTTCATGCATATCAAACACCAATAACCATTGGAGAAATACAGTTCAATTTAATATATAAAATTCTCGTGTCACAGTTTTCGTTCCCATACTCCTCCGAAACGGCTGGACCGATTTAAACGAAATTTTGTGTACATATCGGGTAGGTCTGAGAATCGGTCAACATCTATTTTTCATAACCCTAAATGAGCAGGGGGTGAAACCGCTGGGCACAGCTAGTAGGTTCCTAAAATTTTATGGAGCTGACTCATAAAGGCTTCGGAATTCACGTATACCGAAAAAAATACAAGTTTCACCAATTCAAAACTGTCAAGTTTGATCGGCATACAATTTTTTGTTACAACTAGAGAGCCCCACGAAGTTTTTTTTTTTTCTAAAGAAACACGTAAAAAGACTTCGTGTATCGTGCGATACAGATTTTACGAAGAAAAAACTGTTTGAAAAAAAAGTCAAGGTAAAAAGAGTGGACGGCCCCCCGGCCCCGCTTGCCTTGAGTTGCGACGCAAACGGAAGAAATTTCACGAGATATCCACACTTAGAGATGGAAGTTTGATTGTCGTCTTACTAAGGAGTATGTTGATCTCGAGTTGTGATTCTGGCACCGACGATTCCGTACACACTTGCGAAATAAACGGCCATATCTTTTGACTGCGTAGATTTAGAAGGATAATTTTTTACCAGCTCCAAGATACCACAGACTTGAGTATATGATTTTAACTTAAACTCAATACCTAAACGCGTTCCCGAGATAAAGGGTCTGACAGAAAGACGACAGACTAACAACAAAGTCCTATAAGGACACCGTTTTTGGAACGAAGTTCCTTATCGCGCGTTGTGAAAGGGCGCTAGACGGAAACAATTCTTACGAAAAGTTGTCACGACACTTTTTGCTATAGTAAGCTATTGTAAGCTGTGCGGCGTCGCATGTTTCTCTGTCTGTCTCTCTCTCTCTCTAATAGAAAACAAGCCAGATATTTTCATTTCTATAGGAACTTCGTTCCATCCGGGTGTCCCTTGACACCCCTATTTTTTTTTTCCTTTTGACGTGCGGAACTCTAAAAAGGAAATTATATATAGCTTTTAGCTAGAATATTTCATTATCTAGTCTAGGTATTGTACCCAAATGATTAGCTTTTACTGAACTCAGAGTTAATACCTACTTCTTCTATTATGACTTTGGCTTCCATTGTAGTCTACGAGGAAAATGTGGGAATGTTAAAAAAGTGAATTAACTTGATAGTCATCATATTAGAATCCTTCATTACAATTCGTGTCTAGTTTCAGCTTGGCACTGTTTGTACTGTAGCCGTTAATCTAGGCGTTAATTCAGGTTTTAAGAACAACCAGATTTCCCAAGGGAATTCGTATTACACGGTACTGTGGAAACTAAGAGGAAATGCATATTTTGGTTCATAGTTTCAGCAAAACATGTCACATTCTTTCTACGCCATTCCAATCTTGTTCTAATATTTATTTAAACGTGTTTTTTTCGAACGTCACGTCATAGCAAACCAGCCTGAAGTCAGGTTAGAATAATGGTATACAACCTCTACAGTACCAACTGGATGGTGGAGGTCAGACAGGCGGTCGCCCCTTGTAAAATACTGGTATTCAGCTACATCTGGTTAGACTGGAAGCCGATCCCAATATCGTTGGAAAAAGTCTGCGTAGTTGATGATGACTGTTTGTATTGTAATGTTATAGTGATTACTACGTTTATTTATCGTCTTTTTGAGTACAGTAGGCCTACCATGACGTCTTAAAGCAGAACTTAATCCACCGAGGGAAAGAGATGGTGCTAGACACCCTGTATAGCTCTGTCTCTCATAGTAGGGTAGCTGTTCTACTATTCTTTATTTAAACTAAGTTGTCGTTCTTTTGTTTTCATAGTTATGTTTGTGTTTTTTTTTCGACAAATCGATTTGTCACCTTATTATTTATACTTAGACATTTGGTCATCATTTACTATAAGAATAAATTTCAATTTTCAATTCGCACCCAAAATATTTTTCATTGAAAAGTTATCTTCCTCTATTAAAGAGTTTTTAGAGGATTAAAACATAAGATAAAACTCCGTCCGATCTATGTTTTATTCTATTTTGTTTATGAAACGGTTTTATCTAGCATTTTTGCCATTAATTTGTACACCTTGCAAGGCAAAAAATAATGTCACAACACAAAATTTATAATAATTATCTTTGTTTAACAAATAAATAACTTTGACTTTGGCTATTCCTCTTGTTACTATGTCCAGAATCGCTATTTTCGTTAATTTTCATTAAAAATCCTAAGTTTATACTGTAGAGGCTTTATCTCCCCGTTCCAATCTCGTGTACAGCACAGAATCCGGTATCGTTGCATGCCGTCGCACACGGCTTGCCGCTGTCGTGTCGCTCCGCCACGTTATCATCTACACCCCTGCTAACTAAATCTATTCTTTACTCCTCTAAAATAAGAGTGTGAGATACTGTACCGACAATTTTGTGCACCGTCGCTGTCCCGCCATTTTACTTCATCTTCTTTGTTATTCGATATTCTGCTTTATTGTATCTTTATAAGGTTTATGTCGGTTGCAAATATAATTTTGCAGTTGTTGCTTTTGCATTTGCTCTATATTGCCTCCAATACGGCCGTTAGTACGTCGTAATAGGGACGTAAACAACAGCATTGATATTTAGGCAGAGTAAGTAGCTGTAGATGTATTTTTATTTACATGCAAGGGATTTCGGTCTGTATGTTTATTAAGATAAGGTTTATGTATTTTGAATGAGTTGGTTCGTTATGTGAATAGCCACTTACCTGAGTTTTTACCGAGACACCCGTGCATTGTCTATTGGATACATTCTTATGCATGTCTCGTGAGTTAGCGTGTTGATAATTTCATATTAATATATTCAATCATTTACTAAATTATAGTTTATTTTGTCCTAAGTATAGGGGTCACTTTGTACTGTTTGGGTCTGCTTCTATTTTTGTCTCTTTCTCAGTGATGTTTGACTAGGATACAAATTCTGAGACCAGTGAGCAACATGAAAAAATGTGACCTCTGATCAAGAGTTTGCCCACTTCCAAAATCATTTACAATTGCGGACGCGAGAATGATACTGAGCTATGCATCTTTGTTTTGTTTCAAGTAGGTATTTCTTGTTTCACAACACTATGTCTTAATTTTTTAAGTTTTTTTTTCAATGTCATTTTAACTTTTTTGTTTGCTTTCTTTGCTTCTCTTTGTTTCTTCCATAATCATGAGCTGTACGATAGGCGGTACATGCATTGCTAAAAAGACGGTAAGATCCAAATTGCATTGGAGCGAACAATAACAGTACCAGGAAAACATAACCATACCATACATTTCTACAAAATTCTCGCTTCAGTGGGCTCTACACCCGTTCTTTCCCGCTTACACGCTCCGTTCAAAAGAACATGCTGCCCTAGTACCCCTAGCTTAACATCTGGCGTTTACTCAATAAAACACAACGTTCAAATGCCCAGGAAAACAGAAGTTTATCAAATAGTTAACATTCTTACAAGACCCAGGTGTGCGAAATTTTATTTCAATACATACTAATACTATGAATGCGAAATTAAGTCTGTACGTCCGTCTTCCCTGACTGGATTCCTCAAATACAAGGCACCCACAGGAGAGTTCGGTTGAGCAGTTAACGACCTCTTTCATAGGTTGACCAGCAAGATGCCATTAAATATAAATAAATAAATATAAATAAAATAAATATCTTGGGACAACTCACACACGGCTATCTGATCCCAAGATAAGCAGAGCTTGTGTTATGGTAACCAGACCACTGATATACATACTTATATAATTTATAAATACATACATATTATAGATAAATCACACCCAGACACAGAACAAACAATCATGCTCATCACACAAATGACACTCATCACACATGCTAACCACTAGACCGACAGGCCCGTCAAAAAATAGAAAGAAGCATGTCCATCTGTTACTTACGTTTTCACGCCTTAACGGCTTTGCGGATTTCGATGGAATTTGTCATACAGCTAGACCATGACCTGGATTAGAACATAGAGATACTGTTCATCCTTATAGAACGTTCTTGTGGAATGGTATCCAGTTAAGGCTGCGTAGAACGCATTCAAAAGACATCAAAGCTACGCACGATACTCCTCATCAAATGCTTGGCTTGCATTTTGTAATGTGTTCATGTTTTTTGTTTTTATGACCATGTTCGTAGTAAAATAACGTTAACAGTAAAGTTTACAGAATTTTGAACACAACAGAGACGCTAACATGAGCGCGCGATTTAAACGTAGGTAATATAGGTAAATACGTCGAGTTTGTAATCAAAAATACAATTGCCTAACATTTTAATTTGCGTTGCATTTAAAAATAATCAGTATCATTTATAGATCTATTAGAATAATAATTAAAAAAAACCTTACTTTAATGTTATAAAATCGCAAGTGAGTTTGTTTGTTTGTTACGTCTTCGCGCCTAAATGGCCTAAAAGATTTTGATGATTTTTGGTACAGAGATAGTTAGGTCATAGGCTAAAAAAAGTGAGAAAAAGGGGAGAAAGACGGAAGAAAAGGGGAGAGAAAGATATGTTTTTTTCGATCATCACGCGGGTTACAGTTAGCGTTAGCTCAAAGTAACTACTTATGCCACGCGAACGAAGTCACGGGGCTAGTAACAAATAAATACACGTTAAATACATGGTTTGAGTCATGGTGGGAGCAAGTGAATACAATATATATTGCGGGGGACTGGTGCTTAAACTAGGATTAAAAAGAGATGTCAACAAAGCTGAGGGGCCTTCTAGGGCCTCCGCATGCCGGGGGTTGCGAGTTTTTCGACAGAGATACTGCGGCCTCGGAACGTAAAGGGCAATAGAAGGAACATGGGTGGACTTTTTTTTCAAATTTCCCATCCTAAAAATAAGACCTGTATTTCAGGACACCAGTTCTCCGCCCTTTTGGGTATATGACATTCAAATGGTTTGGTAGACAGTGGTCGCAAATCATTTATATAAAGTTCTAAACCTATTAAGTGTTAGTATGGTTAGTACAATGTGGGTATGAAAGCAAACGAAGCATTGAATGTGTACCTATTTGTTTAGTGATTGAGAATAACCAGTTTAAAAATAGTTTTTTTTTTAATGTAAAAAAACCAATTAAATTCAATATAATTAAGTTTACATAATTTTAATAAATTAATTCAATTAGTAGCCTCTGTGTTATTCTGATATGTAGGCTATATTATTGTGAAGTTTCATCATAATCCATTCTGTAGTTTTGTGGTAAAGAGCAACTAACATACTTACATACCTCACAAACTTTAGCTTTTATAATATTACTAGGTTTTGCCCGTGGCTTCGCTCGTGTTAAATTCGGGGTAACACAGTTCCACTTTCCTGATTTGCAGGTACCTGCTACCTGTAATTTTTGCCCTTGCGCCTTATTTATCGTAATAGCAAAGCTAAGTTTTCCCTTTTCTTCCTTCTTTCTCCCTCATGTCTCATTTTTTAAAGTGAAACTTTTAACGTCTCAAACTTTTCCGTCTGTGTGTTGCATGTCGCGTGATGGTCGGCTGCGGAGTAGGGACGTCTAAATGTCTATAATTTGAAAAAAGTTTTACTTTTACCGTGGTTTTATAAAACCACACAATCCTTTTTTTTAAATTAGCATATCTCCAGGGTCCCAACTATCTCTGTACCAAAATTCAGCAAAATCGGTTTAGCCTCCTTCACTTTTATAATATTATACTAGCTGTTCCACGCGGTTTCACCCACGCTGCTCAGCACCTGTTGGTCGTAGCGTGATGTTGACTATCCAACACTAAAAGAATTTTCCAATTCCAACCAGTAGTCCCTGAGATTAGCGCGTTCATACAAACAAACAAACTCTTCAGCTTTATAATATAAAAATATATATAAGTATAGATGAAGGATAATAGGACAATGTTTGCGTTACGTTTACACCACGCACACGTGCTAGTATCTCTGGGTACACATGTCTTAAGTCACGTAAGTCGGGGTAATTCTGGGAGTCCCCAGATATAGCGTTAGCGATCTATTTTTCCTATTGTTTCTATCAAATGCACCTATTACATCGTTGCTCTAATTTTCCTCAAACATTCCAACAAAACTACTTACCTAGCCATGGAAGCTCTTTTAAAGCGAACAGAATTGTCGTAAACTTTTCGATAGGTTATGTCTAATCTCGTTCTTTTCGGTAGCTTATGTCATTCATAACATTTCTGACGTTTAAATCTTTGTTTCCAGCTCTCTAGTTGAACTATTTTACCTTGTTTGCTGGTTTTTTCATGACTTTTACAACTAGGTAGGTGGGTACGTAGGTCACTAAGGATTTTGGCTATGTATTTGGATTTTATAAATTAAACCGTTAAAGGGATGAAGGCCTTGGCCGGAACTACTTCAAAGACGAACGGCAGAATTCGTACAACATACCTTTTTTGTTGTTTTGTGATAGAATTTGTACCACTTATTAGGGCACCTAAACCATTCATTTTCATGTGACGTTAGTATTTTTAGCAGCCCGGATTAATTAATAATGTCTATTAAAACATATAAGTAATTAAATGTGTAAGATTGTATGCAATAAATAATTATTGCATACAATCTTAATTATTAACTATTTAATTATAGGAATTATTTTCGCCATCAATGTTTTTTTTGTATTGGCAATTTTTTGCATGAGTATTCTTTTACGAAATTAACAGACTTATAACGTCACGGTACAACAATAAAGAGCTAAGTTCATATATACAAAATAAACTAGCTGTGACCAGCGGTTTCACCCAGGGTATGAAAAAAGAAGATGTTGGCCGATTCTCAGACCTACTCGATATGCAAACAGAATTTCTTACAAATCGGTCCGGTAATCGTTGGTTTGCTTACAAACACCACGACACGATAGTTTTATATATTAGATGATCACGTCTAATAATAGTGAAAAAATATCACTTGTCTAAAGTACTCGAGTAATGATTCAAATATTTTTTCGAACACTAAAATACTCGGATACCAAAAAATACTCGACTCGACATCACTACAACGTACTTACTGGTCATAGTCATGATTCAAACGAGTATGAAGGATGAATACTAATTCCCAGCGATTGTATCGCTTCGTAAGCGATGGAAACGGTGCAAACCTGGCGTGTACAATGTCATGCCTGGTTACCGCCTGTCAGGTTATTGCCACCGATTATGTAAAAAGAATTATGTGGTTAGTTATACATAGTTAGGTGATATGTTAGATAGATCGTATTAGAGATCAAGAAGCTTGCGTCGAAAGATCGTTGATAAAAGTTGACCATACATCGAATACTGCATTCGATTCGTTTTCAATCTTCGTAAGTATGACCATGTATCTGCACATCGGTCGCTCTTGAAATGGTTACCCATCAGACAGCGGCGAGCGTTGAGGGCTTTGACCACCTTGTTTTCTCTGCTCGATAAACCCACATCTCCTAATTATCTTACTTCTCATTTTAAATATTTATGCGCTGCGCACAGCAAGCACCTTCGGTCCTCCAATAATCGTCTTCTACGATGCCCTACTCATCGCTCTGGTTTCCTTAAGTATTCCTTCTCTGTCCAGGCGGTTTTCCTGTGGAATGAGCTCCCTCTGAATATCAGAATGGCTACTAGTCGGTTTACATTTAAGGTAAAAGCTCGCGAACACTTACGTAAGAAGTTGGCTGACTCTTCTCAAAATTAAAAAGTTGTCAGTAGTTCATCATTTTTAGTAGTCCGCCTTTGTACAATGTTTTTGTGCATGAAGTTTTAATAAATAAATAAATAAATAATTTGGGCGATGTCAGTAAAATTATGACTTTTAAAACCAGTAAGTACATTGATGTTGGTGATTAAGAATGGCTTCCTAGTGGAGTCTTTGAGCGGGCAAATTAGGACTATATTCTTGTATTAGGTTTCCCACCTGTCAAAGCGATGTTAGTGGAGCAACATTAAATAAATTTTCTATAGCAGATAACTTTTAAATTACCCAAACAATATAAATATAATTCATATGGAACCCTTTCGAAAACATACCCTGTCAATTAAAAAAGAATTTTTAAAATCGGCTTACTAATCGCCCACTAATCGAAATAGCCTAACAAAAATACAAAAAAAAAACAATTGAGTACCACCACCTCTTTTTTGAACTGGCGACATGGTTGGCGCAGTGGCTGAGCGATCGACTGCTGCTCTGCGTGTCGCGGTTTCGATCCCCGCACGAACCAAATATTTGTACGGCGAAACGTAACAAATGTTTGTAAACGCACCCACGATACAGGAGAAATTCATAGTGTGGGGTAAAGTTAAAAAAAAAGAATTTACCTCACCAAAGTATGATGAACCTATACAAATAATATGTACATATTATTATACCTATTCAAGACCAAATATATGGTCGTTTTGAACGTAGTAAATAATTGCGAGACTCGCGGTTCAGAGTAGGATATAATTTAATTTAATGTATTACCAAACGCATAAGTCGTCGTCTAACGTCTTATGACCCAAAGCCACCGTTACCAAAACTTCATTAGCAAAAGTACCCTTTAATAGCCCACAGCTGGGACGTAGGTATTTTTAGGGTTCCGTAGTCAACTAGGAACCCTTATAGTTTCGCCATGTCTGTCTGTCCGTCCGTCCGTCCGTCCGTCCGTCCGTCCTCGCTTAATCTCTGTAACCGTTAGCACTAGAAAGCTGAAATTTGGTACCAATATGTATATCAATCACGCCGACAAAGTGCTAAAATAAAAATTGGAAAAATATGTTTTATTAGGGTAGCCACCCTATATGTGAAGTGGGAAGTGTTTTTTTTTTTAATTTCAACCCTAATGTGTGATATATTGTTGGAAAGGTATTTAAAAATGAATAGGGGTTTACTAAGATCATTTTTTGATAATGTCAATAATTTCGGAAATAATCGCTCCAAAAGTTAAAAACAATGTGTCCCCCCCCCTCTAACTTTTGAACCATAAGTTTAGAAAATATGAAAAAAATCTGAAAGGTAGAACTTTATAAGGACTTTCTATGAAAATTATTTTGAACTTGATTGACATAACAGTTAGTGTACAAAAAAAAAGTTGTACAAAATAATTTGTGGACTAAGTTTGTAGTATAATCGATGCAAGCATTTTTTTAACTTCGTTTACATTATTTATTATCCTAAACGTATCTTTTTTCAAATTAAAAAAGAATTATTTAAATCGGTTCTCGCAATCCAAAATTACCACCAAAACTACGGAACCCTACACTGAGCGTGGCCCGACACGCTCTTGGCCGGTTTCTTGTTGACATAGAATGGGTTGAAATTCGCGACGCGGGGCCAGATTGACCGACACTTGGTACTGTCAACAAAAAAGTATAAATACACCCATTCTTTACATAAAATCCTGTACACAATATGACTATTCCAAAAATTACGCTTCTCCTTTACAATAAATTTTGTTTCTAAATTAATTTATAAAACCAAGATGCTTAGCAAAAATCTGATGCTGCAATGCAGTGCTATTGATTGATAAGAGTAAATAAACGCTTCAATAGCTACCGAACGCTGCAAGCAAAAATAGTCCTAACGGTAATCAGATCAAGTTTCTTGTGATAATGGTACTTATACAAAATACATCAGCAAACGATTTGATGGCACGGTTGGCCCAGTGGCTGAGTGATCGACTGCTGCGCTGCTTGTCGCGGGTTCGATACCCGCACGGAACAAATATTTGTATGACCTGCAGATTATTGTTTCGGGTCTGGCTGTTTGTGAATGTGAGTTTGAATGTTTGTAAACGCACCCACGATACAGGAGAAATCCCTAGTGTGGGGCAACGTTTTAATTTAAAAAAGAATTTAAAAAAACACTAAAGCTATGTACCAAAAAATGAAACGCACATCAAATCTACATATTATATTTAGAAGTCACAAAAAAATGGCTGCCCTGTATAACATTACAAGGCAGAGTGCTCTCAATTAGGTTAATGTCAGAACGAACGAGATGGTTCACACCTGTGCCTTCGTTCTATTTATAATTAACACTACGAATATACATTTAAAACGTGTGAAATAATAGCAACGTTCCGCTTCACCTGTGCATAGAGTTTTTATGAATCTGAGGGAGAGAGTACCATAGTCCGTACGGTATTGTATGTACAGTTGGAACGAAGTTCCTTATCGAGCGTCGCGAAAGAAAAAAATAATACCAAAAGTTGTAACGACACTTTTGTAAGACCAAATGGTGTAACGACACTTTTGTGTAAGACCAAAAGGTGTAACGACACTTTAGTGTAAGACCAAAAGTTGTAAGGACACTTTTTGCTATAGTTGTAAGCCGTGCGGCGTGCGCGTGTTTCTCTCTCTCTCTCATAGCTTTCTATTTTCAAGGCAAAATTATCAACTGTATGATACAGTGGTCCTTTGGTTCTTGTATTTAATTTGTATACGATTGTTTGTGTGGTCTTGGGTGTGAAAATTCGGTGTGTTTTCTAATTTGCTTAATTAAGGGTGCTCCATAACGTTGATCTTGTAGCCAAGTCTACTTGTACACAGTTTTCAGAAGAGCGAAGTACGACCAGGATCTGCTCAGAATCTGGAAAGATAAGATATGTGTTGATAATCCTTACTCCTTACTTTACTTATATATATATTATATTATATTTTATATATGTATAGGTAATATTATAAAAGCGAAAGTGAGTTTGTTTGTTCACTAGCTTTCGCCCGCGGCTTCGCCCGCGTTAAATTTGGGGTAACACAGTTCCCCTTGCGCCTTATTGATTTGTAATAGCAACGCTAAGTTCTCCCTTTTCTTTCCTCTTTCTCCCTCACATCCCACTTTTTTCAAAAAATATTATATCCGTCTCCTGGTTCCCAACTATCTCTGTACCAAAATTCATCAAATTCGGTGTAGCCATTAAAGCGTGAAGAGGTAACAAACAAACAAACTCACTTTCGCTTTTATAATATTAGTAAGGATACTAAGGAAGTAAGGATAGACGATAACTCATATCCTACCCAAGCATATACAATAAATAAAATTGATTTGGGACCGCATCAGAAGTATCAACAAAAAAATTATTATGAAAATCGGTTCACAGTTTGCTGAGTAATTGGTGAACAAGCATGAAACACAAAAAATACAGTTAAACACAGAACCTCCTCCATTTTTGAAGTCGGTTAAAACTAACCCGCTTACCGTAGTGAATCCGCGTAGGTTGAGGACGGCAAACTTCCACGCTGTGAAGCGGCAAGCCTTCTGAGATCTGGAGCCAAGATTCATGGTTATTTGTTAGGTTTTGTAGAACCATTTTTTTTTTAAATAACTTTTCCCCACACTAGGAATTTCTCCTGTATCATGGGTGCGTTTAAAAACACTTAAACTCACATACACAAACAGCCAGACCCGAAACAACTACCTGTAAGTCACACAAACATTTGTTCCGTGCGGGGATCGAACCCGAGACACGCAGCGCAGCAGTCGATCGCTCAGCCGCTGCACTAATCGTGCCAAACGATTTATAAATGTAAGGGTTGTACGATGTTTGTGAAATTATCAACTTTATAATTTATAAACTAGCTGGCGCCCACGGCTGCGATCACCTGATATTGAAAAATAAGTAGCCTATGTGTTATATGCTATAATCTACCTCTGTGCTAAATTTCATCAAGATCCGTTCAGCTGTGAAAGAGAAACAAACATCCATTCATCCATCTATCCATCCTCACAAACATTCACATTTATAATATTAGTAAGAATTAGAACAGTAGGATAATAATAAAAAATAAAATCTAAGCATCAGAACTAGCAGTAGGTATTTTGTTACAAACTGAAATTGAATCTAAATCCCTGAAACCGTAAAGGATTGTTTTATTTTTAATAACAAAACTTCAGAAAATGCAGTTAAAATGTTCCAGTTCGTTAAAGTTATAAAGCTAAGATGTTGTAAGGTTTTAACGCTAGCTTTAAAATAAACATTTCCGATGCTTGAATTTACCTTGAAAACCATAAATTTAATTATTAAAAAAAAAAAAAACATACAGTCGAATTGAGAACCTCCTCCTCTTTTTGAAGTCGGTTAAAAACCGACTAAGAGCCAGTCAGACTCGCGCAGCCAGGGTTCCGTACAAACTTGCGTAGGTTTTTTTTTTGACTTCGTAGAACCAAAGGGTTGATTTTTTTACAGCTCCAAGGGACTATAAACTTGACTTTATATGATGTTAATTTCATTTCGATACATCCACGCGTTTTCGAGGTAACGGGACTTGACAGACGGACAAAGGGTTCCATTTTTAGGGTTCCGTACCTCAAAAGGAAAAAACGGAACCCTTATAGGATCACTTTGTTGTCCGTCTGTCCGTCCGTCTGTCAAGACCCTTTTTCTCAGGAACGCGTGGAGGTATGAAGCTGAAATTTATATCAATTACTCAGGTCTACTGTCCCTTGAAGCTGTGAAAAAATCTAACTTCTAAGCCAACGCAATCAAAAGATACAGCCGTTTATGCCGCAAATTTTCGACACTTGCAAGGGAATCAAAACCTACAGGGTGCTTCCCGTGAACTCAGAATCTTGAAATTTGGTACGAAGCAACGTCTTATAGCATAGATAAAGGAAAAATTACGAAAACCATAAATTTTTAGTTACATCACATAATATATATTTTTTTAATAATTTTAAACTTACTACCCATTTCCTCATAAACGCGTAGAGGTATTAAATTGAAATTCATACCAAATACTCAGGTCTATAATACCTTTAAGCTGTAACAAAATCAAACTTCTATGTCAACGCAATCAAAAGAAACAGCAATTTAAGCTGCATATTTTGAAACTCGCAAGTACTCGCAAGGGAATCAAAACCTAAAGGGTACTTCCAGTCGACCTAGAATCTTGAAATTTGGCATGAAGCAACGTTTTATAGCACACATAAAGGAAAAATTCCGAAAACCTTAAATTTTTAGTTACATTACAAAATATTTATTTATTTTTTATTTAATAAATATAAACTTATTACTTTTTTCCTCATGAACGCGTAGAGCTATCAAGTTGAAATTCATATCAAATACTTAGATCTAATTGCCTTTAACCCGTGAAAAAAAAAATTCTAAGTCAACGCAAAAACGCAAAAGTACAACCATTGATACCGCATATTTTGAAACTCGCAACTACACGCAAGGGAATTAAAACCTAAAGACCACTTCCCGTTGACATAGAATCTCAAAATTTGGTAAGAAGCAATAGCTTACAGCACAGGTAACAGAAAAATTCAGAAAAGCTTAAAATTTTAAGTAGTTATACCACCAAAAAAATTGTGATTGTAAACATAATTGTAGTTACAGCAATGACCGCGAGTTATTATACTATGTATGGGGAGGGCAACATTTTTCAAACGGCAAAGACGACCTCACTCATCGTCCCTTGCAGGTTTGTACGGAACCCTCGGTGCGCGAGTCCGACTCGCACTTGGCCGGTTTTATTCCTTAAGAGATACGGATCCCTAAAAATTTATAATGTTATTGTCTATGTCAGTTTAAAGACTCATAAATAAACATCATCATCATTTTCTTGCCCTTGTCCCATTCTATTTGGGGTCGGCGCAACACGTTTTCTTCTTCTATTCTCCCCTATCAGAAGTCACGGCATCATTTACTTCTTTCTCCTTCATGTCATTCCTTACACAATCCAGCAATCTTTTCTTTGGCCTTCCTCTCGCTCTCCGTCCTTTAAAATTCGGATCCATCACTCTTTTAGTCACATGTGTTCCGTCCCTCTTCAATACATGTCCATCATACCAAAACAAACGACTACCTTTCATTATTTATAAACACATTAAATTCATAAACACATACCCAAAATATAACCACGTTTGACATATCGATAGATTTTTTGGAACGAAGTTCCTTATCGCTCGTTGTGAAAGGGGGCTAGACGGAAAAGATTCTTACGAAAAGTTGTCACGACACTTTTTGCTATAGTAAGCTATTGTAAGCTGTGCGGCGTCGCATGTTTCTCTGTCTGTCTGTCTGTCCCTCTCTCTCTTATAGAAAGCAAGCCAGATATTTTCATTTCTATAGGAACTTCGTTCCATCCGGGTGTCCCTTGACACCTCTAAATTTTTTCTTGACAAGCAACACCGTGAACTAACTAAAGTGGTTATGCAAAAAACCCATACCTCATCATGACAAGTAGTATGGTCTTCTTGGAGTCTTCATCAGCATCGTACCATGGACAATTGTACATGAAGTCGTTTATTTCCACACTCTGAAACATCCAGAACACAGTCATGATTCAGGCAACATAAACGGAATTATTGTCGGGAACGCAGAACTGACTGCCTCGTTTGTCCGGGGTCATACTACTAAGCCGTGTCGACGTGTTCGTGTTCCACGAGCGCCTCAAAGAGATGTCAGCAAAGCAAAGGGACTCGCCTGTAGTGCATGTATAGTATAGTGCACGGTTCTAGTTGGTCGATGCCTATGGAGAAGAAGCGGCAAGAAACTCCACGGTCTGTGTTTTATAATATACTAGCTCGTTAAATTCGGTGTAAGACAGTACCTGCAGTTTTTGCCGTTGCGCCTCATTGATTTCTAATAGCAACGCTAAGTTTTCCCTTTTCTTCCCTCTTCCTCCCTCAAATACCACATTTTCTTTAAAAAAAATAGCCTACGTCTGTCTCCTGGTTCCCAATTCATCAAAATCGGTTTAGCCATGAAAGCGTAAAGAGGTAACAAACCAACTCACTTTCGCTTTTATAATATTAGTAAGGATAGTAAGGATGCGGTTGACATAACTATAGGATAAGTGTCAAAGATAAATACTTACCGATTTCATAAGTAAATCCCCGAAGTAGCAGAGCATTGATATTTGTGATAGACTCATCAGAAGGAAAGTGATGAACGCGAACATAATGGTCATCTGAACTGCGACCTGTACCATCATAAAATAAACCATCGATATCTTAGAAAAACATTAACTAAATAACCGACTTCCAGAAAACATTTTAAATAGCGAAAAATGAAATAACATCCGAAAGTCATTGTCAAAAAAGTAAAAACAAAAGTCACAAACTTCCGGAAGTTAAGTTATTTCCCACTTTTAGTTTTTATTTTTAAATCGAGTCCAACGCAGTTTGGGATTAAGATCTTTTTCATCTTATGTTATTCATTACCATGTACTAAATCTCTTAGTCACTGCCCTAACCCAATTGGTTGCTACACTGCGTTCTAATTTCAAAACGTTTCATTCATTGATTGACATAACCTCTTCTATTACTATCATCGTTAAGACTGAGACTGCTACTCCTTGCACAAGGCATCACCGAAATCCAGAAATTGACACTGAGTCTTCCAGAGTCAGTTGCGGACGACCTACGTGGACTGAGAAGATTGATCTGCTTCTGGAAAGAGGTGGGTTTGCTGCCGTGGCATACGGCATACGTACAGTGGTCCAAATTGAAAGACTAAGTTCAGAAACTGGACTCCCGCAGACACGGGGAGAAGCGGTAGAAGACTATCATTGTCACTTTACCAACACAGCTTTGAGTCTCTCTTAGCCTATACCCTTTTTGGAGTTTATTGGAGTTTACTCCTTAAGAATCGATTTTCATATATAAGACGCCCGGTATGAGAAAAATCCGAGGGGTAAAACCTACAAAAGTAACGAAAATGTGTCACGTTTTTGGTGCGCACCTTTAGTGCGCAACTTTCTAATTTGGTTGTGAGTGTATTAAGACGTACATATGGTAGGTATGCTGTATAGGCGATACCTATATACTATATGTTATTGGGCTTGTTTGTTTCTATCAGTGTCGATGTATTTATATTGCAATTTTTTTTCATTAATTTGTGAATTTACCCTTTCATTCATATGAAAGGGTAAATTCACAAATTAATGAAAAAAAATTTTAACGCAAAAAGAGTTTATTCAACTGAAAAAAGATTAATATCATTATTAATCTTTTTTCAGTTGAATAAACTCTTTTTGCGTATGGTTAGATACTCGTACTTAAGGAGTAAACTCCAGTCGTGCGTTGGAGCTGACACACACACTTTTTTTTAATTTGTGTGGATTAATAGATCATACTTACTAATAATTTTACAAAGTATTATCCATCATCCTGAACTGAATGAAGTTGAGTTGTTTCATCACATCACTCATACAACTTTATATTCTAAACACACAAACGATAACTTTAACACAGGTGTTCTAAAGTAAACTAATGACAATAATTAATATGAAATATTTACCGTTATATTAAAGGCACTGAGGCAAATTAGTATCGAGCTCGTCACAATGTGAAATAGCGATGACTTGGAATATAGAATCTCTGATTGGTCCACGAGGCTGAAAAAGGAGAAGGGTAGAAATGTCGGCTTAGAAAGTAACAATACTGCTCAACATCATTTATATTCCGTTTTAGGTAATATATTTTATGTAGAAGATAATATGATACATATGTGTTGCATAAATGAGGATAAAAGACCAAAATGATAAAGGCGAAAGTTTGTATGTTTGAACTCCTTCACCCTCAAACGTCTGAATCAATATGGATTGATTTGGTATGTAGATAGCTTATATCATTTTCATTCGGATGGTAAATCATCAAATAACTCCCCTCGCAGAGCGGGAAGAGTGACACAATTTTACTGATCATATCCCACCCATGTTCCTTCTTTTGCCCCTTATGTCCCGGAGTCACGGTATCTCTTCCGAACAACCCGCAATCCTGGCAGACAGTGGCCCTGACTGGCCCCTCTGCTTTGCTGACATTTCTTTGACACACACGTGGAACACTAACGCGCCGTCGACACGACCTGTCGTCACTAAACGGAGGGATGGTGAGCTACCTATTGCTCACCGTTCACAGCCCTACGTGTACGGCGGCCGGTAATCGTCTCGCGGCGTCCGCCACCCGAAGCGTCTCCCCCCCTTCAGCTGGGTTAGTTTGAGGTTTTCTTTCTCAAATTTCCGGCCACCTCTTCGCTAGCATGACTGCTACGCAGAAGGAGGTAACCGTTGCCCATAATCTCTCGGCCGAACCACAGACTGAACAAGGAGGTCTACTCTAATTCTACGTAAAACGAAATTGCGGCCGAAACTTCAAACGTTTTCTGCCACGGTTTCATTTCATTTCATTCATTTCGAAATTTCGGACGTCCGAAGTTTATTTGACATTAAAATTTTCTAAACCTACCTTAATTCACGCAAAATGATATAGAGTAGGGTTACAAACGTAACTACTTTTGACTTTCGTTCGTTAACAAAGTTACGTTTCGGAGAAAGAGAGTAGACCCCCAGGACCGGTCGCGAGGGTAACCGCGAGGATCGTTTTGGAAAAATCATACCTACTTTTTAGTCTACGCAGTCAAAAGATATGGCCGTTTATGTCGCAAGTTTGTTCAAAGCTGGTGTGCAAGTCCAACTTTTGTTGTTGTAAATAATAAATTTGTACATACTAATATTATAAGGTAGATTGTTACAATAAATATATGTTAAACCTATTAATCAGTCTTTTAATGACAATCTGTTCTACTAACAGTAAAATCAAACATATTTATCTATGATTTTCCTTGCAATAGTCATACTTCGTAGCGAATAATTCTCAGAATATAATTGCCATTGCAGTTACTTAAAACCCCATAAAAGCCGTAATTATGAGGTTTTATGATATTTTCTCAGTATACCCATTATGTGCTAGTAAACGCATTGGCTAAGTAAGCTGCTTTTATTTTGTTTTGACTAGCTCTTACACAAACTCACGTATAGTTTCTTTTGAGGTAAATGGATATTATAAAAGGCTATCTGGTATCTTCTTGCGTATTCCTTTTGCTTTTATTTTGTTTTGACTAGCTCTTACATGGTACACAAACTCACGTATAGTTTCTATTGACGTGGATGGATAGTATAGGCCACCTGGTATGACCCTTGCATACTCCTTTTGTTTTCGTTTTGTTTTGACTAGCTCTAATATCCAAAAACACACATATAGTGTATATTGAGGTGGATTGATAGTATAGAAGCCATCGAGTTTGATCCTAGCATACTCATTCATTTCTTCCCTAATTTACAATCAGAATATTCGCATTATTTCTGCTGAAAAAGGTTTCAATAGTTTACTAAGTAAAATACTTAAAGGCAATCTGCTTTCATTGGTATAATTATAGACGACATATATATATATATATATAAAACGCATATCCTAGATTGCGGTTGACCTGAAATGCTGCATGTTTAGGTTGCTTAAAAATGCATGGTAAGCTACGTGACGTCACGTTTGTTTTAAATCAAATGTAACGGACTATCAAAGATAGCGGACGCATTCCCATGATACGGTTATCACATGTAAGGGTTTGCTGAGAAATATATAGGAAATACTAATACGACATCACTCTTAAGCCTGTTTTTTTAACTATAACATTGTATTATATATTGTGGGGAAAGTTTTTCGGATGAAAGTGTATAGATATTAGAGAAGAGGATGACCAAAGAAAAGATGGCGGGACTGTTTTTTTTTAACTGTTTGAAGGAAGAAATAGCAAAAAAAGGAGGTGTCTCATAAGATAACGAGTAATAGTAAGGAAGAGGAAGACGTGCAGGGCAGAATAATAATACTATCATCGTACTAACAGAAAAAAATAATTTCGTCTAGGCTTCAGGCTGGCTTATCGAAAAGGACCACTTGACTCAATGACGTAAGTACCAGTTAGGCGATATGAATTATTATTCGTCACACACACTGCCTAGACAAGGGACGTTCTAGCAAAGTTTATTTATTTATTCAAATCACAGCGAGTTTGCAATTAACTTTACGTTTAATGTTTAGCCACTGCATGAATAAGTTACAGGCATGCACATCTAGGTTATTAGGTAACGAACAACTTTCGCGTTTATGACATTGTCAAGGTTGAATGCGATGTGAAAATGACACGGATTGTTGTAGAAAACAATCATGAAATTGGGTGGTTACTTAGTGATTGTTGCCCACAATTGTTGACAAAAGAAGTTGTATTAGGGCGTGGGATGGTGGGAGTGTTACCTCCACCCGGGAGTCTGCAGTCCCGGGTGGAGACTGTCTGTCTGACTGGAGGACTAGTGCTGACTCGCAGGTCAAGCGAAAGACTCATTAGATCTCACTGCCCCAAAACCCAAGTGTGTGGGTATGCCAGGTTGCCGGTGCCACTCTAGTATTTCTCCTGTATCGTCGGTGCGTTTACAACCATTTAAACTCACATAAACAAACAGCCAGACCCGGAACAGGTATCGATAGGCTATACAAATATTTGTTCCGTGCTGGGAACCCGCGATACGCAGAGCAGCAGTGGATAGCCCAGCCACTGCGCCAACCGTGTTGTCAAATATACGATTCGTTAGTAAACACAAGATACCATTCGTTTTTGGGTTACGAATGGCGGACGGTTAAATGTGTTCCTATAAGCTTTTGCACTGATCTGTAGGCCTACCATGACATGTTAAAGCAGAACTTATTACACTGAGGAAAAGAGATGGCGCTAGACACCCTGTATAGCTTTGTCTCTTTTCCTCAGTGGAATAAGTTCTGCTATAAGACATCATCGTAGGGTAGCTGATCTGAGATCTCTATTTCACGATGTTTTCCTTTTTCAACGCAACTGATTATTATCCAATACGGACATGAATCCGAAAGATCAGAAGTGCGTGTCACTTAGACTGAAGGTCGCTTTTTGTTGGCCACTATTGGCAAAACATGGACGCTCACAAAATCTATGAACTCAATACCAAGCAAGTCTGAACGTCGTGAAACCGACCAGCATTATATGTATACCTACTTTTAGCAAATAAATGATTTCTATTTCTGAGTGGTCAGTTTATGTGTACGCATGTTTGACAAATAAATGATCTTTCTTACTTTCTTTCACAATTCAAGCAAAATTCCTGCATTTAGGTATTTTTATCTTCATGATTATTAAAGTACTAGCTTTTGCCCGCGGCTTCGCTCGCGTTAAATTCGGGGTAACACAGTTCTCCTTGCGCTTTATTGATTTGTTATAACAACGCTAAGTTTTCTCTTTTCTTCCCTCTTTCTCCCTCACATCCCACTTTTTCTTTTTTTTCCTGGTTCCCTAAAATCTCTGTACCAAAATTCATCAAAATCGGTTAAGCCATTTAGGCGTGACGAAGTAACAAACAAACTCACTTTCGCTTTTATAATATTAGTAAGGATACTTACTTGATAAGCTCTTGATGTCTGACCACAGCTTCAGCCAGGTTCTTCCGAGTTTCATCCTTCGAGGTTGACACAATGTTCTCAAACCGGAGGCCCAGTAAATGGAAGTGCATGTTTAGGTAAACACAGAGGGCGTAGAAGAGAGTGTCACATCCAAACACGTTGAATATTACTATGGCCGCTGAAAGTTTATTTAAAACTTATTTTATCCATTACTAGCTTTCGCCCGCGGCTTCGCTCGCGTATAATTCGGTATAAAACACCAAACAGACCTGCAGTTTTTGCTCTTGCGCCTGATTGATTTGTAATAACAACGCTAAGTTTTCCCTTTTCTTCCCTCTTTTCTTTCTCCCTCACATCCCACTTTTTTTAAAATAAAAAGCGTCAAGACAAACAAACAACTAAACTCACTTTCGCTTTTATAATATTAGTAAGGATTCAGTTGCAGCAGAAGGAGATAGCGGGACGAACTGGATGCCTTGCTTGATAATCGGAAACAAGTAGCATAGAATCGTTTCCTTTGAAAGTAATGGAAGTAGAACTATGCACAACAGTGGGACAATATAGGCTTTTACGAGTAATCCTTACTATCCTTACTAATATTATAAAAGCGAAAGTGAATTTGTTTATTGGTTACGTCTTCACGCCTAAATGGCCAAACCGATTTTGATGAATTTTGGTACAGAGATAGTTCGGACCCTGGAGACGGACATAATTTCTTTCCTCATTTCTTTTTTTTAAGTAAGAAATGAGAGAAAGAGGGAAGAAAAGGGAAAACTTAGCTTTGCTATTACAATAAATAAGGCGCAAGGGCAAAACTACAGGTAGCAGGTACCAGCGAATCAGGAAAGGAGAACTGTGTTACCCCGAAATAAACGCGAGCGAAGCCGCGGGCAAAAGCTAGCAAAATATAAATCTGTCTAGTTTCTGTATGTTTGACCAAATTACGTCCTAAACTTCTAAATTTCATTTACTGTAATCAGTTCATTTGAATGAGTTCAGGTTTATTGCCAACTGGGCAAAACTCTGTAGACTCCATTGGTGCTACCAAAAACCCTAATAACACTTTGCTTAACTTTGGAATCGAACCCTCGAAGCAGTCACGCTTGCGACTTACAGCAGCAATTTTGAAAATGTTACGGGTATTCTCTATTTCAATAAAACATGACGTAGTAACGAGAAGTTAACATAAATCCCCGTATTACTTAGTTCTCGGAAAAGATCTAGAAATACAAACTTCCAAAAAAACACTAAAAAGACGGAAAATAAATAACTTCCAGAAGTCGGTCACTTTTATTTGATTCATAGATGTTTTGCCACTCACTTACAGAATTAATTTTTATTCCGTCTTTCTTGTGTTTTTTTGAAAGTCGGTTTTTCAAAATCTTTAGAAGTCAGGCACATTATAAGAAAAAAATATATAATAATTATAGATAATACATCAATTACCCAAGCAATACAAATAAAATTCTTATGAGACCGCTTCGACCCTTTCTTTGTTAAAAGTAATTTTGAAAATCACCCCACAATCGACGGAGAAATCGCGTAAAAAATATACAAAAAAAATTGATGAATTGACAACCTCCTTCTTTTTTTTTAAGTCGGTTAAAAAGCATTCAACACGGTGAATGCAAGGTTTCGCATTTAAATGGAAATTGTAATCCATACATACGTAAGTAGCAACGTGCGGCCAATACATAAATAGGTACTAGAAGCTGATTTATTATGTCTATGAGTTGAATCATCTCACTTCTTTTATTCTTCATCCAAAGACTTTACTTCCATTGTGTTAACCTTTTGAACGCTAAAGCATAGACGCACGCGCGTGCCTTCTACGTCAAAAAACTCATTTTACCTACGTTTTTGTTACATATTTGTGTTGTTGGCGTCCAGGCACGCGCTTGCTTGTTACATATAAGTGACTATGGCGTTCAAGAGTTTAATAAGTAGCGTTATAATGATGATGTTATAGTCAATTATGATACAGGGAATTTAATTTTAATATCCTAACCAAAGACTTGAATCTTTAAACGTCTAAAGAATCTTAGAAAAATGATATTAACTTACTCGCCCAAACTTGATGAAAGTAAATCAGCTGCCACAATGAAGACTTGTAAACATCGAAATGGTACTTCACAACGTAAGGGTACGTCACCACGAACTCGCCATTTTTGTGGTAATTAAACCACGATATTAAAATAGGCGTAAAGCAGAAAGAGATAAAGACAAGTATATAAATACTCATAAGTAATATTTGGACGAATTTTAACATCTTCATTGATTTCTTCATAATCCCGCGTTCAATGCCGCCATTGTCATCAAACATTGGGTGTATTTCTTTCAACTTCTGGACTACCTTTTCCAGAATTCCTTTATTCGAGTAAACGAACCAAGATTTTATTGTGCCCAGTACACTCATTGTTATGCATGGTGATATTAAAGACAGTTCTGTGAAGGCCTTGCTGTTCCGTATGCCGTCTACAATCCAGTATGTTTCGCCGAATATAACGGTGTATAAGGCGAAGAAGTTACAGTAATATAAATGGTGGTTTATGAAGTTATCTATGGTTTTATTCGTTTGGTCCTGCGACGTTTTAATTCCAGAAATTAGGAGCGCGTACTTTGTTAGTTTTAACGTCTTTTCGAATTCTTTTTCAGACATGGTATTGACTTTTATTTCACGTATTTTTTCAGTTTCTTCTAGTTTTTTTTTTTTTTTTTACTAAAAGTTTATTAAGTGTTTTAAATTGTGTTAGTTCTTCAACGTACTGGCTTAGAATAAACTTTTTGATAGAACCAGCATCGTGTAAAAAAACTTTTTACGAAATCTCTTTGAATTTAAAATATAGGTATCCCATGTCGATAATTATGAATGAATAATAAACTAAGAGCGTCAAATTAGTAGTTCTCTGTTTAATCTTTTAATTAATGAGTGTCTACTTATTTGCCCCTTTTTTTGTTTGTGTGGTCTGTAATTTATTCCCCTATTTTTTAAATACCTTTCCTATTTCTTAGTAGAGGAAAATACGTTACATTAGAGGAAAATTTATAACTTTGTGGTCCGATGCCTTATAATTACGGAAATTTCTGGGAAGAAGAAACAAGCTAAAAATAAACATAGTCAGAAACATCGTAAGAACAGCCAAGTGCGAGTCGAACTTGCGCACCGAGGATTCCGTACAAACTTGCTACATAAACCGTCATATCTATTGACTGCACAGATTTCGAGGGTTGGTTCACAGACTACAGAAAGTTTTAATTTTAATTTAAAATAAGGGTTCCGTTTTTTGCTTTTGAGATACGGAACCCTTTTAGGATAACTTCGACTGTCTGTCTGTCTGTGTGTAAAGACTCTTAATCTCGAGAACGAGTAAAGATATCGAGTTGAAAATTAAACCATATACTCAAGTTTATAGTCCCTTAAATTTGTAGAAAAACCATATCTCTAAGTCCACACAGTGCAAAGATGTCGCAAATCTGTAAAGAACTCGTGCCTAAGTCTGATTCGCCCTTGGCTTTTTTATTTTGTGGAACATAACCCTAAAATGGGCCTTTGGTTTTTTGGATCGTACATTAAGGTAGATATCACTATTAATCATCATTCCTACAACTAGTTCACTAAGCATTTGCCTTTTGTTTCCAATGACTCAAACGCATAATAAAAGCAAATTAACATAACTGTTACATTACATAATTACACATTGGTAATTAAGTTTCATTAAGTGTTGGAACGCCAGACATTTCTTCGTGGAAACAGCGACATTTGTTTTCTACTATGTTTGTTAAATTGTGATTTGTAGACCTTTGACAAAACTCAAACTGGCACTTTTGAATATTAAGAAACAAAATGTTAAAGCGACTGTCCCGGCCACAAGGCTGTGAAACTTGTGAAAGCACTGTAGTTGCCCATTCCAAAGCGTAGATGTCTATGGAGAAGAATGGGCAAGAAAAGACAATCTTTATTCAGGGGCACGAAACTCTGGCAACCAGTCTTACCAAGGGGTATCGTAATATTCAGTACTATCTGGGTTGTAAAGGTCAGATAGGCAGTCGCTCCATGTAAAATACTGGTATTTAGCTGCATTTGGTTAGACTGGAATCCAACCCCAACATATTTAGTAAACCGGGAGCAGATGATAATGGTTGTTAAATTGCGTATTCGTAATTGTGTTTGTAGCATATTCTGAAGCCACTTCCACAATACAGCGAAAAACATTTACAAGCCGTTAAAATTACCGATACAATCAGTCCCAAGCCTGAATACTGGCTATAGAATTCGCAGACCGTTCCACTTTCAAAAACAAAAAAAAACTGTCCCTAATTAAATACACAATAATTCTCTCCATTTTCTGAACAAACGTCGGACTATTATGATCGATAGCCCACAATAACCATAATAATCTCCGTTTCCAAAAACTTGGCACTTTTGATCCGCCGTCAGAAAGTTACCGGCGGAAAAAAAATCCTAGTTTCATACTTTTGTCGGTGTTTTATTTGCTTGTCTGGCCGAAACGTTGGAAAAAATAGCCGGCACTAACAAAAGAGCTTGGTTTTATCCGTTCGGGGGACGGGATTCATGAATATGTAAGCCGGCTTCACCGTTATAACTACCTGCGATTGGACGCCCAAGGAAACTTTGTTTGAGTTAAACTAAGTTTAGTGTTTGTCTTCTGTCATTTAAATTAATGGAATTTCTATTTTGGTTGTAGTTTTGAATTAGGAACAAGAAAGATCATGGTCGTTGAGTATTGTTTTTTTTTTTGCAACAGATCTCTGTAGTGATTTTTAGTGGAAAGGAGGTTTGATTACGTTTTTGGATTGTAGCGTCCTGTTCGCTACCACACGCAAGCAATATTGAACACCATATAACGGTGATTATTGGAATATGATACAAGGTTTAAACGGACTCATTAATGACAAAACCATTAACCAAGCATCAATACATCCAGGGTGGCGGGTTGTTCGAAAAACTGGCCCCGGAACGTAAAAGGCAATAGAAGGAACATGGGTGGGTTTTAGTTCGCCCAGAGCCAAACCTGCCAAGTGCGAGACACACTCGCGCACGAAGGGTTTCGCACCATTATCTATTAAAAAGGAAATAAAAAACAAGTTTGTTGTATAGGAACCCCCTTATTATTCTGTTTCTAAGATTCTATTTTATTCTGCTTTTTAGTATTTATTATTATAGCGCGGCAACAGAAATACATCATCTGTGCGAATTTCAACTGTCTAAATATCACGGTTCATGAGATACAGCCTTGTGCCAGACAGACGGACACCGGAGTTTTAGTAGCACCGTTTTACCTTTTGCTTATGGAACCCTAATAGAAATAAAATAACCTTTATCATTCTCTTTATTCATTCAATATACTTACAAATACATTTTTAAATTTTTCTTTAAAAAATAATAGAAAAAACATTTAAAAATATAAAAGTAGGTCTCCGCCGGTATCGGAAGCAGGGTCCAAGCTACCGGTGGTTAGGGCTCCAGAGACAGGAACCTCCTCACAATGCGGGCCGTATCGAGGAGTACTGCCTTCTGAATCAGGCCCTTAATCCAACCGCCTAAGGAGAGCTTCGAGAGATTAACCTTTATCATTACTATTATTTACTAAAGATTGCATCGTAAAGAATTGTGTGTTATTGTTTTTCTGAGTAAGCTTTTATGAACTCTTTATTTAGATAAATGTGTTGTTTATAGTATTGATTAAACAATCATCAATCAAGCAATCAAAGTGGCTAATGAAAATAAATGTTCTCAAATATCATCCTTCAAGTTATACATAAACTAGCTGTGCCCAGCGGTTTCACTCGCTGCCCGGGCTAGGGCTACGAAAAATAGACGTTGGCCGATTTTCAGACCTACTCGATATGTACCTACACAAAATTTCGTTTAAATCGGTCCAGCCGTTTCGGAGGAGTATGGGAACGAAAACTGTGACACGAGAATTTTATATATTAGAAGATAGTATTTCTAAAACACATAAACTCAGTCTTTTTAGGGTTATGTAACTCAAAAGAAAAAGACGGAACCCTTGTAAGATCACTTTGTTGTTCGTGCGTCTGTCTGTCAGTCAAAACTATTAATTTAATAAAAAAATATATATATTCCAGGCTGTGATCTGTGTAGTGGAGCTGCGAAATAAACCCTCTAAGTCTACGCAGTTTTTTTATGAATGAACGGCATCTCGCAGTTTAACCAAGGAGGTTGTCGTCTGCTTAACCGGGCGAAAGTGTACACTGTCATAAGATATGGCTTTTATATCCATTTGTACGGTACCCGCGGTGCTCGAGTCCGACTCACACTAAAGGGTCTTAGCAGACAGACAGACAACCCCTTCCTGATTCCCCTTTCCTGATTTGCAAGTACCTGCTACTTGTAGTTTTTGCCCTAGCGCCTAATTAATTGTAATAACATGTTATTCCCTCTTTTTCCCTCATTTCTTAAAAAAAGTTTTATCTCTGTACCAAAATTCATCAAAATCGGTTTAGCCATGTAGGCGTGAAGACGTAACAAACAAACAAACACACTTTCGCTTTTATAATATTAGTAAGGAAGTAAGGATAGTAAGGATAAAGAATAGTAAGAATATTGTGTCTGTATTAAGTATAATGTATAGAATGCACCGTTGAATGAGGTTACTCGACAACATCTTCCAGGTAAAAAGACAGTACCTAAGTTAAGTCCAAATAGGACTGTCGAAAAAAAAACAAAAAACACCAACCAGTTCTCTGTATACCTGTTGTGAACAATATTTTTTCAATGACCAGTTCTACTGTGTGTAAGCGGAGGGGCCGCGGTAACCTGATTATTTTGGCAGGTGACGTCATCGGTCACCGTAACCCGCCCACCGCGACATTCTTGCATTAAAACTGTCCACTTTAGATATACGAGCAATATGTAGAGAAAATATAACGTTATCATTGTATTTTGTTGCTTGGTATAAATAAGGTCGGGGTCATCACACGCCTATTATTATACGGATGGTTTTTTTTTTGTTGGGGTGGAACCATATAATGACTCTCACCGCTCTGGGGGGGCATGTCAGACTTTTACTGACTAAAACCCACCCATATTCCTTCTATTGCCCTTTAAATTTCAGAGCCGCAGTATCTCTTTCGAACAACCCGCAACCCCGGCAGGATACCGATACATTGCGTAGAAGTGCGTAGAATTGTACAGGCGCCAGCAGGTCAAGCTACCCGAAACTGACAATTTTTCCCAATGAACCTTGAACCTAATACTTAAGAAATAAAGTCGAAAATCTATCAAAGTCTGATAGATTGTAGTAGCTTGATGTGCAGGCGTCTGTACCTGGTATGTTCAAGTCCCATGTTATAACAGACCTATTATTGTACTAGCCACAAACTCAAACTCAAAACTCAAAGCATTTATTTCAATTAGACCATTTCTTTTTTTACCGGATGGGAAATCATCAAATAACTTGCCCCTACGTGGAGTGGGGAGTGTTAGACTTGTACTGACTAAAACCCACCTATATTTATTCTATTGCCCTTTACGTTCCGGGGCCGCGGTATCTCTTTCGAACAACCCGCAACCGTCAATAACTATTACCTTTTTTTTTTAAATGTCAGGAAAACAGAAAAAGATGCTTCAACAGTCCCGGTCACAAGACATAATAAGTGGCTAGTTAGGATGACTGAAGATTGGGACTTTTTGAAGGTCAAAACAGTCCCATAAAATGCCCTGCCATTTACAGTGGGTACCTACCAGTGAATCATTGGATTTGGGCTGTGAAATCAACCCTCGGTGCGCAAGTCTGACTCGCTTTTTGACCAGTTTTTTGGTTTTTTTCTCCGGAATCTCAAATTATATTTTTTCTGGTGTCATCGAAGCAATGCCAAAAATCCAGAAACTATACAGTAACTGTAAGTCTTCCTAACGATATGCTATTAAACCGACCATTTTTCTCTATACAAGACCTTAACCAACTAGCAGTGAGTCAGTATTGCCACACAGCATTAGGGAATGTTGCGAAATAAAGTATCTACTGCGCTGAGATCATTATCACAAGTAGGCGAAACCAGTCTGCTACGGGCAGTGGGCAGAAACGCAACTTTTTAATTGCCAAAGAATAAATTATGCCCGCTTATGACTCCCTGGTACAAACCGCGACGTAACGGCATATATAAGTTTGTATTTCAAGCTATGCAAGAAATGTAGTATATAAATGAATTTTAAAATAAAGAAGCTAAAATGTGGCGGAGTTTAAGAATTTTTTGCATTGAGTCTACGTGTTTGGAATTGTTTGCATTTTTATACACCCAGACTAGGCAGTTTGATATACGTTATTGAATCGTTCAAAATGGCTGTGTGAAGCTAAAGAATTTCTCCACAGAAACATTAAATTCAAGAAAACACGAACCTAATTAAATACTCCATTACAATAATCGAGTACTTAAGCGTATTTGATTGAAATAATGTTGAATTTCAAGATATCCAACAAATTCTTGTTCTTTTCTAAAGAACCGTGAAGATTTGAGTTTAAGTATTGACTTTGCCAGCCACGAATATACTAGTTGTTTACTCAGTAACATTGGGAAGAGTCGTGAAGATTACTTTTGGCATGAATGTGGTAATTATAACATAATTGCACAGTGTGGTCGGCTGCCGAAGGATCAGTAGAGGCAATTATAGATTTAATGCCAATTGTTCGATCAATCGATTACTTTATGACTGAAATAGCTTTTGCCCGCGTCTTCGCTCGCATTAAATTCGGGGTAACACAGTTCCCCTTTCCTGATTTGCAGGTACCTGCTATCTGTTGTTTTTGTCCATGAGCCTTATTTATCAAAGCTGAGTTTTCACTTTTCATCCCTCATTCTGAGTTTTCTTTAAAAAAATTGCCTACGTCCGCCTCCAAGGTCCCAACTATTTCTGTACCAAAATATATAAAAATCGGTTAAGCCATTTAGGCGTGAAGACGAAACAAACAAACTCACTTTCGCTTTTATAATATTAAGTAAGGGTATTTACTCATTTATCTCACACCGAGATGGACAGAAACCAGGCTAGCAGCAGCAGGGCCATCCAAAGCGCGTTGGGTTGACGATATCGTCGAAATCGCGGGAAACAGATGGATGAGAGACGCTCAGTCAGAGAATAATCGGGGACAGCAGTAGGTGATTTATTCGGGGCTGAAATAATTACGATGGTACGAGTAGATAGGTCCACAGAGACACTTCTGCTTTGTTAATGTGATTGCAACTAATCTGCGAAGAGTGGTGATAACTTACCGTCAAGTTAGCTGTCGGCTTGTTTGCCTTCCAAATACAAAAATAAACTGAAATTCACGTAATATAGTAATATCATCATCATCATTGTATTCCTGCGTTTGTCCCATGTTGCTTGAGATTGACACAACGCATTCCTATGTTTTTATCTCTCCTCTCCTGTCAACTGTCACAATATTATTTACTCCTACTGCTACCCTACCATGACACCATGACGTCTTAAAGCAGAACTTATTTCGCTGAGGGAAAGAGACAGAGCTATACAAGGTGTCTAGCATCATCTCTTTTCCTCAGTGGAATAGTTAGTTCTGCTTTAAGACGTCATGGTAGATTTTCCCAGTCTTAACAGCGAGTGTCGGAGCACCCAGTAGCTGTTTTATGGCAGTTAGGCCATCGCTCCGTGATATCCAGCAGCATTTGTTGAGGCCGAAAAATCTGTCTGTTAAGATATGGCTTTTTTGTGGATGGGAACTCATGAAATAACTTTCCCCTCCCTGGGCGGAGCCTTTTACTGACAGTCTAAAGCTCACCCATTTTCCTTCTTTTGCCCTTTATGTTCTGGGGCAGCGGTATCTCTTTTGAACAACCCGCCCCTCTGCTTTGCTGCGTGGAACACTAACGCACCGTCAACAATACCTAATATACATATTACACCTAGATCTGCGTGCGAGATAGAACCAGATGCAAGTGCGTTTAATGAACTTTAATTCTCGTAATTGCAGAGTCTGGGTGAGATCATTGTGCATCAACAATTGTTGCTAGTTCAACTAATGTCACGTGGCGAGTCCACTGACCTCGGAATATATTCGCATGTCATATTGCGATGAATGGAGATGACAATTTATTTGAATTGCCAGTTAATTCATCACTAATATCGCTTGCAGATGATATTCCATTAGATCTTGCCTACATAGGCTTTTAACACTCCTTTGGTTTTATTTTGTGTCTGTGGTTTAAAATCTGAAAAGATTCTTAATCGATGGAATAAGAATCTTTATAATTAGGACAAACAAGTTGTTGTTTTCCATAATTAAGTATTTAAATGTAAATAAATCAATGTAATCTATCAATATTATCCTCAGCCTGTTTCATATATACTTTAATAACTCATATGTCTGCAAATTTAAAAAAAAAATTAGGTGGGACACTTTAAGTTTTAACAAGGTCTATTCGAATGCAGGAAATTGCTCAAATCGATTTGAGTTAACCATTACGCTTTTTGCTAGCGCACGTGTTTGACCAGTATATTAGAAACTTGTGGATAAATATAAACCTTATGAAATCCTAGCTTAAGATTCTATATCTGTTATGTGTAGAATTGTTTAAACTCTTTCACAGTATCGGCAGCATCATGGCCATCCTGTAATGTTCCATCTACCAGGACATAGGCTTCTTCTCTGTGAAAGGGAGGGGCCTAAATTCACCACGTGGTTCCCGTTAAATTTGTGGTTCTATATTATTACATGTCTTGAAATCTTTGTTTCTACGTTCCTCCTTTTCTTGTACTGTATGTTAGCTAAACCTATAGTTACATCAATTATTATGAGTATTACTCAACAAAAATAACCTAATGAGGTCAGAATTCGACAGAGTTACAGCCCAGTGGGCCGTATCAATGATAATCTCAAAGAAACATTAGAAGTGCCACTGATTGCGAACAGACTTCTTTCGACGTCACGTCATCCATCAGTGGTGTGGTGTCAAGGTCCGCCATTGTTGCCGCCTCCGTCGCTTATTTAATTTCTATTGCTTTAAACTTTTTGTTTGTGGTTTCATTCATGAGTAGTATTACCAACATTTGGCAAAGTTACGCTTTTGATGGTATCTTGTGTATGAGCGTTTTCAATGGAGTTACTTTTGCAAAATTTTATGTTATTGAATTCACAAGATTTCAGAAATAGAACAAATTTGGAGCTATTATTTAACTCAAAAGGCTTACTATAGTAATAAAGAATATCTAGATGACGATACAAGCTAAGTGGATAACCGAGGTAAAAATTATTTGCATTATGTCTTAGTTAATCTGTGACTAATTAATATGGATAATTAGTTTCCTATTAATCAACAAATAAATGTATTTTTATATATGTCAATGTTAAATTAGCATTCATTAGAAGTAAAAAGTTTTCGATGTCCATAGTCAGGATGGATCTAAATAACATATAAGTAGGTACGATTCATTGATATCCAAAGACGTCATTATCAAACACTGTTCCTATCGATACTATATCGCTATCGTTAAAATCTTTAGTATTATCTTTACATAGATTATAATTATTATCAGCTATTTCAAGTTCAATAATTTGTTCGTCTTGACTTTCCTCATAAGCTCTACTAGCTAATGCATCACCTACAAAGTGCTAATTCTTAACTATCAAACGTAAAGTATCTTCAAATCTTGTTTGCTCTGTAGCAAATATATTATTTGTTATAATTCATCAAAACTTCATTGCTTTAACTACTTATATACAGATATTATCTTATAGCCGTGCCATGCGTTGCAATGCAATTTTTCTTCTTCAATCTTTCTTCCTTTCTATCTACCTACCCTACCTACACAAAATCCTATACTGCCTTTAGCTTATTTTTTCTCGCCGTATAAACCATACTTAGACTTCAACGAGGCGTTGTTGAGTTATGCGCTCACCAACACATTTTGTGATTCATTTTTATATTATAGATTACTATTTTCAGCTATCATTAATTTGTAAGGATTTTTTGTAGTTTTACACAGAAATCGTCTATGGATCCATCTTCTATATTTCTTTTATCCTTATAGAAAAACTCATTATCCTAATTTTGTATTCCATCAAATTCCTTAGAACTTCTCTGTATGGTAAACATAATTTATCATTATATTCGCTGTATCATCATCCACGTTATGTATTGCCATTTCTATAGAAAATTGGGGTTATTAGGTAGCTAGTTACATTTTTTTTTTAGTATCTGGTTTGAGTTCAGTAGTTGGTGTATTTATCAACTTATTTTTGCTCATCAATTTGGACAATTTTGTCAATGAGGTATAACAACCTCAAGGTACAAATAAAACTCCTTAGTCATTGCCTGCGGTTGAGGTGAAATATTATCCATTGGAGCGTCCTATCGGGACAAAAGATATCCTAATGGTAGACATACATTGTACCCTAAAGACGACCGACACTCAGACCAACGCAAAAGTTATGTAGTTAGTTGTTTTACAAATAATAAAACATTATCCTTCCTTAATTTACCGCTACAGCTGTTTGTACAACAACAACAGAACCTTTGTAACCTTCAAAGCAAAACAAATACAGGAAAACAAAACTCTAAACAAAGAAAGCAATAATTACTAACAGAATAATTAAAGGCGGCGTAAACAAAGTAATTTTGAACAAAAACGAATGTGTCATTAACGAAGAAATGACAAAAGAGTCGAAAATTGTAATGATATCGGAACAAGGATTTTTTGAACTTTAAGAACTTTGTCAAAGTTAATTCGTCATGGAACCCAAAGTCGCCTTTTGAAAAGGTGGATTTTACAAGGGCACCCGACAATAACTATGATAATTATTATATTCTGCGTGGTGTAAATGATTATATTGGTGCTAAAAATGAAAGCTAACTTTTACTTTGAAATAATGCCGACGAGGATCTAAAGATGGACAAAGCGGTAATAAAGGATAAAAAGGTTTTCTTAACTGTTCTCTTATTCTAAGGGTGTCGATGGGAGTTTAAATTTTGTGAAGCAAAAATCTAGCAATGGGTTTGGCACTGATAGCGCCGATACGAAGTGTCCCATCGTTTGTGGAGCAAGGACCAGATTTATACTCCACAAGCAAAAGCATGAGCGCTAATTTAACGCTAAGCGATAATTTAACGCTAGCGAAGCCGCGGGCTTTCGCCCGCGGCTTCGCTAGCGTTAAATTCTGAGTAACACAGTTACCCTTGCGCCTTATTGATTTGTAATAGCAACGCTAAGTTTTCCCTTTTTTTCCTCACATACCACTTTTTTTTAAATTAGCCTATGTCCGTCTCCTGGTTCCCATCCCAACTATCTCTGTACCAAAAAAAATCACCAAAATCGGTTTAGCCAATAAAGCGTGAAGAGGTAACAAACAAACAAACTCACTTTCGCTTTCACAATATTAGTAAGGAGTCTTCTATGAATCTCCACCTCTAACCTTCTTGCTTGTATGCTTGCTATTGTATTATTACTTGTGGGAGCCCAGCCTTACTCTCTATGAAAGTAAGTGGGCCATAATTAATACCACGTGGGCCCAATTTCAGTTACCACATACTTATTCAAAAATTGGATACTCGGACCAGCCAACTTCCCCGATACTTCCTTCACTAGTTTTTTCCATGAAGTTTCTGCAGTTCTCTGGTGTTGTGTAGGTTGATGTGCCGTCGTCGTGTGTACTATCCCACTACTACGCAAGGCCCTACCCGAAATCCGTCCAAGGACCCTTTTCTCTCGACACTTTGAAACTTGCCGTAACGGTATGCACAATAATATTGAAGAACCTTAACGTTCCAACTAAAACTGTAGCGATAATAAAAACTTCTTTGAATAAGAATTACCCCATAAAAGAAGCCGTCATAAAACACCAAAGTAATGCAAACGAAAGTGAACTTGCTGAGAAGTAGAAAGTCGTGCATGAGAATATTTCTGTCAACAAAAGAGTTTATGAGACAACGTCTTCATTACATGAACTGAGTAATTGCACTGGGTATCATTAACTTTGTCACCTTAAACTAAAAGATTACTGGTGGTCTAAAATCGCCGCTATAGCAAAATTATAATATCCTACTAATACATATTATAAATGCGAATGTTTGTGAGGATAGATGGATGTATGGATGTTTGTTACTCTTTCACGTAAAAACGGCTAAACGGATCTTGATGAAATTTGGCACAGATTTAGATTGTTGTCTGAACTAATATATAGGATGCTTGTTTTTTCGATCATCATACGGGTAAAGCCGCGGGCGCCAGCTAGTTTATAATAATTCACACATTTCAGTTTATTTTTTGCCGCTGCGAACATTTTGAGATTCTTTTTTTACTTGAGTTGCTTTTAAGGAGACGTATGTTCAAACAAACTTTCAAACCCACGATTTAAGTTGAATTTTCTAAAACCTTTTCATGGCAGATATTAGCATAACAACAGTTACCTGTATGCCAATTTCAGTCCGATTCGTCCAGTGGTTTTAACTGATTGTTAGTAGCCAGTCAGTTTGGAGAAACGTCTAAATAATCTGCTTCTACGATTGGGAAATCATCAAATAACTTCCCCCGCTCTGGGTGGAGCAGGGGGGAACGTCAGACTTGTACTGACTAAAACCCGCTCGTGTTCCTTCTTTTGCCCTTTACGTCCCGGGGCCAGGGTATCTCTTAACAACAACCCGCAACCCCGGCAGGATCTACATGTACAATAATATTTTAAAGAGGAAATATTTGTATTTTTGTATTTAACAAATAAACTCAAAAACAACTGGACCGCTTTCAAAAAAACCTTTTATTGTTAGAAAGCTACTTTATCACTGAGTAACATAATATATATGACATCGCGATTCGCGATACAACACGCGAGGAGCTCGTGGCTAAATAATAGTAGCCGCTCGGGGCCATCTTTAGGTTAAGCCGCGCTTGCCTAGGCTGGTCTGTGGATGGGTGACCACCCGATACATTCCGAGTTTCCTCCGTGCCTCGGAAAGCACGTTAAGCCGTTGGTTCCGGCAGTCATTTGTAGATCTTTGACAGTCGTTACAGGTAGTCAGTGTCCCGAAAGTCTGACAACCAGTCTTACCAAGGGGTATCGTATTACCCAGTACTAACTGGATTGTGCAGGTCAGATAGGCAGTCGCTCCATGAAAAATACTGATATTCAGCTGCATCCGGTTAGACTGGAAGCCGACCGCAACATAGTTGGGAAAAGGCTAGGCAAATTGTGATGATTGCAATACTACCCATGGGAGCGGGGCAGTGACGAAAGACGCGAGTGAAACCGCGCAGGAAAGCTAGTTACGTATTTTAGACACTTGAACCGATCCGTCACCAATTGGCCAAGGCGAAGCAGATGATAATGGTTTAGAAACCTAGATGAAGTCTAGTCCTAGTCTTCATGAAGATATTGGTCACTTGCAAAATACCAGTTTTGAAATATCAGTTGATTTGCATTCCTTTCGCTACAAGTAGCACAATTAGCTAAAAAAAAACTGGTTTGAGTAAATTATTGCATTACATAAAAGAGAAGTTGTTTTTATTTATGTAAGTAGGTGGTTTTTTGATTCCTAGATGCACTAAAACTCGCTAGGAAACTGGATGCCTAACCGGATGATGAAAAACTTAAGACAAAAAATTTACTTCATTGGCAGTGAATGTTAAAAATGGCTAGGAAAAGAGTCCTCTTGTTTTTTTTAATAGCAGTACTTTTCTTCAAAGATAACAAATAGACCGATATTATTATAATAAAAATGTTCAATCATCAAAATGGAAGAAGAAGAATTATAGGGCATTAAAAATCCCGCTCATCGTCTTTAGAAGTGTTCAGAAAGCTAACAGCAATAAGCTGTCATAGTTATTTTCTATCAAATAATGGTGACAGATTGTCTATGAAAGCATAAATAAACGACTTTTGCCAGGAAAAGACAGACAGACGAAAAACAATGTGTTTCTATAGTCCTGTTTTTTCCTTTTGAGGTACGGAACCCTAAAAATCGATAGAGTTATTGAAACAATAACCGTAATAATTCTCAGAATTGCCAACATTCTTGTAATTACGTTTGTCATTGTTCTAATACTCATACAGGTAAACGGGTTAAATCAATTGTTTTCAATTTCTGTTAGTTCAAGGAATGTTTTCAATCCGATTACAGCTTCATTCGTTATGGTTAGTTTCCAGATATTGCTGCTATTTGTAAATACAATTATGTGCTATTAGAAGTTGGAGAACTCAAAATAGGTGATAAACTTTCTAAAGTATTCTAAATTTGAAACAAAAGAAAGACTAACTATTTGGTATCGTTTGGACAGACATATAAATAGTTTTTGTGGCCAAGTGATATTATAGCTCATTAAATTCCGTATTATAGAATGTCACTCAAAACTTATAGGCAGTATATTAATTACTTTTATAAGTAAACAAATAGCTTGAATCTAGTTTAATGTAATACATAAGTTTAATAGTAATAATTAAATCTAATAGATGCTTGATAATTGCAGCTACATATTGGTAACAAAAAAATGGAGATAATAATAGTACTTCGAAATCAACGGTAAGTTAATTTATACGAGCCTAATATTTTCTAGGAATAAGTAGTGTCGAGTCGAGCGAAGCTAAGCTCAAAACTGTATTTTAGAGACACAAACATACTGCGTTTATGACTCGTTCACCCAGAATTCTAAAAGAAAAAATCATAAGAAAAGAAAGGATATCAGGTACAAAACCGTCTGTCTGTCTGGTCTGATAACGTCACAATTTTTAGAAGAAGATACAGATTATATATATTGTGATAAAAATGATCAAGTTCTTTGAACATGTGTGAGTCAATACCAGGAAATGATATAAGATGTCGTATTTGTTTAAAATTAAACTTAAACACTAGGTTATCATATTTTAAGTAATTATTGTTATGCAATAGATGACCAATTTAAAATTCATGAACAAGACCATAAATTATCAGTAGACAGTACAAACTATTTGATCATTCAACATTTCGAAATAAATAGAATAATGATTTTGGTCCTCGGATTCGAAATTTAAAATTTTCATCGCGAATATCGTTTGACAAGGAATAACATCGTTGCATATTTAGTTTTGGTTTGGCGGCATTTGGTTTTTGTTTTTTTTTAATGATTAATAAAATGCTCTAAATTAATCAAATAGAATCCCTAAATAAAACTATTAAAATAGTTTTTCAATTGAAACTTGGGGTTGAAAATCACTCGGTGATGTCTCTAGGGAGGTTCAAGTTCAGAAGGGAGACATGGAGGGTTCATAATACTCGTCGCGGACTGCAAGTCAGTAACAAAGTGCACGAATTTAAAAATGAATATTAAAGTTCTTATTTCAAAAATTTCGTTGGCTGTTTAGTAGATTTTTATGTCGCTGTGGTTGGCAACATCCTTTCGTTAAAATTATTAGTTGCTTTGAAAATAGAATACATGTTTTTAACTGTATAAATAGAATGTCGAAAGTTTTTGTTCTCTTCTTTTCTGTTTCACTTCTTTTATTTGATTGGAATAACTTTAAGTTAAGCGGCGCTTGCTTAGGTTGGTTTGTGGATAGGTGACCACCCGTTACATCCAAGATTTCTCCGTGCCTCAGAAAGCACGTTAAGCTGCTGGTCACTGCTGTCATTTGTAGATCTTTAACAACCGTGTCAGGTACTCAATGTCCCGAAAGTCCGATAACCAGTCTTACCACGGAATATCGTATTACCCAGTACTAACTGGGTTCTGGAGGTCAGACAGGCGGTCGCTCATTTAAAATACTGGTATTATACTGCATTCGGTAAGACTGGAAGTCGACCAAAATATAGTAGGCAGATGATGAGTGCAAAGTTCCTGGATAAAATATTAACATAAAATGTGGGGCCTTTAACTTAAATGATCATAGACACAATTAATATTTGTGAGTTAATTAAAAAAATCATAATAATTTCCTACAATGGTATTCCTACATTCGGTCTAACTAGTAATTTTTGGAACCTAGTCTTTTTGCGGAAGGAAAAAAAATGGAATAGATATAAATAGATGACACAGCTAAAAGTAAATTTTGTGTCCCTGTCCTTATTACATCATTAAGTACATGTTATTCAAATGTAGGTAACAATAATGTTTTGTTTTGTGCAGTTTTCCTCACAAACACGTTTGTTGGGTTATCGAGTCACCTCGACTATCAGACTCGATTATCGCATTCCTACTTATCTTCGAGATTCAAGATGGCGACGATGCAAACGTCAAACAGTCTGGCTAAAGATTTCTTGGTAAATTATTAGCTGAACTAAGTTTGAGTTAGCCGAATAAAGTATTTAAGCTCCCTATGGGTTTTATATAAGCACTAACGTGTGTCTGTTGCTTCGCCCGCGTTTGGTTCTGCAATTTTCCTACGGGATTACACTACCCGGTCAAAAAGTCTCTCATGTTAATTCAGATTATAATCTACTAGCTAAAGCCCGCGATTTCACCCGTGTGATAATCTAAAAAAGTAGCCTATGTCTTAATCTAACTCTGTGTCAAATTTCATCAAGATCCGTTCAGCCGTTTTGATGTGAAAGAGTAAAAAATATCTAGTCATCCTCACAAACATTCACATTTATAGTAGGATCTGTGAGACACATTTTATCCAAATCGTGTAGTTTTTGCGTGAATGAGTAACAAACATCCATACATCCACACTTCAAAATGAAGATTTTCCAGTACCCTGTTTGTATAAATAAATTTTCGGTACCTATAATTTAAATCAATAATTGAAACATGACTCTTGTAACTCTACACTATGATTTAAAATAACTTCACGAAAATGTCATTTAATAACTTCAACTCTCGATATCTTAAATCTAAAACAAGAAACCAAAATAAGACCTTTAAATTAACATTATATTTTGCACACTCCAGTGTAAAACTCACTTCATATTTCTCTCAAAATCATATAATCACTAGAACTAGATTTTAATGAGCTATTCCTAATTCTTTTTTTTTACAAAAAAAAATATGAACTTGACATTTTATATCATGATTTTTTTATCTGATTCTTTTATTACTAAACGTTTATGTGCTTGGTTGTAAATACGAATATTATAATAATTATATTATTTGTTTAGATAAGAATAATTGTTCTTCGGAACATTTCTCGTCCATTCCATATATTATTTATTATCAAGCCTAGCCTTTTTTATCCGAGTTCTAGAAAAAGAGGATATTCTCAATTCTATTTTTTTTTTGTTTATTTGTTACGCGATTTCTCCGTCAATAGGGTAGTTGACACCACCAGTCAATTGACATACTTTTTATGAGCTGTCAAAACGCGCTTCCCCATAGATTTTGTATGAGACTCGCAACCGATGACGTCACTAAGTTGTCAAGTTAATGATGCAACTATTTATTGATTTAAAAGCAACTAAAAATCGAATTTAAAATTAATGGAGTTCTCAGGTCTAGAATAAGGTGTTCTTTCAGAAAAAATGTGTTTTTAAATTATTGGTAATGGTGTCAACTACCCAATTGTGAGCCGATTTTAAAAATCCCTTTTTTAATCGAACAAGCTATACTTATGAATATTATCTACTTATATTTCTTGCGTAGTTTATGACTTATCCTCTATAACACATATTTTTTCTGCTAATGGAAATGGACGTCTCCAAAACTTTCATAATTTAAGAACCTACTCATCTCTATGGATGGTACTGATTGTGCTCATTGCAAACAATTAAACTAAGAAGGATAATACCTTCTTAGTTCTATTTAAAAAAAAAAACTCCAATCTTTACAACGTACGTTTTTTCTTAGTTCGCGGCAGAAACGTAACGAAATATACAATGTAAATTATAAATTTAAAAATATATAATAGTTACATGTAGTATTTTAATATGTTTTCCTTTTAATAGATAATACTGCTCGTAGCAAATAATTTATTTTTGATAAGATATAATTGTTATATTATTTGAGCTGGCAACATATTGCAAGAGATGGCAATAAGCATCCTTGATATGTCAATTGTCATTGATGCAAACACGACTTGGACAAATGTAATATGATTCGTAATAACGTCTTTTACTCACTAATATCCTAATAGAATAATTTAACTAAAATTTTACAAGATATTTTTTTTTTGTTTTTAAAGAACGCCATATTTTCTTTGCATATACAACGTGATACGGTCGTGATATGCCCTCAGACCGCCACACCTCTGTTGCTAAGCAACACAGTGCCTTGGAAACATTTGCAAGGAGCATATACATATTTCGCAGACAAAGTCATCAAAATACCCATTTCAGCATTTTTAGTTATCGTATTATGATGTTTCTCTTATTTTTTATCGAGTTATTTCGACGAGTATTTTCTATTGTTACAAAAAGATTAACAGATCATCCATATAGATACAGAAAAATATGTATTATAGACCATAATTCATAAACTACCTAAGCAATATTATAATTGAAATGAGACCACATGTTTAGAGACAGCTTTCTAATAAAAAAAGAATCATCAAAATCGGTGTACCCAGTCAAAAGTTATAAGGTAACAAACATTAAAAAAAAACATAGCTACAGTCGAATTGAGAACCTCCTCTTTTTTTGAAGTCGGTTATAAAACAGATTTGTTAAAGGGGTCATTGAGTGTCTTGTCCGTTCTTTTCTATACAGATCTTAGTAGATCTGTAAAATGCCAGTTATTATTATGCATTGTGATTGGCTTATTTCTTTTTTCTTTGTCTTTGTACACTGGTTCTACAATGCCTTTACATAGACTAGCTAGACGAAATAAATCCTTCGACTTTCATTCAGTAACGTAAATAGTGATTGAGAAAGACAATTATAGTTTTAGTTTTGACGGGCCTGTTGGTCTAGTGGTTAGTGGCCCTGACTGCTGAGCCGGAGGTCGTGGGTTCGATTCCCACCCAGGACAAACTTTGTGTGATGAGCATGATTGTTTGTTCTGTGTCTGGGTGTGATTTATCTATAATATGTATGTATTTATAAATTATATACGTATGTATATCAGTTGTCTGGTTACCATAACACAAGCTCTGCTTAGCTTGGGATCAGATAGCCGTGTGTGAGTTGTCCCAAGATATTTATTATTTATTAAAGTATAAAGATGACAATGCGTCATATTAATATAAAGTATGTTCATAGTCATCATTAGTTTATTGTAACGAGTAATTACGAAATCCAGTTATGTCATTGCAATTTAAGTTATTTTGTTCCTCATGTCATTATTTTGGATGTAATTCAATTCATTTGTTAACTGTTACACGTTAATTAACATTTTTTTTAAATAAAAATATTGTATGTTTGTTTTTAAAGGCACATTTTACGAAATAAAGACACTTTTCATTTGTCTATATGACCGTCTAGTACTCCAAAACAACAACATATTTTGCGATTTTCACCATCTTGTAGAAAATCTTTCAAATTACAATTATTGGGTACATCATAAATACTAAAATTATAAATGAGAAAGTTTAAATATGAGGTGAAGTGTGAGCATGGATGGTCGGATGTTTGTTACTCTTTCACGCCAAAACTACTAAACGGATTTGGGTAAAATATAGAATAGATCCATTTCTATCTCGGCCTAAACGGGTGAAACATTCAGTTACATAATATCTCTTAGACAAAACACACAATTCACGATATTTTGATATGTGACGCGGTTCGGTAGTCTTCAATAAAACTTTACGATGTTCAGTGATAATCTTTTTCCGTGTACCAAGCCCGTTTACATATTTGCATGGTTTTTTTAATAAAACCTCGCCCCATACTGTCCTTGTATCAGTAATCTAGATAATGTGCCGTTTACCTTCAAGGTTGACATTCAATTCAAAGGCGTAACGGTCATGCAAAGGAACTTTCGGATTTATCCCTTTACTATAGAGTTTTTTATGTCTTGTCTCAACTGAAATGAAATGAAATGTAACTAGGTACTGTAATGGGTTGGTGTGTAAACCCAATTTAAAGAAGATAAAATACTTTTAAATTATATTTTAGGTTTAATTTTAGCTTTCGATGTCACAATTCCAACGCCATTCTATTCTTTATTTAAACAACTTGAGTATTCGAACCTCATAGTAAACCAGCCTGAACTATTAAACGTTTGCTTAAAACCTTCACAGTAGGTACTCTTTTGGTGTTATCAGAGTAATGTTATCTTTAAGGGTCATAGAGTAACCTGCGAAATAGTTTTGTATACTTTTTTTGTAAATTGTAGATCAGTGTCAGACTGTATGTTTAACAAACAAGTGCGAGTCGGACTTGCACACCGAGGGTCCGTAAAAGTTTTTAATTAAAATATAATTTTATTGGTAAAAATGTTAAAACTATGTATGAAAAAAAGGAATCTACATAAAACCCGACAGCAATATGCGAAAAAAATTATAAGAAAATTGAATTTTCATAGGCTACCCGAGGGCGATCTATAAAATGTAGTTTTTTTTTTTATTATTATTGATAGGCTCGCGTTTGACCACTAGTTAGACTAAATCTCAATTAAGTCGTCTAAATGTTCCAAATTACCTGTAACAATATTGTACAGTTTTCAAACACATTATCTGTTTTTGACATTGACATGTTCGTTCAAGAGTTTCTTTAGTTACGTCCATAGTTCTTACTAAGTTTGGAGATAATTCTTGGGATCTCTTTTTCCCTGTTAAAATTTTATGCCTACTAGATTATTAAAGTATATTGCTATCTGTAATATACAAAGGTGTCTTGATTCCGTGGCTGAGACATAAGATTTTGGTGGCAAAGATTGCATTTGGTGTGTATATTTCTTGTACAGTAATGTACCTATTATATGTAATGTACTTAATTCGGTGTATAAAAAGCACAGATTACAACACTAGTTATGGATCTTTGCAACCATACCACTCTAGAAAGAAGTGTTGTGTTATTTAGTCATTTAAGTACACCAGTCAAGCTAGTTTTTGGTTCAAATGTAGTAACTTCAAAAGGTATAGAAATAAAATGTCCAAGATAATTTGTAACTTAAACGATGACTTTTAATACACTTTTCTCCTATATTACATTCGTTTTGTACAAAAACAACGTATCCATGAAGTATACAACGTATTTTATTTTTTAATTCGACCTCATACGACCTCCACATTTCGTACACTAAAACAATTAAACACTAGTAATAATTATAATATCAAAAATTACGTATAAACGAGATCTTTATACATTGGGAGACTAAATTGTATTAATTTCAAGAAAAACATGCAGTTACAACACAATTTGATACAAAAAGTTAAAGAAATGGTAAAAAGTTTTTGAGGTTAGAAAGATTGGAAGCCATCTTTGATATTTATCCTAAAATTGGGACAAAGGAACATTCCTTACTACGGAAGTCTTAAACGGGTATGCCATTGTGTAAGAAAATTGTGTCAAAATCAAAACTTTCTCCATTATAAACTAGAATGGGAGCAGACACAGTTTCGCTTCAAAATATTTAGAATTCCCTTATCGCACATTTAGCAATCAGTTGCGTATTACATCCCGGTGGCTTCGATAAGATAAAATGCCTCGGCTTCTTACAAGTATTTGTTATTATTTTGTCATTTTCCATCAGTATTTCTTAAGGAATCTTTAAAAATTGGAAACAATTTGGCAAATCACACTTTAATCTCTCTCTCTAATTCAACATTTGTCACTTACTATTAACTATTCATACCATTAAGAACGAAAGAAGAGTGTGGAAACGGAAAATAATATCAGCTGATTTCAGTACTTGTTGTAAGTAAGTACATTGTTTTTCTATGAACTCAGCTCGGCCACTTGATAAATGATTAGTATACATCACTGTCAACTGTTGGTTGCGTCATACCGGCAGAATGTATTAACATCATTGGTTCAATCTCTGAAAACTTCTCACAAACAACGTCTTCATTCATCTTTACATTTTGCGCAAGTTCTTTAAAGTAGTAAGGATATTCGTTGAGATATTCTAATATTAAACCAGTCTGTATAAAGGAAGTGTTAATGCCATTCATTTTTATAGTTATTTCATTTTGGCTATAAAGTGTTTTGAACAATGCTACAGATTAATTTATATTGGCCATTAAAGAATCAATCAACTACAGCATAAAAATGCCACAAACGGACTTCAGGCCGTCTTTGATGTTATATTCGCAAATGTATTGTTTGCGGGAAAAGACATTTGTAAAAGTTAATCTATAAACGATTATTCATTTAATACTCATACACTTTTCATATCTCTGGAAGAATTTGTTATAAGTCAAGCAATTTTCATCTCCCAAATCATGCTTCCATCACAAAATTAAATATAAAAAACCTAACTTTTAACAATTTGGATAGTTTCCTAAGTTCTCGCATAAGATCGAATTAAAAACATTGATAAATTTGAAGAATGGCTAAATATCTACCTAACTAATGGAGCAAATTATTTTGATAAGCCAGACCTTTTTAAAAATTAAAAAACTTTAGTCGTTAACATAGTTGGAGAGTGGCGTTACGCTCAAGTAACAACAAACTTTAATGAAGACAATCAAGGAAAACAGAGAACATTCAAAAAGGCCTGGCTCAACATTGCGACTAGGTATTGGGGCAACTTTCTTCGAGAAACTTAACCAAAACTTGTATTTTAATTAACACAAACTGAAACTGACACAACAGATAACACAACTGATCGTAAAACGGAAACATACATAACAGAAAGCAGCCCCATATCCTAAATAATAATTCGATAGTTTTAATATCTTTAAATTGGTTAATTCTTTTATTCACTGTCCAGAGTATACCTGCAACCTTGGCGCTCCTTCACTTCAACATGGCCGTCGTACTCACACACGCGCGCACAGACACTACCTGTGTGTGTGTGGTCACCGCACATGCCACAGACCGAGGTTAAGTACACTAAGCCGAGGCAACTTCACGATGTGGTCCAAGCCTTGCGGAGTGATACACGTACAGCCGTACAAGTCTATCGCTTTCAGATTGTGCAGCCCGTCCCCGAGTGCGCGCAGGCCTCTATCGGTGACCCGAGTGCACTGTCCTATATTTAGCGTTTCTAGCTGTGATAGCCTGGCGACCCGCTCCAGGCCCTCGTCGGTGAGGCGGCGGCAAGCGCTCAGTGACAGCGACCGGAGCCCTGACAGGCCCAGCGTCGCATGTGACAGCGCCTCGTCGCCAACCTTGTCGCAGAACGACACGTCCAGAGCCCTCAGTCTCCCGCTCTCTGCCAGATGCGCCACCCCCGCATCTGATATACCATCGCAAGCTCTCAAATTAATATCCTCGAGATGAGGCAGCCGAGCCAGATGCCTCAATCCTGCGTCTGTGACTGCGACACAGAATGAAAGATTTATAGATTTAAGTTTTGGAAGACCTGTAGCTGTGTGCTTCAACGCTTCGTCCGTCAACCTTTGGCAGTCTTGTAGTCCCAAATGCTCCAACTCTGGAGTGCCGCGCGCTTCACCGCCGCCACACAGATGCGCTATTCCCGCATCATTCACATGCCAACACGATCGCAAGTTCAAGTGACGCAGTTTCCTGAGTCCCCAGGCGATAAGCAACAGACCCGTATCAGTTATGTTGCAACAGCCGCCCAATTCTAACTCTTCCAAGTTTTTAAGTGATTGTGCTATTCTACCGAGCGACGAGTCTGTCACTTGTTTGCATAGTGATAAGTCTAGTCTCCGTAATGCTGGTAATTCTGCTGCGAACGCGCTCGCCAGAGCTGCATCCGTCACACTGTAGCATCCGCTGAGGGAGAGCGACTCGAGTCCCGGTAGTGCGGCGACTGCATCTCTCAGTCCCCTCCGCAGGGACAGCACTTGTAGTTTCCGGACTCCTCTCCTGGCTAGCGACGCGAAAAGCACCGGCGCGGGTCTCCTGAGATGCAACGCTGCTTCCACTCCGCGCCACACGGACCGTCGATCAGCTGCGTCCCTCCAAGAGCGGCAAACTTGCGCCGCGCGACCTCTGTCCCGAACTGGCAGCCTTTCAAATATGAGAGCTAACAGTTCCGGGTACAGCCTCGTGATGTGTGTTCCTTGGGGCTCTGGCGGCAGCTCGGGCACGTGAGGCACGGGCAAGTGCGGCCGGTGTAGTCTGTAAGGCGCACTGCGTAGTTTTCTTCTATTCGTACTCGGCTCCCTAAGTTCCGTAAGTCCAAGCCGTTCGTCCCGCCAGGACATCACTTCCTCCGTCCACGCACTCATAGCGGCGTCACTGCACACTATAACATGTCACGATGCATCGGACCGGTTTTCGGTGAAACTCGTAAGTGGGGAGCGCGCGCGGCGTGCGTCCGTCCTGCGCGGTGGCTCCTCGTGTACTGGCGCTCGGTGGAGAGTGCCGCCCCCCCGCAGCGCCCCGCGGCCGCCCGAGCGCGGCTATTGGTCGCGGTCGCCGGCACGTGACGCGCGTCGTATCGATTCGGAGGCTCTGCGGCGGCATTTTTAAGTTGGCGGGCCGAGAGCCCGCCTTCGCCCCGCGCGGCCCCCGACGCCCGCTCGATATACTAAGCAGCCGCGCAGATAGGTGATGCGTCTGTATTGTATAGGGCTTTCAAATACCGGATTTTTTCAATACCGGTATTAGTACCGGTATTCGAAATTTCAATACCGTGATCACGTGATCACGGTATTGAACTCAAGTTTTTCAAGCTTTTTTTTTTTAAAAAAACTAGCACTTGACTCTTATCCTTTCTAATGGATTCTTTTAAGGTTCATAAGAACTTTAATTAGGGCATTAAAATAACCATTTAAATTCGTATTGTACTGATTTGGTATTGATTAAAATAAATAAATAAATAAATAATATCTTGGGACAACTCACACACGGCTATCTGATATTCTGAGCTTGTTTTATGGTAACCAGACAACTGATATACATACTTATATAATTTATAAATACATACATATCCTTACTAATATTATAAAAGCGAAAGTGAGTTTGTTTGTTTGTTTGTTACCTCTTCACGCTTTAATGGCTAAACCGATTGTGATGAATTTTGGTACAGAGATAGTTGGGAACCAGGAGACGGACAAAGGCTAATTTTTATTTAAAAAAAGTGGGATGTGAGGGAGAAAGAGGGAAGAAAAGGGAAAACTTAGCGTTGCTATTACAAATCAATAAGGCGCAAGGGGAACTGTGTTACCCCAAATTTAACGCGGGCGAAGCCGCGGGCGAAAGCTAGTTATAGATAAATCACACCCAGACACAGAACAAACAATCATGCTCATCACACCAAGTTTGTCCGGGGTGGGAATCGAACCCACGACCTCCGGCTCAGCAGTCAGTCAGGGCCATCAACCACTGGACCAACAGACACGTCATTGTGATTGATTATAGGACTAGGATTTATAAACGTAATCAAATCTTAAACTAAATGTAATATCGCAGTAGGCAATTAACTTAAATTATGCAATTTACAATGATAATGAGATCTATACTTATATTTGGTTTGAATTTTACTAACGCTAAGTATTATATTTATTAAAAAAAAAAACAATCATAAAGTCCAAAATAAATCAAATAGTATTTTGCAAATTTGCTGAAAACAATAATAAAAATATAAACATATATATCATATTGAAATTTTCGTTTCTTTATTTTAAAGTGTGATCGCAAAAAAGAAAGTGCATTTAAGGTCGAATCAGAAAGCGAACTTCTTAGCCTGTTACATAAATAGCCTGCTGATGAAAAAGCACGCTCTGCTTCAACACTTTTGGGTACAACAGACAGTAAATATTGTATGCCGCCGATAGAAATATCTCACGTCTACCCCCAGCAGTTTCAAAGACACACATCTCTCTCTACACTTATTATTCATCAAAACACAAGCTTGTGGTTACAGCCGAGGTCTAATCCTTACTTTTAGGCAATTTAGAAATCTCCCTTTCTAATTGCTTTTGTATGGACGTGTCTTCATTTTCACAACTTGAAGAAGAAGAAGAAGGTTCTTCTATCGTCATATCAGGCATATTTTCACTGTCTCTATGAAAATGATTGTAATACCGTAATCACGGTATTAGCTCGTCAGTACCGGTATTGAAAAAAGACCAAAATATATCCGTGATTACGGTATTACGGGATCCCGTAATACCGGTATTGAAAGCTCTTTGTACCTAATTATATAAATGAGAATCTTGGGTACCTATCCTTTTCAAATACTATTGACGACAGTGACGTTCAACTAGAATGAGTTGAATTTATTTGAAATATTCCTGTTTTGCAACATGAGTCATCAGAAAAATCCGACTATACATCATTAAATAATTTTGTCCTATAACATTTTCCATACCTACTACAGATTCTGGGAAATCCGTTAAATCCACGTGAATACAGTGGAAAGGTATATTCATAAAACTTTCCATCTCGGGGAGTCTTACAAATTATAGGCACAATACATGAATTGCTTAAGCTCTACAATCTTTGACCTCAGTGATAAGGCGGCAAAACAACTCGGCGCGACGTATATTTTCGTTCGCGGTGCACTTGCCGACGACTTGCGACCACTTTACAAAGATCCCTGTCAACTGGCGCAACGTTCCTTATCCCCATATACTTTAGAAGACCTCCGTGTTGTGACACAGGCCAGGATAAATTGGTTTTTTGATAACACCAGCCAACTATTACAAGGGCGACCGGTTGCGAGCGTTCCAAATATGAATTTCGAATTGAAACGTGTTCCAGAATGGAACGCGAGCGAGTTGGCGAGCGGGCCGAACCGTTTAGAAAATTAACGGGCCTACGTGGTCCTCCTCTCATATAAAGAATTATTGGGTCCTTTTTGCAGTTTTGTGATTGGTCCTTTTAAAAGTTATGAGATACCATAGTGATTCGGATGACGTTTATCGGTATTTGGACAGTTTTTATACATTTCCTATAAAAATACTTTCACGTTAGTTGTTAATTGCACAAAAGTATTGAAATTGTAGTTAATATTGCCCCGTTATGATGCAATTAGATCAATCGTAAACTGGATCGTGAGAAAAGGTTTTCTCAGTTCAACAGAACAGTTTGTTTCGAACCGGAAATTCGCTGTCCCTTATAAACGACTGTTATTTATTTATTCTATAACATCTTCTAACTTTGCCAAAGTTATTAAATTAATATCAATTGATTTGAAAGTTTTGTAGAAGCCTAAATTGAAAGAAACTTAACTATTTCGACAGTTAGCTGTTTCCTGGTCACATAAATTACATAGATAGAATAGAATAAAATATAGGTAGGTAACTTGTCAAAAATGACTTCCAAATTGATTTTAAAAAAATGCTCTTTGGTATCGGTCAAAGACAAAAGTAAGTCTTAGAGCTGCTCTGAGCAAATAGCCATAACTATTACTGTAAACAGAGCGAGTTTTCTTTATCTCAAAAAACAATCGTAAGTATAGAAAAAATAATGTGGTATTATTATTAAAACCATGGCGTTGCTTGCCTCCTTGTGAAAAACAAGCGCCATACATTTTAAACTAAACGAACGAACGAACAATAATATGAATCAAACTTATTTGTGTTTGGAAAAAACAGGGAACACATAAAATAAAAAAATAAAAATCCCTTAATTGAGAATTACGGCGTTTTTTTTTTACAAATATTTGGAATTTGTTCATCAACTTTCATAAAAACTAGGAACACCTACCTTTTCTATTACTGTAAGTTATTGTACAAAGTATCAGTTTTATAAAAAAAAAACTAGATCGGCTCAAGTCTTGTAATAATGGGTCCCGACTGTCAAAGACTAGGACTAGACTAAATCTACACAGACAGACTATAATCTACCTGTGTGTCAAATTTCATCAAGATTTGTTCAGCTGTTTCGACGTGAAATAAAAAACATCCATACATCCTTACAAAAATACGAATATATAGGTAATATTCGAAGAATTTTCAGATTTTTTGGCAGTCAGGCTTTTTTTTTACACTTTTTAGTAGGTACTTAATAAGAAGGCAAAGGTAAGCCAGTCGGATAAAAATACCACGTTTGTAACTCAATCACAACATTCCTATCAACTATTATAGAGAGACTGTTCTAATAAGCATAGTTTTTAAGGTTCCGTACTTCAATAGTTAAATACGGAACCCTTATAAGACTTTGTTTTCTATTTATCTGTCAGTCTGTCCGTCTGTCACTTTATCTCGAGAACGCGAGAAGGTGGTGGAGGTGATCGCTCGTGTAATATAAGTAGATTTGCATGAAATATTGATCATAGAGCCATAGTATATAGAGCCCTTGTAAATGAATGTGGATCATGGCAACAACTTTGTCAGTCTTAAACATGTTTAAAGAAATAAGAACTAAGGCGCTGCGCTGTTCGAAAGAGATACCGCGGCCCCGGAACGTAAAGGGCTATAGAAGGAACATTGGTGGGTTTTAGACAGTACAAGTCTGACATGCCCCCCATGGTATCTTGTATCGGATAAAAGCTACCACTGAATATAACATAAACAAATACGGTTTCCTATGTGTCGATAATAAAAAGTGTCTACGTTTGTGCAGCCCCTTCTCTACATTACCAAAAACAAACATTATTTTTTATAGTTCTTCTTTTGTATCACAGATGCAACATGTAATTTTCTGATTGTCGATGACAAGTGCGGGTAATACTAGCCCACTAGAGCAACATGTAAGCCTGCAGGCAACCGAGCAGGGACACCGGACGGTGGGTGACGCCCCCGATAAACACTGTTATAAGGTAAGTGTCCAGTATTTTCCTGCAGCGTGTTTTCTATCATTAAAGGAGGTTGTTGGGTGCACTTGCTTTTATGGGAGAAGTCACAGATAAATAAATTTCGGATGTAAACCAGGTGGAAAGGACAAAGAGATGTCAGCAAAGCAGAGGGGCCTGCCACTGAGAGATACCGCGGCTCCCAAACACAAAAGGCAAAAGAAGGAACATGGATGGGTTTTGTCAACACAAGTCTGACACTCCTTTTCGCTCCGAAAAGAGAAGTTATTTGATCATTTCCCAACAGAAAAATAAGTGACATCGCTCGTAAAAATCGTAGGTTTCTATTGATAGAAGAAATTTTAAAATCGCTTTATAAATCCAGAGATTACGCCCTCACAAACTTACAAATATTATCGCTTTATTCAAATAAGTATAGACGATGCAAGGTAAAAGTATCTAAGTAAAACAATATACCTAAACTCACTAAACAATTAATCTCAACATGAATGATGTGTATCCATGATTTTATAAAACATTATGATTTAAAAGAGTGTCCATGGAGTTTCTTGCCCATTCTTCTCCATAGAGATCTACGCTTTGGAATGGGCATCTACAGTACTTTCACAAGTTATTATGTCTTGTGGCTGGGACTGTAGCAGCATCATTTTTTTTGTTCTTGTTTTTATGACATTCAAAAGTGCCTGTAATGGTCTAACTCTAATTGAAATAAATGATTTGAGTTTGAGTTTGAAACATTTCGTTACTTTGAAGTTAATGAATCTCAAAATAAAATGAAGCTGTCTGACACTGGATGACCAGAGGGTTAAAGGTTTTTAGGCTTCACAATAACACTTGAATAACTTCGATGACACTGTTTCCTTGCCATCTAAATGTTAGAGGAGTTATAGTTGAAAATGTACGTCACTATTACCTTCAGTATACCATGACATCTTACAGCAGTTCTTATTCCTGTGTGAGAAAGAGATGGTGCTAAACATCCTGTATAGCTCTGTCTCTTTCCCTCAGTGGAATAAGTCCTGCTTTAAGACGTCATGGTAGGGTAGCAGGACCAAGGAAATATTAGATAGAACTGCATCCAAGTTCTATGTGCTTATTTATTGCTTTACAAATTACATGTGAAATATACAAAAATACCCACAACGAAGCTATTTTGAGTTGCCATAGCTATGGTACACCTTCAGTTTGTTTATTTTTCGGTTAGGTTTTTCGACGGAGAAATCGCGTAACAAACATTCAAAAACAATACAGTCGCATAGAGAAACTCATCCTTTTTTTGAAGTCGGTTAAAAATATATGATCAATATCACAATGTGAACAACAATAATAATTAATTAAAATCTTGTCTGTGTGAAAAAGTTTGATGCGCGATAGGCTAAGACAAGGCATGATTGTATTCTCATGAATATGAGGATAGCCATTAGAGGCAACCCTATGTTTACTTATAATAAAGGTAGACCAACGCTTATATTAAAAAATTAGCTAGTTTTTGTAAGCCTAACTTTTGCTTGGGGCTACGCCTGTAAGCAAGTAAATGAGGTATTTTTTCTACAAGTAACAAGTTAAATGCTCTTGGCATTTCATCAAGGTATCATTTAAGTTTAAGTATAATGCCTATAATAATAAATTAAAATGTAACTAGATTTAAGATATGAATAAATGACTTTATTATTTATTTATAAAAACAAACATTACTTATTTATTATATTATGATTATCATTTAAAAGGTGTTCACATAACTGAATCGGTAATCGGGTTTTTGAAAACTGATCCTTTGATTTTCTTTTGCTTTATGCCTACCATCATCGTCATCTCAGGTCGGCTTCCGGTCTATTTGGATGTCGCTGAATATCTTTATTTAACATGGAGCGACTGCGTATCTGACGTACACATGTAACCCATCTACGGACCGACCTAGGCAAGCGCGGCCAAACCTAAAAATCGTCTCAAAAGGCCTTTCTTTAAAAAAAATATTAAATCATCGCGAAATCCAGGTCAAAACAACAAAATTTTGCGAAAACTTGGACAAAACAGGGGGCCTACTCTCTTTCTCCGAAACGTAACTTCGTTAACGAACGAAAGTCAAAAGTAGTTAGTTAGTTTCATTTCATTTCATTCATTTCGAAATTTTCGGACGTCCGAAGTTTATTTGACATTAAAATTTTCTAAACCTACTCTAATTCGCGCAAAATGATATAGAGTAGGGTTACAAACGTAACTACTTTTGACTTTCGTTCGTTAACGAAGTTACGTTTCGGAGAAAGAGAGTAGACCCCCAGGTACGTATCGTATCCTACTTCCTACTAATATTATAAATGTGAATGTTTGTGAGGATGGATGGTTGGATGTATGGATGTCTGTTACTCTTTCTCGTCAAAACAGTTGAACGGATCTTGATGAAATTTGGCACAGAGGCAGATTATAGACTGGAACAACACACAACATACTTTTTGTTCGATCTTACACGGGCGAAACCGCGGGCGCCAGCTAGTTTTTAAACAAGCTAATATATTTCGTCATCATCGTGAATCCTACCTCGCGATTTTAAGGTTCTTTTTTAGCAAACAGGATGCTTCAAGCAAATTTTTTGCGATCACTTTTTACCTTCTACCTGAGAGTACCCATATGGTTCAAATATCGAGTTTTGTAATAAAACTAACACAAACATGAAACAGCAAAATATGAAATATCACGTGGACCTTGTCAGACGGGACTGGTCCTAAAATAATACTAATATTACGCTTTTTGTAATGCTTCCAGAGAAATATGTGAAACCTTTTTGTTTATAAGACCATATTGTACCATATTTCATGTAAATAAAGATTCTTAACTAATCTTGGTACTTAATACTAGATTTTTTACAGAAACGATTACGATTACGATTGCAGGAGCTACCTAAACTAATTACCTATAAAAGTGAAGATAAAGAAGAACTGTGAGTTTAAAACCTGCTGCCTAGTGCCCATGTTTAAATAGTTATTTCATGATTTTGATTAAGAAGCTCCCTACTTTAAGTATAGAAATCATCATGATCCCCTTGTTTGTCTCCGTCTATGGATCAGCAGGTTATGTTAGCTACGAATTAATAAAAGACAACGGTGACCAACAACGACCAATATGGTCGTTGATGACCATACAGTCCTGCTCCCAAGTTTGCATATGTAACAATTTCGAAGTCAATAACTTCACTATACTCCGTACCTGGGGGCCTACTCTAATTCGGCGTAAAACGAAATTGCGGCCGAAACTTCGAAAGTTTTCTACCACGGTTTCATTTCATTTCGAAATTTCGTACGTCCGAAGTTTAATTGACATTAAAATTTTCTAAACCTACACTAATTCACGCAAAATGATATAGAGTAGGGTTACAAACGTAACTACTTTTGACTTTCGTTCGTTAACGAAGTTACGTTTCGGAGAAAGAGAGTAGACCCCCTGGGTCCCGATCCGATTCAATTGTCTACCTGCAGTGCATTTAACAGACCTATATTTTTTGCCATGGTTACCTTATTCAGTGTTGATTGGAGAAATAACGTAAATGTTAAAAAAATATGCTTTCAATCTCTTACCGCCATCTAATAGTGAGTAGGTAGAATGTTTCATTTTTCAAGCAACGCCATCTAGTATTAAGTAGCAAAACTAAACCACAAACGTGACCTGTACTCTTAAAAGTAACAACTTGTAAGAAAGATGGCGTTAGTATTGAAAAAAAAAGGATGGTTGAAATGACGGACAGATGGCGCGTGCAGACCAAACCTGCTACCAAATCGGTCGGACCTTCAATATTGAGGAAACCGATGCCTCCTTGCTTTTAAAATAGTAGTTATCTATTTCCTTTTATTGATAACATACTTTTACCATAGTATTTTTCAACACCAATATTTCAACAAAGCAATTCGTGTTCCTTGGTCAACTGACTAAGCATTTAGACTTAATTTTTTCGAATGTGGAATCATCAAGTCACTACCCTCGTTGTGGGCGGAGGGAGAGGGTATCAGATTTTTGCCTTTTGTATTCCGGGGTCATGGTGTCTCTTTCGAACAACCCGCAACTCCTACAGGTTCTAGTTAAGTTACCTATAGACAGCTATCGGCTTTTCGGTCTTTTACCAACTATTTCGCTTTAATGTCGGTGTTTATTATACTTCAATTCCAGTGAAGTATTATAATATAGTAAAGAATTAACTACTAATACTAGTGAAAAAAACTACAAAACACCAAAAAGACTAATAAAAGATCTACTCGGTATTAGATTAATTTCAAATCCTATTAGAAAGTTCATAAGACAATTATTATTGCCTAATTGCTTTCTAAGTGGTGGATATGAAAATAATATTTATTTAAAGAAGCGTAGTTGGCGTGCGTCGGATAAGTATTATTATTTGATAACAGCATCCCGAGAGGCTCAAGAGCTCGCGTACGATGTACAAACGTTGAGAGTTACAGGGACGGATTTGAATTTCTCAGTTGTAAAATGAAACCAAAGAAACGATGGTTTTTTTTTGTAAAACTGAAAACGGATTTGTCCGCGTTGTGACTTTCCCTGAAATTCAGGAAAAAGCTATCTTCATAGAAATCCGGTAAGTAGTACAAACCATTCATAACTGCATTCGCTCAAACTTTCGAATTTGCATGTTGTTTTTTTTTTAATGGTGGGATGCCTAATAGAGGGCCACTGTGGACAATCAAACCGCCTCTGGGATAGGTTACAAAAGCGGTACCTACCCAAATACTAAGGTAACGGTTTATTGAAGATGAATGTAAGAATACTGAAAAACTAATTAAAAAAAAAAACTCTCAAACCCAAACAGCCAGACCCGGAACAACTAAGTATCAGTAGGTCAATTTTTTGTTCCGTGCGGAGATCGAACCCGCGTAGCGCAGCAGTCAAACGCTTATCCACTGCGCCAAACTTGTCGTCAACATTGTGCTGATGGATGAATTTAACAGTACTTGAAGTGTCAGCGACTATTATAATTAAAAATTAAAAATAATACCCCGTATATTCCCGTAGCTTGACTCCCAGGTATGGTCTACAACAAAAAACCGGCCAAGGGCGAATCGGACTCTAGCACGAAGGGATTCGTACCATCATCTATAAAAACGGCAAAAAGAAAAAAAAATGTTTTATAGGAGCCGAACGGACAGACGAATGGTCGGACGGACAACGGAATCTTAGTAATAGGATCCCGTTTCACCCTTCGGGTACGGAACCCTCTGAATGATCATAATAAACGGGAGAAAAAGTACGTAAAGGATACTGGTACACTCATAATGAATCCAAAAATATTAGTTTATTTATAGTTTTGAGTCAATAAAACTTCAGTAGACGACTTCAAATATTGGTATTTAATACACATAATTTAGTATCAGAACAAGTAGTGAAACTTGTGTTTTTCCTAATCCTCAGCTATAATATTTTGTTTATTTAGTTGTAGGATACAAGACCTTCGAATTGCCGAGTAGACGGCGCGTCAGCAGCAGCGAAGCAGAGGAGCCTGCCATGGCCACCTCCAGCTGGGGTTGCTGGTTGTTCGAAAGAGATACCGCGGCTTCGAAACACAATGGGGAAAGTTATTTGATATTTCCCCATCGACAAGGACCGTCAAAATGTCTGATGGCCGCTACTGCTGATTTTGGCTTTTGGAAGTTACGTGGGTTTTAAAATGTAACGGGACACAACTACTTCTATCGGAGCTACATACGTAAACACCAAGTGCATCCCTGTGCTACCGTAGGTCGCCACAAGTACTTGATCGTAAGTAAATACTAAACAGAATAAAACGATTAAAGTTTATAGCAAATACTTGTGAGGCAGTCAGTCTCAATCGACTCGCTCTAGCGGGACTGACTATTGTGTGACAATGTTATTTACTGCAGCTTACAAGATGTGGGTATCTTAGAGCCAAGCTTAGATCTGTTTAGCGCGCGACTTTGCTCACTTTTCCGAGGTTCCATGCCTCAAAAATAAGTTCGAGTTGCTTACTTTAAAAGTCGGAAATGATTTCATAGGAACGTTTTAAGAATATTCAATTAGTACACTTGGAAATAATGAAGGTTTAAAGAACAAAATCAGATCAATACATATATTATAAAATAATGCCTAAATATTATAGACATAAGTAGTCATTTTAATTCTTTACTTCGAGCGTAATCAAACAATGCGTTGAAACTAGGTATTGCTTAATGTTAGTGAAATCGAGCACAAGATTTATACTACCAGTGATGCAGGTATTCAGAAGAGCACAGTAATAAGTCCACGTCACAGATTGACAGTGGCGCCCATTTGCATAGATATCGCGTGTATTTAGAACATTAACACAACTTCGTTAGAGCGAACTCCTCCGTTTCATGCGCGCCTGGTACTTGCGATTAGAACTGCGCTTGGAACGTTAGAATGTTTTCCATTAGATTTCTATTAGAAGTTATTGTTTTTTTGCATATTATGTTATTTTATTCTATTCTTTAGATGTGAAGACTAGTTGATACAATAATCATTATTGCTAATTTTATTAAGTCTAATAAAAAAACAATGTCATATTATACAATTATTTTTCAAAATTATTTTTTTGTTCGATAGTGTACCTATACTTTCCAGGTGGTCCCATATAAATTTTATTTATATTGCTTAGGTAGTTTATGAGTTATCGTCTAAGCACATATTTTTTTCGGCTAGATCTATATGGATTCGCTGCTAATCTTTTAGTAACAATGGAAAATAAATACTCGATAAAAAATATGTGAACTAGCTTTTGCCCGCGTCTTCGCTCGCGTTAAACTCGGGGTAACACAGTTCTCCTTTTCTGATTTGCAGGTACCTGCTACCTGTAGTTTTTGCCCTTGCACCTTATTTATTGTAATAGCAAAGCTAAGTGAGAAATGAGGGAGAAAGAGGGAAGAAAAGGGAAATTCTTCCCTCTTTCTCCCTCATTTCTCACTTTTTATTTAAAAAAAGCCTATGTCCGTCTCCAGAGGGTCTCAACTATCTGTGTACCAAAATTCATCAAAATCGGTTAAGCCATTTAGGTGTGAAGACGTAACAAACAAACAAACTCATTTTCGCTTTTATAATATTAGTAAAGATAGCAAGGATATCATTATGCCATAACTAAAAATGCTGAATTAAACTACTGAATTAAAAACTTTTCTCTACAAACCAACAATATTTTATTCCATACAACCAGAGTCAATTTGACTCACCGTATCGCTTGTTAGAAGCTAATTTACTAGATTACTAATAGAACATGGCTAACTATAACTATTGTATGATGTAAAACACAGAATATTCCAAATAGTAAGAAATTGCATCATTTACTTTTTGTTATTGCTCTTGATACTAAAGAGATAAGAAAGATAGAGTATCTATACTTAAATAACATTAATAAAATGTGAAAAAGACCTGTTTTTTACAAGAACGAACCTCTAATTTAATTATACCTCTCCTCTATGCGATCTTTCTCCAAAACAACTTGACCGATTTTCATGATTTTTTTTATGTACATTCGGTAGGTCCGAGAATTGGTCGTAATCTATTGGTGAAACCGCTAGTATCCTTACTAATATTATAAAAGAGAAAGTGAGTTTGTTTATTTGTTACGTATTCACGAATAAATGGCTAAACCGATTTTGATGAATTTTGGTACAGAGATAGTTTGGACCCTGAACGGACATAGGCTTGTTTTTTTTTTAAAGTGAGAAATGAGGGGAAAAAATGGAAATCTTAGCTTTGCTATTACAATAAATAAGGCGCAAGGGTAAAAACTACAGGTAGCAGGTTTCTGCAAATCAAGAAAGGGGTACTGTGTTACCTCGAATTTAACGCGAGCGAAGCCGCGGGCAAAATTAGTAATTATAATTTTGCAACAAGTACAGTCAGTATAATCCATGAAAATATTGTGGCCTATGCGCGTATTTAAATTATGAAATTGACGTACCTATTTACTTTTAAGGCTCTGTAGGCCTACTATGACATCTTAAAGCAGAACTAATTCCACTGAGTGAAAGAGATGGTGCTAGACACCCTGTATAGCTCTGTCCCTTTCCCTCAGCGGAATAAATTCTGCTTTAACACGTCATGGTAAGCTGTATGATTTTACTGTTGTCAGAAATAGAAAATTAATGTTTTTGACCAATCACAGATTCAATAGGCACATCAATGCAAACATAACCAATGTTTATAAGCCGGTGACCGACATGTTGTGTGGAAATCAGTTGTCATCGTAGCAGAAAGTGAAGTGGAATGAGAAAATGTCATGAGGTAAAGTTTTGAAGCTTTGTTTTTCAACTATTGTTTGCTGAACTGGGCCTATTTGGTGCAGCCATGACTCACATAATAGTAGCTTCTATTTTCTTTTTGTGTTAATGTTTAAGGTTTTGTTTGGAGCTTAATATCAACCGCTCGGGGTCGATCTTTAGGTTAAGCCGCGCTTGCCTAGGTTGGTCTGTGGATGGGTGACCACCTGTTACATATCGAGTTTTCTCCGTGCGTCGGAAAGCACGTTAAGCTGTTGTTCCCGGCTGTCAATTGTAATTCGTTGACAGTCGTTACAGGTAGTCAGTGTTCCGAAAGTCTGACAACCATTCTGATCAAGGAATATCGTATTACCCAATACTAACTGGGTAGTGTAGGTCGGATAGGTAGTCACTCCATGTAAAATACCGATATTCAGCTGCATCCGGTAAGGCTGGAAGCAGACCCCAACATAGTTGGAAAAAGGCCAGGCAGATGATGTTTAAGGTTTTTTTTGTATTCATAAACATATTATTTTCTTTGCTCAAATTAACGTCCATTATATTATAAAATAATGTATTATTTAACATTACACATTGTACCATTAATCATTGGCCAAGTTGTTTGTACTCTATAACCCTACGGAATGCTAAATTCCTCATTCCCCCGCGCCACAACAGCAGTAAGTCGTTGCCAACACTGCGTCACAGTCATCGTACCTCATTATAGACAAACCACAGCTGCAAGGATTTATTGGATACTAGCTTTTGCCCGCGGCTTCGCTCGCGTTAAATTCGGGGTAACACAGTTCCCCTAGCCCTTTATTGATTTTTAATAGCAACGCTCAGTTTTCCTTTTTCTTCCCTCTTTCTCCCTCAATTCTCACTTTAAAAAAAAAACTAGCTAGCCTATGTCCGTCTTCTGGTTCCCAAATATCTCTGTACCAAAATCCTTCAAAATCGGTTTAGCCATTAAAGCGTGAAGAGGTAACAAACAAAGTCACTTTCACTTTTATAATATTACTGGAAATTCTAATCGAATCGAATTCGAATATGGTGATACCTTACATTACATGACCAGAGAATCGATCCTAGGACGCCTACTTCTAGCAATTGCTTTTGCAGCAGCTACAAAATGAGGCATAATGTATGAGGCAGGTATTAACTGAAAATATTCTAATTTTCAGAACTAGATGTAAAATGTTAAGTCAATCCAAGACACATTAATTTGATCAATCCCTTTTTCTAAATCTCGCCATAATTCATTTTTATTGACCTTGACATCTGACATTGAAATTTTTTGGGTGTTATATCGACATTCACGGAAATCTATGGAAATTCCTATTTTCCGTTCGTTAGCGAAAAGTCTCAAAGCTGACTTTTTTTGCGGATGGTAAATCATCAAATAACTTACCTTGCCCTGGGCGGAGCGGGGGAGGGGGGACTGTGTCAGACTTATACTGACTAAAATCTACCCATGTTTCTTCATTTGCCCTTTATGTTTCGGGGTTGCAGTATAAGTATCTCTCGACCAATCCGTAACCCCGCAAGTTCCAAAGCTAGAAGCATGAATTGTTTTTGAAAAGAATTAGATTAATCAAGTACTTACTTTCTTGTAATTAAGTTTACATACATTCATCATCCTTAGAATCTCCATAAAAAAACACTGCAAAAGGATAAAGTGTTCCAAGCCCCATAATTTGATGGATAATATTAACCTATTTTTTTTAGCTCTACAGTAAGATATTCAATCAAAGTGCAGGTAAACTCTTCATTAAATTGGGGTAACACAGTTCCTATTGCGCCTTATTGATTTGTAATAGCAGCGTTAAGTTTTCCCTTTTCTTCCCTCTTTCTCTCTCACATCCCTTTTTTTTTAAATAAAAATTAGCCTATGTCCGTCTCCTGGTTCCCAACTATCTATGTACCAAAATTCATCAAAATTGGTTCAGCCATTAAAGCGTGAAGAGGTAACAAACAAACAAATAAACAAACAAACAAACTCACTTTCGCTTTTATAATACTAGCTTTTGCCCGCGGCTTCGCTCGCGTTAAATTCGGTAGCGCCTTATTGATTTGCAATAGCAACGCTAAGTTTTCCCTTTTCTTCCCTCTTTCTCCCTCACATCCCACTTTTTTCAAATAAAAATTAGCCTATGTCCGTCTCCTGGTTCCCAACTATCTATTTACCAAAATTCATCACAATCGGTTCAGCCATTAAAGCGTGAAGAGGTAACAAACAAATAAACAAACTCACTTTCGCTTTTATAATATTAGTAAGGATTAGTAAGGATTTAAACTCACTACAAACAAACATTTAAACTCACATACACAAACAGCCAGACCAGAAACAACTACTTACAGGTCATACAAATATTTGTTCCGTGCGAGGATCGAACCCGCGATACGCAGCGCACCAGTTGACCGCTCATCCATTGCGCCAACCGTGTCGACAGTTGACAGCCGGGACCATCGACGTAACCTGCTTTCAGAGGCACGGAGGAAACTCTGTATGCATAGGTGGTCACCGATCTATAGACCAACCCAGGCAAGCGCAGCTTAACCTGAAGATTGCACCGAATAGCTGTCATTATTTAGCCACGAGCTAGAGGTCCATAACCTTAAATATTTATTTAACCATATACCATATGTTCCATTAAAATGCATTACAAAAAGTTTAATAGATTAAATCAATCCACAGAATAACAAAGGTTACCAAGATAATCTACACAAGTGAGCGTTCGCCTTTATCGCTAAGTTAAGTCAAGTTACTTACTCAAGTTGAGGTTGTACGGGCAGTCAGCCTCCATCGTCCGCGCAGGGCGCACGCCGGTGCTTACCGCAACTTATTTCCAACTTAAATCGTAACTTAATCCGAAGATACCATAAACAATATCGAACAAACTGTGTCTAAGTTGACAGTGATGTATAAGTGTGACGTTTGTTTAAGTTAAGTGACGGTTAAGTTGAGTTGCTGGTTTAAGTTAGCGAGTGCAAACTTTTTGTTTTGATTTTTTTTCTTTGATATGGTAGTGGAATGTTTAATTTTAAGTGTAGTGCTCATATCTGTATCAGTTATATGTAAGGTTTTTGTTTAAGTTGTGTTACTTAACTTAGTTAAACTTTTACTTTGGTATTGCAATCGCTATTGTGTTGAAAACTACAGTTAACAGTTAACCTATTAGATAATAATGTTATTGAGGCTATAACCACTGCTCTCCTTTGATTGAAATCTTAATTAAACCAAGTTAAGAGTTTTCTTCCAAAACGTTTCGTGAGTAAGGTAGATCTGTATCTCTTAAAATCAACACAATTTGATATTTACCAAAAACTAAATATTCTTCCTTTTAAAAATATATATTTATGTAGTAAGTTAGTTAGTTAATTTAATACTTTATTGCCAAAACATTAAGAACCGGCCAAGTGCGAGTCGGGCGCCAAGGTTTCCGTACAAACTTGCGACATAAACGAAAATATTTTTTGACTGGTTAAACTGCAAGGGTTGATTGTTTTCACAGCTTCGAGGGATCTGAAGCGATATCAGATTTGAGTATATGTTTTTTGATTAAATTCGATACCTCTACGCGTTCTTGAGATAATGGATCTCAACATACAGACAGACAATAAAGTGATCTTACCCTAAAAAACCGGCCAAGAACGAGTCAGACTCGCGGACCGAGGGTTCCGTACAAATTTAATAAACAGCCATATCTATTGACTGCGTAGACTTAAAAGTCTAAAATCAACCCTATAGGGTTACTACAAACTTCAGTACATGGTTTTAATTTTACGCGTTCGGGAGATAAAGAGCCTTGACTGACAGACAGACAACAAAGTGATCCAACAAGAGTTCTGTTTCTTTCGATCTATCGAACTCTACAAACCCCTAAAACTTCAATCATCTAATATATAAAATTCTCGTGTCACAGTTTTCGTTCCCATACTCCTCCGAAACGGCTCGACCGATTTAAACGAAATTTTGTGTACATATCGGGTAGGTCTGAGAATCGGCCAACATCTATTTTTCATACCCCTAAGTGGGCACCGGGTGAAACCGCTGGGCACAGCTAGTTTTAGTATAAGATAGAGGGATAGAGTTAAATACTTCAGGGTAAAGATAGAATAAAATTAACTTTCTTCATCTTTCTTTGAGAGACAAACCAGGCTATCGTTTCTCTCTGGTTGCAAGAACGACAACTGAGCATGACGGCCTTTCCTGTGGATGGAAAATCATCAAATAATTTACCACACTTTAATCGGAGCTGGGGGGAGTGCAGACTTGTACTGACTAAAACCCACCCATGTTCCTTCTATTGCCCTTTATGTTCCGGGGCCACGGTGTCTCTTTCGAACAACCCGCAACCCCGGCAGGAGGTGGCCCTGGCAGGCCGCTCTGCTTTGCTGACATCTCTTTGAGGCGCGCGTGGAACACTAAGCTTGAGGCATTGTTTCGAATCATAGGTCAACTTAAGTGTTAATGGGGCTATCCATTAAGAATTTCACATTTGCAACTATGAAGTCTTGATTTGTGCCCAGTTGTTGGCAATAGGTTCGAGCCTATTACATGGGATTTAAACATAACTAGCGAAATGTTGGTATTTCTCAAGTCTGGTTCTTCTATCCTGACAGACAGTCTATGTATTGCTAACAAAATATGAATGTCCGTTGTCCGAAATAAATGAATTTTATTTATTTATTTACTAGTTCTTGCTCGCGATTTCGCTCGCCTTAAATTTGGGGTAACACAGTTCTTCTTTCCTGATTTGCAGGTACCTGTAGTTTTTGCCCTTGCGCCTTATTTATTGAAATAGCAATGCTAAGTTTTCCCCTTTCCTTCCTCTTTCCCTTCCCTCATTTTTCGATTTAAAAAAAAGCCATCAGGGTCCCAACTATCTCTGTACCAAAATTCATCAAAATCGGTTAAGCCATTTAGGAGTAAAGACGTAACAAACAAACTCACTTTCGCTTTTATAATATTAGTAAGGATTGCCGGGGAGTTTGCTCCGCCACTTCTTCTTCCCAGCTAATACACTAGGAAGTGGCGAAGGGCAGGGCGTTTTTGTGGGACTGTCTCTTGTAATTTGACGTTCAAAAAGTGCTGATTATCAGCCTAATTTAAATAAATGACTGATTTTGATCTTGTTACGTAGATTTCTGACCAACCCTTTGCGATCACGAGGCGTGAATATTAAAATATTTGTAAAGAACATTTATTTCTATACCAGATCTAAAAATACCAAGCTACACTAATAACTTAACAACAACTTAACTTTACAAGTTGTGTTTAAATTAAACTAGTTTCAAATGATTGATCTTATGTTCCGTCTCTCTGTTATTAAGTGGTGCTAATTGCATTTGTTGTAATGACTAACATTACTGTAAGTATGGTCAGTTAGTTTTATGATCATAATATAGGTAAGCGGCTAGACTAAATAAAAACAGCCGTTCTTTTTGGTCTTTAGGTTAAGCCGAGCTTGCCTAGAGTGTTTTGTGGATGGGTGACTACGCATTTTTTTGCGGACCATCAATTAACTTTCTCCGCTCTGGGGGGAGCGGGGGGAAGTGTCAAACCCACCCATGTTCCTTTTTTGCCCTTTATGTTAAGGGGCAGAAGCTCTTTCGAACAACCCGCAACGTTGCTGGCAGTGGCCCTGGCAGGCGTCTCTGTTTTTCTGACATCTCTTTGAGGCGAACACTAATGCTTCGTCAACACGGCCTGTCGTCAATAGACGGACGGACGGTAAGCTACCCATTGCTCACCGTCCACAGCCCGCATCAGTTTCACTTTCACCCCTTAGGGGTTGCATTTCCAAAATCTTGTCTTAGTAAGCACCTACGTCTTAAAAATCTGTGATTTTCCCTTTGACATTTAATACATAGATAATTGAAATCTGTAGTTTTAATGTGTAGTTGTTGTCACGCATTCATATTTCGTTCCACTATAACAAAGAATTCAATTTCCGTACACATTAACAAAATGCTAAAAAAACAGAACACACTTCGAAAGTTTTTTTCTAAATAATAATTATGTATGAATTAAATTCTTCAACGTATAATCTCGGAACCCAAAAGTCGGTTGTCACGCCGCCCCTAATAATTTGAATTTCGAACACAATGCAATAGTCAAAAGCGTAACTAATTTCTCTATGGAAGACGAACTATTCGTAAAGCTTTTTGATATCGGCGACACGACTACGATACGATGTGTAACAAAACATTTTTCATGTATTACGTCCATATTATCAGAAAGGAGGATATCTGTTTTTAATATTTCTGTGATTACGTCTGGCATAGACAACATCATCGTCCTTGGCATAGACAACATCTATTTGCCATTAACTAGACTTATGTATGTATATATATAGACTCTACAAAGCCACTAAGAAATTCGTATTAGAAAAACTCACTTAGGAATCTAACACATTAATACACGTTTAGGAATCTAGTCTAGGTTATCTCTAATCTAATCTAGGTTTTTGAAATCACTTTCTAAAACGCCATTTGTGTTTTTTTTTTTTATAATTTCTTCCATTTCAAAGGACATTGCTCTGCGCCCATATATTGTTGGCCCTGTAGCTGTACCTAGTAAATATGTGTAGGTGCAACATTAAAATGCATAGAAACTATTCATTTAGTTAATTAAAACACAGGTAACACCCGTAATCTTAACATTAGGCGTAAATTTCGGCTGGCGGATGTTATTAGTCGCGTAAAATACCATAATAAATACATTTTGGCATACAGCAGTCCGTGTTACAGAAGTTTTTATTCTGAAAACGTTGCTCCACATATAGTTTTCCTGTATCGGTCCTTAACAAACATTTTTAAAACTCACATACACAAACAGCTAGACCCGGAACAACTATCTGTAGGCCATACAAATATTTGTTCCGTGCGGGGATCGAACTTGCGACACGCAGCGCAGCAGTCGATTGCTCAGCCACTGCGGCTGCAGCTGCAGCTGAACTTAATACAAGTTATTGTTACATCTAGTCTAAATAAAGGAAAATTTATGTTGAAAACGTCCATTGGTTTCTAAGGAAAAATCCTTACTTATATTGATTACCTTTTTTTTAAACTTTTTTTTTTACGTTAGCCTATGTTCGTCTCCAGGGTCCCAACTATCTCTGTACCAAAATTCATCAAAATCGGTTTAGCCATTAAGGCGTGAAGTCACGTGAAGTGACAGAAACTTAGCTTTGCTATTACAATAAATTAGGCGCTAGGGCAAAAAGTACAAATAGCAAGTACCTGCAAATCAGGAACGGGGAACTGTGTTACCCCGAATTAAACGCGAGCGAAGCCGCGGGTAAAAGCTAGTATTATATAAGCGATTATTTATTTTAATCTATTATTTTTCGATCATCACCGATCACGATTTTTTTCGATTATCGGGTTGAAGTTAGCGTTAGCCCAAAGTAACTATACCACGCGGAAGAACTGACTGACTGGTTCCTTATCTCTTCTGCTGACTGTACAGACAGAAACTTAAATTTTATTTATTTGTGAAGATAATGTCGAAGTAATATTAATACTTTCTCTCCACCGTCTTTTGTTTCCACCACGTACATCAAATCACAATCATATTTTAAAGGCGAAAGTTTGTATGTGAATTTTTGTCACTCCTTCACGCTCAAACGCCTAAACCGCTTTGAATAAAATCTGTTTTTTATATAGCTCTTATTCTGGATTAACACGTATTTATGAGGAGCTTGTGGCTAAATAAAAACTGTCACACGGTTCGATCCTTAGGTTGAGCACGTTTGTCTAGGTTGATCTGTGGATGGGTGACCACTATACACATCGAGTCTCCTCTGTGTCTCGGAAAGCACGTTAAGCCGTTGGTCCCGGCTGTCATTTGTAGATCATTGACAGTCGTTACAGATAGTTAGTTAGCTCGAAAGTTTGACAGACATTCTTACCAAGAGGCATCGTATTACCCAGTACTAACTAGGTTGTGGAGGTCAGATAGGCGGTCGCTCTATCTATACTAATATTATAAAGCTGAAGAGTTTGTTTGTTTGTTTGTTTGAACGCGCTAATCTCAGGGACTACTGTTTGGAATTGGAAAATTCTTTTAGTGTTGGATAGTCCATTTCTTGAGGAAGGCTATAGGCTATATAACATCACGCTACGACCGCAGTACCGTAAACGCAGGCAGATGATGGTGATGGCAATACGCTCGCCCTTTATAAGTTTGACTACCAGTCTTACCAAGGAGTTTATTACCAAAGTTGTTAAATTGATTGCACAGTTCAGATAGGCATTTGTGGGTTGTTTGAAAGAGATACCGCGGCCTGACACTGCATTCATCAATATCGGTCCAGACATTTAGGCGTGAAGATGTAACATAACATTTTTAATATTAGTAAGGATTAGGATTCTAATAAAGCGGCTTTTTAGACCCCCAGTACGTCCACCTAACACTCCTTTCAACTAACAAATATCTCCGATCTTACCTTTATCTTATCTCCTCTGTGACTTTATATAAATTATCTTAGTATCTAATGCACTTATAATGTAGTTCCTCTTAATATAAGCGATCTCTTAGTTTACATTGGACTAGGAACGACTCGTAACCGTAGCTACTTCTTTGGTATCGTTTATGTAGATTATGTTGATTATTTTATCCTTGAATAGCTTTTAATTGGAATCGTTGAAGAAGAATTTTGCTTTCTATTTATTTGTGCTGTGTACACTTTTGCCACAGTAATCAAAGATTATTATTTCATCAAGAAATTTTTATTTGATTAAATCAAATCTATATCATTTCTGATTAATTGTGTGTACTAACTGGTTTGTGGACGTAAGATAGAAAGTCCATGAACAATAGGTAGTCAGCTTTATCCGGTTAGACTGCGGTTAGACTAGAAGCCGACCCTTACATAGTTGGGGAAAAATTTAGGCAGGTGGTGTAGATTACAATATTTACAATTAAAAAGTGCCGAAATATCGGGATTTCAATTAAAAAATAAGTATGGCAAATATCCCTTTTCAAGTGCCATTGAAGTTTAAAATGACTACAGACTTGAGTATTATATGGTTTTAATTTCAACTCGATCCCTACATGCGTTCCCTAGATAAAATATCTTGACAGACGGGCAATAAATTGATCTTATATGGGGTTCCGTTTTTTTCTTTTTGTAATATAGAACCCTAAAAAACTATTCACAATGTACTCGTATCTAAAGTATTAGTCAGCTAAAGATAAAATCCTAAATGGCTAACCAATCATCCGATTATGACGATTTTCCTCAAAAAACATAAACAATCAATAGGTATGTTTTTTGTGGTATTATGAATATCCGATTAAAAAATACTTACAAAGAAGCCCAATTAGTGATGTTTTAAATTAACTTGTTAGAGGGCAATGACCTCCACCTGTTGTAGAGTTTAGAGAGCAAAGGTTACTGACATAGTGCATTCATTACGAATTATTTAGGTACCTCATAATTTATGACAATTTAATTTTCTAGTTCGAAGTGGCGGGATATATATGAAAAACAAATTGAGAACATCCACCTTTTTTTAAGTAGGCTAAAAATAAAGTTAAATTGAAAACCTCCTTTTTAAAGTTCCGTACGTCAAAAAGAAAAAAAAATAACACGACAGCCATGTCAAAAAATGAACTAAAAAGAAGAAAAAAAGATGTTAGTTTTACATTTGCCGATAGAATGTGCTAGGAACAAATGTGAAAGGGAATCTCTGTTAAACGAATCAAAAAATGTCATCGCAGTCGGGGGACCAATCTGTAGAATACTTTCTAGTAAATAGTAAAAAGTCTTTCCATCATCAACACTCCTTTTTTGGGGCAGTTGTGTAAAAAATGGTACCTTTATTGGCTCAGTATATTGTCCGTCTGTCTGTCAGTCTTTCTGTCAAGACCCTTTATCTCGCGAATGGGTAAAGGTATCGAGTTGAAATTGAAACCATATATTCTCCCCTCTCTCCACTCTCGATGTGCGAGTCCAGCTCGCACTTGCCTGGTATTTTTTTAAGTCAGTTAAAAAACTATATTAATTAATTACCTACTTAACTCGAATTATATAACTACGACGACACAGATGGCGCAGTGGCTGTGCGATCGACTGCTGCGCTGCGTGTCGCGAGTTCGATTCCCGCACGGAACAGAATAGATATTTGTATGACCTACAGATAGTTCTTTCGGGTCGGGCTATTTGTGTATATGAGTTTTAATGTTTGTATACACCCACGATATAGGAGAAATTAGTGTGGGGCAACGTTTTATTAAAAACAGTTAAGGAAAGGCTTAAGCAGATGATGATAACACCGATCATCTTAGAAAGAAACCTGGGTAAGCAGGATGCCAATAAACAAGTTTACTGTAAATGTAAGTTTATATAGATTTTAATAACTGGATTATTATATATGATACTAGCTAAGCCCAGCGGTTTCACCCGCTGCTCACTTAGGGGTATGAAAAATAGATGTTGGCCGATTCTCAGACCTACCCGATATGTACACAAAATTTCGTTTAAATCAGTCCAGACGTTTCGGAAGAGTATGGGAACGAAACTTCTGACACGAGAGTTTTAAATATTAGATATATTCATAGTATTTTATATATCTTTATAGTATAAAATGGTTTTGATTTTGTTTTACACCTACCACTGTTTGTCTCTGCATCACCCAAACCAAAAGTTGACTGGTAGAAAATGCCTATGGCATTAAGTCCGCCTCTGTACTTTGTACTTGAAGTGTTAAATAAATAAACTGGGTACAAGGAAGTTTCCGTGTCCTAAACAAGTCTATTTCAAAAGACAAATAGACGAGCTTTTGCTCTATCTAATCTTCAAATGTCCACCCACTTGTATTAACCATCTATTGAATATCTATACTCCGTGTCTCAGTACTAATCTAAATTTATATCTAGGGTGATCTGCATAGCACTATACCATACTCGAAGCTGGAGCTCAGTTTTTCAGCTATAGCAAGAACAGGATTTCATGCTAGAAAAGGGGTAGCCGGACTCGAGCACGATGGGTTCCGTACAAACTTTCATACACAGCCATATGTTTTGACTGTGTAGACATATAGGGTTCATTTTTACTCCTTGAACGGACCATAAACTTACATACACAAACAGCCAAACCTAGAACAACTATCTGTAGGTCATACAAATATTTGTTCCGTGTGGGGATCGAACCCGATCAGCCGCAGGTTTTCATTGTACTTGAGAATAAAGTTTTCATTTCTTAACTCGACTCTTTTCATTAACTCGATATCTCCACGTGTTCCTGAGATAAAGGGTCTTGTCAGACAACCATGACAAAGAGATGGTCGGACAACGAAGTGGTCCTCTAAGGATTCCGTTGTTTTTCTTTTGAGGTACGGAACCCTATTAAAGATAGATAGTTATTTTCAGATTCCACTCCAATCATCCCTAAAAAGGAAAAACCTTTTTAGGGATGATTACTATTCAAAGCGCAATTTGTATAAAAGCAAAAACCACACATTTGTGAATGAAATAAATCAAAAGATTTCAGGTTGCACAGATGATGAGATACATAGTTTGATCATATGTCTAGCAGTCATACTAACTGAAATATTTTAAATGAATGAGGCTTTTCTATCAAGTTTTAACCTCACTGTAGTCATTTGACATCTTGAAAATTCAAAATGGCCGATTTAGAGCATCAGTAATTGATTTAAAGTTTTTAAACTCGTTATGGACTCCTCTCTGTAGTCTAGTTTTAATATTTATTCTTAGTTACTTTTATAGGATGAAAATGCAATAAACTCTATTATTTTACCATTCGTAACATAAACTTTTCAAATAACTGACAATAAATGTGTATCAAGTGACAGTTCAACAATGTAACAGTTGCCATTTTGAATACAAAATGGCGTCGTTCGGTGTGTTCCGATTTCTGGTGCTGTTGGCGGCCCTGGTGTGGATCCTGGCTGAGGAGAAGAACGAGACTCGGAGACCATACCCCTGGACTAATGGCAGTTGGTTGTGAGTATAAAGTTATTTTTAAGTTTTTAAAGGCTCTGAAATTTTTGTTTTAATATCTCTTCAGTTTAATGAGAAATTGCTTGTTTATTCAAATTGGTTTATAAGGTTAATTGGTAAAGGCATGCTATATGGAGTTAGTCTTAATTAGGTGCTTTAGATGAAGAAAATTACTAATCTTTGCCAATACAGCGACTACAAGCCTAGGTCATCAGCCTATGTATACTTACAAAAATTTCAGCAAATTTTCAGGATTTAGTATTTTTTTATAATACAGACAAACATATAACATAAAAACAATTCGTGTTAGTAAATAAATCCATTTTATGACTAGATACTGAACCCAAACTAAATTCTTGAAATGGTCACAGACGTAGTTAACATTGTCAATTGTCACTTTGTCACCTTTTTACGAAATTTAACGTTATTCATATTAATAACCTATTATAATTCTGCTAAAATGGTAATTTTAGACCCCTTTAAAATAATTCCGAAAAGTTTACCTTTATAATATGTCCGTTGATAGAATTTGTTAATCGGCATTCAAGACACTCCATATATACCGCGTTCGAGTCCATAGACACAAACCAAAAAAAAACCAAAGACAAAAAAAAAATCGTAAGCAATAGAAACTTCAAATAATAGTTAATGTACGTATGTATGTTTTATAGCAAGTCTAGACGTGTCTCAGGTGGCGTTAGAGCTACAATAAACCCCCGTTTTATGTGACTCGGTGACGAGTTCAAATTGGGTATGCGAGCGAGCTCTTTGAAATGAGAGTTATTTTCAGTATTACAGGTGTGGAGATTTGAATTAGATGTTATTGAAGTTATTAACAGTTACCTATATATGGTAAACTAGATGGCACCCGCGGATTTGCCCGCGTGATGATCAAAAAAAAAGTAGGTATTCTATAGTTGTTATTCCAGGCCATAATCTACCCGGGCGCCGCGAGACGACTCCCGGCCACCGTAGATACGGGCCTGTGGACGGTGAGCAATGGGTAGTTTACCGTCCGTCCGTCGATTGACGACAGGCCGTATCGACGGCGCGTACGTGTTTCACGCACGCCTCCAAGAGAGTCAGCAAAGCAGAGGGGCTTGCCAGAGCCTTCGCCTGCCGGGGTTGCGGGTTGTTCGAAAGACATACCGCAGCCCCGGAACGTAAAGGGCAATAGAAGGAACATGGGTGGGTTTTAGTCAGTACAAGTCTGACATGCCCCCCCGCTCCGTTCAGATAAGATCAGGGAGTCGTCTAGAACCTGTGCCTTGGTCGGGGGTTAAACATCAGGAGAAGAAATTAAATGAATCTATTTATTAAACGGGAACCATTTAATGAATCAACACAGACGGTAATGCGAGTTGAGCTCCACGACCCCGGGGGTGTCCCGCCGCGCGCCGTACAACCAGAACTCGTAGCTAAGCGATGTGAGCTGGCTGCTTATAAAGGACAACGCTATTGAATCCTGAAAACAACAATATTTTTGTTGTTAGTAGAGTTGGTTACTGGCCTCGTGGTCGCTATAGCGACTGCATGAGATAGATAGAATATTCTTTACTAACTTTTGCCCGCGGTTTCGCTCGGGTTAAATTCGGGGTAACGCAGTTCCCTATTCCTGATTTACAGGTACTTGCTACCTGTACTTTTTGCCCTTGCGCCTTATTTGTTGTGTATTTATTGTAAAAAATAAGGTAGGTTTTTAGGAAAATCAATAAATTTGAGTATACGTGCATAGAATATCGCACATTGTATATCACTGCTTCAATTTCACTTCGAAAGCAACATTGCTAAGGCATTTTTTAAGGAGTTATACAGAAAGATTCAACTTCTGTCTCGAATTTGACTTGGAAAACCGTTTCAGTGTTTTGAATTTGGAATTTGACAGCAAGGACTAATAATTATCATCAAACGAGTTAGAACTCCGTAAACTTACAAAAAATTACCCCGTGGTCTTGGAGCGATTGTGACGCCTGCAGAAAAATAACACGCAATATTTATACGTCTTGCAAATTGTAAAATTATAGTTCAGTCAGGCGCTGTTAACAGAATTTACTTGTTACAATTGAATGTTAAGGCAAAAAGGAAGAATGAGTTGATGATAAGAGTATGATGCTGACTTTTGGAATTGCATAATATTTGTGACCCTTGCTTAGTATTGTCTATATATTAAAACATTTTTCCTACACCTTGTTTAGAATCTTTTTTTTATCGATTCTGTGACTGATTGGACATTATGGGTCTTGTAGTTTCTTGGATGCTAGTTGACTTTTTATATTATTTTACGTTATGTAAAGTAAGTAATACCTAACTTATTGTCGGGCTTACCATGTCCTCTTTTACTTAAATAGGCTAACGTTGTAACATCAACATTGTTAAATAAAAAGATTTTAAAAGAGTAACCATGGCATTTCTTGCCGGTTCTTCTCCATGGGAAACTACCTACCGTGTCTATATAGACCATAAACATGCAGAGTAAAAAAGTATTATTATATTGACCTGAAGAACTCCTCCATCGTTAATATACCCTTCGCTTTCTGGTCCGTCAATGTAGAGGATCACCTTGAAGCCCGTTATAAGATATTCTTCATCAGCTCCTGCCACATTCTCCTGGAACAGGTTGATAGAGACGGTTCATAGCACGTCAAACAAATTTCAATCATAATCATGAAATCTTAGGTGTAGCTTCAATAAGCATAGAAAATATTGGGTGAGGAGAAGGAACCAAGTTGGTCAGATACCTACAGCTAAAATTTCTTGAAAATCCATGAATGTGTTCGAATTAAGTTATAGTTACAGTTGACCTGAATTTGGCTGATCTATGTGTCTTGGTCGTGATCGGTCGCTGTCAATTGGGACTGGTCATGTATTAGCTGCCACGGTTTATAATACATAATTTATTAAAATTTATATTTTTGCTTATACTCTAGACGCTTTAAATATGCACGTTTAACTACATCGTTCTCACATATTATTTGTATAATGTCAACATGAATGATGTTACCATGCACTTGAAAAATTATTATAGGTAATTGAAAATCTTCTCCATAGAGATCAACGCTTTGTAACTGGCCACTACAGTACTTTCACAAGTTATTAGTTTTTTTGTTTCTTGACATCGTAATGGTCTAATTGAAATAAATTCTTTAAGTTTGAATTAGTGATAGAAGAGGTTCATAAAGTTTCTAAAAAAATCTACTGAATCTGACGTGGCGAGTACACGTGCATTGTCAGTAATGTTAATTGATATGAACCATATAGATCTAGAATTGGTAAGCATGGAATTAATTTCTCATGTAGCAGGCATAACATACCGTTGTAATAAAAAATCTTATCTGAAGCATTGTTCGAAAGAGATACCGCGGCCTCGGAACGTAAAGGGCAATAGAAGGAACATGGGTGGGTTTTAGTCAGTACAAGTCTGACATGCCCCCCCGCTCTGCCCAGAGCGGGGGAAGTCATTGGATGATTTCCCACCCGAAAAAAAAAAGCATTGTTCACAGAATTGTTTGTTCCGTAGAGCAGTCAACTACTATGAAGTATTACTCATAGTTACAAATTAAACTTCGCCAAACGCCAAATTTTATTTATTTAACGATTTATCTACATACAAACTGTATACAGTACAAAAGACAGGAACAGAAAATAGGTACAAACGTATGTAGGTAATGTTTATTTCTAAAGAAATTTCTTCCACCGTAAAAAGAAAATAGAAAACATATTTTTTTGGCTCAATTAAGCAATATTGTGAATTTCCGTCGCTTTTAGCTCTAGTTTCGTTTCGCGACTGAACAAATTCACAAATAAGGTTTTTATAAAAACTTACACCATCGAAGATGAACTCAAAATGGCCGGGGGTCTAAAAGAAAAAAAAAACATAATGTCAAATAGTGACGTTTTGAAAAGGTTGTTGTTGAATACTCTCATAAATGATTTCAACAGCAAGGAGTTTTACAATGCGTTACCAATCTTGTAGTTATAGAAATCTCAAATGATTCAGAAATGCCTGATCGAAAATTTCCGTTGCTCTTAAAAAAGCCAATTTTTAATTTTATAATATATATAAACTCACGCCTTTTCCTCATGAGTGTAGGCTCATCGCGTATCCTTGCAAACTTCTTTTGCTTTATCCACATACATTCACAAAAGCAAGCTGTAGAACCTTTCTGGTAGGGTTAGGGTGTCTAAAAAGGCGGCCGATGAAGGACCTTACCAATAAGGTCAGGGGGTCTAAAAAGGCGGCCGCTGAAGAACCTTACCAATAAGGTCAGGGGGTCTATCAACTAGCAATATAAACTGTGTCTGTGACTATTTTAAGAATGTTACCACGGTCATTTTAAAGTGGCCATTTTAGACCCTCAGTATTTATGTTCTTCTAGAGCATGCCTTTCCGGAATTTTATAATGTAATAGTTAATCCTTACTGTATGCTCCGGTGGATATCGGAGAGTGAGGTTCACATCTTGCACGGGGAACGTCCAGCCCTTGGTCCCGTACACCATCAAATGACTCCCTGTGGAAGTGTTCGATATTGCATTAGAAATTAGTATTTATCAGACATAATATTAGGTTTGCAATCCCTGAAATATCCCTGAAGAACGAGCGCCGTATACAGTACGGCCAACGAGAAGCGATACCAAATGTAAACAAAACCCATGCTAAAACTCCATCTAAAATGGCCGCCCGAATGTTGGCGAACCCGTCTTAACGTTGTCATGTTTTTGCCGGGAGAACGAGACATAACGACAAAGGCACAAGATGGAAAGAGCTAAATATTAGATTGTCAACGCCACAGTTGTTCTTTAGGTTAATGACCTTTCGTATCGCTTCTCGTTGGCCGTACTGTAACTAAATTAATTCTAGCAGTACCTACACTCCAAATGTATAAAAATAGCTCAGAACCTTTTTTTATTTTATTTATTTATTTATAACCAACTTATACTAACAGTAAATACCACACATATCTACAAGCTATCGGTATATATACATAAGACATGAAAACTAAGAAAATTAAATTCAGTGACACGAAACAATAATGGTAAAAATATTGCAAATTATAAAAAAAAAAAAACAATATAATTAGGTGCAAAATTATTAAGCTATTGCATAGCTTCTATCGCGGGCCTTGAGCGCGGGGACCGAATCCAGAAATTTCGTAACGAAAAAAAACCTGACGCTCCCCACTCTGACGGGCACGGATGTGGCTTGTCTAACGTCGTTTACACAATACGGTCAGTTATTTCTAATGTTCTAATAGCGTGTTTGGTAGAGAATCGGATAATAATCAATCGACATTACGCTGGATCAAACCCTGGTCTTCTTTTTCTTTTTGCGACTTCTTTTCATTGGAAGTACTTTTTAAATATTATATTTAGCTTTTTTGTTTTTTTATTTATTGTCTAAGTTGATAAAAAAAAAATCTTTTTGCGACTTCTTTAATGTGTATAAATGTTTGTAAACACACCCACGATACAGGAGAAATTTCTAGAGTGGGGAAACGATTTAAAAAAAAAAGCTTTCTATTTCATAAGTAGCAAACTTTTTAATGTTGTCTGACACACAAATCAGCAATCATAAGTTTTCACATTTCAACGGGGACACAGTTGTCAAAATAAACAAGTAATCTATAGTTTAATCAAGAGTATGACTGATAGCTAGGGAATGGGTCGAGATGTAAGATAACCTTATCACTTGACTAGGCACTAAAGAAACGCATAAAGTTTGTTTAGGTTTTAAAAAATATTTATTCCCAAAAAATACAAAGATACATGAGAACAAAAGAGCCTAATGCTAATGTTGATAATGGATAAGATCGACACTGCTTTTAACTTTGTTTATTCAATCATTCAAATCAAAAAAATGTCATTTATTCAAATTAGGCTGATAATCAGCACTTTTTGAACGTCAAATTACAAGAGACAGTCCCACAAAAGCGCCCTGCCCTTCACCACTTCCTAGTGTTTTAGCTGGGAAGAAGAAATGGTGGAACAAACTCCCCAGCAACACATCTGTCTGTCAAGTTAGAAGAACCAGAGTTTATACAATTTCGTTTATCACAAGGTAAATTTAAGCAATGATTCATTCATTGTCACATGTCAGCTAGCAAACATCAATTATGTTCATTAAAATATTGGGTATATTTTTATAGACAGCATAAATAAATAAATACATCCTCCAGTCTAACGGGTGTCATTATTTATTATACACACATCCAGTGTATTCAGGTTCTGGGAAGGATTTTATTAACCGACTTCAAAAAAAAGGAGGAGGTTCTCAATCGACGTAAGTATGCGTAATCCTACTAATATCATAAATGCGAATGTTTGTGAAGATGGATGTTTGTTACTCTTTCACGTCAAATTCAAATTCATTTGATTGTCTGAATATGGTACATTTTTATGGTCTTAAATACAAAACTTCAAAACGGCTGAACGGATCTTGATGATCAGTTTGTCTTTTTGTTAGAGCAATATTCAGTACATTCATTAGTTACGTACAAGATTATTAAGAACCCTCAAGATTGTTGGCAAAAGCCTATGCGTGAAAGATGATAGATAATCAGACGTCCAAAGTACAAGTGGTAATGATGTAGTTAATTTACAGCTTACGACAACACAAGAATAGATCTAGAAGATTCTGTAATTGGTATGGTTTTTTTTTTTACTACGGATATGGTAAAATATCTAATAACATCCTCCGCTCTAGGGAGACGGAGGGGAGTGTCAGACTTTTACTCTCTAAAACCCACCCATGTTCCTTCTTTTGCCCTTTATGTTCCTTCTTATGCTCTTTATGTTACGGGGCAAAGGTGGCCAGGCGGTGGCCCTGGCAGACCCCTCTTCTTCACTGACATCTCTTTTGAAACGCGCGTGGAACACGAATGCGCCGTTGACAGAGCCTATTGTCACTAGTCGGACGGACGGTGAGCTACCCGTTGCTCACCGTCCACAGTCCTGCAACTACAGCACCCGACGCCCAGAGAGTCTCTCGCGGTGGCTGGGTTTATTTGACAGGCCTGTTGGTCTAGTGGTTAGTGGCCCTGACTGCTGAGCCGGAGGTCGTGGGTTCGATTCCCAAACAGGACAAAGTTTGTGTGATGAGCATGATTGTTTGTTCCGTGTCTGGATGTGTTTTATCTATAATATGTATGTATTTATAAATTATTAAAGTATGTATATCAGTTGTCTGGTTACCATAACACAAGCTCTGCTTATCTTGGGATCTGATAGAAGTGTGTGAGTTGTCCCAAGATATTTATATTTGTATTTGAGGACGAATTGATAGGTGTAAAGTGTAGAGGTGTAGGGTTAAATAATCTCATGCTATTTAGATCGAATGAAGAAATTGTATTTGTAGTGCTAGAAATACAATTTCTGACGCATACAGGAAAAACCTTAAAATGGATAGCTACGTCACCCACTTCTGGGTATCGTTCTCGTAAATAAATGAACCTTTATCAATGTTTACAGAATACAATAATCTTTCAGCGATAACTCGTAAATAGGTATACTAGATATAACTGTACTGTAGTCAATTACTGTATCGATACTGTAAGTAAAAGTAGCAATGACAGAGCAATAGATTATGTATCAAGAGGATAAAGCACCTGCCGGGTTGCGGGTTGTTCGAAAGAGATACTGCGGCCCCGGAACGTAAAGGGAAATGAGAGGAACATGGGTGGGTTTTAGGCAGTAAAAATCTGACACTCCCCCCCGCTCCGCCCAGAGCGGGAGAAGTTATTTGATGATTACCCACCCAAAAAAAGAGGATATAGCAGCTTTGTCAATGGTGCGTTCGTGTTCCACGCGCGCCTTAATCAGATGAAAGCAAAGGAGCCTTGCGTGGCCACTGCCTGCTGGAGTTGCGGGTTGTTCGAAAGAGCCGCCCGGAACACAATGGGCAGAAGAAGGAACTTGGATGGGTTGCTTGCTTGGGTTTTAATCAGTAAAAGTCCCACTCCCCCCTCCCCGCTCCGCATAGAGCGGGAGAAGTTAGGCTAGAATCATGAGAGCTAGATAAAAGTATTCTTGAAGTAATATCATCGGATAATTACTATAATTATAGTTTTTTTTCCTATTTAAATAAGTTCAGGAGTTCCACCTGATTTCGTATTTACAAATACTTACCAAACTTATTTATGTAAATATGTACTTATGTTAAAAAAGTTACAATTGCTTATTTTCATGAAAATTCTACTAAAGTCTTTTTATCGTTATATGTAACATGCTTTTATTGATTTGGTTTTGAAATGTCTTTATTTTTAACATAAACAAAACAGATAAATGACATTCAGATCTTATTCTAAAAGCATTAAAAACAGATATTATTATGTATTTTATGCAAGTTATAAATACATACATACAATATGATGTAAAGTAGGTATAAAACTTTCTAATTGTAATCAGAGTTATCTTGAAACTTACATTAAATATTTTGTACAGTACAGCGCGATGATTAGACACATACGCACTTTAGTCCAATAATATATTCTTATATTGTTAGCATTTAGCAGAGTCAGTTTATTACATTCCCAAAGCTAAGATACAGACTGCATCTTTTTGCCTGAAGTGATACACTGAGGCAGAATCTACCAGGGAGCCAGCACGAGTTAGTACAAACATTTAATGTTTGTTTCTAGACAATGCTAGTCTCCCAACATCGACATTATTTTATCTTAAAATCAATAAAACCACTACTAACCTTCAATAATTGAATCCAACGAACAATAATACTTGTTGACGGTTTGATGAACTGTTGAATCGACTTGCCTTGCACCATTATTACTATTGGGATTGTTACCAAAGAATTTCACTTGACTCACACCATCATACTTCTCGATCGTTGGCTTGATAACTTGCACTGTTTCACTCTCCACAATAACCACATAGAACACAGTAACACATGATATTAATATTCTTATATTTCCATTCATAACGCAGACACGGAAACGGCCTGTAAGCAAGAGCGGTAAGCATATCGTACGCGCATTAAATGTAAGATTAATTAACCCTGATTAGGAATGTAATTAAAATAATATTTAGTGATAAGAGTCGATATTTTGGTGATAAATACTGTTTTGTTATCGGATCATGGTAGACTGAACCTGCGGCTGTAGCGATTGTATTTGTACCTAGTGTAAATCGAGCGTATCAGAGTGATAAGATTGCTCGACTTCGATCCTCATGCATTCGTTGGCAGGTATAATAATGCTTAGGTATAACATTGATAACGTATGTATTAAGTAGTCACTAACAATAGTGTTAACTTCTCAACTGTGGGCCTTCCCCGAAGGATTTGTCAGAGTTGTACGTGGTTCAGTAAACCTTTCGCAAGATTATGTCTTAGTTTCAGATGAAAGTTTTTTTTTGACGTGACAACGTCTTATAAATTGGTTTGCCGGGTGACACTTCAAGAAACTGCGTTACGCTCCGCTCACGTTATGCGCTCACAATGAGAGCGAGTGAGAGGCACGCGTCCCTTCCACTCGGGCATGGTTAGCCCGCCTAAGAGCGAGAGAGACAGACATAAAAAGTGAAAGGCACGAAGTTATTGTATGTATATTTGTATATAAATACGTATGTATGTGTAAAGGTAAAAATAAAATTTTGTTAATATGAAATTCAGTGCGAGATTCTTTGTATAAATTAATGTTTTAAATATAATTCTTTGTATAAATAAATGTTTTAAATTGTTACTATTATTTCATCCTTCTTCCTACTATACGAATGAATATTCACATTAAAATTATTTTACCACTCAAAGTCGTTGTCACGTAAAACTTTCGCCCGTATACCGACTTTACAGGCAACCAATTTTTTTTTAACCAGCTAACACCATACGTACAAGTTATCGGTCGGATATAAAACTATGCATTATGTAGTCACAATTAGAATTAGCAAAATTAGTAAAAAAAAAAAAAATATTACGTACAAAATTATTTTGTTCACGTAGATAGTACTGGGTGTAGCAATGGACTCCGGGCTACGGAAGCAGCCTGTAGGATAGCTGCTCTGATCTTCCTCATCATCATCGTTTTCCTGCCCTTAACCCATTCCATTTGGTGTCGGCGCAACAAGTTTTCTTCTTCGATTCTTCCCTATCAGACGTCACGGCATCATTTACCCCCTTCTCCTTCATATCATTCCTTAAACAATCCATCCATCTTTTCCTTGGGGTTCCTTTTACATTTAGATCCATAATCTCTTTTAGTCACATGTCCTTCATCCTGCTCTGATCTTCCTAAGTAGACCCAATATAAAACTTGCGCCTATCCAAATCGAGGTTCGAAACTAGGTGCCCACGCTCAATACTGCCATAGTAACTCGAAACACAGTGACGTTACTTCAGATATAAGAACAAAAGATAAAATCCAAGCTATATTTAACGGGTACCTTTGACCTTTTTATTATTATTCAACAAAAACCAATTACATGTTATTGCTGCCTTCCAGTCGAACCGGATGCATCTGAATACCAGTATTTTACATGGAGCGACTGCCTATCTGACCACCACAACCCAGTTAGTACTGGGTAATACGAAACCCCTTGATAAGGTAACGACTGTCAAAGATCTTCAATTGACAGCCGGTCTAAGGGCTTAACTTTCAATAGCAAGAGGAAAAGCGGTATGCAAACCCAATCTAGGCAAATCGAGCGACTGTTATTATACAGAAACGAGTTCCTCTGACATGGACACGAAAAAAAATAATCAACCTCTCACTATGTCCAAAAGTTCAATAAAAACTTCAAATATCTAAAGTTTATGACGCACAATAAACGAACTCATATATAAAGAGGATCTACTTAAGTGAATAATTAATAGAACCTTCTCGAAACCGGTTGTGCTTACAAAAACGGTTCCGATCACCCTTTTGATCTCTTAGAACCCTCATTAGGGCTACTTAAACATTATTATAGGCCATTATAATCACGCCTCGTTCAAAGTTGTGGTAACTTATGGACCATAGACTATGCTCTATGGATTTATGGGAGGTGATAATGCGTACTTTATGGTCGTTGCGACGTTTTATATATGTTTTGTTTTATCTGTGTTATAAATAAGAGATGTGTGAAGAGGTTTTCTTGATTGGGTTGGGACAATAGTTTTATTACTTAACCAGGCTTTGCCCACGGATTCAATCACTTTAATCAAGACATATTCCACTGGTTCGTTGCTGTGGGATATTTGATATGAGTACCGACCAGGTACTGGGATAAAAACTAACCTATGCTAGCTTTAATCATGATCTATCCGTGTGTCTTTTATTGAAATCCGTTTAGCCGCTTATTTGTCAAAATGGAACAAACAAACAGACAGCCAAAGAGAAATACTTTCGCTTTTTACTTTACTAACAGTATAGTTGTATGGATGTTTTGAAGTGTTCACGCGACTAAAACTGTTTGTTTGTAACTAAGATCAACATAATCAACACACAAATTACAAAAATCGTTTCCTATCATACCTACGACTTAGATTAGAAAACCACAACTCGTTAGCCGACTCATCTTTATAAAAGGAACAACGTAAGCTCCTCTACCAGACCAATCCAAGATGGCCACCAAACTACTTCTCTTCACTGCACTCCTGTCATTTTCTGCGACCCTAGTACACGCTAGAGCTCGTGGTAGCTTCAACATTGGTAATACTTTTGGATCTCATTTAATATACCACGAAACGCACAGCAAATATGGTATTCCTTTTATTGTAAGGGATGAAGATTTTACCGTGGAAGGAGTTGACAATGAAATTATTGAAGCTGTTATTGTGAATGATTTGGACGGAAAAGGTCTAAGCTACATCAAAGATGGCGGTATTGGACAGCGCAATGTAACGATACATTTGGAAAGTCAGCGGGGAGATGGTTACAAGTTTTTAGTTGAAGTGTATGCGATTTGATTTGAATGAATAAATTGTTTAGTCAAATGTTTTGATTGTTTTATTAAAACATGCAAAACCACAAAATGTTGTCGTTAAGTCTGCGAAGTCGAAATAGGGATCCCACAATGGGACAAGATAGGCCAGAATCGTCACACAGAGAAAACAAGAAACGCTGGCCTGCTGATTTGGAATCGATCCTAATTGGTCAGAGAAGACAAAACATCGAACATGAAACGAAACACTTGGAAAATAAGGAATCTTACAAATCATTACCTATGTTTACTTAATCTCCAATCCTCTCAATTGTTAAAATTTGTTTAGTAAGAACTAAACAAATTTTAGCAATTGAGGTGCTGTTCAGTCGGCCTAGCTGCGAGCCAGTCGGTTTATGCGAACCTCGTCTCCATCTAGATCAAATCAGTGTTCCTCTGAGGAAATACAATGTTATGGCTCAGCCCTACCAAACAACCTACCACTATTTCAGGGTCACCTCTTGATTTCAACTGCTTGGCAAAAGATGTGGCAGCATCTGCCAGGTCACTCCAGGTTCTGGGGGCTAGAAAGTCGTATATTTATTAAAACTTGTGTATAAAAAATACTGTACAAAGGCGGACTTAATTCCATGAGCATCTTTTACCAGTCTACATTAGGGTGATGCAGAGAGAAAACATAGTTGGGGTATAATGGAAAGGTGCAGAATGCATAACAGAAAGTGTTTCGAAAAAACATTTACAAATATGTATAATACTTACAACGATAAATACTTAAATACATACATATAAACAAAGTAAAGAGAATTAAAACACATGGAGAAAAACCAACAAGCATTCAATTTGGAGACGAATTTGACAGCTTCTTAAGTAAATGTTATCGAGCTTTTACTTAATATCATGCAAGCAGATAAAAAAACGGGGACTGCCGCGGTAAAACTATTGCATAGCATTTTTTATCAACTTATGCAATAAATAAAAAACTAAATATAATATTTAAAAAGTACTTCCAATGAAAAGAAGTCGCAAAAAAAAAACAAGACCTTGGGTTTGATCCAGCGTAATGTCGATTGAATTTTGAATTGAATTAATTAGCTGAAGATAGGGCGCTATGGCGCTCATTAGGGGAGGGCTATGTCCAGCAGTGGACTAATATAGCCTGATGATGATGATGATGATGGTGAATGTCGATTGACTATCCGATTCTCTACCAAACACGCTATTAGAACATTAGAATCGGAGTGGGGAGCGTCAGGTTTTTTTTCGTTACGAAATTTCTAGATTCGGTCCCCGCGCTCAAGGCCCGCGATAGAAGCTATGCAATAGCTTAAAAACGATTGAGCAAATACGCAGGCAAACCATGGTGTGTGCGTTGAAGATTACTTCTTTGATATTTATCACATAAATATAACCAAAACAGCCTTATGCTTCCATGAAGTAACAAGCTGATAAATTAATTAATTTCCAATAACCAATTAAAATTATCGAGACCATTACTAAAATCAAATTAACAATCAATTAATTATTACCAGCGATGTTAAACATTCATTAATTTAATATCGTATTACTTACTTAATTACAATTTTAATATTTTACACATCATAGTGGCTTTACAATTGTTTGTTGATACGGAATATTTTGATAATGACGATAGTCATTACAATCGCTTCATATAAGCCAAGTAGGAGACTGGTTTTGGTCCGTCCCATCATACCATCGCAGCCATTAGGACACTATTTGACCGGCAGTTCCCTGAAGTGGATCTATTTGGCGCAGCCATGACTGCCATGAGACAGAAAAATGAAATACTTACTTTTTGTTGCAGATTTAGGTTTTTTTTTAATATCAATGAAGAGAGTCATCTGCTACACGTAGAAGAAATCTCCCAAAACACCCGGTCTCTTCCTCAATCGAGCTCTCCAATTTGTTCAATTTTAATGTCATTGGTCTAATTTGAGGTGACCATTTCTGGCTACATTTTCTCAAATTTCTGCCTCGACGTTGGAGTAGAACGCGAACCTTTCATAGATGTAGTGAGGAAGTTTGACTCCTGACACCACTCTGGGTAGCTGAACTCGTATTTGTTCCTGCGGAACACCGGTGTGGATTTAGTCAGTACGAATCAGCTGTCTGTCGTACTAACTAAAACCATACCGGTCTCACGAAAAACAACCCTTCAGGGCTCCCCAAGGCGGAGGACATCCATTGACGAATCCACATCGACGAAAAAAACCGGCCAAATGCGAGTCAGACTCGCGCACCTGGGTTCCATAAAAACTAGCGACAGCCGTATCGTTTGACTGCGTAGACTTAGATGGTTGATTTTTTCACAGACAATACTACAGAGTTGAGTATACGGTTTTTATTCATCTCAACTTGATGCCTCAACGCATTTCCGAGATAAAGTGTCTTTACAGACAGATAGGTAGACGGAAAACAAATTGATTCTAAAAGGGTACCGTTTTTCCTTTTGAGGTACAGAACCCTAAGAAACTTCGAATCTATTTGTTTAAATCCTAGACAGGACAAACTCGGCACAAGTAAATAAAACAATCACAAACAAACCAATTATTTATTCACAACCACATCAAATAGCGTACACTTCAATCAGAAATTTATAACCATGTCCCCGTTTACCTTCCAAATGTATTTTAACTTCACGCTGTCCAATACCACCTTCTTCCATATAGCTTACGCCATTATCTTCCAAGTCGGTAACTATCACAGCTTGAATAACTTCATTGTTAGGTGTCTTCACGACAACATCTTCATCTCTTTTGATTAAAGGAATCCCGATCTTATGGTGGATTCCGTGATGGATAAGATGGGCTCCAAAAGTGTTTCCAATGCTAAAACTGCCATGAGTGCTACCGTGTACTAGGATCGCAGAGAATGACAGAAGTGCGGTGAATAGAAGCAGTTGGGCGGCCATCTTGAATTGGAGTGTTGGTCGAAGTTTCATGCTTTTATTTTTATAGGAGTGCTAATGAATTGTGGTTTGTGTCACTTAGTGGTATGATTTGAAATGGTTTTGGCAATTTGTGAAACTGGTTTTTGTAAGGTAACAATGGCAGTAAAAAATGAATCAGAATGTTAGCTTCAAAAAGAAATAAATGAATGACTGGGGTGCAGGGGTGAGTAGATACTAAGGTCTTCTTTACCCACTCAAGCGTCCAGCCCGCGCAGCTAATATCCAGTCAAGCGTCCATGGCTAATAAGGTATCCAAAACCAAGGGAGCGTTGTACGTCCTGGATACTTCATTAGCCATAGCGACTACTTTTATAAAATCGACATCTATGAAAAATCTACTTTACTGCTTGAGAGTTTTGTTAGTCGAATCGATAGCTAAAGAAATACTCAAAACAAAAAACAGATGGCAGTATAATATAGCCTTGACGAATGGTTAAAAAATATTATTCTTCAGGCGCAGTGTGTTGTTCTGTGGTGTAAGATCAACAAGTGTTTTTAGATTATGTCGTAAGTACTTGAGTTTTATTTATTTTTTCTTAGATTATACATCAAAATAAACTAGATGATTTGTGCTTTATAATTACGTATACATAGCACAGTTTTAATTGTAAAATTGAGTCATATTTTGAATTCAAAGTATAGGTGTTTCGAAAAAAATTGTCGCTCTTCAGTACTCGATCAAATTTTAGTTCTATTTACGTTGTGTTTCAGTAAAATAATATTTAGAGAACGAGTAATAGTTCGTAATAAACATAATAATGCACTTTAAAAACGTAAATATACTGTATTCGTGGAAGATTCCTTAAAAATATCATTGTGTTCCTCAGGTTTTTTGATGTGGATTGTTTAGTATCCACGGACGTAACTACAATGGTTCAAAATAAGGGTCGGTACAAACGGCAAGTTTGCAATATTTTTGCTGTTTTGGATGTAATGTTTTATTCGGTTGCTTGGTGGTGTTTCATCATGCTTTTATCTCACACTTTTTGTTCTTGTGATTTAGTAATGTTGTATTTTTTTTATGATTGTCTGATTTTGCTCTATTTTTTAATTTCGCTTTACTAACATGAAGGATGTGTTCTAAGATTTCTACTCACTTTATTTTCCTAGTGTGTTTTGACAATTTACTTAATTCTCATATTTAATAAAAATCACTAACTTAGGTATCGGTATACGAATTTGCGCTTATTTCCTTAGTTGTTTTTGAAAATATTGATGTCGTAATCGTAATATACCATGCGCATTACAGGCTTATTGGAAAAACACTAACAACCTTTTCTGAGATATTATTAGCGTTTTATTTAAAACCCCAACTAAAAAGCATTACTACCTTTTTTTAAGTTGCGTAAAAGTGTGTGGGAGGCCTTAGGCGGCCATATTGCTTATATTTTGCGTTCGCGAGCGAGTCGAAATCACTCCGACACATCACGTTAAAATTATAAACAGAGGTGTTTTGTTTTGATTAATTTAAGTACTTAGCGTTAACAAAACATAAACATCCATGCACCAAATGAAAGGACATTACGTCTAGTTTGTTGTGAGATTGTTTCATTGGTAAAATAAACAATATTATTGCGTTGTGGTACGAATTAATAAAATTTATATGTTTATTTTTCTCCAAATTCAAGGTTCACACCCGTTTTTAATATCTTAAATTAGATTTTTAGATAATTAAATATACATAGGTTAAATGTGTGTTCTTCTATAAATTTTTCATTGTTTTTTTTCATTACCCTAGCTATTATAGTTATTTAGTTATGTAGGTTTTTGTCACAGCATGCGAGCGCGGCAGCGCTTGATTCAGGGCCGCGCGTATCTGGACGTTCAAGGGTATATTGGTTGCGCGGCTTGGACGTACAACGCTCCTTTGATTTTGGATACCTTATTAGCCATGGACGCTTGAGTGGTTACCTGTGGTTGCTTAATTTGGTGTCAGAGTTTAATGGGACCTCGGACTTGGCTTGTCATGTTTTACCGAAACAGGGGGTCTACTCTCTTTCTCTGAAACGTAACTTCGTTAACGAACGAAAGTCAAAAGTAGTTACGTTTGTAACCCTACTCTATACGATTTTGCGTGAATTAGAGTAGGTTTAGAAAATTTTAATGTCAAATAAACTTCGGACGTCCGAAATTTCGAAATGAATGAAATGAAATGAAACCGTGGTAGAAAACGTTCGAAGTTTCGGCCGCAATTTCGTTTTACGTAGAATTAGAGTAGACCCCCTGGTGATTATAATACAACTAGCTTCATTTTCCGGATTCATGTGCGTATCTTTACTAATATTATAAAACCGGCCAAGAGCGTGTCGGGCCACGCTCAGTGTAGGGTTCCGTAGTTTCCCGTCCGTCACAATAAGTGTTCCCAGTTATGAGGCCAACCGAACAATTCGGTAATACCCGATCCAATGTAATAAGTACCTACAGCGCCATCTCTCGGGGAATTGGGTTACTAATTAATACAAAGACGTGCAATTTCGGTTGTAATTTTGGATTGCGAGAACCGATTTCAATAATTCTTTTTTGTTTGAAAAAAGATACGTTCAGGATAATAAAATATGTAAACAAAGTTACAAAAAATGCTTGCATATACGATTATACTACAAACTTAGTCCAGAAATTATTTTGTACAACTTTTTTTTTTTGTACAAAAACTGGTGTGTCAATCAAGTTCAAAATAATTTTCATAGAAAGTCCTTATAAAGTTCTACTTTTCAGATTTTTTTCATATTTTCTAAACCTATGGTTCAAAAGTTAGAGGGGGGGGGACACATTGTTTTTTACTTTTGGAGCGATTATTTCCGAAATTAATGACATTATCAAAAAATGATTTTAGTAAACCCCTATTCATTTTTAAATACCTTTCCAACAATATATCACACGTTAGGGTTCAAATTAAAAAAAAAAACACTTCCCACTTTACATATAGGGTGGCTACCCTAATAAAACATTTTTTTCAAATTTTTATTTTACCACTTTGTCGGCATGATTGATATACATATTGGTACCAAATTTCAGCTTTCTAGTGCTAACGGTCACAGAGATTAAGCGAGGACGGACGGACGGACGGACGGACGGACGGACAGACAGACATGGCGAAACTATAAGGGTTCCTAGTTGACTACGGAACCCTAAAAAACGAAAGTTAGTTTGTTTGTTACGTCTTCACGCCTAAATGGCCAAAACGATTTTGATGAATTTTGGTACAGAGATAGTTGGGATCCTGGAGGCATATGCTATTTAAAAAACCGGCCAAGAGCGTGTCGGGCCACGCTCAGTGTAGGGTTCCGTAGTTTCCCGTCCGTCACAATAAGTGTTCCCAGTTATGAGGCCAACCAAACAACTCGGTAATACCCGATCCAATGTAATAAGTATCTACAGCGCCATCTCTCGGGGAATTGGGTTACTAATTAATACAAAGACGTGCAATTTCGGTGGTAATTTTGGATTGCGAGAACAGATTTCAATAGTTCTTTTTTTGTTTGAAAAAAGATACGTTCAGGATAATAAAATATGTAAACAAAGTTACAAAAAATGCTTGCATATACGATTATACTACAAACTTAGTCCAGAAATTATTTTGTACAACTTTTTGTCTTTTTTGTACAAAAACTGTTGTGTCAATCAAGTTCAAAATGATTTTCATAGAAAGTCCTTATAAAGTTCTACTTTTCAGATTTTTTTCATATTTTCTAAACTTATGGTTCAAAAGTTAGAGGGGGGGGGACACATTGTTTTTTACTTTTGGAGCGATTATTTCCGAAATTATTGACATTATCAAAAAATGATCTTAGTAAACCCCTATTCATTTTTAAATACCTTTCCAACAATATATCACACGTTAGGGTTGAAATTAAAAAAAAAATCACTTCCCACTTTACATATAGGGTGGCTACTCTAATAAAACATTTTTTTTCAATTTTTATTTTACCACTTTGTCGGCGTGATTGATATACATATTGGTACCAAATTTCAGCTTTCTAGTGCTAACGGTCACAGAGATTAAGCGAGGACGGACGGACAGACAGACATGGCGAAACTATAAGGGTTCCTAGTTGACTACGGAACCCTAAAAAGTGAGGCAAGGGGGAGAAGGCGGGAAGATAAAGGGAGAGAAAGGTATTTTTTTCGATCATCACGTGGCTTAAAGTTAGCGTTAGCCCAAAGTAACTATGCCACGCGGAAGAAGTCGCGGGTGGAAGCTACTAATATTATAAATGTGAATGTTTATGAGGATGGATGGCTAATAACTCAAAAAAACTTATTTAAAAGTACTGCGTACACTATATTTTTGGCGACGCACAAACCAATGCCTAGACTCGGTTTTTACCAACATAAAGAGACGCACAAACCAATGCTTAGACTCGGTTTCCACCAAAATTATGCGACGGAGAAACGAATGCCTAGATCTGGCTTTCACCAACACTAAGCGACGCTTAAATCAATGCCTAGACACGGTTTTGAACAACATTAATCGACGAATAAACCAGTGCCTAGAGCCGGGTTTCACCAACACTAAGCGACACAAACAAATGCCTAGTGCCGGTCTGTCAATCTGCCAGTCCGTCATTCTGTCATTTTGTCAATCTGCCAGTCCGTCATTCCGTTAATCTGTAATTTCCCCCGATTTTATATATGGTCTATGGTCTTAGCAGAATTTTTCAAATCGGACCAGTTGGTCCTGAGATTAGCGCGTTCAAACAAACAAACATGTAAGTAGGATATGAAATTAAACAAACTCGCCATAATTAAACTAATTCATTAAAATCTTCACAAATGTGTGATTAATATCAAATTGTTATCAAACATTTGCATAGTTCGTACTAGATACTGCTAATGTAATTTCCCGAAACCATTTAGCTAATTAGTTCAAACAAATTTAACCTTCGTCTACTGGTTTTAAAGCCTATAATTGTCTGACAAGTAAGGTCGCTCTGTAGACTTAATGTTGACCTCTACACATCAAGTACAATCATAATTATGCTATACATGTCCAGTATAACATGGCCTAGCTTTGTATAGATTTCCTATATAATAAGAGATCTGTATAAATTGGATATTTAGATTATTTTGTCGTTGTCGTGAGTACTTTATAAATTTCGCTAGAACTGTCAATATTTTACATTTACTTGTACTAAGAAAGTATGTATTTCTACTACAACATAAGGTAACTTTTCTAGTAATTAAGTAACGGAATTAGCTGTGTCCCGCCGCTAAGCGCCATAATAGTGTCGTAGCGTGATGTTAATGGTCTATTTAATATCCTACTAATGTTATAAATGCGAATGTTTGTGAGAATGGATGGATGGGTGAATGAATAGAAGTAGATTTAGTAGTTAGTATATTTGTTACTCGTTCACGTCAAAACGGCTGAACGGATCTTGATGAAATTTGGCACAACTCTGGAACAACACATAGAATACTCTTTATCAGTTATTCTTTCATGTCAAAACGGCTGATATATTACCCGCTAGATATATTACATACTAGCTGGCGCCCGCGGCTTCGCCCGCAGGATGATAAGAAAAGGATCCGTGTTATTCCAGACTATAATCTACCTCTGTGCCAAATTTCATCACGATCCGTTCAGCTGTTTTGACGTTAAAGAGTAACAACTATCCATACATCCATCCTCACAAACATTCCTATATATAATATTATATAGTAGGAGGATGGATATACCAAATATATATTTATATTACAGAATAGGTGAGACCTGCTACCCTACCATGACGTGTTAAAGCAGAACTTATTCCACTGAGGGAAAGGGACAGAGCTATACAGGGTGTCCAGCACCATCTCTTTCCCTCAGTGGAATAAGTTCTGCTTTAAGAGGTCATAGTAGGCCTACTGTTTACTTTCTTTCGTTGTTGTTGGGGTTATCCGTCTGGATTTGTGCACGGTTAATGGCAATAGGCTCCCGTTACAACCTACTAAATACCCACATTTAGTCAGTTGTAATACTACTTGGTACTATTTGGTATACCTTTTCTTTCTGAGAATGGGAAATCATCAAAACCTTCCCCCGCTCTGGGTCTAGCGGGGCAGTATCAGACTTCGTACTGACTAAAGCCAACCCATATTCTTTCTTTTGTCCTTTATGTTCCGAGTCCGCGGTATCTCTTTCGAACAACCCGCAACCCGGGTAGACGGTGGCACTGGCAGGCCGCTCTGAAGATGACTCATACCGTGAGACATTTCTACTATTACTATTTATGAGAAGAGGTTTCAGGGGGAACGGGAAAATAATAGTCTTGAGTTAAGTTGAACAATGGAAACAATAGTTTAATCCCCTTTTTACACATTCACAGTATTTCACAGAAAGAAACATAAAGTTCGGATTTTATAATTCGCGTGCGAGTAGTAGGCGCGTAAGCAACGGACTGCCGGCGCAGACGCCCGGCGCATGCAACGCGTTCTTGAACGCGGGAAAGGAGCGCGCGAATACCTCCTATTGGTATCTTCGCGGAACGCGACCGCGGGACGCTCTTATTGGTCGCGACGTACCTCTTGGGGTTGCTATATACTCCCCCTCCAGTTCTGGAGAACGCCCTCGTTCCTGGACTGGTATATTCCCTACATCAGTATTAACTGGACGTCCACGTTTTCTTTTGGGATTGACGGGCTTTGGTAAGGAATCGTCGTTACCTCGGTAAGGTGTTAGGTCTTTGGAATGATATTTCCCTAAATCTACATTTGGCTGTTCTGTGTTCGCAATGGTGTAAGTGGTTGGGCTTACCTTTTTTGTAATCTGGTAAGGGCCATCTCGGCGAGGGTAAAATTTAGAAGTGAGGTCTTTTGATCCTTTGCTCAACAAATGTGATTTCAACATGACTAGATCACCTACCTCGAAGGCGTCAGGGAGACGGCGCGAAGCATCGGCGTATCGCTTCGTCTTATCCTGCTCGATCTCGACGCGTTCCCGAACAGCTGACAATGAATGCAGGAAGTTTTCGAGGTAGGGGGTCACTTGAGGGACAAAGTTTTCTTTGGCTCTGATGGCTCGAAGGTCGTGAACAACTTCTGTGGGTGACCGCATCTCTCTACCAAAGGTCAAATAAGCCGGTGACTTGCCCGTTGTGCGACATTTTACGCTATTGAGAGCAAAACGAATCACTGGTAATTTCTTTGGCCAAGAGATGTGATCATCTCCCACGAGATGGGCCAGCATCGCCTTAAGGTCGCGGTTTTTTCGCTCAGCAGGATTAGCTTGTGGATGATACAGCGGGACAAAATTTTGTTTGATGTCTAACACTGACATGCATTGTCGCATCACTGCGGAAACGAACTGGACACCGTTGTCCGAAATAATCCTGCGAGGTAAACCAAACCGCATGAAATATTCTTCGATAAGGACATGAGCACATGCCTCTGCTGTTGCTTCCTTTAACGCAAACAGCTCCGTCCATCGGGTAGCAGTGTCTTCAATAAGAAAGACCCACCTCTCCCCCTGGTCTCCTTCCGGCAGTGGGCCGAACAAGTCCATGGCCAACACCTCATTCCGCTGGTTCATGACTGGTGTCTGGAGTAGGCCTGGGGGTTTAGTGTTGTTAGCCTTATACCGCTGGCAGTGGATGCAGGCTAAGACATAATCGGTGATTATTCTCCGCATCCCTGTGAAATAATATAGCTGTGCTACCTTTTGGTATGTCCGATTGATGCCTGGATGGCCAGCTGTTTGAGAGTCGTGTAACTCTTTCAAAATAGCTGCAACTTGACCGGCAGGTAAGACTAGTTGAGGAGATTCACTCTCGGAGTCCGGATTGTAACGGTACAGAACTCCTTGATCCATGAGGTAACCTCTTTCTAACCATCTTTTAGATGCAACATCATCAGGTCCTTCTAGCTCTTTAACAATCTTATCCACTTCAGGGTCCGAAGTTTGTTCTAGGCGAAGCTGACTGGGTGTCTTAGCAGGTAGATCGCAGATGACAGAGCAGACACCGCAACTGTCGCTTGTATCGCTAGAACATATCGGTCTGCTCAGCGTGTCAGCAACGACATTCGCCTTCCCTGGGGTATATTGGAATTGTATATCAAAAGATTGAAGCTTTAGAGCCCAACGGACTAATCTACCTGCTGGTGATTTTAGTGATAACAACCAACGTAGAGGCTGGTGGTCACTTCCAATCACGACTGGTTGACCGTCTAGGTAAGGACGAAAACGCTCAACCGCCCACACTACAGCGAGTGCTTCCCGCTCTGTTGTAGAATAGTTGCGTTCAGCTGCATTTAGGAGTCGGCTGGCATATTCAATAGGCCTTTCCTGATTGTCGTCGCCCTGTAATAAAACTGCTCCTAAGGCGTAGTTACTTGCGTCAGTTCGCAGAATGAAGGGACGATTAAAATCGGCTTGCACCAGTATTGGAGCTGTGGTCAGTAGACTCTTCAGCTCATTAAAAGCGTGGGTCTGCTCAGAGCCCCAAGACCAGACTTGACTTTTCTTGGTCAAGCGAGTCAATGGTTCAGCGACTTTTGAGAAGTTAGGTATAAATTTTCTGAACCACGAGCATGTTTGTAAAAAGGTTCTAAGGTGTTTTAGATTACCTGGAACCTTCATCTCGAGGACAGCGCTCACCTTCCCTGGGTCGGTGGAAACACCTTTCTGTGTTATAACGTGACCGAGATATTTAACGCTTTCTCGAGCGAAGGCGCACTTCTCCCTATTTACATGGAGGTTAAACTCGGCCAGACGTTTAAAAACTGCCTCGAGGTCTTGCAGATGTTGTTGGTATCCCTGAGATATAACCAATAGATCATCTAAATAAGCTAATAGAGTTACATCCTGTAAAGCAGAGCAAGATCGGAGACGATCGATAAGACGCTGAAAGGTAGCTGGCGCGTTGCGGAGACCAAACGGCATTCTCTTAAATCGAAAAGTACCTAAAGGACAGACAAAAGCTGTTTTGTCCCTGTCAACTTCCCTAACCCTAACCTGCCAGTATGAGGATCGAAGGTCTAGCGTACTCATGTAGCAGTCCCGTTTTGTGCTCTGAAGTAACTCGTCGATGCGTGGCATCGGATATGTGTCAGCTTTGGTGACTGCATTCAAACGCCTGTAGTCGACGCAGAAGCGAATACCACCGTTGGACTTCGGCACCATCAGCGCCGGTGAACACCAAGCCGATTCACATTCTTCTATAATGTCATCTTGTAACATCTTACCTATTTCAGCTTTCATCAGCTCCTTTTTCGAAGGGTTTAATCGGTAAGGAGGGACAGCTATTGGAGGATGCTCACCTGTATCGATGCGGTGTTCCGCATACGGTGTTGGACCTCCCCCTGCTTCAAAGATGCATGCGTGCCTGGTGAGAACGGCAGCGAGCGCTTGTCGCTCAGCTGGTTTAAGGCGTGTACCTTCATCGTCCCTAAGTATATCTGTCGAGGCACAGGACACGTCACGCGAGGTAGGTTCGAAGTACAATTTATATTTTACTGTATCAAAGCTGCTGAAATACCAGACTTCTTTGAAAAAATCTATTACTACTCCCGCGGCGGTTATAAAATCGATACCTAACAACGTCTCGTTATTTGTCGAGTCGGGAAATATTAGAAAGGGAATCGTTATAACTGCCGTCTCTAAGCACACGTCTAACGTGGTGGTAAGTACATCCATGGTACGGATTACACCGTCGGCAAGCTTAACTTCGCGTGTCGAAGAGCTGAGTGGATGACCTTGACGTAGAAGGAGAGTATATAGCGTATAACCCGCAATGCAATGTTTGGCGGCCGTATCTATCAAAGCAGAACCGGTAAACCCTAATATAGAAATATTAAAAATTGGTCGTAAATCGCGACCAGTAGAGGGTCCCGAACGATCGTTACACAAACATACATCGGTTAAACATAAATGTACATTATCTTTAAAATTAGTACAAAATAAATTTCGAGCACATTTTTGCCCATCATTCTTTAAATAATTACAACAATTATTACTAGAACATTTTTGGCCATTCTCCTTTACATTATTACAAAAAATATTACGAGAACATTTTTGGCCATTCTCCTTTACATTATTATAAAAAATATTACGAGAACATTTTTGGCCATTCTCCTTTACAGTATTACAAAAAATATTACGAAACAATTTTTGACCATTATTCTTTATCTCATCAATATGGGCAATGTTCTTTTTGTTTTTAGAAAAATCGAATGAGGTGCACTTATTATTAGTTATAGATCGGGGAATAATATTAGACCCTAGTTTATGAAAATAGTTAGACACATTTTCTTGTGGAATAAAGTTGTTTGAATCATGGCGATACGAATCAAGACTTAAAACACTGTTAACACTATCACACATAATAATATTACCATCTTTATCAATAGAGTCAGACGCGCGAGATTGAACGGAATAAAAACTTTGACCACTAGGTTGTTTATTAGTTTTATCACTCTCACCTGGAATCTGCAACGCTTGCAACTTACGGCAATTCTCCTTAGAGTGGCCGAACTTCCTGCAGTAAGCGCAGGTAGGCCGTTGTCTCTTTGAGGAGTCCTGCTTCGGTGGAAAAGATGCGGCTGGAACAGGGGCGGGTGGAGCGGGTTGGCTCTGCGCCGCGGCGCCGGGTGCACCGTAGTTGTAGGTACTTGAAGGGGCGCCACCGCGCGCGGGGGCGCGGCTGTTATCACGAACGGCGGCGTTGCCACGCGCGGCGGATTGTGGACACGACGTTGATGTTGACGACGGTTGTGTTCGCTGCTCACTCGCCGTGTGTGTCATGATGTTCTTTTCATCGAAGGAGTCTTCTAAGTTTCGTGCGAGGCGGAGTAATTCGTAGAAGTTATGACACTCTTCTCTTCGTAGCCTTTTCCTAATTCGGCTGTGGAGAAGTCCGTAGGTCATGTCTATTTGAGCCGATTCAGTAATATCACCCTTAGGCAAGCGCGCGAAAAGGGCGCGAACGCGTGCCACGAAGATGTCGGTGTTTTCATTGCCTTGCGGCGAGGCAAATATTTCTAGGTATATGCGATGAGGCGGTCGGCGGTCACCATAGGCACTTATTAAATTTTCTTTGGTTTCCCGCCATGATGAAACGGAGTATTTTATCCCTTGCCACCACGTGGCCGCTTCGTCCTTAAATACGTAGGCTAAACCGCGTAAAATATTTGAGTCCGTAACTTGCGCGCAGTCGCTATATGCCTCTATAGCATCTATAAATGCCTCAACCGACTCCTTCGGTCGGCCGGAGAATGTTGCTTTGCAGCGAGCTAGGGTGTTCTGCCCTAGTGAGGTGAGTGATTCCGGAGTGGATGCATTCGCCCGCGACACCGAGGTGAGCAACTCCCTGAATGCTTCAGTTTGAGAGCGTTGGAGAGAAGCGATAATCATCGCCACGTTTTCTTTAGAGAACGTAGCGTTAGCGTCGGCGCGCGGCGAAGAGAATGCGTCGTCGCCATCTTGCACGGCGGGAGGCGCGGGCGGCGTGTTTGGTCGTGAGAGGTTGGGAAATGCGTCGTTAGCATCATCTCTCCGACTCAAACTGGCCGCTCTACTCCTTGTCACTGGCATTTTAGTCACTACAAAACGTTCACTTATGACGAAAAGTTCACTGCACTACTGTCACACGAAAAACACGTTGGAGCGCCACATATGAGAAGAGGTTTCAGGGGGAACGGGAAAATAATAGTCTTGAGTTAAGTTGAACAATGGAAACAATAGTTTAATCCCCTTTTTACACATTCACAGTATTTCACAGAAAGAAACATAAAGTTCGGATTTTATAATTCGCGTGCGAGTAGTAGGCGCGTAAGCAACGGACTGCCGGCGCAGACGCCCGGCGCATGCAACGCGTTCTTGAACGCGGGAAAGGAGCGCGCGAATACCTCCTATTGGTATCTTCGCGGAACGCGACCGCGGGACGCTCTTATTGGTCGCGACGTACCTCTTGGGGTTGCTATATATTATTTTTGGTCAGCAACGCACACCTATGATCCCTGCATTGGATTAAAATTAACATATTTTACTCGACTAGCTTTTGCCCGGCTTCGCTCGCGTTAAATTAAGGGTAACACAGTTCCCCTTTCCTGATTTGCAGGAAACTGCTACTTGTAGTTTTTGCCCTTACACCTTCTTTATTGTAATAGCAATGCTAAGTTTGCCCTTTTCTTCTCTCTTTCTCCCTATTTTTTTTAAGTTAGCCTATGTCCGTCTCCCGGGCTCCAACAATCTCTGTACCAATATTCATCAAAATCGGTTTAGCCATTAAGGCGTGAAGAAGTAACAAACAAACTCACTTTCGCTTTTAATATTAGTAAGGATAACATTGTTTCTGGTATGTAACATGAGCTAAAATATATGCAAACAACATTGAATTGCAGGAAAACCGTAATAAAATACTAGTCTTTCCTTTCTTAGAGCTCTGTGATTGGTCAACTCCTTACCAAGGCATTTTAGAACAACGCAGAAATATACGATAACGATGACCAAAGATTTAATTCGTTAGATTGTCTCTATCACTGCCTGAAATGATAAAAACATTTTGTGAATCATACCCAAAACTGGAGATGTTTCCTTTTCACAAAATTTTCATCATTTCAATTTGCATAATCATGTGGATGCGTATTAAATTAGAGAAAGTCACAAACGGATAGACTGTGTGGGTGTGATATGGTAAAAAGACTGTCTGAAGCGATGATGATAGAGATATCTATACTTATATACTTATTACTTATCTATACTAATATTATAAAGCCGAAGAGTTTGTTTGTTTGTTTGAACGCGCTTATCTCAGGGACTACTGGTTGGAATTGGAAAATTCTTTTAGTGTTGGATAGTCCATTTCTTGAGGAAGGCTATAGGCTACATAACATCACGCTACGACCAACAGGTGCTGAATAGCGCGGGTGAAACCGTGGGGAACAGCTAGTTAATCATATATTTCTTTTTTTTATTTTGTCCTACGCTAGTAATTTCTCCTGTATTGTGGGTGCGTTTACAAACATTTAAACTCACAGACACAAACAGCCAGTCACGGAACAACTATCTGTAGGCCATAAAAATATTTGTTCCGTGCGGAGATTGAGCCCGCGACACGCAACGCAGCAGTCGATCGCTCAGCTCATTTGATGCAACAAAAGACACAATGCAGGAATCAAAACTAAAATTATCAAGCTGATAAAAAGACATAATTTAACAAAAAAAAAAGATAGAAGTTAGATTCACCCATAGACAATTAGACCCATCACATATGTTTATTACCTACACTACTGGGCAGTGTGTGTCTAGACGTTGCACCAAATCACTGCTGGACACCTGTCCAGCTCAGCATAATATCAGGTAGAATACCACCAGATGAGTAACATAGAAGTATGGAAAGTATGAAATTCTACACCGACACTAAATAATTTGAAATAACGCTACAAATACTGAGCTCGCGAAGTTGTCGACATGTGAGATGTGGACTCAGCTATCATTGTGCTGATATGTCGTATCTGCCAATGGCTTAATTGCCAAGAGCCTAGACCAATACCTGAGGAGGCTCTCGTTAGGTAGCTGGATCAAGGGCTTGATACAGAAAGCGGTACTCCTGGACACGGCTCGTATTGTTAGGGGGTTCTTTTCTCTGAATTCCTGACCTAACTTGGGCCCTGTTCCCGATACCGGTGGGCTACAATTTTATATGTTTTTTTTTCCAATACTGAAAACGTATAATAATATTTGTATGAGAGCATTTAGTCGCTCAGTGTGTCATTTCGACGGTCCCTACGTACATAAAGACATGTCGAAAATGGCATTTTTTTTAGATTATCTATGCGCACATGCTGACATACGATTTTTATTTTCATTTAATCTATTTACCTTGAAATAGATTAAATGAAATTGAATTAAAAATTGTAGAGAACCCTTAGAAATTGTATAAGAGAACAAGTCTTATAAATACAACGAATAAGTGTTGTAGAAACGGTCATCTCTCAGTTTTTTTAAGAAAACGTGAAAAAGAAGTTATGTGTAAATGGCATCATAAAGCTCTTAAAACTGTTTAATGGAGTGCCGTAAGGCATAAAAATGGTAAAACCTCGGAACCCAGGGCCAGTCAATGAATCTGTATATCAAGTGTTAGACTGCATTGTTAAAACCTCGAATAAAAAAGTTAAAAAAAAAAATTTGGCCGATCTCGATTACAACAATTTTTAGCAACAATTTACTGAAAAATGAGAGGCGGAGGGGGGAAAAAGTGTATATAGTAAAAAAAAAAAATTATATGTTATAAATTATGTTTGCCGAGTAACTTCAATGTTAATTTATTAAATTGTCGTAAAAAATAATGATTTACAAAAATAATTTGTCGCTAACTATACACATTATTACATCATTGTTCATTATTGTCATCGTCGTCGATCTCGTTGATGTAGATTGTAGGTGAAGGATTAGTACAGCTGTCACCATTGCATTCTAAGCCAGCTGCAAAAAAGAGATATCCCGCCGACAAACTGCGTAACAGTTTGTCGGCGGGATTAACTTAACGCATTAAGATATTTTATTTTTTGGGTGGCACCGTATAAAGCAAGAGTGCAAACATAATTAGTTACAACAGGTATGATTTTTCAGATACGTGGTTTTGGTTGCTGAAATGCAGTTTTTAGGTGTTAGTTTATTTCAATTGGTATGTAGGTATGTAACCGTGCTGTTGGTGTGCTTATTATAAATAAAAAAATAAATAAAAGCCAGTCTAGTCTTATCCAGAGTTTTCATTTATATACGTATTAAAAGAAGAAAGGGAGGCATTCGCCCAGCAGTGGGACGCTATAGGCTAGATTAAATTTGATAATGTGTCCCACTATGCTGGATTTTTGCAATGACAGTCGATTTTTATGTACCAATCGTAGAAGAGGGCATTACCATATCTCTAACACAGCTTAGACCAGCTGAGGGTTCTTCATCAGATACTTCAGACCTTCGATTTTGACATCAAATGAAGCGGCCTACCAACTTGAATATTTTTTGTAAAGGCTGTATGTCGATCTCTAATAGTTTGGTTGGGCTCTTGTTCTTTCTAATCAGGGTCACCAGGTACTTCAAATCTTCGGTTATTCTAGTTTTTATAGTTTTTCCTTGATGTGGCCATTAAACCCTAATTCTGTACCAAATTTCAGCTCTCTGAGTTTATGGGAACTACTTGTTATATTTTGATGATCATGAGTGAGTGAGTAAGTGTCATAAATGCTAAACTTTGCTTTCCCTTAACTTCGGAATTAAATAGCCTACAGACTTGAAATTTTGGATTTTAAGTACGCAATTATAGCTTACTGGATGACGAAAATTTCTGCGTTCTAGTCTTGTCCAGAGGTTCTCAAATAGGGGCCTAAAAATGCGGCGAAATGGTAAAGGATGGTACGGCTTAACAGCTGCTGTTATCCCCTCTATTCCCCTCCCCACTCTTCATCGGTGTACCTGCAGTCCCTAAAAATCCAAGATCGAGTTTGTTCTTTTTAAAATATAACTTTAAACTAATATTTTAAATAAAAGAAAAAATCCAAAAAAAAAATTATTATATATAAAAAAAAAATTGAGATCGCATAATATATTTTTTTTAACATTTTTCTATATACTATCAAAAACATATTTCCAACGTTTATATTAAGATTCATTGACTGGCCCTGGATTCCGAGGTATAAACCTTACGGCACTCCACTAGTTAAAATATTGTAGAAAGAAAATATTTATTATTGCTCATAGAATTATTTCTAGGGCGTGTTGAACACAAATTACGCTCTCCTGTAAACTTCGGTTTTTAATTTAACCTTATGTACGTAGGGACCGTCGATTTATTTTCACTACACATGTACTTACGGTAAAACCACACAGTCATCTACTGATTTAAATCATAGACAATGACTAAAGAACTCAATGTTCATAATATTTTCCTTTACAACTTCTCAGTACTCATTAAACAGATAATATATAGTTATTTACATATATTTAGATTTACTTACATGTTATCAAAATATTGTTTCAAAATTCTCCGGAGCTATCCAAAAAGATGACTCTTATTTCAAGTACATAAGGCCTATATTTGAATGGTTATCGATTAGGTGTCCAGTGACACAAGATTGTGACCTCAGCCAGCCTTGTGAACGATCGTTCGCTTGTGTGTTTTAAACAATATAAGGATAGGGTAACATGGAAGCGGATACTTGGGCTGGGAACAATGACTGTTTATGTGTTTGGTTTATACATAGTTATTGTATTAAAATGTATACAGACTCATCTTATGTTTTTTTTAAGCAATTTATTAAAAAAAAACTGTTTTAATTAGTTGTAGTAATCTTTCACTAGTACTTACAGTAATTTTCTAATTTCACTGAGTCTTGTACCAAGTACTAAAGACTAATGCCCCGTTCCAATAAACAAAAACAACTCGTTTTGCTTGCTTACGGATAGTTGTATTTTAACATAAGTTCTATGAGACTTATGTCAAAATAGAACTATCCGTAAGCAAAACGAGTCGTTTTTGTTTTATTGGAACGGGGCATAAGTCCACTTTTTATATAAACTTCTCAATGTCTATTTTCCAAAACTATTTTCTTAAAAATAGACAAACATATTTCTAAAGACACATTTATATGTGAGTACGTTACATTATCTCACGTTTTTTTTGTCTCAAAAAAACTAAAAACGCACAATTATAACAATCCTTAAATACCTCAAAGCCGAAAATTCATCGTTCAAGAAAATCACTGCAACATTTATTAATAACAGACATGTAAACACAGTCTTAAATAAATAAACGATTGACCTCTGCACTAAATATCTGTCAGTAACCATTCGACCACGATACAACACGTTCACACAAATAATTATGTACAAAGTACTTATATTATGTGCCGTCATATCGGCGGTGCACTGCCGAAGTGTCATAGTTGGTCAAACTTGGGAGCAAAACGGCATAAGAAAAGTCTATGAAACAACCATAGATGCGAACGCTATACCATTATTCAAGAGGACGAAGTACGTCACCTTCGAATATCCAGTCGGAGATCAGAGGATCAAAGGGATTGCTATCAAAGACATGGACAATGGACTGGCAGAACCTTCGATTACCATGGGTGGACTAGGATTCAACTCCGTCAACATCAAACTGAAGAGCGAGAGATCATCTGGTTTTGTCTTCCTTATAGAAATCTACGCGTGATTTTAATTAGTTTTTTTCGTGATGTGGACTTTTTTGTGGTTCATTGGCAAAAATGGAAGTTGTGAAACAGTGCTATATGAATAAATTTGTACGTTAAATGTTTGATAATAAAACGTTAAGTCGCAGTTTGTCTGCAAATACAATAAATATGTACAATTAATTACAGAGTACAACAATATCATAGCTTTTTTCTTTGACAACACAATGCATTGTGCACCTTTTGTTTTATAATCTAAAGTTCTTAAAAAAAACTCCTGTTTTTAAATTAATAGAGACACACAAACACTAATATTTAATAAAAAAACAAAATACCCGACTGCACACTAAAAAAAGAGTAAAACAAGCCCCACAATAATATTGATCAATCAAATGCTAAAAACTAATTATGTAATACCGTTTAAACAATACCTATATTAAAATACACTACAATATGTAAGAAACTTATTTTGAATACAAATTTACTGAATATAATTTATAAATGTTGATGGAAAGCATCGCAGGCGGGGACCAACAGAGGCTTATTTATAGTCATTTCGGTTGTGCACCATTTAGCAGAATTTTCGTTGGTGGCGGTCAAGGTGGTCCCCGCCTGCGATGCTTTCCATCAACATTTATAAATTATATTCAGTAAATTTGTATTCAAAATAAGTTTCTGTTTATTTAACTATCGATTACGAACACATATTGTAGTGTATTTTAATATAGGTATTGTTTAAACGGTATTACATAATTCGTTTTTAGCATTTGATTGATCAATATTATTGTGGGGCTTGTTTTACTCTTTTTTTAGTGTGCAGTCGGGTATTTTGTTTTTTTAATAATAATTTTTTTATTTATAACTTTTTAGCTGTTTTTATTTAACGAAAATGTTGTAGATGTAGAAGACTATGTATATGTAAGTACCATTTTAAATTATTTCGACGACATTTGGCTTTAGATTACGAGTGATGTTACTCCGCAACATAAATTTACCGCCAATCTGGGCTGTTGGTAGTGAAGAAGAAAAAGAATTAGGTGAGTCATTACTGCTGAAGATCCCGCAAACGTTTAAGTTCAGTTAAAGAACATTCGTCGTGGGGCCGGTCCAACAGCTTTTTTGGGTCAAGTGTTTTTATTGCTAACCCAGCAAGTGTTTTAACACGGCTTAGGGCTACATAAGCCTGGCCCTTTGCAAACACGTTTGATAGGTCCACGACAGCCCGATCCAAGGTGGTACCTTGCAATTTGTGTACCGTTACAGCCCAACAAAGTATCAAAGGCAGCATCCGACGTTCAATCTTCCCTTGTCCGCGAAGCGCATCAAAGTCGACAGTGGAGGGCTCTATGCGAACCCCCACACCCAATTCATTGCCCTTAACAGAACGATCGTCGAACTCTACGAATACTGGACGGACTGACTTTTTTAAAGGGAAATTTAGAAAAAATATTATTATGTCTTTATCCCGTGGGACTTTTAGGATAAAATGTATCCTATGACACTCCCGTAATCAAGACAAATCTAACGATACCTCATACATCAAAATCCATCAAGCCGTTTAGGCTACAGGTGGTCACAAAGGAAAAGACATACATACATACTTACATACACTCGAAAAACATTACCCTCCTTCTTTGGCAGTCGGGTAAAAAGCGACAGTGCGTATGTATTTTTGTTACTCCTTTACGCTCAAACGTGTAGCCAGATTTGGATGCAATTTTAATGTAGATAGCTTTAACCCGGATTAACATTACTACTTTTATCCTAGTCTACGCGGGTGAAACCAAGGGCACAACTACTAAGGAAATATTTATCACTTGTGAAACAAAAAAATAAGGTAAATATGTCACTAAACTCCATGTAAACGCCTACTAAAACGTTGAACTAAATTACTGGCCACTTGACCTTTCATTCTTCCATATCAATCCGTCTCATTCTAGCCCTGGCTCAAAACAATCACAGTACTACCACACGAGTCAGAGAGACCACTCCTCAATAAAAATGTTTAAAGAAATCATTTTAATTTCTGCTGTAATAGCCTTAGTCCATTCCAACAGTGTATTCGTAGGACATGTTTACGATCAAACCGGTTTGGTCCGCAAGGTCTACGAAAAAAAGGTCGAGTCCACAGCTATACCGTTGATCAAGCGCGAAGAGGAAGTTTTTTACGAGTATCCAGCAGGAGACCAGAAGATTAAAGGGATTGCAATCAGAGATTTGGCCGAATCAAAAGCGGAAGCATCGATCACTCGTGGTGGACTCGGCTTCGGATTTGTGAACATCAAGCTTAAGGGTGAAAGAGGGGCAGGATTGAGGTTCTCGATAGAAATCTTTGCGTAGTGTGTTGTGATGTGTCTTCAAAATTAAAAAATACTCATAGTCATAAATTATTGTGCTTTTGTTCAAAAGTTCTGAAGTTGGACATCATGTTTCGTGCTCTCTGGAAATAAAATTAATGTGAAATTTGGTGTTGTTTATTTTATTTTGTCACTGTCCTCGTTTGTCTGCGTTTTAACCGGAAGTAGGTTATTATACGTCTGAAGCCTAGTGCCCAGTTAAAATACTCGATTCTCATTTAGTATGATGATTAATTTTGTAATTTTAAGAGTTTATTTAATATCTAAATGTGATACAGATTGTGTTTTACTTGACCTTACACTGCGCGTTTGTGTTAGTGCCTCTGCATTTGCAAAACAACGAAACACATGAAACATTCATTGTGTTTCAGATTTAATATCAAATGCAATCAATAAACCTGTTTAAGCAACTTTTAATTAACGTAGGCGTATGAGAGAATATTGTTTAGCTTGGTCTTATATCGGGGAAAATTAGTTTTCTCCATTTACAGCCGAACGGGGGGTCTAAAATAGACGCTTTGATGTTTGTTTCGTATGAAGGTTTTTTTACAAACTAGATAAGCCTGGTGTTTCGTAGTGTCTCTGAGAAGAAATAGCCGACTCTTTTAAGGTCCAGGTAAAAATCTTGATCAACTTCCTACTTCGTACTAAATTATAAATTCGAATGTTTGTGAGGATAGATGTATGGATGTTTGTTACTCTTTCACGTCAAAACGGCAGAACGGATCTTGATGAAATTTGGCTAAGAGGTAGATTATGGTCTGGAATAACACGCGGGCATATACATCGATAACACGCGGGCTAAGCCGCTGGGGCTAGCTATCCTACTTCCTACTAATATTATAATGCGAATGTTTGTGAGGATGGATGTATGTATGGATGTATAGATGTATGAATGTTTGTCACTCTTGAGGTAGATTATAGTCTGGAATAACACATGGGATACTTTTTTTGGCAATCACGCGGAAGAAGCCGCGATCGCCAGCTAGTATATAAATATATTCCTACTAATATTATACATGGATGCCAATGTTTGTGAGGATGTACGGATGTTTGTTACTCTTTCACGTCAAAACTCCCTGAGCTCTGTCGCCCTGGTACTTATGTATTATAAATCTCTCACTCATTTATTGTGTTTAAAGTGTACTATAATTGCAACCTAATTTAGACCGTATTGTCACCAAGGTCCCTTCTAAACCAAAGTGACTCGCATGATTGTAATTACCTCTTCCACTTGTATGAGCAAAATGACTCAGATATTTTATGGGCCTCCTTCACGCATACAATAATCGTCGGTATTCCAACACAACAGGGAAGCATGGAGGTATGTTTTTAAATTCCTTTGAGGAAATTCATTCTTCAACTTTACTTACTTAAATACACATTTACATGGTTTATATTCCTTTAAAATCCTGAGGTTTCATTATGACCTTCTTGCCAAACTAATTGATGTTTGCAAAATCATGTATGTACTATACCTCTTTTGTTTTTTAGATGTGAAATCATTTTATTACTTAGCCTACTTCGTCCAGAGCGGGGAGAGTGTTAGACTTTAACTGACTAATACTCATCCATGTTCCTTCTTTTGCCCTTTGTGTTCCGGGGCCACTGTGTCGCTCTCCCCGGCAGGAGGTACTATCCTTACTAATATTATAAAAGCGAAAGTGAGTTTGTTTGTTTGTTTGTTACCTCTTCACGCTTTAATGGCTAAACCGATTTTGATGAATTTTGGTACAGAGATAGTTGGCACCCTGGAGACGGACATGGGCTATTTTTTTTTAAGTGGGATGTGATGGGAGAATGAGTTAAGCTTAGCGTTGCTATTACAAATCAATAAGGCGCAAGGGGAACTGTGTTACTCCGAATTAAACGCGAGCGAAGCCGCGGGCAAAAGCTAGTACTTACTAGATAAGACTTTTCCCCGCTCCGATGATTGTCAGACTCTTACTGACTAAAACCCATCCATGTTCCTTTTTCTGCCCTTTCTGTTTTGATGTCGCGGTATCACTTTTGAAGAACCCGCAACCCCGGCAGGAGGTACTATACCTTAACAAAACTACAACTCAAATATTATTATTTTTTAACCGTATGTATCAACGCGTAGTTTCTAATTAAATATGCCGTAAAATACTCCGTAAAATGTAAAATATCGACTTCTATGAAAAAAACAATAAGTTTACATAGATTAATTACGTTACGTTTATTACCGTATAAAATAGAATTAACTTGACTTTTAAGGCTCTGTCCACATGGAGGGTGCGAACGCCATTTTGTACTGATTTTAAACGAGTCGGTTTCACTTCTAGATTGCTTTTTTGATACTCGACATTATTTTCCCGCCCTTTTTTGGGGTGGGTAATCATCAAATAACCTTCCCTGCTTTAGGCGGAGCGGGGGGAGTGTCAGACTTGTACTAACTAGAACCCACCCATGTTCCTTCCATTGTCTTTAAAATACAAATCAAAAAATTCCTTTTAACCAAATGTTACTACAGCCTATTAGAATTTTTAAATGATTGAAAGCAAATAAATGCAATTACGACATTTATTGTAAATATAAGCTACGTTTTATATCTTTGTTTATTATTATATTTTTGTTTTTTATAAATTGTATGTCTAATTTTAACTTCAACGCATGGCTTAAGCCAAAAAATTTTGTAAGCCATTCCTGGATGGCAAAAAATGTAGCAACTTTGCAAATTTTATCATCTTTATACACACCCATGTATTACAAAATAAATATATCTTTATCTTTATCGCCCTTTACGTTCCGGGGCCGCGGTACCTCTTTCGAACAACCCGCAACATTTGGATCCTGGTCTTCCATACACCTATAAAACACGGCCTCAGTGTTAGCACAATTCTTTTCATGACATTGTAACCTGCGAACTTCTTCCTTCTCACGACAAAATTGATGCACTGGAGGTTTCACTGCTAGGGCTGATATGATCATTGAGATTACGTGCCCGTTTGGTAACCAAATTAATCTATATAATCTTTCAAACGTATAGTTCGCTTGAGCAGCTGAAAAGCTCATAGGTTGAACTGCTAGATGCCATAAAAACATCCAGACAACTTCGCGTACAGACTGTTTCATCTGTACCTATATATATGTAAATAATACTAGCTTTTGCCCGCGGCTTCGCTCGCGTTAAATTCGGGGTAACACAGTTCCCCTTATTGATTTGTAATAGCAACGCTAAGTTTTCCCTTTTCTTCTCTCTTTTTCCCTCACAACCCAGTTTTTTTTATTATAAATAGTAAGGATTGTGATGTCATGTTGTTTCCTAACATCTTTAAAATAAATTCTTAACATGTCCAACGATTAATGCTTACTCATTAACATATAACTACAAATTGACTAATAAATACTGTACTGAACTTGTAGGTACGGAGGTCTCATTGTAGTTCCCATATATTTCTGTCTATATAAACCTAGTCTAATGACTGTACGATTCATTAGCAAATAGTCGCCGATCAACAGTCAACATGTGGTCTAAAGTAATATTTTCCATACTAGTGCTGTATTTGGGTATCGCAGAATGTAACGACTTAAGAGTCGGGCACGTGGGGTCTAGATCACATAAGATTTATAGACTAATTCACGAAGCATATCCATTTTTATGGAAAAGATCTTACGATATCGTATTGTATACTCCAAACAACGAAATCATCGATGCTGTGTACGTCACTGATTTAAGAGAAAACAAAGATGGGGTGACGTTCATTGAAAGTGGTGGAATCGGACAGAAAAATGTGACTATTGCATTAAGAAGTCCCTCTACTCTACGGGGGTATAAGTTTAAAATTGAAGTGTTTGCCCATGACCCGAATGAAAGTAATTTCAGAATGAGTGCTCAGTACCTTGATACGCAATTCGCAACGAAGTTTTGAGTGTTTATTATTTATTGATTAAATAATTTGTTTTCTTCTCGCAGTATTTAAATGAAAAGTATGGAAAATAAATAAAGAAATTTAACAATAAGCTACCCGCTCTGTGCGAAGTACCCATGTGGTTTCTTTAACCCTTAGTGCTCTAGGGCCTCGGTATCTCTTTCAAACAATCCCGTAGCCCTGGAAACAGTTGGCTTAATCGCGGCACCTCACCGCACAGCAGGCAGACCTCCCGGCGCGATCACATGGTGGCAACGAGAGAGCGACTGTTGCCATCCCATGCAGGGTACGCTACAGTAGTGGTGATAAGTCCCCTCTTTGAGGAGTGACTGGAAAGGCGTCATGGCGTCCTCACCAACCGTCTGATGCAGGTCCTCATCAGACGACGAGTCGACGAGGGGAGTGTCAGACTTTTATTGCCTAAAATCCAACCATGTTCCTTCTTTTGCCCTTTATGTTCCGGGGCCGCGGTCTCTTTCGAACAACCCGCTACCCCGGCTATATAGCAAGTCTTAGGTATTGATTTAGAACACACTAAACCCGCCCAGACTTCGCACGGGTACAATGTAGATACTTATATTTTAGAGAAAAAAAAAAGAAAGAAAATAAGTTTATTTGGTAAATACCACAAGTACACAACATTAAACAAAGATCGTAAATAAAAACACAAAATTAAATAGAAAAACACCTTAAATCTAAACACAAAAAGAATATAACTATTGTGTGTCACACGGTGGTCCAAATTGCCAATTTTAATATAATACACTAGCTGTTCCCCGCGGTTTCACCCACGCTGCTCAGCACCTGTTGGTCGTAGCGTGATGTTATATAGCCTATAGCATTCCTCAAGAAATGGACTATCCAACACTAAAAGAATTTTCCAATTTTCCAACCAGTAGTCCCTGAGATTAGCGCGTTCAAACAAACAAACAAACAAACTATTCAGCTTTACAATATTAGTATAGATTTAACCTTCCTCTTGAATTACAACGAAGCCCGAGTCAGACTCGCGTACCGTGGGTTCCGTACAAACTTGCGACATAAACAGCCATCTTTTCACTGCGTAGACTTAGAGAGCTTTCACATCACAAAGGAACTACAGAGTTGAGTAAGTACATGGTTTTAATTCCTGAGATAAAGGGTCTTGAGACACAGACAGACGGACAACAATGTAATCCGATAAGGGTGCCGTTTTTTGATCCACTTCCTCTAATATATTCATTCCTTACTTTATCCATTCTTGTCACTCCACACATCCATCTCAACTTTCCCATTTCCGCTACATGCAATCGTTTTTCATCCACCTTTTTTACAGCCCAGATGCCATTAAAAAATAAAAGTAAACGTTACGTCGTGTCCATGTGTACTGCACCTTATATTGTGATGTTACTCCTTGTGATGTTATGTCGTTTCCTAGTATCTTTCAAATAAATCCATAACATGTCCAACCATTAATGTTTACTCATTAACATATAACTGCAAATTGACTAATACTGAACTTGGAGGTATGATCTCATTGTAGTTCCCATATATTTCTGTCTATATAAACCTTGACCAATAACTGTACGGTTCATTTTCTGATGTAAGTCGCCGATCAACAGTCAACATGTGGTCTAAAGTAATATTTTCCATACTAGTGCTGTATTTGGGTATCGCAGAATGTAACGACTTAAGAGTTGGGTTCGCGGGGTCTAGATCAAAGAAGATTTATGGAGAAATTAAGCAATCAATTCCAGCTTTATGGAGAAGAACTGATGACATCATAGTCGATGCTCCTCCCAACGAAATCATCGATGCTGTGTACGTCACTGATTTGAGAGAAAACAAAGATGGGGAGGCGTATATTGAAAGTGGTGGAATTGGACAGAAAACTGTGACTATTGCATTAAAGAGTCCCTCTATCCTACGGGGGTATACCTTTTCAATTGAAGTGTTTGCCCATGACCAGAATGAAGGTTATTTCAGCAAAGGTGCACAGTACTTTGATACGCAATACGCGAGGAAGTTTTAAGTGATTTTGGCTGTGAATTTGTGATTATTTATTGATTAAATTTTTCGTTTTATTTTTGGATGTTTCTTTTTGTAGTATATAAATAAATAAATATCTTGGGACAACTCACACACGGCTATCTGATCCCAAGCTTAGCAGAGCTTGTGTTATGGTAACCAGACAACTCATATACATACTTATATAATTTATAAATACATACATATTATAGATAAATCACACCCAGACACAGAACAAACAATCATGCTCATCACACAAAGTTTGTCCTGGGTGGGAATCGAACCCACGACCTCCGGCTCAGCAGTCAGGGCCACTAACCACTAGACCAACATATAGATTGATAATAATTTAGCTTTGTATAGGCTTTCTTTTTCGGATGGGACGAAATGACACCTCGCTCTGGGCGAAGCAGAGGGGAATGTCAAACTTGTACTGTCTGATACCCATGTTCCTTCTGTAACCATTCATGTTCTGGGACGTTACGACGAAACGAAACAAAATTTTTCATCGCAATCGAGAGACTTTTTATACAAGAAAATATGCTACAGATTGGTCCCCCGACTACGATAAAAATTTTTGTTTAGTTTATCAATTAGTTTTCGAATTAACTTCTGAATCAACCCACAAATTATTCGTTTAGTCCTTTCTGATTTAGGGTATGCCAATATTACAAATTAATAAGGCGCTAAGGCAGAAACTGCCAGTAGCAGGTACTGTGTTACAGGGCCGGATTTAGGGGTCCAGAGGCCTCGGGGCAACAAAGGAGTGGAGGCCCCCTTGCCCCAAATTATTTTCCAAATAAAATGAACAATTTTTTTCGGTCGAGTTTTTCAATAAATAATTTATTATGAAACCAAGTAGATTCTCTTAGTATTTAACAAACACATATGAATATAATCGGAAACAAGAATTATTTGAAATTAAATTTTAGTGTTAACGAACGGAACCTTTCGAGCTTTTTTTGCCGAAAAATCGTTGATGGATTCGCTGAAATCCAGTTCTCGGAGTAAATCGCTTTCAATGCTCAGGAGAGAAAGCTTCGATAGACGGTTTTGTCCCATCGTGGTTCGAAGCCTGTTTTTTATAATTTTCATTTTTGAAAATGAGCGCTCTCCAGTGCAATTTGATACCATCAAAACCAAATACATTCTCAATGCAATTTCGAGGTTTGGGAATGTAGCTCTGAAATTTTTATCTTCGAGAATTTCTGATTGGAGTGAACAAATATAGATCAGTGATTTATGTTTCTGTTAATATTTAAGAATAATATAATCAAATAATCATGTATGTATAAAGTACTTTAGACTGTAGGTAAAGGTAAAAGCGAAAAAAAAAATATCAAAGGAAAAGATGTTTACTAGGTTTACTAGTTGAAATTTGAAAGATTTTTTTTCCGTAGTCTCTATTGTGGAGGCCCCCTGCTTGTGGAGGCCCCGGGGCTTTCGCCCCGGTTGCCCCCCCCTAAATCCGGCCCTGCTGTGTTATACCGAATTTAACGCGAGTGAAAGATAGTTAACTATAACTTGTTTATCAATAAAACAATATTCAATATAAGTACACTAATCTACGAAAACTATAATAATGGTTGTGAAAGTGTGTGTACATGATTTATTCAGTGTTTTTTTTTTGTTTGTGTGTTATGAGTGTAGGTGAGAGTTTGTAATGAGCGAATGAGTTCGAGCTTTAGGTGTAAAAGGTTTAATTATTTACCTAGTCTTTTGAGAAAATACATTCAATTATAAACGCAATGGCTCGTTGACAGCGGACCAATCATGTAAGATGACAAATCTACTCATTTACACTATTTAACAATTACATCATCAACTTAGTTTAACGTCAAACTATACTTACTGCAGTGCTAAACTAATCATCATAAAAACAATTGAATACCACACATTATAAAGTACAATATGAGGAAGTGTCAACAAAACAAATGAGTGAAAACGCCATATTTGTGCAAATGACGTCATTCAGTGAATAATCTTCGACTGCATCTAAAGTCCTCGACATACAATGTATTGTTTTATCATTTTCCCGGAATCTGTCATGATGGTAAAGTCCCTTGTATTGAGAGCAAAAGGCCATATAATGATCTATTCTTATGATAAGGACATTGTGAAGGTAAAAATTACGCCTGAAAACCCCGAATGGTAAAGCAGAATTGTATTTCGCTTAAGAACCAATCTAGACTCATCAATAAATTAGTAAATCAAAAGACCCAGAAGGTCATGCTACCAATTCGACGGCGCATTAGTGCACCACGCGCGCCCCAAAAAGATGTCAGCAAAGCAGAGAGGCCGGCCAGGGCCACCGCTTGCCAGGGTTGCAGGTTTTTTGAAAGAGATACCGCGGCCCCGAACCACAAAGAGCAACAGATGTAAAACGGGTAGGTTTTAGTCAGTAAAAGTCTGACACTCCCCCCCGCTCCGTCTAAAGCGTAGGAAGTTATTTGTTGGTTTCCAAATCCGTAAAAAAAGAACTCATGCTACCTGCATTGAGTATACCTACCTAGTATATCGTTATCGAAAATAGTTTTTTGACGTAAGGTGTACTTGGTTAATTAAGCAGGCACCCAAATAGTAGGTATTAGTCCAGCGCCCCAAAAACTCACGGTCCGCCTCTGCCCAGCTGTGAGACTGGGAACATTAAAGGGATGATGTGTATTACTTTTCAAAACAATGAAAGATATTAATAACCAACTTATGTTTCCTCACGGTTTCCTTGACTTGTTGTGAAGCAGTAAACACGTCTAAATTGTGTACTTACGCAACGCCATTTAAACAATTCATTCACACGTTTAAATTCTGAGTAGACCATTCAGTTTTGTTTGCTGACATTTGTATTGAACGTTATTTAGATACAAATATATAATAACTAGCAGCGCCCCAAGGTTTCACTCGCGAGGTGGTAGAATGTTATTCTGCTATGTAAGCTATATTACTGAGAAGTTTCATCAAAACCCATTCAATAGTTTTTGCAAGAGCAACAAACATACCTACATACATCCACACAAACTTTCACTTCTATACTAATATTATAATGCTGAAGAGTTTGTTTGTTTGTTTGTTTGAACGCGCTAATCTCAGGAAATACTGGTTCGATTTGAAAAATTCTTTTCGTGTTGGATAGTCCATTATTTGAGGAAGGCTATAGGCTATATAACATCACGCTACGACCAACAGGTGCTGAGCAGCGTGGGTGAAACCGCGAGGAACAGCTAGTTTATAATATTAGTAAGATTAGAATACCAGCCTATTTTTGTCCCATGGCTGGGCAAAGGCCTCTTCTTAAATAAAGACGGCACAAGCATTGATCACCACGCTTACTCAAGACGGATTCGAAAATTTTGACTTATAAATATTACTTACTATACATATACATATAATTTGATGATTTACCATCCGCAAAAAAAACGGTTGGTTCCGGATGTCATAATGTTAATCAATATTATTACTGGTAAATGTGTGCATAATATATAACAAAAAAAACTTTGAACTGAATAAATAGGTACTTTAAGCTATCAATGTGATGAGTCAGATTGAAAGTCAGGAAGTCCCGCTATCTACATTCGTTGACAGCAGTCACCTTTTGACATTAAACAGCTACTCACTAATACCGCGTGCAATCTCGAGATAATCTAAATCTGCAAAGAAATACTTTTATTGTTTGTATTTTTAATACCTACTGTTATTACTTGCTAATTATTCTCCAGCGTTTGATAGTTTATTACCAGTTTACACGTGATATTGGCAAAATTGTGGTGTCTCTCGTTCACAAAAGCCATTAATGAAGAGTTGAAGTTGCAATCTCGAGTGATTTCAAAAATGTAGCATGACACATGCTATTTATCCTTACCAAAAATATATTTTTACTTTATAAATATTTTTGTTATTAATATAAAATAACCGCTATGCCGTCATTTGTCTTGACGAAGCACAAGTGATGGATCTGAATGTTGATGGACAGAGAGCAAGAGGCCAAATAGGCCATAGGAATGATATGAAGGAGAAAGGAGTAAATGATGCCGTGGCGTCTGATAGGGTAGAATGGAAGAAGAAAACGTATTGCGCCGACCCCAAATAGAATGGGACAAGGGCAGGAAAATGATGATGATATAAATAACCGCTATATATATATGTATATTGTTTCATTGGTCTCAAGTCGGGCAAAAAGTGTTATTGGGTTTTTTCCATTAAGAATCTCACAGTAGCAGCCCAGAGTTTGGAAGTTGGCGGTAAGATACCCCCGTGACTCGGAAAGCACGTTAAGCGTTGGTCCTGCGCCTGGATCTCTCTCCGGTCGTGTCGGATTATGAGAGCGGCAGAGAGCGCATCTGTGCCTGCGCACGCGCTTGTGCACTATAATACCTCCTGCGCATATCTTATTCATAATAAAACAACAAAATTTCCCCGTACTACGGAAACTGTTGTTTTCCTACAAACACGTTGTTTGAGCCGTGACATTGAGCAAACCCGTGTCATATGACATGTCCGCCGTGATGGATACACTCTTTGCAGTTTGTTTAAAAGACCGCTGTACGTCAGAGAGAAGCAAGAAATTCTAACAGGGAATTAAATTAAACATCAAATTTATTGATAGTAATATCTAAAGTGAAATTAATGATTATATGAACTACTATTATTTAATTTTACAAGCTACAAATAGACATAAACTAATAATTAAAATACGTACTAGTATAAAAACGTCTACAGGGCGTCCAAAAATTCGTCCGCATTGCTGTCAACAGGAAAAGCGCCCAGAAGGCTAGCAGCCGCGTTGGATGTCAATGCTAATCTTTGGGCAAGAAAAAAGGCCAACCCTCACGAGTCAAACAACCGCTTGGCGATTTCTCGAAATACTACGTGGGCACTTGGACCCCATGGCCTTATTGTTTAACCCCAAACTACACCAAAGATCTACCAAACTTCCATGGCATTATGGTCATACAATCTGGTGTCTTTCCATCGACGCGTACCAAGGCACCTCGGCTGTGGCAAGAACACAACGGTTCTCATTGAGGAGATTAAGTGACAGTCGTTCCAGGTAGGCAGTGGCCAGAAAGTTTGACTACCAGTTTTTCAATAATAACTACAACCCAGTCACTCCTGGATTGTAGAGGTTATAAGTGGAAAAAAATATTAATATTGTCGGCACGGTTAGCGCTGTCGATGAACGATTGACTGCTGCGCTGCGTTTCGCGGGTTCGACTCCCGCATGGAACAAATTATTGTATGGCCTACAGATAGTTGTTTCAGGTCTGGCTGTTTGGTTATGTGATTTTAATTCTTTGTAAACGCACCCCGCAATTCCTAGTGTGGGGCAACGTTTAAAAAAAACTGCCGGTTCCCGGTTAGACTGGAAGCTGATTTCAACATTCTTGGAAAACGTTCCGCAAACGATAAATTTGACTGCATACTTCAATTCATTCTAAAGTACCTATAATGAATGATGTAATGAATTTTCTTAAAAGTACGCAGCCTGTATGTAATTTTATTAAGTTTTTCGTACAAATTGGCTGCATGAAACACTTAAAATACAATTTGGAAGTGATTCCAACTCTAAAACAGGTACCACGTATTTAGTACGTCATTGTTAACGGTCAATAATTATTAAAGCTGTCCAAACATTGTGACTGTGCTGTTTCTGCAGTTAAACAGCGGCTGTTTTTTGGGTTTTTTTTTTTTGCAGATGGGAAAACAAATGGCTGTTTTTAGTGTTCTGTACCTTAAAGGGAAAAAACGGAACCCTTATAGGATCACTTTGATGTTCGTCTGTTTGTATGTCTGTCTGGCAAAACCCTCTATCTCGGTATCGAGTGGAAATTAATGGCGTATACTAAAGTTTGGTGTATCTTGGAGATGTTAAAAAAATACCTAAAGGTCTCTGCACACAGCCGGCGTGGCGTGACGGGACGGGACGGCGATGCGACGCTGAGCAGTTGTAATGTACTAGATATTACGGACGACGCCACACAGAGCCGTCCCGCTCGACGCGACGGTAACCGTCGCGTCACGCCGCCGCCGCGCCGAGCGGGAATACAAGTCAGAAGCGGCGGGGACGGGCGCGGCGGGACGCGAGCGGCATAGGCAGTATAAAAACAGTATACGGTCGGCGTGAATGGGCGCGACGGGACGGGACGTTATCGCGCCCGCAGTGTGAACGATGCCGCCGCGCCAGCGCCGCGTCGCCGCCCCGTCCCGTTGCGCCCCGTCACGCCACGCCGGCTGTGTGCAGAGACCTTAAGTCTATGGAGTCAAAAGATATGGTCGATTTTTTTAACCTACGTATTATTTCTATGCAGGGAGTTCAAAACAATGTATTAAATACGTGGTAACAGTTTTAGCTACAGTATTCCTTCCATCCATGTATAGTGAGAAGAAAGTTATTTTTGTAAAACAGACAAATTATTGTCTTACTAATGCAACAATCATTTTGCTATTAAAATTAATTCTAATTTAATTTATAATTTACCAACTCAAATATTGCTAAAACTCTATTTAAAAACATTCATATTTTTCTTACTGCCTCCATCTCACATACCACCATCCAGATCTATATAAAACATCTCCAACTAATTATCACTTCAGTGCTAAACGAACGACCATAATGAAAACTACAAGTATTGCCATCCTGCTCTGCCTCGTGGCAACAGCCTCATGCCAAAGCCACGACTTGAGGATCGGCCAGCCAGTTTATGGCGACGTCATCATCTACAAAGCTGATGAAGTGAAATACGGCTTCCCTTTATTTGTGCGCACGACCATCATTGAGTATCCAGAACCAGGACAGCAGAACTATGCTTATATCAAAGCTATTGTCATCAAGGACAATGAACGCGACGGCTCGGGAGGATACCCAAGCATTTCAGCTGGAGGTATTGGCCAGAGATTCGTCAAGATCAAGTTGAAATCTCAGAGGGGATCTGGTCTGAACTTCACTGTCTCCATTTACGGAAGATACGTCTAAGAGAAGCCGGTTTTGGAAGTCTGAAAAGAGTTTTGTACGTCAAGTGATGCGAGGAAATTAAGTTTTTAAAATGATCACTTCTTGTATTCTTTTTTTAAAGATTAAGTGTTCGTTTTAAACCGTCAAATCATGTTTAGTTTCTTAAATGTGCTGTGATTGTTTCGAGTCATATTTTTTGTAACTAACTATTGCAGCTGTAAAATATTGTAAATAATAACCAAAATAAATGGACATCTAGCACATTGACGTAACATTTATAATTTGACGTAAATAACGTGACTAGTCGATAGAAATAATACGCGGGATTGAAGGCAGAGCCATAACGAATATTTATCTTATTTATTAAGTCATATATTTTTTTAATCTAATTAGTATTGTTGATTGTTATGTCATTATTATTTAAATTTAATGTGTAATTAAAAGTACACCTTAGTAAATCGAGATTTTATTTACTTAACTAACCCCCGAATACTGAAACGTCACTCAAAATTTAAGTCCCACTTAAGTTTAACAGAGACTCAGAAGTGACGTTTGACCATACAAAATCTAAAGTTTAAGAGCTGCTCAAATGTTAAGCAGCCCTCACATTTTGAGTGACGTTTCAGTATTCGGGGGTAAAACCTTCACATAGAATACAGAGGCATAGGTAGGTACTTAATGCCATCGATATTTTGTATCAACAACCTTTTAAACCAAAAACCTTTGGATAATGCAGAGACTAACAGTTTAGATTGAAAACATATTTTGTTGTTTGTTTTTACGAATTCTAAAGTATTAATTTTTCTTCAATTTCAACAGATCTGCCTAGTGATTTATACAAAAAATTATAAAAAATAACGCATTTTTATACAAAAATAGCCTTTGCCCGCGGCTTCGCCCGCGTTAAATTCGGGGTAACACAGTTTACCTGGAACCTGTAGTTTTTGCCGTAGCGCCTTATTTATTTTAATAGCAATGCTAAGTTTTCCCTTCTCTTCCCTCTTTCTCCCTCATTTTTCATTCTTTCTTGAAAAAAAAAACATCTAAATTGGTTTTCGCCATTTGGGCGTGAAGACGTTACAAACAAACTCACTTTCGCTGTTATAATATTAGTAAGGATTAATATTACCTATGAACAAAAGTCAAAAGTTTCGTTTTTCAAGTACCTACTTACTAAAAGTTTGACATCACAGACATCGGTCAAAGAAAACATCTTGAGGAAACCTGCTACCCTACCATGACGTGTAAAAGCAGAACTTATTCCGCTGCGGGAAAGGGACAGAGCTATACAGGGTGTCTAGCACCATCTCTTTCACTCAGTGGAATAAGTTCTGCTTTAAGATGTCATAGTAGGCCTACTGAGCTCATAATTAACTAGCTGCGCCCCGCGGTTTCACTCGCGTGGTGATTCTACCGTTCTTCAATCTGGGGGCCTAAATTGCCCGGATCATTGGAATAATGTAGTTAAAAAAAATTCAAATGGGCACAGACGTAGTTAATATTACGCTGAATATCATAGTCTTAAAGGATGCGTGACTACCCATCGTAGCACATCTCTAAAAATGTCGCACCATGCTACAGCAAAAATAGTAGTGTGGCTCACCTCTAATACATAACAGTGAAGGCATCTAGTTTCCAGATTGTGTAAGAAAACCATCAACGTAACATTCACCCGAAACTCGCCATAATATTATAGAAACTTGATCATAGTGTCATGATTATCTTTATAGCACGGTTCAAACAAAACGGATCACGAAATGGTCGTTATTCTGAAATAATGAAACGTGAGGGGGGGGGCAAAAGAGTCAACAAAACAAACAGAAGTCACCGACTTCCGGAAGTAAAGTTATTTCCTGCTTTTTTTAGGGTTCCGTACCTCAAAGGGAAAAAACTGAACCCTTATTGGATGACTTTGTTTTAAGGTCGGATACTTTTTTGCAAAGCGATTTTTGTATAGTACGCAAAGATTAAAAAACACCTTTTTTGCGGATAGGAAATCATCAAATAACTTCTCCCGCTCTGGGCGGAGCGGGGGGAATGGCAGACTTGTATCTACTGACTAAAAGCTAACCATTAAATAATTACAAATGGAGTATTTTATCCAAAAATTCCTGACAGAAAAACCTATCATTTGATACCCATATCATGGGGGTGCATTTCAAATAGCCTGTGCGCCATCTTGGGGAGGCCGCCATATTGGATTTGTAATGACATTTCTTAGCTAGTCATGTACTGTTATTAGAACTCAGAGAGTGTGCAAAATTTCATCCTGATCGAAGACCGGGAAGTGAATCAAATAAGATGCCAAGATTTTATAACATACATAGTTAGGTACCTACAAGTGAAGCTAATATAAAAGCGTGTTAATAAGTTTAAAAAAAACCACGAACACCATGACACTTGACATGTCCGTCAAGTGCTATTCGCAATAAAAACGTGTTAAAAACGAAGTACGAATCGTTCGTTATTCCGAAAATTAAACGTAGATACGAAATTATTAATATTTACTTAAATTATTATTAGGTACATCTGTGTTTGTACAGAATTGTTTGCGTAAACACAAGTGTATTCTCGCTTCCAGTAACATTCTTAAGTCTGGTGATAACAGTACATCTTGATTCAAGTAGAGAAACTTTGTCATTGCAGTCGAGGCGGAATTAACGTACGAGCCGCCAGGCGAGAACGTTATAGAGCCGAGAACAGCAGTGGCAAATTTTTCACGTGAATTAAACGACGTTTTTCAATACACTTTGGAAAATTAAATAACAGAATAAAAACTACTTTAGTTATAAATCAATATGAAACGAAGAATTTATTTGATTTTTCCCCACGCTTTGCCTTCTCATATTGAAGGGAGAAGCATTACCAACATCACAAAACAGCCTACTATTAAAAATAAGAAATTCAAATAATTTTTGAATTTAGAACTCAAATGAATATCAATTTTGTTGTTATAAATGTAAACTGTTTTATAAATAAAATCATGTTTATTTGTGACATTCAATTGATAAACATATTTTTTTTTATTAAAATTAATATGAAGGCCTTAAAAACCTCCATGCTTTAAAAAAATAAAAAATACAGCCGGCCTTAGGGATTTGAGCGGTTGTTTAAAACACTATTTAAAAAAAAATGCCGTGATGATCAAAAAATGAAAACCCTTATTGTGATAAATGAGAAAAACTTCGTGGGTGCAAGCATTCCACGTCAAACCTAATCGTAGTGCAATATGAGCCAGTTTTCAAGGAAGAGAAAAAGGATCTTTGTGCTTATCTATATCTATACTAATATTATAAAGCTGAAGAGTTTGTTTGTTTGTTTGTTTGAACGCGCTAATCTCAGGAAGTACTAGTTCGAATTGAAAAATTCTTTTAGTGTTGGATAGTCCATTTCTTGAGGAAGGCTATAGGCTATATAACATTACGCTACGACCAACAGGTGCTGAGCAGCGTGGGTGAAACCGCGAGGATCAGCTAGTAGTCTATATCGCTATGGTGCTGGTCTAATTCTCTAAGCACGAAATCTGGTTTCGGCTTAAGTCACAGTCATTTCCTATTCTGTATCATGTTATATATAAGACCTGTTAAGCGTCCAAATTAAAAAAAAACCCCGAAGGCGTCCGAAGGGTTCCGTATATTTCTTTAGTGTTTGTTATATTGGCAGCGAAATAGAGCATCTGTGGAAATTTCAACTGTCAAACAATCACGGTTCGTGAGACTGACGGACGGACAGCGGAGTCTTGGCAAGCGGTTCCCGTTTTACCTAATGAATGTGACACATCGATTTCAAAGTGCTTTCAAAATTCATGTAGTAATAATATAGGGAGTAGGGTTCATTTTGAAGTATCGAGCTCGGAGTTGCGGGTTGTTCGAAAGAGATACAGCGGCCCCGAAACATAAAGGGCAAAAGAAGGAACATGGTTCATTTCGAAGATTCGAGCTTCTTTCGAACGGACCCGTTTTTTCGTTGACGGACTTTAAGAGTAGACCCCCTGGTCAGACGAACTCAGTTTTGCTATTCTGTAAGAATGCAGCGTTGAATTTAGCGCTGCCGCAGTGTCAAGTTACATAGAAAGTTTTCTCAGGTCGTCGCTGCGCTCAAGGCTGTATTCTTAGAGAATAGCAGTACTGAGTCCACGATCCGGGAAATAGAAGAAGATGAAACGGCTGTCCGATACTTACTACCGAAGAGAGAACCGTAGTCCCGGGCTTAATGTGGCTGTAGATCTCATAGTCGCATGCGCAGCTTAGTTGTGACTGTGAGCATTGTCCTGGGTTCAAGTCACAAGTCGGACATTAGGGACTGCCAAACTGTTTCAGTTTTAAGAGAACAGTGAAAGAACATTATCTTTTTATTTCACTAGAGTTGCATAGTATTTATTATTATATTTAATACAAGCTGTCTTGCGCGTTTTCACACGCGTCTTTAGTTACTGCCCCGCTCCCAAGGGTAGTACCGTGATGTTGTATAGCCTATGTTACTTCCTGATAATGTAGCTTCCTATTAGTGAAAAAATTGTTAAAATTGGTCCAGTAGTTTTGTTGCCTATTCAATACAAACAAACAAACAAATCTTTCCTCTTTATAATATTAGTATAGATGTGTCTACATCTCTTTTTATTTTCTCTCCTTTTGCAGATATACTGGAAGAGATTCTGTAGAAATAAGCATTACCTTTTTAAGTACCTATTTTTTGTTCCTGTGTTTTATTATTTTGTATTTAGTGTGTATGTACATAAATCGTTAAATAAATAAGTCGGAAAAAATGTTAATAGTTTTTCCGTTTTTTTTTCGGCAATCAGCATGCAATGGGCTACATGACCTCAAACTGCATTTGACTGCCTTCTAGGTCATTTCCTGTTTCATGTGTACATTGAACAAGCTCTACACACTTCCATGCATGTGTAGAATGTTAAGTATTTGTTTACAACTCATTTGGTATTTGTTAATTAAACTAACACATAAGTAATGCAGACTGACATGTCGCTTATCTTGACAGCTGTCAACCAAGCTGACGGGATTACCCTATATTTGTAAACATGCCTTATTATTGTGTTTTTTATGTTTACAAAAACAACATTTGTTCTGGAAGCTTCGAAGCGGTTTCTTCCTTAAATTCTTAATCATTTCCTCAATGCAAGTTTTGCGGTTTTCTGCAGTGTTGGTACATGTTACTCCGAACATAATTATGTTGGTAAAGCCGATTCAACGGATTCTTTCTTCTTTCTACATACGTAAAGTGATAAACATTTTACCCTCGCGGGGGAGTGTGTTAAACTTGTACTGTCTATAACAAACCAATCTTCCTTCTCTTGCTCGTTGTGTTCCGGGGCCACGGTATATCTTTCGAACAACCTACAACCCCGACAGGTGGTGACCCAGGCAGGCCCTGTGTTTTGCTGAAATCTCTTTGAGGCGCGCGTGGAACACTAACACGCTGTCGACACGGCCAGTCGTCCATTGCTCACCGTACATAGGGCCGCATATACGGTGGCCTGCATTCTTGGAGTCGTCTCGCGCGCGGCGCCCAACACCTGGAGTTCCCCGCGCAACTGGGCTGGTTTGAGGTCCTCTTCCTCAAACCCCTGGACACCTCCTTCGCAGGGTCTTTCATTCTCATACAAACAAATGATCTGTAGGCCTACTATGACATCTTAAAGCAGAACTTATTCCACTGAGTGAACGAGATGGTGCTAGACACTCTGTATAGCTCTGTTTCTTTCCCTCAGCGGAATAAGTTCTGCTTTAACACGTCATGGTAGGGTAGCTGTTCGCGGTTACATTGCAGTTTCGACCTAAGTCCCTCACACTCTACAGCTAATTTCTACCATGGTACTATAATGGTTTAGTTGTATAATTCAATAAAATGTGCTTATAATACTTTTAGATAAATCATATTTTTAAGTTACATGTCACACTACTTATATCAAACCTGCTACCCTACCACGACGTCTTAAAGCAGAACTTATTCCACTGAGGGAAAGAAACAGTCTAGCACCATCTCTTTCTCACACAGGAATAAAAACTGCTATAAGATGTCATGGTAACCCTTCTGTTCTTTCGTTTTTCCTAATTATTTCTTTAAAACGACCTGAGTATTTGAACATTATGGTAAACCAGCCAGCATTGGTTAGGTTATAAAACCTCTTACAGCACCATAGACTGATACGTTGTTTACGCTAATTATCATCAACTCTTCAATCACAAAACGGTAGTACATTGATGAATCACACTGATAACAATACTTGTATAGCTGATAACAACATCCTAACAAGACGTGTGACGTCAGTTTGTACTGAGATAAGGAGTTTTGTTTGCTTGTTTTCCTATCATTATGATGGAAAGTCGTGATCTTGCATGTAGGAGTGAATATCATGCGTATATAATTATGTATGTAATTACAAAATGATATACTTACTATTAAATGAGCAACATTTGTATGGACTATATGTATGCATTTGTTATCACGTTCTCAAAAATATTTTCCGACTTTTTAGGAAGTCTTTTTCTTTATTGCACAAAAAGTTATTATAAAATTATTTACTTTTGGAAGTCGGTAAGACAATCCTATGTGTCAGAAAGATTAAAAGAATCCTACTTCCTACTAATATTATAAATGCGAATGTTTGTGAGGATGGATAGATGTAGGTATGGATGTTTGTTACTCTTTCACGTCAAAACGGCTGTACGGATCTTGATGAAATTTAGCACAGGGGTAGATTATAGTCTGGCATAACACATAAGTTATTTACGGTAGGTTTATTTTATATCACGCGGGCGAAACCGCGGGCACCAACTAGTCTTCTTATAAGGATTTTAAATTCATTGTCCGACTATACTATATGGACAACCCAACCTGCTGGGTTTAGATTCATATTTTGCGCAGAATTTCATTGACAATGAGCATGAACACTAGATTTTTATGAAAATTCATCCGTCATTCTTTCCCAACTATTTATGTACACACACAGGAACAAACACAGGCAAAAGTCAAACAAACATAAGCAGGCAAACTATATGATAAGCTATGCTATATGCCATGACAAAGAATACTTAACTTCCTTCAAAAACAATAACAATTAATCAATAATATTTAATTACAGGCCATTAATTGACTATCACAGCTATGCGAGGCCAAATTATAGGCCATAAATTATAGTATGGCCATCTTCCAGTTGTAGGCAGGACTAATTAATTTATTAGAAAAAATAGCACACAGTATAATTATTATGAATAGGGTATCATTGTTACTGCCAAAACGAATCTCTTAAGCTCTTAAAACACCTGTGGGGTCTGCCAGGGTCCCCGCCTGCCGGGGTTGCGGGTTTTTCATACCTCTTTTGAAAAACCCGCAACCCCGTCACAAAAAAAGCTTTCACACCGTTATAATTTCTGTAATATAAAAGTAGATTATGTAGTTTTGACGTTTTTGCCATTTATCCAGGGATCCCTAAAAATGTCTTACCAGTAATTTTTATCCGAGAATCCCCATTGTGCGCCAAACTCTTCATGTATATAAAGATGACATAAAAAACAAGAATAAAATCTTATAAACCTTAAAATAATACAAGTAAGACAAATAATGCAGCAACCACTTTTCTTTGTTGCAGCAACATGGGCCTTTTAGAGTTCGAGAAATGGTCGAATCAGCCAGATCTATTCACCGAGAAGTCCCGGGTGTGTGCCAAACTCCATGGTCTGACGCCGGGCCAGAGACGCGTATGTCGACGGCATAAGGACCATATGCCTGTAGTCAGCTCTGGAGTAAAGCAGGGCATCCATGAGTGCCAATACCAGTTCCAAGGAAGACGCTGGAATTGTACTGTGACGGGGGATGAGACGGTGTTTGGACCTTTGACGCTAATTGGTAAGTTTAAAAAAAAACTTTAAGTAAATTCTATGTGTAAATTAGTCAGACTATTAATCTACATGCGTGTAGTGCTACATGACTCTTTTGGCCTGTGGCCATATTTGGAACTAAGGTCGACATCTTATTTTAGGGTTCCGTAACTCAAAAGGAAATAACGGAACGCTTATTGGGTCTTTTTGCTGTCCGTCTGCCTCTGGGGTAGCCAGTATTCGTCAAGCTGGTCTAAATTGACGATCGCTTAGATGTACTGAACCCTTACGGGTGGTAAAACCGGAACCGGTACGTGTCCGTCTGTCTGTCTGTCAAGACCCTTTGTCCCGGAAATGCGTCGAGCATTATAGAGTTGAAATTAAATCCATATACTCGACTCTGTGGTCCCTATGTGTGTTGTGAAAAAATTAAGCCTCTAATAAGTCTACGCAGTTAAAAGATTTGGCTGTTTATTTTTTTTTAACAAAACTTTTAAAAGAAATAACTATGTCGAAAGTTTGTATATCTACCCGCTTCTAAAAAATATATATGAACTATTATTTCAACCTCAGGATTCTTCAAAAGCTCGCATACTTACGAGTTTATACTTTTTTTCCTTTAATTTTATCAAACGTAAAGATTTTCTCGTATACAAAAGAAACATTTACAATATACATTCTGGATAAAATATCTATCCAAGGTCAACACAACAGTCTAGTCTATGTATCAAGATAAATAGAGAAATAAATTCTGCTTTATTCAGACCAGAAGAAATTGACATAGGGCGTAATAAAAATATCGTAAAAACAATTTTGAGGCTACATCGTTTGCGAAGAACGAAGAATATTGTTTTAGTGATCGTTGTGTATTGTTATTTAGTATTAAATTAGGTTATGTGTACTGTTATATGGCATGTTTATTTGTGATTTCGTTTTATGTGGCCGTTTGTTGGTTGTTAATGAAGAAATAATTGGATTAGTAGCAAAGAATAGGTTTTCATGTCTTTTTTGGAACGAAGTTCGTAATCGCGCTATGCGAAAGGGGGCTAGACGGAAAAAATTAAGACCAAAAGTTGTAACGACAGTTTTTGCTATAGTTGTAAGCCGTGCAGCGTGCGCATGTTTTTCTGTCTGTCTTTCTCTCTCTCATAGAAAGCAAGCCAGTAATTTTCGTTTCGTCTTTCTTTTACGCATTAAACAGTGTGGTGTCGCGACGATTATTTTTGTTGAGTGTATACAGGTTTTTTTGTACATAATAAATAATAACTTCGTTCCATCCGGGTGTCCCTTGACATTTCTCAAGGTTTTCTTTTTGCGAATGGGATGTCATGAAATAACTTCTCCCGCTCTGGGCGGAAGAAAGGGAGTATCTGACGTACTGTCTAAAACCCATCCAGATTCCATCTCTGGCCTTTTGTGTTCAGCGGCCGCGGTATCTCTTTCGAACAACCCGTAACCCCGGCAGGTGGTGTTGCTGACATCTCTATGAGCAAGTTTGTACAGAACTCCCGGTGCGCGAGTCCGATTCACACTTGGCAGTTTTTTTTTAATTAGTTTTATTTAATTGTTGGTCCTGTGTGAGTAAAATTAAAACATTTTCTTTCCTTCTTTTCTGATAGCAACAAAACACAAACTAAAAACTGTAGTCCTTTCCGCATCGAAATTAAAACCCATCTCTATTCTAGAGCAAAAACTATCCCCATTTATTTCCCTCGTGATAGTCACTACACAAGTGCTGAAAACCCACCCAGAACAAAGCTCTAAATCTTGGTCGAAGACAACTAGGACAGTTCGTGATTTATAGTGACATTGGTACTGCTCCCCCCATCCCCACTTCCCACTGGTCTAGATAGAAAATATACATTCTAGGAATATTCGCGCAGATATTGTCGAAGGACGTCGCGGCGGTTACGGCACATTTGTCGGGATCCACAGGAATTATGAGATGTCGAAAGGTTTCGGTTGATTTAATGTTTAGGCTTATTCTTTTGTCTGAATATGGGGGAAGGGGAGGAATATTACTCTTGTTTATTTGTTACTAGCTTTTACCCGCGGCTTCGCTCGCTATTAATTAGCGGTAACACAGATCCCTTTTCCAGGCTTCCTGTAGTTTTTGCCCTTGCGCCTTATTGATTGTAATAGCAAAGCTAAGTTTTCCCTTTTCTTCCCTCTTACTCCATCACTTCCCGCTTATAAACAAATGCCTATGTCCGTCTCCAGAGTCTCAACTCTCTCTGTACGAAAATTCATTATTATCGGTTAAGCCATTAAGACGTGAAGACGTAACAAACAAACAAAGTCACTTTCGCTTTAAAATATTAGTAAGGATTAGTATGTGTCCCTCGGTGTTACCAGCGCTGAATAATATTTGAGTTATTTGATCATCCTACGGGATCACAGTTTTCCAGGATCAGAAGTAACCTAAGTGTTAATCCAAATTTCATCTAAACCTAGTTGGCTTGTCCTGAAGAAATAACAAACACTCACAAGCTTTAAAAAATACAAATAGGCGTCGATGATTTGATTTTTTCATTTTAATGATGGCTAGTCTAATAAATTGAAAAGGAGAGTTTAAATCTACCATTCCCCATGACAATCCTCAGATTATGTTACGTTGCCTAATGCGGTAATTGTCCCTAAAAGCTATTAAAGACCACACAACAACTCTTGTAACACCATGGGAAATAATACCATAGTCTAACCACAAACGTTTTAACACCGCAACGGACTTCCAGCGTAACGAAATCTTAACGTTATTACGTCACAGTTCCCCAGATTTAGGCCTTAATAAATACGTGCTATATACCAGCACATCATAAAACGTAACTACATACTTTAACCGGTACAATTTTCCTCTACAGCATCACGAGAAACGGCGTTCACACACGCGATAACTGCGGCCGGAGTGTCGCTCTCGGTGTCCCGGGCTTGCCGGGATGGCCGCTTGTCAAGCTGCAGCTGCAGTCGCGCTGCCCGACCGAGGAACCTACACTCGGATTGGGTATGGGGAGGATGTGGCGACAATCTCGAGTATGGCTACAAGTAAGTATGCGCTCCTGGTACTTCTGAGGTTAAAGGGTTAGTCAACCGTGTGTGTGTACAATGCCGGGACATACAAGGCTTTTGAATGAGATCTCGTTCTTTGATTTCATCGGAATAGTAGCATATTTAAATACTTAAGTATAAATGTTTGTGTAATTATTGTTTTTTAAATACTCCATGTTCCTTCTTTTGCCCGAAGTTGAGGTATCTCCTTGTGATCTCTATCGAGCAACCCACAACCCGAAATTACAAACTCTTATTATTATGCGCTAGTTTAAACGAACTTTTATAATGTGAATTTTATTTCTCTAACTCTTAACAAAGTAGTGGGCTGCATATCTTAGCCTAAACTTTCACAAAAGAGAGGCTGTTACTACGATTTTAACTGTTAAATGACTTAATTTAAACGAAAACTTATCTTTTTAAAGTGAACCGTCACGTCAATTAAATAACGTACCAAGACATGCCGACCAAAGGATATCAACAACAAACAAACTATGAATTGAATAATATTACACATCCAGCAGCTTCTGATGTCCCAGTACATACTACTATATTCTACTACAACTAGAACCTGGAAAATGAATTCTAGTTGAAGAATTCTATACACAGCTACCGCTTTACGCTTATGTGGCCCTGTGCGAAAATTATTATTTTATTTAAATACGCCTTCCCCAGTTCGTCCCCTTGTTCCTGACCTATTCCAATGTCATGGCATCTCTGTGTGTAGTATGAGTGCCTAGTACTTTTCCCCCACTTTATCGAAATTTTCCCCGCGGAAAATTGGTAGCCAGACTGATCAAACAATACCATACAACAGATATTAATTGGATTATATCGAAATATTTCGAAACTTAGAAAATGTTATATTGAATTCTTTTCAATTTAAATATTTTTTAGGCAACTGAATCTTTGTAATGAAGCCACAACCTCCTTACACAAGTGAAGACACCATTCTCCTGGTGACGTCACTGCTGAATTTGCTTTTTCTCAGCACTCTCATGCGATTTCCACCTTTTCAGGATGTCATCTGAAACGTTCAGGTAGAATTCACCTGTTTCATGACGCACCTGAGTACTAGGGAAGCAATACTAACGCGAAGGTATCTTTACCTACGCTACCCTCGTTCAATGTGAAACGTCACGGATAAATCTTCACCTGGCAGAATTTTCTCTATGTGAGGGTGGGAAAGGTAAATCTACGTGGAAAACTCACACAGAGAAAAGTGATACGGGAATATTTACGTTCACTTACACATCACCAAGAACATCAATGTGTGAGTTGAGTTAACGTACATTTTCCCAGTTTATTTAATTGTGCTAGAAAGGGATGCAACACCCCATCCCATTTCTACTACGGATTTCAAATTCAGCTCCCTGTATTCGGGTGAGTTATAAAGGTGAATGTGATTTGTAACGGTGTGCGTGCACCTGAAAATTCACGTGAAAAGGTGGGTTTTACTCCTGCGATATTCTTATGTCCTAGTACCCAGGTGAGAGGTAAGACAGGTGAAAAATTTTCAGGTGCTCTTTCAGGCGTGAGAATTTTCTTACCTGTCTGAAAATCAACCACGTGGGTTCGTTTTCTACCGTACCTACTTTAGAAAGTGTAGTTTAATTAATTTAAAAACAAGGACATGATTATTGAAGCATATTCAGGGTATTGATTGGTTGCCTAAAATCATAATAATACTTACAAAACTGAAGTTGAATTAGAAATTATATTTCTAATTAAACGAATCTAATTAAAAAAATAAAATTATCCTCACTAAACAAGTTAACAATGCACTCGAATAAAGATCCGAATACTAAATAAACTAAACAGGACAAAAACGTATAATAATGATACCTGCTTCGATAATAATTTGTAGAGGAAGGAAAAGATTCATGTTAATCAGCTGTCAACTGGGCTTCACGGGTGTCAAACCATGGCTAAAGACAGGTAGGGTACCAGGCTCGCATGAATCCGCAGGAGATCGCGGCATTCACAGCGTAAACCGTAGCGCCATTCATGCTACGGCTACTACGGTTACTACAGCTATAGCTCGGTTCGGGAAAAGGTGTTTTAAGTTATATTCATTAAGTAAAACAGTACAAAAGTTCAATTGAATCGTAACTTCATGCCTGTAATCACCCAAGAAATAGGTAGAGGTGAACCTACTCGTAATAGTAACGATTTACTCGTGTTTTAGTTCTATGTAATAGGCCCGCCTACTGTAATCAAATCGAGTCTCGAGTATAAAAATATCGAGTAGAAAAATCCTAATAACGACTTGGCCGACCTGGGAATGGAACCCAATACCGCATACTCAGTAGTCGTGCTTGCGATCATTAGACCAACGAGGCAGTTTAAGTGCACTTGCACAGAAACGTTTAAATTAATTGCTGTTTATTTATTAAAATTTTAATATTAAGAATAATGTTATATGCTGCATTATTTAATTATTCTGAATAAATAGATCCACTGAAAAACCTGAAGTTTGTCAAAATTACGAACGCGATAGAGTCTCGCTCCCGGCTCTTTTTGTGAAACGCGTTATAATCTACGTAGCTACACGTACCATCACGTAGCGCCGTAGTCGGCCTCCTTCGTAGGCATGCGATCCTAGGAGGTTTTCACGTACTGAAAGGGTTAACCGCCGCTGAAAACGAAAGGGTTCAAAGTTGAAATTCGTTTCATGGCTTTAATGAAAATATTTCTTTTATTATCCAATAAATCGCGGAAATCTTTTAGGTTAAATAGAGGTCAAGAGGCAAGACAGATTAAAACCTTTTGTTTAATTATTTTCTTTTGCGAGTACAAAAATGAACGGTGCTGCCGTTATTGTTCACTCAATAACACAAAAATCCAGCGCAACATTTAATTTGTTTTCGTACTCAGTTTTGTTGTGTAGTTCAAGGTTTGGCGTTGCTTGTCAAGGAAATTTGTATCTTGATATCAAAAACTTGGTACATTTATTTTAGTTCTGTATTTTTCCGCCTGCACAGATAAGTTTGGCTGAAGTGTGAACGATTCGCTGGTTATTACGAAGTCGCTGGGACGTATTTTTTTCAGGCCAGACATTTTCAAATACCAGGGTAAAATGAAATACAAAGACGTAACAGCCGTTTGCTTTCATCGCTTGCAAGTGGAGAGAGCTTTCCCAATGAAAACAATAAACAAGAACAAATGAAAACATTCTGTCATTTCGTTATTGTTTTATAAACGACATTTTCCTAAAAACATGGAATTTTCTGCATATTTCGAGCCACAGTTACCAGGATAACAAAAGACAGAAGTTCTACATATCAATCGTTGCCTTAGCAATGCTGGTCCCACGCTTTTTCGAACCTGAAACGTCACGGTTTGAGGTTGTTTTAGCAGGCTCGCAGACGATATAAAGGGGTCTATTCATTTTCCGACTCCATTTTCAAAGATCCCGGTTGGTGTTAGTCAATAATAAAATTGTAGTCAGGGGCAGTCTTGTTATAGTACAGTAGAACCTATTAAAAAGCTAAATGAAAACGTTGTACATATTATGCACGCTGCCGTATGTCTGAATCATTTACAATTATTGAAAGGAAACACACTACATGAATTAAAATATTGTGACCCAAAAAGCCGTTTAAAAAAAGTAATTTCAAAAGTTTCATGACATCTCGAACGTAAAATCAAAAAAACATTTGCTAAATTGAACATGTTCGTTCATGAAAACCATTAAAAACGCGTGCGTTTTTTTCCGCACTCAGAAAGTTTGATGAAAAACTTTCCTCGGAACCGGACTCGGCTACGTAAAAATGCGAGGTCCATCTACTAGGAACACATAGCAGACAACTTCTAAGTGTAAGCTTTGTCTGTGTTTGTGTGGAAAATGTCGGGAAATGTGTACACATAAAGAATGGGCGGAGTTCCTACACACACACAGCCACAGATTAACGGAAGCTTTTTAGAGGTCTTCAGAGGTGGAGCTTTTTAACTTTTTTATAAAGGAACACTTTAAAAAAGCTTTTCCGATTTGTCTGTTTGAATTTTCTATACCAAGGCAACATGATTTCTAGTAGCTAAAAAATTCTCGGTATGCGGCTGGGAATGGTGAATGTTGCGTTGAGAATGGTCTTGGCTTCATAAAGGAGATTTTCCCGCATTCGAGTATTTTTCTGACTAGGCGAGCAGAAAGCAGTGAACGTCGTAAAGAATTTGTGGAACGCTTGGTATTCGGGGAAATCTGAATAAAGACTGCGTCGATGTTTCGGCAATTTTCTGTTCTAAAGAAATTCGATAACACATTGAATACATTAAGATATTAAAATCTTGAAGATTGAAAACGTTTATTATAGCGAACAATATTGTTTCTCTTCGATTTCAAAAATAGTTAAGTATCCAATTGTTATTTTTGCAAAATAACCTTCTAAAAGTATTAGACAAACAAAATAATTAAAGGAAATGAAAACACAAACCGACACTGATGTTGCGATTATAAACAAAATATAAAAACATTAGAACACCAAACTCTAACTTCATCCATTCCAAACAGTTTTCTCCGCAAAACATCCACCGGATAAACCCGGATATGAACCGGGTTTAGCGGGTTACGGAAGCTTAAACCCGATAACTTGCACCAGGAAAACATAGGCTTCAGAAAGAGTTAATCCGGATACCCGGATGAGGCGAAAGTTGCGGGAATGAGAAGTAGTACTAAAATAAGAAATAATAGAACCACATTTTACTAACATTCCGTTGTAATATTTTTGTTCAAACAACTTAATACTTCCTTTGATTAAATTCTTAGAAATATTTAAGCTAGACCACTAAGGATTCCCTAAAAATATACATTGCTTCTCCAACATATTTTTTCCTGTTCAGCTTTTAATAAAACGCGCATTGTATGACGAAGTTTGTCCTGAACAACGGCCACCCGCCTAAACTTTCAAATACCAGGAGAGAAAATCTCACCCTTCATAACATTTCCACCCTCTTTCACTGGTAACATACAATATAGTACCTTATCCTTGTTGCACACGGTTCTCTCTCCAACTTTCCAAGAAAGGGTCGATATTTTGCGTAGCCTTTCGTAGCGGTGGGCGTAGCAGCGAAAGTCGTAGCATTCGTAGGTCTATGTATCTCTTTTCAACTGTAATATCTCTCTCACTCATATCCAAAAGCTTTCAGGGTACCAGGAGTAATAAAAGTTTTTTCTAAGACTGTCAAGATAAAACTTTGGACACGAGAAAAATCGTAGGTTTGATTTATATCAGATTTAGATTTTTGAGTAGTTTGTAAGTGATAAATGCATACAACGGAGTTGTTCTCATGAAGTATGCATAGTTATCATTTTCATAGCATTGTTAAAACTAGTTTATCCTGATCTTTCTCATAGTACGAGCAGGTATACAAAGCGAGGTCAGTTAATACTGGATATTAATAGTTTGACGTGTCGCTGTGTGTACATTATGGTCTTTTATTCTATAAAAGTTTGTGGAAAAATCCCCTTCGTCCATGTTGATAACCAGAGTCTGATAACCAGTTACCAAAGAAGAATTATTTTTCTTCTTTGGGCAATCGGTTATCAGACTGGATTTTTTTTTCCTTTTTGGGTATTGATTGATAACTCGTTAGTTTGAAAACTGCTTGGAAGTTATGTGTTCCTAGTACTTCGCCTGTTTCGAAAACACGTTAATGGCTGGAAAATTTTATTCGAGACAAACAATGACGGAAGTGACACATAACCCTTAGTTCATGTCACTATGATAAATACAAATTAATATAGATATGCAATTTTCTATCGATCTGCAGTTTTATCACGATATTGCGACGCAAAATATTTATATATATTCTCCGATAGATACAGTTGGTAATTGCGGAAAACTATGGAGTTTTATCCTACTAAACGCGGAGGCCAAAAATTAATATTTGAAGGCTATGATTACCATCTAAGAAAACAATACAAAAACGGGAGTAAGTTTTGGCAATGTGTTAAGCGAAAAGATTGCAATGGAAATATTACAGTAAGTAGAGAAAATATAAAATTAAAAGGAAATGTGCACAGCCTTCATTGCAAGCCAAACACGGGAAAGAGTATAATAATAAAAAAAATGCTTAATTTAAATGTAACAATAATAATCCAATCCAGCAGCAATTTGAAAAAGTTATTAGTGAGCTGAAGGATGAAGGAATAAATTTAATTTCAGAACTGCCCCAGTTTCAAAACGTAAAAAGTGGCTTATACAATGCTAGAAATAAAAGCTTAAATGTTTCAAAGATATGTTTTAATCTCGCGAAAGAGGTAACATTGCCAGATAAATTTCAAAAATATTTGCTTGCCGATTACAATGATGAAGAAAGAATACTTGTCTTCTGCTCTCCTGCTTTAGAAACCATACTAAATTATGATGTTTATCTTCTCGATGGAACATTTAAATCGAGTCCACCACCCTTTAAACAGTTATACAGTGTTCACGGATACAATGTTAGTACGGAAAAGGTTGTTCCGCTGTGTTAAGCTTTCCTTGAAAACAAAAGTCAAAAAACTTATGAGAAGCTTTTTGAAATCATCAAGGTGCGTACAAAATGGAATCCTAGTAAAGTACTTCTAGACTACGAAAAGTCAGCAATTAATGCTATTCGTAATATCTTTCCTAAAACGATAGTAAAAGGATGCTTTTACCATTTGTGTCGCTGCGTTTTCAAAAAAGCCAAGCAATTGGGAATAACATCAAGAGTACAGAGGCGGCATGTTGCCCGATGTGCCGGCCTGGCCCGTTTACCCTTGCAGCAAATCACAGCAGGTTACAAATATATTATGGAGAAAAGCTCTAACAATGAAAATGTTAAGAAATTTAATAAGTATTTTGAGCGATTCTGGTTGAAGGATATTAATTTTATAAAAATGTGGTGCTGTCAAAGAGAAAAAATACGAACTACTAACCATTTAGAGGGGTGGCATTCTCGAATCAACCGGTTTGTAGGTATTAAAAACCCAACTATACCTAAAATACTCGACATCTTAGTTAGAGAAATAAACTTACAAGACATCAAAAAGAAAGTAAGGAAAATTAAAACGTATCAAGAAATTGACGAGGAAATTAATCTAGCAATAGATCAATTAAATCAAAGGACAATAAGTGTTGGCCACTGCTTGGAAATAATTGCTCCATATATGTTTTAATAGATTAAGTTTTATTGTTTTAAGTTATAAATATAAGTTTTGCGAGTTTGTTTTAACGTGTTTTTTTTTTCATACCGTTTCATATCATTTCATACCATTTCATATCATTTCATTTTTTCTTGACGACATTTTTAGCTGACAACTGTACAAAATCTGTCGTTTCCAGAATCTGCCATTTAACGAATAAAGGTCAATTTCCTCTTTCTACTGTAGTTGTCATTAGGAACACATACGTAGTTGGTCCCCCTTCGTCCATGTTGATAACCAGAGTCTGATAACCACACTTATTGTCCTTTGATTTAATTGATCTATTGCTAGATTAATTTCCTCGTCAATTTCTTGATACGTTTTAATTTTCCTTACTTTCTTTTTGATGTCTTGTAAGTTTATTTCTCTAACTAAGATGTCGAGTATTTTAGGTATAGTTGGGTTTTTAATACCTACAAACCGGTTGATTCGAGAATGCCACCCCTCTAAATGGTTAGTAGTTCGTATTTTTTCTCTTTGACAGCACCACATTTTTATAAAATTAATATCCTTCAACCAGAATCGCTCAAAATACTTATTAAATTTCTTAACATTTTCATTGTTAGAGCTTTTCTCCATAATATATTTGTAACCTGCTGTGATTTGCTGCAAGGGTAAACGGGCCAGGCCGGCACATCGGGCAACATGCCGCCTCTGTACTCTTGATGTTATTCCCAATTGCTTGGCTTTTTTGAAAACGCAGCGACACAAATGGTAAAAGCATCCTTTTACTATCGTTTTAGGAAAGATATTACGAATAGCATTAATTGCTGACTTTTCGTAGTCTAGAAGTACTTTACTAGGATTCCATTTTGTACGCACCTTGATGATTTCAAAAAGCTTCTCATAAGTTTTTTGACTTTTGTTTTCAAGGAAAGCTTAACACAGCGGAACAACCTTTTCCGTACTAACATTGTATCCGTGAACACTGTATAACTGTTTAAAGGGTGGTGGACTCGATTTAAATGTTCCATCGAGAAGATAAACATCATAATTTAGTATGGTTTCTAAAGCAGGAGAGCAGAAGACAAGTATTCTTTCTTCATCATTGTAATCGGCAAGCAAATATTTTTGAAATTTATCTGGCAATGTTACCTCTTTCGCGAGATTAAAACATATCTTTGAAACATTTAAGCTTTTATTTCTAGCATTGTATAAGCCACTTTTTACGTTTTGAAACTGGGGCAGTTCTGAAATTAAATTTATTCCTTCATCCTTCAGCTCACTAATAACTTTTTCAAATTGCTGCTGGATTGGATTATTATTGTTACATTTAAATTAAGCATTTTTTTTATTATTATACTCTTTCCCGTGTTTGGCTGTGCACATTTCCTTTTAATTTTATATTTTCTCTACTTACTGTAATATTTCCATTGCAATCTTTTCGCTTAACACATTGCCAAAACTTACTCCCGTTTTTGTATTGTTTTCTTAGATGGTAATCATAGCCTTCAAATATTAATTTTTGGCCTCCGCGTTTAGCAGGATAAAACTCCATAGTTTTCCGCAACTACCAACTGTATCTATCGGAGAATATATATAAATATTTTGCGTCGCAATATCGTGATAAAACTGCAGATCGATAGAAAATTGCATATCTATATTAATTTGTATTTATCATAGTGACATGAACTAAGGGTTATGTGTCACTTCCGTCATTGTTTGTCTCGAATAAAATTTTCCAGCCATTAACGTGTTTTCGAAACAGGCGAAGTACTAGGAACGCATAACTTCCAAGCAGTTTTCAAACTAACGAGTTATCAATCAATACCCAAAAAGGAAAAAAAAATCCAGGCTGATAACCGATTGCCCAAAGAAGAAAAATAATTCTTCTTTGGTAACTGGTTATCAGACTCTGGTTATCAACATGGACGAAGGGGAAAAATCTGCACTTTTCTAGAACTATTTCTATACTGCGTTTGTTTATGTCATATTTTTGGATATAGTGAAGTTAAAAACCGCATACAGCAGTGGTTTTGAAATTGTGACGAGACCATAATTTGTTGACGCGATGAAGATTAGTTTGTGTACGCGTCTATGAAATAGGTTAGGTTAACAAAAGTATGGAAAGAAATCAGCAGTCGCTTCGTTCCGAGATACAGTGTAAGAAAGAAAGAAAAACTTTTATTTGTAAACTTACTTCAGAATGCCGGCTACCAAGAAGTCGGTGACTTTGTTACTTTCTTTGGCTTTTTTGTGCCACCGACTTCCGAAACCGAAAGTAATATTATTATTATTATAGTAAGTAGTTTTTATTTTCCACTTTTTAGTTTGTTTTTTGAAAGTCGGTTTATTTTTTTTTCCATTGTCACTAGATTAGCCGATCATTTATACAGAAATAGAGAAAAAACAAGTATTATAGACGACAACTCATAAAATACCTAAGCAATATAAATAAAATTGATATGGGACCACCTGGAAAGAATATCCTGTCAAACAAAAAAAGAATTTTGCAAATTGGTCGAGGCGTCTTTGAGTAATCGGTGAACATACATAAAAGCAAAAAATATTCCAGCGAATTGAAAACCTCCTCCTTTTTTTTAAGTCAGTTAAAAACTTAGTCTTTTGACTCCCATTATCTTATTAATGACGATAACGGGGTAAAGTCTATCTTTAATTAAAAGTTAAACATTGGCATTATCAACCTTATACTAATTAAATTAAATTATTCCTACCAGGTTCACAGAAGTATTCGTGGACATCAGAGAGCGAGAGCGTAAAGTGAAGCGAGGTAGCCGGGAACAAGGCAGACAGCTGATGAACAGGCATAACAACGAAGCAGGCAGACGGGTACGTTCAAACTAGGTTTACAGAAAAAGAAAACCGAGGGTTCCGTACAAACGTCCACATAAACAGCCATATCTTTTGACTGCGTAAACTTAGAGGGTGTTTACCCTCTAAGTTTTTCACAACACAAAGGGAACACAGAGTTAAGAATATGGTTTTTAATTACAAATCGATATTTCTACGCATTCCTGAGATAAATGATCGTGACAGACAGGCGGACAACAGAGTTATGCAATAAGGGTTCCGTACCTCAAAAGGAAAAACGGAATCTTTATAAATTTCAGCCTGCGATTTCGTCCGCGTGGCATCGTTACTTTGAGCTTACGCTAACTTTAATCCGCGTGATGATAGAAAAAAAATATGTTTCTCTCCCCTTTTCTTTCCTCTTTCTTCCCCTTTTCTCAATTTTTTAGTCTATATCCGTCTCTAGGATCCCAACTATCTCTGTACCAAAATTAATCAAAATCTGTTTAGACATTTAGGCGTGAAGACGTAACAAACAAATAAACTCACTTTTGCTTTTATAATATTAGTAAGGATATCTTACAGTGCTTCACTATTTTTTAGTAGCATAAACCTTTATGCATTCCATCGGAAAACACGACACAATTGGTGCAGTGGCTGAACGATCGACTGCTGTGCTGCGTGTCGCGTGTTCGGTCCCCGCACAAGACAAATATTTTTATAGCTTACGACGCTAACGCTTAGACAGTTGTTCCTTGTCTGGCTGTCTGTGTATGTGAATTTAAATGTTTGTAAACGCTCCCACGATACAGGAGAAATTCCTAGTGTGGGGCAAAGTTTCTTTAAAAAAAAAACTTATCGTGGCCAATGTTACTGTAGGCAACTACCGCACTACTACCGCAGCCAATTTTCACAAATATTTACCAACTAACGCAAACCCGCGACGTTGCCCACAAAATCGTTCTACCGAAATTTAAAGTAGATATAGGGTTTTCCAATAAGAGGTGTTATTTTGAATAGCCCGCTATTTCTGTAGATATCACTTTTGAAGCTGTAATTTTTTGACATTTGACAAGTATTAGCCATTAATACAAATGGAACGATACACGCGATATCCTATGTGTTAATCCAGGCTTTAAACTATCTCAGCTGGGGTGATTGTGTAGAAACCAATTGCGTCCCTGCACCCCAGTTAGAAGTGACGAGAAGGAATACCGTGTGGTTTTCGTCAGTAGGAGTCTGACAGATACCTCCACAGCCCCATGGCGAGGAACATCCATCGGGGACATCCACACAAAAAAAAACGCTATTAACTCTGAGTCAATGATTATCCAAAGTTACGTAGTTTTTGCGTGAAAGAGTAACAAACTTCCAAACAAAAGTAAAGTAACATACATATTTACAAACACACGTATGTACTTATTTATGATATTAGTACGTTGTCTAACCGGACTCATGACTATTTAATTTAGGCATCTAAAGAAACATTCATAAACAATGTTAACATGAGATATAAAGTATACTAAAATGAAAGAGAAAATTCAATAACTTCACTTAGAGATAATAATAAATATCGCTAGCTTTCATGTTACCAGGGTATTAGTCCACTAAGAGGAGATCAATGTGCTCAAAGTCAGTCGTTTCTAATCCCTAATAGAAACTTGTACAGTATTATGAGTTAAGACGGCTGTAATCCCAATAAAATTGTATTTATTTATTTTAAGAGCCAGGGAAATAGCGAAAATTCTTTTTTTGAAAAAAAATACTCATTTTCTTTTTAAAAAAAACGTGAGAGATGTCAAAGGACATCCGGCTGGAACAAAGTATTTTTTTTTGGGAATCGAACCCAATTAACCCATGCTCAGCAGTCGCGCTTGACGACTTGCGAGACCAATGGATCAGTTAAGTAGTAGTAATGTACAATCGACATACATTTGTCTGTATTTGTATACATTTGTATGTCGATTCGTTAAAATATAAGAGTTTCTAGCTTACAACCACTCCTAAAAGAAGATTCCTATCTTTCTAGAGCTACAGGCCGAGACATTAAATAAAAATCGAATTGTGTGATCCTATACCATACTTCGTACTAATATTATAAGTGCGAGAGTTTGTGAGTATGAATCGATGGATGTGTGTTAGTTACTCCATCACGCTCAAACGGCTAAACGAATTTGGATAAAATTCAAATAGCTATGTTTGTAAGTATGAATCGATGGATGTGTGTTAGTTACTCCATCACGCTCAAACGGCTAAACAGGTTTTGATGAAATTTGAATAGCTATGTAGATAGCTTATTCCCTGGATTTATACATAGGGTACGTTTATTACCGTTACGTGTGAGTAAAACCGCGGGGTGCAGCGGTTAGTCACAATCCTTACTTCCTTACTAATATTATAAAAGCAAAAGTAAGTTTGTTCGGTTTGTTACCTCTTCACGCCTAATTGGCCAAACCGATTTTGATGATTTTTGGTACAGAGATAGTTGAGAACCAGGGGACGGTAATAGGCGATTTTTTTTAAAGTGGGATATGAGGGAGAAAGAGGGAAGAAAAGTGAAAACTTAGCGTTACTTTTACAAATCAATAAAGCGCTATAGGGCAAAAAACTGCAGGTAGCAGGTACTGTGTTATACCGAATTTAACGCAAGCGAAGCCGCAGGCAAAAGCTAGTAATATTATAAAGGTAAAAGTTTGTATGCGTATGTGTGTTTGTAACTCCTTCATGTACAAACAGTTTTTACTCTGGATTAAAGGCTACTTTTAATTCACCTTCCTTATTCCTTACCCTGTTTCCTTATCCTTTAAGGGGTGCAGTTTAGGATTCATATAAAAATGACCTTTTTAAACCATGAGTAGTTACGCGGTCAAACCGCGGTTTCCCTAGCCCGCCCCGCACGATTCTCAATACCTAAAGTAATACGACATAAGTTGCGATTACGCGCGCAGCCTCGCCGTCGGTCGTTGTGTAGACATCTTTATGCCAAGTTGCCATAATTGCCGCGTTTACTGCCATCTTTACTGGCTAACTATACAACCACAGTAAGGCTTTGTTATAGCATTTTTATTCATATCTCTGTAGCAAATAGTCGTAAAGTTGTAGTGGGTATTAGGAATTACTGTTTGTTTGTTACGTTCTAGCTTCCGAAACAAATATAATGGAACTAGCTGGAGCCCGCGGCTTCGCCTATGTGAGATCGAAAAAAAGTATGCTATGTGCTATTCCAAACTATAATCTACCTTTGAGCCTTTCATCGAAATCAGTTCAGCCGTTTTTATTTATTTATTTATTTCGGTCAGCCAACAATTGTTTACATACACAACACATTTCCAACTAATTAATCATACATACTTTTACAAGTGCAACAATCACTTACAGGCTAACACCACATGCACTATAAATTTATGGTTTATACCAATAGAATATTTTTTATGTAGGAAAAAAAAACAATATATGAAATTAAAATAATTCAAAACAAGCGGATAACATTAATTTAGAGTAATAGCAATATTTTTTTTCGACATACGTAATTTAACACAATAGTTAGTAAATTAATAATTTTAAAAACAATAAATTAATGATAAAAAAAATAACACCTTACAAATAAAATTTATGAAAGAAATATCACAACATTCAGTTCAATCTTAAAATTATAAAACATTTAGTGCCGACATTGGCTGGGGGAATAGTGTTCAATTATAGTTTTACAAAATTTTCCGAAACTGTCGTGGTGGATATCAACAAGATCACTGCAGCTATTAAGAACTTTACACAGGCGTGGGATCGGAGAGTTTGCACCCAGAACCGTTCTGCGCAAGGGTGGGTGTAGTGGAGTGATAGGAAATCGTGGATAGCGGGCTGGTGCACGAAGCTGTAGGAGACTCAATAAGTTTGGGCAGTCAATTTTATTTCTAAGCAGTTTGAAAAGGAACAAAGCATCAGTTACTTCTCTTCGAGTTGACAGTGAGAGTATTTTGAAATAATCTAGTCTAGTATTATAAGATAGCAGCTGTTTGCTTTTCCCCTCAGAGAATGCAAGATGCCACAGGAATCGTTTCTGGACTCTTTCTAAAAGTAACTTATGTGTGGCGTAGTGTGGCCTCCATACAACACTGCAATATTCTAGGACGCTTCGTACAAGGCTATAGTACAATATTATTTTGGTTCCAGACTGCTTGAACCCCTTGGTATTTCTCAGCACAAATCCTAACATTTTGGATGCTTTTTTAACGATGTTCTCGATGTGAGGTACGAAAGTAACTTTTTTGTCAAATTGTACTCCCAGATCCCTAATTGAATCGACTTGAAAGAGTAACAAACATCCTCACAAACTTTCACTTATCGTCTTCGTGGCATAGTTACTTTGGGCTAACGCTAACTTTAACCCGTATGATGATCGAAAAAAAAAATGTTTCTCTCCCCCTTTTTCTTCCTTCTTTCTCCCCTTTTCTCACATTTTTTAGTCTATGTCCGTCTCCAGGGTCCCAACTATTTCTGTACATCAAAATCGGTTTGGCCATATAGGCGTGTAGAAAAACAAACAAACTCACTTTCGCTTTTATAATATTAGTAAGGATATACATAGTAAGATCTACGACAGTCTTTACCACTCTTTTAAGAACTTCACTTAGCAAGGACGTTAGGCTAATTAATACGCGGTCTCCAATCCAGGATTGGTGTGCTCCATCGGCCATCGTATAGCTCCGTTCTTTGGTTAATATGACCAACCCATTGCCACTTAAACTACGATGTTTTGCTGTGCCGACAATTATTTTAACTCAACTAACATTAGACAGAAGTAAATTCTCTAAGTTTGGATAAGTGTGAGTACTTAGTTAAGCTCCAAAACTACACATATTATAATTTAAAAAATGACACTCATAAAAAGTTTTTTTATACAAAGTATGATTGTGTTTTTTTTTAATTTCCTACATTTAGACTCACATACACTAACTGCCAGACCCAGAACAAGTACCTGTAGGCCTACTATGACGTCTTAAAGCAGAACTTATTCCACTGAGTGAAAGAGATGGTGCTAGACACCCTGTATAGCTGTCTTTTTCCCTCAGCGGAATAAGTTCTGCTTTAAGATGTCATGGTAGGGTAGCTGTAGGTCATGCAAATATTCGTTTCGTACGGGGATCGAACCCGCAACACGCAGCGCAGCAGTCGATCGCTCAGCCACTGCGCCAACGTACGTAACGTAATAAATACCTGTCGTGTGGGGGTCTCAGACAATAGCAGGTCTTTCGCAGGTCTGCTGGCAGAAATTTCTTAAGAAATAAGCAGTACCTTTATACTCAAACATAAGCTTTTCTTCTGTCTTGCCTAGGTAGGTACTGTGTGTACATAAATCCTTAGTAATATTATTATACGAAAGTGAGTTTGTTTGTTTGTTACGCCTTCACGCCTAAATCGCTAAACCGATTTTGAAGAATTTTGGTAGAGATAGTTGGGACCCTGGATACGGACATAGGATATTTTTTTATATGAAGGAGAAAGAGGGAAGTAATGGGAAAACTTAGCAATGCTATTACAATAAAGAAGGCGCAAGAGCAAAAACTACAGGTAGCAGGTACCTGCAAATCAGGAAAGGGGACCTGTGATAGAGTGAAAAAAGCTAGTAGTTAAATAAATAAAGAAATATTCTGTCTATCTATTTTCCTCAGGCCGTGATCGCCAAGTCACGCGTGACGTGCAAGTGTCACGGCGTGTCAGGATCCTGCAGTCTCATCACGTGCTGGCAGCAGTTGGCCACCTTCAGGGAGATCGGTGTGTTTTGAACCTTCTTGTTTAACACGAAGAAAGAGTAACAGCCATTCAGGACGTATATCTTCATCTTCACACTAAAAAAACGGACAATAGCGAGACAGACTCGCGCGGTTCTATACAATCTTACTAAACAGCCATATCTTTTGACTGCGTAGACTTATAGGGATGATTTTGTCACAACACAAAGGGTACACAGACTTCAGTATATGGATTAAATTTCAACTCGATACCATCACGCGTTCCCGAGTTAAAGAGTTTTGACAGACAGACAACGAAGTGCAATAAGGGTTCCGTTTTTTCCTTTCAAGGTTGACCCTAATTATTTCTGAAGTAGTATTATCTTGAAAAGAGGAAATAAATATGTTAGGGAATGTCTAGTTCACGTCAGCGTACCCTGATACAATACCTTACCTAAGTTGGGGCTTCCAGTCTAAGGGCATGCAGCTGAAGACTGTCCATTTGACCTTCAGAATCCTGTCACTGAGTACCTAATAGGCACCGCTTTCTGAGACTGATTGTAGGACTTTCAGGCTTAGACTATTCGTAAATTGTAAGAGTCAAAGATCTATCTTTAAATGACGGTAGCTACGTTGGTCGAAAAGCGTTTCCGTGGCAGAAAGCGGTCTCCACTTGACAGTTTGACCAATAAACAAAGATCCATCGAAATTAGAATGTCACTTTTATGGAAAAGAAGTGACCATTAAAATAAGTGCTTCCGTCAAAAAATACAATTCTGGACTCAAAATTATTAAAATGTCATCAAATAATTTCTTTAAAATTATATAATTTTATAAATGACGCCATTTCCTACGCTAGGTGTGGTCCATTATTATGTATAATGATCTTTTCTACCTGAATGGGGACCAAGGACACTTAAAAAAGGCGTATTAGTTCAACTTCGTAATTATCCTTTTCGACACAACGTTCTATACTTTTGTCCCTTCATTATCAGATACCTTCACTAATTTGTGATCATATACAAAACTTCCCGCCATTTAACAGGAAACCAAGTCTTAACACTCTATTAAGCAAACCGTCTTCTAAACGAGTCTACATTGTTTGGACGTCCGAACGTAGCTTGTTAATGAGTGACCATTACTTCTTATGTGCTCCTGCCAGCCTGGTACCCCACGAATTAATACTCCTGTTATTAACTTGATAGTTTTAATTGTTCTACCGGGATTTTGTTTAATGGTATCATTAATTTTGCTTTGTTTTCTGATAAGCTGTCGTCTGATTAAGTTTGTAGATCGTGTGAACTTTCTCACAATTAAAAGGGTTCCGTTTTTGTGTCCTTTACTATGAATGGTTAATTGTGGGAACGAATGCGCAACGATTTGATTTTCTACTTCCGTCCATTAAACTATTTGGTACACTTATGGACTTTCTCTGGCGAAAAGAAAAATATTCACAGACAAACATAATATTTTTTCTAAAGTTGTTTATTATCGGGCGCCACGAGAGTCCCGGCCACAGTAGATGCGGGTCTGTGGACGGTAGGCAATGGGTAGTTCACCGTCCGTCACTCCAGTGAGGACAGACCGTGTCGACGCCGACGGCGCGTTACTGTTCCAAGAGCGCCTCAAAGAGATGTTAGCAAAGCGGAGAGACCAGCCAGGGCCAACGCCCGCCGGGACCGCGGGTTGTCCAAAAAAGATAGTACTACAACAATTAAGTCAGTAAAAGATTGACATGCTTACCCATCCGTAAAAAAAGGTTGTTTATTATAATAATTTTGAGTATGCAACATGGTTCGTTAGTCAACGTGGCATCAACAGTTTCACAATAATTTACTATGTTCAAGTCATAGTATACAATCTTCTGTAATTAGACCACCCGAAACCGTAACAAGTTTATCGAAAACAATAAATTATCGCAACGCAATAAAAATTAAAACCCGTAATAAATATATACCATCACTACAATAACGATGAACCTCAAAATTATCATGACACAGAAGGTCCAAGTTCCATTCCTAACCTCCGGAATCTTTCCTTTACTCAAAAATGCATGTAATGTTGTCATTATTTTGACAACCTTGTTTGAGCAAAGTCGACTTTGCCGTTCTGTTTCAAGGAGCGGCCGGCAATGTTTTGCTGGCCGCTCTAACAGGCCGGCAATGTTTTGCCGGCCGCTATTTTGACGTTTCAACGTTTTAAAAAATCAATTCCAAAAAGATTTTATTTAAAACACAGCTGTTTGTACGTCTAAAGGTAAAAAAAAAAGATTTTAAAAGATTTTATTCGACATTAGGCTGTATAATTCCAACTACCATTGATAAAAAAAAAACAAAGAAGTAACAAAAGCGCGGTTCAGCGAAAATTTTGATTTATTTACTGACTTTTTTGCTAAAAATGAGCTCTCAAAGCGAAAATTCTTCCGATTCAATGTGTTTAACACCGCCAGACATTAAATATGAAGCTAAATTAGTGGTTGAAAATTTGATACCGCGAAACTCAAAGGAAAAATATAAGCTTGCATATGAAAAATTTGTGCAGTGGAAAATCAGTAGGAAATCTAAATCTTTATCCGAAAATGTTTTTCTTGCGTATTTCAATGATCTTTCCAACAAAATGAAGCCTTCGTCTCTCTGGAATACCTATTCAATGTTAAAGTGCATGGTTCTGATAAAGCACAATTTGAACATTAAATATTACCACAATTTAACGAGTAACGAAAACGACAGTCAGACGGATATAAATATATTTTTTATTTAAATTACTTGCTGGTTTTATTTAGATCAGGTACTTGCATTTTTGAGTAAAGCACTATACAAACCTTGGCCCACAATGACTGCTTCGCTGGTCACGGTATGATTGCCTCGAGCTAGCCTAGCTACGCTCTAGGCCTTTCAGCTTGGCCATCATTGCAGCCCTTGCTGTCCTCACTGTAAAGGCCTCGACCTACGGTCTCGGCCTTTATCTCAGCTCGTCCATCAAGTGCTGCACGCTGACCGCGGTGTGTCGGCCTGGAGCTGCGCTACGCTGCGCTGTCGGCCATCATCAGCGCGACCAGCAAAGTAGTCATTATAGACCGCGGCAGTAATGTACTATAACTAACGTTGTCGTTACTCACTTTCAACTTAAAAAAGTGTTTCCCAATGGGACTTCTGAAAATAATCATTTTGATGGAGCCAAAGTTATAGCTTTGGTAGCTCGTAAACATGGAATTGGATCTCTTTAGTTCCTAATAAGCGGCCATAAAATATACTTTTATTTTTAACTCAACTTCGTTATGTTTAACATAATTTGGGCTTAAAATAAATATGTAAAAAATTATTTTAGTTATAATAGTAAAAATTAGTACTTAATATTAATTATTCCTTTCTTGCGATTTTATATACTACTTCAAAATAAAATTATTTTGTAACATCATTTAATTGATGCTTTTCAAAATAAGATTATGCAAGAAATATCAAACTAAATTATAAGCTGTATGACAGAATACTGTAATTAGTGGCAACAAAATGAATAGCGCGCCATCTTACGGCGGTTGGCCGCGTAAATCAAACGCCCACAAAACCGAGGCACTAGTAAATATAGTCATGTTTTTGTTTATTTATATTCAAAACATTCTTACGTTCTTATATTAATAACTTTAAAAAGCTCTTTTAATATTGTATTGTTGTTAGTAACACTGTCGTTACGTTATGTAGTTCTTTCTATTAATATAATTTTATTTTAGTTCAAACAAAGTGAACTGAGCAGACAGGGACGGATTAAGGAGAAAGATATTGACCGAAATAAAATATACTCCAGTAAATTAAGTAAAGAAAATAAATAGAATAATAATCATAAACATTTTTTAAAAACAAATAGGTACTATTAAATCTATCTATACTAATATTATAAAGCTGAAGAGTTTGTTTGTTTGAACGCGCTAATCTCAGGGACTACTGGTTGGAATTGGAAAATTCTTTTAGTGTTAGATAGTCCATTTCTTGAGGAAGGCTATAGGCTATATAACATCACGCTACGACCAACAGGTGCTGAGCAGCGCGGGTGAAACTGTGGGGAACAGCTAGTCTATACTTATATTATAAAGCTGAAGAGTTTGTTTGTTTGTTTGAACGCGCTAATCTCAGGAAGTACTGGTTCGAATTGAAAAATTCTTTTAGTGTTGGATAGTCCATTTCTTGAGGAAGGCTATAGGCTATATAACATCACGCTACGACCAACAGGTGCTGAGCAGCGTGGGTGAAACCGCGAGGAACAGCTAGTAATTAATATTATTCAGGGGCGAAGGTCCAATAGAAGCCCATAAGCCAGGCTTGCCCTAAATTATAACACCAATCAGACCAATAGTTATATAACCTACTACCTAACTGTACCCAAACTAACATAAACATTCACGAACAAAAATATTTTAAATACACGCAAATTACTTTGCCGCGCGCTTACATTACCAGATCCATAAAATACTACGACTCACTAAAGTCAATCATTCATCAAATTCGAACAAAATTCAATCGTGTCTGATTCGGAGCTATTCGTGACATGTCAACACTACCGAAAGCGCGCGCAATGATCTCTCGTTCTAGCGCGTCTCTTTCGCACTCGTTGGCTTTCAATGGGGCTTTTCATTTGTATAGAAGTTAAATACAATTCATTGATAAATTTTAGGTACTTGTACGGCGATTTATACGGGCTAGTAAAGCCTGGCTTGTCCATTAAGTTCGCGCATATGAACCATCCGATGACCGACCTGAATATAGTTGCAAGAACAAGTGCAACAAATTGCGAATGACAATTGTTATTATTTTGTTTCTTTTGTATAGTTTGTTTAGTTTGGGAGTTTTGATTTAGTTATGTTATTTAAATTACTGAGTAATGTGGTTAATGTTTTTGGTGCGATGTGACAACCTACGATTTTGTTAAGTGATTAACTGATTTAGTGATTTTAATTTCAAAATGTGAATTCGGAAATTGGCGCCTGAAAGGTATGCTACATTGAGATAACTTATAATTCACCGTATATTCAATGAATCCACAAGAAATGATTTCTTGTACAGACCCAGTAGGTAGGTATGCTTATTCTATTGTTTTCAAGGAGCGTGACAAACTTTTTTTGGTATAAAAACGCATCAAAATCCGCTCCAGAATAATTCTTAATGGTTATTTCGTATGTCATTTTGCATGATTTATACTTTCAGACTTTGTGAATGTAAAAGCTGAAAAGCAAAATAAAGAATTAGATGTTCATTAATTTATTGGTGAGATTTAAACGTTGAATATATATTCATAAGCTTAAAAACAACAAATCGATAATTTGTAATATGCCATCTAGTGGCCATCGATTGAATTATTTTACGAATTATTAAACCTACGTTAAGAGATAGAACTTTGATGTCGCGTGGAGTCTCGGTACCAATAGATGGCGCGTAGAACGTTTAATCCCATACGTGAAAGGTAAATAAATAGGTAATAGATTTTTTAAAACTATAATTTACAATAATTGTGGTGAGCAGTATTGAGCAGCAATTTAACTATACCAATGACTCCTAACAACCACATAAACACTAAGAGGGGGGGGGGGGGCTTGCCCTCCATCCAGGCCCCTCGCCCGCCACTGATATTATTTACAATGTCTATTTACATGCTGAATTTCCAGGTGACTTCCTAAAAGATAAATATGAGGGTGCGACAGAAGTGAAGGTGTCGCGGCGAGGTAAGCTGCGGCTCGGTAACCAGCACTGCACGCTTCCCACCGCCCAGGACCTGGTCTATCTGGAAGAGTCACCCAATTACTGCGTCAAGAACGAATCTTTGGTAAACACCACATTTTATCATTAGCTTTTTAAACAGCAGACACTCAAAGAAAACAAAGTTAACAGATTATTAAAAAAGCATTAATTAAAATTATAAGCTCTTATTGTGAGTTTTTAAACTTTCTTTTAACTAAGTTTTACTACACAATACAACTAAGTAAAAAAATATATTGATGAGATAAAGCTTTATATCCATTCTCTGATTAAAAGTGAAAACGAAAAATACATCTTTTCCTCTTCGAAAACTGCTTTGGGTAAGACTGCCTCTGGCAGTATTTAGTAACAGTCGGGCCCACAAAACATAGTCCGGTCGAGCCTCTGTGGATCGAGCAGTAAAAAAACTTATTAAGTTGAACTGAGTGGCCCTAATAAAAAAAAAGCAACTCCCCACATTCTATGTACTAGCCTGAACCCACAAGAATTACATACCATTTAATCAAAGTAAATTATCGTATCTTAAACCCGCGCCAAGCCAATCGTAAAATGACATTCAACTTGCGATTAATTTCATAATGACTGACTCCTGTAACTGTACCCACGAATTACGAGTTTACCAAACGACCGCAAAAACGAGCGGTTATCAAGTTACCGATAAATAGGTATAATTTTGCTATGGATTGCACTCGGGTACCCACTGGTTTGCAGCAAAGGGACATGGAATTAATTAATAAAATAAGGTATTGAATGATACGTCAATGGAATTTTGCGTCTGAGCAATTACCTATTCCTGTTATGGATAACAAGTTATATGAGATGTAAATATAACATTTTTCTTGCGGTATTTAGAATAATTAATGTCGCTCAACTATGCAATATTCTCAATCAATCATGCAGCATACTGTTAAGGTATAGTACCACGGATAGAGTATATAGACGGATAGAGCTATTTAGTAATCTGTGGTACAACGGGCAGAAAGGGTACTAATCGACTGGGTATGGGGTACTATCACTTATAATAAGTTTAGGTGAAAGAAAGCCTTCGAATTTCACCGAAGATATATTTTAATCGAATCAGAAATAACCAATTCTAATTAATATTAAGCCAAATTAACTAAACTACAAAATCTTCTATCAACATCTAACGAAAATCTTCGACATTACACAGGGTTCTCACGGCACAACCGGCCGGGAGTGCAACCGAACGTCCTCAGGAATGGACGGCTGTGCCCTCATGTGCTGCGGCAGAGGATACAACACGCGACGCGTCACCGTGAAGGAGCGCTGTGGCTGCAAGTTCCACTGGTGCTGCCGCGTCGAGTGCAACACCTGTATCAAGACCAACGAGGTCTACACCTGCAAATGATCTGTGACAGATTCTCGCGCTTGATCAGCCCGCTAAACTCCAAATTTCTTAAAGGTGGCGACGACAACGTGCTAAGGTTACCCGATAAATTTAATTTGCAGTTCTATCAAGTTGTAGGCATGATCAAATTACAAAGGTTAAAATCGCATCGAATTGCTCTCAAATGTCATATTTTCGAAACTGCAAATTGCAATACCACGTAACCAAATTGGGGTTGCCTATCCTTTCCCTCCTCTAAATTGTTGGGTACCTACCTACTTTCCTTTGTAAAATAAAATTTTGATAGATCTCAACTTATTCATAATAATTCTATTAAGCCATAAGTTATTAATTGAAAACTCAAGAGTGTTTCTACTAGGTAATTTATTGCAGAATGGAAACTAAATAAAAATAAATGTGGTACATTTCTGCTTAGTATTTATATTTTACTATTCTACATTAGGTATTTGTTATTATTATAATGTGATAAACCTTGAAGAGTACTTAAATTAGATGTAAGTTTTAAAATCAAATATACGTCTAGCAACGACTATGTTTTAAAAGTAGTTCTATCTACGTACTACTTAAGTTAGATGTACCTAAGTGCTAAATAGTGTAACCGTTAAATACTCATTAGATATGTGTAAATAAAGTATTATAAGTACGGCCCTGTTGTTTTATTTCCGTTTGTCTCACTTCTGCGCTGCGACAACTAAAATGTTTCCGTCAGTGGCGAATACTCAAACTAAGTGTGCGAATATTTAAAAAAAAAACTAAATGTTTTTTATTGTTGTCTTAGTTAAAATAAATTTATGTTGCACGGTTGCACACACTGCTAAGGTTCTAAATGTCTTATCCTGATGTTATATGCCTATGATGTTAATTCTTGTAAATTTAGCTTCCTACTGACCAAAAATGGATATAACCAGGTCAGTAGCAGTCGGAGCCTATTCGGTTCAAATAAACTAACAAAAAAATATTTCTTTCTTTATGACCCGCTGTAGTGTACCAATATTATGAGAAGGGGTTTCAAGGGGAATGTGAAAATAATAGTCTTTAGTTAAGGTAATCTATTAAAAAAATTGATTATTCCCTTTTTACACATTCACAAAAACATTAAGTTCGGATTGATAATAATATAGTGGACGTGGAAGTAATGGACTCCCGGCCGGTATATTATTTTACTCTGTGCTACCGGCGGCGTAGACGACTGGCGATTGCAACGCGAGAAAAGAGCGCGCGAATACCTCTTATTGGTATCGTAGCGGAACGCGACCGCGGGAGGCTCTTATTGGACGCGACGTACCTCTTGGGGTTGCTATAACATATAAATCCCTTCTCTCGAATCGATTTACTCTATCTATTAAAAAAAACCGGCCAAGAGCGTGTCGGGACACGCTCAGTGTAGGGTTCCGTAGTTTCCCGTCCGTCACAATAAGTACTCCCAGTTATGAGGCCAACCGAACAATTCGGTAATACCCGATCCAATGTAATAAGTACCTACAGCGCCATCTCTCGAGGAATTGGGTTACTAATTAATACAAAGACGTGCAATTTTGGTGGTAATTTTGGATTGCGAGAACCGATTTCAATAATTCTTTTTTTGTTTGAAAAAAGATACGTTCAGGACAATAAAATATGTAAACAAAGTTACAAAAAAAGCTTGCATATACGATTATACTACAAACATAGTCCAGAAATTATTTTGTACAACTTTTTGTCTTTTTTGTACAAAAACTGTTGTGTCAATCAAGTTTAAAATAATTTTCATAGAAAGTCCTTATAAAGTTCTACTTTTCAGATTTTTTTCATATTTTTTAGACTTATGGTTCAAAAGTTAGAGGGGGGGGGGACACATTGTTTTTTACTTTTGGAGCGATTATTTCCGAAATTATTGACATTATCAAAAAATTATTGTAGTAAACCCCTATTCATTTTTAAATACCTTTCCAACAATATATCACACGTTAGGGTTGAAATTAAAAAAAAAACACTTCCCACTTTACATATAGGGTGGCCACCCTAATAAAACATTTTTTTCAAATTTTTATTTTACCACTTTGTTGGCGTGATTGATATACATATTGGTACCAAATTTCAGCTTTCTAGCGCTAACGGTCACAGAGATTAAGCGAGGACGGACGTACGGAAGGACGGACGGACGGACAGACAGACAGACATGGCGAAACTATAAGGGTTCCTAGTTGACTAACCCTAAAAACCACAGCAATTCCGTTGCGTAGTTTAAAAAATCTAAGCATAAATAGAAACAGACAGACAGCGGGAAGCGACATTGTTATATACTACTAGCTGAGCCCAACGGTTTCACCCGCTGCTCAGCTTCTTTTCTGGGGAGGGCTTTGAGAGATAAATAGTAGCCGATTCTCAGACTTACTGAAGCATAAAAAAATCATAAGAATCGATCGAGCCGTTTCGGAGGAATATGGGAACGAACATTGTGACACGATAATTTGATATATTAGAAGATGTAATGATGTAATATGTTTATGCTCACTAACTATGTGACATAATTACACGATTCTTGACATTTCATCGTTTTTCGGGATTGTGGGTTGTTCAGAACAGCTACCGCGGCCCAGGAACATAAAGCACAAAAGAAGCAACATGTGGGCGGGTTTAGTCAGCATACATAGGGACAGATAGACAGCGGGAAACGGCTTTGTTTTATAATATGGTACTTAGTCAAATTCAAACTCAAAGCATTTGTTCCTGTGGGCGGTGAGCAATGGGTAGTTCACCGTCCGTCCGTCGATTGACGACAGTCCGTGTCGACGGCGCGTTCGTGTTTCACGCGCGCCTCAAAGAGAGTCAGCAAAGCAGAGGGGCTTGCCAGAGCCTCCGCCTGCCGGGGTTGCTGGTTGTTCTAAAGAGATACCGCGGCTTCGGAACATAAAGGGCAATAGAAGAAACATGGGTGGGTTTTAGTCAGTACAAGTCTGACATGCCCCCCCGTTCCGCTGGGCGGGGGAAGTCATTGGATGATTTCCCACCCGGAAAAAAAAAGCATTTATTTCAAGTAGACCATTACGGCCACTTTAGATTGTCAAGAAACCAAATGATGAAGCTACAGTGCATGTCACAAGGCATAATAACTTGTGAAAGTCCTTACTGCACTTACCCATCCCAAAGCGTTGATCTCTATTTAGAAGAATGGGCAAGAAACTCTATATACACTGTATAGCAACCCCAAGAGGTACGTCGCGACCAATAAAAGCGTCCCGCGGTCGCGTTCCGCGAAGATACCAATAGGAGGTATTCGCGCGCTCCTTTCCCGCGTTCAAGAACGCGTTGCATGCGCCGGGCGTCTGCGCCGGCAGTCCGTTGCTTACGCGCCTACTACTCGCACGCGAATTGTAAAATCCGAACTTATTGTTTCTTTTCTTTCTGTGAATGTTTAGTGTGTGAAAAAGGGGATTAAACTATTGTTTCCATTGTTCAACTTAACTCAAGACTATTATTTTCCCGTTCCCTCTGAAACCTCTTCTCATAACTGTTTTAAATTACATAAAGTTGAAATTACACAAAAATATAAATTTCCTTGCCAGGTTACTTTTTTCATATTTCTTTACAAAAGCTTTGGAAATTATATTATTGTCGGTAAATATACAAATTGTATGAAGGTCTGGTGTTTATTGACTTAAATAAACAAATACTTTAAAAATACACTGAGTTTCACCCACATTTTACCTGTTTTGTTTTAAGTCTTATTTCATAAAAAGCTGAACCTACAGCAATCAACCGAGCACATGCTAAAACATTTCTACTTCCTCTAATATTTAAAACAAATTGAAAAAGTCTGTAGAAACAAACAAGTAACTATTTCGACAAATTACTTTTTTTTTCGAACCTAAAAAAAATAAAGTAATTTGGCGGTATCTGAAAAATATTTTGAACAAAAAAGCACCAAAGTGTACCGTCAATTGAAATTATTTTCATGTAAGTTAAACTGTAGAAAAATAATGTGTGTTAAGAACTGGTTGAGAAGTGTCTACAAGCAAAAATATAAACTACAGTTACACGTGTGCTTGGAGGTAGGTCATCATTGATTTATAAAAATACATACTTAAACATACTCAATACATACGTGTTTGCATGACCGATTAATGAAAAGGGGTTTGCATCCGAGCTATGCATCACAATGTATTGTGGTAGTGGCGCATCGCACGACATAGTTACCCTTCATGTGTTGAATCATATTGTGTCGCATTCACATTACTAAGACGAGAAGAATTCAATTATATGGTTGATTTTTATTGTCATATATCTGTTAAGTAATACTGTGGCTCTTTTGAAACAGATCTCCTGTTTCAAAATTGCTAAGCCACATTTTATTTTTCAGATTAACATTAATTAAAATTTAATAAGCATACAATACGATACTCAAAAAATCAGCTGTATTTAACTTTGTGTATCCGATTTTTATTTTGTATCTAGTTTTGCGTGTATCCGATTTTTTCACAGATTGAGATTTTTAATCTGTAGCGTAGATAGAGTAAAAACATCTGTGTCTGTGAATGTGATTGTGTCCGCCATCTTTTTTATTGGCAAAACTTTGAAAATTGAACTGTTTTATATTTTCTTTGCTCACTCTTGACTGTATCTAAGTGGATTATTATATTTCTAGTAGATATTACACTTTTAGCTGTGAATTTCTAAGATATTGAAATGGGCAAGCCATCGTCTACTTCACTCTCCGTTAGTTAAAGTTTCATTTGCGCAATTCTGCGAACCTACCTATTTATTTCTGTTTATTTACAAATGTACAAGTATGTAATCTTTAAAATTATTGTAAGCATGCAACGCTTTGGTAACAGAAAAATCAGCTTTATGTGGAGCAGCTTGTTTGTGGACGCTGATTTAAGAAATTGATTGTTTTCATCCTTCGAACATGGGAAACATTTGCTTGGTGTTGTGTTCTGGCAAACCCTTCTGGATTAATGTACTTGTTACATTTATACCATTAGATATCTTATTTGGCCGTCTGACCCCATATTTATTCATTTTATGATCTCATATTTATTAGCGACTAGCGACCCGTCCCAGCTTCGCACGGGTGTTACAAATCTTTGAAAATCCCCACTTTTCTCTACTGTAATATGTATGTATTATACATAAAAACCTTCCTCTTGAATCACTCTATCTATTAAAAAAACCGCATCAAAATCCGTGGCGTAGTTTCAAAGATTTAAGCATACAAAGGGACATAGGGACAGAGAAAGCGACTTTGTTTTATACTATGTAGTGATAAAACAAAGAGTGTACCTATGTGCTACTAGTATTTTGACGATCAGTTTGTAATAATAGTGGTCATGTTATTAATCACATTTTATCTAATAAGGATATACATAAATTCATGTTCTCTTATTATTCTTATTGCACAACAGTGTGTATTAGTCAAGTTTTCTTTTGATAAGCTAACCTTTCATCATTGAAATTTCTTGCTAAGCTTTGCAACTGTCACGCAATGTTTGATTATAAATTCATGCGATGATTGATTGTTGTTAAAATTAAATTAAATTAAAATATATTTTTCTTAATTTCAGAGAAGTTCTGAATGTTCCATCCAATCTAATTCAAATAAACAAAAAAGCAAAAGAGCATTAGGTGCTCACAAAATGGAACAGCTTAAGAAAAAAAATCGCACCCATGTACGGAAAAATATAAATAAACTATTCAATAAATTACAAAGAGACTCGATTGGATCAAGAAATAATTCCCAGAACAACAGTCATGTTTCATTAGATACCACTCCTCGTAACCTTACTATTGTTGTCAAAAACGATTCATTCACTCCTCAACGTAAACGGAAAAGTTCTGAAGACCTAACTGGAGGACCAAACAAAAATAGGAGAAAAAGCGACAGCTTGATTGAGATCAATGATGATAACCAATCATTAAACAATGACTCTTGCATTATCATATCTCCTACAAAAGACAACACAAATAAAAACATAAATTGTTCTACACCAATAGCTAACAGGGACAGCGAGAACTTACAGAATCTTATTATAAACAATTTTCCAAAAACTAGTAATAGTTTGTGTATTACACAAACTAAAGAAAATGACAGTAAAGAAGGAAATAGAACTAGACTAATAAATAAAGATTCCTATTTAACAATTGATTTGACCGCTGACAGTGAGAACAAAACAAACCCTAACATAACAGTAATAGATGTTGATAATAGTGCTAATAACACAAATGATAGTCCAGAAGACTGCACACTAGTTTCGGTATCCAATGGTAGTCTATCAATGAGTGGAGACTCGGACGTCACTGTCATACGGAATAATAAGAATTCCAAAATCAAACAATTCAAGAAGTTTGCCAATAATATAGAACAGTTGGATACTAATGAAAAGGCGAATCTATTGAAGTTTATAGCTCAGAAGATTTTCAATGGTTGTGATTTGAAAAGTACTCAAAATGCAATAAAGGTATGTGAATTAACTTATTAGCTGTATGTCAATAATATATTGCACTGTCAATCATAATGTTAAGGAATTACAAAGAAGAAATTCTTTATCCATATCTTAATAACATTTCCCAACAGTGCAAATAATACAATAACAGCATAAATAGTGAAATTGACAAAAGTAAACTGATTTTGGGTTGTTGTTGGCCATGCAGGGAAGTAATGATATTACCAAAACACCTAATTAAATAAATAAAATGTATGGAAGTCAAAACCCAGTCTGGATTGAATATAATTCCGGGTAATTGACTTTTTAGGTCATCAGAGCTATAGATGAAACTATATTTAGTAGAGTGAAGTCGTCTAAAACACCCTGATCTTTATCTTACAACATTCTGTGATGCTATTGCCTCTTATGTTTGCATACTAGCTGTGTGTGCTCGTTGCTCAGGTCCCCGTCTGAAAAAAGCCACCCTAAATATATTACAACCTATTTTCAGACCTACTGAAAATACATATAAAATTTCATAATCATTGGTCAAGCCATATTGGAGGAGTATGGCAACTAAAACTGTGACACAAGTGTTTTATATGTAAGACTAGCTGTGCCCCGGCATTACTTGCAATGCAATTTTCTACCTTTCTACCCTACCTTCCCTATCTGTCAAGTTGGATCAAACTGCATTGTGTGCAAATTTAATTTAAAATTGGTTAGGTAATTTAGGAGTCCATCGCGGACAAACAACGTGTCACGCGATTTATATATATATATACTAAGATTTATGGTACATATCGCCTTTTGCATTAAAGGTCACAATGGCAGTCACTACTTGTACATTCTGGTATGCCAGCTAGATCTGAATGGCTGCCTTTAAAATAATAGTAAAATGGCCAAGCAGATGATGAATCTTCAAATTTATAGTCAGACTAGCTGGCACCTGCAGTATAAGTATCTTATGTGTTATTTCAGGCTGTAATCTACCTCTCTGCCAAATTTCTACAAGATCCGTTCATCCGTTTTGCCATGAAAGAGTAACAAACATAGTCAGCAGTAGGCTTTGGGACTCAATTTATTCCTAAGCTTACCATTAGCACTAAAAAAACAATTAACAAGATCCTTTTTCAATTTTTTCAGACAACCTCTGCAACGGATACTGATGAAGATGCATACATCAAGGAGGTCATACTTGGTGAATCCAAGACTCAGGTGACTCAAATCAGCCACTCACGGAACAGCATAGGCAGCAACATATACCACCCCAGTAAAGATGTTAAGAACTCTACAGGCTTGAGAATGGTGGTCATTGATGGTAGTAATGTTGCTATGGAGTAAGTCAACATTTTTGTAGTATAAAATGCTTCATTGGTAAAATATTACATTACAGAGTTGCATGGCTAATTTTTCAGAGAGCAGAGAGGATGAGGTGACTAATAGTACACCCTCATGTTGCTGGTTACGTATATGCCTCACATCGACGGTTCTTACGTAATGATGAGGTTAAGTCAAAAACCGATGTTTACAGGAGAATGTAGTTTGTGCTCAACACGCCCTAGAAATAATTCTATGAGCAATAATAAATATTTTCTTTCCACAATATTATAAAGTATTTTTCAAGTATTTTATTTTTTCGCGTTTTCTTGGAAAAAACTGATAGATGACCGTTTCTACGACAGTTATTTGTTGTATTTATAATACTTGTTCTATATATTTATGATTTCTAAAACAAGGTAAATAAATTATTTAAAATCTTATGTCATCATGTGCGCATAAGAAAAAAAAATGCCATTTTCGACATGTCTATATGTACGTAAGGACCGTGGATATAACAAATGTGAGCCTATTACCTGAAACAGAACTAATCCAGACTCTGACTGCTACTGCAAAATTACTAATGTTAAGACCCAATAACACTTTGTCCGACTCGGGAATTGAACCCTAGACGTCATGCCCGGCAGCAAGTAAATGTTTATGTGTTGATATAAGTCTAATAGAATGCGAATTTGGCTTTTACCAGTGACCAATTGACTTATTATTATAATAATAGACAAATTAAGAATTATTTAAACTGAGGAAGCTGTTGTCATGCCATTGGAAGAAATAAAGAGGCCTTTGTCCAGAAAGCAGGAATGCAGGGATGCTTTTGCCCAGCAGTGGGGCAGTATGACCCAGTAATAACAATCTTTATCCTACTTAATATTATAAATGGGTATGTTTGTGAGGATGTATGGATGTTTGTTATTCTTTCACGTCAGAACGACTAAGCGGATCTTGATGAAATTTGGCACAGAGGTAGATTATAGTCTGAAATAACGCAGGATACTTTTTTTTCGATCATCACACGGTCGAAGCCACAGTCGCTTTCTGTGTCTGCAGTTGCAATGTCTGCAATGCAGTTTTCAGAAATAAGAGTAATTCAAGTGGAAGTTTTATAAATATAGTATTAGCATTTACATTGCACGTGTGCCGAAGCCGGGGCGGATCGCTGGTATATCACAAATCTTATTCTATAATAGGGGAGGCTTTTTCTCCCACTCCCCCCCCCCGCTCCACCCAGAGCTGTGGAAGTTATTTGATGATTTCGCATCCGAAAAGCTAAAATGTATATCAATATAAAAATCGAATAGACAAACATACATCATACAACAAGATAATAAATATTAATTGTGAAATATTTTTATTCAAGGTGACACGGTACAACATTATTGGTGCTATGCTGAACTACAACCAATACTCATACCGGACCATTTATAAATTTTTCAGGCATACGAAAGGCAGAATGTTTTCAGTAGAAGGCTTGAAGATATGCATAGATTACTTCTTAAGAAGGGGACATGTTGTTAAAGCGTTCGTGCCACGATTCAGGTAACCAAAACCCTTACTGGATGCCAATCCAATGAAAACGTACATGGATAATCAAGAAAATGGAGGTATATTATTACTTCAAATGCCACTGAGAAATAGTGGCAAAAATCTGCAAAAGTGGGAAGATATCATGCAGCTTTTACTACTTATGACATGGATTGGTAACCATTTTCAAACCACCTCCTTGGACCAGTGGTACTGATGCCTTTGGACCTTATCTCTCTCTGGTCCTGTCGGATTACCATCCTATCTGTCTATGAAAGTGAGGGAAGAGAGATTGCATCTGTGTAGTCCACACACTTGACAACTATATATTAACGTCAATGGCTAGTCAGTCAGGAGTGACTATTATTCTATATTATCTGTCTCACGTTATTTAAATATTCAAAAATCTTTGAAAAATTAGAAAAAAACTGGTGGTAGCTGGTAGTTAGGGCTCTGAATACTGGAACCTCCTCAAAATGCAAGCCGTATCGAGGAGGCAATTTGAATCAGGTTCTTCATCCAACCTAGCAGGACGTAAGAGAGATGTTCGTCGAAGCTCTTTACAAACGAACTTTTCCTCAATGATAGCCGATGGGGTGAGCCCCACGTCATGTTCACAACCTCGTACGTTAAGGCGAGAATAGCCGAACTCACTCCACGTCATGTTGACAACCTTGTAAGTCAAGTCGAGTATAGCCGAACTCACTCCACGTCATGTTGACAACCTTGTAAGTCAAGTCGAGTATAGCCGAACTCACTCCACGTCATGTTGACAACCTCGTACGCTAAGTCGAGAATAGCCGAACTCATTCCACGTCATGTTGACAACCTCGTACGCTAAGTGGAGATGTTTTATTATCATCTTTATTGTCAAGACGACATTCCGCAAGTCTAAAACTGCACTTTTATCCACTCTAGATGCAAATTCGGCAAGAGCTCGGATCCTCACATGCTGGATTGTCTAGAGAGGCAAGGCTTGGTGGTGTACACGCCGTCTAGGGAAATACAGGGCAAGTCCTGCACCCCATATGATGACAGGTTAGTACTATATCATCTAACTTTATTTTAATGTATTTGCAATGTATTTTCTTGCTATGCTTGTTTGATTACTCCAGATAAATTAAATTTCGCGTTCCACTCTGGCGGTTTCACCTTAAGTAAAACAAGGATTTATATAAACTTGTTATTTTATTTAAGCAAACCCACATACAAACATATTTATTATTATAACCACCCAGACTGGGCCATTTTGTGTTATTATAAAAATGATTTAAATATTTTTTATAATTGATTTCATATATTTTTTAATCAAATAATAATTTTAATTTTATTGGGAAACACTTCGTCACTTTTGAAAATATCCCAAAAATGGATGGAATGATCTCCTTGAACTGTATATACATAAACCTATTCTAAAACTTTTCATTCTCATTACAGATACATCCTCCAATGTGCAGCAGAATTTGACGGCGTTGTAGTCTCGGGCGATAACTACCGAGACTTGATAAACGAGAACAAAAGATGGCGGTACATCATCGAGAACAGAATACTACCCTTCACGTGGGTCAACAATATGATCATGTTTCCTAAAGACCCTTTCGGACGGGGGGGACCTACCCTCGATATGTTGCTAAAACATCCTACGCCAGCCAATCGAACAGACGATAAAGTTGTGTGTTTGTCATAGAAACAGTTATTTATGATATGCTAAGGCAAATTGTATCAAAAATGTTAAATTCCAATATAAATTTATATTATTTGTGTCTTTGTCTAACTGTACTGAAATGTATGAAGCAACCTGTAGGCGCTCCACTATTTTGTAACAATAGTTGGCCGCAGGACTTCGGAAAATGTAAGTCAGTGATGAAATTTTGGCTCAAAATTAATATTTTTGTATCAAAAACTTAATATAGTTACCGTTAATACATTTTAAGTATATTAACTTGTAATGCATAATATATTCCAGGGTAAAATAAACATTATTATGCTATGCAAGCAATGGTGGTATTAGTAATGGTGCCCTATTTTGTTTCTTATAAACTCACGACATCGTGGAATACTATCGTGACGCCATATTTATATAAAGAAAGAAAGAAAACATTTATTTGCTATGAATGTGGGTAATGAGGTGTAAATTGTTATATTGGTATCCTACCTACTTTTCTAAACCATTGCAATAATAAAATATACTCTGTTTACGTCAGGGCGATATTTATTCTGGATAATTTCGGAACACGAAACCCCCATGTTGCACAGTGAACAGTGTAATGTTTGTGTCAAATTTTTTAGTACCGTGAAATATCGTAAGGGTGGCCTTAATATTTCAATAGCTGCGACCCACGGTAAAAAACCACAGTTATTGATCATCCGATGGAAACTCATTTTTCTTTCAAAAGTAAATCAGTGATCAAAAGTATCCTATGTGTTTATCCAGGATACCAAGTTTTATCCAAATCCGTTTTGCCGTTTGAGCGTGAAGGAGTACAAACATACATACAAATTTTAGCCTCAATGTTAGTGTTTTAACTGCATACCGTACTTAAGACTATGCCATTATTGTTAGTACAGATCGCTTACAAAATATATCAAGACCATAGTTGCATATTGATGCTATTTTCCACTCAAATGTACACCAAATGAATGGTGTCTATCAACTTGATTTCCGAAGGAATTGTGTTATTGGAAAACCTTAGGTCTTTTTCAGTTGTAGCACAAACTGAGCTTTGTGTTGGTGTTAAAGTTATTTTTCCAATAACACAATAATAATATTACGTTCAATGTGTGATCATCAAATATATGTACTATGTAGAAGGCCCTAAACAGTCATGTTATTAATAAATAGGCGAGTATCGCAGTTCCTGTCATATTTATCTATTGATAAATCTACTCGTTTCAGAATGGAATGTTAAAAACTCTTTGGACACCATAAATAGATTTATCCCATATCTAATAAATAAGTACAGCCAATTTAGTGATCTGGCTTGTGGGAGTGTTGGATAAATGATTCAGATTTATTTATTTGTAAACATACGTTTACATTGTATGTATCTAGTTATACGAACGTATAATATAGATTTATTTAAGTTTAGAATTCCATCTTTTGCTGATCAACTGTACTGAGTCAATTTGTTTTAATGAAAAATATACCATGTAGTTACGGCTGATTGAAACTGTTCTGTGTAACTTGAAATGGCCATAGAGCATTGATTTTTAACACATAACTAGTGGTGTCGCCTGCCTGTAGTGAGTGATGTCTCATTTGTACTAAAGGTTCGAAAGTCATATAAAAGCATTTTGCAAAGCGGATTTATTATATGAGTACGACATGGTAAAAGTGGAATACTTTTAAATTAATATCAAGGAATATATTTTTATTAAGTGAGAAATAAAAGCCATCGAATTTCTGATAGTAAACTATCGAAAATTCTATTGCACTGATTTTTATTTCTTTTTTCTATGTATACATGAAAAATACAAACATGTATTTTAGAGCTGTATTGATAATTCCTTCCTCAGCCTTCTGAGAATAAATTTTGGAAGATCAAAATTTGTAAATAAAGTTGTTTTTTTTTATATGGTATCTTTTATTTTCCCCCTTGTGCATTATCAGGTCTTTTTCAATATGCGTCATCATAGTTCATGAAAAATTATTCATCTTAGGGCCTATGCACACCACGTTTTTTAAACGCGCCGTCGACGCGCGTTTGTAGCGATACAGACGCGATACGCACGCAAGTCAGACGCAGCCTGTAGACCTTTGCACACCTGTATAAATATAGACGCGCGTGTGTAGCGATACAGACGCGCGTGTGTAGCGATACAGACGCGCGTGTGTAGCGATACAGACGCGCGTGTGTAGCGATACAGACGCGCGTGTGTAGCGATACAGACGCGCGTGTGTAGCGATACAGACGCGCGTGTGTAGCGATACAGACGCGCGTGTGTAGCGATACAGACGCGCGTGTGTAGCGATACAGACGCGCGTGTGTAGCGATACAGACGCGCGTGTGTAGCGATACAGACGCGCGTGTGTAGCGATACAGACGCGCGTGTGTAGCGATACAGACGCGCGTGTGTAGCGATACAGACGCGCGTGTGTAGCGATACAGACGCGATGCAAACGACGAATAATCCGGCAATCGTGAATTCCACAATATTGGCCGGTTTTGAATTTCAGTTATGAAGTTTTCTGTGTCGAAAGGCTCCATTTTCTTGTTCCAAAGACGCGCGGTGCACCAAATCGCTCGATTGCTACTAGCGTAGATTCACACTTCCCTTTCCCTCGTTGCGTTTGTATCGATACAGACGCGCCGGTGCCGCGCGTTTGTATCGATACAAACGACAACAAACTGCTCTGCAGGATAAAAACGCGCCGGCGACGCGCATTCCCAAAACGCGCGTAGACGGCGCGTTTAGAAAACGTGGTGTGCATTGGCCCTTAATATTTTTCTTTTCAAGGTGGCGCCTACCGAATTCTGATTTTTTTCTCATACCTTTTTACCCACCTGCGGCTGGACTGGAAAGTTGGATAATGTTTTAGGATTATTTGTCGTCTATTCTGTCTTGATGGTCCCTCACAAGCATCGTCGAGCACTTTTCAAACAGCGCTACTTGACTAATTCACGCGTACATATCCGAGCAGTTTAATAATGAGACACTAGGTAAGGGTCAAGACATCGCGCGGATGCTCGAGCACGCATGAGATTACCCAGAATGTCATTACATGTTTCCTATGACAGATATATTACCTATATGAAACTTCCTAACTTGCTCCCCGCACGGAACAAATATTTGAATGGCCTACAGATAGTTGTTCCGGGTCTGGCTGTTTATGTATGTTTAGAATTTTAAATGTTTGTAAACGCACCCACGAAAAAGAAATTCCTAGAGTGCGACATTGTTTTTTAAAACCTTTTCCTTGCCAGATTTTGATGCTGTAATTAACATTTTATAATGGTATGGTATCTATAAATAATCATTCAAAACGCTGCACTGAATATATCATTTTTTCTCGTCCATGATGTTCGCTGTGGTAATACTAGCGGTTTTTTTATGAATGGCATCTCGCAGTTCAACCAAGGAGGTTGTCGTCTGCTTAATCGGGCGAATCCTGTGGGTGCCTTAAAAATAAAGACCTCCAGCCAGGGTATAAACTTACAAACTGAGCGACTACACGCTAAGGGCACCCCCTGTGGGGTACGAGCCTCGGCTTAGGGCGTCGCTGAGGAGCAGGCTGGATCTGGGTGATATTATTTATGGACTAGTTTAACTTACTGGCTCAGCAACGCGGGCTGGCTTTTGCAAGGGACGGGTGGGAATACTAGCGGAGGCGGGCCGGTGGCTATATACAATGTACTCTGTGCCGGTGAGTAGCCACGTCAGCCAGGTGCGTGAGTGTCGCGAGCATGGCGCTTTGATGTACATGCATACATACAATTTAGAACTGTATGTCGATTGTTACAAAGTATTTTTCAGTCTCGTAGTGTGTACTAAGAGACCGTACCTTGACACAAACTCGTATTTACTATTTATTAACTTTTCGTATGTAACAGAACGTAAATCTACTTTCGAAAATAACACTCCTTTTATACTTCGCAGTAGTCGGGTAATAAGTTACAGTAGTCTGCCAGCAGCGTGTATATCCACGGGTAATTTCCTTTTGAACCCCAGAGCACGATAACTCATTTTCGTCACATATTCGTGTCGAGTATCAAGGCACGAGGCCCTGGATGCGAAATCCAGGGCACGAGATTACTTGTCACAATGTGACACTGGCGTTCAAAAAGTTAAACGCTCGCCCCTATTTTCGGCGGCAAAAAGCGCATTTGTTAGGGGATCAAGTAGAGAGAAATAAAACAAAGTTGAATTGGAACGTTTTTATTACAATTACGCTTACACAACGGACGCATGTTAAGCCTGTGACGTCATTATACTTCGCGAGTACCGTCCACTTAAAACTTTATAAACCAAGTTAGTTTAATTTCGTGTCCAAACATTTGCGTATCAAGAGATCTTTTCTAATGGGTGGGGGGAGCAGGCCCAAGGTCAGATGGCATGGCCATTTGACAAAGTAGAATCGACATTTGGAGGGTAGGGGGGTATTTACGGATGCAGCTGTATGTGCTTGGTCACTGAAGAAGTTAAAATTGTTGCCACCCTTCATGCAAGAGTTACTTGGAAACTTAAGTCAAGAACCGAGAGGAAGTAGGATGTAAGAGCGAGCTCAAAGAAGTTTGGACAGTATGCCTGACAAAAGGCTGTATATAATTATTTGAGTTAAATGATTTTTGTCTAAAGTTATTTGGGTTTCCACCCTTCGTAGCCCCTAGACCATGCTGGCGTGAACCCCCCCCCCCCCCATTCGACGCCCGTGTCTAAATCTCTTCGTTACTGGTAAGACGTTCTCAGGTTATTTTTACAGTGGCAAGTACGCGCGAGGCCTTTATTCTTATAACGACAGGGTACATTTTCCACCCTTAGGTGTATTTTATTCGACATTTTGGTGGATACTATATGTTTTCAGGGAGTAGCCACACTTTTCGACGTGAAATCAGCTTGAGCGGTTAGAATTTAATGATTTACATTTAATAAAAGTGAATAATCAGACACGTTGTCAAGGAGTCTGCGTAAAAGGAGGCAAATGATTTCTCTCTGTCTATTATTGCTTAGATAAAGCGTTTTCTAACCAATACAAGTGAGTCTGTCGTACGTGAGGTGACTCCCTTATGTCATTAGGGCACAAAATACTCCCGTTTGCTAATTAAACGCTCATTTTGAACTATACTCGGGTCACGCCTACCCGTGACTTAATATTAGGAATTGCACTGAACTGATAAAAATAAACAAACATGAATAACGTGCTGACAATAAAATATAACTTGCTTTGTACTCACTAAACGAATAGTACACACAATGTTAATATGTTCGTTTTCATTAACACTATACACATGGTTATGAAACTGCTTTATTGGATTTTCAGCGCTCCAGTCAATGCCCAGAGTTTTAATTCCAACTGAGAAATAATATTTAAGTTTTTCTTTAGGTGTTTAGTGTTTATGAAAATGTAAGTAATGCCTAAATAGATGAACATTGCTTAGCGCGAGCTTTGATTCAGATACAGTTTTTGACTGGAAATATATTCAGGCAAAGCACGTACAAAGAAATGTTTATTTATCTCGAGCTTAAAACAAATTGAATGATATTTTACCATAGAAAATTAAAATTCGTCCCGTATTCCTTCGTTTAGCAAATCCCCCGCACAAATATAGACTAAAGCGTAAACATGTAAAAATATGATTAATTATTATATAAAAATAACATTAAAATTATATCTTATATATTAATCTCACTTTCCTTATGCCAAGCTCTTTTCCTTACGCTATATCATGCAGTCTTTCAATACCTTAATATATATAAAAATGTGCGGATAACATAACAAAACTTAAACTATATAATTGCCTCCAAGCTTTGGTTATATGTAAAGAACTAGATTTTATTTTACGGAGAGTAGGAGCTAAAACGCAGACGCAAAGTCTTGAGTCATCACTATTAGATAAAAAGAATGATGTACGAAATTTTGGCACTACATCTATTTAAAAATCATTGCGATTAAATGGAACATTACCTAATAAATATTGGATTACCTCCCAAGAGACTAAGTTCATAAGTATATTAAAGTTTGGAATATTAGTAGCAAGAAAGGGATTATCAAAATATTTATTTCTTCTTCAAAATAGTTTGTATCACCTCCCTTGCCGAATATGAATTATAAAACATTGTGATGATATTTATAGTAAGGATTACAGTTTGTGACATTTTAAATTATTATTTTAACATTATTGTTTTTATAAAACTTAAAACGTAGTCTCGAAATGATACAAGAAAATAAATCAAATAGTAAAATATAATACAAACAGAAACAACGATTGAAATAGAATAGAAAAGAAGAATAAAAGTATTTTTGTACATCATTTCGACACCATTTGACAAAAGTAAACATCAAAGAATAGATTAAATCAACAATTAACATAACAATTTAGACATTAGGACATCCACAAACTAAATATTGACAATACTGAAACAAACAAACACTACCGCGGTAATATCGGGTAATAAGAAACATTATTTGGTTTACTATTAATTGTTACGACTAAACGTACACTACTGCCAATATTATTGAGAAAACAGAGTCTTGGCAGCATGAACTATACTCGACCCTTAGCTTAGCTTTCGGGTGCAGATTCATAAATTATCTTTTTTTTATTGCGATTATTACCCACATATATTGTATATTGTTTTTATGTGTATGTTTTTTTGATTTTACTACATTTGTAATTATTTTTTTCGAGAATAGAATTTTAATGTAGGACTATAGTACGGCCAACGAGAAGCGATACGAAAGGTCATTAACCTAAAGAACAACTGTGGCGTTGACAATCTAATTTTTAGCTCTTTCCATGTTGTGCCTTTGTCGTAATGTCTCGTTCTCCCGGCAAAAACATGACAACGTTAAGACGGGTTCGCCAACATTCGGGCGGCCATTTTAGATGGGGTTTTGTTTACATTTGGTATCGCTTCTCGTTGGCCGTACTATACATGTTCTTAGTTGTTATCAATTTTATTTTAGTAAGAAGACTTGTAGTTCTTGTAGAAAAAAGGAGAGGAAGTAACACAGAAAAATAAATAGATCAGACTAACAACGACGCACATAAAATTAAAATCGAAATAACTACAGATCGGCTATTTGCAGTAGTGTACGTGTCGCCTTACTATTGAAAAGGACTATTTTTTCAACTATTAATATGTACTATTATAGACTAGTAGAACATACTAGGATACAAAGATTTACTATCGATTGAATATCGCAGTTTATGCTGAGACAGGGACCTTTTTTGGCCTCGCACAGTCAATAATCTTGTCTGTACAATTTTATTTCATTTTGTTACTCCGTTTAACTTGTTTTGTGAGAGTCCCAAATAAAAGTTTTTCTTTCTTTCTTTTCTTTATTTGATTCTCCACGTGCATCACAGAGTACGCAAGCACTCTAGCGTCTAGAAACGGCAGGATGTATAACTGTGAAACGACACCAACTACGATTGATTTTAATGGAAACTGTCCCTATACTCTGCGATTTACACTATTGATGCCGTATTACTTAATTAAATCATTTTATAAATAAAGGGTGATTTACATTATTCAATTGTTTAGAACAGTTGAAAGATAAGTAAGTAGGGCTACAGTGGGTAGGTAAGTAGTATAAACTGTTCCGATTCGCTACTAGAGCACCTAAACTCTTGATGTTTGTCATTCGCTTGTATATTTGTAATAACCACTGTCCTTGAACAATGTAAATCGGACTTTAAAAATAACAACAGTAGGGTACGTTTTTCTAATCTCTAGTTTTTTTTTAGTGTTATTAATATCTGTAATTTATATTGATATAGTTTTCACCTACTTTATACGACATAGTTGTAGAGATCAACTTATTATAGTAGAACTAAGAGAAGCCAAGCTTGGAAGGACTATTTAGTGTTAAAGCCTACCGTAGGACGTACATCTGGAGTACCTGCTTGACTGCAATATATCGTACTAATCCATTATAGAATAAATACGACACAATAACATCAATCCTGATCTCCGAAAGATTAGGCACAGATGTTCCCATGGTACACATTTCGCCAGTTTTAAGGGTCATAACGCGAGCATTTAGTTATCATTGTGTTCTGAATAGCCAACGAATTTGTTTCATCTTTCCACAATGACTTACTAAAATGTAGATTTCGTCAGCAACTGTTTTGAATAACCAAATTATAGCAACAAAAAATATGTAGGTCTAGTTAAGGAACAGAAACTTTAGGAACTTAACCATATTGTCTTTGGTTTAGTTTAGGTAAGATTGTTACTTAATGTTAATGGGTATTTATGGGTACATAAATACCCATTTATGTACTTTGGCTTTCAAAAATGTCTGACAACTTTCTTCAAAGGAGTCCCGGCCACCGTAGACGCGGGTTTGTGAACGGTGAGCAATGGGTACCCAGCCGTCCGGCCGGCCAGTGTGGCCAGTGTTGACGGCGCGTTGGTATTCCATGCGCGCCTCAAAGAGATGTCAGCACAGCACAGGGGCCTGCCAGGGCCACCGCCCGCGAGGGGTTATGGATTGAAAGTAATACCGCGGCCCATATGAACATGGATGGGTTTTAGCCAGTACAAGCCTGACACTCGCCCCCGCTCTGCCCAGAGCGGGTGAAGTTATTTAATGAATTCCCATCCGGAAAAACAAAGGCAACAGAGATAGGACACTTTATCCATTTCCCAGATAGTTTTAGAAAGAGACTATCACAGATATGAATAACAGAGACGGGGATATACGTCGATCTCTTTCTAAGACTTTGTTAGAGCTCGAATTGTGGAGCAACTTGCTTGAAATTCCCAGTCAAGCAGGTACGCTACAACGCAAAATTCATTCATCCTCCTTAGTGATCATCTTATCCAATTTCAACTGTTCTAGCTGCAGTTGCCTTCTTATCGATCCTAATTGCGTCAAAATATTTAAACTTTTCCCTTCTTCATTTGGCAACGCCTTCAAAATATTCTTCTGTACCGCGGGCACCTTATACTTATCATCTACTTTTTTCATAGCTTCGCTCATTTGATTATCACCGCTTCCATCATGGGGCCTCTTCGGCGAATGTCTTAAAACAGGAATGGGTAATGTATCAACTTCTACATTTTTATTATAGGACGGCTTCTCCGGACGGTCAAGTAACCTCTCTTCGCTCGCATGCACTATCGCTTTTTCAATTTTATTTTTCTGTTCTGGCAACTCTGACACGATACTGTCATCGTCTTTTTCGTATTTTGTTGATTTTTCTTTGTTGAAATTTAGATTTTTTCTTAGGTAGCTGTCAACGTCGTAATTGGAAGAGAATATAGAGTTGTCCGGTATGTTAATGGAGTAAGGCTTCTTGTCGCATATCTCGTTGGTTCGGTCAGTGACCCGGGGGTAGTAGAAGGGTAGTTTGGAGTGCGTGTCGCTGGCCGTGCTGGTGTGCCGTGCGCGCGGTGCGTGCGGCGCGTGTGGCGGGTGTGTGGCGGCGCGGACGTTGCGTTGTTCGTTGTCGATGTCTCTCTGTAGCTCTGCGCGCCTGCTGTGGTAGTCTGTTGTGCTTTCTTTAATCTGAAATTGAGAACAAATGTGATTAGGGTTATCAACAACATACTTGTGGAGTCACTCAATGTTAACAATGTTATTTGACAGGGGTTTCTGCTTGCCGAGAATTTTCTCTTAGTCAATTTAAGTGAAAATTCTAGGTAAATGCCTCGACAACACTAATGTTAAAACATATCAGATTTTATGTTGTAACCATTGTGAATTTTTTATGAATAAAAAACACTAAAAAGCATAAATTCACTTCCGGATGTTGGTAACTTGTTGTTTGATTCATAGATTTTTTTGCTCCCGACCTCCCGGAAGTATTATTTTCTATTTAGTATTTTTTTGGAAGTCAGTTTGACTGAGAAATCGCGTAATAAACATATAAAAAAACAAACCATCGAATTCAGAAGTTCCTCTTTTTTTTTAAAGTCGGTTACTAACAATTTCTTCCCAGATTAGGTTTCTTTAATAATAATAGTAGCGTTAATAAGATTGACGAACTCACAGCGGCAGTAATTTCATGTTGTTTTCCAATCTCCCTCTCCTGTGCGACTCGCAGCATACGTAGTTGTTCCTCCAAGCGACGCATCTCAGCTTGTTCTAGCATCCTGAAAACATTCGAATGTTTTTCGCACGAGGTTAGTAAAATATACGATAATACTAAAATACTAGCCGATGATTTCCGTTAGCGTTTAAAGAGACGGAGATGAAAGGTTTTAAAAAAAAAACGTTGCCCCACTCTAAGAATTCCTCCTGTGTCGTGGGTGCGATTTAAACTGACATACACAAACAGCCAAGTTGCATTCTTAGTACATTAAATGAAAAAACCGGCCAAGAGCTTGTCGGGCCACGCTCAGTGTAGGGTTCCGTAGTTTCCCGTCCGACACAATAAGTGTTCCCACTTATAAGTTTATTATTTGTTTGACGTTGAACACTAGAGAATTGTATTTTATTATTATCCAAGTATGGGAATAGTGCGTTAACGTAAACGTGCTGCGAATGACTTAAACTATTATATAAACTATCATAGACCCGTAATAAATGTAAATCCAATGACCCACAAACCCGACTTCTCTCTCCGCCATATATAATTTATAAATGACACTCAGGCTCTATTAGTTCCGGGTAAAGAAAAAGAGACACTTCTCTAGGCCGAAACGATGTGTGTTGGCCTGTTGGGATAACAAATCATGAAAGGCGCGCACAGCGTCGTCCTCAACATGATTATCACTGATCAAAATATACGAGAACATTTTAATACCGGACAAATCAAAATCAAACCTCGACAACTAATTAGATTATGCACTCATAAATAACATTACGAATATATTTAAGAGCAACTTACTTTACCACGGTAGGTTATGAAAGCACGGAATATCTTAACATCGACTTTTAAAAAATGACGTCATTACACAACGCCATCTATCGAACCATTTATGGACTCGTTTTTACCTTAACATTTGATGGTGTTAAAAAATGAATTTTAGTTATGTTCTAAATTGCCTTAGCATGTTCTTAATAGAAGTTTTATGTAGTTATAAGATACCGCCAATGCCAAGGAGAGACCAACCGAACAATTCGGAAATACCCGATCCAATGTAATAAGTACCTACAGCGCCATTTCTCGGGGTGGGTTACTAATTAATACTTTTTTAATAATTTTGGATTGCGTGAACCGATGTCAATAATTCTTTTTTTGTTTGAAAAAAGATACGTTCAGGATAATAAATTATGTAAACGAAGTTAAAAAAAATGCTTGCATATACGATTATACTACAAACTTAGTCCAGAAATTATTTTATAAAACTTCTTGTCTTTTTCGTACAAAAACTGTTGTGTCAATCAAGTTCAAAATAATTTTCATAGAAAGTCCTTATAAAGTTCTACTTTTCAGATTTTTTTCATATTTTCTAAACTTATGGTTCAAAAGTTAGAGGGGGGGGGACACATTGTTTTTTACTTTTGGAGCGATTATTTCCGAAATTATTGACATTATCAAAAAATGATCTTAGTAAACCCTTATTCATTTTTAAATACCTTTCCAACAATATATCACACGTTAGGGTTGAAATTAAAAAAAAAATCACTTCCCACTTTACATATAGGGTGGCTACCCTAATAAAACAATTTTTTCCAATTTTTATTTTACCACTTTGTCGGCGTGATTGATATACATATTGGTACCAAATTTCAGCTTTCTAGTGCTAACGGTCACAGAGATTAAGCGAGGACGGACGGACGGACGGACAGACAGACATGGCGAAACTATAAGGGTTCCTAGTTGACTACGGAACCCTAAAAATTATGTATCTTATCTTAGGAGAACAATGTACAGACGCCTGCACATCAAGCTACTACAATCTGTCAGATTTCTTTGATAGATTTTCGACTTTATTTCTTAAGTATTAGGTTCAAGGTTCATTGGGAAAAATTGACAGTATCGGGTAGCTTGACCTGCAGGCGTCTGTACATATGTTCATTAATGTGCTTATATCTCAAGTAAGACTTACGCCCGGTTCCAATAAACAAAAACAACTCGTTTTGCTTACGGATCCGATCTACTATCCGTAAGCAAAACGAGTCGTTTTCCGTTAACCGGGTGTTAATCAATTTTGTTATATTTTCGTTGGGTTTAATAATAGATATTAAAGAAAACAAAAATATAACAAAATTGTCAGGCTAAGTTTCTGGCTACGCAAACTGCGTGCTCAGCCAGCCTAAGTTATTATGCTAACAAAATGTTTCTACTCACTTTTCTCTATTTTTCCTCTCTTCTCTAATTCTCTGTTGTTCTTGTATTTGGTTCTTAAGTTCTTGTTGGTAGAACTGACGACGTTCTGCTGCCTCCTGCGAATATTATCATTTTTAATATATTTTTCTTTACTTACAGTATTCCACTTAAACTTCATTGTGTGTGTGACCCATTTATGTCATTTTAGTTTTCTCTTTACCTCATGTTAGGAATTTCAGTGAATTTCTCCTATATCGTGGGTGCCTTAACAAACATTTAACCATACATACAAAAAAACCCAGACCAGAAACCACTACCTGTAGGTCATACAAATATTTGTTTCACTGCGCCAAATGTGCCGTCAATATTTATAGATATAAATAAAGGCAAAATATAAGTGTACACTTTATGTCAAAGAAGTTAATCGTCTTTACAAATAACATTAATACCTAATGATACGTATGGCCGATGGTTTTCAATAGCAGTCTGTGATAAAAGCGAAGTATTTGTCATTTTATTGACTACTAGTTTCCGCGCGCGACTTCGTCCGCGTAGCATAGTTACTTTGGGCTAACATTAACTTTAACCCGCGTTATAATCGATTTAAAATTATCTTTCTCTTCGCTTTTCTTCCCTCTTTCTCCCCCTTTTCTCACTTTTTTTAGCCGGGTATAGGCTCTCCAGGGTCTCAACTATCTCTGTCCCAAAATTCATCAAAATTGTTTGAGCCATTTAGGCGTGAAGCCGTAACAAACAAACTCACATTCGCTTTTATAATATTAGTAAGGATAACTACCTTCTCAGCCTGCATATTACGTTGCTGTATAGCATCTGCATCGAATATGGACGGCATGTACTGGTGACGCAGGTCTGACGTCAGCTTGTCGCGGTTCGACTTCTTTACCAGAGTTGATGTGCGCTCTGAAAACAACATTTACAAATATATGAGGCTGTTAGTGATCTTGTAGTGCTCCTGATTTGTGACTGGTGACTAAAAAGTGATGGATCTGAATGTTGAAGGACGGACAGCGAGAGGAAGGTCAAAGAAAGATGGATGGATTGTTTAAGGAATGATATGAAGGATAAAGGAGTAAATGATGCCGTGACGTCTGATAGGGGAGAATGGAAGAAGAAAACGTGTTGCGCCGATCCAAAATAGAATAGGACAAGAAAACGATGATGATGTATTGTTTTTGATTTCAAACAGAATGGTAATTCAACGGCCGATTTGACAACAGAATAAATATAATAAGGTTTCAGAAACTGAATTATTATCATTCTTTGGGTTTCGTACCTCAAAAGGAAAAAGTGAACCCTTATTGGACCACTTTTTTGTCCATTTGTCAAGATCTGTATAAAAACATCAGGACCCGGACAACTATCTGTAGGCCATACAGATATTTGGTCCGTACGGGAATCGAACCCGCGACACGCAGCGCAGCAGTCGATCGCTCAGCCACTGCGCTAACCGGGTCGTCAACATTGAGGAAAAAGTATGAGCTTATGTATGGAAGCTCTGTGATTGATTGTTAGTATTTTGTTTTACCATCAAAATCTCCATAGCTCCGTCGTCTCTCGCAGTGTGCTTCGCTGGGCCAGTGTGTGTGTGTGTGTGTGTGCGGCCAGCCCCGCGCGTCGTGCACGCAGCGCGGGGACAGCTCGCGCTCGGCTTGTGTTAGCGTCAGCTGATTCTTTGTAGAGGATGGTGGTAGCTGCAACAACATTTACTAAATTAATATTTCAATTATAATCATACTAGCTTTTGCCCACGTTAAATTCGGGGTAACACAGTTCCCCTTTCCTAATTTGTAGGTACCTGCTACTTGTAGTTTTGCCCTTGCACCTGATTAATTGTAATAGCAAAGCTAAGTTTTCCTTTTTCTTCCCCCTTTCTCCCTCATTTCTCACGTTTATTTAAAAAAAATAGCCTATGTCCGTCTCCTGGTTCCCAACTATCTTTGTACCATAATTCATCAAAATCGGTTTAGCCATTAAAGCGTGAAGAGGTAACAAACAAACTCACTTTCGCTTTTAAAATATTAGTAAGGATTGCATGGTCTGCGACGCGAAACCACGCCCCCTGTGGCTCCGCGTGGGGATGCATACACATCACTATTAATTTCATGGAGCATACCTATGCAAATATCAAGTCAGTTGGAGAAGAATCGAGTACAAACTTTGCCACCCTGTTTCACCCCCATAGGGGTTGAATTTTGTAAAATCCCGTCTGATTGAGCACCTACGTCCTGAAAGGTTCCCTAACACTTGTATTTTTTGTGATTTCGTGATTAGTGAGTTAGTGATTTTCCCTTTTATATATACTAGCTGTTCTGCACGGTTTCACTCGCGTCTTTAGTTGCTGCCCCGCTCCCGTGGGTAGTAGCGTGATGTTATATAAGGCTATGCTATTTTCTGATAATGTAGCTTCTTATTAGTAAAAAAAATGGTTAAAATCCAGTAGTTTAGGAGCCTATTCGATACAAACAAACATTTTTTTTTTCTTTATAATATTGATAGGGCTGTAGTCTTACCCGGTACATTTCATTATCATCGGTCTGCACAGCAACGGACAGTGGGCACGTGAAGCCGTCTACTTGCACGCCCGTGTCCACTGTACTGAAATATACAACATTTAGCTTTAGTTTTTAAAGTTTTTGGAGTTTACTCCTTAAGAATCGATTTTCATATATAAGGCGCCCGGTATGAGAAAAATCCGAGGGGTAAAACCTACTAAAGTAACGAAAATGTGTCACGTTTTTGGTACGCACCTTTAGTGCGCAACTTTCTAATTTGGCTGTGAGTGTATTAAGACGTACATATGGTATGCTGTATAGGCGACTATACCTGTATACTGTATGTTATTGGGCTTGTTTGTTTCTATCAGCGTCAATGTATTTATACTGCTGTATTTATTTTTTTCATTAATTTGTGAATATACCCTTTCATATGATATTAATCTTTTTTCAGTTGAACAAACTCTTTTTGCGTATGGTTAGATACTCGTACTTAAGGAGTAAACTCCAGTCGTGCGTCGAAGCTGACACACACATTTTTTTTTAATGTAGCCCCACACTGAATTTCTCCTGTATCGTGGGTGCGTTTACAAACATTCAATCTTACATAAACAAACAGTCAGACCCGGAACAACTATCTGTAGGCACTTTAGTACAGCTGCACTGTAACTATCTTTAGTACTACTTGCTTTTCAATGGGAAGCTCGTGGCCAAATAATAACGGCTGCTCGAGGCGACCTTCAGGTTCTTCTAGTCTAGGGGCGGACGACTTGAATACACCCAAGATCTTCTTTTTACGGACGAATTCCGGTGTGATCTATCAATATGTATGTCATTATGTAGTATTTTTTTATTAATATATAATACAAGCTGGCGACCGCGGTTTTGCCCGCGTGATATAAAAAAAGTTCTATGTGTTATTCTAGACTAAAATCTACCTCTGGGCCAAATTTCATCAAGATTCGTTCAACCGCTGACGTGAAAGAGTAACAAACATCCGTACATCCTTACAAACTTCTTCATTTATAATATTAGTAAGGATAATACGCAATAAAAATATTAATACAACATTATCTGAAGTGTCTGTCAGCATTCGGTGTACACAACCCGTCTGCTATACGTCTACGTCTTGCTGGGGAGGGGGGGGGGGGGAACTCGGGAATTGAAAAAAAACTCGTGGTGCCATAATAACAGCCAGCTCACGTACTTACTTGTTATTGTTAGAATAGCTAGTAGTATCCGGTACATATTGCACGCTGCGGCGTCGCTCGGCGCTATACCTGTCTCTTTCTATCAGTATCTCTCTCTCCCTCTCTTCTCGTTCTTTCTCCTTCTGCTCTCGCTCGCGACGTTCTCTTTCCGCTTGTTGTTTGGCTTCTTGTTTCTTTTTAGCTTGCTGAAAACCATTAAAAACATATGTCATTATTTTGTCAAGACGACATTGGGGTTGAATGGAAATTGATGTCCAGCAAATCAAAACTCCACAAGCTTTCTGTATTTCTGTTTCAACTCTGGCATATTATGTAGGTTGGTTCCTGTTTGCATAAATAGGTCCAATTAGAAAACAAAAGCATGATGACGTAAAAGCCGACCTGATCTAAATATTCCCGGTACTGCTGCTGGCGTATTTTCCGGAGCGTGTTGCGCCTGCGCTCGTACTCGCCGAGGCCGAGGAAGGCGTCGCCCCCCGCACCCCGCTCGCTGCGCACCAACGGGTTGTTGGGGGAGTACTCGCCCGCCTTCAACATCACGGGCAGCCCTATGTAGCGCTGGAAAGGAAAAAAGGGCAGGTTTAGTAAGATAAGGTTGGACGAAAATATCCACTAAGTCGTAAGAACTGACTTGATTTGCTAAAGCGACGCAAACAGCCGAAAAAACACGAAGCATCATTATTTGACGTCGCAGTTATCATTCAAAATTATCCCTTTGCCTTCACGCTCGACGCCAAGCTTACTAAACATTTATATGTGTACTAGCTTTTGCCCGCGGTTTCGCTCGCGTTATACTCGGGGTAACACGGTTCCTCTTTCCTGATTTGCAGGTACCTGCTTAAACCTGCTACCTGTAGTTTTTGCCCTTGCGCCTTATTTATTGTAATAGCAAAGCTAAGTTTTCCCTTTTCTTCCAACCTTCTCCCCCTCATTTCTCACTTTATAAAAATTAACAGTAACAAATAAACAAACTCATTTTCGCTTTTATAATATTAGTAAGGATTTTTCATTTTCGCTAGTGATAGGTCATTATCGATTATTATTGAGTTTACTAGCTGTGCCCAGCGGTTTCACCCGCTGCTCAGTTAGTGGCAGGAAAAATAGATGTTAGCCGATTCTCAGACCTACCCGATATGTACACAAAATTTCGTTCAAATCGGTCCAGCCGTTTTGGAGGAGTATGGCAACGAAAACTGTGACACGAGAATTTTATATATTAGATTATAGTTGTGTCAATTGTCGTTATCGGTGGCGTCTCAACCACGCGACCGTTTTACAACTTAAGTGGTCAATGGCGTTCAAAAGGTTATTGACGGCACGATTGGCACAGCGACAACGATTAACTACTGCGTCGGGCTTGGCTTTGTGTAAATCCCATAACGATTTTGAAAGATCTTCACACATTACTTGCAAATAAAAATATGATTATGACTGTTAAAGATCTATGAATATTAGATGATTTCAAATGCGCTGTGTGGTCTGCGTATATCGATAATGGATGCTCATCAGACCGACATGTCGACATCAGGAAGCGGTATTTATTTTTTAAGAGAAACCCATGCGGATATGATTTAGTTAACAGCGGGTCTGTTAACTTAATCCTTACTTTTATTGGTATTATAAAAGCGAAAGTGAGTTTTTTTGTTACGTCTTCACGCCTTAATGGCTAAACCGATTTTGATGAATTTTGGTACCGAGATAGTTGGGACTCTGGAGACGGACATAGGTTAATTTAAAAACCGGCCAAGAGCGTGTCGTGACACGTTCAGTGTAGGGTTCCGTAGTTTCCCGTCCGTCACAATAAGTGTTCCCAGTTATGAGGCCAACCGAACAATTCGGTAATACCCGATCCAATGTAATAAGTACCTACAGCGCCATCTCTCGAGGAATTGGGTTACTAATTAATACAAAGACGTGCAATTTCGGTGGTAATTTTGGATTGCGAGAACCGATTTCAATAATTCTTTTTTTGTTTGAAAAAGATACGTTCAGGATAATAAAATATGTAAACAAAGTTACAAAAAAAGCTTGCATATACGATTATACTACAAACTTAGTCCAGAAATTATTTTGTACAACTTTTTGTCTTTTTTGTACAAAAACTGTTGTGTCAATCAAGTTCAAAATAATTTTCATAGAAAGTCCTTATAAAGTTCTACTTTTAAGATTTTTTTCATATTTTTTAGACTTATGGTTCAAAAGTTAGAGGGGGGGGGGACACATTGTTTTTTACTTTTGGAGCGATTGTTTCCGAAATTATTGACATTATCAAAAAATGATCTTAGTAAACCCCTATTCATTTTTAAATACCTTTCCAACAATATATCACACGTCAGGGTTGAAATTAAAAAAAAAAACACTTCCCACTTTACATAAAGGGTGGCTACCCTAATAAAACATTTTTTTCCAATTTTTATTATACCACTTTGTCGGCGTGATTGATATACATATTGGTACCAAATTTAAGCTTTCTAGCGCTAACGGTCACAGAGATTAAGCGAGGACGGACGGACGGACGGACGGACAGACAGACATGGCGAAACTATAAGGGTTCCTAGTTGACTACGGAACCCTAAAAACGTGGGAAATGCGGGATAAAAGGGGAAGGAAAGGAAAATCTTAGCTTTGCAATCATAAGGCGCAAGGGCAAAAACTACAGGTACCAGGTGCCTGCAAATCGGGAAAGCGGAACTGTGTTACCCCAAATTCAACGCGCGCGAAACCGCGGGCAAGACTTAGTCATATGATATATACTTGAAGATTGATGACTAAATTAGCAATGCTAAGAGTCCAAAAAAGTTTATGCAATCAAACTTTGCTGATATTATAGTATTTGACTAACTATTGAACGTTAAGGCTAGTTTCAGACCACATAAGCCGAGCCCATTTAGCGTGCGGTAAGGAAGTTTCAAAAGTGATAGTCTCGCTAGAATGAAAAACTTTTCCACCACACGCAAGTGTTAGACGTGTTTCGCCTTAAGTTTAATTATTTAAGACTGTATATAACCAAGCACGCTTGGCGGTATCACCATATATCAATTTTCATAGATGATGTATTTCTGTTCCCGCAAAAAACTGAATACAATAGATATTTAAGTGGGTCCCATTGATGTAGTTTGGTTCACTTTTTACGCAGTTTGGTTTTTTTTTATATTTTTTATCCGACACGCACTTGGCCGGTTTTATTATTTATGAATTCCATTTTTTTTACTGGAAATCCCTCTCTAAAGATTTTAAGCTGTGTTTGTATTACACCTCGATTGGTGTACAAGTGTATGAAGTATCTAATTACCAGACAGGTTAGGGATTCAGTTTTACAACAAGTCTAACACGTTCCACCAGTTGGAGACAATGAATGAAAACCTGAAAGGATTCGGTGGAATGACATAAAACCTGTCTAGTATAATAGCTATTAAATTTTCCGAGTTATATTTCTCGGGTAACAACGGCTGACGACCTTAAAATAAGAGCGAGGGCGTTGGTCCTCATTAGAATAATTTCCATATTAGGTACTTAGCCATGTATGAAATGTGAAGTATTTGAAAGAGCCTCCCCTTCCAGAGAGAAAAGTTTTGCCTTTTGGCGAGAACGTTGTGGGCTTTTTCGTGCCTCGGAGAAATCTGGAATCTTCTCCCAGAATTAAGAAAGTTAGGGAATTTAAAGGATTGTTTAAATTACAATACTAGATTTTCTTTACCGGATAATGTCGTACTCATAGATTTAAAAGACTTTCCAGACATATTATTTATGTCTGGAAATTTGCGGAGCTCGTGGCTATATAATATCCGCTGCTCGGATCGAACTTTAGGTTAAGCCACGCTTGCTTTGGTTGCTCCGTGGACTGATAGACCCATAACATACCAAGTTTCTTTCGTATCTTGGTAAGGCCGCTAAGCCGTTGGTTCCAGCTGTCATTTGTTGATTTTTGACAGTCGTTACAGGTAGTCAGTGTCTTGAAATTGTGACAACCAGTTTTACCAAGTGGTATCGTATTACCCAGTACTAACTGGCTTGTGCGACGGCTCTTCCATGAGTGTTTTGGTACTTAATTTAAATTTCGTAGATTAGAACTAGCCAATCTTAGGTTTCAATATATTAGACATCCTAAGTTAAAAGAAACAAGAGCAAGTCAGACTCGCGCACCAAGGGATCCGTACAAACTTGCGACATAAACAGCTATATGTTTTAGACTAAGAGGGTTTGTTTTTTATAGCACTTCGGGACCAGAGAGTTGAGTGTAATTTCAACACGATACCTCTACGCGTTCCAGAGATAAAGGGCCTTGATAAATTGACAGACAGACAGAACGACGGACAACAAAGTGATCCAATAAGGGTTCCGTTTTGTTTCTTTTGAGGTAGGGAACCCTAAAAATCAATATTTAAATTTTTATACAGTATTTCATCTATACTAATATTATAAAGCTGAAGAGTTTGTTTGTTTGTTTGAACGCGCTAATCTCAGGGACTACTGGTTGGAATTAGAAAATTCTTTTAGTGTTGGATAGTCCATTTCTTGAGGAAGGCTATATAATATAGGCTATATAACATCACGCTATGACCAACAGGTGCTGAGCAGCGTGGGTGAAACCGCGAGGAACGGCTAGTCTTACATATAAAACTAACTCAATTGTTGCAGAAGTAAATCAAACTAGGTCTCTGATCTACACATTAGGGTTCCCCGTGTCGGGGAGGACAGTTTATATAATTGTAATACAAAGAAAATTACATTAAAAACCTTAACACAACAAAAATATATAATATATCAGTCCTTACTAATATTATAAAAGCGAAAGTGAGTTTGTTTGTTTGTTACCTCTTTACGCTTTAATGGCTAAACCGATTTTGATGAATTTTGGTACAGAGATAGTTGGGAACCAGGAGACGGACATGGCTATTTAAAAAAAAAACTTTGGGTTATGAGGGAGAAAGAGGGACGAAACGGGAAAACTTAGCGTTGCTATTACAAATCAATAAGGCGCTACCGAATTTAACGCGAGCGAAGCCGCGGGCAAAACCTAGTGTTGTTATAAATGAATTTCAGGACTGACAATTGAACTTGGCACCCATTTAGATGGCACTCACTTCTTTTGTTGCTGTAGGGCCTTTTATGTTTTGATGGGATTTTGATATTCGCATCTGTATGACGGAAGCCGCCAAGGTAAGGCAGATGAAGATCAACTGTCACGGGTCTTCACATATTTTAATCGAATCATTTCAAACATGATTTTTACAACAAAATCTCATTAAAACATTAATTTGTCAGCAACACCTCAAGCTAATAAAAGCGAACAAAAACGAAACTCTTGTGTCAACAACATGTAAATACCAGTTGTAAAATCCTGGCTAATTGGCGTGAGCATCGGACATTAATCAGAGGCGTAGCGAGACTAACAGCTCAATTAATTGAACGACACATTATGTGCATATGCAGACGGGGAAAAAACGAGGCACGCGAATTGCGGCAGTATGGGTGTGGACTGTGACGAGATCGCGATGTTTTTGCAGCTTCTAGAAGGTTTTTCTGTAGAAACAACATAAGCTGCACAAGGTATATATGAAACTGTGCCCATGCGTTGCTATGCAATTTTCTACCTTTCTACCTACACTACCTTTTCTTTGCTATAAACCTCACGGAGCCCGAGACCTTTCCAACGAATACAAAACCAAAAAAGCAAAACAAAAAAAAAGCAAAACCAAAAAAAAATGATCAGAAGTTAAGCAAACACAGAGGTTTACAAGAAGAAAGGGGAGGCTTTAGCCCAACAGTAGGACACAAAATAGGCTACATCGTTCTGTCATTTTTAATCGACAAGCTTACTACACGATATAAGATATTTCAAATTATTTAATAGATATGTTCGAAATGCATGATACTATAATGCAAATTAATTCTGGTATGCCTATTTGGTAGGACATAATGGAACTGATAATTTGCTGTCAAGTCATAACATGTATTAATACCTATGCTCACAATAAAAAAATTGATATAGATCTACAAAAAAAATGCAATCCAAAAGTTGTGTGCAAAAGATCGCTTTAGAGATGGGAGAGCCCAAAGTTATTAAGTTATTTATGGTTAACACCTTAAATAACTTAATAAACAACTTCCAAAGTTAATGTATACCGACTATTATCGACACTCTTCTATTTAATAATTAAGTGTTCTCAACTTTGTTTGAAAGGTATTCAACACAGGGAAAGTTACCAGTGTGTTGCATGGATTAAGGTAATCGTTTACGTCGGCGATGATAACATGTGTTATCGTTTGTTAACTGCACATGCTGACGTAGAAAGCACGTTACGAATTACTGTACTTATAAGTACAACAACTGTTTATTCGGACTTGTAGCTTAATTTTGTTGATGAATTCATATTTGACATGCACATCTAGGATAAGTATCAAGCATGAGGCATTCAAGATTTCATCGTATGCCTATTCCCAACTATTGTCGGGGCGGTCCGGTTGCAGCTCGTTACCCGTATTAAAATGAATATTTGTCTATTCCTATCTGATGTTCACGACTCATTGTTTGGGTAATACGATACCCCTTTGGAAGACAGAGAAGTTACCAAAGAGAATTGTATGGAATATGGGACCTCCAAAACGAACACCCAAGATTAAAAGAGTTCTGAAGTGTGAATATATAAAACTATGGAGGCTGAGTTTCTTGAATTACGATAAAATCCATTCTTCATATAATGCACTTCCCATCACTTAAACTTACCCACAGATTTCTAGACTTCCCGGGCTAACAGCCCAGCACTTCACAGAACTGGCGGAATCTCAAAAATAATCACACTAAACCGATATTATTTAGTACGAAATTCTCCTAGCATGAAAAGTTCACGTATTTCTCTCTTTCCGTTACACCTTGAGACCGTCCTTGGGTTCAGAGACCTCCATCGGAACCGAACTAGCTCCATCGGAGTCGTTCGCTGAACTAAAACAGGCGGGACACGCGAAGCGAGTCGCCGACCCATTTCGATGGCACACAGGGCGGACTAACAACTCCATCGTACCGAGTAGGGATGGGAAACTTAGTTTATTTTTTGTTTTTTGAGGGAATATTATTTGGTGTTATAAGGGTGTACAACTGTTACTTGAATTATGCAGACAAATACGGCCGGGTGATATACAGCATTTTTTTTTTTGGGTGGGAAATCATCAAATAACTGGGGGGAGTGTCAGACTTGTACTGACTAAAACCTACACATGTTACTTCTATTGCCCTTTACGTTCCGGGGCCGCGCTATCTCTTTCGAACAACCCGCAACCCCGGCAGGTGGAGGCCCTGGCAGGCCGTCTGCTTTGCTGACAGGGCCTGCCAGGGCCTCCGCCTGTCGGGGTACACATGCATTCTCAGAAACATATTGCATCAAACAAGTTCATGACAGATTCCTCGTAAAAGACATATTTCTGTGAGGAGAAATGCTATTGCATGTTTTCTGGTTGCTGAGCTTCCCAGTCTCGAATAATTGGATACAAGGATCAGCAAATATAACTGAAGCTAATATAGAGAATAGGTACTACAGGGCTAGGAGTAAAGTCGCCATGTTTATGCGATGTTTTCACCACATAAATGTTATACGGACTAAAATTTCCATAGGTCATGCCTGAAAATACAATGTTATGTTACATTACACATCGTACGCAAACCAATAAGCTAGATTGTTGTCTGTCACTACAAGCTCCTAATGGATACTAAACATACACAAACAAGACATAAATCTGCTTATTGACACGATGATACTCATAACAGTGCCAGTCTGTCCTGCCTTAGTTTATCGACTAAACTCAAAGAAGGGTTAAGCGCCGTTTTGCATGTCACAAGCGACATGCATTTAAGTAAGTAATTTCACTGTCATCTTTTTACTTCATCGTCGCAATACTCATAATGAACGGCAGTTTCTTACAAGTTCGTTATTTGACTTGCCTGCCTCAATTTGTCATTCTCGTAAAGCCGCCTCGAGGCCAGGGTATGATGAGTTTGACTTTGTTGTCAAGTTTATTAATAGCTTTGAGTCAAATCTAATGGATTAAAAGATATTTTTTTTTTGCGTTCACATCATGTGTGACATATTTACTATGTAGTTGAGTCAAGCCAGCCTTTTTTTAAGCAAAAGTGACATAATTTATTGGTAAGCATAATTATTGATAAACAAATCAAAGGAGTCTTTAAGTTGAGCTACACGATAACTGACAAATGCTTGCACTAACTAGTTAAGTCCACTCAAATCTGTGTGGTGATCTGCATTGCCCTCATAAAAGTTTAACAAGATTATGTCTGGACCTTTGAGTTTGTTTTTGCTGTTTCTTCTCAGCGTAGTCGGTTTTTTTTACTAGACGTTTCATCTAGTAAAACAAACAAAAGGTTTAATAAATACCTATTTTCAAATTAAACATAATTATGACGATAACCGATAACCATTTGAGTCAACTGATTGTCACTCCAAACTTCCGACGGGCTGTCATAATGTCCGTTTCAAATATGGATTCAACATAATTGCCGAGACACGTAGGGGCCAGACCCTCATTTGTTCTGTAGTATGATCCACATACAAATAGTTGTCTAATTATTGGAAATAGTACAGGTGGGTACATCACTATGGGAAGTTTGCACTAGTAATGGGTTTCGCTAGAAAATGAGAATAATTGAAACACGGATCGTAAAACAGCCGATTCTGAAGTTTAGTACCAATATTTCACGGTCTGAATAACGTTCAAAAAGGAATTCTGGGCACTTACTGCGTAGTATTTTCGTCTAGGAATGATTTTGGGTCCTTGGCGACAACCTCAAGTTATGCAAAAAGTGTAATTACGTTTTTATTGACTGGAATTGGAACAGCGCCCGATATTATAACGATAGGCGTGCGCCCCTGGGGCTCGATGTCGTCATCGACGACTTTGGCATATGGCGGAACACCTCTGTACCTATATGTATTTAAGAACTTTATTTCAGATCATCGAACTAATAAGTACAGATCTATATATTCATGTTTTCGAGCTCTGTTATTAAATCACGAAAAAGGTTGAACCCCTAGCGTGACGGGAACATTGTCAACATTGAAATAGAAGTTTCATTTCCAAGTTTTTTGTTTTAAAACGTTTAAACGTGGAAGCAATTACAAGCTTATCGGTATAATGCCTGGGATAAGAATCATAAGATTATAGTGCAAAGGCTTAGCATGTGAAATAATTACAAGTAAAATAACAATAAGGAAATTGTTGAGTATAAGCAAACCATAAGTTCTGAACCCTAGCGTAGATTGGGTGCTGAAGGCCAAGCGGACGGTTAGGGTTCTAAAGAGCCAAAACCTTGTAAAGTCTGAAACATGAATTGAACATTTAAACTCCTTCAAACCGAGGCTTGTTGATAGCTCATGTATCGAAAATGTGACGCTTTATAGCATTTAGTCTCACACAAAACTTGTTTCTATTGATAGCAACTATTGATTATTTATTAGAACAGATTTTAGCGTGATCCGACCGCTATTTTGAAAATAAAACAAAATGGCCGAAGTTAGACCGATCACATTCATACAAAAATCTTCCAAGCCCTTTCTCTTAATCTTTGTCATATGATTATGCAATTGATTGTCCAGTCGTTACCGAAGTTATTCTTGCATTCATAAACGGTGTTACACACTTTGAACTCACTTCCGTTTCCTCAAAACTTCATACTTATTCATGTATTTTTGCATACATAACCATCTTGTTGGTGTGGCTGCTTCAAATTTCTCGTTTAAGACGGCTAGGGATGATTGATGACCTGTCTGTTAGCCTACTTATACCGGATTCAAACTCATAAATCATCCGATATGTTCAGGATATTTACCAAAAATAGACTACATTTTGGACCTTTTAGGTCTGGCATGTCTTAGGCTACAAGACTTAAGGGATCTAGAGGGTTTTTGGAAAAAATTCGAAATGTCCAGACGGACAATAGATGGAATCTAGCATCCAGATGAAAAATTCTAACGTGCACAGTTCTATAACCCTCAAACCCGACAAAAAGCTTTTTAAGGCTAGGCACCGGAAAAAATGCCACACCGTGAAGGACAAACAATATAACATTACCAGGAAAAAATAGGGTTACACCCGGTTTACATTACCAGTTACTATAAAAATAATAAGGTAGACAGGGTATTTTGGCGCATCGCTTGACAATACGAGGCGTGGTGGATCACGCAACGGGGCGCGACCGAGGCGGGGCCGACATTAGCCGAAACATTAGCAAATTAGCTCAGGCAACGAATATTTTTTGCGTCACGAATCTTCCTTCTTATTATGATTGCCTGGTACCAGCAGGTGATCTGGATTCGTGATACTACGCAGTATATTTTGACAGAAAGATAATAATTTGCTGTCGGTGTGTTTCCAAATATAGCTGAGTCTAAAAATTCTGATGCTTACAATAGAAATAAGGCGAAATTATTTCTGGTATTGTACTGTATTCCCCAGAACTTGTCACGGTTTAGCTTGAAAGCCAAAGGGTTATTTCGCCGTAATTTCTTTTGGCACCAAATCAAAACTGTAGGAATTCCCAATTAAAATAATTGGCTGTATAAGGTACTACGAGTAAACTGTATTGCAGGCCTTGACCAACATTGCGGCATTCCAGCTTTTGGGATGCCAAGAAAAGTTCCAATTCCCCGCCTGATTTAAAGTGGTAGAAATTGGGTGAAGGCTAAATTGCAGCATTTAAGAAACAATCATTATGCCTGTTTTTTTCGGGTGGGAAATCATCCAATGACATCCCCCGCTCTGGGCGGAGCGGGGGATGTCAGACTTGTACTGACTAAAACCCACCCATGTTCCTTCTATTGCCTTTTACGTTCCGGGGCCGCGGTATATCTTTCGAACAACCCGCAACCCCGGCAATCATTATGCCTTAGGGCGGATTCCATCAATCCAAATTCCATCACTTAACCCGATCCGCACATCAAAAGGTTTTCGGGACCAGTCTTTGACAAAATTCCCCAGCAATTATTAAACTGGCAACTCTTGAACGCGGTTTCGATGCGATGCATTCAGTTTTATAGTTGATATCCGTTGTTGGTATTTACAGGCTGAAATTACTTTGATAAGATTACATCCAATGTTAATTGTTTACGCGAAATTCTACACCAGAAGCCTTCGTGCAATTGTTATAAACCTCGTTTCAGTCAAGGATTTGTACTAATGGCTATAAAAGTTTTCCTCAATCCTCGATCAAGATACGGTTAGTCTATTTAGATTTAGAAAGATCTAAGCGTTTTAAAAGCTTTTTTTGACTAGTATGGTTTGTTAAGTCCAAATCGTTCGAATTAGAAGAAGTTTTTCTTATATCTAAGATGGCTCAGTTTCGATGACAGTGCACTTTTGTGATAACCAAGACCTAATTCTATACCCAAAATTGGCTTCAGATGAGGGAAGCCAATTTTGGGTAACTCAACAGTCAAATATCACACGAAATTTTGTATAGGAGTTCAAAATGATTGATGGACTAGCTTCCGCCCGAGACTTCGCCCGCGTTGCATGGTTACTTTGGGCTAACGCTAACTTCAACCCGCGTGATGACCGAAATTTTTTCTCTCCCTTTTCCTACCTCTTTCCTAACCTTTTTACCCTTTTTACCTTTTCGAACTTTTTTTACCCTATGTTCGTCTCCAGGGTCCCAACTATCTCTGTGCCAAAATCCATCAAAATCGGTTTGGCCAGACAAACAAACTCACTTTCGTTTTTATAATATTAGTAAGGATTGTTCTAAAATCTACTACATCCTGGCTGATGAACCCAGACATGATGTCTTAGCAAAGGTCATTAAAGCATTTGTTAAAAGAGTTTGCAAAATGATCGTGTTTATTGCAGAATGGGCGGTTTTACACAAATCTTTGGGTTAACCAAGCGCTTAAAGTATTTGGAACATCTATTTATGGTCAAGTGGCTGTTAGATAATATGAAGGATGATCTACATAACAGTACAATCGTATCCATTGAATAATGTGCAGTTACAGGCAATTGCATAATGGATGGAAGGAACGTAGCCGGATCGCGCCTAGGCCAACGTGTGGGTTTGTTGGGTGCTATACTACAAAAATCGATGAACTATCATTAAATAAGAGCGCGACTGGAAGGACCAAATTTAGGTTTATAACTATGTCATATGGTTATTTATAAATTTAACTATAAAATAATTACCGTTCATCGTAGCCGTCATACGCGTATCAGATCGATACACCCTACGTACAATGTTGCAGGATTTCAATTTCGTCTAAGTAGTTAAATAATTCGTATGTAAATAAAACACTATTTCATGATAAAATATCCAGATAGCCAACAGACGATTTACCCGATGTTCATTTTCAAAATAGTAGGGCAAGGTTAGACAAATATGTAACTGAGACCTTTCAAAATTGTAGCGCTGAATTAACAACAAAAGGACCAAAATATGCCAGTCAACTCGAGTCATGCTGACAGGCGAAAATATAATTATGCGGATCAAAGCTTTCAGGAAATTACCGACATTACAGCACACCCCATCACTTATAGCGTGAATAGCCACTATTAACACTTCTTTTTAAACTCCTTTATTTAAGCACCTAGAACTTTGCTTTGTTCGAACCAGAAAGTCACCAGACCAGTAAAGAATTTGACCCGAAATTGCAACAATACTCCATTTGGCATAGTTGCCTGGTACTTACATCATGATACTTGTACGGAGGTACACGGATTGCAGGAAAAACAAGCACATTGTAATACTAACAAGGACATCGTGATAATCATGATGCGTGATGAGATGACGGACAGTACGCGGGTTTTATAACAAAAACATGCTACTATCGCGGAGCCTTTTCGAACTGTGTTCGTGTGTTAAATTAGCAGACTCCTACGCGCATCTGCGAACCTGGTACAATGGTGCGCTAAACTCATTGTTCTAAATTTGCGATGTGGCTCTTTTGATCGAGCTTAAAATAATTCGTCTAGACAATCTAATAACAAGATTTAATGTCGGTTATAGTGAATTCCACACGCTGTTCAACAGAGCGAAAAAAGAAGAGAAAGGAATGAATGGAAATAATGAGGGTAGACAAATTTGTCTGCACCTAATAATTTTTTACCAGCCATCCAAATTCTCCAGCCATCCTGCAAACAGAATCGTATAAATAGTAAGAGCTCAAATTAATTGAAAATCACGGTAAATATCCCGTAAGTGACATAAAGTTTGTCAGAAACAGTAATAATTTAACAGTGTTTGAAGCTAAAGAAGTTAGCGATATTTTGACTTAACAGACCTGACGGACTCACAGTTCTGTCAGTCCCATAATCAACTTTTCAACACATTCACACAGTTCAGTTGTCAGTGGACAACTGACATCTACGAAATAAATTTTCTACAATATTCCACTTCATCGGACAACATAACCTTTCGAAACGAAATACCTATTTGAACAAGCATGATGTGACTACGTTTACCTTTTGTTCAACAGTACGTACAGATAAATAGAAAAACTATTGATCAATGACTAAATAATATAATTAACTAGCTTTCGCCCGTGGCTTCGCCCGCGTTAAATTTGGGGTAACACAGTTCCCCTTGCGCCTTATTGATTTGTAATCGCAACGCTAAGTTTTCCCTTTTCTTCCCTCTTTCGCCCTCACATCCCACTTTTTTTTTTTTAATAAATGTCCGTCTCCTGGTTCCCAACTATCTCTGTACCAAAATTCATCACAATCGGTTTAGCCATTAAAGCGTGAAGAGGTAACAAACAAACTTACTTTCGCTTTTATAATATTAGTAAGGATTCACTAATGCGGGTCATTTACGTAAGTGATGTAGTAACATTGTATAGAATAGTTTATACAGTAGAACCTTATAAATAAATCAAGCAATTGTTGTCCAAGAATGGTCTTTCTATACTTGAATAACGACAAAATTGCCCCACAATTTCCAGAAGAATGGTTGTACCAGTAAATTGGCAATAGGGTTTACTTTCCTTTATTTCTAGTAAATTGCGCTATTAAATCAACTCGATACCAATCAACTGGGTTTGCAAGAACGCACTGTTGCATTTCTATCATTCTGTCTTTCTGTCATTTGGCAAGTGGCAGGTGAAAGACCCTGTTGGGGGAAACGGAAATAAAGGAATTATCCTGTCGACGAACACTCCAATGGCAAATCGGTCTTGGGAGATCGGTTGCTGTATCACAGGACATAATAATGTAATATATTAAATTCTCGTATCGACTATCGCGGTCTTTGTTACCAAACTGCTCCAAAACAGCTGGAGCGATTTATATGAAGTTTTTTTGTGCATATCGGGTAACATCTATTTTTCATACCCCTAAGTGATAAAAGGGTAGCACGAGCAGTGAGAGAAACTGCTGGGCACAGCTAGTATACATCTAATATATAAAATTCTCGTGTCACTTTTTCGTTCCCATACTCCTCCGAAACGGCTGGACCGATTTGAACGAAAAAAAATTGTGTGCATATCGGGTAGGTCTGAGAATCGGCCAAAATCTATTTTTCATGCCCCTAAGTGAGCAGCGGGTGAAACAGCTAGTATATCTAATAATATATACTTACATACATATAAAAAAAAAATCATCAATAATAACTTGGGGGGAATGCCAGACCTGTACTGGCTAAAACCCACTCATGTTCCTTCTATTGCCCTTTACGTTCCGGGGCCGAGGTATCTCTTTCGAAAAACCCGCAGCCCCGGCAGGCGGTGGCCCTGGCAGGCAATATATATATATAATAATACAAACACATTAAATAAAACAACTAAGGAAATACTAGCTCCGTGAAGATACTATACGGCTGTTTTATTAGAGCACTTTATTAAATCAAAGTGGTGTTTAGAGGCAGTTCATATCAATCTGTCTAAGTAGGCGTTACGTCCATCTAGTTCATAGCCGCTTAGTTGATATGACATTGGCCCTGACGCTGTCATTCATTTTAAACACTGCACTTTAGTTAGATCATCATTTGTATACAGTCGGCAAAAGGGATAAATAGTTTTATTTTTGGAACGAAGTTCCTTATCGCGCGTTGTGAAAGGGGGCTAGACGGAAAAAATTCTTACGAAAAGTTGTCACGACACTTTTTGCTATAGTAAGCTATTGTAAGCTGTGCGACGTCGCATGTTTCTCTGTCTGTCTGTCTGTCTCTCTCTCTCTTATAGAAAGCAAGCCAGATATTTTCATTTCTATAGGAACTTCGTTCCATCCGGGTGTCCCTTGACACCTCTATATTTTTTTTTTGAGAATGGCATTTCGTAGTTCAACCTAAGAGGTTGTCATCTGCTTAACCAGGTAATTCCTGTGAATGCGTTGTAATTTAGGCCTCCAGCCAGGGCAAACTAAGCGACTACACGCTAAGGGCACCCCCCTGTGGGGTATGAGCCTCAGTTTAGGGCGTCGCTGGGGGAGTACAGCAAAGTCAGGTTGGATCTGAGTGATATTATTCAGGGACTGGTTCATACTTACTGCCTAAGCATCGCGGTCTGGTAAATGACGGGTGAGATAAGTGGTAAACCTTTCTACTTTAAACATCTGACGAGCGTGGTTACCTATCTGTTTTGCTGAATGTACATCGAAAGAACCATGAGGGTTAACAATACAAGAATAAGGTACAAATACTAGTAGGAACTGTATTTCGTTACAGATAGACAAACAGATTTTAAATCCTTTCCCAGGATATTTTTGGTTTAATTAAATTTGTGATTCTTAGGGTCTACCTTGGTTTGGATGAGGTTATAAAAAATAAAGACTTCAGATTTCCTCCTTTGAAAACGGTAAATAACTAAAAGAGACAAAACTTTGATTCGATTCTATAAAGCTACCGATTTTGTACTTAGTAATCAAAACTTCGATTCAAAACTTGGAGAATAGGTGGATCGATCTAGTCCTGGCAAGACTTAATATTGAGCTGATTTCAAAGAGGCGAGTATCAATAGGTACGCACCCAGTCAAGCGAAACTGTATTCTGATTAACAGTAGGTACGTAATAAATTCGAACACACCCACATTACCCTTATGAGTTTATGACAAGCGGTACTTAACTGGAAATAATGAGTTTTATATAGGCTTTTGTGGCCCCATAAAATTGTTATATGGTAACATTTATTTGCCATTTCATGGTTTTAACACAAAGTGATTAAGATAATAAACATTTTTGCATAAACTACAACTATTATAAATACGAAAGTTTTTTTCTCGTTCGATTTTCAAATGAGAGGTCTACAGATAGTTTTTTTATTTGGTCACCAACAGCAATACATACTAAAACTTGATTTGGAACTATGCTATATTCCTTACTAATATTATAACAGCGAAAGTCAGTTTGCTTGTTTGTTTGTTACCTCTTCACGCCGTAATGGCTAAACCGATTAAGATGAATTTTGGTATAGAGATAGTTGGGACCCAGGAGACGGATATAGGCAATTTTTTTAAAGTGGGATATGAGGAAGAAAGTGGGAAGAAAAGGGAAAACTTGGCTTTGCTATTACAAATCAATAAGGCGCAAGGGCAAAAACTGCAGGTAGCAAATACTTGCAAATCAGGAAAGGGGAACTGAGTTACCTTGAATTTAAAGCGAGCGAAACCGCGCGCAAAAGCTAGTATACGTGTAAATGCTGGTATGTATGCCTATTGCAGGTATACGCAGCATTCAACATAGTGACAATATAAAATTAACATAACATAAATTAACTTCAAAGTGAGAGATTTTATGAATATTTATAATCTGGATTAACACAACTAGGATACTTTGTATCCCGGGGTGGGACGATCCCATGGGATTATTACTGAAAACCACGCGGGCGAAGCCGCGGGCAAAAGTCAGTAAACAATGTCACAAAAAATAAAAGTTCAACGGATTTAGAACCTAATCAAAATGATTCACAACGTAGATCTCGACAAAAAAAAAACATAAACTAACTCTAATACCGTGTTGATAAACCTAGATCACCAAATAGCGTAGGTTAGGTTAGGTACAGATGACGCTGCAGCGACAAATCCTTGGACTGACATTTCAATTACATTATACTAAGTGCATCCGACACTGATAAAATTCAGGATAGCAGGAAATAGCCTTGCTGCGCTTGAAACAGCTACAATGTAACTCACGATGACACATGAAGCGCTTAGCACAATATATAATGATGAGTCCATTCCATATTCAAAACAATGAATGGTACATTTTACATTTGAGTATCTAGGTCCAGCTCGTCATGGGCAGTCCTGCTACCTTGATGAACGTTAACTGAAAGAAAGAAAGAAGAAAGAAAAAACATTTATTTGGCCCATGCCACAAGTGCACACAAAATGAGATAAACTTAAAACTAAACAATAATAACAAAAACGTAATTGTGTCTCACGGCTGCGCCAAATAGGCCCAGTTCAGCAAACTGCCGAGCAGCTAGTGCCCGACGCTGGTTTTCAACAGGGGCCTTAGTCTGCTATTACAATAGTGTCAGAATGGTCGATCACTGATCGCATAATGGTTAATTTTGACAAGTTTGGTAATCTGCTACATACTAAACTTGTCAAAATCAACCATTATGCGATCAGTGATCGACCATTCTAACACTATTGTAATAGCAGACTAAGGCCCCTGGACCTTAGACCTGATGTGACGGACGTAAAACAGTTTCATACATATTTATTTGTGTTTCTGTATATAAAAAGGTACGTATATAGCATAAATTTGTGTAATATCAAATCAAAAATTAACTACTTACTTAAAAAAGTGTTAGGCAAATATTATTCACTTCGTCGCTCAGTCGCTCAGTGCTCTGCAATCAATCGAGCGCGACGGACTACCATTATAATTATATTAAAACGGAAACTGCAACACGTGTCTGGAGCATTTCTACCATAGTCAATCACGGACGGAATATTTTGATGGCTATACGCGTGTTTCAATCAAGCAAGGCTAGGATTGGTTTTGTGTCCAGGATAGTGCGCTTTGATTATTGTTTATTGCATAGAAAATGGACCAAGGATGAGGCATGATTCGGCAATGGATGAGGTTTTTGAGGTTTATGGATGAAGATTCCTGTTCACTCTTGCTCTAGCAGCTGACAAATTGTAGGTTGTAGGGAACACAGACTTGCCATTTAGGAACTTCAGTATCGAGTCGTAATGTTACGTGGATTTCAGGAAGTGCTGGTGTTGAAGAAGAAACCAACCAGAATTGTATTTAGTACCTGTCCGCTCGATAGATGGCGTTGACGTCAAATTAGATCTCGCTATGGTTTCGTTGCATCGAATACTATAAGACCAGAACAATGTAAATGCATAAAAAAAAATTCAGTTCAGCCTAGATCAGGACACAATTTGTTGTTTAATTTTAAAGCCTATTGGTGTTCAAATACAGTCCACCAGTCCACACTTTATTATCATATCGGTAATAAACATTGGTCCAACGAGCCGGATGTTTGGACATCCTTTTTGAGTTGAAGTGGAGCCTCCGTCGGCTCACTTCGTCCCGTGTACTTGCAGTGGATCGCTGCAGAAAGGTACACGGTCCACCGCAATAGCAACGTCAGCTTCGCCCATCATAGCGGCAAGCTGAGTTAGCATTTGCGGTATAGTTCGAGAAGTGGCCACCAAGGAAAAGGGGGTGCTTCTCTCAGATCAACTCTTCACTGGAAGACAGCAAGGTGACGCAGAGGAAAGACGTCAAGGACTTCACGCGCAGTTCAGAAGAAAAGAGGACGCTACTTCCAGGTTGAAAACGGTGAAAGTGTAAAGTGCAGTTTGTGAGTACATTCTATTTATTTTATCCACTTGTTCGAGTCAAACAATTTTGAACTCTGTTCCAACGTAAAGTTTAACTTAGAAAAATAATGAAGAAGTTTCGACTTAGAAAATATTCAGTAATCTTGGACTTGTAAAAATTAAGAACATATTAACTTAAGACTATTTAGTTTAGTTTTGTGTGCATGTTAGAATTAGGACTTAGAATAGTTTGAAAAAAACGGGGGAACGGGGAATCCATGCCCAATTTCCACCAGAGTTTTGTGTTCCCAAACACTTGTAAAATTTTAAGTCGTGATTTGGGACTTTTATTTTTTTTTTTCAAATATAACTGTAAATACAACTACAAAATTTAGACTGTTATGAACTTATAAGTTTTCTGCTAGAGTTTACAACACTCAGAAATTTAGATTATTCCATAAATTATAGATAAAGTTCAAACTCATGTTATTAAGTTCATAAAACAATCATAAACATGGAAGGATTAATTAACGTCTTAAAAGAGCAACAGAATGTTATCACAAAGGGTTTGACAAATTTCAAGAAATGTGGTAAAGATAGATTAACGATAGAATACGTAGAAACAAGGCAAGAATTGTTGGAAAAAGATTGGGCACTGTTTAAAGAAAATAATACTAAATTATATGAAAGATACAAAGCAGAAGACATAGTACAAAAAGTGGTTGATATCTATGATGCTACAGAGGACACTTACATAATTTACAAAAGTTTAATGAAAACAGCTCTTAACAAATTTCGGTTAGCTAAAGAATCTGTACCACAATCCGATAATGCCTCGATTACTATAAATAAATCAGGTGGTTCTTTTGTTAAGTTGCCTAAAATATCTATTCCAACATTTTCAGGGAAATATGATGAATGGACAACATTCCATGATCTTTTTACATCATTAGTACATAAAAATGATACTTTGGATAATGTGCAAAGGCTTCATTATTTAAAGGCTCACCTATCTGGTGAAGCAGAACAACTAATCCGTCATACGCCTGTAACTGATGCAAATTATATTCAATGTTGGACTCAGTTACAGAAGCGTTATAGCAACAAAAAATACTTAACAAATTGCATCCTTAGAAAGTTGTTTGGTCAAAAACGTATGCAAGTAGAATCATCTACCGCTCTGAAAGAGTTGCTTGATACTACGTGCGACTGTCTAAATGCGTTGAGGAATTTGGATATTAACGTGAGTACATGGGATGTAATTATCATACACATTGTTACCTTTAAATTAGATAACGAAACGCGTAAACAATGGGAGCTTAGTACTTGCAACAATGACTCCAACCATGATTTACCAACTTTCGAACAATTTAAATGTTTTATTGAAAATCGGTTTCGTGCATTAGAGTGTATCGAGCCAAAAAGGGCACCAATTCATCAGGCCAACAACAATAGTAAAGTTTCATCTGCTTATACTCCAAGGGCAATGTTGGCTACGAGTTCGCCAATCAAATGTGAATTCTGTTCAGAAGGACACAAACTATGTTTCTGCAAGAAATTCACAAAGCAGTCAGTTGACGTTAGACGCAATTTTGTAGCAAAACATAAAATTTGCTTCAACTGTTTAGGCGGCAACCACATGGTTTCGGAATGCAGGAAACCTACCACATGTAAGGTTTGCCAGAAGCGCCATCATTCGCTGTTGCATTTAGGTCAGGAATCGGTCAAAATGGATCAGCCTCAGACATCATCGACTATCGACAGTGTTAGTTCATCTAATATTGATCCGATTGTGTCATGCCTGTCAACAGGAATAATTCCCAAACCCAGAAAGGTATTATTAGCCACAGCGCTAATAAAAGCCGAGTCACGCTCTGGTGAGTTCCAGACAGTACGAGCCTTGCTCGATCAGGGTTCGCAGGCATGTTTCGTAACAGAAGCAGTCGTTCAGTTACTCCAACTTAAAAGGATCCCTATTCAAGGAAATATTTCAGGCCTTGGTGGGAGTAGTAGTTCAACCATAGCAACGTGCATGGTACAGTTGAATTTTCAATCTCGGATAGATGCAAGTTTCAATCTTAAAATTAATGCTTACGTACTAAGTAAAATTACGACGTACTTACCTGAATGTCGAATCGACACTAACTTAGATTGGTTAAATGTTAACACGTTACAGCTTGCAGATCCAAAGTTCAACATTCCCAATAAAATAGATGTTTTACTGGGCGCTGATGCTTACAGCTATATTATAAAGGCAGGTATAGTTAAGAGCCCTTCAGGCACTCTGATTGCTCAGAGCACTACCTTAGGGTGGGTCCTGTCAGGTGCAGTTAGTACGGATACGGTTAATAGATCACCCAAAATTAATGTATTGCATGCTAAAGTTAATGAAGACCAAATACTAAGAAAGTTTTGGGAAATTGAAGAGCAAACAAGTACAAAGCAAATACAGACACCTGAAGAAAAGAAATGCGAAGAGTTTTATACTAAAACTACAGAACGGGATAGTAGTGGCAGGTACGTAGTGAGACTACCTTTTCGAGATGAAAACCCTTCTTGTAAGGGTGGAGGGTCTCGAGCTATTGCTGAAAAAAGATTTAAGGCATTAGAGAAAAGGTTAGAAAGAAACACGGATCTGAAGGAAAAGTACAAGCAGGTTATAGAAGAAGATTTACAACTAGGACACATGAAACTAATAGACAAGATACAGGTATCGGAAAGTAGTACATTGAAAGGACAAACAGATCAAACTAGGACAAAGGACATCATGAACAAGAACAACACAAATAAACACAAAGAACAGGACATGGAAATAAAATTAGACGGTAACATTAAAATTCTAGGACTTACCTGGAACCGCAACGCAGACACTTTCCAGTACACGGTGAACCTCCCGCCGCCGACGACCGCACCTGTAACTAAAAGATCCATAATTTCTGTGATAGCACGTCTTTTCGATCCATTAGGCTGGTTAGCTCCTAGTGTGGTAATAGCGAAAGTATTTATCCAGAAATTATGGCTTGCAGGGGTTGGTTGGGACGAGGAGCTAAACAACGACCTAATAAATGAATGGAGGTCATATCATGATGAATTGTTATTACTCACCAAGATCCGGATTCCTCGCTGGCTTGGCACCAAGTCGAACGACTATCTGGAACTTCATGGTTTTAGCGACGCTTCAAAAACAGCGTACTCGGCTATGATCTACCTGCGGATTGTAGACACAGGAGGCAATGTTCATGTGTCGTTGCTGGTTGCTAAGACTAGAGTGGCACCAGTAAAGCAGATCAGTATTCCGCGGTTAGAGCTCTGCGGGGCAGTCTTGCTGTCACAGTTACTGACTCAAACAGCTGAAGTCTTGAATATCTCTCAAGACAAGGTCAAGGCGTGGACGGATTCCACTGTGGTGTTGGCCTGGATAAATAGCCACCCAAGTAAATGGAAGACGTTTGTGGCCAATAGGACGTCTGAAATATTGACTTCAATGAAAGCGTCGCAATGGTTTCACGTCCCTACTATGATTAATCCAGCAGACTGCGCATCTAGGGGGATACTTCCCAGTTCACTTCTGGAAAACAATTTATGGTTTTCTGGACCACCATTTCTTATATTACAAAACGTAATTTTCGAAAGGCCAAATAATGACTGCAGTACAAATTTAGATGAATCCGTAACAGCGTGGTCTTCTCAAATTGCTAAGCTAAAAATTGGAGACATTGTGCTAGTCAAAGAAGACGATTTGCCGCCAAGTCGTTGGTTGATAGGTAGGATTGTTCAAAAACATCCGGGTGTTGATAACCTCACCCGTTTAGTCACGTTACACTCTAAATCCTCAACAATCAAAAGGCCAACATCCAAAATATGTATTTTACCCGTTGTCGAATGAGACAACAGTTGGATTGTTTTTATTATTTACAAATTTTAACCATTATTTTAGTACAACTTATTTTAATTTTTCTTGTTTTACAACCTAATGTTTAGCTCTAAGTTACCAAATATTCTTGTTAGTCATTAAGAGTTATGTGTTATTGTTTTAAAAAAGCTTGTAAACTTTAGTCCATATTATTTTTTCATATAGTTCAAATGTTTAGTTCAACTTGTTTTGCAAGGTGCCATTAATTATCAATTTAGAAGGACGTTTCGTCAGTAACGTCCTTGGTAGGCGGTATGTTGAAGAAGAAACCAACCAGAATTGTATTTAGTACCTGTCCGCTCGATAGATGGCGTTGACGTCAAATTAGATCTCGCTATGGTTTCGTTGCATCGAATACTATAAGACCAGAACAATGTAAATGCATAAAAAAAAATTCAGTTCAGCCTAGATCAGGACACAATTTGTTGTTTAATTTTAAAGCCTATTGGTGTTCAAATACAGTCCACCAGTCCACACTTTATTATCATATCGGTAATAAACAGCTGGAATTTTCTCGAATGATCGTTTGGCACATCAGCTGTCGCCTCGTGCCGATTTTGACTGTACCTAAATGAATGATATGATACCTAAATGAATTGTAACCAGTAAAAAAATTGTGATCGAGTTTATAGGTTCTATGTGAGAAATAAATATATTTGATGTTTCAAATTAAAATCCCCACATCTCACATCTCATAACTCGTAACAGTAAGTTGGCACCCCCAAGAAAACCCTTTCATTAAATGCTTTAAACTTCCACGATACTCTTAATAACCCGTATCTTCACTAAGTTACTTCAATTTATGGAGTCGACGCCACGTTTCACCGGGGCCACGAGTCCATGACAACATCAATTAATTTATAATGAACCGAGTCGAACAATGAACTATTAATCACTGTCTTATTAAATAGCGCACACGATAAAAAACTTATTTCGTAAACTAAGAGGCGATGGGGTCATAATATTTGACTTTGCTTGAAAAACTTTAGGCCATATTGTTTCTTAAATTCTTTTACATCATAATATTATGGGGCTGACATTTACAAATAAGGTTTTTCTTTAGTACTGTGGAGTACCCTGTGGTGGTCTGCCCAGCACCGCTGTATCCTCGCAGAGGCGATTGGCGATCCGGCGTCGGCGTCGGCGTCCGGACGGCCATGGCTCAGTCCATAGTCCGGGGCGAGAGGGAATTATTGTAAGAGATCACCTCTTTCCGCGAAGCAGTCATGTTAGCGAAAGGGGTTGACAGACGTTTGAGGAAAAATACCTCAAACAAACCCAGCCGCCGCGGGAGACGCTTCGGGTGTCGGGTGCCGCGAGACGACTCCCGGCCACCGTAGACGCGGGTCTATGGACTGTGACCAATGGGTAGCTCACCGTCCTTGTGTCTATTAACGACAAGCCATGTCGACGACGCGTTCATTTTCCACGCGCGCTTTAAAGAGATGTCAGCAAAGCAGAGGAGCTTGCCAGGCCCACTGCCTGCCGAGGTTGCGGGTTGTTTTAAAGAGATACCGTGGCCCCGGCACAGAAAGGGTAAAATAAGGAACATGGATAGGTTTTAATCACTAAAACTCTGACACTTCCTCCCTCCCCCGCCCCTTCCAGAGCAAGGGAAGTTATTTGTTGATAATTCATCCGAAAAAAAAGGCTTTCTTTACAATTTACAACATATATATCCCTGAGTTCAATAACCAGGTTGGAAAGTTAATGACGATAGCATTGAGCTGAAACAACAGAGCTAGACTAGACGACGGTGGACATGACAAGGAAAATAGAATTAATAGTAGTATTAATTTTTATGCCGTGATTCGTCCGCGAATAGCTTCGTTCTGCAGCATTCTTCGAAATTCGACCAATCACCTGCTGAGGGTCGTGGGTGAGGATTGGAACAGTCCGATCCATATGCATTGGCGCGAAATCCACCAGAGCTCAAATCGAAGATAGGTATTATTCGTTTGTTTAATGTCGTAATCAATTTAATGTGTATTGAGAATGGTAATATTTTTAATGTTCTTTTTCACTGTATTTTATAATTATTTTTGTTTTGTATCGAGTTTGATGCCATTTAGGATAAATAAATAGAGGTTCTTTAAGCAGCCGTAGCCAGCGGTTTCACCCGATGCTCATCTCCTAAATATTTTAGCGATATGTAATTTCAGTTTCACCTGCGTAGACCGGGATAAAAAGTTTGTAGGTTATATCCAGAACTTGAATGTCAGACCAAACTTTAGAATTAATAACGGTGTGAATTTCAAGCAATCCTAGTAGTTTTATCATACATAATCCGACCAAGGAATCGCGTTCTCCCATACAAACTTTGCAACCCTGTACCCCTGTAGAGGTTGAATTTTGCAAAATCCTGACTTCGTGACTACTTACGTCCTAAAAGACCCCATGCAAAATTTGAGACTCTAAGCACTAACAGTTTTTGAGATTTCGTGATAAGAGAGCTAGTGATTTTCGCGTTTATATATAGACTAGCTGTGCCCAGCGGTTTCACCCGCTCCTCACTTAGGGCTATGAAAAATAGATGTTGGTCGATTCTCAGACCTACCCGATATGTACACAAAATTTCGTTTAAATTGGTCCAGCCGTTTCGGAGGAGTATGGGAACGAAAACTGTGTCACGAGAATTTTATATACATTAGATTTCCAACACTATGTGTGCAATTATGTAAATTCTGGGATACTCTTTAAACAGACAGTTAACATTTTCCTATAAAACTGCATTCTTTTATTAAACGCGGAATTAATCCAATTAACCAATACAAAATGCTTACAACTTTAAACGTCCACACCGTCATTATAAAATGCTAATAAGAATTTCTTATACTCCAGTAATTATACATTGCGTATAAACTGACTGTTATTTCATGCACGAAATGCCGTAACAGAGGGTATCTATATACTTCAATGTTGTAGAATAGTTGGTAGCTATAGTCTAATCAAATCAAATCAAATCAAATCATTTATTTCAATTAGACCATTACAGGCACTTTTGAATGTCAAGAAACAAAATGAATCTACAGTCCCGGTCACAAGGCATAATAACTTGTGAAAGTACTGCAGTTGCCCATTCCAAAGCGTTGATCTCTATGGAGAAGAATGGGCAAGAAACTCCATGGACACTCTTTTAAATTCTAATATTTTTACAAAATAGTATTTACATCATTCGTGTTGAGATTATACAAATATGTGAGAACGATGTAGAAAGACGTGCACAGTAAGAGCGTCCAGAGTAAACAAAAAACAAAATTCAATTTAAATCTAAATAAATTAAAAATGACCGTGGTAGTTAAAAAATGACCAGTCCCAACCAACAGCGCCCGTTCACGAACATGACGTATGGATCAGCCCCATTCAGCTCGACCATTTTGAAGGGAGCTAAATGACCCGACACACCCGCCACCATCAGCGAGACATTTAAGTGAGCATGACACTATTAACCACCAGGGCTTCGTCAAGTCAATGATAATACATAGCACTCACATATGGGCTTAATAATTATACAATACTAGAGAATTGATTCTATACATTGCAAAGATAGTCTTACAATCTTCTGCAGCTTCCACTATAGCTTCGGATACTTATTAATGAGTTTACCCCTATGCTTGAGGAGCAGGACCAGCATTGAGCCAAGCATTTTTATCATCAATATAATCCCCCAACTTATAATATGCTTGCCTACATAGTGTGCGTTTAATACAAGATTTAAATTTCGTTTCATTCAGTTGAAGAATGTGGGGAGGTATTTTATTGTAGCATTTCAAACAGTACCCCATGAAAGATGAGTCTACTTTAGCTAACCTGAAACCTGGTTGAACTAATTGGTCCCTATTTCTAGTATTATAATTGTGTCTGTCACCTCTTTTACTAAAAAGATGCGAGTTTTTCCTGACATACATGATGTTTTCATAAATATATTGACAAGGTACTGTCATGATGTTAATATCCTTAAACTGTTCCCTTAAAGAATCTCGCCTACGTAGGTTATATATGGCTCTAATGGCTCTTTTCTGCAGAATAAATATAGACTCGATGTCCGCAGCCCGTCCCCAAAGTAAAATACCGTATGACATTATACTATGAAAATAACTAAAATAGACTAGTCTCGCGGTATCAACATCAGTAAACTGACGGATTTTTCTAACAGCATATGCTGCTGAACTAAGGCGTCCTGCAAGAGATGTTATATGCGGACCCCATTGTAGCTTTGAATCGAGTGTTATTCCCAAGAAAACAGTTTTTTCGACGAATTCTAGTTTCTCTTGATTCAATACTATGTCACACTCACTGTTTTTGACATTTGGTAGAGCAAATCTTATACACTTCGTTTTTTTCCCATTTAATACTAAATTATTAGCCGTAAACCAATTATGTACCTGCATTAGGGCATTATTTACGTCGTCAAGATTTGTGGCACGTCTGTTTATCTTAAATATTAAAGAGGTATCGTCAGCAAATAACACCATTTGTGGTTGGTTTTTAAACAAATGGGGTAGATCATTTATATATACTAAAAAGAGGAAGGGACCTAATATCGATCCTTGTGGTACACCCATCTTTACATTTAAACCCATTGAATTGACACCATTTATTTGTACTTGCTGCTGTCTATCATTTAAATACGATTTAACTAAACTAAGGGCAAGTTTCCCTAGGCCGTAATGTTCAAGTTTTAAGAGAAGGGTTTCGTGGTTCACGCAATCAAATGCTTTTGAGAGGTCACAAAAGATCCCTATGGCATCCTGTGCCTCTTCCCACGCAGTAAATATGTGTTTTAATAGGGTGACACCGGCGTCAGTGGTACAACGTCCTTTGGTGAAACCATACTGCTTTTCATGTAATATTTTATTGGTGTTAAAGTGGTTGAGCATTTGGTTAAGCATTACCTTTTCAAACACCTTGCTGAAAACCGGCAAAACGGATACGGGTCTATAATTATTGGTGTCTTTACTGTCCCCAGATTTGAAAAGTGGTATTACCTTGCTGTATTTCATGAGGTCCGGGAAGACTCCTTGGTCCACACACAAATTAAATATAAAGGCTAAGTACGGTGCTATAGTCTCAATGATAGCTTGACAAACTTTAATAGACAATCCCCAAAGGTCTTCGGTTAATTTGATTTTTATTTGTTTAAAAGCTTTAATAACTACAGTGGGGTTAATATGTTTAAACTGAAACTCAACCGGGCATGGTAAAACGTTTGCTCTTAATAAGTCAACAGAAAGCAAGGGTGAGGAATTTAACGTTTCTGTAGTTTTAATTGGGATACTAGTAAAGAAATCCACAAATTCTTGAGCAACTTCGTTTTTAGTGGTTAGAAGACCACGTGAAGACTCTAGTGTTATATCATTATTATATTTTTTATTTCTATTAGTTTCACTATTGATTATTTTCCAAACCGTCTTAATTTTATTATCAGCGGATTTAATCTTGTTGCTTATGAATAAGGCTTTAGCTACCTTGCAGGTGTTTTTAAACATTTTTGAGTAAGTAGCAACATAGCGATTGAATGTTTCCGAGTTTATGTAAGGCTTAAGGCCGTAAAGCTCAAACAGTCGTTCCCTACTTTTTCTTATACCCTTAGTTGCCCAATCACTAAATATAAACTTTGGGCTAATAGATTTAGTTTTTATTTTTAGCGTCTCATTAAACTCTGTGTAGACAACCGAAAAGAATTCCTCATAAAAATGATTTACATTATTAATATTATATCCCGGAATGCCTAGACTACTTATTAAATTATTATTAAATTTATTTAAATTGCTGGGTGTTATTTGTCTAGACTGTATCTGAATTTTTTGTGATGATGTGTAGGACTCGAAAACAACGGTTTGACCGCTGTGATCAGAGGGAAGGTAATTTACAATGGATTTATCTAAGAAGTCGCAGCAACAGAAAACATTATCGATACAAGTAGCGGTATTTGTAGTAATTCGGGTTGGCTCCGAAAACACATTCAACAAATTAAATGATTTAAAAAGATTTAAGAATCTACTGCTGTTTGAATTTTCATCTAAAATATTGATGTTAAAGTCACCACAGATGACTAGCGATTTATTACCTGTTGCAAGTTTTGCCAAAGCATCTTCCATTACTGACTCAAATATCGAGTAGTTTTGATAATTTGGGGGCCTGTAAACGCACACTATGACATGCTTATCTAGCTCAACACAAGACAATTCAATATTATGTTCAACCGATAGATCAACTATATCAATACGACTTCTAAATTTAATACTATTTTTGACTAAGATTAGTGAACCCCCACGCATCTTAGATTTACGGTTAAAGCAACTGCCTACATTGTAATTTTCATAATTAATTAACATTTCATGATCTTTTAACCAATGTTCGGTGAAACAAACAATATCAAACTTAGTTTTTTCTAAAAACAATTCAATCTCTAGTTGTTTTGAAGAGAAACCTTGAATATTTTGATGGAATAATTTCAAGGAATTCTGCTTAGCCTCTTTTTTAAATTTAACTATTTGAGAGCCAGAAGGTACCTTGGTGTCTGTTGTCTTACTAGCTAGTTTAAATGAGCCGGAGTGAGCGACAATACTCCCCCGCCTTCCTTGTAAAAAGGTATATTAGTAGAAGTTCTAATATTTGCAGTGTTAATAATTGTACAAAACATAGACATAATATTTATGTCCGAGTGAATATTATAAGCTAATAGCCTAGCTATTTTGTGTCTACAACTAGTAGGTAGAAACACACTACCCCGTGTCGACCTAAGCTTATCAACAACAGTGTTGACATCAAGATATACAAGCTTGTCACAATAGTGACCTACCAAGAAATGCATATGCTTATTCAGCATGTGAATGTAATTGTTCTGTTTGTTGGACTTTTTATATAAGTATGGAAAAGCACACAATATTATTTTACGACAGTTCAACTTTAACAACTCAGTTACACTATCTGTGATGTCTTCTCTTGTAATTTTTGAACTATTTCCTATAAATATAGTTAAATCAGTATTTTCACTATAAACATTTCCAGTTACTAATGCCATTATCTGTTTATAAGTTAACCCTGGCATACAATTATTTTGACTGGGAAAACTCAGGTTATTACTTAATAATTTACCTACACCCCTTCCTATACTATCTGAGAACATTACTGAGTGAGAACATTCACAACTATCATATATCTCAGTTTGTACCACTTGTAAATTATTTAGTGGAATATTAACTGCATCTTGGTTCAGTATACAGTCCAGAGGCAAATTCTCAGCCTGGGACGGGCCCTCCATTACCTCAGGCTGGGTAGTATCATGGTTGGAAACTGTATGGCAACTACATTGACTCATTACCAACTCATTTGCTGCAAGAATATGTTCCCTTATTTGGTTTTGAGAACTCACATATTTACTAGAAAGGGAACTAAGTGAGTCCTGAAGTACCTCTATTTCAGACTGCAATTGCTGAGTATCTATATTATATATTTTAATACTGTCTTCTAACTTTATTTGATAATTTTTTAACTTGTTCACTAAATCAACACGTTCTTTTCTTAGTGGAATGTTTTTAGAAAAGTGTTTATATTGTTTTTTAAATTGATTACATTTTTTAATTAGTCTATTTAACTTAGCATATTTTTTTATTTTCTTATTGCTTACTGAATAATTTGGTTTTAGTAAGGAATCTTCAGTCAAATCAATAGTTATTAAGGAAGGGGAGTTACAATTACTATTTAACAATTCCTTATATAAACGGTTAGTTTCAATAACCTGAGTACTTTGTCTTTCTCTCTGTAACTTTAAAATACAACTATTGGCATGAATCAATTCATCTTCTAGGTCCCTAATCTTACACAAAGCCTCCTCATATAAATTACTGCAATTGCTGAAACCATCTGTGACCACCTTTAGCTGATCCCGTTCATCAACAACGTCCAAGTATTGCTGATGAAGGTCTACTAACTGCCTTTTCAAGGAAGAGTTTTTGCTGTTGACTTTAACGACTTCCACCTCACTTTCTTCTCTCTCCTGTAACAGTTGTTGGACTTGGAGTTTTGATTCTTTAAGCTCTTGGAGGGCCGTTCTCAACTTGAGCTCCATCTCCTGAGCAGTAGCCTTACGGGTCATCACAGGCATGGTTTCAGGATTATTTACTGAAAAATAGAAATAAAGAAACGGTGAGAACTAAAAGAATAGACAAATACAGAAAAGTTAGCGGTGAAAGGGGAAAGAAAAAAAAATAACAAAAGGGGCAAAAGTTCAGATATGAAATTAAATGAGGTAGGATATTATATTAAGTTTAAAAGATTATCTTTATATTAAATTAATCTAATAGAATATTGAATTTAACTGGCTTTTATCAACCTATTTATACTTTTTCTTAAGTGGACCTACCCACTGCTTTGATGAAAAACAAAAAAAAAAAATTTATGTAGTTCATTCAAATATTATTTTTACAAAATTATCATTAATGTTAATAATAAGCTTGAATATAAGAATAACAGGGTTATGAAAAGACTATCATAATGTTGTTGTGTTTATAAATTACAATCTTAGGTTGTCAACAAAGCGATTTAGAACCATTTTAGGGTAATAAATCAGCACAAAATTAAATCTGGAAATTGACGTAGATGTGCTATATAGTTAAAGTGACGAGTGTGTGCTATTATTTAATAAAAGTAACAATACTTCCCCTGAATTTTCCGTTTAGATAAGTGCAGGTAAAACGTCAGCTGATGTGTGTAGGTTACCGGTAACGATGTATTACCGAAAAACGTTATGGATTATCGGGAAGACAATAATCCTGGGTATTTACACATTTACAATCCGATTGCACAAATAATTGCACTATATTATAACTTATTTACTAATTTAATTTAATTTTAAAATACGGAGCCAAAATTTTACATGTCACTCGGGCAGTGTTGCCACTTTTTTCTGGAACACTAGATGAGTTTGAATACTTTTCTCCTAGTTTCACACTACTGTTTTGGTCAACGTCCAGCCCAATCAAGCGCGGTTGAATGTCAAATCATTACATGCAGATAGGGTTGCCAGATCGCCAATCTAATAGCCGGAAAGACTAAGCGGGTTGCCCGCACATGCATTGTTGAGGATTTTGTGATGATTTCGTGTGTAAAAGGTAGTATATTTTTTTTTAATGTAAAATCATGCGTTTTTTTATTTTTCCATAAATCTTGTTAAATCTAATAAAATATAACTAAAATCGAATGGCAAATCAGTCTAAATGAAATATCTTATTTTAAAAATCTGCTTCATTTTTAAACTACACTTAGTTATGTGTTGTGTTGTGATTCCATCAACTCAAGTGAAGTTTTAAAATATTGCTGTCATATCTAAAATAATATCTACTCTGTTAAGGGTTTGTTGAGAACTTATTTAGATTGTAATAGTTACCTACCTCACCTCTTACAGGTCCTCATGGCGGTTACATAATATTAAATTATTTTATTCTTGTTTTTTAATGGGTCCCTTGGGGCTGTACAAATAAAGAAATAACAAACCAGTAGTGGTTCCTTTATTATTATCTGTGCCATAACTCCCTTCATTAATTGCGGCATCGCGTTCAGAAACATGAACGACTGCCTCAGCTACATGCAGTTTTAGACATCGGATTTCTGCGGCATTATAATAACAGCATAATTAACCATAAACATCCACTGATAGGCTGAGCGCTATTGTGTGGACGTAACATTCGTTTTATTATAATTTCAGGACAAGTCGTTTTTTGTCATGATGTTTTCTTTAGCTGTTTTGTGATCACCATCATCTGCCTAGCCATTTCTCCCAACTATATTGGGGTTGGCTTCCAGTCTATCTGGACGCAGCTGAATACTAGTATTTTACAACCCAATTAGTATAGAGTAAAATCGTCCCATCGTTTTGGTTCAACCATTTGGCGCAGCCTGAGACCTACCAAACGCGTTTAAAATTCAATTAAGTTTTCCGTGTAGCGATTGCCATCTGATTTCTCAAATGTTATAACAAAGGGGATACAGATTAATTGCACTTTTTGGCTTCCGATTGTCGTTAAAGCAACAAACGGAAATATATTACATCGAAGGAGTAGCACGCCTCGAATAGCAAATCACGATGCAATAACAACCCCGCATTTATAACGCTTGGGAGTTTCTTTCGTTTCCTAACCAAGAGCTTATAATTACCAGGATTTCCTTTCCCATAGTTATGATCACTGTTCTACACGCAAATAATAAATTTAGATTCAAAAATCTGTAAGTCGTAATAGAGTCGAAATTAAAATGTAGAACGGGACCTCCAACCTTCAAATCCGGAAACAGACGCCTTCCGTTTATGGGTCGCGTCATGGTCCAAAGGCATTGTAAAAGGGATCTACTTGTTTCAGACAAAAGGTAAACTTCGCTCTCATAAATTTCGCAAGTAAAATGAGGAAGTTTTGATGACAATATTAAAGCCTTCGTGTCTAAGGAAATATGTGTTACCATAGGCAAATCCAAATCTAACGTGGCAGTGATATTTAGTAAATGACTTTAATGAGTACGAATTTAATAGCAGTCGAATAGGCGTCGCGAAATGAATGAATGAATAAACTTTATTTCGGGTGGCATACACCCATAGAAGTTTTAAAACTAGTATAATATTGTAAAGTTCCTAACAAGCTTCCCGGTGCGATACTAGGCATCGACGACAAAAAATTACAAATGTTTTTGGCCCAAAATTCAGCGATGTGAAATCCGCTCACGGATGTAGTAAATAGATCATCAAATGCATTGTTTTACCACACTTGAAATACTTAATTTTTTATAGAGAAACTAGACGTGCCCAGTAGTTTCACCTACTACTCAGGTCACCCTTATTACTTAGGGGTATGAAAAATAGATGTTGGCCGATTCTCAGACCTACCTGATATGCACACAAATTTTCATACAGATTGGTCCAGTCGTTACAGAGGAGTATAGGAACGAACATTGTGAGGTGAATTTTATATATTAGATGTATCTAATGCATATAAATCTTAGCTAAATCCTGCTTAAAGTTATTTTTAAGTCTTAGACGAAGATAAGGCAAAAAAGTACCTACCCTAATGTATCTCTCTAGATCTGGTGGTATCCTATCATCAAGTTCCTTCTGTGCTGTTCCTGGGAGCTCCTTTTCTTCCTGGTCTTCAGAAGAGTCATTGTGGTCCTCTGTGAAGCTCACTTGTTTCTTAAGTGTATTTGATGGTGGTGTAGGTTGTTTGACATTTTTTTCAAGGTCCTGGAAACATTTCTGCTTGAAGTTAATAAATAAGATATAATAAGTTCTTGAAGTTAGTAATAAGCTTACAGAATTGTTAAATCATAGAGAAATATGGGGGATGAGGACATGCCGCGGCAACCCCAAACAAATTGAGGTAAGGGCAGTAGATCATGATCTTGAATGTGATGCCAAGTTGATTTAGAAAGATACACAATTAAAGTACCTTTGAAGCCTTATATTTATTTGCACATCCTACTTTTATTATAAAGAAAACCATTAACCGCAGTCAACTAATTGCAATAAACTAATTAAATTCATTGTAAAACATAAAATGCTTTACCAGTTATTTAATAAAAACATTATACAATTTCTTTACAACATATTGGATTAGGGTATGCTGTTATTACATAATCCTTTATGATATTAATCTAAGACACAGAAAGTAAGTGGGCCAGTAATATTACTTTGTTGGACTGACCTCAATGAGTAATGTTCTGTAGGTAAGTCTACCATGTGCGGTTAGAGCAATGAACTTTGATGTCTGATCAATACTCCTTGGCATATAGATTGATATGAAAAAGTTATGATGTTGCTGGCTGGTCACGGTAGAGTGCAATTTTTTTTTATTACCAAATAAAAACCTGTTTCGAAGCTTGGTTTATAGTGTCAATGGAAGAGTGACATATTTTTAAATTTTTTTTATTAGGATTCTTTATTTATTGAGAAGATTGATAGTTTAATATAAGCCCAATATCAGAAGAAAATAATATAATATAACATCATCAATAATATAGTATAACTTGTTTCATAATTTAAACCTGTATTTTATTTTCATAATTCAAAAGAAAATCACATAAACTAAACAGTGCACACATACTTAACAGCTCTGAAAAGAAAACTCAAAGTAAAGACAATAACAAACTTTTGAAGTGACCAAGGTAAACACAGACCTTTAATTTTCCTTAAGACTGTAACGCAGACGGTACCCTATTTTCATGCAATTACTTACTACAACACTACACTTTTTTATAATGAACTGACAAAACACTAATTATTCAAACATAACAATACAAAAACAATGAGTTTTCACGGAGGTAATGTCTGGCGTTTAGACAGCGAACAGAATCAATACACACTGAGTTATCAACTGAACCCAGCGTAGAAGAAAATCAATACCACGATCGTGCGGTACCAGGGAGGCAGCCACAGGTGGTGGTGTTTTGTAAACAACTATGCAACTTACATGTTCTTGCGGCGGCGACGACAAGCCTAGTGCAGTTTTCTCCCTCTCTATCTCACGCCTTTTCTCTGTAATTAGCCTTTCTATATTAGATGAAGATAGCATTGTGCTATTGTGAAGTTGTGAACGTACGGCGAAAGTTTCACTTTCCGCGGGAAACTTGTCACTGTATTAAACTCGAATACCGGCTATTTATAATGCAATAAACCGTGATTGGAAAATTTCCGCATTAACTTGATTCATTAGATCATATTAATATTACTAATTGAAAGGAAATAATTCAAAATAAATAAGATCGTTTCATAATTTGAATTTGACATTTATGTCTTTCTGACGCTTTCTGCGTTTGACAGCAAATATTGTTACTAGCAGAAAAAAAATGTTAATGAAAATTAAATCAAATATTTTAACGTTAAAATAGAACAAAGTACTCAACCATAAATTAATAACTATACCTGACATTAAATTATAGAAATTTCCCAATAGGCTGACCAACACTTTTTACTTAATATACAGGGTGGCCAGTTGATAGGCGTCCAAAGAAAAAATAAGAGGTACCAGAATAGGGTATTTTACTCTATATGAAAGAAATTCTAAAAATATACAATTCAGATAGTTTAGGCAACAAGCAGTCGGATCGGTTAAATTTAGTTAATAAAATAACTAAATAAATTTTTAAATTGATTTCAAAGTTTTCACTTTTTTTAGTCTGTTCTTTTACTACGCGAAACAGTGTCCGCCATGATTATTACGTCATATAGTCATGAGAACAAAAAGTGACAACTGTCAACTGAGCAACTATTACTATTTTAGTATTTTAAAACTTTACATTTTAATTTTTATTGAAATAATAGTAATCATACCATGGAAGACATAAATACTACCATATAATAATACCATAAACTATAGTGAAAAATACAACTAAACAGAAAGACTAATGTAGCGACACAAAGATGCAAGTGGCAAACAGTACTACAGCGCCATCTATCCAGCCACTGAAGAACTAACGGCAAGATTCCTACATCGCGCAAGCAAAGTTGTACGCGCAGTTAGCATATATACGAGCGCCCGACAAACAACTGTCGGGCAGTGGCCCGCCAGACACGACACCCGTCTGGTCGGAGGATCCTCCCTTTTCCTTAGAGGATGAAGAACTTTACACCCTGTTCCTCATTCCTCTAAATTGGTGACCCCGACGTGATCAAAAAATATACCGACGTGATTCCGAATGGACGTCAACGCAGCCTTCGAACATCATGACGTCACCATCGTCATATCACTCCCTCCAGCTCCCGAGCAGCGAGTCAACGCAGCCAGCCAGCTACTCTCGGGTACCCTGACCACCAGCATGCAGCAGAACGCATTCCTGGTCAGCCCCCGAAACTTCATCAGCGACCACGGCGCCAGCACACTGCACTCCCGACGGTTGAGAGTCGACGCAGATCCTCTCCCGGTCGACGCCGGCAGTCAGCCACGACGCGTCGCTGTACCGAACCCAATCGACCTTGGGTCTTTGGGGGGGAGTGATGTAGCGACACAAAGATGCAAGTGGCAAACAGTACTACAGCGCCATCTATCCAGCCACTGAAGAACTAACGGCAAGATTCCTACATCGCGCAAGCAAAGTTGTACGCGCAGTTAACATATATACGAGCGCCCGACAAACAACTGTCGGGCAGTGGCCCGCCAGACACGACACCCGTCTGGTCGGAGGATCCTCCCTTTTCCTTAGAGGATGAAGAACTTTACACCCTGTTCTTCATACCTCTAAACTAATAACAGCGCATTTGTTTACTCAGGTCATGACGTCAGTTGGTCATCAACTGACGTCATGACCACAGAGTAACATGGCGTCAAGCGTTTTTGTGATTTTACGCGCGAACATAGAAGTTGTAAAATTTAAATGCAGTTTTAAGGCACTTATCGTTTGAATATTATTTTTTTGTTTTTTTTTGGTGGTTTATTAGGACCCTAGGATCAAAATGAAATACTTTTTAAAAATGGGTGTAAAACCGTCATTTTTTGTAGTTTAGTAATAGTAATAATTTTCACCTAACATTGGTTTAAATTTATTTTTTATCTCTTTATTCCTATCATTTCCAGATATTCTTTTTTGTGGAATCTATTAGCAATAGCAATAGTTACCATGCAAAAAACACTATTGTAATAGCAGACTAGGCCCCCAGGCTCGATGGAGCCACCTACAAGGAGTTCTTGGAGAATCAATTACCAATTTTGCTTTCAGACGTAAACTTAGCAGACAACAACTAAACGGTTTACAACTAAAAGACAATTTCATCCGTAGATGTAGATTGTGCATTTCTGTGGTAGGGCGGCATTTTGAAAACCTATTGTAGGGTGTTTTAATAAAATTTGTAAACTATCTGCCGTATTTTTTATCATAACAGTGGAAAAAATAACGAAATCACAAATTATAACAATAACTGTAAAAATACCTCTATTGCTATAAAGGCTAATTACAGGAAATAATCCCCTATCAAGCTCTATATTTTTTAACAATTTTGTCTGTTGAAGGTCCATAGAAGTTTTTAAGATTATTTAGAAACCTCTGGCACCCCTGACTTATTTTTTATTAAGATCTGAACATTTTTGATTTCCTTTAACGGTAATTTTGAACTTTGGACTAATTTTGAGGTAAGTTCTACAATGTCTAGGCAAACGGATTTTTATGCATGGTAGCTATTGCTATTGCTAATAGATTCAACAAAAAAGAATATCTGGAAATGATAGGAATAAAGAGATAAAAAATAAAAACCAATGTTTGGTGAAAATTTTGGATTTAGTACTTAAAAAAATTCTAGCTCCTTAACTACAAAAAATCGCGTACATAGGGGTAATTCAGGTACACACGACGGCAGGTCAACCTATTTTAAACTATTATAACCTGATCTCTCTACTACGTATCGCACAACGTGGTAGAGAGATCAGGTTAAAATGGTTTTATGGCTGATGTGCCGTCGTGTGTACCCCATAGCATTAGGCATCTATTTTTTTTCTTTGGACGCCTATCAACTGGCCACCCTGTATAACTGGCCTTTCAACTTCTAAATAATAGTACTCTATGAACTGACCCTTGAAACGTTGTGGGCGTCAGATTGGCAGTCATTCTATGTAAAATACTGGTATACAGCTGCATCCAGTTGAATTGGTCGCCAACCCCAACATAGTTCTAAATACGCTAGGCAGGTGTGTGATAATTTCAATTTTAGGCTATACTTCTATCGCTATTATATTATTTATAAGTCTCTCGTCGCTACAGATGCTCCTTATTTATTTATTTCTAATTTAATCGCGCAGGGAATTTAGAGTGTGTTTGACTCCTTGGTTTGACAGTCAATCCCGTTCTTGCGACTTGCGAGTTGCGACTGATCCATAGGACTGATCTTTCTGGGCTAATTTGTTTTAATGATATGGCAATTCAAGTCACGACGTAACCTCAAAAATAAACTTGATCTGACATCTGATCAGTCTGTTTATATTTGGTATTTCAAAATCATACCTTAATTAACCGGAGTTTAATAAGTGCGTAAGTGCGTAAATTGGACTATCAAACAATTGTCCCGATTCTTTATGGTTACTCTATACTGTGTTTAAACTTATACGTTCCATTCATATTTAGACACTTAATTTGTATTTCAGTTGAAACTTGAACAATAAAATCCCAATAAAGAAGAATAACTTTACAAAGCAATGGATGCAGACTACGAGAAGAAATTATTAGAATTAAAAAGCAAAATCAAAAGCTTCCCTGATTTTCCTAAACCAGGAATTTTATTTTGGTAACTTTATTTTATTTACTTTTTTATCATATTTAATTAATAATGTGTGAGTAGACTTATGTAGGTATGTGAAATCGATTCACTAACTGTGCTTAAAGTTAGAGTTTACTCAATTTATTATTCATTCATATAAACCATATTGTCATTTTCCTCATACATGATGACCTCTGGGTATTATTTCCTGTTATCAATGTGTTCCAGAAAATAAATACATATTCTTTATTAGTAAACAAACAGTAAATACCGTATTGCAAAAGCATGTGACAAAACCAAATAACAGCTATTTTTATATTCTACTAGCTGTGCCCCCGGCATGCGTTGCAATGCAATTTTCTACGTACCCTATCTTTCAATTTGGATCAAACTGCACACGGTGTGCAAATTTAATTTAAAATCAGTTAAGTAGTTTAGGGAGTCCATCATGAACAAACAATGTGATATATGATTTATATATTAACTTCATAGCAGATATCAAATTCTTATTTCTGACACAATAGGTTTAGTGGGTCAAATACTCACATCTTAAGTTGTAATATAAACCAATAACAACAAACATACTTGCCATTCTCGCTTGGTCTATTATATTTCTTACTGTTCTATCTATTGTATTTCTTACTGTTCACCTCAAACAAAAAACAAGGTCAATTCTAATCTGAAACATGGATACTTACCTCTCAAATTTAATCATGTTTGAAACTCATTTAATTAGTAAATATTATAAATGCTAATGTTTTTGAGGATGGATGGATGTATAGATGTTTTTTACTTTTTCACATCAAAATGGCTGAATAGATCTTGATGAAATTTGCCATAGAGGTAGATTATAGTCTGGAATAACACATGAAATACTTTTTTTTCAATTATAACGCGGGCAAAGCTCTGGGAGCCAGCTAGTTAAATATATTTGTCAATCAGCAACATGAAGATGAAGATTCAGAACAATCAGTCTTGACAACAATTTGGAATATCTCAAATACCTAATGATTCTTATCCTGATAATGTTATCTATTAAGGCCTGCTCCACACTAGGTTGTATATCTTTTTCTTGATTTTGATTGACCAACATTTTTTGGATAATGCATTAAAGTCACAAAAAACTGACTACCAAAAAAAGACGGAAAATAAATTGACTTCCAGAAGTTGGTGACTGGCTTGATTTATAGATCTTTTTTGTCTCACACAAATTCTTAGAGTATTCATTTTATCTCACGTAAGATAATAAATCTTTCATTTTTTTTAGAAAGAAATTTATCATTGAAGATGACTCATAAATTACCCAAGCATTATAGATAAAATTCATATGAGACACCGTCGGGAGTAAGTATACCCTTTCGGTTATAAAAATAATTTTGAAAATCGGCCCATGATCGAAGGAGAAATCGCGTACCTAACAAACATACAAAAACAGAAACAGTCTAATCGATAACCGCCTTCTTTTTGAAGTCTGTTTAAAAATCACATTTAGAAGTCACACTACATTCAAAATGATTTTGTGAAAATCTCATTTAGTATTGACATACATAAATATGGTTTTAAGCTTTCACAGTTTATAGCACTATAGCTCATAACAAAATGGAAATTAAAGAAGATATCCCTTAAGTGACAGATTAAATAGTGTTAACATACATGTTCCGCCAAAGCGTCATTCGAAAATTCGCTTCAAAAGTAGCATCTATGTAAGAGACCTTATTAAATGGAATAAATTGTATCTTATCTAAATACTTTTATCACAGAAAATGTGCTTATCATAATAGAGTTTACATGTAATTATGTATCTTCTATTAATAAATCTACTGGTTACAATATAACGCAATATCGAGATAACAGTTGGTATGCCGCTATCAAAGCGAATGTTTTATCATTTTTCTGTAGAACTGGTTCAAAGTTGTGAAGTAAAATGTAATTAATATTAAAATTTCATAAAGTATTAATGAGCGTTTTGTTGAATTCTCAACTTACAGCACTGAGAAGAATGTTCTAAATCCAACACGTAGGTACTCAAAATCCAATTTCTGCTGTGATAACGAACTTCTTTTTTTTTGTTAAAACATTGTCCCATACCTACTAGGAATTACTCCTGTATCGTGGGTGCGTTTACAAACATTTAAACTCACATACGCAAATATCCAGACCCGGAACAACTATCTCTAGGCCATACAAATATTTGTTCCGTGCAATCAAACCCGCAACACGCAGCGCGGCAGTCGATCGCTCAGCCATTGTACCAACCGTGTCGTCAAACTGGACAGGAACTGGTTGTCAACTTATTCTATAGAACTTAGGAAAATCGGCTCCTGAAGGCTTATTGCTATGCCAATAAATATCTGTGTACTCCCCAGTGGGAACAAATATCTCTGTACTTCCCACTTCCCAGTGGGCTCAATGACCAAGTATGTCTTATCAAAATCAATCAAAATCAAAAGTCATTTATTCAAATTAGGCTGATAATCAGCACTTTTTGAACGTCACATTACAAGAGACAGTCCCACAAAAACGCCCTGCACTTCGCCACTTCCTAGTGTTTTAGCTGGGAAGAAGAAGTGGCGGAACAAACTCCCCAGCAACACATCTGTCTGTCAGGTTAGAAGAACCAGATATATTATGGAACAGGAGCGGCCAAATTTGTAATAGCCGAAAATCTCTGGAGTTTCTGACTCAGTTCAGATTCAGAGCATTTCTCTTTACACAACCTTAAAAACGAACCCAAGAAACTGACGCATCCATCCAGTTTTCTTAGGACCACAATAAAAGAATTAGGAAGGAAAAGAAGTTGTCTTCTCAGACACCCCCCGTCCCCCCTCCTCCCGGCACTTTATGCCCAGTCTTGCAGAAAAGTTCTAAGTCTACTTATATGAGAGACTTTAAATCAATTGCAAAGCCAGGTAGACCGTTTCCGATAAAATTGACCCTAACATTTTTCACGAAGACGTCGTCAAAACAGTGAAAAAATATAGTTAGCCCAAACATTATTCATTAGGAAACAAATAAAGGCATATACATAAATGAAAAGTGATCGAAGGTATTTGTCATTGTAGTAATTACACATTACCCATTCATGTGGTAGAATCATGACGAAATAACATAAAATAAATCGTGTCGGAATCAATTCATTCAACGTCTTGTGGTTTTCCTTTGTTCTCGACTAACAGCATAAATGTGGATTATTTACTTATTTCAATTAATTTGATGCTTAATTTCTGTGTATTGAGGGTTTTTCCAATGATCAAAACCTACTCGTCTCAAAACTGTTGCTCTTAATTTACCTATCGTTACACACGAATTATATTTAAACTAGCTGTTCTCCGCGGTTTCACCCACGCTGCTCAGAACCTGTTGGTCGTAGCGTGATGTTATAGCCTATAGCCTTCCTCAAGAAATGGACTATCCAACACTAAAAGAATTTTCCAATTCCAACCAGTAGTCCCTGAGATTAGCGCGTTCAAACAAACAAACAAACAAACTCTTCAGCTTTATAATATTAGTATAGATGAAGGTAAATATTTATTCTTGTACGGCCAAGGAAAAAAATACCGACCAAGTGCAAGTCGGAGTCGCCCAATGAGCGTTTAGTGGAAACTTGTAATTAACTAATGAAAGTACCGAATATAAGAAAAGTATTGAAGGACAAACTTAACTTTGCTGTTGAGAAACTTTTCCACATACATCGACATACGTCGCTGTTTGTTTACCAACTGCAATTTGGTTTGCAATCACAATTGTTTTTGTGCAGCATTTTGAAATTATGATATTGCTTCTTGCCAGATTTCATGTTTCTAGGTGAACGGGAAGTAACCAATAGGTTTGATTGTTTTTGCGAATGATTAAGAAATGAGACATAAACGGCCATAATGTTTTGATTGTGTAAACTAAGAGGGTTTATTTTTCACTATACTTACCGAACACAGTTACTCGACATCATACACTAAATATATGCTGAACTGAAATGAATGAGTTCGCCATTTTTCCGCTGCCACTGTATGCCTTCTTCCATTCTTCTCTATTACTTGTCATATCATCCTTCATGCAGTCTTTCCATCATTTCTTTGGTCTTCCTCTACCCGTTTACTCATCCACACTCATACTAAAAACTTTTCTCATGACATTTTCCTGATTCTTCCGTATGATATGCCAACACAACTTTTCAGTCACCGGAGGAACTTTCAGACTTCCTCTTATGTATTCGTTTCTTATTTCATCCATTAGCGTAATACCGCACTTGAAAAAACTATCTCACTATTAATCCAATAACTCTCTCATTACAGGGACATATTCTCAGCAATCTCCGATGGTTCCACATGCAAGTTACTCCAGAACCTTCTTCTACAAACAATCAAGTTAAAGTTCCCCGACGTTGAAGCCGTCATAGGGCTGGAGTCCAGAGGGTTCCTCTTCTCTTTCTCACTGGCTGCTGAGCTGGGCATAGGCTGTCTGCCGGTCAGGAAGAAAGGGAAGCTGCCGGGAGAAGTCGTGTCTTATAAATATGAGTTGGAGTATGGGACGGTGAGTTTATGAAAATACTATATGCGCCCCGTGGTGTATTCGATCGTCTCACGAGAACATCGTATTTTTCTAGAAAGTAGTGTGTTAATACAAAATATAAGCTATCTTGATTCCAAATTTCGCTAAGCAGTTAGAGCGGGAAGAACATAGGCAAACACATGCAAACTTTCCCCTTTATACTATTAGTGTGATTTTATTGAGCCTCTTTGGTGTCAGAATGTAATGGTTTTTTTTAAGCCTTTTGTGTTTGTGGTATCGTGTAGTTCCTTATGGGTAGACCCAAGTGTTAGGTGTAATTTTAATGGTTCTTAGCCATGTTTATAACTATTTAACTATAAAAATCATCACATTATAACATAATATCACTTGAAACTGGTACGGGATTATTTTGAACATCAGACAATGACATGAAAACAATTTGAAAGAGTAATTTGTGTATCAGCACTTAGATAAAACTGTACTGCAAAGCATCTTTTTAGGGTTCCGTATCTCAAAAGGAAAACCCAGAACCCTTATAGGAGGATGAATTTGTTTCCGCCTATCTATATGTCTGTCAAAACCCTTTTTCGCAAGAACGCGAGGTATCGTGTTGAAATTAAAACCATATACTCAAAAATATAGTCCTTTAGAGCTGTGAAAAAAATCAACCATTTAAGACCGCGCCGTCTAAAGATATGGCCGTTTATTTCGCAAGTTTGTACGGAACCCTTTTAACCTCAATTTTGTCCGAGGACAGATGAGGTCGACGATGCAACCTAAAAGAAGCCTATTAATTCGCGACTTGAATCGTTGCAGCTATGTAAGCTCAGGAACACAGACGTAGGCAGGTGGATTGTCCGGTTGAGACGATAAACAACTCAACAGAGTTGATTTTTCTTGCCCATTCCTCTCCATAGTGATCAACGCTTTGGAATGGGCAACTACAGTACTTTCACAAGTTATTATGTCTTGTGACTGGGACTGTAGCTTTAACATATTGTATTTTTTTTGACATTCAAAAGTGCCTGTAATGGTCTAATTGAAATAAATGATTTTGATTTGATTTGATCTACGATTGGCACTTTAAAAAAAAAAAACAGGCGGGGAATTCCATTCCAGGTCTGAGCGCATAATAAATGATGTAATTGTCTAATGTCCGCAATTTTCGTTACGATGCTCCCCCTTCCGATCGTTTCTTTTCTACGTCAATCCGAGTATTTATAATTCTATTCTATCATAAAAAATCTAGGACATTCTGGAAATCCAGAAGAACACAATACGACCGGGTCTGAAGTGCCTCATCATCGACGACTTGATAGCGACCGGTGGCACCATAACAGCCGCCACACAGTTGCTTCAGTCTTGTGGAGCTGACGTCTTAGGTTGTCTACTGATCATCGAGTTGACGGCGCTGAAAGGCCGCCAGAACATTCCTAAGGATATACCTGTACATTCTTTGATCCAGTATGATTGAGTAAATGTAGTTTTTTGAGGAAAATGTGGGTGCAAAGGTGCAAGGATAAACAAATGAAGATTGGTCCGGTTGTACAATTCACTGAATGCGTTAAACGCTTATGTATCTGTAGTTTTACACTTTGGTGCAAACGGGCCTAAGGTCTGTTATGAATGAGCGCTTTTTTATGTACGGTTGTCATGCAAAATATAAGGCTAGCGTATGTGTTATTGTAATTTTGTTGAGACTTGGGTATCGAGACACGATTACGAACCCATAACAAATACGGGAAAAACCAGGTTATTCCAAAACCGGGTTTCAATTCCTTAGTTGTGACTTTATGCTAGTTGTATGACAGCTTAGAAAAATATACATTTTGACATGATAAAACAAAATATACCTACAGCCAAATATAGAGACTCATCCGTTTTTGAAGTTGGTTGGAAATTGTACAAAGTAATTACGTAGTGGAATCTTTTCGTTTCAGTGAGAATTTTTCCAAGTTCAACTTTTAACTCTTTCGCTGCTCAGTCCAAATTACACCATACATGATATGGTATAATTCGGAGTTCTGGGCAGCGAAAGAGTTAAGTAAAATTAGAAACTTGCTTAATCTCACAATCAGACTTGTATTTTAAAGTAACTGTAGCAACAGTTTATTTACCAAGTTTTTAGAATATTTACGGCTTCAAAAATGTACCTTTGCACCTGCGTTTTGTTATACAAACCTAGGTTTAAGTTTCTTGTTGTTAATCGTTACTTTATGCAGTGGTTAAAGCTACTACTAAGAACTAAAAATATATTTTAAACCTCAACTTTACCATACTAGAAAGTGTGAAATAATTAGTAAGTGGCTCGAAAGTATGACAAACACTCTTTAATTACCAATAGATAATCAATTAAATAACTGGGTTGTCGGTGTCAATCTTAACGACACATTTGGCGCAGTGGTTGAGGGACTCCCGCACGCAATAAATATTTGTATGGCCCACAGATAGACGCACCCATGATACAGGAGTAATTCCTAGTGTGAGGCAACGTTTTAAATTAGGCAGTCTATAAAATGTAATATACTGGTATTCAGCTGCAAACGGTAAGACTGGAAATCGTCCCCAACATAGTTGGGAAAAGTCGAGGCAGTAAAAATGACTTATTCATTTAAAAATAATGGTCAAGTAATGCATTGACTGTACCTTCAGACATGTAGTAACTTAAATCACTGCAAAAATGCAACTAATATTATTCGTAAGTGCCTTTATACATATTTTTTTTTAATTTAATATTGTTCTGTTCAAACTTAATGGCGGGTCGGAAGTTAGTAACGAATGAAGCTCTGCGCATTAAACTGTCAAGACTATGCGTTATCTGCGCCCGCTGCTACTTAAAATAGTGTTCTGCGCAGCTTTGCTTTCGATGTTCGGAGGCGCCATAAAATTTGAACATAACGATATGTAAATCTATACTAATATTATAAAGCTGAAGAGTTTGTTTGTTTGTTTGAACGCGCTAATCTCAAGGACTACTGGTTGGAATTGGAAAATTCTTTTAGTGTTGGATAGTCCAGTTCTTGAGGAAGGCTATAGGCTATATAACATCACGCTACGACCAACAGGTGCTGAGCAGCGTGGGTGAAACCGCGTGGAACAGCTAGTATAGGAATAAATGGTAAAAAGTGCTATCAAAGTTTATGATATTTAGCAGAGAAGTAGATGAATAGTATGGCGGATATACTATGTATAACTCAATGCGATTGTATACTGGGAAAGTTAACAAAGACATCTTAAAACGTAATAAATTATCTTTATCGCTGACAATGCCAAACTCCATGACAGCTGAATTATTGTAAGAACACCAACGCCATCTATGCGGAACTAATCTGACAGTTGTCATCGCCCATTCAATTGCTTTTAAAGATTCGCGGTCACGACCGCGACTTTTGGGCCCAGAAGCTCCTACCAGTTTTATTTGAGATACTTGCTATTTCGTTATAACCAAAGATCTGGCATTATACTTTGTTTTTTATTATTTAACATTTCCCGCAATACTTATTTAAATCATTAGATACGAAGTTGTCGTTTATAATATTTATGCAATATTTTTATAGATAATATTATTTTTTATAATACATACATAATATTAAGTGACAAATCCAAGTTATAAATAAATAGTAAGTTATAAATAAATAGTATATTATTACTTAGATATTATTGACTGTGCAGTTTACATAGTGCACATTTATTTGATATTTATTTAAGGATATTGTTTGTTACTATTGACTACTACACTTTGGTCCTCTAGCAGTTATGTTTAATAATCTTTTTTTTTTGTAATAAGCTTATTTTTGTGTTGACCCTACTGCGAAGTCGGCCAAAACAACAGTGATCTTTATACTAACTGTGTTAAGGTTGCTGTAAAATAACTGACAAATGGGCTTAAAATAACGCTCAACATCTTCAAATGTTTTATCAATAGTTTAAGGTTAATTATTCTTCTTTGAATGAATATAATGAAGATTTGAACGATAAATGTACAATCTGTCGTACACATCAAACTAAGACAAGTAAGTGCTTTTACGAAGTCTCGTCACGTTGTTTCCGCATTTAAAATGTACGAGTTGAAGCACGTACACATCGGAGCAAGGGTTAAGGACGAACGATTATTTTGTTTCTTTATCGTCGAGCCACGAGCGCTTCCATTTTTGTAGTACAACATTTTTTATTAAAGATTTATGAGAGTAGATCCTTTAAGAGAGCGCTTGCGCACCCATAACGAATTGATTTTTATAGAAAACTAATTTATAGATGACCCTGCCCGTTTTTTGCGTAAATCATCAAAAAACTTCCCCTTCTCTGAGTGGAGCGGGGGGAGTGTCAGTTTTTTACTGACTAAAACCCATTTATGTTTCTTTTTCTGCCCTCTCTGTTTTGGGGCCGCGGTATCTCTTTCGAACAACCCGCAAAACATGCAAGCAGGTATGGGCAGTATACCATGTGAATCGGAGGAATTAAGAAAACTTCGTGAAACGAGTCTCCTTTGGCCCTGACTGGTCCCTCTGCTTTGCTGACATCTCTTTGAGGCGCGCGTGGAACACGGCAGATGACTCTGCCTTAGAGTGCAAACGTGTTGTCCTACAAACAATGTTTCACTAAACATGGTGTACTGCCTGTCCTATTGTCAATTAGGAGGTGAAACGCTACAAAGCAAGCGAAACTCTTGTCTAATTTTGGGTTGATTCAATTTAGGTTTTAATCGACATGTCTTATAGAAGAAATTTAATGAAAACCGTATGAGTTACAGAAAGTTACCTACTAAATATTATAAATATTGCTCAACAAAAAGTAACTTCAGTGTTACCACATCTCATTTTTTTTGGTCATTTACATGGTATATTTCTAATGATGTTTATATTGACTATTTTATTTTTATATAACTAAGTTTGAATCCACAGAATGATGAGTGCTCAATTTTAACGTTGACTCATGTTACGATACAACTCTTTTCTACGCGTATATTATTATTATGATATTAAAATTAAATGACATTGTAATGACATTCCAGATTGTATGTTGTATTGTTTATTAAAGTTTTTTATGTATTTAAAAGACTGTTTCATTTAAACATGTTTCCATGCCGGTAGGCACACCACCTGCTCAGATAATTTCATACTCTATTTAAAGCTAAGTTACTCTCGGGACATCTTATTAAACAATGTATATGTACCGTATATGTAATGTAACTTAATAAAATTAAATTTATATTGTTATTATATTACCTTTTTTGATTAACTACAAAACAAAACTTATTGCAAGATATTTTCTCTTCGGTATCATATTTTTTCTGCTAGCTGTACAATAACATTCGGTCCTATTGGCCCCTGGGTGCAGATAACAATAATTACAAGATATTAAGTATCTTAGCTTAGGTATTGGCTGCAACTCTAATATGCAACATTATTTACCTTACCATAAGACATATTTGTAACTAGCTGTTCCACGCGGTTTCACCCCTCGCTGCTCAGCACCTGTTGGTCGTAGCGTGATGTTATATAGCCTATAGCCTTCCTCAAGAAATGGACTATCCAACACTAAAAGAATTTTCCAATTCCAACCAGTAGTCCCTGAGATTAGCGCGTTCAAACAAACAAACAAACAAACTCATCAGCTTTATAATATTAGTATAGATAAAATATTTTTATTTCCAATTTCCAATCATGACGCTTGCCGCAGCGTCAAACGCGCAAACGCTTGCGGGATGACTGAAGAATGTTGGTGGTAAATACACTATTAGATGCAGATATACCTGTCCTCCTTCATAATAGTCGAGAATCACGTAAGTGACAGTTTAAATCCTTACTAATATTATAAAAGCGAAAGTGAGTTTGTTTGTTTGTTACTCTTTTTTATGCCCTAAACGGCCAAACCGATTTTGATGCATTTTGGTACAGAGATAGTTGGGAACGTGGAGACGGACAAAGGCTATTTAAAAAAAAAGTTAAAGAGGATGAGGGAAGAAAAAGGGAGAGATTATTTTTTATCATCACGCGGATTAATGTTAAGGTGTGTCCAAACATTGAGCAGCAATAGCGCGGCAGCAACACGCGGCATTTGTAGGACACATTTCTGCCGCGCTCTAGTTTGGACAAAGCCAACTAATGTTTGCGCGGCAGTACTGCGCGGCATAACCAAGATATGCCGCGCGCTTCAGTTCGCATCAGAACTAAAATAAAAGCGGTCGCATGTGTCAAAGCTCTGCTTATTTTTAAAAATTGTGTAAAAGAGCTAAGAAGACACATATTTTAACGAGGAAATGCTGGATGAAACCACTTTTCCAACGGAGGTTACAGAATACTGAGTCAATCAATTATGAAATTAATTACCGGACACCACAGTTTTTAAGACTAACCTTGGAAGAGTTTGAACATTTACATAGCCTGGATGAGTCACATATTAAAAAAAAGATTTTTAAGCTATTGCATAGCTTCTATCCCGGGCCTTTGAGCGCGAGGACCGAATCCAGAAATTCCGTAACGAAAAAATACCTGACGCTCCCCACTCCGACGGGCACGGAGTAGTGGCTTATCTAACGTCGCGGTCGTTTACACAATACGGTCAGTTATTTCAATCCCGATTCTAATGTTCTAATAGCGTGTTTGGTAGAGAATCGGATAGTCAAACGACAATACGCTGGATCAATCCCAAGGTCATGTCTTTCTTTTTGCGAATTATTTTCATGGGAAGTACTTTATAAATTTTATATTTAGTTTTTTTTTTTATTTTTTTATTTATTGTCTAAGTTGATAACAAATGATTCTGTTTGCGACTTCTTTTCATTGGAAGTACTTTTTAAATATTTTATTTAGATTGTTTTTATTTATTGCATAAGTTGATAAAAAAATGCTATGCAATAGCTTTACCACGGGAGTCCCCGAGTACCACACGTATATTTTTTTAGAAGATTGCTTGTTTTTTCTCTATTCCTTTCTCGTCTATAGGAACTTAAAAGACTTTTCATTTTAGCCTTTAATTCCTTCTTGGGAAGATCAAAATTGTTGGCTATTTCATTCAACAAGTCTTCACGTTTATTTTTATTATGGTATTCCTTTTGTCGAGGATCCCATAACTCTTTAAAAGATCCATACATTTCAATTAAACGAATTGATGTTTCGTTGTCCATGTTTGTGCGCAGCAATACATCCAAACACAATTACTGCCGAATGTTTACTAAGAATGTTCGCGCGCGGCAGGTAGCCAGAAGCGTTCGCGCGCGGCAGTCGTCTAAACACAGCGCGGCGGGCCGCGCGCGGCAGCCGCGCTCGATTGCCGCTCGATATTTGGACACACCTTTAGCGTTAGCCCAAAGTAACCATGCCACGCGGACTAAGTCGCTGGCGGAAGCTAGTTTAGTTATAAACTGTGAAAGTTTAAAACAGGATGTGTTCAATGTGGCGTGGTTAGTGAATGCTTGTTTTGAATTGAAATTTTGAAAGTTCAACAACAGGTTATATTTACCTTCTCAAACGCATATGACAATATCCTTTTATTGTGGAAAGTGTATTAGATGGTTATGTTAATACTGTACAAGTAGGTACCTATCTAAATGGGGAATTTAACCAGAGCTGTCTAAAACACAAAAAAAAATAACTTGAAATAATTTATTTTAATTTAAATGTTTAAGTAGGTACTGAACAATGTAAACATCTTGAAGACGATATAAAGTTAGACATAATATTAAAACATAAGAAAACAGATATAACATTTCTAAAAGAAGAATTAACGTACGTAATATACGGCATGGTGGGCATGGTGGTGTTCAAAATGATGATGGTGATGTTTAAAATAATGACCCTTAACGTCACTTTCCAGATCTTCTGTGGTGTTCTCGCTTTCAGGCAATTTCGTCTCTGTCGTCAGTTCAGTTGCTTCCGTTGTTGAGGGAACTTCCTCGGTGACTGGTATTATTGTTGGAAAAGACTTCTCTTCTCCAGCGGTCGTTTCCGCGGTACTTGAAACCTCTGGTTCAGAATTCTCTTCAACTTTTTCTGAAGTACAAGAAATATCAGTTTCAAGTGTAGTCTGATCGTCATTTGTCAACTCTTTAGGAAAATCTGACACATAGGAATCATAAGCAGGTAAAGCTGGCACAACAGGTACATAGGCAGATCGACGGGTTTTCCTGTTCTCTTCATCGTCTCTAAAGTTGATCAGGTCATCGCTTTCAGCTTGGGGCATAACGGGAACTTCTTTAAGAGTGTCTTCCTCTTCAAAATTCTCCGTAGAGTTGTTTTCTAAGATTAAGTCAAGTTCTTTCTCCCAGCTTTCGTCGGTTTCTGGTAGTACTGTTTTGTTAGCGTTTTCGTTAGGTTTCGTGGTGTATTGAGTATCATCGATATCAGCTGGTGTAGGGATTAAAGTCTGGTCCTTGATCTTCTGTTCCTCTGTGTCGTAGATATTTTGTTGGTCGTCTTTGTTCACTTCGGTCGTGGAAGAGTCACTTAGTGCTGGGGCTCCAATAATAATGTCACCATCATTCGTAGGTTCCTGGTTTGAGTCCACGTTCAGGTCGTCAAGTACTTGGGTATTTTGTGTTTCAAATCCAGTTGCGACGGGATCGTTTGGGAATTGCACTGGCTCTTGTGGATTTTCTGTTTCAACTTCGAGGTGGTTTGGAATTTTCTCGTTCTCTTCAGTGGCGAAAACTTGAACGCTGAAGTCGAATCCTCTGAAAACGGTCGGACTCTTCAGTTGAAGCGTGACGTTCTTGTGTCCCTCTCCTCCTTCCACCACTGTAGCTTCACCATCCTTGTCTGGCCTGTTGTCAATGACAACTACACGGCTGATGAGTTCGTCTGTGGTGTCAGTAGCGTTCACAGTTAGAAGCTGAACTTGTCTACAAATAGCTGGGCTGGCGGTGACATTCTGTTCGAATATTAGTTTCCCGCCTTCGCTGCCCATGCTGAGATCTGCGGCATAAGCCACAGCCACGAAACCGAACACTGCTAGTACTTTGACAATCATCTTCGGAAGTTTACAAACAACTGAATGCACATGACGATTTCCGAAGCTTATATAGAACAATGTGTTAAGGAAAAACCTTAAAAAAGTACATTAGAGGTTTTTTTTTCCGTTAGATAGGTGCTTCCTCATCGGCTGTGGAACAGGTGTCTTTGAAGAAAGAATGCGGGTTCAAAGGTAGGTCAGTTCATTGAGCGCTGTTCTAACGTGCGTTAATTTGTTATCATAATTACCTAAGTGGACTTTGCCGATATACGTACATCGTTATATTGCCAAATGAGTATTGAACCTTTTCTGTAAGAAAACTGCTCCGATTTAGAGAAACGTAAAATAAAACATTTCGTTACATTCCCAGTGTGTCGATGACAATATATACAGTTGCTCTTTATTTCGCATAGTACCTAAACCATCAAATAACTTCCCCTGGCTAAGATGGTTTGTGGTTCTCTCCCTCAAACGTCCGGTCACCTCCTTTGCTAGCATAACTGCTCCGCAGAAGCTGACCGCTTCACGTTCCCTCGATCCGAATCATGGACTGAAGCAGGGCCGCATGCGAGAGATTGCCGCCCCGATCGCTTCTACGAGGACACGGCGGTCTCTGCCCAAGCTCGGCAGGCCGCCACTGTATGCTCCATCGTGTCTTCTGGGTGACCGCCACAGTGGTGACACCCGGGCGTTTCCTTCCGACCAATTATGTGCAGGAATCTCCCGAACTTACAGAGTCTGCCTGGAATTTAACTTTGACCGACAGGCAGGCGCTATAACTAGCGTCCATCAATACCTGTTGTGTGAAGGCGACTGTCTAGCCTTTTCCCAACTTCTTCAGCTTCCAGTGTAATCGGATACAAGTAACGTGTAGTGACTGCTTATCTGACCTTCGCAACCCAGTTCGTATTGACGCTGTCTACTGTAAACCATACCACTTAAGACTTGGATTACTTGTAACGACCTGTCAAATCACAGCCAGGACAAGAACAACGGCCTCCGAGGCACGAAGGATACTAGGTATGTAATGAGTGGTCATCACCCATCCCCGTACCAACCTAAGCAAGCGCGGTTTATCCTAAAGATCGACCCGAGCTGCTGTTATTATTTAGCCACGAACGATAGGTTAGCTGGAGATGAAAACTTTAAATGGAGTTTTTTTATATTGTTACTAGCTTTTTCCTGCGGCTTCACACGCTTTTAATTCGGGGTAACACAGTCTCCATTTGCTGATTTGCAGGTACCGGCTACTTGTAGTTTTTGCCTTAGCGCCTTATTTATTCGTAATAGCAATGCTAAGTTTTTCCTTTCCTTCCCTCTTTCTCCCTCACATCTTAATCTTTTTTTTTAAATAACCCATGTCCTTGTCCAGGTTCCCAACTATCTCTGAACCAAAATTCATCTGTGGTCACTTTATGCTGTAAAAAAACCCCAACCCTCTAAGTCTACGCAGTCAAAGATATGACTGTTTATGTCGCAATTTTGCAAGGAACCCCTCGGTGTGCGACTTTGACTCACTCTTGACCGGTTTTTGTATTTAGTGTCCGTCTATAAATCAACTGTTAAATATTTTTTTGATGTCTGCTTTCAGGTTACCCAGATCTGGGAAGACTGCAAAGCAAAGGTAAATGGAACAGGATTACGAAAAGGTATATAGCGAAAGCTGTAGAAGTTATTGAAAGTCACTTACCTAATCATTATAATGTTGCTCAACAATAATAGTTTAGTCATCCATTATGTCTATTAATATTATGGTTTTAAAAGCCGGTTAAGTGCGAGTGGTACTCGCGCGTTGATGGTTCCATACTAACTTTTAGGTACCTACTTAACTAATGAAAGTACGAAACATTTCTGTAACGAAAAGTTGTAGGACAAACCTAACTTTGCTGTTGGAAAATTTTAATCCCAAATATTGACATAGGTCGCAGTTATTACTGTACAACTATTTATTTTTCCCTTTACTAGTGCGCTATGTTACCTATTGCTTCGATTCAATCGAACTTTTAAGAGATCCATGAATAGGGAATGCTGATCCTGCAATGTTATTGTGTAGACAGTGGTAAAACCATTTTTTTTAAACTCAACAATATTTGTTGAACACACGGCAACCAGTCTATGCTGTAGATTTAACTCACTATGAGAAATCCGCATAAACTGGTTTTGTGTAGGTCTATATGGCGTCGGGTGTACAATACTTGCGCCCTACAGCGGTGAAAAATCATATTTTGATTTATTTGAACATCCCACTAGAACACATCATCAAAAGTTGCCTATGTCATAATCGAAAATATCCAAATCCGTTTGAGCTTGAAGGAGTAACAAACATACACACATGCCAACGCATAGGTCAATTAATCAATTAAAAATTTCTATACCTATCTATTAAGTAAAGTATTTTAGATGAGCGCGTGTAGGTGTGTGTGTGTCTACCTACAGCGTGAATGTAGAAAGCTACCATACATATCGATATGAATTCCGAAATGAGCTAAATGGAGAATGTAACTAGAGCTGAATAAAATCACAAAAACTGTAACTTAAAACATTTATTTAAATTGACTATCAAAATACTGACAGTTGTAGGTACCTATCTAATATCTTGAAGACGACATCGACATAAACTTAGCTTAGACATAATATTAAAACTTAAGACAACAGATATCACATTTCTTTAAGATGAATTAATTTGCGTAAGGCAGGGGCTTGGCATAGTGCTGTCCATAGTAATGACCCTTAACGTTACCCTCCAGTTCTTGTGTGGTCAGTTTGGTTGCTTCTGTTGTTGAAGATACTTCGCTGGTGCTTGAAACCTCTGGTTCAACTTTCAGTGTAGTACTTGAAAGCTCAGTTGTAGGTGTCGGATCGTCACTTGTCACTTCTGTAGGTTCAGCTGGCACAACGGGTACATAGGCAGCTCGACGGGTTTTCCTGTTCTCTTCATCATCTCTTAAGTTGATCAGGTCATCGCTTTCAGATTGAGGCATGACGGGAACTTCTTTTTGAGTGTCTTCCTCTTCAGTTGTCTGCGTAGAGTTGTTTTCAAAGACTGAGTCAAGTGCTTTCTTCAAGCTTTCGTCCATTTCTGGTTGTACTGCTTTGTTATCGTCTTCGTTGACTTTGGTGTTTTTAGTAGCATCAACGTCCACTGGTGTAGGGATTGACGTCTGGTCCTTGGTCTTCTGTTCCTCAGTGTCGCGGTTCAATCGTGTTTGTTCCTTGCCTACTAGAGCTGGGTTGACCTTCTGTTGGTCGTCTTTGTTGACTTCGGTCGTAGACGAGGCAGTTAGTGCTGGGGATCCAATAATAATGTCACCACCATCCTTAGGTTCTTGGTTTGAGTTCACGTTCAACTCCTTAAGCACTTGGGGATTTTGTGTTTCAACTCCGGGGTGGCTTGGACCTCGACCGTACACGTTCTCTTCAGTGGCGAACACCTGAATGCTGAAGTCGAATCCTCTGAAAACGGTCGGACTCTTCAGTTGGAGTGTGACGTTCTTATGTCCCTCTCCTCCTTCCACCACTGTAGCTTCTCCATCCTTGTCTGGCCTGTTGTCAATGACAACTACACGGCTAATGACATCGTCGGTGGTATTCGTAGTGTTCACAGTTAGAAGCTGAACTTGTTTCCAAATAGCTGGGCTGGCGGTGACATTCTGTTCGAATATCAGTTTCCCGCCTTCGCTGCCCACGCTGAGATCTGCGGCATAAGCCACAGCCACGAAACCGAACACTGCTAGTATATTGACGATCATCTTTGGATGTTTACAAACAACTGAATGCACATGACGAATTCCGAAGCTTATATAGGTAGAGCGAGTTAAGGAAAATCGACAAAATTAAGTCGCTTCGTTAGACAGGGGCTTCCTCATCGGCTGTTTGTAATATATATCTATAAAGGGAAAATCACTGACGCACTAAGCACGAAATATTAGAACACTACAGTGCTAGGAGTCCAAGATTTTGCCTGGGGGGTTCTTTTAGGATGTAGGTACTGACTAAGATGGGATTTTGCAAAGTCAATCCCAATTCCCAAAAGGGGGTAAAACAGGGTGACGAATTTTGTATGGGAGAAGGCGATATCTTTGCCGGATTAATGTGATTCTTTGTAATAGGCATTCTTTCACGAAATTAATAAACTGTTTAACATCACGCTACCACACTAACGAGGTGAGCAGGGCTGAGAACAGCCAGTTACACATATATGCATATATCAATTTGTTATCTTAATAACGATTTATTCGAAACATTAATGGTTTATATAAGGCTTCAAAGAGCGCTGTTCTGTTGTTCTTTACAAATAGATAGACTTGTTGATGCTTGATGATAATGCGTTTTTTTAGGCGTACAAGTTTAAGAACTCAATACGAAGACAAGTTATGCGTAGATGGATTAAAAAAAAATAGTGTGTGTCAGCTCCGACGCACGACTGGAGTTTACTCCTTAAGTACGAGTATCTAACCATACGCAAAAGGAGTTTATTCAACTGAAAAAAGATTAATATCATATGAAAGGGTAAATTCACAAATTAATGAAAAAATAATATCCTTACTAATATTATAAAAGCGAAAGTGAGTTTGTTTGTTTGTTACCTCTTCACGCTGAAATGGCTACATAGATATGTAGCCATTTCAGGTAGGTCAGGTCAGGTATATGAATGGTACATAGATAGTTGGGAACCAGGAGACGGACATAGCCTATTTTTATTTTAAAAAAGTGGGATGTGAGGGAGAAAGAGGGAAGAAAAGGGAAAAGTTAGCGTTGCTATTACAAATCCATCAGGCGCAAGAGCAAAAACTGCAGGTCGGCTTGGTGTGTTATACCGAATTTAACGCGAGCGAAGCCGCGGGCGAAAACTAGTTCATATATAAATGTACATTTATTTATTTTATATGAATTAATTATAATTAATCATCAAGCATACTATATGTACGTCTTTATACACTCACAGCCAAATTAGAAAGTTGCGCACTAAAGGTGCGCACCAAAAACGTGACACGATTTTCGTTACTTGTTAGTAGGTTTTACCCCTCGGATTTATCTCATACCGGGCGCCTTATATATGAAAATCGATTCTTAAGGAGTAAACTCCAAAAACTTGGTTTAAAATTTAAGTTTGAAGAAACAATTTAGGTTAGGTTTACTTACTGTACTTATATTGTAATAATATGCTTTAAGCACTAAAAAGTTTAGAAAGAAACAATTTAGGTTTGGTTTACTTACTGTACTTATATTGTGATAATCTGCTTTAAGCACTAAAAAGTTTCGAGTCTTTATGCTAATTATTAAAGCAGAAGGTGCTAGTTATAACTCTTTGGTATCTCATTATTAATAACTGAAGCAATGCACTACTAGACAGCAAGTGTCTACTGCATAAGGGCTGTCTAAAGGCGAGGTCTAAATAATGCGTTGCGTCGAGTCATCGCAACGGAACAAAACATTTTATGCCGAACCTTCGTTGGGTTGACGCTGCGACAACGCAGCAGATCACCCTTCCTTCCGCTTCGTCTCCTGTCCGTCGATTCGTTGAAAAGTCGCGCGCGACGACGTAATGGTCTAATGGGACATGCCATAAAAATATATGGAAAGCGACACTGCGACGACGCAACGCACTAATGGGTCCTATTTCTTACCTGGCTTCTGACATCGCACGCTATAATCGCGTCTATTGCGGGGAAACACGTCGACTGTACGTCTAGAACGACTCGGGACTACCTATAAATAGATAAATAAATATCTTGGGACAACTCACACACGGCTATCTGATCCCAAGCTAAGCAGAGCTTGTGTTATGGTAACCAGACAACTGATAACATACTTATATAATTCATAAATACATACATATTATAGATAAATCACACCCAGACACAGAACAAACAATCATGCTCATCACACAAAGTCTTGGTTGGAGTTTGTCCTGGGTGGGAGTCGAACCCACGACCTCCGGCTCAGTAGTCAGGGCCACTAACCACTAGAGTCTAGTGGTTAGTGGCCGGGCCTGTTGGTCTAGTGACTAGACCAACAGGCCCGTCAAACATTTATAAAATAAATAGAACCTCTCGTTGTAGGTACAAACGCCTGCACATCAAGCTACTACAAACTGTCAGATTTCTTTGATAGATTTTCGACTTTATTTCTAAAGTATTAGATTCAAGGTTCATTGGGAAAAATTTTCAGTTTCGGGTAGCTTGACCTGCAGGCGTCTGTACTAGCGTGTTGATGTCAATGTATTGGTAACGAGTCGATCTTAGCTACGTGACTAGCGCCATGACAAGCGTCCATCAACTACTGTAGTGCGCAGGCGTCAGGACATGCAGCACACGATATCATAATAATATTATGTCTCATTGATACAACTGTACGTTTGTACAGTTTTTGGTTGTTGTTCTGTTGACTGCTGAGCGATCGACTGCTACGCTGTTTGTCGCGGGTTCGATCCCCGCTCGGAACAAATACTTGTATGACCCGCAGATAGTTGTTTCGGGTCGTCTGGCTGTTTGTGTATGTGAGTTTAAATTCCTAGTGTGAGGCAACGTTTTCTTTTTTTTTAGGGTTCCGTAGTCAACTAGGAACCCTTATAGTTTCGCCATGTCTGTCTGTCCGTCCGTCCGTCCTCGCTTAATCTCTGTGACCGTTAGCACTAGAAAGCTGAAATTTGGTACCAATATGTATATCAATCACGCCGACAAAGTGGTAAAATAAAAATTAAAAAAAAATGTTTTATTAGGGTAGCCACCCTATGTGTAAAGTGGGAAGTGTTTTTTTTTTAATTTCAACCCTAACGTGTGATATATTGTTGGAAAGGTATTTAAAAATGAATAGGGGTTTACTAAAATCATTTTTTGATAATGTCAATAATTTCGGAAATAATCGCTCCAAAAGTAAAAAACACTGTGTCCCCCCCCCTCTAACTTTTGAACCATAAGTTTAGAAAATATGAAAAAAATCTAAAAAGTAGAACTTTATAAGGACTTTCTATGAAAATTATTTTGAACTTGATTGACACAACAGTTTTTGTACAAAAAAGACAAAAAGTTTTACAAAATAATTTCTGGACTAAGTTTGTAGTATAATCGTATATGCAAGCATTTTTTGTAACTTTGTTTACATATTTTATTATCCTGAACGTATCTTTTTTCAAACAAAAAGGAATTATTGAAATCGGTTCTCGCAATCCAAAATTACCACCGAAATTGCACGTCTTTGTATTAATTAGTAACCCAATTCCCCGAGAGATGGCGCTGTAGGTACTTATTACATTGGATCGGGTATTACCGAATTGTTCGGTTGGCCTCATAACTGGGAACACTTATTATTGTGACGGACGGGAAACTACGGAACCCTACACTGAGCGTGGCCCGACACGCTCTTGGCCGGTTTTTTTTTTAAATCTATTGCATTCGATACTTATAACGTTTTACTCCACGACGATTTTTATTCTGATAACAGACACTTTACGTTTACACTTGAACAATTTGCTCATACATTAAAGTAAAGAACATAACCCATTTTTGACCCCTTCAGAGCAAGTATTTGTTAAGCCCGTCAGAAGGGTAGCACATAACTTCACATTTTATTAAATATATGTACCCTTAATAAAAAAGGTTGTACTAGCTTTTAAATTTAATTTGAATTCGGGGTAACACAGTTCCCCTTTCCTGATTTGCCCTTGCGCCTTTTGATTGTAATAGCAAAGCTAAGTTTTCCCTTTTCTTCATTCTTTCTCCCTCGTTTCCCAAAAAATAGCCTATGTCCGTCTTCAGGATCCCAACAATCTCTGTACCAAAATTCATCAAAATCGGTTTAGCCATTAAAGCGTGAAGAGGTAACAAACAAACAAACTCACTTTCGCTTTTATAATATTATAGTAAGGATAACACTCAACTTTTTAGTCACCCACCAATACTATCACAAATAACTATACATTTATTAACTCATTTCTGATTCTGTTATATTGTGTGGTTGTCCAATAAATTCCTTTTATTAATATAAAAGGAATTTATCAGATACAATTTGGTATTTTTAATTATTTTCCAACGTTAGAAGGACAAAATCACTTTCGTTTTTATAATATTTGTAAGGATAAGGATTTCTATTGCGAATTCGATATCATTAATCTATTTTGTCGTAGAACAGTTGTTTTGTTTTGTAAGGCTTGTGTTTGACCGCAACTGCCTGATGTGACTAAGCGTGGGACACGCTTGCCAAGAAGAAACCGCTTCGCTCAAACTTTTAATGGATATATTTGATACAGTAGTAGTGAATGCTGATCCTGCGATGTAATTCTGTAGACTTACAGTGGCAAAGCCGTTTATTTTCTCCAACGCATGGGTGGTATCAATAAATGAATCCAAATTTTCAAAGTCCTTTTTTAATGTAAAGTGTGTTAGATGCATATTTTATGTGTATGGTGTGTAAGTAGTTACCATTGATATGGATAGCAAAATAAACTAAATGGAAAACTCCTTTGTTAAATATGATGGAAAATCAATGCAAAATATGACCAGAGCTGAATAAAATCACAAAAATTGTAATTTAAAAACATTTATTTTAATTTAAATTAAATGTTAAAAATACTGACAGTTCTACCTAATATCTTGGAGACGACATAAACTTAGACATAATATTAAAACTTAAGAGAACAGATATCACATTTCTTTAAGAAGAATTAATTTGCGTAAGGCAGGGGCTTGGCATAGTGCTGTCCATAGTAATGACCCTTAACGTTACCCTCCAGTTCTTGTGTGGTCAGTTTGGTTGCTTCTGTTGTTGAAGATACTTCGCTGGTGCTTGAAACCTCTGGTTCAACTTTCAGTGTAGTACTTGAAAGCTCAGTTGTAGGTGTCGGATCGTCACTTGTCACTTCTGTAGGTTCAGCTGGTACAACGGGTACATAGGCAGCTCGACGGGTTTTCCTGTTCTCTTCATCATCTCTAAAGTTGATCAGATCATCGCTTTCAGCTTGAGGCATGACGGGAACTACTTTTTGAGTATCTTCCTCATCAGTTGTCTGAGTAGAGTTGTTTTCAAAGACTGAGTCAAGTGCTTTCTTCAAGCTTTCGTCCATTTCTGGTTGTACTGCTTTGTTATCGTCTTCGTTGTCTTCGGTGTTTTTAGTAGCATCAACGTCCACTGGTGTAGGGATTGACGTCTGGTCCTTGGTCTTCTGTTCCTCAGTGTCGCGGTTCAATCGCGGTTGTTCCTTGCCTACTAGAGCTGGGTTGACCTTCTGTTGGTCGTCTTTGTTGACTTCGGTCGTAGACGAGGCAGTTGGTGCTGGGGATCCAATAATAATGTCACCACCATCCTTAGGTTCTTGGTTTGAGTTCACTTTCAAGTCCTTAAGCACTTGGGAATTTTGTGTTTCAACTCCGGGGTGGCTTGGACCTCGACCGTACACGTTCTCTTCAGTGGCGAACACTTGAATGCTGAAGTCGAATCCTCTGAAAACGGTCGGACTCTTCAGTTGGAGCGTGACGTTCTTATGTCCCTCTCCTCCTTCCACCACTGTAGCTTCTCCATCCTTGTCTGGCCTGTTGTCAATGACAACTACACGGCTAATGACATCGTCGGTGGTGTTAGTAGTGTTCACAGTTAGAAGCTGAACTTGTTTCCAAATAGCTGGGCTGGCGGTGACATTTTGTTCGAATATTAGTTTCCCGCCTTCGCTGCCCACGCTGAGATCTGCGGCATAAGCCACAGCCACGAAACCGAACACTGCTAGTACTTTGAAGATCATCTTCGGATGTTTACAAACGACTGAATGCAAATGACGAATCACAAAGCTTATATAGAGCGGCGGGTTAAGGAAAAACCTCAAAATGTAAGTCACCTAGTCGGCTAATATTTTTTTATTACCATACATTAAAATCTTCCTACAGGAAAATACGGCATGATAAAGTACAGTCAATGACAAAGTAATGAACCGACCACAATATTACGTTTAAATTATGAATCAGGTTATTTTGTCAAATTTTTCCTCTCAACTACTGTTCCATTAGAACCTTTCTTATAACCAACTTGTTGTGCCCACCGGTTTCACTCGCCGCTCTGTGATGTTATTTCGTCTATTAATTTCGTAAAACGTCTTCATATTTCGTGAGACTGCATTTCTAAAATTACATAGCCAATCAGGTCAAGGAATCTCGTACCCCCGTACAAACTTTATCAGGCTGTTCCACCCCCTTAGGGGTCGAACTTTGCAAAAACTCGTCGTATTGAGAACCTAGGTCCTAGAAGGATCCCTAAAGCAAAATTTGAGACTCCTAACACTAGTAGTTTCTGAGATTTCGTGATGAGTGAGCCAGTAATTGTCACCTTTAAATAAATAAAATATAAACTTCTGGCTATGCGTGCCTACAGAATGTGTGTTTCACAGCCTATCTTAGCAAGGATTTTATCAATTACTAGCTGTCGCCCGCGGCTTCGCCCGCGTTAAATTTGGGGTAATACAGTTCCCTTTGCGCCTTATTGATTTGTAATAGCAACGCTAAGTTTTCCCTTTTCTTCCCTCTTTCTCCCGCACATCCCACTTTTTTTAAATAATATAGCCTATGTCCGTCTCCTGGTTCCCAACTATCTCTGTACAAAAATTCATCAAAATCGGTTTAGCCATTAAAGCGTGAAGAGGTAACAAACAAACAAACTCACTTTCGCTTTTATAATATTAGTAAGGATTTCTATGCAAATAAATGCCATTTTAGCAATTAAACAAATTAGTTCGCTCACGGAAACTAGATCTTGTTTCTCTTGCAAGGTGAGCAGGTGACCACTTAAACCACAGACAACTTACGTTCAGGGAAAACCGGATATATGGACTTAAGACGGTAGGTTGGTAGTAGTAAGTTACTGCGTACTTGTGAATACCCTACCCCTACATGAGGAACTTTTATATTGCGTAAATTGACAATTCATCTGTTTTACTCCAACTAGTTTTTTAAAACGTTGCCACACTAGGATTTCTCCTGCACCGTGGGAGCGTTTACAGACATTTAAACTCACATACACAAACAGCCAGACCCGAAACAACTAATTGTAGGTCATACAAATATTTTTTCCGTGCGGGAATCAAACCCGCGACACGCAGCGCGGCAGTCGATCGCTCAGCCACTGCGCCAACCGTGTCGTCGAGTTCTTGTCGTGATTTTTTTGTTCAGGCGTCATACTGTATGCAAGACGGTGACTAGATTTAATGTTTTACCTGTAAATCAGGAAAGGGGAACCGTGTTACCCTGAATTGAACGCGAGCGAAGCCGCGGGCAAAAGCTAGAGATTTATTATGATCACAATGACGCAACATTTCGTTTAAGGTCGGTGAAAAGCTTTACGCTTTTATTTAACTCGGTCAATTTATTTTATTTAATTCGTGGAATCGTGCAGCCTGGATCATAATTCCACGATTTCGCTTTAGTAAGGAATTCAGGTGTTCGGGACTCTTTTTGAGAGTGTGGCCCTTGGGGGCAGATGGCTTGAAGATACCTAGATATACGTACTTAGTTACCTTGCTAAGTCTAGATGCTAAATACTGTGTCATATAATGCATTTTACCACACACTTCCTCTACATATTTCGTAGGGGTATTTGTACCTCTGGTTTTAGAGCGTCATTCCAGGAAAACCAATTTAGTCACGCAAACAATTAATTACGCCATAATTTAAAATACCTTCAGTTACAATTTAAACCTGCTAAAGAAAATGACTCATATAGGGGTTTTCTTCAAGCCAATAAAGATAAAAAAACGAGCCTGACAAAAAATCTTAATACATTTTATAATTGAAATTTTGAAGGCTATAGGGGCAACGTCTTTTTTTTACAAGGAAATTGAAGACAGAACCCACAACACAAAAGGCCATATCAGCAAATTAGAATAATAAAATAGCACCACGGTTGTCCATTTGCTTACCCAAATTAGAATGAAAAAATAACATCACACTTGTATGTATTTTTCCAAGGATTTTTTTCCATAGCTTTTACAAGTGTAGTAGAAAAATATTGAAAACAAAATAATATTATCGCAAACAATCAACATTTGCTTAGCCTTTTCCCTACGATTTTGGAGCAGTTTCCAGTCTAACAGATGCAGCTTAATACTAGTTTTTTACATGGAGCGGCTGCCTATCTGACCTCCACAACCCAGTAAATGCTGGGTAATACGATACCCATTATCGAGACATTTACAATGGCTGTAAAAGATCTACAAGTGATAGCCGAGACCAATGGTTTATCGGGCTTCCGAGGTAGGGAAGAAACTCGGTATGTAAAGGCTGGTGTCCCATCCACGGACCACCCTAGACAAAGGGAGGCTGAACCTCAAGATCAACTCGAATGGCTGTAATTATTAAGCCACGAGCTCTTTACACTACAATAATAATCTATACTAATATTATAAAGCTGAAGAGTTTGTTTGAACGCGCTAATCGCAGGGAGTACTGGTTGGAATTGAAAAATTCTTTTAGTGTTGGATAGTCCATTTCTTGAGGAAGGCTATAGGCTATATAACATCACGCTACGACCAACAGGTGCTGAGCAGCGCGGGTGAAACCGTGGGGAACAGCTAGTTCAATTATAAAAACACGTTTACGAATACCATCATTTTATTTCTCGTGTTCTTTTCAGAAAACTCTGTCATTTGATTCCCACATCGTGTAGGTACCCACATGTGTAAACATTAAAATCATGTATTGTCATCAAAACCAAACAAGTATGCAAAAAATTTGCCTAATTGTCAACCGGGAAGTGAGTTAAAATTAACTTCTAAGTTCTTCCACAGGTGAAGGTTATAAAAGTTTATAGTTTACTAGCTGTTCCTCGCGGTTTCACCCACGCTGCTCAGCACCTGTTGGTCGTAGCGTGATGTTATATAACCTATAGCCTTCCTCAAGAAATGGACTATCCAACACTAAAATATTTTTTCAATTCGAACCAGTACTTCCTGAGATTAGCGCGCTCAAACAAACAAACAAACTCTTTAGCTTCATAATATTAAGTATAGATGTTTAAAATCATGCAAGTACCATAAACAAAGCGTACAGTTTTGTTGTCAACTGTACTGTATCTACTAGTATTACGACGTGACATTTATCAACAAGTAAATCTACACGCGCACGGAATCACAACAACAAGATCTACGTGTCAATTTTGGATTGAGGATATCCTACGTAGGTAGTGACTAAGTACTTAGTCTCGAAGACGAGATGACGCATATACAAACAAACAAACAGGGTGTAAAAACCGGCCAAGTTCGAGTAGGTACGGTGATATCGCTCGCACACGTAAGCTTGCAAGTCAATGACGTCGCAAAAACCGGTTTGTTTATGGGGATCCCCTTTCATTTTGTTACTCTAACTTAATTTTGTTTATATTACTTATTAAAAGCCTACTTAGCTAATTTCCCCCAGCATAAAAACAAGAAAATTATTAAATAATTAAACTAGGCCTAGTGTCACTAGCTACTTAATGCAATACAAGAATTTTGAACATTGTTCCGTCTATAATTTGTTTTTTGAGGAAAATGCCGTGAGGAAAGTTTGGTAGAGGAAGACCTAAGAAAGATAGATGGACTATGTGAAGGATGATGTGGCAAGAAAGTAGGTGTCTAATGACATAACGAGTAATAGAGAAGAACCTATAGAAGAGGAAAATGATGATTGAGAGATAAACCATCATAAGGAAACAGTAGAAGTATGGACGAACAAGACATGCTGCTGATATCTTTAATTTAATGAACTGTGATGTAACTACCTACAGGAACCCTACTGAGGTCTACCATAGTCCAGTTATGTAAATATAAATGGTTTGGCACAACTGATTTCAGATTTGATCCCATAATGAAAGTTATTCATTCGTTCCAAAACGTTCATGGTAGACTTGATTGATCTCTTTTCTGGTTATGAATTATTGCAATTACGCCTTATATACATTCAATTAAAATAGGATATAAAAGCAGCTTTAAAAAGCAATAAACTAGCACTTATTGTGACTGCTAGCCGTCATCCAAAAATAGATTGTTGAAGATGAAATGCCAATGATATTCGATATATAATTTAAAAATTCATCATCTGTCTAGCCTTTCCCAACTATGTTGGGGTCAGCTTCCAGACTAACTGGATGCAGCTGAATATCAGTATATTACATGAATAAATCTATACTGATCTAAAAGGGAAGAGGTTGAGGCAACAGAGAGGGCAAAATACCCACTCTGTTACACGTTTTCTCAGCTTTTTTCCAAACTCAAAATACACAAATTAAAAAGTTCAGTATTCAAAAGCTAGGGAGTTACTTATACAATTTACTATCCAGTACTTATGCCGAACGAGCTTTGCAGCTATGCTCGGGGGAAAATATAAAAACTCTTTTTCCCAGATATTAGACCTAGGTATATCGATTTTACACGTCTAAATCGCAACTTTCATCAAAACTATTTGAGCCGTTTTCAAGAACGTGATTATAAATTTACATACTAACAAATATTGCTCATTTAATAGTAGGTACCGATAGAATTCGAAGTTTGCTTATTTACATTTTCCTGATGTGACTTCATCAATATTAAGAGCATAGCATGCATGCCAATGTACACTCATTCACGGAATCATATTAGGTAAACTACTAAGTAGGTAGGTACTGTAGAGGTTTCATACCTTCACCAAACCAGTGTGCAGGCTTTGCTATGACGTTCGAATACTCAGGTAAAAAAACAAAATAAAGAAGAGAAGCGAATGTCGTAGGAAGTGTGTGACATCTATTGGTATAATATTAACTAAAAATATAATTGACGGCACAGTTGGCGTAGTGGCTGAGCGATCGACTGCTGCACTGCGTGTCGCGGTTTCGATTCCCGCACCGAACAAATATTTGTATGACCTGCAGATAGTTGTTTCGGGTCTGGATGTTTGTGTATGTGAGTTTAAATGTTTGTAAATCCACCCACAATACAGAAGAAATTCCAAGTGTAGGGCAACGTTTTTAATAAAAACAAATGTATTTTATTTATGCGCTTTCAATAACGTAGAGTTGTCCATCTTCTACAGTACCTATGTCAGGCTGTCAACAGTATCTTTACTACGTTTGTAATTTAGTATCCGAACATGTGAATATTAAGTGCTTTTGGAAAACCCATTTTTGCTACCCATACATACACATTTGACACGGCACATTTAACATCATTTGTAACTATGTAATTATTTATTCATTTTTCTTTGGCTAAAGAATTAGCATTGCCGTTCAACGTGGCAATGCTACAAGTCAGGATGACAGCGATGTGGACTATTTCGACGTCTAAGCAGCCTGTTATTTCTTAAGTTAGTTAATACTAGATGTGTTCTGCGATTTCACCCGCTGCTGATCTCCTAAGTGTCGTAGCGTGATGTTATATAGCCCATGACACTACAAATAATGTGGCTTTCAATTAGTAAAAGAATAGTCAAAAATATCGGTTCCATAGATCCAGAGATTACCCCTAATACAACCTCACAAACTTTACGTCTTCATAATATTAGTAATTTAGTATGGATTTAGTTAATTCGTTTATCTAATATATAAAATTCTCGTGTCACAGTTTTCGTTCCCATACTCCTCCGAAACGGCTGGACCGATTTAAACGAAATTTTGTGTACATATCGGGTAGGTCTGAGAATCGACCAACATCTATTTTTCAGACTCCTAAATGAGCAGCGGGTGAAACCGCTGGGCACAGCTAGTTTTATATAAATTAAGTTTTTTGACGAAATATGACTAACTATGTAATCAATGCAGGTGAAATTTTGCTTTGGTACATGTTTAGTTAAGATAGCCAAATGAGCTGAGATAGCCAGATGACCCAATAACTAAATGAGATAATTCGAAATCCAATATGGAGGACTCTCAAATCTCTCAAGACTCTCAAATCCAATATGGCGGATTTTTTGTGATAGATATGGGTATTAATAAAAATGTGATATTACTATGAGCTTGTTTTGTGTTAATAAATAATCCAGACTATGGTCGAGTTCATTTTCATGAGTTTTCGCTTTAAAAACTTTACATAAACATAGTTGGACCTTGTTGTACAACAAATTGTACTAACTACGGTTAAGTTATGACGAGGTCTGCGGTCGAGGCCATCGTCTAAAAGTTTTACAGTGTTTTTGACTAGACTTAGTCATTTACAAGGCACATGTGAGTGTACAGTCGCGAGCAATGGAAAAATGTGGGAAATCATCAAATAACTTCACCCGCTCTGGGCGGAGCGGGGAGGGGGAGTGTCAGACTTATACTGACTAAAAACCCACCCGTATTCCTTCTATTACCCTTAATGTTCTGAGGCCGCAGTATCTCTTTCGAAGAACCCGCAAGCCCGGATTATATACCTCTATTTACTCTACATATAGATACATATTGGGGGTTTTCTCAATATGCCGAAATGATTATACGGCAGCTGATACGAATCAAAGATAAAACTCAAATTATCTGCGGCCAAATTCAAACATGAATTTAATTTAACAAACACTAATTTCTAGTACAATATTATTCTAAAAATTACTAACATTTCGTAACAACAAAACTTATAAATGAAAAGTCAAAGAAAATATTGCTTCACTGTTATTTTGCCTTCGCAATTCAATATCATCTTTATTACGAGGTTCTTGTCATTTTGATGTATCTATCAAAAGATTTCTGTTATTTTCACAGTCCAGGGTTAAATAAGAGTGAAACCTCAAGCAGAAATCCGCTTTTTCTCTTTCTGACACTTAGTTACGCCATAAAGCTTTTTCAACGCAAATGTATTCTTGCGACTGAACTTCTTGATCCATCAAATACCGAATCAATTTTCATATAATAATATAAGGCGCCCGGTAAGAGAAAAATGTGAGGTGTAAAATCTACTGATGAATGACCTTGAATGACCTCGTTACGTTTAAACGTTACGAGATCATTGTACTTAAGCAGTAAACTCCAGTCATGCGTCGGATCTGACACACACACATTTTTTTTTGACGTGTAAATCTCAGAAATATCTTTTGCGTTGAGTTGCTTTGCTTGGTTGACAAAAGAAAGTGAAAGTCGACGACTCCGCGAAGCGTTCGTTTGCACCCATTTTACATGATAAATTGTGAACTATAGCACGGCCAACGAGAAGCGATACCAAATGTAAACAAAACCCATGCTAAAACCCCATCTAAAATGGCCGCCCGAATGTTGGCGAACCCGTCTTAACGTTGTCATGTTTTTGCCGGGACACGAGGGGGAACGAGACATTACGACAAAGGCACAAGATGGAAAGAGCTAAATATTAGATTGTCAACGCCACAGTTGTTCTTTAGGTTAATGACCTTTCGTATCGCTTCTCGTTGGCCGTACTATACATGTTTGCAATAAACAATGAATTGAATTGACTGTACCAACTCAAATAGTCTTTACAAAAATCACAACTGTCATTCATTAAAAAAAAAACTCTTGATTTATGGTCTTTAGCTCTGGCAGTATCTATTTTTTGGCCGACGATGCTCCAGGCTTCGGTTCCACGGTCAACACAGGCGCTGCACAGTAGTCGGGTTTTGTGCAAGGACACTTGACTTGCATTTTCAAACCAGTATGCATTGGTTTCGCAAAGGGGTGAATTTCGTCGCTGAAGAACGCCCTGTTCAAAATAAAAATATAGTTTAATTTAATCCTTACTAATATTAAAAGCGAAAGTGAGTTTGTTTGTTTGTTACGTCTTCACGCCTGAATGGCTAAACTGATTTTGATGAATTTTGTTACAGAGATAGTTGGGACCCTGGAGACGGACATAGGCTATTTTATATAAAATAAGATTGAGATATTGAGGGAGAAAGAGGGGAGAAAAGGGAAAACTTAGCATTGCTATTACAATAATTAAAGCGCAAGGGCGAAAACTATAGGTAGCAGGTACCCGTAAATCAGGAAAGGGGAACTGTGTTATCTCGAGTTTAATGCGAGCGAAGCCGCGGGTAAAAGCTAGTACTTTGATGTCTTGATAGTGTAAATGCAAAAATGGACGTAGATATCGTGCATATCTCCTTCTCTTTTCACAATTAAAGAATACAGCTTTAAGAAGGCATCTTAAGTCATCAGTACTATGTTGTAAAAGAGTATCCATGGAGTTTCTTGCCCATTCTTCTCCATAGAGATCAAAGCTTTGAAATGGGCAACTACAGTAGGCACTTTCACAAGTTATGATGCCTTTTGACTGGAACTGTAGCTTCATCATTTTGTTTCTTGACATTCAAAAGTGACAAAAACCCACCCACGTTCCCTATTAAAAAACCCTAAACAACAGGCACTTTGCCTGTAATGGAACATGGGTGGGTTTTAGTCAGTAAAAGTGTGGCACCCAAACCACTCTGCTCATAGCTGGGAGGATGTTATTTGATTGAAAAAATGGTCGAATTGTTTGTGAAGATGTATGGATGGACGGATGTATAAATAAATAAATAAAAAAAATAATAAATAAAATGTTTATTTCAATAACTTAAAAATATTTTACATGCGTTTTTGGGAATTTCCATTTAAGTGAAAATACACTTGTGTTAGGAAGTTCCGAATAAATGTTTGTAGATGTTTGTTACTTTTACACGTCAAAACAGCTGAACGGATCTAGATGAAATTATGCACAGAGGTAGACTATGGTCTGGAATAAGACATGGTACTTCTTCGATATCATGCGGGCGAAGCCGCGAGGCCAGCTAGTACTGTATAATGTAATATACTCACCGGCTCATAATTTTGGTAATATTGGTCTGGTATTCATCCGACGCCATCTTGAATTTCTTTCTTTGTGCTAGCTCCTCTTCCTTTAGCCGCTCCTGTTCCATTAACGAAGCTTCACATTAGAAAAACATCTAATTATATTAAAAACGCTAGGATAGTTCGCGAAATTTGAATTTGACGACACGATTGGCGCAGTAGCTGAGCGATCGACTGCTGCGCTGCGTGTCGCGGGTTCGATTCCCGCACGGAACAAATATGCCTACAGATAGTCGTTCTGGGTCTGGCTGTTTGTGTATGTGAGTTTAAATGTTAGTAGACACACCCATGATGTGAGAAACACATGGAGTAGGACAACTTAAAAAAACAAGAATGATTGTCTCCTGTAGGCCTACTATGACGTCTTAAAGCAGAACTTATTCCACTGAGGGAATGAGATGGTGCTAGACACCCTGTATAGCTGTGTCTCTTTCCCTCAGTGGAATAAGTTCTGCTTTGAGATGTCATGGTAGGGTAGCTGGACATGACGGACCCTAGGTCTAGGAAAGTCAAATTAAGATTTTTCATTAGGCATGATTCATTAGCAACCCGGAGCTTGGATTGTGTCTTGATTGATAGCAATAACCTTCATCCTACAAATATTATAAATACGAATGTTCGTGAGGATAGATGGATGAATGTTTGTTACTCTTTCACGTCAAAACGGCTGAACGGATCTTTATGAGATTTGGCACAGAGATAGATTATAGTCTGATATCACATAGGATACCTTTTTCATCATCACGCGGGCTTAGTCGCAGGTGCCAGCTAGTATTAAATTAGACTTTAACATAACTGGCGAAATGCAATTGTACTAATAAGTACACTTCTCCCTTACCCTTCAGGATTACAGCTGTAATGTTATGTTAACACATTTACTAACAAAACATTTTATCATAATAACTAGCTGTTCTCCGCGGTTTCACCCACGCTGCTCAGAACCTGTTGGTCGTAGCGTGATGTTATATAGCCTATAGCCTTCCTCAAGAAATGGACTATCCAACAATAAAGAATTATCTAATTCCAACCAGTAGTCCCTGAGATTAGCGCGTTCAAACAAACAGACAAACTCTTCAGCTTTATAATATTAGTATAGATTAATCCGTTCGTTACAACGAACATTTTATATTAACAACATCAAACATGTTCTATTATCAAATTAACATAATACTGCGGACTTACTTTAAGAAGTTTATTATAATCGATCTGCTGCTGCAAGTTGTTCTGATGCAGCTTCCTGGCCTGTGCCTCAGTGAGTTCCTTGTGCGCCACCAGCTGGTCCAGCTGCTTGTTCAGCTGGTTCTGGTAGTCTTGGTAGTCGTCATTTTCCTTCGCTAGACGAGCGCGGTTTTCTTTGTTCTCTTTAATTTGTTCTATTACGCCTTCGCGGCATTCCTAGGGATAGATGTAGTTGTGGTATATCAAGTTTATTTTGAGGGTTTGGTACCCAAAGGGTGTCAACGTGACTTTATTGCTAATGGTGCAATAAAGCACCATTAGCAATAAATGGTGCTTTATTTATTGCTTGCATTTATTGTTTGTTTGTTTATGGAAATTCGAACATGTCTCTCAATTCCGCAAGGAACTAAAGTGGCTGCCTATTCGCCTTCGCAGGAACACTCGAATATTATGCCTTCTTTTCAACATCCTCTATAACCCTGCATATCGCAGCTACCTACGTGACCGTTTTTCATTTACCCGTCCTCCTGACGCTTTGTGTAGATCGCACTTGCGTCATCATCTCAATTTCCTTTTCCATAACACCGACTTTTATTCCTAAATAAAGCTTTCGAACGCGTTCAATTGACATTGTCCGTGGCTTTGGTGTGTCGCTCCCGCACTCACGGGTTCGTAAATCAAATAAAATTCACCAATTTCCGGAGGTTATTTTCCATCATTAGTGTTTTTTTTTTGGAAGTCGGTATTTTAAAGTGAAACTTTTATTACATCGTCTTAAAGTTTCTTGTCTGTGTGTTGCATGTCGCATGACGGTCGGCCGCGGAGTAGGGACGTCTAAATGTTTATAATGTGAAAAAAAGTTTCACTTTTACCGTGGTTTTATAAATACCTACACATTATTTATTTTTTGCAAAACAGCTTTTTATTTTAGCCTTTTAATTAATTAGTGATATGTGTAAAAGCCTACTCCAAGGACTTCCATCGTTCTTTATGTCTAGCCAAGGATATCCAGTTTTACCCATAGGGGGGTCCACATAAACCACGACAAAATAATAACCAAAATAAAGTAACTTAATATAAACATTAATGTAATCTACATAGTTAAAAGGAATTCTATATATTTATACTGGTTTAATCAATTATTTTGTTATTAATTTTGAAATGTATTCTAGTTTATTAATTTTGTAATATATAATTAAATAAAGCTTTATTCTTTACATTTATTTTTCATATTTTTATATATTTCTTATAAAAAAAAACAAACAAACAAAATCATTTAAAAATAGTGGTCCACCGGCATCGGGAACAGGGTCCGAGCTACCGGTGGTCAGGGCTCTTGAGAGAGAAACCTCCTAACAATACGGGCTGTGTCCAGAAGTACTGCTTTCTGAATCAAGCCGTTGATCCAGCTGCCTAACGAGAGCCTCTTCAGATGTCGGTTAAGGCTCTTAAGCCATTGGCCGACACGACTATTGGCACAATGACTGCTGTATTTACGTGGTACAAGTCGACAACTTTGCGAGCCAGTTTAGATACTTGAATTGTTTATCTAAAAATAAAGCTTTGTATACATATTTATTATATTTTTACATATTTTTTATCAAAAAAAAAATGAAAATAGTAGCCCATCGGTATCAGGAACAGGGTCCAAGCTACCGGCAGTCAGGGCTCCAGGGAAAGGAAACCTAACCTAACCTAACAATACGAGTCGTGTCCAGGAGTACCGCTTTCTGTTTCAAGCCCTTGATCCAGCTGCCTAACGAGAGCCTCCTCAGGTGTTGGTCGAGGCTCTTGGCAAATAAAGCTTTATTATTATTATATTAGTGATATGATGGTATCACTAATATAATAATAACCTGGGGGTCTTCAAGTCAAGAGTGAATAGGTTATTTCTAGGTAAGCGTGCTTCATCGTCGCCCACATACTTTCTTACCATCAGGTGAGATAGTGGTCAAACGCGAGCCTATCACTAATAAAAAAAACTCTAATTGAGAACCTAATAATTTTTTGAAGTCGGTTAAAAGTTTCCTTACCTGGCGCGACTTCCTGATCTTAGCAATGAGGTCGCAACGCTTCTGGTCGGCGATGTTCTGTTGCCGCTGCACTTCCTCTGCTACCACGGCGTCTTCTGCCGCTTCCATCGCCTTCTTACCTAGGATTAGTTTGCCCATCTTCTGGTTGCATAACTGTGTCTCCATCTGTAATATACGTGGAACAGTTATTTTTATGAGAGTGCAAAGTATTTACACACACACCTTCACTTCCCTACATACTGTAATTTAATTCAATCGTGTTTATATTTTATTTTTCTTTTTGTTTATGTAATTATGATGTAAAGAAATTAAACATTGTCCGCGAAGGGACACTGATCTCTAAAATACAGGTTCTACCTAGTTTAGAGATCAGAAGGGACATCTTATAGCAGTTCTTATTCCACTGAGTGAAAGAGATGGTGCTAGACACCCTGTACAGCTCTGTCTCTTTGTGTTTATATTTTATTTTTCTTTTTGTTTATGTAATTATGATGTAAAGAAATTAAACATTGTCCGCGAAGGGACACTGATCTCTAAAATACAGGTTCTACCTAGTTTAGAGATCAGAAGGGACATCTTATAGCAGTTCTTATTCCACTGAGTGAAAGAGATGGTGCTAGACACCCTGTACAGCTCTGTCTCTTTGTGTTTATATTTTATTTTTCTTTTTGTTTATGTAATTATGATGTAAAGAAATTAAACATTGTCCGCGAAGGGACACTGATCTCTAAAATACAGGTTCTACCTAGTTTAGAGATCAGAAGGGACATCTTATAGCAGTTCTTATTCCACTGAGTGAAAGAGATGGTGCTAGACACCCTGTACAGCTCTGTCTCTTTCCCTCAGCGGAATAAGATCTGCTTTAAGACGTAGTAGGGTAGCAGGGTTTCAATGTTTTTTTTTTTTAAATTCGTTATAAGTTTAACCCATCATTTTAACTTTACTTTGTATTTAGTTTTCAATAATATATATATATTTTTTATTTCTTTAGCCATATTCAACATCTGCTTGGTCTTTCCCAATTATGTTGGGGTGGGGTACAGTCCTGGATGGACCAGTATTTTACATGGACAGATCATTTTGTAATTGGACGTAGTTTATTCCTCACACCAGGGGCCTTAGGCTGCTATTACAATAGTGTCAGAATGGTCGATCACTTCGGTCGGTTGATTTTGACTAGTTTAGTATGCAGCAGATTAGTCGATCAGTGATCGACCATTCTGACACTATTGTAATAGCAGACTAAGGCCCCTGAAGGGTTACCATGACATCTTATAGCAGTTCTTATTCCTGTGTGGAAAAGAGATGCTGCTAGACACCCTTTATAGCTCTGTCTCTTTCCCTCAGTCGAATAAGTTCCGTTTTCAGACGTCATGGTTGGCTAGCTGTTTCTATCATTGCGTCCTTGTTACATACCTGTTTCTGCCTAACAAGTTGTCTTTTGGCCTCTTCGTCTTCAAGCCCCATGCCGGCGAGGGAGTCCCATGTGTCACTAATGCGCTGCTCGGCGGCTGCCTGCCTCGCGAGCGTCTCGTTACGTTCCCTTATCATTTCCATGCGGTCGCGACCGTTATCAATACGCTTCTGTTCACGTTGGCGAGCTTCTGCAGAGTTCAAAAACTTTTGTCATTTATTAGTTACTAGCTTTTGCCCGCGGCTTCGCTCGCCTTAAATTCGGTAGCGCCTTATGGATTTTTAATAGCAACGCTAAGTTTTCCCGTGTCGTCCCTCTTTCTCCGTCATATCCCACTCTTTAAAAAAAAATAGCCTATGTCCGTCTCCTGGTTCCCAACTATCTCTGTACCATAATTCATCAAAATCGGTTTAGCCATTTAAGCGTGAAGACGTAACAAACAAACAAACAAACTCACTTTCGCTTTTATGATATTAGTAAGGATGGTAAAGAATAGTAGATTTACAAGTTTCTTTTTAGGGTTTTATATCTCAAAAGGAAATTACGGAACCATTATTGAATCACTTTGTTGTGTGCTGCCTGTCAAGACATTTTTTTTTGGAGTGGGAAATCATCACATAACTTCCCCTGGCCGGAGCGGGGAGGAGAGTCAGACTTGTGCTGCCTAAAACCCACCCACCCATGTTCCTTTATTTGCCCTCTATGTTCCGGGGCCGTCGCTTTCGAACAACTCGCAACCCCGGCAGGCGGTGGTCCTGGAAGGCCCTTCTGCTTTGCTAACATCTCCTAAAGGCACGCGTTCAACACGAACGCGCCGTCTACACGGCCTATCGTAACTAAACGGACGTTGAGCTGCCCTTACCTCTAAAGCAAGATCTAGTTTAATTTAACCAAATACTTTGATCACTTTGCTGTTCGGTAAACGTCTAACTTTTTCGTCACCACACTCTATGCAGCGGCCCACATCTAACTTACCTTCGTCTTCCTTAGCATTAGCCTTCTCGTACATAGCCAGCGTCCTGAGCGTCTCCATCTTGAGCATCTCCTGTTCTTCCTTCCGCTTGTCGTTCTGCTGTCGCACCTGTTCGTTGCAGTAGTGCAGGCACTCAACATCGCGGCGCTTGCGTTCGATCGCGTCCAATTCCATGCGGGCCGCCTGTTAACTTACATTATATAAGAAAAACTGGCCAATAGCGAGTCAGACTCGACAGACAGACAGACAGACGAACAACAAAGTTATCCAATAAGGGTGTCGTTTATCCTCTTGAGTTATGGGACCCTTAAAACACGCTTAACACTTTCGCTGCCCAGAACTCAGCGTATGAGATTATTTTGGACTCATACCCTGAGGTAGAAAACTTTACTAAGTTACACCTTCTTTCACTGTTCATTTTTTTGAATCTACTATATAAAAATAAGTCGGGTTTTCCTTCCTGACGCTATAACTCCAGAACGCACGAACTGATTTCCACGGTTTTGCATTCGTTGGAAAGGTCTCGGGCTCCGTAAGGTTTATAGAAAACCTACCCTAGGTAGAAAGGTAGAAAATTGCATAGCAACGCATGCCAGGGCACAGTTAGTTCGTTATAATTTTAATGTGTTTTGTTTTGTGCCAGATCTTTTTGACTCAAACCCAATGTTTCTCCTCACCAAAGCCTCGGACTCCTTAAGCGCGACTTCGTACCACATCTTGTCGATCTCCATTTCCGCCATCTTTCTCGCTTGCTTCTCTTTTATTTGGTACAGTTGTCCCTTCGCCGCCTGGCCGGCGCGCATTTTAACAATGCACGGGTGTGCGTGGACGCATTTTGCTCTGTAAACAAAATCATCCTCACCATCAGCCTCTAATAGCTTATTGCCAAACACTGAAAACGATTTTGTTTCCCGATTCATCCAACTATCGTTGGTCAAAGTAAGAAAAGGGTGTCCAAAACCATTGAAATATCACAAATCATCATCGTCATCTCGCTAGCTTTTCCCACATTATGTTGGGGTCGGCTTATAGTTTAACGGGATGCAGCGGAATACCAGTATTTTATATGGAGCGACTGCCTATCTGACCTACACAACCCAGTTAGGTTTGGGTAATACGATACCCTTTGGTAAATCTGGTTGTCAGACTTTCGGGACACTTTCTGTAACGACTAACAAAGATGAACGACAAATGACAGCCGGGATTCAACAGCTTAACGTGCTTTCCGAGGCACGCAGGAAACATGGTATGTATGTATACGCAGGCCAACCTAAGCAAGCTCGGCTTAACCTTAAGATCGCCCCGAGTGGCTGTCATAATTTAGCCACGAGATCCTCAAATATCAAAATCAATGCTTAATTCCTCCAAGTTATACTATTGCAATAACCTCCAGTTCAATGGGCTGAAGATAACTGTTTTAAAATTCCTTTGACCTCAACTAACTTCACAACACCACACACTACCTGGATGCGCCCAAAAAGGCCATAAGGCTGATTCGGGGCTACCGCACGACATCCGGCGAGGCGGCGAGCCTTTTTACCGGATTGCCACCGTGGTATCTGGAGACGATAGTCCTCGCGCGCCTGTACGAGTGGCGCGGAAGCACTACAACGGAAATCTTCGCTGCCGCGACAAATCGCCGCTCAGCGGACATATCTCCGGTGCGATTTGAGTGAGTTTTAGTCAGTACAAGTCAGACACTCCCCCGCATTGACAAAAAAGTGGTTTCTAAGCGCCATATTGTGCAGTTCTGCCACGACGCAACAATATTGTAAAGGGTGTAAATGTTAAAGTTAAAGTTAAAGGCCGATGTTGCCGAAGGCACTTATTCTGCCTACATCTGTGTCAAATTTCTTTAAAATTCGTTCAGCCGCTTTGACGTGAAAGAGGATCAAACTTACATCCATGTTCACAAACTTTCGCATTTATAATATTAGTAAGGATAGTAGGATTCTGTGCAGTACTTACATCGGTAGCTCTCTGTACCTGTCCTCCTGCTCTTTCTTCCGCTTGGCCAGAAGGAACGCGAGGCGATCCTTCTTGTCCTGCCACAACGCTGCCGCGCCCGCCTGCGCCTGCTCTACGAACTTGCGGATGTAGAACTCTTCCTCTTGCGATAGTAGCGTTACAAGTCTTTAGGAAAGAAAAAAGTACTTTAATTTCTAGGGAACAAAGTTTATTTTATTGTGACAATTGCCTCGTTGCTCTGTTCAATTCCCAAGTCGGGCTGTGTTCCTGAACGAATTTCTAAATAGTTGACCGTAGTTTAATCCCGCTTGATTGCAAACGGCTTATTTCCACTTAGATGACCTTCGGGGAAAAACAGAGGTCACATGATGAACTAGCTTATGACCGCGGACTCGCCCGCATAGAGTTACGTTACTGTCCCATTGTATCTTTCGACAGCGATAAAAGGTGTGTTAATTCAGGCTATTAACTACTTATTAATTGCTAAATTCCATGCAAAGCCGTTCAATAGTTTTGTTTTTAACCGACTTCAAAAAAGGAGGAGGTTCTCAATTCGACTGTATGTTTTTTTTGTGTTTGTTACCTCATAACTCAGGTCTCAGTGAACCGAAAAAAATAAAACCGACTTCTAAAAAAAGACTAAAAACTGGAAAATAACTTTATTTCCGGAAATCGTGGCAAATAAAGTCAACGAAACCAAGAAAAGCCACCGACTTCCGGAAATAAAGTTATTTTCCAGTTTTTAGTTTTTTTTTTAGAAGTCGGTTTTATTTTTTTTACTAAAAAGTTTTTATTACGTTAAAATTCCGGTCAATTGCTTTTGTGTGAAAGAGTATCTAACAGAAATCCTTCCATCCATCCTCACAAACTTTCGCATTTATAATATTCAATAGATGTCCTAAATAAAACGTGTCGCACCTTGTTTTTTTCACCTTAAGATCTTCCTGATAAGATGACAAACAGAGACCCACTCGTCTCGACACGTTGTTAATCAGAGATCTGAAGGAAAGCATATTTTTAGAGTTATTATAGTTACTTTAGGAGTGAGGGGGTCGAGAGTAAATAAGACACTTGTTACTCGTTCCGATGTCTGTATTGACTGATTTAATTTGGCCTATTTATATTTACATTTATCATAGTGGAAGTAGCGGATAGTTTAAGTTTACATATTTACAAATTACACACGTCGGTAGAGGGCGCGCTCGCGACGCCGCGGGTAGCGGGGCGCGCGGGGCGCGCGGGTCGATCCGCGCTCGCGGCGGTGTAGTGTGCCGCGCTTATAAAATCGGGCGCCGCCCGCGCGACGGTCCTTTTCTGCTGCGGGCCGTCGTCGTGTCAACATCGCTGCGTCTGTGAAGAACTCTGCGTCCGAACTCCTGCGTCGTCTCTTCACTTCTGCTGCATTGAAGATATCAAGCACGGCGACGGCCCAAACAAACAAACCGCTCTTTTCGGAGCGAATTAGCGCGTGCGGTGATGTATATTCGATGTACACGCCGCGCTGACGCTTTCCTATTTCCCATCAGTCGCCACAACGCACATAGGAGTATTTCACCCAAAAAGTCGATCAAAAGTCGAATATTACAAAGTATTAATATGAGGGTAGTTTTTGCTACCTAGCAAAACGGTAGGATCGGGGGGACAATAAACCGCTCGACTCTCTTTTGTTCTTGCTAAAATTCCGTTCACAATCAGTCGTCTTTCTAACGCAAGCTTGATCGCACGAACTTAATACGCAGTGAAAGTGAGTCAACTTAATTGTTAAATATAAGTGTGACAGTTAGATTACTCGGAATAAATCATATTTTAGTTATGGACGGTGCAGAACAAGGTATGTAAATTTTAAATTACTATTTTTTTTTGTAATATATACCTTTAATAATTATATACTACATCTTTTGTGGGGTACATTAAAATGATGAGTCGATTTTAGCCTTTTCCAATATTTCAAAGTCTTTTTGTTGTATTTCCGGACTTTTCCCGGGTCAAATTCTTTTTTCATCTTGTTGTTAGATATGCATATTAGAAATTTAAAAAGAAAATAGCTGCCAACATGTGCCAAAATGAAAACATTTTGAAAATTAAGTGCATGTGGTATTTACAAAAACAAACTTTATTTTGCGGTTACTTAAGTTAATTTCAGATTTCTCTTGTTATAGGGTCTTCTGGTACAAAGGTCGTGACGCGAGAATATGCTTTACGAAAAGCGAGGGAATATACTGAACCAGATTTCGGAAAAAAGTTGGATTTATTGGAGTTTGAAATAATTAATGACTCTTCATTCCCAACTGATCAAAAATCAAAGTTTATTCAAACATTTTCTCGTCTCAAGTCTGAAATGAAGTCTAAGTGGCAGACAGCAAAGCGAACAGAAAGTGTATTTTTGAAAAAATACCATGATTGGTTACAAGGCACTCTTGAAATACCGAAAAAAATAAAACACTAATGACGGGAACACTAGTAGAAGATTTTTTAACAATATAGAAATATCGGCAAATATCACCGGAATTGACAAAACTTTAATAAAAAGATTAGCAGTTATTTTAGAAGTGATATCAAGTGGATATAAAATTAATATTGAAAAATTTGACACCTATTGCCAAGACACAGCGAAGATGTATGTAGAATTATACTCATGGTATCCAATGACTCCTACACTTCACAAAATTTTAATACATGGGCCTACAGTTATTAGACACGCCATACTACCAATAGGGGCCTTATCAGAAGAAGCTGCAGAGGCTCGTAATAAACATTTTCGAAAATTCAGGGAACAATATGCAAGAAAATTCAGTAGAACTGACTGTAATATGGATGTCTTAAATAGATTATTATTAACTTCAGACCCATATTTGACAAGTATTAGACGAAAAGTGTCTAAAAAATCAATACCTTTTAAACTGGAAACTAGAGAAATGTTAATGTCCTACGAAGTTGATAAGGATAAAGGGAATGCAGAAGATAGTGAACATGATTCAGATGAAGAAGAGTAGTTATAAGCGATTTAATTAATTTATTAGTTTATAAGTTTTTAATTAATACGTCTAAATTGTTAAAGATTGCAATAAATAAATAGTGACAAATGATTTTTTTACACTTATTTCAAATTCCTGTTAAAAAATAACTCAAAATAGTTTTTTTAAACTTTTTGAGTACATTTTAATGCCAATAAATAAATTACAGCAAATAAATAATTTTGATCGACTTTATTGATCAAATATCCCTATGTGCAACGTGCGCCCCCTTCAAGGCGGATTGATTCACTGTTTCTCAATGGAAATGTCAAAAACGTATGGTAACAAATGGTTGCTTCGGAGGCACGGTATGGTAATGTGGTTTCATGGTAATGGTATTGGTACTGGTAATGGTGGTTGCTGGGTATGTAGGTAAGTCACTACATCACTCCCCCCTAAGCGAAGCGTACGTTCGGTTTCACTGTGCGGCCGGTGCGAGTGACGTAGGTATCGCGCTGTGTGCTTGTGACCGGTGGCTGTTGCTCGACGCTCGGGCTCGGAGTGTGCGACGCTGGTTGTTGCTGACTTTGCATGCGGGATGTGGTTGAGGTGATGGGCTCTTCCTCGCTGAGTAGATATGCTGGTTTCAATCGGTCTATTGAGACAACTGTAGTTCGTAAGGGCTTCTGTATGGTAAATTGCTTGATGCCACGTTGAATTACTTTGAACGGGCCATCATATGGTGGGGTCAACGGACTTCGCACGGTGTCGTTGCGCACGAAAACATGTGTACACGTCGCTAAATCTTTGTACACGAACGTGCTTGTGTTGTTGCTGTGTGACTTACTGCTTGGTGAAAGTGTTGACATTGTTTCGCTCAGCTGGCGGACAAATTCGGCGTCTTCTTTATTCGGCTGTGTAGGCTCGAAGAAATCTGACGGAATCCTGAGTGTTGCTCCGTAGGTCATCAATGCTGGGCTGACTTGAGTGTCTTCACGTAAAGCGGTACGCAGACCAAGTAGTACGGTCGCTAGTTCCTCACTCCAGTGTGTGCCTGCGCTTCTCGCCATGAGTGCGGCTTTTAAGGTACGATGCCAGCGTTCAACTTGACCGTTTGCTTGCGGATGGAATGCAGTCGTTCGAATTCTTGATATGCCAAACTTTTTCATTAAGGCGGTGAATAGTGCTGACTCAAATTGTCTCCCTTGATCCGTCGTCACACGTAACGGGCAGCCAAATCGAGATATCCACCCCTCGTAGATCGCCTTAGCAACAGTGTCGGCGGTGACGTCACGTATAGGTATTGCTTCGGGCCATTTTGTGCAGCGGTCAATCATCGTAAGCAAGTATCTGTAGTCATTCGAAGGTGGCAGCGGTCCCACAATATCCACGTGAATATGTTCGAAACGCGCTGATTTTTGAAACTCGCTGAGCGGACTGATAACGTGTCGTTGAACTTTCCCGCGCTGGCAACCGATACACGACTTCGCCCATAAACCGACTTCTTTGTTCATGCTTGGCCAAAAGAACTTCGTGCACATGATTTTTCTTGTTGTTCGAACACCAGGGTGACTCAGTTCGTGTTGAGCTTTGAAGGCATCAAAACGATAAGTCGCTGGTAGGTACGGACGAAAGTTGCCGGTCGATGTTTCACATATGACGGGTCGTTGATCTCCTGGTAATGTGACACGTGAAAACTTGAGTTTTGGGTTGGACATGCAGGTCTTCAGTTCTTCGTCGTTTTCTTGGTCTTGAGCGAGTTGATTGTAGTCTATTGCAGAGTGTGAAAAATCTATTTCTTCGATTCGTGATAAGGCGTCTGCGGCTTCGTTCTTATCACCGTGTACGTACTTGATACTTGTGCAAAACTGACTTAAGTAGTGAAGTTGGCGTTCTCTTCGTGGTGTATCGCTGCTACTCGGTGTTCTTGTTAGCGCGTAAGTTAGAGGTTTGTGATCGGTGAATATTGTAAGGTCATTGCCCTCTATTAGTCTTCGCAGATGTTGGACAGCGGTGTACATGGCCAATAGTTCGCGATCGTACACGCTGTAGCGTCGCTGCGTCTCACTCATAGTTTTCGAGTAGAATGCCAGTGGTTTCCACTCGTTGTCGACCTTTTGTTGGAGAACGGCGCCGATGCTAGTGTTCGATGCGTCGGTGAATAAACATAGCGGCGCATTAGGTATCGGGTGCGTCAGAGTTGTGGCCTCGAGTATGCTTTGTCGGCATTTCTCAAAGGCTTGTTCTGCGTTTTGTGACCATTCGATCGGAGTCTTGTCGTTTTTCTTTGTGTTATGTAGGTACTTATTGAGTTCATGTTGATATTCGGCTTGATGTGATAAACAACTGCGATAAAAGTTGATCATTCCTAAAAATCTTCTTAGTTCTTGTACTGTCTGAGGTTTTGGGTAATTTACTATGGCTTGGATTCTTTCTTGCGTGGGGTTGATGCCTTCTGCCGAGACTTCGTATCCGAGGAATTCTATTGTTTTCTTGTCGAACTCGCACTTATCAATGTTTAGACTGACGCCGTAGGTATCTAGGCGTTCGAGTACTAATTGCAGGTGGTGGCGATGTTCTTCTTCGTTTCTCGAGTGAACGAGCAGATCGTCGACGAAACAGAATACGATGTCATCCAGTCCTCTCAATACCTCGTGCATGAAACGTTGAAACGTTTGGCCGGAGTTTCTTAAACCAAACGTCATGCAGTTAAATTCGAAGAGACCGAAGGGTGTAATGATTGCAGTTTTCTGAGCGTCTTCTTTTGCGATCGGAATCCAAAAATATGCCATTTTTAAATCCAGTTTTGAAAATATTTTCTTGCCGTGAAGTTGGTAGGTAAAATCTTGGATTCTCGGTATGGGGTATCGGTCGGGAACGGTGACAGCATTGAGCCTTCTATAGTCGCCACAAACTCGTAGCGAACCATCCTTCTTTTTTACGACGTGAAGTGGACTCGCCCACGGGCTTTTTGAGGGCTTACATATTCCCATCTCGATCATTCGTTCGAACTCTAGTTTCGCCGCTTTGTATTTGTCGGGCGGTAGAGGGCGCGACCGAGAGTAGATTGGCGGTCCGGTTGTTTCAATATGATGTGTGACGTCATGTTTAGCTGGAGTCTTGAGTGACATAGGTCTTAGTACGTCTGGATATTTCTTCAGCAGGTCGTGATGAGTATGGTCGCTGTTAATCATGTAGATAGATTCTTCGCAGTTATTTGTTTTGACGGCGTTTACGCTGAGCTCGGTCACACGGTCGATGAGTTTTCTTTGGTGTAGGTCGACTAGTAATTTGTGGTGTACTAGGAAGTCTGCGCCTAGTATTGAAGTCTTCACATTGGCGACAACGAAAGTCCACTTGAAGCTTCTTCGTAAGCCTAGGTTGAGCTCAAGGGTGCGCTCTCCGTAGGTACGAATCTCTGTGCCGTTGGCGGCGAATAGCTTGTAGGTAGTTTCTGCGGGCTTGGTATATTTCGTGTTTCGAGCTGCCAATACTGATATGTCGGCTCCTGTGTCGACAAGGAATTTTTCTCTGCTTTCGACGTCGGTCACACATAGGCGGCGGCTTGGTTGGTATACATCGACACCCGCCACGGTCGATGTATGTTCTAGTTTTCCTGCTTGCTCTTGGCACATGGCGATTCACATTTTTGAGCTTCATCGCCGAATCGGTGGTGGTAATAACATAGCCATTCGGCATCACCTGGCTTGCACGGCGCGCGTGAATTTTGGCGCGAACGCGAAACGCTGCGGTACCGCGACGATGACGGGTAGCGGGAACGGGAGTGCGGGCGGCGGGGGTACGCCGCGCGCTGTTGTTGGCTTGAACGTAACTCGGCGATTTCCAGGAATAGTTTCTCTATTTGTTTTGATAGTATGTTGATCTGTAGGTTTGTTATTGAATTGGGTTCACTTGCTGTGCTTGTTGACGGTGAATTTGCGGAGACTGCGGCGATTGTTGTCGGCTCGAAATGCTCGGTCATTTTGTCGGCCATTGCAGCTAAAATTTCGAGCGATGATTCTGTGTTGATGGAGATCACGGCGCGAACTTGTGTGGGCAGCTGGTTGAGCCACATAACTTTTAGCGCCTCGTCGGACAGCAGCTTGCCACTGAGGTCACGCATTTTACGCAGCAGCTGACTCGGCTTTTGGTCGCCGAGTTCGAGTCCGCTGAGTAGCTTCTGCAGCTGGCGATGGTCTGACTCTTGATATGTAGATATCAGCCTGTCTTTGAGTGCGCTGTACTTGCCGGTGACGGGTGGCTCGAGAATGATGTCGGCGATTTGTTCGAGATCGCTGCAGCCGAGTAACGGGACGACGAGGTTGAATTTCTGTTCTTCTCCGATTCTGCTGGCGGCGATAGCTGCTTCGAACTGGGCGAACCATAGACGGGGATTTTGGCGCCAAAATGGTGGTAATCTGGCGGGAAGAGATATGGTGGCTACGTCGTTCCTCACTGTTGTGCCGTCCAGCGATTCGCTGTATTCTTCGGGATGCTTCGAGTTCGACATGGTGGTTCTTCTTTAGGATGCTTGATGTTCTTGCGGATTCTTGAAATTGCGTGTTCTTGATAATTTTGATATTCTTCTTGTGAATTCTTGATATTCTGCGTGTTCTTCTTGCGGGGTCACCAATTTAGGAGTGAGGGGGTCGAGAGTAAATAAGACACTTGTTACTCGTTCCGATGTCTGTATTGACTGATTTAATTTGGCCTATTTATATTTACATTTATCATAGTGGAAGTAGCGGATAGTTTAAGTTTACATATTTACAAATTACACACGTCGGTAGAGGGCGCGCTCGCGACGCCGCGGGTAGCGGGGCGCGCGGGGCGCGCGGGTCGATCCGCGCTCGCGGCGGTGTAGTGTGCCGCGCTTATAAAATCGGGCGCCGCCCGCGCGACGGTCCTTTTCTGCTGCGGGCCGTCGTCGTGTCAACATCGCTGCGTCTGTGAAGAACTCTGCGTCCGAACTCCTGCGTCGTCTCTTCACTTCTGCTGCATTGAAGATATCAAGCACGGCGACGGCCCAAACAAACAAACCGCTCTTTTCGGAGCGAATTAGCGCGTGCGGTGATGTATATTCGATGTACACGCCGCGCTGACGCTTTCCTATTTCCCATCAGTCGCCACAACGTGCGCCCCCTTCAAGGCGGATTGATTCACTGTTTCTCAATGGAAATGTCAAAAACGTATGGTAACAAATGGTTGCTTCGGAGGCACGGTATGGTAATGTGGTTTCATGGTAATGGTATTGGTACTGGTAATGGTGGTTGCTGGGTATGTAGGTATGTCACTACATTACTACTAACGACCCGCCCAGCGGTTTCACCCGCTGCTCACCTCCTAAGAGTCATAGCGTGAAGTATTATACATATAAACCTTCCTCTTGAATCACTCTAGTTATTAAAAAAAGCACATCAACATCCGTGGAGTAGTTTTAAAGAATTAAGCATACATACAACATAGCAACAGACAGACAGCGACTTTGTTTTATACTATGTAGTGATGTTGTCCGTTTGTCTGTCCAGATCTCGGGAATGCGTGGAGGTATTGAGTTGAAATTAAACAATATACTCATTTCTGTGGACCCTTGGAGTTTAGGAAAATCAACCCTCCAACACAGTCTAAAGATATGGCCGTTTTTGTCGCAAGCTTGTATGGAACCGTCGGTGAGAACAAATCCTGAAACAAACCCACGCGAGATTTTTAAATAGTTTCTCCGTATATGTTGCTCAGCAGATTGCGTCATGGTTCTATACAAAGTCCATTTTTTTACGAATTAGAGGACAGTTATGGAAGGTCTTGCATTTAACACTTCAAGCACAAAGTACAGAGGCGGACTTAATGACGTAGGCATTTTCTACCAGTCAACCTTTGGGTTACCCAGAGACGATCAGAGGTAGGTGTAAAACTAACATTTATCTCAAAATTTAAATATAACAAACAGATAGGTAAACAATAACAACCGACAACGGGTTGTATGGCTGTACGGGTGGTATGTGCATTCGTTATGTTACACCTTGTATAGATATATAGGTATATTATACTAGCTGTGCCCAGGCATGCGTTGCAATGCAATTTTCTACCTGCCTTACCTACTCTATCTTTCAAGTTGGATCAAACTGCACACGGTGTGCAAATTTAATATATGTATATAATTTACACTAAGCGTGTCGGGCCACGCTTAGTGTAGGGTTCCGTAGATTCCCGTCCGTCACAATAAGTGTTCCCAGTTATGAGGCCAACCGAACAATTCGGTAATACCCGATCCAATGTAATAAGTACCTACAGCGCCATCTCTCGGGGAATTGGGTTACTAATTAATACAAAGACGTGCAATTTCGGTGGTAATTTTGGATTGCGAGAACCGATTTCAATAATTCTTTTTTTGTTTGAAAAAAAAATACGTTCAGGATAATAAAATATGTAAACAAAGTTACAAAAAATGCTCGCATATACGATTATACTAAAACTTAGTCCAGAAATTATTTTGTACAACTTTTTGTCTTTTTTGTACAAAAATTGTTGTGTCAATATAGAAAGTCCTTATAGAGTTCTACTTTTCAGTTTTTTTTCATATTTTCTTAACTTATAGTTCAAAAGTTAGAGGGGGGGACACACATTGTTTTTTTACTTTTGGAGCGATTATTTCCGAAATTAATGACATTATCAAAAAATGATCTTAGTAAACCCCTATTCATTTTTAAATACCTTTCCAACAATATATCACACGTTATAACGGTCACAGAGATTAAGCGAGGACGGACGGACGGACGGACGGACGGACATGGCGAAACTATAAGGGTTCCTAGTTGACTACGGAACCCTAAAAAGTAGTTTAGGGGTCCATCGCGGACAAACAATGTGACACGTGATTTATATAATTATACTAGCTGTGCCCAGCTGCATGCGTTGCAATGCAATTTTCTACCTACCCTAAATACCATACTTACCCTATCTTTCAAGTTGGAACAACCTGCACACAGTGTGCAAATTTAATTTAAAATTGGTTAAAGTAGTTTAGGACTCCATCGCGGACAAACAACGTGACACGTGATTTATATATATTAAGAAGATTGTATAGGTAATCTGTTCCAGTACCATCACCAGCCGTACCTGCGATCGCATCGTATGAAGAAGTCGCTGTTCTGTTTGTCCTTCAACTCCTTGAGTGTGTTGGCGGCGCCTTTCGCCTGCTCCTCCTCTAGAGTCCGCAGTTTCCTCACGAACTTTGCGTAGCGAGCTGTCGAGTCTAGCACGCGGGATGTCTGAGAGAGAGAGCAACGTTAGATTTCGATGATAACTAGTTATAGTGATAGATAATGCTATAAAACACAAACAATAGATACCTACTATTGTAATAAAAGGTTTATTACCCCTGAGTAGTGTTTTTTTCTTTATCTTTAGATAGTACCTTTCCAAGAATTTATAAAAGATCCAAAGTTAAAATATAATTTTGTATGTGCTAAATGTTAGATGTAAGTTTAATTAATATAATATTGTGAAAGTTCCTACCATACGTGATAATAGATTCTGCAATATAATTTTATTAGTTTTAAGACATTTTGCTGCGCCCTAACAGGGTCATGTACTCATTAGATTTAAGCCTAGCGTATCTTTTTGTGCATTTAATCTATACTAATATTATAAAGCTGAAGAGTTTGTTTGTTTGAACGCGCTAATCTCAGGGACTACTGGTTGGAATTGGAAAATTCTTTTAGTGTTGGATAGTCCATTTCTTGAGGAAGGCTATAGGCTATATAACATCACGCTACGACCAACAGGTGCTGAGCAGCGTGGGTGAAACCGCGTGGAACAGCTAGTGAATAAATAAAATATCTACCTAAACCGATGGTATAGTGATGACATCTAGTTATCGAACCTAGAAACTCTTGCTCAGAAGAGGCACTAGAAAATATTAACATCGGTTTTATGTGCGTATGCTTCAATACTTATTTTACTTACATAGTAGCAATCGCCTCCTCCGCGAGGTCCGCAGCCATCCTTGGGCGGATTCTGTCGCGGCACCAGTTCCGTAGCGTTACAAAATGTCGCCATTTATTACGCCAACTTCAATCTAATAAAATCTTTACAAGAGTAAAATGGCAAGTTTGATTATGACTATCCGTGACATATTGACAGACCATTTATTTGTTTTTTTTTTTTTTTTTTGTAAAAAGGTTGGTGATTGTCAACTGCTATAATGTAAACTTTTAAATTTGCAATAAGGGTTTGAAGAAAAGGGAGGATCTTCCGACCAGAGGTGTTGATCTGGTGGGCCACTACCGACAGTTGTTGTCCCTTGAGTTATTCTAGATGTTAGTTATTCAGTTGTTGCATAGATGGCGCTGTAGTCCTCATTTGTAGTGTTACGCCACAGTACTGATCAGCCAACTTGTCTGTGCAACACTAAACTTAATACATAAATGTACCAAGTCTGACATAACGATACATTTTTCATGACAAGCAAATCCACTTTAAACTACATACTTAAAGTGGTCATACTGTATCTACCTTTTGTTATAGCCACAGGCGAAGCATCATGTAACACAGTTGATTACCTTTATACCATTACTTGTGTTGTGACTCACTTGGTATCAGTCGCAAGAATAGTCTTGTCCAAATTCACGTGGAGGGTATTCGTGGCTTCTGTCAGGAAAATCAATATATCTTTTTTTTGCGAATGGGAAATCATCAAATAACTTTCCCATCTGGGCGGAGCGAGAGAGTGTCAGACTTGTACTGACTAAAACCCACCCACGTTCCTTCTATTGCTCTTTATGTACTGGGGCCGCGGTATCTCTTTCGAACAACCTTCAAGCACCAGCATCAAGCAGGCGCCTCCTTTTTGCTGACATCTCTTTGAGGCACACGTGGAACACAAACGCGCCGTCGACACCGTAAATCATTATTTCTGTAGCAATGTTAAGAAAACCTCACGAACTCAAAGTTTAACTAAGTATTTACAATGCATAAAAACAAATAAATTTTGATTTTAAATATTTATTTTGATAAATCAACTTTACAACGTAACGATTCGTTTTCAAAATGCATTGGCAATGATTTTGCCGCAGCAATTGTACCGCTAACTAAAGAAACATCGCAAATAACACAACAATTTTAAAGAAAGAACATTATTAAAGTGACAAAATAAACAAATAAAAACTTGCGTTTAACATGATTAATAAAATCTGAAAAATCAACTATTTACTTATAGGAATTTAACAATCAAGAAAAACCTACACTATATTCTAGAACAACAAATTCATAATAAAAAAAAGTCTCACAAAAACAAGTTTTCATCTCAGTGGCCTTTGTAGTTTTTTTTCTTTGTTTCAGCTTTTAATTTTGTCAGCAGTAAGTAGTCTCCGAGGCTATTAAACAAATAAATCTAGCAGGCGGTTCGATTATAATAACATAATTTTCTCTTATTCTTAATTAACATTATTGTAAGAAATAGGAACTTTTACAGGCAATATATAACATTTTGTACTCAATTCACAACCTTCTTTACATCTTAAAACTAAACAATTGTAAATGTTGCCTACATTATGGCACACAATAAGTATTACAAAAAAAAAATAGTTAACAAAGTAACAGTAAAAACGAAGTTAAACCAAGCCACATCTAATGCCGATCCAATATGCGGATTTCAGCCATTTTGAATTATCTATGGTGTTGGATCAACTATACACATATTGGATCAATAATATTCTAACACACATAGCATACTTCATTTCAGTACACCATAATGTGTACTTTTGTTCCAACTTTATGGCAGCTAGGAAGTTCGCTGCGATTGACGGTCTGCGCATTATACGGTCAAGAAGATGCGTAAGATTTTCTGACCCGCTATAAACTTTGAACCATAAACATGCGCAGAACTGTCACTCGTAGCTAACTTCCGCTTTACCGCTTCAGCAATTATTAAATAAAAGTGTTACCAAAGTAAAAAAAAGATATAAAATAAAAATTATGTACTAGTAGAAAATGGTCAATATTATGAAAGGTACGGCCATACCAATGCGTTCAACATTTTCATTTAAAATTTGAACTTGTGATTTATTGGTTGATTACTATGAATATTTATATAATAATATTATAATAAGGTACTGTTTTACAGGCGCATCTGCTGATCGTGTCTTAACAGCAAATTCTAAGATCCCATATTTGCAACAGACCTATATAACGAAACGCCTTAGTTTGACCGAATCTTGATTGAGATCACGATTTAAAACAAATACGAAAAAAAATGTTAAACCTATGATCTAAATATAAGTTATAATTAACACTACTACTGATATACAAATTTGGCCAGCAAATACACTTGATAAAGACTGCTAAATCATTTAAAGTTACAAATTAAAAACATGTCAATTCCGTTAGCTTACATAGCTATTAGGTAGTCAAGAATGATGTTTACACATGGCTTGCCTTAATTCCACTATTTTTTTAATTATTATTAAAGTAACGGCTATGCATAAAACTGCGTTAAATGCGACAAATTCATCCAAGCGTCACGTTCCCGCGATAAAGCCAAAATAAAATTTACCAAGAGTACATCCTGTAGGAATCAATAGTGGTATTTATAACAACTTTTCATTAATGGCTTTTGTGGATTGTGGATGAGCCATACCACAATTTTACCAATATCTGGTGCAAACTGTTAACAAGTTCATTGTTCAGGTTCCACAGTGAGAATGGTCCCTAATCCAGTTAAGTTGTAAATTTGTTGACTTAATCACAATGAAGAACCTATTCTCGAAAAAAATATGTTGGCTATTGATTAATGCGAAGCCTTATGTGTTTAATATTAAATGCGAAGCCGCCATTTTGAAAATTAAAAAGAATGAAGGAACTAGGCAACCCAAACAATTTAAAAGCCTTTTCAATTGAAAATCTTAACAGTTAAACTAATATGTATGCTCTCCAACTCAGGCTGGCCCACAACTACTTTAGTTGGTGACCGTATAACCAATTCCCTATTCAACAGTTTCAAGTTAGCACTGTTAGGCAACAAGTCCAACTGAGACAGTTGTAGTTTGAAGCAATTGGGGTCATTTTCGTATGGCATGCAGGGCGGTAGGTCTGTCACTAGGCCGGTCCAGGTGAATGGTTCTCCTGTCACTTTGTTGTAGATCGTCATGCTGCCCGTTTTAGGATCGTCCGGGTCGTATGATACTGTCTGTGGGGGAAAAGGTAATTTAGAAATGGTTGGAATGAATTTGTTAAAATTGTAATGGAACTCAACCGTCTTAGTTTGATGTCCTGTCACGGGTGACGTGTTTTATTTTCTCTGGTCAATTTTGTCTTTCTAAAGTTGGAAAATAATTAAAAATACCAAATTGTATCTGATAAATTCCTTTTATATTAATAGAATTTATCGGACAACCACACAATCTAACAGAATCAGCAATGAGTTAATAAATATATGGTTATTTGTGATAGTATTGGTGGGTGACTAAAAAGTTGAGTGTTATAATGAATAATATTGTACTTAAAAAACTAAAAAACAAACCTTGTATCCCACCCCCACTCCTCAACCTTCCTTTGATACCCATGGTACACACGGCAACAGATCAACCTATACAAAACCAGTTTATGCGGATCTCTCATTGTACTTGAAATTTATGGTGTACGATCCGTTGTTGAGAGAGCAGCATAAACTGGTTTTGTATAGGTTGATCTGTTGCCGTGTGTACATAAAATTAACTACTCAGCCAGCTCGGTTTTAGAATTACGCCACTTAGCTAACTATGCATTGTCATCCAAACTAAAGATGTGTGCAAAGTTTTTTTTTCATATTTCGTTAGTTACAAGTGAAGCTAATAAAATACGTGTTATAAAGCCACGTCTCCGGTCACAAAATAGAATGATAAACGAATGAAACGTGATGAGGGGTATACATAATTATAAATTTCTAAGTATCAGTGAAGAATTTAGATTAGTGCTTGGTTGGAGGTAATAAATTAATAATAGGCTCTCATTCAATTACATGAGACGTAGCTGTGAAATATTCGTGTAACTCTACCCCTTTTTTTGCAGATGAGCTAGCTCGGAGCGGAGCGGAGGAGTGTCAGACTTGTACTGACTAAAACCCACCCATGTCCCTTCTATTGCCCTTTACGTTCCGGGGCCACGGTATCTCTTTGGAACAACCCGCAGTCCCGGCAGGCGGTGGAACTCGGCCGTCTTGAGGACAGGCCTCCCAGGTGTACTGACCGACAGAGCCGCCATCAAGTAGTCCGGGTCCTCGTACTTAGCGCTGAGCACGTACAGAGCGCCGCCGTGCTGCAGCACCTGACTGAGCCACACGCGCCGACACGACAGCTCTCCCAGCGTATACGACGCGCTGAACTCGTTCGACGCGCACTCCACTATGTCTGAGGAATGGACCTGGAAACGGGAGAAAACGTACTTTAGTAATAAAAAAGAAGGATTGTATGGTTTTATGAAACCATGTTAAAAGTGAAACATTTTTTTCACAATAAAGATATTTAGACGTCCCTACTCCGCGGCCGACCGTAATAACGCGACATGCAACACACAGACAAAACTTTGAGACGATGTAATAAAAGTTTCACTTTAAAAACAAACTTTCTTAAAGACCTAAAACCAACTTCAAACCTACCCAGCCACCGTAGGTGCGCGTCTGTGTCTATCCAGTGACGACAGGCTGGGTCGAAGGCGCGTTAGGCGCGTCGCCCACACGACCAAGAGTCGAGGCGCAGTCGCAGCGCCGTCGCCCACACGACATTTGTAAAAAAAATCTCACATCAGGGTCACGCCGCAACGAGATTTTCTTTGGTCGTGTGGGCGACGCGCCTTAGTGTTCTACGCGCGCTTCAAAGAGATGTCGCCTTAAAGATAGTGCAAAACACTGCCTACCAGGGTTGCGGGTTGTTCGAAAGAGATACTGCGGCCCGGATCCCAACTACCTTTGTACCAAATTCATCAAAAATCGGTTTAGCCATTTAGGCGTGAAGACGTAACAAACAAACAAACTCACTTTCGCTTTTATAATATTAGTAAGGATTTTCATAACCACTTAGTATATTCTTCAGTAGTTTTTGAGTTATCTTCTACATTAAAACATATTTTTACTTCAAATATGTAATGGAATAGGAATACTCGATAAGAATTTGATTTATCATACCACAACTAAAAAGGCAGAAGTAAAACTTTTCTTTTTCTAAAAAATATCTAAAAAAACTTCCAGAAGTTGGTGACTTGCTTGATACATCTTTTTTTTCACCACTGGCTTCTGGAAGTGAACTCATTTTCCATTTTTTTGTGTTTTTGGAAGTTGATGTGTTTAATAATAAATGTTGTATGACTTACCTTTCTAATATGGTATTCAAGAATGATCTTGGGTCCTGCCCAATTGCATAAAATGCACTGCATCCTTATGTCCATTCCCATACGTTCCATGTAATCCTGAAATATTTTGTCAACGTATTTATATATTTAATTGAAATTCGGCATTGCTTGAAGTACATTACAAAATTAAGTATTTTTTAGCTTGTTTTTGTAATAAAAACCTAACACTCGATCGAAATCCGGTTGTTTTTTGGCGTTCCGTACCCAAAGGCGTAAAATGAGACCCTATTACTGAGACTGTCCTGTCTGTCCGTCTGTCACCAGGCTGTATCTCATGAACCGTGATAGACAGTCAAAATTTTCACAGATGATATATTTCCGTTGCTACTATAACAACAATTACTAAAACAAACAGAATAAAACAAATATTAAAGGGTGTTGTTATACACGGGAGTCGCCCCGGACGTCGGGTGCCGCTAGACGACTCCCGGTCACCGTAGATGCGGGCCTGTCGACGGTGAGTAATGGGTAGTTCAGTTGGTTTTGAGTCGAGCTACACGATAACTGACAAATGCTTGCACTGACTGGATAGGACCACTTAATCTGTGTGGTGCTTTGTTAAAAAGACCATTTCAGACATTATCTGCATAGTCCTCATGTAAGTGGACCAAGATTTTTTGTCTGGACCTTAAAAGAGATTATGACCTCTGAGTTTGTTTCGGCTATTTCTTCTCAGAGTAGTCGGATACGAAACACCGGCAGCATCTAGTTTTTAGGGTTCCGTAGTCAACTAGGAACCCTTATAGTTTCGCCATGTCTGTCTGTCCGTCCGTCCTCGCTTAATCTCTGTGACCGTTAGCACTAGAAAGCTGAAATTTGGTACCAATATGTATATCAATCACGCCGACAAAGTGGTGAAATAAAAATTGGAAAAAAATGTTTTATTAGGGTAGCCACCCTATATGTAAAGTGGGGAGTGTTTTTTTTTTTAATTTCAACCCTAACGTGTGATATATCGTTGGAAAGGTATTTAAAAATGAATAGGGGTTTACTAAAATCATTTTTTGATATTGTCAATAATTTCGGAAATAATCGCTCCAAAAGTAAAAAACAATGTGTCCAATGTGAAAAGTAGAACTTTATAAGGACTTTCTATGAAAATTATTTTGAACTTGATTGACACAACAGTTTTTGTACAAAAAAGACAAAAAGTTTTACAAAATAATTTCTGGACTAAGTTTGTAGTATAATCGTATATGCAAGCATTTTTTTAACTTCGTTTACATATTTTATTATCCTGAACGTATCTTTTTTCAAACAAAAAAAAGAATGATTGAAATCGGTTCTCGCAATCCAAAAGTATTAATTAGGAAATACAATTCTCTAGTGTTCAACGTCAAACAAATAATAAACTCATAAGTGGGAACACTTATTGTGACGGACGGGAAACTACGGAACCCTACACTGAGCGTGGCTCGACACGCTCTTGGCCGGTTTTTTATTTAAAGTGTTTGTGAAAACCTACTTGCAAAATAAACCTCATTTCTCATTTAATACTCGACGGAACTCAGTGAGGACAAAAGTAATGAGGTGTTAGTTACCCCATCCTGGCTGATAATCTCCAGTGCGTCTTCTACCATCTCAGGTATAGTGACGTTTGCGCCCAACTCGTGCTCCTGAGAGGTCAGCGTCTCCACAGACGAGCACGAGCGCTGGAAGTCTAGAGTCGGTGCGCCTGTAATGTACATATTTTCTACTATTATTATTCATTTATGGTTTTATTTTTTACATTTATAAATAATATTCCTATGTGTCCGGTTATGGATTAGCGATATTGCATGTATTTATATAACAAATATTCTAGTACTCAAATTTATTGATTTAAAAAGTTTTATTCATGTTTACAAAACTACAACTACTCTTTGATTTGCATATTTTTTTGGACTCTATTTTTTTTCTAATGATACGATAGTGTAAGCTAAACATTTCTTAATTTTAACTATAGACAATACGGTTGCTCTCTGAATAAAACTATTTTCGTCTCAGTAAGACCAAAACTTTGATAGATATGATTATTTTTTGTACACGCATAGAGAATATCTCAAAATGGCTGCCAAAAAGCGGGAATTAGACCCAAGTGTGTATCGTAATAGTATATTAAAACACTCGTTACACAAGTATCTAGAATATCGCTAGTCCATGACCGGACACATTGTATAAGCTATTTAAAAAAACATTCTCTTCCTGTTCTCAAACACTACTGTCCGTTTACGTTTCGTTTCCTTCATATTTCCTTTCGCAGGCCTGCTGGTAGAAATTTCTTTTGAAATAACCTACCATCGGGAGACAGGGTCCAAGCTACAAACCTACAAAACAAAGCCTATGTATTAATCCAGGTTATGAACTATCTGTGTGCCAAATGTCATCAAATACCATTCAGTAGTTTTTGAAAAAGTAACAAACATCCATCAATCCTCACAATCTTTCGCATTTATAATACTAACTGGCGCCTATGGCTTCGCCCGCGTGATGATAAAAACAGTATCCTGTGTTATTCCTGATGATAATCTACCTATGTGCCAAATTTCATCAAGATCCGTTCAGTAGTTTTTTCGTGAAAGAGGATCAAATATACATCCATACTCACAACTTTCGCATTTATAATATTAGTAGGATTGAGTGGTATAAATTAATTTATTAGGGCGTATGTTCTTACCGTTATGATAATGTTCGTGACAGTGAAAGTTGTTGAAGAAGTCATTAGCTCGAGGCATCATTTCATCGTTGTTCATGAAGAAAGGTTGATTTTCACGCGGCGGGGCTGGCAAATACAAGACTTGATCATCAATTTTATCTACACACATTCCCCAGCCCTTATTAGAGTCCGTACTTCAAAATCAAAATATTTTTATTTCACATAGGCCTACATGGGCACTCTTTTGAAATCAGGTTTTACAATGTTGTTGTTACGGCGTTAGTACTTAAGTATGAGAGGACAGCGTAGGCCCGACAATAAGTCATTGCTTACTTTACAAAACAATGAAAAATGAATACTCATAATACAAACGAAATAAAAACTTTTTGTAAAAAATTAAACCAACTTCCAAAAAAAATAAAATAAAAGTGGAATATAACTTTATTTCCGCAAGTCGGTGGCGAAAAAAGTCAACGAAACCAACAAAAGTCACTAAGTTTATTTTTTTATTTTTTTTACAAAAAGTGGTTTTTATATTCTGTCTCTCCTAAGCTCTGGAAGCATATAAAGGATACGTGTTAGTATATAAGAAGCGTAACTCACAAGCAACATTAAACTGGTTGTGCACGATGGTGGAGGAGGGCTGCGCCATGCTGTAAGCAACATGCAAGCTGTAAGCTTCACACAATACGCCAGCTTCGTTTTATGATAGCCTGGTAGAAAGCGGTGCAGGTAGCAATATGTTACAAGGTGCTTGTAGATTAGATGGTTGGTGATTGATTTTGTAATAATTCAATGAATATTTAAGTATTTCCTATCGCAGGTCTGCTGGAAGAGATTTCTTTATGAAATAATCAATACCTTGAGTGCTTTTTTAATTTATGTATTTTTTAATATTGACAATCCAAACTAAATGTCTGAAACAACATTACAGCTCAATTAGTTGGGAATAAACTGTTTTAAAATTCAGTTGGATATGAAAACTGCAAGTTCAATACAAAAAAAAGTGGATACACCTTTACTTCACCCAAGAAAGCTTTTTCTATGCCTTTAAATAAATCAAAGCATTTATTTCAATTCGATTAGACCATTACAGACACTTTTGAATGTCAAGAAAGAAAATGAATCTACAGCCCCGGTCACAAGGCTTTGAAAGTACTGTAGTTGCCCATTCCGAAGCGTTGATCTCTATGGAGAAGAATAGGCAAGAAACTCCATGGACACTCTTTTAAATTATAATATTACTAGCTTTTGCCCGCGGCTTCGCTCGCGTTAAATTCGGGGTACCTAACACAGTTCCCCTTGCGCCTTATTGATTTGTATTAGCAACGCTACGTTTTCCCTTTTCTTCCCTCTTTCTCCCTCAAATCCCACTTTTTTAAAAAAAAATATTAGCCTATGTCCGTCTCCTGGTTCCCAACTATCTCTGTACCAAAATTCATCAAAATCGGTTTAGTCATTAAAGCGTGAAGAGGTAACAAACAAACTCACTGTCGCTTTTATAATATTAGTAAGGATTACAAAATCGTATTTACATCATTCATGTTGAGATTATACAAATATGTGAGAACGATGTAGAAAGACGTGCACAGTAAGCGTCCAGAGTAAATAAAAAGCAAAATTCAATTTAAAATCTAAAGAACCGTGGTAGCTAAAAGATGACCAGTTTCAGTAAAGTGGGCAAAGTTTGACCCATAATTGCCCATTCCTCATCATAGGACGATAATACTCACGCAGTAGAAATGACAGGAGTGCAGTAGACCGTACGAGTGTTGGTCGTAGTAGAGATCCGTTGTGTGGGCTGTTGTTGCATTCTCAAGTTGTAGACCACCTCTAGCGTGCTGGTGCCCTGGTACTGCACGCGGGGATCCGGGATGTATGGCGGTATTGAAACTAAAAAAAACTATCACGTTTTGTATTCACCGAGGTATAGGCGCACTTGCGCAACAAAAAAAAAAGTCTAGTGTTGTATCATTTCGTAAACACACAGCATAAAGGCATATTATAAATATGGCTTCTTCAAATAAACTATTGGGAAACAAGAACGGGGTACTATAAAACAGATTTTGTCTAATTCATGCATTTTGTGGAGATAAACGCAACCACCCGTCTTGCTTGACGCGGCACCGCGATGTCCGCTTAGAGGTCTCGTCGATTCGCGTGTTTGTGTGAGTATGCCGTTTCGAACGTTAGTACGTAGTTTCCGTACAGTCCATATTCTCACTGTAATTAAGCGACCACAGAGTTGAGCATTTGCTTTGAGTAATTTCAACTCACGGACAGAAGGACAACAAGTGATCCAATAAGGGTTCCGTTTCTTTTCCTTTTGAAAAAATGCAATTCGAACCCTGAATGAAGACCGCTCGAATATCAGCAAAACAAGTTTATTAGAAGTAAAATCCATGACTAAATAAAATCAATTTTAAGCTTCTAACTTCGGGAGGAGATGCCCGGGTGTCACCATTGTGACGATCGCCCGGAGAACACGGTGGAGCACAGTGGCGGTCTGCCCAGTTCGGGCGGAGCACCGTGCCTTCGTAACGGCTATCTTTCGCGTCAGGCCCTGGTTCAGTTCATGGTCCGGAGCGAGGGAATGGGAAGCGGTCACCTCCTTCTGCGAAGCAGTCATGCTAGCGAAGGAGGTGGCCGGGCGTTTGAGGGAGAGAACCTCAAAGCAACCTAGCCGCCGCAGGAGACGCCCCGGACGTCGGGCGGTGCGAGACGACTCCCGGCTACCGTAGATGCGGGCCTGTGGACGGTGAGCAATGGGTAGCTCACCGTCCGTCCGTCGATGGCGCGTTAGTGTTCCACGCGCGCTTCAAAGAGATGTCAGCAAAGCAGAGAGGCCGGCCAGGGCCTCCGCTTGCCGGGTTTGCAGATTGTTCGAAAGAGATACCGCGGCCCCGGAACGTAAAGGGCAAAAGAAGGAACATGGGTGGGTTTTAGTCAGCACAAGTCTTACACTCCCCCCTGCTCCGTCCAGAGCAGGAGAAGTTATTTGATAATAATAATAATAATAGTCTTTTATCAGGCGGAAACAAGGTGCGTGCTTTCAACGGTTGGGTCATGCCGGTTTTGATGTACTCTTTCGGCATACTCAAATGGACTCAAACAGAACTGGACGCCCTGGATAGGAAGGTCCGTACATTGTTAACGGCATTTCGTATGCATCACCCACGTTCTTCGGTCATGCGATTGTATATCCCGCGGAGTTGTGGAGGTCGAGGCTTTCTAAACGCCAAGACTCTCCACAATCGCGAGATATGCAGTCTCAGGGAATATTTTCTAGAATCAGACGTGGGAATGCATCGAGATGTGGTTGCAGTGGACAAAGGCCTCACCCCGCTCTCCTTGGCTAAAGAGAACTGGCGCAAACCTGTAATACTTGACACTAACGACCGCAAGGAGGTATGGCAAAGTAAGGAGCTTCACGGACGCTTTCTCCGAGCCCTACATGGACCCGATGTAGATCAATCAGCGTCCGTAGCCTGGCTACGTTCCGGGGACCTCTTTGGAGAAACCGAAGGTTTTGTCTGTGCAATTATGGATGAAGTTATGATGACGAATAACTACCGGAGATTTATTGTGAAGGACGGCACGGTTGACATATGTCGGGCATGCCACCGTCCGGGTGAATCAATTCGACACATTATCTCCGGTTGTTCTCGTCTAGCTAACGGAGAGTACTTGCATAGACACAACCTTGTAGCCAGGATTATCCATCAGCAACTTGCTCTAAAGTACAACCTTGTGGAATCGGAAGTGCCGTACTACAGGTATGAGCCCGACCCAGTTCTTGAACATGGCTATATCACATTGTACTGGGATCGATCCATCATCACTGACAGGACTATTGTTGCTAACAAGCCTGATATAGTGGTGGTGGATCGATCAGAGCGGCGCGCAATTATTGTTGACATAACAGTCCCGCATGATGAGAACCTCGTGAAAGCCGAGAAAGATAAGCAAATCAAGTATATTGACTTGGCTCGCGAGGTTGTCGACATGTGGGACGTGGACTCAGCGATCATTGTGCCGATAGTCGTTACAGCCAATGGCTTAATTGCTAAGAGCCTCGACCAACACCTGAGAAGGCTCTCGTTAGGCAGCTGGATCAAGGGTTTGATACAGAAAGCGGTACTCCTGGACACGGCTCGTATTGTTAGGAGGTTCCTTTCTCTGGAGCCCTGACCGCCGGTAGCTTGGATCCTGTTCCCGATACCGGTGGCCTACTATTTTTATATTTTTAAATGTTTTTTTTTTATGTTTTTTTTATTAAGAAATGTTTAAAAATATAAGGATATGTTAGAAAAACAAATAAATGAACGAGAATAATAATAATAATCTGTGGCCCGACTGTCAAAGTGACATGACGTGTTTTCTTCAATACCAATAAATTTTAAACATTTTTACAAATATTTACACCGAAACCGCCTACACCGAAACCACAAATAGATAAAATAAACCAATAAATAACCATAATAAAGAAAATGAAAACAGAACGACAGATGAAAAGAAGAAAATGGATTTTAACAATGAATGTTAATACGTCAATATGCTGACCAGACGCCGGGCCCAGGAACAACAGGCACTCCCACCATCTCCGGGCTCGCCGCTCAGCTCCGCCTCGCAGCCGCCGGGACGCGCTACACGCGTGAGCGCCGTGTCGCCGGTCGCTGCAGTTGCGTCGAGCTCGAGCGACGAGTTTTTCTCCCCGCCGTCGTCACCACCACCACCACCACCAAGAAGACAACGACGAGGAAGAGGACGGCCACCAGCGGGCTTGGGATCTAGGGGCCAACAGGCCCCGATCAGGGTCCCCGCTGCCGGTGGAAATGTGTCGCGCATGCGATGGACTTCGTCAATCAACGCGAATGTCATGCGCGCATATTATGGGTCTACAGAGGGGGGAACTAACCTCACTGCGTACCGTGTTAGGATGCTGTCTCTGTTCCAGGACCTAGAACCGACCATCAACGTTTCGGCCCAACGACTATCGGATCAGGTGCGGGTCATCCAACGCAATCACATGTTGGACGATGCTGCACTTGATAGGCTGCGCTCAGAAGTACTGAGCAATCGTGTCATCTTGACTACGCCACAAACCGCGGTGCAAGCGTCAGCAATTGATGTGACGCAGCCGCGGTCCAATCCCGCTGTCGTAGAGGAGGATGATAGGGTTGCTACGGTAAGTAGCCAGTGCAACGACAGATTGAGGAGCGCACTGGAGGATGCGCTTCGCGACTATCGATCCACTTCAGCCGAACTTAGACCCCGATTACCACGGTTACCCATGCATAAAAAAAATAGGGCGCTGGTATGTGCCCTGGACTCGTTGCTCAAGAATTTATTCGAAAGTAGCGAGGATCTCGTTGATACGCACTCGATCCTGTACTGTGGGGCTGTTGCGGTATGTCGTTTAGTTAACGTCAAATTTCCAAACTGTGACGTAGCTACTCGACCAAAACCATCCGTACCAGCCTGGCAGTGCAGGATCGAGCGGCGTATCGACGAGGCCAGGGTACTCATCGGTAAACTATACTGCTTCAGGGAGGGCAATACAAGACCACGTGTGATGCGCTTTGTGAGACGGGCATTCTCGGGGACTGGAATCAGTCCTCAAGAATACATGTCTCGTACCACAGAGCGCATCGACTTCCTGAAGCAGAAAGTTTATGCATGGGCAAACCGTATTCGGCGGTATAAGCGGCGGGTTGATCGGTATTCGCAGAATCGCATGTTCCGGAGCGATGAGAGGTGGGTATACAGAGCTTGGGAGCGACCCGAACAAAGTGTGACTGACGTGTGCCGCCCGGATGATGTAGCCACGAGTTCTTTCTGGCACAGCATCTGGTCGGTGCCCGTCTGTCATACTGAGGCTGACTGGATGTGTGATGTTGAGCGTGTGTGTGAAACTATACCAGAAATGGAGCCAATCCTGATAACATCATTAGATATAGCCAGTGCAGTTCGTCCGTTACCGAACTGGAAGTCTCCAGGACCGGATGGACTGCACAACTTTTGGCTCAAGTGGCTCAGTAGTTCACACACTCGCCTGGCATCACAATTTCAGTCTTGCCTTGAGTCCGGGTCTCTGCCACAGTTTTTAACAACAGGCGTTACCCACCTGCTCTATAAGTCAGGTAGTCCCGCGGAACCCAAGAATTATAGACCGATCACGTGTTTATCGACGGTCTATAAACTTCTTACGTCCATTTTGAGAGCGAAAATTAATTCACACATTGACAAAAATTCAATTATGTCTGCCTCTCAGAATGGATGTAGGAACGGGTCTCGCGGTACTAAAGAGCTACTCCTCATCGACATGGCCATTAGCCAACAGGTTCGTCGATCCCGCAAGTATTTGTCGACATGTTGGATTGATTATAAGAAGGCCTACGACTCAGTGCCACATACATGGCTCAAGAGGGTGCTGGAGTTGTACAAGATAGATGCAACCCTACGCGCCTTTCTTGAGTCGTGTATGGGACAATGGAGGACGGTACTTCGATATCCAGGATGTCGACAAATCCAGGGGAATGATGAGCCTGTTTGGATTAAACGGGGAATATTTCAGGGTGACAGTTTGAGTCCACTTTGGTTCTGTCTAGCCCTGAATCCTCTTAGTACATCGCTGGAGGATTCAGGTCTAGGCTATCGGTTGAGAAGAGGTGGTCAGGTCATATCTCACCTCCTTTACATGGATGATCTGAAACTCTTTGCCCCCAACAAATTGCGACTGATGGAGCTACTGAAAGTAACTGAAACTTTTAGTAACGCCATCAGGATGGAATTTGGTGTGGACAAATGTGCAGTCATGTATGTGAAACGAGGGGAGATTATGGAATCCGTGGGAATTCAACTCTCGGATTCCATACACCTCAGATCCCTTTCCTCATCCGAAAGCTATAAGTATTTGGGTATGTCGGAAGCGTTAGGCATTAACGTGACTGACATGAAGCAACTGTTGAGGGAGCGTTTCTTTGGTCGCCTGAAGAAGGTATTAAAAAGCCTTCTTTCCGGCGGGAACAAGGTGCGCGCCTTCAACAGTTGGGTCATGCCGGTTTTAATGTACTCTTTCGGCATACTCAAATGGACGCAGACTGAACTCGATGCCCTGGATAGGAGAGTCCGTACATTGCTGACTGCAAATCGGATGCATCACCCACGATCATCGGTGATGAGACTGTACATCCCACGGAAGTGTGGGGGTCGAGGCTTTTTAAACGCAAAGACCCTCCACAACCGAGAGGTGTGCAGTCTCAGGGAATATTTCTTAAAAGCCGACGTGGGTATGCACCGAGATGTAGTCGCAGTGGACAAGGGACTCACCCCGTTGTCCATGGCTAAAGAGAATTGGCGCAAACCTATGGTACTTACTACCGATGACCGCAAGGAAGTATGGCAAGGTAAGGAGCTTCACGGGCGCTTCTACAAGGCTCTTCATGGGCCCGATGTAGATTTTCTGGCGTCCGTGTCCTGGCTACGATTCGGTGACCTATTTGGGGAAACTGAAGGTTTTGTCTGTGCGATTATGGACGAAGTTATGTTGACGAACAACTACCGGAAATATATTATGAAGGATGGGACGGTTGACGTGTGTCGGGCATGCCATCGTCCTGGTGAGTCCATCAGACATATTATTTCTGGTTGTTCTCGTCTAGCTAACAGCGAGTATTTGCATAGACACAACCAAGTAGCCAGGATTATTCATCAGCAACTTGCCTTGAAATATAATCTTGTGGAATCTGAGGTACCGTACTACAAGTATGTGCCCGACCCAGTTCTCGAGAAAGACCATGTCACGCTGTACTGGGATCGGTCTATCATTACTGACAGGACTATTCTCGCCAATAAGCCTGACATAGTGGTGATAGACCGATCAGCGCGCCGCGTAATGATAATCGATGTTACCATCCCACATGACGAAAACCTCGTGAAAGCTGAGAAAGAAAAACAACTAAAATATCTTGACTTGGCACACGAGGTTGTTGACATGTGGAATGTAAACTCGGCTATCATTGTGCCGATTGTCATAACGGCCAATGGCTTAATTGCCAAGAGCTTCGACGAACATCTGTCGAAGCTCTCCTTAGGTGGTTGGATCAAGGGCCTGATTCAGAAGGCAGTACTCCTCGACACGGCCCGCATTGTGAGGAGGTTCCTGTCTCTGGAGCCCTAACCACCGGTAGCTTGGACCCTGCTCCCGCTACCGGCGGAAACCTATTTTTATATTTTTAAATGTTTTTTTTTTTTATTTATTTTCTAAAAAATATTTAAAAATGTAATTTTAAGATGTTGAATGAATAAAGAACATAATAATAATAATAATCAATAAGAAGGCCTACGACTCGGTGCCACATACATGGCTCAAGAGGGTGCTGGAGTTGTACAAGATAGATGCAACCCTACGCGCCTTTCTTGAGTCGTGTATGGGGCACTGGAGGACGGTCCTTCGATATCCAGGATGTCAACAAATTCAGGGGAACGATGAGCCTGTTTGGATTAAACGGGGAATATTTCAGGGCGACAGTTTGAGTCCACTTTGGTTCTGTCTGGCCCTGAATCCTCTTAGCACATTGCTGGAGGATACAGGACTAGGCTATCGGTTGAGAAGAGGCGGTCAGGTCATATCTCACCTCCTTTACATGGATGATCTGAAACTCTTTGCCCCCAACAAATTGCGACTGATGGAGCTACTGAAAGTAACTGAAACTTTTAGTAACGCCATCAGGATGGAATTTGGTGTGGACAAATGTGCAGTCATGTATGTTAAACGAGGGGAGATTATGGAATCCGAAGGCATTCAACTCTCGGATTCCATACACCTCAGATCCCTTTCCTCATTCGAAAGCTATAAGTATTTGGGTATGACGGAAGCGTTAGGCATTAACGTAGCTGACATGAAGCAATTGTTGAGGGAGCGTTTCTTTGGTCGCCTGAAGAAGGTATTAAAAAGCCTTCTTTCGGGCGGGAACAAGGTGCGCGCCTTCAACAGTTGGGTCATGCCGGTTTTAATGTACTCTTTCGGCATACTCAAATGGACTCAGACTGAACTCGATGCCCTGGATAGGAGAGTCCGTACACTGCTGACTGAAAATCGGATGCATCACCCACGATCATCAGTGATGAGACTGTACATCCCACGGAAGTGTGGGGGTCGAGGCTTCTTAAATGCGAAGACCCTCCATAACCGAGAGGTGTGCAGTCTCAGGGAATATTTTTTAAAAGCTGAGTTGGGTATGCACCGAGATGTGGTCGCAGTGGACAAGGGATTCACCCCGCTGTCCATGGCTAAAGAGAACTGGCGCAAACCTGTAGTACTTACTACCGAGGACCGCAAGAAAGTATGGCAAGACAAGGAGCTTCACGGGCGCTTTTACCGGGCTCTTCATGGGCCCGATGTAGATTTTCTTGCATCCGTATCCTGGCTACGATTCAGCGACCTTTTTGGGGAAACTGAAGGTTTTGTCTGTGCGATTATGGACGAAGTTATGTTGACGAACAACTATCGGAAATATATTATGAAGGACGGGACGGTTGATGTGTGTCGGGCATGCCACCGTCCGGGTGAATCCATCAGACATATTATTTCTGGTTGTTCTCGTCTAGCTAACGGCGAGTACTTGCACAGACACAACCAAGTAGCCAAGATTATTCATCAGCAACTTGCCTTGAAATACAATCTTGTGGAATCTGAGGTACCGTACTACAAGTATGTGCCCGACCCAGTTCTCGAGAAAGACCATGTCACGCTGTACTGGGATCGGTCTATCATTACTGACAGGACTATTGTCGCCAATAAGCCTGACATAGTGGTGATAGACCGATCAGCGCGCCGCGTAATGATAATCGATGTTACCATCCCACATGACGAGAACCTCGTGAAAGCTGAGAAAGAGAAACAACTCAAATATCTTGACTTGGCACACGAGGTTGTCGATATGTGGAATGTGAGCTCGGCTGTCATTGTGCCGATAGTAGTTACGGCCAATGGCCTGATGGCCAAGAGCATCGAAGACCATCTCTCGAAGCTCTCCTTAGGCGGTTGGATTAAGGGCCTGATTCAGAAGGCAGTACTCCTCGATACGGCCCGCATTGTGAGGAGGTTCCTGTCTCTAGAGCCCTAACCACCGGTAGCTTGGACCCTGCTCCCGATACCGGCGGAGACCTACTTTTATATTTTTAAATGTTTTTTCTATTATTTTTTAAAGAAATATTTAAAAATGTATTTGTAAGTATATTGAATGAATAAAGAGAAATAATAATCAAATTCCCATACGCAAAAAACCTAACTTTCATGCAATTACCGAAGGATTAGATAGAGGTGTATCTAATATAGTAACATGCATTCTTGTCGGGTTATGTTCGTTTCCAGTGTAATAGGGAGCCTAGCCTAGCCATATTACAATCAACCGGGAACAAATACAGACTGGCTGGCTGCTACTGAGAAATTTATGACGGAAAAACTAAATAGCCCAACCTGGGCATTGAATTCAGGACCTCATACTCCACAGCGGCGCTTGCTTAGCTTCAACCTCTTACCTCTTGGATCAACTTTGATTTTTAAATATTCATATTTCAAATTTCATTCTGTCATTTCATGGCAAATTCCATTTTGATCAAGGCTAGCAGCCACAAACGCTGAATTATTGTTTTAAAAGCTGTTTGAATCTATAAAATCTATCTATACCTATGTCTTAAAATCAAAAAGCTGTTAAAAGGGGTAAATATCACAGGGGGAATATCCCTTAGGGATATTAAAGAAATCAAAACCTGTAGTGGCTATTCTTTGTTCAGCTGTCCCAACTTTCTGGCCTGCTGACCTCGGTAGCGAGTGTCACACAACTACTAGAACAATGATCTTCATTCAATCAGAAAAAATTGATAAAATGAAACTTACCAATCTCAGGTTCAGTATCAACTTGCACATACAGTGGCTGAGTCACATCACCATTATAAACACTATTGAAGTTGCTGAACACTTCATTTATCTTCGGAAGCCTTACTTCCCCAGCTCTGTGGTCAACAGACCTAGCCATCTCCCTACTTCTCCGCAAAGACCGGACTTGTTCAGCCCGTATCTTCTTGTGATAATACTCTCCATCTGTTGAGTTTTCTTTGGAGATATTTGACAGGGTAGTTTCATCACAACTACTGTTGCAGCTAAAATTGTACTGTGTTACTTGTATTGCAGAATTTGTTGCATTGTAGCTGTTTGCAGGCGATACTTCGGTCACCTTAGATGTTCTATAAGCAAGACGTTTAGCTTCTTCTGAAACGTTTGGTGTACTGAAACCTAGATTTGGTGTTGTTAATGGCCTGCTTGTAAAACTTGGAATTGCCTCACTCACATTTATAGACCTGAATGTAAAATTAGAGCTTAACTCAGATACAGAAGGTCTAAAGTTGAAATATGAGTTCACTTCACTGACATTTGACAGTCTGTTTCTTGTTAGAGCCAGTTCAGACATGGCCGGTGGTGTAGAAATTGTTTTCTTCAATAAAGACCGGTTCACTATGTCCGTTTGTGTTTGTCCGTCACTATAGATGGATTGTGGTAGCGGTTTCTGAATGATGGCTTTAAGTTTACAGATACTGCCGTCTGCTCTTCTTACTGCTACGCTTGGCAGTTTGATGTCTTCTAGTTGTAGGGGGTAGACACCACTTAGTCTGCGTGGTTGGTTGCCTAGTGGTGGGGATTGGCTCTGTAATATAAGTGATATAGTATCAGGTGATATTGCAGTTGACGGAAGAATATCTTGGGAAGTAAAGTGCATGATAGAGGTATGAATAAAAAAAACCGGCCAAGTGCGAGTCGGATTCGCGCATCGAGGGTACCTAACTGAGTAGACATAGAGGGTTGATTTTTTCACAGCTTCAAGGGACCACAGATTTAAGTATATGTTCATAATTTCAACTAGATATTTTTACGCGTTCCCGAGATAACGGTTTCACAACAAATACGGACCGACGATGTAGGGCATTGTGCTGGCTGAAACTGGCAAAATCTTGCCAAGAACCGTAATAGGGCCCCGTCTACAGACTTTAATTAAACCAACACTACTAACTAAGACAAGTTAAATACTAACACTTACAATAAAAAAAATGCTTATTATTTATTATTAAGGGAACTTAAACTAGCTTTTATTCAGAAACAAACTTCACTTACCACACTCCTTGATATGGGTGCCAGTTTTACCTCATTCTGCCAGCTCTCAATGATCTGCTTAGCAAAAATCCTACTCGCCTTCTTCTTGCTATCTTCAATTTTAACTCTATTCTCCTTCCTTTCATTCGAATCAGAACCTTTAAGCAAACTCATTAGAGTATTGTTCAGCAAGTAACTTGGTTTTGTAAGTCGGTTGGAGCTGCGGAGTACTCGGTCACTGCTGGTAACTGGTACTCTTCTGGATACTGTCTGTGGGTATTTTATGGGGGAAGACAATTCCGATTTGTGCCGTATTAAGAAGTGGTTGACTCGTTTTGGTGTTTTTGTGAGCGGCGGTGAATGACCATTGCTTGTTGATGAAATTTCTGGACTCTGCTGAAAAAGGTAGTTGGTGATTGGTTAACAGTCAAAATTTTGTTTTACTTTGGTTTTGATCATTGCCACTCAATCTGTGACAACAAAACTGGGACCTTAGTCTGCTATTACAATAGTGTCAGAATGGTCGATCACAGAAGGGCTACTATGACATCTTATAGCAATTCTTATTCCACTGAGTGAAAGAGATGGTGCTAGACACCCTGTATAGCTCTGTCTCTTTCCCTCAGCGGAATAAGAATTGCTTTAAGAGGTCATAGTAGGGCTACTGATTGCATGATGGTTAATTTTGACCAGTTTGGTAATCTGCTACATACTTAACTTTTCAAAATCAACCATTATGCGATCAGTGATCAACCATTCTGACACTATTGTAATAGCAGACTAAGGCCCCTGCTCATAGTCAAAGGAGTGATTGCACAATATAAGAGTTAATAAGAAAAAAACTTTGGTTTTGATAAGATTTTCAGCCTAGCAATATAGTCATAATATAAAAATTTTCATCACAGTTGGGGGACCAATCTGTAGAATACTTTCTTGCATAAAAAATCCCCCGACTGCGATGATTTTTTTTTGTTGAAACTAACATCTTGTTTTTTTTTCTTTTTAGTTCACTTTTTAGACACGGACAGACACGTGGATAGACACGTGTTTGTTAATTTTTTTAATGATTTATTTTTATTTTAAACCTTTTAGTGTTAAGTTTTATAAATATAAAAATATATCATGAAACACAAAATAGTTTGTAAGCTTTAAGTAAGAAAAATGGAACTTTTAAAGGATGTCGTGTTTTAAATGTTATCTGTATTCAACTGCCTGCTTCGAAGTTCGAACCTAGGTACAGCCAATTAAGTTTAAGTTTGGCACACATTATTATGATTTTCTGGGATAGAAATAGATTATTTATAAATCTACTCATCACTAGTTCTTCTAATTGCCACTAGATACATGTAAATCGGTTCAGGCGTTTAGAAGTTATGATGGAATAAAGAAACGGCATAAAACTCCTTTTTTGGGGCAGTCGTGTAAATATACTTTATCAGCCATTTGTGTTCCACAGCAGGGCAAAAGCCTCCATTCCCTCGTATCACTTAAATATCCCTATCCATAGCTGTTATTAGTATGCAATAGCTAGTAATGAGAAAAATAAAATTATAATATTTACTATAACCCATTAGTTTACTACTGAAATAAGCTAGTATAATTTTTATTATTCTAATAAAAATCTCCAATATACAAGTTACAGTCCTGTCACAAAAACTTTTTCTCTGACAGCAACAATCCAACAATAGCCTTTTGTTTGGCGTTATGGTTGGCACAGTGGCTGAGCGATTGCCTGCAGCGCTGCGTGTCGCGGGTTCGATCCCTGAACGGAACACATATTTTTCTGACCTACAGATAGTTGTCTTGGTCTGGTGTTTGTGCACTTACAATGAAGGAAAAATTTCCAGTGTGAGGCAATGTTAAAAAAAAATTGCTGACAAATCACTAAGATATTAATAGTGATGCAAAGTAATGAAATTCAGAGTGCAAAATATGAGCATAGCATTTTATAAATTCTTTAATCTTTCAGTCTATGAATCTGTATATTTCCAAAAATATATTGACCAATTTTATTCAAAAACATAAGAGAGGTGTGAAACGAAATTGACCAATAAAGTTGTCATTGTTGAATAAAAAACCGTCCACACTTAGCACACTACTTTAAGCACCTTCATTAAAGTCAGAGGTGAAAAATATGTGAAAGAAATTTACCTGCTCATTTTTCTTCTTGCGGTTCTGAAATACCTTCCTGCGTGCAAGTGCATGATGTTGTTGCTCTTCACGAATGCGATGCACCAACAAGTTAAGCTCACTGGGAGTGCCATAATTCTTTGTGTTTATCAACTGGATGAGGTACACTTTCTGTAAATCAAAGATTATTTTATGGAGACCTATAAACATAGCTTTGCTTGCTTTCAGAATACTACAAATAAACCTCAAATTAAGACTCAAGTTACTAAAAAAATTAGCTATTTTGGGTTTAGAGAACAGTTTAAACTTACCATTTTGTTTTGAATACCAGTTGAATTGTGTGCTATTGTATAGTGAGTTGGTGGTTAATTTCAATCATAAATCTTGACATCAAGACTATTTTATTCATTCAAATTTAATCCCTATTAAAAATCCAGAAGATCTTTATGAATTGTTTTAAAAATAACCCATTTGAAACAAAGTTGCATTATATCAAAATAAAAAGACAGAAAATAGCTGTTGTGTATGAAGATGTATACCCATAAATTCTGATGTATTTATTTACAAATAGGATGACCAACAGCTGTAGCAGCAGATAGATACAAAATTGTTTGACTAACACGGTATAAATCGGCATGTGTAGTTTTAAAAAAAATGGCATCGATCTTGATAAAATAATGTTGTTCAGAGTTGTCGACTTATTCTAACTTTACTTCACATGTAAAATAACAAAATAATGAAATTATTTCGTATTCACAGAAAACTACCGATAGTTTTGTTGAACTTTTTCGGCACGTGCGAACTTGATAAATATATTTGCAAAACATATTTTACATACCTTAACATTGGATGGCAAACCCATAGCTTTCGCAGTTTGTTGCAAAAACCTGTATGAGCATCGTTCCAAATTTGTTTGAAAGATTTGCTCTTCGTCTCCCATGTTTGCGAATTTTCGTGCACACAGTATCATTATAATTATGTTGCTTAACATGTGCAGGCTAAATATTCTACATTCACCCACTTTAAGCCGATATTATTCACATTTCGGAACTTTGGTGATGTACATACCGTCTTTAAATTTGGAATTACATTTAGGCGAAATGTTTGAAATGTTCAACTTTTTGCATCTTTGCCGGTAAAATTATAAGAATTAACGCTCCATTACAATTTACAATAGATTTATGTTTTTCAAAAATTTTAAGCAAGTGTCGCAAAAATAATATTCAAATTATGCCAATAAAATAAATTTAATGGTTAAGCGGAATCACATGATTATAATTAAACTATTCAGATTTTATTTTCTATAAACTAGAAATTGCAAAAAAAGAATTCTAATATTTTTGCCATCTTGCTGCGTGTAACATAATTTATTAGCAAATAGCAACTTAGCAAGTTGTACGGGTTGTACCTCGGTAAGTCGGTAGGTATCGGTCGGATAGAATCTAAAACCGGGCTGCAAAAAATGACAGACAGGCGCGTTAGTGTGGTGCGACTAATAAAAGACAGATGGCAGTACTTAATTATTTCACAATGATGTCAACAGATGGCAACCAACGATTATGAAGTCTGTAGTTATTGTAAAAGTTTTAATTTCTGTACAATTATGTACAAAATATAAATTATATTATCCTATTGACGGTAGATGAAACGTCTTCTTGTCTTGTGTCTCCATTAGTCTTCGGAAAGGATGAACAGGATTTGTACTGAAAAACATGCGAGATAGATTTAGGTTAGTTCTTTTCATACCGAAGAAGTTAAAAAAAAATGGTATAGGCTTAAGATTATTTTGGATACCTAGTCCTTGCTGGAGAACTTGCGTATCTAGTCGCCATAACATCTTTGAACATTGCTGCTTTTTTCGTGTAAGTTCTGTCTTTATTTTCGATGTTTATCAATTCAGATTCCTGAAATAAAAACTTACTTTCAAAACATATAAGGTCAGGCGGGGCAAGTGCGCCGACGGGGTAAGCGCACCTACCATAAAAATATCGAAAACTACTGATGTAATATAACTAACGACATCTTACATCCATACAACAAACTAACACACAGTTCTTTTCAAAATCACAGATGCCTCTGTTCACCATACATTAATGTATCCGCCATTTTAATTTTAGTGTCATTTAAACCTGTTACCAGAGATGAGCATATCTTACTAATCCCCATATATCTTAAAATATTTTACATGTTGCGGGAAACCAATGAGTTGAGTACAGAATGTGATAGTTTTCCTTTAAATCTATGTCTGTATTTTAGGCTTAGATAGTGAAATTCATATTTTTTTTGTAAATTGAAAATCTTAACCTTAAATTAGTCAAGTGAGGCAAGTGCGCCTAAGTTTTTAGTAGTATGGCGCACTTCCCCCGAGCCAGAAGTCGTCAACTATTAAGATTAAAATATTTTCTTAACCGACGGCCTCTGAGTAAGGGTCATGTTTTTAACCGACTTCCCAAAAAGGAGGCGGTTATTCTGTATTGAGAAGTTACTGCTTAAGACTGCTTAGTGCTTAAGGTCATGTGATGAGAAGGCATTGGGTGATGAGTTTACTTGCTATCTTCTTACAAATGGTTCGTACTTATCAAAGAAAAAGCGAGAAACCTTCTTGGTCTAGAACAACTTTATGTCAAGCAGTTGACGCCGTTCGGTCAGGCCTATCTGGATATGAAGCAGCTAAAACTTGTGATATACCTCGTAAAACAGTCTTAAACTTAAGACTTATTATTGCTTGATTTTAACGTGTTCAGTTTTTGAAAAACCTTAGCCCAATAAAAACTGTAATGTTTTCTACTTTACCATTTAAGTTCTCGCTTGCCATCCACTAGATTACTAAGTATTTACGTCATATGGCGTCAAAGGAAAAAAAATTACCTATTTTCGTATTATTTAAATAACGCCTTATTTGGTTAATTAAGAATGTTTTCATTCAGGTTTGGCTGGAATGCTAGCATTCCAGCCAAACCTGAAAACATTTTTTCATCCCACCATCTCGGAAAGAGTATTTTTAATCTTCAATATCTGAGTGGAAAAGCCGTTTTTATTCTCTAGAGGATAAAGTAAATTGAATTTAGAACATCGTGTGCAGTTTGTGAATTAAAAAAAACATTAAACCGATTTACTGCTACCTCTATGGTGCCGAATATATCATACAACTTTTTTTTTAATTTGTTAAAAACTCAGATTTGGAACCTTCTTGGTGTTTTGTCGATTTGCTTTGTACGCGGTTCTTTACGCGGCATTTTTTCACGTCATTGTTAAACCTTATATTAAAAACAAGAAACTTGAAAACAAGTGAAAAAACTAAAATGATTGATGAATGATGATTCTAGCGACGAGGAACTTTGTTTGACGCCAACAGAATTGACTGATCAATCGGATCCTTGGACTGGCCCTTCTACATCAAAAATAAGCCGTTATGAAACACCTAACCGTCTCCCTCTCTCTCCAACATTCACGCCAAGGGAATCCGATGAATCGGTACAACTATTAAGTATGACAGATAGTTTACCGAAAAACAGTACACAAGTGACTAACACCAATATTACAGTACCAAACAAAAATATTACACTCAATTTAAATAACTTACTATTATTTTGTTATAATTTAAAGATTATTCTGTAATACTTACCTGTATTTGTAGTAATTAATACCCTAACTGAAATAAAAGTGTACCTATCTTGTGATTGTAAACGTTTTTTTTTGCATTTAGTCATTTCCTCGCTGAGGTGGAATGAAAAGTTACGTGTTGCACTCGAGTGCAAAGATTTTTCACCTCGTGCCCTTTTGATTCCCTCGCTAAAGCTCAGGATTCTAATTTTGAATCACTCGCTGCGCTCGTGATTCAATTTTGGATTCCTTCGCTTGCTCGGTCATCAAAATTGAACACGCGGTTAAAAAGCAACTTTGCACTCTTGTATAACAAATAACTATTATTTATATTCAGCAGTTTATACTTTTTACAATAAAAAAAAAACAACAGTAAAGTTTAGAACCCCTGATTCCTAATCTATGTCGCACTTGCCCCAAATTTCTTATGGAAGCTGTAGTAGCCTGTAGGATGCGTAAATTAAAAAGAAGCCAAGAGTAATGCGCTTATTTGTATAAGTTATATTATGTAAATTATCTGTTTTTCTTGTAACGTACGATTTTAGCGTATTTTCTTTAATAGGCGCACTTGCCCCGTTTCCAGGGGCAAGTGCGCCTATATCCATGTGTCTCGATTTAGTAAAAAATATCGCATTAATATTGATAGATTTGATTGAATCGTCGTTTCTTGCAGCTACAACATTCCAAATATTTACAATTTAATAAATGTGCACTCATAAGTCAGCCCTGAAAAAAAATATTTTGCATCGAAATCATCTATGCAAAAAGTATGGCGCCCTTGCCCCGCCTGACCATAAGTAGTTTTTCATCAAAGTAGCATTATAAGGAGTTCTGTCAGTCAACCGCAAATCAAACAATTGAAAACTCAGGCCAAGTTCGAGTTAGACTCACATGAAGGTTCCGTACAAGGTTTACTACATATTTAATTTAAAAAAATACAATCCGGGCCTAAAAGATGAAGCCCTGTACTGACAGCGGTGCCAGAATATTAGTACATATTGTGATATTGGTCCCGTTGGCATACTTAGGGTGCGGATTTTCCCACCAGGGTTGAGGTTAGATACCGCGGTCGTGGAACACAAAGGGCAAAAGAAGCAACATGAACGGTTTTCGTCCGAAAAAGTCTCGAAAAAAACAACTCACCAAATGCCTCTCGTTCTCCCTAATCTGACAGCTCAGACTATGTCTGTAGTCCATCTGTTTCATCAATTCTTGGTTGGCACTGTCAATCTTTCGCTGTAGTTCACTCAGAGCAGACCTCTTCACTCGTTCCATTCGCTCGTTTCTCTCTTGTTTTGCTCGCTCTAATTCTTGGTTCCTAGTTTGAATGTGGCGTCTGTATTCTTCGGCTGCTTTCTGAAATAACATTTTAGGATATCTGATTTAATTGTAATTTTGGTATTGATAGTTATAACCAAAACATGAGCCGGAGTTGACCAGTTTTAGGTAGTGCCTTGTCATTTTTGTTTCTTTTTTAAACATTGCCCCATACTAGGAATCAACTATCTGTAGGCTGTAGTAATCTGCTAATAAGTCTGAGGAATCACAAACTAGTTCTAATGTTTCAACTGATTCCATATTCCACGATCTTTTTTGACCTGCACCGGATACTCATCTGTTTTGTAGTCCACGTCCTTTTGCCACTCTACCAATCCGAAATCTTACCTTCTTACACACTCGTTGCTCATGCTCGACCTGTCTCAGATGCTCGTCTGTTTTGTTGTGTGCCTCCTTTTGCCACTCGTCTGCAATCATCTCCGATTCTTTCTGCATGGCTGACCTGACTCTTTTCTCGCGGTTATAGTTCTCGATGCAGATTTGTTTCTCAAGTTGTAGAGATTTCTGCAAATTTAAAATTACGTAGGTACTTATTTAGGGGTTTTAAATACGTATATATAGTAGTTTAACCTCTCATACAAATAATACGATATTATGCTTCAAAGAATACGTTCATTGATATAGTTGTGTTATACTAGCTTTTACTCACAGCTTTACTTCCTTTATGTATTGAAATTAATCAACGGGATTGTGAAAAATGTAGTCTATGATAGCCAAGGAGAATGTAACTTCCCGTTAGTGAAAGAGTTTTTGGAAACAGATCAGGAGTTCCGAAGATTATCCCTATTTACAATCTTGTAAACTTTTACCTCTTTAAACTCGAAGCAATAATTTCAATAAGATCGTTACAGGAAATTTTGAATGCCAAAAACAAAAAGATGAGGCCACAGTCACAGTCACAGGGAATAATAACATGTGAAAGTACCGCAGCTGCCCATTCCAAAACGTGGATCTCTATGAGATCTCTATGGAAAATAATAGGCAAGAAACTCTACGGATACTTTTTATAATATTGGTATAGATAGATACAATAGCTACTCATACTTAGCTATAACATAAGACGGAATCATTCATCAGCTACAGCATTTCGCTCTTACCATTTGCTGCCTGTTCCTCTCTCTTTCTCTCCGCAGCTCTTCCAGTGCTACTCTTATAGTGCCATTATCTATCTCTCTTGCTTGCATCTTCTCATTTCTGATTCGACTCAGTTTCTGTTCATGTCCTTCTATGAAGTTCTTTCTGTTCAACTCTTGTTGGTCCTTCTTCTTTTTGATTGCTGTAATGAAGATGATTTCAAGTAAGAAAACATGTTTATTTGGCACTGGCCACAAGTGCTCCCAACAATAAAAAAATATGTAGATATATATAAAATCTTAACAATAATAATAAAAAAAGATAATGTTGTGTGTAGCCATGAGATGGCTTCGCCATATAAGCCCAGGTCGGCAAACTGACGAACACCTAGGCCAGACGCTTTCAACTGTACCCTGGATGTGATGTGACGGACGTACGGTATCAATGTAGTTACGTATGTAGAATAAATTCTTTAAAAACTTACTGTTAACTAAATTTTAATAACATTTAAAAAAACTGCAAAACAAAAAAAAACAATAGCATAACGATAAGACGTACATCCACAACTATTATGACGAAGTTCTTAATCTTAGTGTACCTCCATTTGCGTAATTATAACAACATGTTGACTAGGGATTGCAATCCAGCGGCGTTTTCAAGTGGATCCGCGCTGGATCCAGCTGGATTCAGATCAATCCAGCAAGAATCCAGCTGGATCCAGCGCGGATCCAGCAAAATGTGAAACTACAATAAAAAAACTACATTTTTAAGACTTTTTTTGTTTAGTAATTTGTATAATAATTTCGTACTATAATCTACGAAATATTTCACTTATTTGCTTTGGTTTCTTAACCATTTGAGATCAAAAGAATGAACTTAAAATTAAATAACATATCACCTTATACCTGTACGAGTAGGTACATTTAAGATTAGTTTCTAAGTAAGCAATATCTTATTACGTTTATGTTTAATGATAGAACGGCTAATCGGTAGCAATCAGTCTTACAAATTCTTTTAAAATGAACACCAAAAAGAACCGTAATAATACTATTTTAATTTTTAATCTGCAAATTATTTTTTGTATCAAAAGAAGTTCCGAATGCGATATAATTTTCCCCGCACTCGTTAATATATGTTATGAAAATCGAAAGCTGATACTTAGGCGGTTTAAAATCTGACGACAAGAGATTGACTATTTCCTTATTTAAATCCTCTGGAAGTAAGACATTAGAAAACAAATTTTATCTATCTTATCTCCCAATTTGTTTTGCACAGAACTGCATATGTAGCCGCCTTCTGAGAATGCCTTTTCGGCCTCTACACTGGTCGGATTTAGGGTTAATAAACAGTCATAAACCATAGACAGATAAATGTTCACCTCACACTCTTTCGGTCTCATAAACGCTCATTTCTTTGGCTTTTAGTTTATTAAAGTTATCCTTATCTCTTTTAAGTTCCAACTCAAGCTCTTGCTTGTCTTTTTCACGGATTCTGCGTCATCAGGTGAGATAGTGGTCAAACGCGAGCCTATCAATAATAATAAAAAAAAAAAACATCTAGCCTAGACCATTCCGTTTTGAAAATGGCGGCAATTTGGAACCAAACAATAGAAATTGATACGTTTGCGGATCCGCATCACTGGATCCAGCACTGTATACTGGATCCAGCATACTTAATTATGCGCTGGATCCAGCTGGATTGCTGTTTGCTGGATCCAGCAATTGCAATCCCTAATGTTGACGTTGTTATAATTACGTATTATGACGTTTACTTGAGTTTTCCTTGAAAACGGTCGACTTAAACTTATTTTATCTTAATAAAGTCTTACCCATTTAAGCTATTAGTAAACACTAGGCTAAGAAATATTTTACTTACCATCATAGTGATCCTGTTCCATCTTCTTCTTCATCTTCTCCAGCTTTCTGTTCTCTTTCTCCCTCTCCTGTCGTATAAGTTCCTGTCTTTTCTTATTGGCACTCGCTATTTGTTCGTCATAACATCTTCGCCTTTCCAATGTCTCTCGTTGTCTTTTTTGGGCTGTTAATCTTTCAAGATGCTCCTAAAAGTAGTAATTGTTAACCAATGACCCTAGGTATATACCAAGCTAGCAAGCCTTTCTTAGTATATCTGTTAGCGGCAGAATTCACGATCAGCTAGCCTACCATGACGTCTTAAAGCAGAACTTTTTCCACTGAGGGAAGAGACAGAGCTATACAGGGTATCTAGCACCATCTCGTTTTCACACAGGAATAAGAACTGCTATAAGATGTCATGGTAACCCTACAGGCTAAACAAGTTTGTCCTAAGCCAATGGTGGTGAACCTCCTTGGACCAACATGCCAGTTCTTCTTGCGAAATGTAATTAATGAAACCATAGACGTGCCGTCAATCATTCATAATAATTGGGAAAATAATTAATATACACTCGAAACTCTTTTTCCACGTATTAGTACCTTGAGTCATCGCTGAACGGTTTCTAAACGAATTGATTTGCACCAGCGAATAAAAATATAATTGATAGATGATTAAAATTAGTGGCGTGGCTAAAATATTGTGTCGCGTGCTGTCTATGGCAATCTGTTCAACATTCCTGTCCTAGGTCATCCTTATAGGTTACTGCTGGTTTAGTTTAAGGTGACTAACCCAAACAAAACAATAAATTACTTTACGACCAACTTTAATGGAGCATCTATACAACTCTCGCTTGGTTTGCTCATGTTTGGTCGTAGTTCTTACCTAACCTAAATCCAGACGGGGTACCGTACGTATTTTTATGTTGTGCCCTAACCTGATAGCCTTGTTCTTGGATAAATCAGCTTGGCCGGTAACTTATCTTAGATATGGATGTAAAACTAACCTTTCTATTATAATCATCCATTAATACATGATGCCACATAACTTCTCTATCTTCTTCTTCCTTCTCGATATATCTTTTTTCTTCCATTTGCATTCTCTGCAGTTCCTTCAGACGTCTTTCGTCTTCCTTAGTACACCGCATGCCTTTTGCTCTGAAAATATAGTTATCTTCAGGTATCTGGTTGGCTAAACCTTATTGTTACTGGGGGCCTAAAACGCTTAAACAAAGACAATTCCTAATATTACCCGCATCTACCACATTTTTAAGAATTTTAACGTGATTCATATTATTGTCCTAAATATTATCATTCTGTTAAAGCAGCCATGTTAGGTCAGATAGTTTCATTTTGATTATCAGTTAAAGCCATATTCTACCTTTTGTTTTTCTTAAATACTAAATACAGATGTTTACAAATTAACGTAGCAAGCAACTCGACGGCTACGTTCACCACAGTCCTAAACTAGCCCTCCTGGCGACTAGACGGTCCCTCTGAGTTGCACACTACTTGCAGTATAGACATACTTAATCAGCTATTAATTCTTCCACTACGGGCTGTAATAAGGACCATTCTAAGAGTGAGTCATAAGCATAATCCACCACACGGGCAGTGCTTGAGCGGTTTAAAATTGTTATTGCGTTTCAAATCTGCATAAAAGCGAAACATTCCACTGATATCTAGATTATATGAAACTATTCCAGCATAGTTCTTTACAATAAATACGTTATTGCCATCCGTACTGGGCATCGGGCCAACAGCGCGGCTTGGCTTGTTTGCTTTGCTTAGCCTTTACAGTAAATGGTATGCTTTGTGATTTACGTAATGAAACTTATATTGTAAACGTTTTATTTGAAATCTTTGGGCTGGATATTAAATCTGCACATATGAGTTGTGTTGCTGTAAGAATGTTAGTCAATGCAGGACAGGGTATTGCAGCATAACGGGGATTGGTTACTTGAAAATCACTATGGTGCTGGTAAGATACTGAAAAAAAGAGATCCATTTCAGTCTATGGTTACTTGATGATGAAACCCACGATTGTATGAAAGGAGCATTTTAGATATGCTAATCAAAAATACTGTCCCGATATTCGTGCTTACCTCATACTTAGTGGTGATTAAGGTTTTCGACATAGAAGATTAAAGACATATGACATAGCGTGCCAACATTAAAAGATAGATCCTTCAGAATGGAATGAGATACCCACCTGAGAAGTGTCTTATCAAGCTAAAAAGTCTAAACAGATACAAGTATCAGAAAAAGCTGGAGTTTGATTGTTGTCAACCAGATTATTTGCAGGAAAAAAAAACAAATTCGTGCTAACTCTGTGCCTCCTGTATCGCATTCTCTCACAGTCCCACGACAAGAAACGCTTACATTTTCTCCCTCTCCAAAGCCTTCTGACATTCTGTAATCTTTTCCTTCTCAACTCCTTCCAAATAACCTTTGTGTTTCTTCTCTTTCTCCGCACAATAGCCACATTCTTCCATCTCCTGTTTCAGCGCCAGTTCCTGTATCAATGCTTCCTCTTCTTCCTCCAGCAGATGTTTGAGCTTTTCTCTTCTGTGTCAGAGGTTTATTTCTTCTTGGTTTAACATCTCTTTAACTTTTTCGCCAGTTCTATTGATTACCAGTCTGGAATTTATGACAGAGACATAATAATATAACAATGCATATACAGATAGTCATTTATGTGACAGCATTCTAAATCCAAAATGGCGGACTATTTTTTATGCATGTTCTAGCAGAACGTTCTAATTCTATAATAGCTATTTAGTCAGATTCATTTTCAAATTCAGCTTCATGTTCCCTGAACAACAAAAAAACTATGTTTTAGGCACGGGCAGAATATAGTATATTTATAACAAAGACATTCAATTATTCAGGACAAGACGAAGGAAATCGTTATCCAATACTTGTTTACTTGGTAACTAATCACTCTGTCTAGTTTTATACGCCCGCTTGTCAGGTATTTCGCCTGTCAAAATCCTAAATTTTCCCTACCCGCTCTATAAATCTTTTTATAATCTAATTCTCTCCTTTGATTTGTTGTACAGACGCCAGCAGGTCAAGCTACCCGAAACTGTAAATTTTTCCCAATGAACTTTGAACCTAATACTTCAGAATTAAAGTCGAAAATCTATCAAAGAAATCTGACAGATTGTAGTAGCTTAATGTGCAGGCGTCTGTACCTTTGTTGTATTTTGATGCAAAATCTACATTACTGTAATGTTTCCTTTCAGTAGTTTTTTTCGTAAAAGAGTAACAAATAGCCACGATCCCCACAAACATTACCGATTATAATATTAAGTAAGTAGTACACGTATTTTCCATTTTCATGACTTTCACCCATTAGTGAGACAGGTAAAGTCGTAAAACTCATTAATATTCCAGTCTAGACTTCGTAAAGGAAAATCGTTTCTGCAAATTCAAGCGTTCTTAAACTTTAGATGGATGGATTAGTAGTCTTAATCATGCAACAAGATGAATAGTTACTTTTGTAGATGAACTAGATCGTAATCTACAACGTCTGTCATCTTTTTCATGTCCTCCACGTCGACCAGTGTCTTCATCTCCTTGCTCTGTCGTTCCTGTAAAGATAGAAAAGAACTTAATGATAGAAAGAAAGAGAGAAAAGTTTATTTGTTAGAATATAGTTTATTGTCAAAAGATGTTACAGTTATTACAGAGTCATATATTCTACCATTTCTGGTGTACAACTATTTGCATCAATCTAAATTCAATTATAATTAAAACATCAGAGACAACTAAAACAAAAAATACCCAACACTGAAACACATACGAATGAATGATGAAACACAAACGAAGTGATGATTGTATATTCACTGACATACAACACATAGCCTACACCACTGGGCCTAAAAGCACGTTTTTACTGGAGTTGCTTATCCTACTAATATTATAAACGCGAAAGTTGGTATGGATGTATGTATAAATGTATGGATGTTTGTTACTCTTTTACGCAAAAACTAATGAATTGATTTTGATGACACTTCACAATATTTTTATATTTCAGAATACTTCATAAAGATATATTGTATATTCTATCACCACGCGATATCTAAGCGTTTCTCCTATATTGTGGATGCGTTTACAAACATTTAAACTCACATACACAAACAGCCGGACACGAAACAACTACCTGTGGGTCATACAAGTATTTGATCCGTGCGGGGCTCGAACCCGCTACACGCAGCGCAGCAGCCGATCAGCCACTCCATCAACCTTGTCGTTTCTTTTGTATTTCCCTTACTCAAAGCCATCCGCATTTATACTCAAAATTCTTATTCCTCGTTCGCATTCTAATTTCTCGGTGGGATATTGCTGTACCTTTTCCATACCAGTAACCCGCGAGAATGACAGGTAGACGTACATAGGTAGCTATAGGTAGGTATAATATCTTACTGAGCTCATGGTCTATAGTACGGCCAACGAGAAGCGATACCAAATGTAAACAAAACCCATGCTAAAACCCCATCTAAAATGGCCGCCCGAATGTTGGCGAACCCGTCTTAACGTTGTCATGTTTTTGCCGGGAGAATGAGACATTACGACAAAGGCACAAGATGGAAAGAGCTAAATATTACATTGTCAACGCCACAGTTGTTCTTTAGGTTAATGACCTTTCGTATCGCAACTCGTTGGCCGTACTATATCTATATGCTATCCATTTCCATATGTCTTGTAATATTGACGTTCAAAAAGTGCTGATTACCAGCCTAATTTGAGTAAATGACTTTTAATTTTGATTTTTACCGACGAAAAATCCCATCGTTCAAAAATACAGCTTTTCATCTAAAAACACGATCCAACAGCGCTTACGTGTAGAGGGATCGATTCGACGATGACACGCAGAAAATGAAAAATGATTCTTTAAAATGTAAGCCCGATATTAATTAGTATTAAGAGTCATTAAAATGCGTGAACGTTGAATTAATTTAGGAAACTCATTAATCTTCTTCATAGTAAGCTACTGTAATGTACTTTGGTAGTCTGAGTTAATGTGCTAGGTTCAGAGGGTGTTTTCAAAACAAGCCTCTTTTTGAAACCATATTTAAGAACACACGGCGACACATAAAGCTATAAATTCCAGTATAGCATGAACTCCTCTTCTATACATTTCACTTACAATGAGAGGTCCACATAAACTGGATTTTTTAGCTTGATTGGTCGTTGTAAGTAGGACGAAGGGATTAATATTAAGATTAGGTAATTGTGTGTAAGTCCTTAGTAACAATGATGTTTTTAGGGTTCCGTAACACAAAAGGATCACATTGTTGCCCGTCTGTCTGTTTGTCTGTTAAGAACGTTTATTTGGAGATCACGTGAAAGAATCGAGTTGAAATTTAAACCATATACTGAACTCTGTAGTCCCTTGAAGTTGTCATATCATAACAAAATCATATCTCTAAGTCTACGCAAACAAAATATATGGCCGTTAATGTCGCAAGTTTGTACGGAATCCTCGGTGCACGGTTTTTTTGTGTATACCGCTTGATAATGTGTGCACAGTATTCTAACGAAAACCAGACACACTTCACGTGTAAATAAATAAGTAGAATTACTTAAATGGCTTAAGTTAGTTTCGTCCTCCGTCTGCCCTTTACAAAGTTACTTTTATTGGTTACTACTACCTACTTAGCACGACAACATGATGACTTGTTGGTCTCTACCGCAAAGTGTATGGATGGATGACATTCAGAAAATCTCAGGTAAAATCGTCAGGGAACGAATACACAAAAGGGCACAAGAGGGCGCCTGCTTTTTCGGGTTGTTCGAAAGAGATACCGCGGCTCTGGAACGTAAAGGGCAATAGAAGGAACATAGGTGGGTTTTAGTCAGTAAGAGTCTGACATGCCCACCCGTTCCACCCAGAGCGGGGGAAGTTATTTGATGATTTCCCACCCGAAAAAAAACAAACACCTGCTTTCAGCCGTGGGTGCAACAAGGTGATAACAACGACAAGACTGTGACACTCGCTCGTCCGAAGGTCGAAGTTAATTGGGACAGGTGTACAAATAATAGCCTCTACATGCTTTTGATATCTTTAATTCCCGAGGGAGGACCCTTTTAACAGGAATGAAAATTCCCAATAGCTTAGGTGAAATATCACAAACTGAACTGCACAATAACTGTAGGCCTACCACAACGTCTTAAAGCAGAACTTATTCCATTGAGGGAAAGAGATGGTGCTAGACAGACACCCTGTATAGCACTGTCTCTTTCCCTCAGTGGAATAAGTTCTGCTTTAAGACGTCATGGTAGGCCTGCAGTTATTGTTAAACAGCCTAATTTTAAAAATTAAAAATATTTTAGTTCTCAAATATCTTGTTTTCAGTAAATTATTTTAGGAATGATCATGTTTATTTGTGATATTCTATTGATAAACACATTTTTTTTATTAATATAAATATATGTTACTAGCTGTGCCCAGCGGTTTCACCCGCTGCTCACTTAGGGGTATGAAAAATAGATGTTGGCCGATTCTCAGACCTACCCGATATGTACACAAAATTTCGTTTAAATCGGTCCAGCCGTTTCGGAGGAGTGGGATGGGAACGAAAACTGTGACACGAGAATTTTATATATTAGATATATTTATTAATATTAAGGCCTTAAAAACAAGCATCCACTTGATCTAAAAAATAACAAAATACTGCCTGCCTGGATTTCAGCAGTTGTTTTTGCCCATTTCATTAACCGACTTCAAAAAAAGGAGGAGGTTCTCAATTCGACTGTATGTTTTTTTTTTTGTGTTTGTTATCTCATAACTCAGGTCTGAGTGAACCGATTTTGATGATTCTTTTTTTATTCGAAAGCTGGTGGTTGTCGTTTGGTCCCATAAAAAAAATATCAAGATCCGAAAAGTAGTTTTTGAGTTATCTTTAATAATGCGTATTAGATTGACTTCGTGTACGTTGATGATATACTCATTCGTCGATTATATTTTAGAAGTTGTCGAAGACAAATGATCAAAAATTAATTTGGTGATAGATCTTCAGTGATAAACAACGGCACTCTTTAATAAATGACAGCAAATCTGCCGTGATTGCTGCAATCACATGTATAAGCATGGGTTTTGCCAGGGTAGGCAGGCGAGTGGGAGCAGGGTGACCGTATCCCCTAGAGGATGATGCATATGATTTCTGAATTGGTTTAATACTAAAGCATAATATAGATACTTAGTATTTAATCTATAGCTTGATGTGGAACTAAAACTTGTATCTAAGACGGGACTAAAAAAGCTAAAAATAAAAACTTTTTAACCGTGTTTGCGTATTATATCATAATACTATAAGTAACTAAAATCAAATCAAATCAAATCATTTATTTCAATTAGACCATTACAGGCACTTTTGAATGTCAAGAAACAAAATGAATCTACAGTCCCGGTCACAAGGCATAATAACTTGTGAAAGTACTGCAGTTGCCCATTCCAAAGCGTTGATCTCTATGGAGAAGAATGGGCAAGAAACTCCATGGACACTCTTTTAAATTCTAATATTTTTACAAAATAGTATTTACATCATTCGTGTTGAGATTATACAAATATGTGAGAACGATGTAGAAAAAATGCTGAAATAAAAACTTTTTAGTAAAAAAATAAAACCAACTTCTAAAAAAAAACTAAAAACTGGAAAATAACTTTATTTCCGGAAGTCGGTGGCAAATAAAGTCAACGAAACCAACAAAAGCCACCGACTTCCGGAAATAAAGTTATTTTCCAGTTTTTAGTTTTGTTGAACCTAATCGTAGTGCAATAAGAGTCAGCTTTCGAGGTAGTGTATTGAAAATCTATTTACCTGTCTTGGATCCTGTAACGAAACTACTTAATCAGTTAAGAATAGCGGAGGACAGGAAAACGCTTCCGAAGATGACTGCATAGCCGCCTACTCTAAGCTTCACAAAAATAGTGCTTCCGGAATTGCACCGTCAAACATAATTGTTTAATAGCGAGAAAAAGATAGAACTCTCTCTCTATCCTGTAACTAATTTTTTAGACACCCTGGTGGTTTAAAAATTGATCATAGAATAATAATAACAATTACGTTAAAATTCTTAAAATTCCACAGGCGCGTGAATTATCACTTTGTGACCATTTTACGAATGGCAACATAATTCATAATATTAATCTATTATGATTCCACATAAGCGGCCGTTTTAGAACCCCAGTTCTGATTTTTGAACACTTTATTGTACAGATCTGTGTGAGGTTGATTTAGAACACCTAACTGTTGAATCATGCATAAAAGCTTTTGGCAGCGGCGTTTATTCATGGATTTAAACTACCCAAACAATAGTGTAGGTGAGGTATTAGCATAGGGTAGGTTTATTAAGCACTCGACTAAAGGCTAAGCCAAATGGAAGGCCGTTGGATCACACAGTCTATGTGTAGTAAGGGTTTGGTACTAAGAATTTTGTGTTAATAAATTGAGCATGTAGTAAAATACATGTTACGCCGATCCGAAATTTATTGGAACAAGGGCGCAGACGGTGGAAGACGCTCCGTGCGTTGGTTGCTGCATAACAACTCCCGGCCACCGTAGACGCGGGGGTTCGTGTTCCGCGTGCGCCTCAAAGAAATGGCAGCAAAGCAGAGGGGCCCGTCAGATACACAGCCTGCTGCGGTAACGGATCGTTCGAAAGAAATACCGCGGTACCGCGGCCCCAGAATACAAACGGCAAAAACTCGGAAGTCTGACCCTCCTTTCCGGTCTGTCCACAGCGGGAGAAGATATTCCAGATTTCCCATCGGAAAAAAGGGGCAGGAGAATGTTGAAAAGAAGTATGTAAGTAGTATGAAATTTTAAATACAGAACGAGTGGAAAACTAGTTTAATTACGTCACCGATAATTCAATATGGCGGACTCTCGATATAGCGTAAATTGTTTTTGCACTTTTTTTTTACGGGGATTCAGAAAAATACATTTCAAGATACCATCCACACGTTTACTAATGCCTTCATCCGATTTATAATTGCCTCGAAGCTATGATTTATGCTTTTATTACTCGTTACGTTTTCATGTCGGTAAGAAACCTTCTTGCACATAAACTCTATGTAAGTAGTACTAATAGTACTAAATTAAATTCAGCCCTGTCCGCTGAACGTACCAAAATAGATTAAACTGATGGAATTTTCATCATGAAATACATTTTAAGTTATTCTGTGTTCTGAAAAACTTTCAACATAATTTTTCACTATTCGATATTTCATGTTACTGAACTGTTTATTGACGATTTTTAGGGTTCTGTACCTCAAAAGAATAACTGCCGGGCATTCAACCATGTTTTTTGTCGGGTAGGACCAACGTAAGAAAAGCAGTATGCAGTATAATAATATTGGTATAATACCTAAGGAAGTACTCGTTTGGCAGCTAGATCACCGGTTTGTTACAGAAAGCGGTACTCTTTGATACACCTCGTATTGTTAGGAGGGTCCTATCTCTGGAACCCTGACTGGTAGCTTAGACTCTGTTCTTGATACCGGTGGGCTACTATTTTTTGTATTTTAAATTGTTTTTTTATTAATAAAATCTAATATATAAAATTCTCGTGTCACAGTTTTCGTTCCCATACTCCTCCGAAACGACTGGACCGATGTCAACGAAATTTTGTGTACATATCGGGTAGGTCTGAGAATCGGCCAACATCTATTTTTCAAACCCCTAAATCAGCAGCGGGTGAAACCGCTGGGCACAGCTATATAATAAAATATATGTAAAAAAAATGAATGAAACATATTGGTAAATTGTTTTGTGTAAGTTGGCATGCTTCTAGTATAAACAGCAAGACCCAATGGTCGGCCAACGGCATAACTGTCGGTGCTACCTAATGTGAACCTAGGTTTACAGAGCTGACAACTAGAAGGAAAAAAATATGAACCAAGTTAAAATGTTTCTTAAAATGACAGTCATAGTTATTACTATGAATTGTCACTTTGAAACGTAACGAATTGTAACGCATTTTTTTTGTGACTTACTTATAATAATTCTGCTAAAGCCACAAGGACTAAATTTTGCATGGAGCGACTGCCTATCTCACCTTCACAACTGGGTTAGCACTGGACAGTGGGTTATACAATACCCTTGGGTAAGACTGGTTTTTAGACTTTCGGGCTACTGGTACTCTTTACGTCTGTCAAAGATCTACAATTGACAGCCGGGACGAACGGCACGGCGTGCTTGGCGAGGCATGGAAGAAATTCGGTCTGGGTGGTCACCCATCCACAGACCAAACTAGGTGGGCTCGGCTTAACCTAAAGATCGACACGAGCGGCTGCTATTATTTGTGTCCGTCAGAATGAACGGTCACTCGGCGTATTTAACGTTGCATTTATGCCCAACAATTGCTTCCCTATTGCTTCTATTTGCTTCCTATTCTCAAACATTTGCTTCCATCGTATTCTAGAAGAAAAAAAGCTCTTACAAGCGCAGTACATATATAATGAAAAAAAAAACAAACGCAACTCACCTTCCAAAATTGAAAAGGATGTCCAAAATACACAGTCTGTTGTTTCTTAAGCTTCGTTAAACCGACCATAATGTAAATTTAATATTATTTCACCTTAATATGTCCGACAGACGTTGATATAACTCGTGTCTCGTACCTGCTCGTGTTTCTATCGATCCAACTGTTGCTCAGTGACGAATAACGGCTCTGTAACTAATAAAACAGCTACCAACGTATTTAATTTACGTTTCAAACGTTTATTTGGAAACGAAAACTAATTATTTTGTGTCTATTTGTTTATTAAAGTCGACGCTGTGTTTGATGTTTTGATTTGAATGTCTCGAGTTAGGAATAGATATTGTTTTTTAACAAAATGTAATTATTATAATTGTGTTTTTACATTTATTCATTAACCTGTATCCTGTTGTATTAGAAAATATTCTCCGTGAAAGTTAGTGTCTTTAGTATTAAACAGGGCGGTTACTGTTTAATTTAAAGCGTGTGCCTCAAAGAAATGTCAGAAAAGCAGAGGGGCCCGCTAAGGCCACTGCTTACCGTGGTTGCGCGTTGTTTGACAGACACCGCGGCCCCAGAATACAGAAGTCAAAATAAGGAACATGGTTGGGTTTTAGTCAGTATAAGTCTGACAATCCCTTCTGCTTCGCCCAGAGCGGGGGAAGTTATTTGATGATTTCCTATCCGTACAAAAGGGCGTTTACTACGTTTACAGTATATTTCAGTAATACAGTAAAACATTTCGAACAACATCTGTAATCATCAACATTTGTAAAGAAAATCTCGTTGCGGCGTGACTCTGATCTGACATTTTCTTTACAAATGTCATGTGGGCGACGCGCCTTAGGATTCGAAAGAGTATCGCATCCCTGATGTGGCGGGTGCGTGGCAGCGCCGACAGTCTCTTGATGACCGTAGTAGATAGGACTGATGGCGTTATTTGAAAACACTGGACGGCGATATTAGTATTGTCTTCTAACCGTACCTGCGTAGCCAGAAATAATGTGTGCTTTATGATGTTACGAATTGATCAAAGTATTTATTTATGTTTTAACATTAGTTTGTAAGTGGTGTGTGTCTTTACTAACAATAATGGATTGTACTGATCAGACACATAAAAGATGCCACAGTAGACACGAAGCCAGGGGTTGTCAAAGGTCGCTACACTCGCCCCATATGATAGGGAAGCCAGGGGTCTCAAATAACGAAACAAATGGGCCGCGTGCTTTATCACAGGTGCTCCTTGTGGGGGCGATCATCATAACTCACGGCGTAGCTCGTATGGTACGTTCCTTCCTTGATTTCGGGAAATGTAAACAAAGAATCGAAATAGGAGGTAATTCTTTGAAACTTTTTGACGTAGAAAATGTAATCTTTGTTGCTTTGGAAATACTATTCAACATTTTATTAGACACAATTTTTTTTTTATTACACTTTCTCGAAAACGGTCTCTTATTGCACTACGATTAGGGTCAAAATTCTCATATTTCGCAACGCAGGCTTTCATTAAATCTTCCTTGCTGGCAATGACATTTTTTTCTCACTTGAATCAAAATGTAGGTATTCTTTACGTACGACGACGTGATTTATCTTACTCTGATTATTATGATCTTAACCGGTATTTCCTCTTCTTAAGGTTGTTACAAATCCATTAAAAATTAAAAGGCTCCTATTTCGGTAGCAAAGATAAATGAATAACAAATGAATGTAGTCATGAATATTTACACAACATACCGTTCTTATGAAATAACCAAAACGCAAATGAAAACGTTTGCTCAAAAAACGAGTGAAGAGCAAACAGGTAAAAGACAGGCATATTTTATTTAGTCGTCTCTTGTTTACATTTTCGAGCAAGCCGAATGAACAGTATATAGAGCACGGGTACCACCTCCGGTGTACTTCGTGAGTAGAGATGGGATGACTATTTGCATTTGTATCGATATTTTCGATCGATTCAATTCTCCATTTATCAAAGCATATAGTATCGTCCTCAGGCTTTCGTTAGCATTACATTGATAACATCATGCCTTTAATCCCGACGGCTTAAGCAGAGCTAAAATGCCGCGAAATCTGGGAGACACACCAGCGAAAATGCACTAACACCTCGGAAATGGACTCCGTGCCAACTTGTACTGACTAAAACCCATGTTCCTTCTATTACCCTTTATGTTGGGCGGTATCTCTTTCGAACAACCCGCAACCCCGGGCAAATACTGGTACTTATGTATAGATTTAAGCATTGTATCGAATTCGTTTGTATCGATTCAAAATATCGGAGTATCGCATCATGTCTCATGTCATTTCGATACTGTAGATTGTTCACCAAGCATCACTACTAGCGAATATTCGTAGGGGTTGCCACCCCTGCCCCCATTAAAGGGAGTGCACAGACAGATTTATAGCAGTATTAGTGGTTAATTTACTTAATAGTTAAGGTACGTAGGAGTGGACCGACCAAGTGTTAAGACTGCGGTCATTGTGTGAATCATTCACTGAATTTCGACATGTAAATTCAACAGAATTTTAACTAGGGCTTCTGTGATTTTGGTGCTCGAACGATGGGCCAGAGTCATGGAGGCTCCACGTCTCTCTGGTATTGATATATTTTATGTGATCTTGGAAATACGCCGTAGAATATTGTAGAAAGGAATGTTTTAAAAATAATAGTAATCTTCTCAGCAATTCCGTTTGATTTAATACCTATATTATAGGTATGCATAAAAATAACTATCTACCATCTTGGGGAATCCGCCATATTGCTTCTACAATGAAGTCACTTAACTAATAGATACTACATTGTCATCTAAACTAAACATGTTTGCAAAATTGTAGCTCAGAGGAAAACAGAGAAGTGGTTCAAAAACTTCTAAGATTTATTTTACGCTGCTGAGTTAGTACCGATTTTAGCCACGCGCCAAAGGATCTCTGTCTTATTATATCTACAATGGTATTGCCTGAATTGTAATAAAACGATTCTCCTGTGAAATTATGACTAACGAGACACTGTTAATTAGGCTGGTAACAGTTAGTATTGTGTGTAGGTGTATTTATTTATTTAATTAAGGTTCACCAACAGTTGTTACAGATATTATATAGATGGGAACATACAAATCATTGTGTCTTAAGTCTCACTGTACAACCAATTACCTAAAGGCAAACACCACATGCAAAGTTCTCTCTGTAATTAAAAAAGAGGTGTGTGTACTTAAGTACACGCGTTAGAAGTTATACTTCTTTGGTGTAAAGAAAAAAACTTTAGTAACCCATCCATTTCCAAACCTTGGTGAGAGTTGCTTAACCAGGCTCCGTGTGCTAACCCATCCATTTCCAAACCTCGGCAAGGGTTGCTTAACCTGGCCTCCTGTGGTAGCCCATCCATTTCCAAACCTTGGCAAGGGTTGCTTAACCTAGCCTCCTGTGGTAACCCATCCATTTCCAAACCTTGGCAACGGTTGCTTAACCTGGCCCCCGTGCTAACCCATCCATAACCAAACCTCGGCAAGGGTTGCTTAACCTGGCCCCCTGTGGTAACCCATCCATTTCCAAACCTCGGCAATGGTTGCTTAACCTGGCCCCCTGTGGTAACCCATCCATTTCCAAACCTTGGCAAGGGTTGCTTAACCTGGCCCCCTGTGGTAACCCATCCATTTCCAAACCTTGGTGAGGGTTGCTTAACCTGGCCCACTGTGGTAACCCATCCATTTCCAAACCTTGGCAAAGGTTGCTTAACCTGGCCCCCTGTGGTTACCCATCCATTTCTAAACCTCGGCAAGGGTTGCTTAACCTGTCCCCGTGTGGTAACCCATCCATTTCCAAACCTTGGCAAGGGTTGTTTAACCTGTCTCCGTGTGGTAACCCATCTATTTCCAAATATTGGCAAAGGTTGCTTAACCTGGCTCCGTGTGGTAACCCATCCATTTCCAAACCTTGGTGAGGGTTGCTTAACCTGGCCCCCTGTGGTAACCCATCCATTTCCAAACCTTGGTGAGGGTTGTTTAACCTGGCCCACTGTGGTAACCCATCCATTTCCAAACCTTGGCAAAGGTTGCTTAACCTGGCCCCCTGTGGTTACCCATCCATTTCTAAACCTCGGCAAGGGTTGCTTAACTTGTCCCCGTGTGGTAACCCATCCATTTCCAAACCTTGGCAAGGGTTGCTTAACTTGTCCCCGTGTGGTAACCCATCCATTTCCAAACTTCGGCAAAGGTTGCTTAACCTGGCTCCGTGTGGTAACCCATCCATTTCCAAACCTTGGTGAGGGTTGCTTAACCTGGCCCACTGTGGTAACCCATCCATTTCCAAACCTCGGCAAGGGTTGCTTAACCTGTCCCCGTGTGTTAACCCATCCATTTCCAAACCTCGGCAAGGGTAGCTTGGAATGTGAAATTGATTTGAGCTTAATAAAACACACCAAAAGAATATTTATTTATTATGAAACACGTGTTCTAAATATAAAAATACTAGAATATACAACATGAATATAGTTACTAGAACACCTATAACTAACTTCACGATGTCGCTGTGCGCGCGCAAATCACTCTCATCATTTTTCTCCATCGCGCCAAAAGAAGTATAACTTCAAAAAATAACTGTTGAAATACAGTGTACCTACGACTGGTTACGTCAGTGATGTGAGTAACGCGTGGAGGTGTGTGGCCATAACAACAACACTTTAGTTTATTAGGGTTCTTTACATCAGAAGGAAAAAAAACCGGCCAAAAGCGAGTCAGACTCGCGCTTCGAGGGTTCCGCCTGCCGGTGTCGCTGGTTGAAAGGGCAATGGAAGGAACATGGGTGGGTTTTAGTCAGTACAAGTCTGACATTCCCCTTCTCCTCCCAGAGCGGGGGAAGTAGTTTGATGATTTCCCTATTACTATAGACTATAGAGATTTTTTCTCAGCACTAAGGGACCATAGACTCGAGTATTTGGATTTCATTTACTCGATACTTCCGATGTTATATGTCATGCATACCTGTTATTTGCATGGTTACCGAAATGCAGTTTTTATGTGTTAGTTCTTTTATATTTCTTTGTATGTAACCGTGCTGTTGGTGTGCTTATTATAAATAAATAAATAATACCATAACAAAAAAAAAAAAACTGGAAAATAACTTTATTTCCGTAAGCCGGTGGCATAAGAGTCAACGAACCCAACAAAAGTCTCCGACTTGCGGAAATAAAGTTATTAACCACTTTTTATTTTTTACAAAAAAGTTTTTTATGTGTGCATTTTTAGTTATGGTAGATAATATCTCTTATTTACTTTTGCGATACGTAACCCTAACATCATTGGTCTCTGATTTTATTTACGCGTCTATCTACGTTGTATTATAAAACAGTAAGGCGTGGTATTAATTACACATGACCCTACTGAGACACTTATTTCGCGAGCGAGCTGTAGGCGGGTGAACACAATCAATCAAACTCCGGGTTCTACCAACACTGTATGGGAACAACTACTGCCGTATGACTATACCCTTACTAATATTATAAAAACGAAAGTCAGTTTGTTTGTTACGTCTTCACGCCTAAATAGCTAAACCGATTTTGATGAGTTTTGGTACAGAGATAGTTGGGACGGACAAAGGCTATTTTTTTTAAATATCTCTTTCTCCCTTATTTCTCACTTTTTTTTAAATTAACCTGTGTCCGTATCCAGGGTTCCAATTATATCTGTACCAAAATTCATCAAAATCGGTTTAGCCATTAAGGCGTGAAGACATAGCAAACATAAACTCACTTTTGCTTTTATAATATTACGTAAGGATGATAGTCACAGACGAAGCTCTGCAAAGACGAACTTAACCCAAACTCTGATATACCATATTTACAGCCGCGTATTGCACACGTTTTGTGAATAACCCCTTATAGTTCACCCGATCACAACCGCCCACGAGATATAGGAGGCATAGAGACAGATACAATTGGGACATTCAATAGCCAAGATGAAGGTTATTGTATCGGTAGGCCACGCCGACGTAATTATACGGACAGCGCGGCCGAAGTAATTCTACCGAGGGATCCCCCGCTTTTCAATACGTTCACAAAATAAAGTAAAACCCCCGAGGAAAGCTTCATTATTTTCTTTTGAATGATCTGAAAACAGAATTCGCATTTCACTTTTGTTACTCTTAAATTGATGTTTGGAAATGAAAAATTGTTATAAAAGGAATCTTCGATACAAATTATTTGCTGGAAATCGGTCCCATTACCAACTTTGAGGCTCAACTGTTTCTTTATTACTGTTCGTCGGCGTAATCAAAGTGTCTGTAATTCCATATTATTCTGACCTTCTGAGCCCACGCAGACCCAAACAACTGCCAGCATTCATAAGTTTCCATATAATTTGTAAATATAATTTCATAAATCTACACAATCCCCGGGGGAAGTTGTTTGGCCGCTAGGTTTTTGTTGTTCTATTTCGCTAACTTTTCAAGCCTGTATTCTGTACTTTAAAGCAGAAATAATTAATGTTAAAACTTGCGCATGGTACGTTGTTATCAGTGAAAAACAACTTGTATAATGGTTCGGGCATCTAATACCTTGCTCGAGTACTCTGCGTCTAGACTATACTCTGACTCCCAGGCGGATAAAATTGTGCCGTCTGGGATCTTTTGTGCTTAAGCAAAAGGCGGCTATGAGGCAAGGAGGCTTGCTTCCCTCTCGAGTAGTTTTAAGCATGTGAAATTACAACTATCTGGGTAATCCTACGCGTAGCTTAACGAACAGTTATGCATTCTTGGCATTCCAACTGAGGAAACTTAGTTGGTAAGTGTTGTTGTTGGGTTTTGTTCTAGTTATGCAGTACTACATCGTACAAGTTTATAAACCTTAAGTTAAATCTTAGAAGTGTCTCTTGCAGATGTGTTTTAATGTTTCAAAATTAGCAGTAATATTTCCTATACGAAACCGTCGGCTAAGTAAGACACGACAACATCTCATAAATATGCTAATATCTAGCTGTTACTCAGAAACAATCCGATGTTTACGGAATCTAAGCACGCAACGAAATCTGCACTCCATTGATTTTCACATAAAATAGTTAATATATACCAATTTTGGTAGCAAAGCCGCAATCTGGAACGACAATTTAATGTAAATTAATTAAAGAGAAATTCTATAGTGGAGTCGTAAGGCGAAGTGATTGTTATCAAGGGTAGGTCAGCACTCAAGGGTGAGCTGAAACAAACGACGTCAGGGAAATGATGACCACTCAAAGATATTATTGGGGGACAAAGTGGGGAACACTTAACATAAGTACTCAGTAGTTACTACGCGTTGTATTCATTGACTTTTGTATCGCAATAAATAACGTAGTTTAGTTTTTGTTAGAATAGACTTGGCTAGCTTTTGTGTACTTTCTGTAGTTTCGGACTACGCAATTGTATTTCCTTGTAGAATAGAATAGTAAATTTTATTTGCACGGATACCTACTAAAGATGTTCAGTATAATTTTACAAAGATACTTTAAAGGTTTTGCTTTTCTCCTTTTGAGAACGAAACCCTCAAAAGGCGGGTGAGATCAACTGCTGCGCTGCGTGTCGCGGGTTCAACCCCCGCACGAAACAAATATTTGTATGGCCTACAGATAGTTATTTTGGGTCTGGCTGTTTGTGTATGTGAGTTTAAATGTTTGTAAACGAGAGTGGAGAAATCCTAGAGTGGAGAAAAGGTCCTTAAAAAAACCTGCGATATAACACATTATTTTGCTTTTTCACAACAAAATCAATAAGGCAGTTATTTTTAGCCATCAATGAAGTATTGCACTAGACTGCTAAAGATTCTTCTGAGAAATTCACTGTGGCAAATTAAACTCGAATTAGTATTTGATTAGGTAAATTGGACAAGTCTGGGGGACTCTGTTTGTAAAGGACATTAACATACTTTCTAAAGGACAGCCAGTCGGGTATCATTAACTAATTTATTAATTAGAAACTGACACAAAGTAACCTCAGGTATATTTAGATTTGGTGAACGATTTACTCGCAAAAGGTTACCAAAAATATAAATAGAAATAAGTGTCTCAGTAGGGTCATGTGTAATTAATACCACGCCTTACTGTTTTATAATACAACGTAGATAGACGCGTAAATAAAATCAGAGACCAATGATGTTAGGGTTACGTATCGCAAAAGTAAATAAGAGATATTATCTACCATAACTAAAAATGCACACATAAAAAACTTTTTTGTAAAAAATAAAAAGTGGTTAATAACTTTATTTCCGTAAGCCGGTGGCATAAGAGTCAACGAACCCAACAAAAGTCTCCGACTTGCGGAAATAAAGTTATTAACCACTTTTTATTTTTTACAAAAAAGTTTTTTATGTGTGCATTTTTAGTTATGGTAGATAATATCTCTTATTTACTTTTGCGATACGTAACCCTAACATCATTGGTCTCTGATTTTATTTACGCGTCTATCTACGTTGTATTATAAAACAGTAAGGCGTGGTATTAATTACACATGACCCTACTGAGACACTTATTTCTATTTATATTTTTGGTAACCTTTTGCGAGTAAATCGTTCACCAAATCTAAATATACCTGAGGTTACTTTGTGTCAGTTTCTAATTAATAAATTAGTTAATGATACCCGACTGGCTGTCCTTTAGAAAGTATGTTAATGTCCTTTACAAACAGAGTCCCCCAGACTTGTCCAATTTACCTAATCAAATACTAATTCGAGTTTAATTTGCCACAGTGAATTTCTCAGAAGAATCTTTAGCAGTCTAGTGCAATACTTCATTGATGGCTAAAAATAACTGCCTTATTGATTTTGTTGTGAAAAAGCAAAATAATGTGTTATATCGCAGGTTTTTTTAAGGACCTTTTCTCCACTCTAGGATTTCTCCACTCTCGTTTACAAACATTTAAACTCACATACACAAACAGCCAGACCCAAAATAACTATCTGTAGGCCATACAAATATTTGTTTCGTGCGGGGGTTGAACCCGCGACACGCAGCGCAGCAGTTGATCTCACCCGCCTTTTGAGGGTTTCGTTCTCAAAAGGAGAAAAGCAAAACCTTTAAAGTATCTTTGTAAAATTATACTGAACATCTTTAGTAGGTATCCGTGCAAATAAAATTTACTATTCTATTCTACAAGGAAATACAATTGCGTAGTCCGAAACTACAGAAAGTACACAAAAGCTAGCCAAGTCTATTCTAACAAAAACTAAACTACGTTATTTATTGCGATACAAAAGTCAATGAATACAACGCGTAGTAACTACTGAGTACTTATGTTAAGTGTTCCCCACTTTGTCCCCCAATAATATCTTTGAGTGGTCATCATTTCCCTGACGTCGTTTGTTTCAGCTCACCCTTGAGTGCTGACCTACCCTTGATAACAATCACTTCGCCTTACGACTCCACTATAGAATTTCTCTTTAATTAATTTACATTAAATTGTCGTTCCAGATTGCGGCTTTGCTACCAAAATTGGTATATATTAACTATTTTATGTGAAAATCAATGGAGTGCAGATTTCGTTGCGTGCTTAGATTCCGTAAACATCGGATTGTTTCTGAGTAACAGCTAGATATTAGCATATTTATGAGATGTTGTCGTGTCTTACTTAGCCGACGGTTTCGTATAGGAAATATTACTGCTAATTTTGAAACATTAAAACACATCTGCAAGAGACACTTCTAAGATTTAACTTAAGGTTTATAAACTTGTACGATGTAGTACTGCATAACTAGAACAAAACCCAACAACAACACTTACCAACTAAGTTTCCTCAGTTGGAATGCCAAGAATGCATAACTGTTCGTTAAGCTACGCGTAGGATTACCCAGATAGTTGTAATTTCACATGCTTAAAACTACTCGAGAGGGAAGCAAGCCTCCTTGCCTCATAGCCGCCTTTTGCTTAAGCACAAAAGATCCCAGACGGCACAATTTTATCCGCCTGGGAGTCAGAGTATAGTCTAGACGCAGAGTACTCGAGCAAGGTATTAGATGCCCGAACCATTATACAAGTTGTTTTTCACTGATAACAACGTACCATGCGCAAGTTTTAACATTAATTATTTCTGCTTTAAAGTACAGAATACAGGCTTGAAAAGTTAGCGAAATAGAACAACAAAAACCTAGCGGCCAAACAACTTCCCCCGGGGATTGTGTAGATTTATGAAATTATATTTACAAATTATATGGAAACTTATGAATGCTGGCAGTTGTTTGGGTCTGCGTGGGCTCAGAAGGTCAGAATAATATGGAATTACAGACACTTTGATTACGCCGACGAACAGTAATAAAGAAACAGTTGAGCCTCAAAGTTGGTAATGGGACCGATTTCCAGCAAATAATTTGTATCGAAGATTCCTTTTATAACAATTTTTCATTTCCAAACATCAATTTAAGAGTAACAAAAGTGAAATGCGAATTCTGTTTTCAGATCATTCAAAAGAAAATAATGAAGCTTTCCTCGGGGGTTTTACTTTATTTTGTGAACGTATTGAAAAGCGGGGGATCCCTCGGTAGAATTACTTCGGCCGCGCTGTCCGTATAATTACGTCGGCGTGGCCTACCGATACAATAACCTTCATCTTGGCTATTGAATGTCCCAATTGTATCTGTCTCTATGCCTCCTATATCTCGTGGGCGGTTGTGATCGGGTGAACTATAAGGGGTTATTCACAAAACGTGTGCAATACGCGGCTGTAAATATGGTATATCAGAGTTTGGGTTAAGTTCGTCTTTGCAGAGCTTCGTCTGTGACTATCATCCTTACGTAATATTATAAAAGCAAAAGTGAGTTTATGTTTGCTATGTCTTCACGCCTTAATGGCTAAACCGATTTTGATGAATTTTGGTACAGATATAATTGGAACCCTGGATACGGACACAGGTTAATTTAAAAAAAAGTGAGAAATAAGGGAGAAAGAGATATTAAAAAAAAATAGCCTTTGTCCGTCCCAACTATCTCTGTACCAAAACTCATCAAAATCGGTTTAGCTATTTAGGCGTGAAGACGTAACAAACAAACTGACTTTCGTTTTTATAATATTAGTAAGGGTATAGTCATACGGCAGTAGTTGTTCCCATACAGTGTTGGTAGAACCCGGAGTTTGATTGATTGTGTTCACCCGCCTACAGCTCGCTCGTTATTTGTCACGCCATGACTTATAGCAGTTATGCGGATCGCTGTTACATCTCCTTTTGGGTCTTTTCGTGTCCTATTTTTCACGAGGGACATTGGATGTGGAAAATATGAAGGTTTTAGGGTTGTGGGAGAATGATAGTTTCCTTAGACAGGAAGTAGTTTGGAGATCGAAAGGCAGAGTCAGATTGTTTGTCACCTTACTGCAAGTTTAATTTTTTCTTTTTACGAAAACGTTGCTCCTTACTAGGAATTTCTCTTGTATCGTGGGTACGTTTACAAAAATTTAAACTCACCTACACAAACAGCTAGACCCGAAACAGCTATCTGTAGGCGATACAAATATATGTTCCTTGCGGGGATTGAACCCGCGACACGCGGCGCAGCAGTCGATCGCACAGCCTCTGCGCCAACCGTGTAGTCAAATTAAAATTAAGGATTTGTTATTATTTAGTCAATAAAAGTAAGTTCTGTAATAATAATTCATTATTGATGTTTTGAAATTCAGATTAAATCCAATATGGCAGCGCTTTGAGATTAACAGATTATCACCATTCTCTTGCCCTTTTTCCAATTTATTTGTGCTCAGTGCAGCATGCCTTCCTCGTCCAGTTTTACCTGTCATCTCACAGTCACTCCACCTCCATCAAACACAGTCTATGTATCGTTTCTTTGGCTAGTAGATCAACGGATAGTATCTCATATATCACTCACGTTCGTTTATATTTTAATTCCTTGCTCAAGACACTGCTACTTGTAGCTTCAGAAACGCGGAGGCATAAAGCATTAATGCCTCTTAAACTTCAGTTCCCAGAAAGTAAACATTTTTCACGCTACGCCAGCGTTAACATAAATACATAACTAGAAGCTCTAAGAAAATGTTTACCCTGAAATATCAGAAAAATAAACAGTCCCGAGTCAATGGTCAACATCTTTCTTTTTCTTTCCTCTAATATATTAAACTCTCGTGTCACAATTTTGGATGCCATACTCCTCCAAAACAGCTCGACCGATTTTCGTGAAACTTTATATTTATATTCAGTAGGTCTGACAAACGTTCGTAATCCATTTTTCATACCGCTAAGTAATAAGGGTCTCCCTTTTCAGAAGGGGCCCTAAGCAGCGGGTGAAACCGCTGGGCACAGCTAGTAATCTAATAGAATTCATTACAGGGCTTTTACATGCAACGATGATGTTTGAAACGATTTGACATCATAAAAGAACAGATTAGAGCTCATAACGAGCCCGCCATTTTAAATCAGCCATTTTGAAACAGGATTTGGAAACTTAAAAAGGTTTCTTTAGTTGGAATTGAAGCTGGCATCAATTTCGTACCCTCATCACGAGGTGAACAATGGGGAATGACCTTAAGGTGGTGGTCGCAGCGCGCAGGCGCAGCGCACCCCAGCCGAAACTGTCATGGCCGCTCAGTCCGCGTATCGACGCCGCCAAGTCGCGCGTATCCTTCTCCCGAACTATTAACGTTTCCGAACACCCTTAAATATCAAAGAACCATATACATTTTATTTGCGATCTGTGTTTAAGTGAAACTGTGTCAGTTGCATAAATAACGCCACGCGTTGTCGCTGTGTTTTTTTCTCTTAACGTGGTGGGACGCGAAGAGTAGGTGAAAACCGGATTTTTCTGGATATCACCACCTATCAGCCGACTGTGAGTACTAGAATATAAATTAATAGTAATAAGTAGTTTGGAACCCAGCAAGGGATGATTAGATTTTAGATAGCGCGCTTTTCGTACGTGCTGTATACAAGTGTGGGTGCACGTCTGATACGATTTACGAATGACCCGCGTGTGTGTGTGTAACGTCGAAAGAAACATTAATGTCTGCTTAGAATGTTTATACAGCTTATTGATTTTGGAAAGTTTTAGCTCGTGAACGCCTCGACAGTTTTTAGGGGCGTATATTTTTCCCTTGGGTGCTTGCAATTAATTAGTTTCGGCAAGACGTGGAAACTACAAATTATCGTTCTTAATTTGTACACCGCCTGTCTGCCGTAATTTATAGGGTGTAAATGAGACTTTGTTCGTCGTTGGGAAAACAAATTGTTTCTGATTTGTGATATAAAATGTTTACGCGTTTTTACATTTAAATTAAAATTAACCAAATTTTTTGTTTAAAAAAGCACTTCTAGTATAAATATGCGGTGATTTAAGCTATGATGAAAATAAATAAATCGTAAATGTAATTTTCGTGATTTTATTTTGTTGCGAACTTGGCGGTGAACACGCACGTTTTATGGTATTTATACAATTATGCAGTTTAAATTTTTATTACGTCAGATTAGCCTGCATTTTATTTATTACCTACATATTTTTTAATTTATTTATAAGTTTAGTTTAATAATTTTAGTTTAATTTATATAGTTTAAACAACAAATAAATGTATTATTCCAGATAAGGATTTACATAGGTTAAAAAAAAAAATTACCTACATTATTTTCTTAATTATTGTGGCGGCAGTTATATTTTAAGGACGGATATTTTTACCAATGTATTTATTTTTTACGAAAACGGTGTTTTCTAGACTTTTACCATACCAACCGTAACCTACATAATGTTTAATAATAATACCTATAACTGTCCCACTGCTGGGCAGTGCTGGGAAGGGTTGGTCACCACGCTTGCTCAAAACGGGATGGCGATTTTAGACATCCTTACTAATATTATAAAAGCGAAAGTGAGTTTGTTTGTTAAGTCTTCACGCCTAAATGGCTAAACCGATTTCGATGAATTTTGGTACTGAGATATTTAAGACTCTGAAGACGGACATAGGCTTTTTTCCAAGTGAGAAATGAGGCCGAAAGAGGAAAAAAAGGGAAACTTTACTTTTCTACTCCAATAAATAAAGCGCAAAGTTAAAAAACTACAGGTAGCAGGTACCTGCAAATCAGGAAAGGGGAACTGTGTTACCTCGAATTTAAGGGAAGCCGCGGGTAAAAGCTAGCATTAAATATAAGTCCAGGTTTCCTCCACCGATCTCTGTGATGTCTTGGATAAACTTTAGATAGTTCATAAAATTATTAAAGTGACTTCAAGTATTTGTCCGGATTTGAACCCAAAACCATGAGAGGCTAACGTCTGAGCCATCAAGGCTACATAACCTATTAACTAAAATATTAACATCGATTAAAAGTGGCTCCATAATGTTCTAGAACCAACATCATGGAACTCAATTAAAAAAAATTACAGACACAATTTTTATACAAAATTGGACATTGTTCTAGAATATACATTTAAAATCTAGTGTCCTTTCACAGTTATCTACACTACTATAATAAACCTTACAATAATCAGTATAAAGTTCACTCTTCAGCTAAATCAGAGGTACAAAAATAATACTTGCTCTTACTGTGCACGTCTTTCTACATCGTTCTCACATTTAATTGTATTTGTATAATCTCAACATGAATGATGTAAATATGATTTTGTAAAAATATTATAATTTATAAGTGTCCATGAAGTTTATTCCCCATTCTTCTCCATAGAGATCAACGCTTTGGAATGGGCAACTACAGTACTTTCACAAGTTATTATGACTTGTGACCGGGACTGTAGATTCATTTTGTTTCTTGACATTCAAAAGTGCCTGTAATGGTCTAATTGAAATAAATGATTTGATTTGATTTGATTTGAATAAGCGGACAGTATAACTAGGTCTAGACAGAACGCAAGATGTCTCTGGTCTCACCTCCGTAGATAAAAAACGCGTTGAAATCTATAAGTACGTAATATATGTCACCCGTCTGGCATTCAAATTATATTTGACTTATGACGCGTTTTAGTGCGATAGTCTAGTTTCCAATTTTGAAAATAAACAAATGAGGGTCAATCCTTTTCTATTTGAAGAGAACATTTGCTTAAGAAGCTGTCAGATTCATCTCCAAATCAAATGGTTGTTAGTTTTTCTCCATGTATTTTTACTTTCTTTACGTTTTTTTATGTATGCAAGTATTTATCGTTATATTTACAAATACACACACCTACTACTGTTTTCTCTCTGCATCACCCTAAGGTAGACTGTAAGAAAATGCCCAAGGCATTAAGTGCGGCTTTGTACGGTGTTTTTTTATACATGTGCATGAAGTTTTAATTTTAAAAAAACATATATATCCTCCTTATCCCAATTTATTTGTGGTCGGCGTGTATGTTTCCTTCCATACTTCTCTATTATCCGCCATCTCATCAGCCACCTCCTTTCATGCTTCACGCAGTCCATCAATCGTTTCTTTGGTGTTCCTCTTATCATACTCAAAATGTTCCTCAGTACATTTTCCTCATTCCTCCGTATCACATGTCCATACTAAGATAACGAAAAAAAAAACAAAAGAAGTACAATCTTAATCAAAATTCAAAATTGAGCATCGTTCTAGAACACACATTTGTCATTGTAATCCCAAAGCTAAGTTCAGACGAAACGTCAGACGCGCGCTTCACCTCCGTAAATTAAAAGCCGTTGACATATCTACACGCACTATATTGTAACCCGTCTGGCATACAGCTTAGCCAGACCTAAGCTAGACGTGTTTTATTGCGCCACGTCGAGACGAGACTGAAAGGAAAAATGTTCTATATGACTCACCGTTTTTCTTTTGTTTTCTATCAAAAGGAGTTCAGACGTTAGAAAGGGTTGCTGCGTCATTGTCATTTTTCTTTTAATTACTAAGCATAATCCGCACAGTAAACAAAAGCTCCAACTCATTTTATCAATACCCTGCATTGAATACAAAAATCAAAATCCCGTGCACACGATATTCCAGTTTTTTACTGCCCCTTTTCGTGCGGACCTGTGGTACTTTTTTTTTATTACATTAATTCTTTGTTTAAAAACTCAGGCTCTCTCAATGATCGCAGTCCTTTGATCACCCTATTTTGACCAATAGGGAGAAACAAAAAGATTATCTGGTTTTATGAAACCACGGTAAAATTGAATCTTTTTTCACATTTTAAACATTTAGACGTCCCTACTGTACGGCCGACCGTCACGCGACATGCAACACACAGACGAAAAGTTTAAAACGATGTAATAAAAGTTTCACTTTAAAAAGAAACCGACCATATGCGATTCAGACTCGCGCACCGAGGGTTCCGTATACAATGGTGACATCAACGGTCAAATCTTTTGACTGCGTAAATTAAGAGTTTTGTTGGTTGATTTTGTCACAGCTTTAAGGAACCACAGACTTGAGTATGGGGTTTTAATTTCAACTCGATACCTCCACGCTTTACCGTGATAAAAACAATAAATTGATCCAAAAAGGGTTCAAAAGATGTAGCTCTGTATGTCCTTCGGTGCGCGATTCTGATTCGCTCTTGGCCAAATTTTTTTTTTAAATATACCGTATAACTGCTAGTCTTTCCCAACTCTTTCCACGTACTTATCCCTCGTGTCACATCGGAACCATAATATCCTTACTTCCTTACTATATATATAATATAATATTATATTATAAAATAAAATAAAATAAAAGCGATTATAAAAGCGAAAGTGAGTTTGTTTGTTTGTTTATTTGTTTGTTTGTTACCTCTTCACGCTTTAGTGGCTGAACCGATTTGGATGAATTTTGGTACAGAGATAGTAGGGAACCAGGAGACGAACATAGGCTATTTTTTTTTAAAAAGAGTAGGATATGAGGAAGAAAGAGGTAAGAAACGGGAAAACTAAGCGTTGCTATTACAAATCAATAAGGCGCAAGGAGAAATGTTCTACCCAAATATAACGCGGGCGAAGTGCGAAAGCTAGTCTTTAATAAAAAAAAGGCTATACTTGTAAAATGATGGAATCTCACACAAATTCTCTTCATTTTTCTTTGCTAATAAAATGTAAGCATTTCATCTACATGACATTAGATGAAAAAATATGTATTATAGAAGATAACTAATAAACTACCAAAGCAATATAGATAAAATTGATATTGGACCTCTTTGGGAGTATACCCATTCGACTATAAAAATTATTTTGAAAAGCGGCGTGACAAAACATAAAAAATATAGTCGAATTAAATAAATAAATAAATATAAATAAATATCTTGGGACAACTCACACATAGCTATCTGATCCCAAGCTAAGCAGAGCTTGTGTTATGGTAACCAGACAACTGATATCCATACTTATATAATTTATAAATATCACACCCAGACACAGAACAAATAATCATGCTCATCACACAAAGTTTGTCCTGGGTGGGAATCGAACCCACGACCTCCGGCTCAGCAGTCAGGGCCACTAACCACTAGACCAACAGGCTCGTCAAAAAATTGAGAAAGTCTTCCTTGTTTTGTAGTCGGCTAAATACAATTCCACGAACTCAATATCACATAATACAACAACCAATCGCTGCCGTACCTCTGGTCCCAGCTACTAACCGACTTAAGGATTAGATACGGTCGGTGGAATGACATGAACCGATCCGCCAACCAAGCGTGGGTATTAGTGGTTTATCTATTTAGTCGATTTACTCGTCCCTAGCTATGTCGTGCGATGACCTAAGTGCATTAGTGAGGTGCTTGTTGCTGTGTTCCAATAGCTATCGTTTATCAAAGATTAATTTACTATTGCTGAGTAAAGAAAGAAAGAAAACCGGGCTGTTTGAAACTTGCCTCAAGTACACAAAACATTTAAAACAACAACTTAAAGCTTAACATTACACTGTGTATGGAGTATGGGATAAGGTGTTTGTGACTTTTACCAGGAGTGCGGGTTATCCTGCCAGGGTTGCGGGTTGTTCGAAAGAGATACCGTGGCCCCAGAACATAAAAGGCATAAGAAGGAACATGGGTGGGTTTTAGTCAGTAAAAGTCTACCACTTCTCGCTTCGGCTAGAGCAGGGGAAGATATTTGATGATTTCCTATCCACAACAATGGAGCTCGTAATTAAAAATCGATCTTCAGTTTAAGTCGCGCTTGTTTAGGTTAGTTTGTGGGTGGTTGACCACTACATACGTCAGCAACGACCTTATACGACGTTCATCAGTTTTTCCATGAATCATTATTAAACATCCAGATATCCAACCATACATTGTCATAACCTTTCACATTTATATTATAAGTAAGTTAGGATATTACACTCGCTCAGGCCGATCTTAAAGTTAAGCCGCGTTTGCTTGGTTTGAGCCATGATTTTTTTTTGTTGGGGTGTGAAATCATCAAATAACTTCCCCTGCTCTGGGCGGAGCGGGGGGTAGTGTCAGACTTGTACTGACTAAAACCCACCCATGTTCCTTCTATTGCCCTTTATGTTCCGGAGCTGTGGTATTTCTTTCGAACAACCTGCAACCCCGGCAGGCGGTGGCCCTGGCAGGCCCCTCTGCTTTGTTGACATCAATTTGAGGCGCGCGTAGAAGACTAACGCGCCGTCAACACTTCCTGTCGTCAATAGACGGACGTACGGTGAGCTACCCATTGCTCACCATCCGTTACAGCCTGGCGACAGCTTAGAGAAATATGGAATTTCTGTGTATGAAGGTATAAATCGTTAATTTAATCGACTGTTATTTGCCCTGTCCGCACTTTATCATAACCCGGACAATGGTAGGTTAGGATGCGAGTGAGATGTTTGAGCTTGTTAGTGAGTGAACGAAAATATGTATTTTACTGCTTCAAATAATTTTACCTTGTTGGCATTAGTTGTACAAATAATTCTTACTTCCTTACTATACTATACTATATAATATTATAAAAGCGAAAGTGAGTTTGTTTGTTTGTTACCTCTTCACGCTTTAATGGCTAAACCGATTGTGATGAATTTTGGTACATAGATAGTTGGGAACCAGGAGACGGACATAGGCTAATTTTTATTTGAAAATAGTGGGATGTGAGGGAGAAATAGGGAAGAAAAGGGAAAACTTAGCGTTGCTATTACAAATCAATAAGGCGCAAGGGGAACTGTGTTACCCAAATATAACGCGGGCGAAAGCTAGTGTTGTTATAAAAAACTGAAAACACACTTTCTCGTATTCTTCACAACAACCCCATTTATTTCATTTGATACCCATATCACTGGTATACATGCATAAAAAACCGGTCAAGTGTGAGTCGGACACGCGCATCAAGAGTTTCGTACAAAATTGCGACATAAACGTATATTTATAGCGTTGATTTTAACCAGCTTTAAGGTAACATCGACTTGAGTATATGGTTTTGGCTTTCCCAAAATAATTCGTCTTGACAGACAGACAGACGCACAACAAAGTGATTCTATAAGGGTTTCTTTTTATTCTTTTGAGGTACGGAACCCCAAATAATGCCTACATTAAGCAACAGTTAGGTAAAAAAACTTGAGAAGTGTCAAGGGACCTGGATGGAACGAAGTTATTATTTATTATGTACAAAAAACCTGTATAGATACACTCAAAGACGAAACGAAAATAACTGGCTTAATTTCTATGAGAGAGAGAGACAGAGAAACATGCGTACGCCGTACGGCTTACAACTATTGCAAAAAGTGTCGTTACAATTTTTGGTCCCAATTTTTTCCGTCTTTGGAATTTCGTTCCAAAAGACATTCAAATAGTAAGAGTCACGCCTGTTAAGTTTCAAACCCATGCAATAAAGAGCATAGTCTTATTGAAATAAATGCTTTGACTCTGAGTTTGCTTACCTTATCGCCATCAACCGCGAGTTTGTGCTCACTAAATCTACTTACGACGCAATAATTATGCAATTAGTATTATAGCACTAAGGTACTGAATCTCTCACATAAAATCCCACTTCATATATTCATCGCCCCTTTTCTAAAGAACTTGTAAGCGTAAAGGGTACCCAATTAGTGCAATTAGACTAATAGAAATGTGCATCAGTCTGCTTCATACTTTTAACTATTCTGTTGAAAATAATTTTAAATTCAATAAAACGTAAGCCACAGCCAGTTTGCTTGTTGTTTAAGTTTCAACAGTCGGAGCTGAGCTGAACGTTGCTTATCCAATAACACGCGAAACGAATTTTAACATTTAGAATTTCTACCTGGGTACTCTCTGGTACTCTTTACTCTCAACAAAGTTTTAAGCGGCCGATGTTGCATACGAAAGTTTGTATGTGTGTGTGTGTGTGTTTGTAACTATTTCACGCTCAAACGGCTTAAGAAAATTAGATGAAGTTCGGTATCAAGATAGCTAATTATCTGGATAAACACATACACTACCCTTTGGATTCCATAACTCAAATATGGTTTTTCACCGTAGCTAACATTGTCGGGCGTATCTATTAAAATAATACATTTAAGTCTGACAAACGGCTACTATACATCTTTCAAACCCCTAAGTGAGAAGGGGACCTGAGCAGCGGGTGAAACCGGTGAGCACAGCTAGTCTAATATATAAAACTAGCTGTTCCCCACGGTTTCACCCGCGCTGCTCAGCACCTGTTGGTCGAAGCGTGATGTTATATAGCCTATAACCTTCCTCAAGAAATGGACTATCCAACACTAAAAGAATTTTCCAACTCCAACCAGAAGTCCCTGAGATTAGCGCGTTCAAACAAACAAACAAACAAGCTTTATAATATTAGTATAGATTTTCGTGTCACAATGTTCGTTCCCATACTCATCCGAATCGGCTCGACCGATTCTTATGTTTATTTCTTTTAATGTATATTCCGTAAGTCTACGAGTCGGCTACAAGTCCGGTCAAATTAGACCAAAAAATTAGAGTAAAGTTACCTAAATTCCCACCAAGCTGAAAATCGGTAAGATTGTTTAAAATATGATTACAACTTTTACAACTTTTTGAATTGTAATATCTCAAGAACAGTGGCTTGTAGAAAAAAAAGTATTAACAAACTTGTCGATAATTTTATGATCGATTTTTAAAGGTATTTTTATGATAAAACTTACCGTTTTTTTGACCTTTGAAAAATATTTTGAAAAATTGTGAACTTTCAAATTTTGTTTTTAATGATATTTTAAACAATCTTACCGATTTTCAGCTTGGTGGGAATTTAGGTAACATCGAATGTCTAAATTGACCGGACTATACTATCTATAGGTATTTCACACCCCTAAGTGAAGTGAGCAGCGGGTGAAAACACTGGGCACAGCTAGTAGTATTTTATAAAAAAAAAACCATGAGGACTGATTCTTTTTATCTTATCAAATTGACTTTGTCAATGATATTTGCAGTTAATGTCAATTTGATGGTCATAGATGTGTTTTAATTTGTTATTGGCAAAATCGGGGTCTTTCTGCACAAACGCCATTAAATAAATAAATTAAGTGTTATGTGAAGTAATAATTTGTAATGTTTTGTTTTTTTTTTCGTTTTAAAACTTTTTGTGCACGAAAAGACTTTTTAATTATAAGAGAAGCAAACAAAAGCGTGTTAAAATAAAAATAGCTTGTGAACAATATTAGTTTTGTGTAATACATTTTGGAAAAGCAATATGTTTGCAGCTAATATTTGCAGTGACCACGTAATGATGGGGTGCTATTGTAAAATGTTAAACACCTAAACAAATATGGTTACTAGTTAACTAAAACTAAGTTATTGAAGTGAAACTTTGAGGTTATGTAGTCGCCGTTGAAAAGGGTAGCAAACTTCTATTTATAATTTTCGTTAATGGCTATACAATGTTCTTGGAAGGTCTAAATGGTCTGGGTGAAATGTAAACGAATTCTCCATTAATTTTACTATTGTTTCATCTTGCTCAATTTAAGGCTTCGGAATTTAAATTCGAATGTAGTATTTGATTATTCGTACATTCTTTTAAAAAATATTTCATACTAGCTGGCGCCCGCGGCTTCGCCCGCGTGTTGATCGAAAAAAGAAGGAAAAATTCCTACGTTTTATAATTTACCTCTGTGGCAAATTTCATCAAGATCCATTAAGCCGTTTTGACTTGAAAGAGTAACAAACATCCGCACATATATATACATCCTCACAAACATTCGCTATAAATGCGAATGTTTTTAGTATCGTTTTTTTTTCTTAGTTTAATTATATAAAAGTCTATTTTTTTATCTTAGTTTAATTATATAAAAGTCTATTCATGGGGTAGTTAGTACTTAAAACGTATCTATCGTAACGTAGGTACACACCTATCCCATCTGTGATCTCAGAAAACTTAGGTAACTTGCCTAACTTTGGATCACAGGCGTTCCGTGGGTGGAGTACGCCACGCAAAAATACCTTTATTTTCTGAACGAATCAACATGTTGCTCTTGTTGTTTTGTTAATCTGACTGTGTGGAAGCAACAAATGGTAAACATAACAGAAAGTTCCTACGCAAACTTTAGTTAATTTTTGTCCACGCTGCAAAACTCCCCCGTCCAAATTGAGCTCATAAACGTATTTGAATAAAGCCAAACATTTGCTGGTGTGCGTTTTCTACAATCGTTTGTAGAAGTTCATCCAGACATAGGACCGATTTACCGAGACTATTCAACTACTAGATCAGCAAAACGCATTTAAAGCTATCCCCATTTGAACTCAGCTTAATAAACCATTACTATTCTCGAACATTCTGCGTGGAACTCTCTCGATTCGCCTCACTGTTGCTTTTATTACGCATTCAGTTTACAATTCCAATTTTATTTTTACAAAGAGATACTCGTACGTTGCAAATAATCGCCTCAATGAAGCACGAAGCAAATAAAAAAATTATTATTAAAAAAACAAAATACCCGACTGCACACTAAAAAAAGAGTAAAACAAGCCCCACAATAATATTGATCAATCAAATGCTAAAAACTAATTATGTAATACCGTTTAAACAATACCTATATTAAAATACACTACAATATGTGTTCGTAATCGATAGTTAAGTAAACAGAAACTTATTTTGAATACAAATTTACTGAATATAATTTATAAATGTTGATGGAAAGCATCGCAGGCGGGGACCAACAGAGGCTTATTTATAGTCATTTCGGTTGTGCACCATTTAGCAGAATTTTCGTTGGTGGCGGTCAAGGTGGTCCCCGCCTGCGATGCTTTCCATCAACATTTATAAATTATATTCAGTAAATTTGTATTCAAAATAAGTTTCTGTTTATTTAACTATCGATTACGAACACATATTGTAGTGTATTTTAATATAGGTATTGTTTAAACGGTATTACATAATTAGTTTTTAGCATTTGATTGATCAATATTATTGTGGGGCTTGTTTTACTCTTTTTTTAGTGTGCAGTCGGGTATTTTGTTTTTTTAATAATAATTTTTTTATTTATAACTTTTTAGCTGTTTTTATTTAACGAAAATGTTGTAGATGTAGAAGACTATGTATATGTAAGTACCATTTTAAATTATTTCGACGACATTTGGCTTTAGATTACGAGTGATGTTACTCCGCAACATAAATTTACCGCCAATCTGGGCTGTTGGTAGTGAAGAAGAAAAAGAATTAGGTGAGTCATTACTGCTGAAGATCCCGCAAACGTTTAAGTTCAGTTAAAGAACATTCGTCGTGGGGCCGGTCCAACAGCTTTTTTGGGTCAAGTGTTTTTATTGCTAACCCAGCAAGTGTTTTAACACGGCTTAGGGCTACATAAGCCTGGCCCTTTGCAAACACGTTTGATAGGTCCACGACAGCCCGATCCAAGGTGGTACCTTGCAATTTGTATGAATCTAATGATACCGCATACATATTTTTTTAAAGGGAAATTTAGAAAAAATATTATTATGTCTTTATCCCGTGGGACTTTTAGGATAAAATGTATCCTATGACACTCCCGTAATCAAGACAAATCTAACGATACCTCATACATCAAAATCCATCAAGCCGTTTAGGCTACAGGTGGTCACAAAGGAAAAGACATACATACATACTTACATACACTCGAAAAACATTACCCTCCTTCTTTGGCAGTCGGGTAATAAAATAAAGTAAATTCGTCATAACTGTTACTGGCCGAATGAATACAGGACTTTTGCCCGAATATTTCCGAATGTTCCCGAAAGTGGGCCGTGCAGTGCATCGTATTAAAATGTAAAACAGAGTGCTAACGAGGGCGGTGGAATAAATTTAATTAAGTATTCGCGATACGGTAGAACATATTCGTGACAGCTTGAGTTCGTGCTATCTTTATTACATGTGAGTGATGACGTCAATGGCTTTTCGTATGACGACGAGTGATGACGTGACCGATTCTTTAGTTTTTAATATTCGTAGAAACACTTTGTAGAAGCGATTCACCCCAGTTTTGTATGTTTAACGCAATAAATATTCTACAAGATTTAGATTAAGAACTTTCATGTAATGAAGGCATCTTTTCAAAATACAGAAGACGAATTTGTCCAAGTTAAGAAACGTAGCTAGATCAATTTTTACCCAACTTAAAAATAAGAGGAGGTTCTTGACTGTATTTTTATTTAATGTTTTTAACTAGATGATTCGTGAATTTTAGGCCGTTTTGAAAATTCTATTTATAATCGATAATGGATACTTCTAAAGTGGTCTCATAATTAATATTTATATTGCTTGGTTAGTTAATGAGTTAGTTATATTCTATAATACATATTTTCTGCTATAAGTGTATGATCTGCTGGTAAGTTTTAATAGCAATGGAAAATTAATACTCTAAAAAACACTTTGTGTGTGATATCAATAAAGCACAACTAAAAAAGCTGAAATAATAACGGTTCTTTTTTGCAAAACTGTTTTTCGGTACCGTTTCAACCGTTCAAAACCGCTTCGGAGAATGTGATTTACATAATACTAGCTGTGCCCAGCGGTTTCACCCGCTGCTCAGTTAAGGGCATGAAAAATAGATGTTAGCCGATTCTCAGACCTACCCGATATGTACACAAAATTTCGTTTAAATCGGTCCAGCCGTTTCGGAGGAGTATGGGAACGAAAACTGTGACACGAGAATTTTATATATTAGAAGACTTGTAATAGTTTACATGAGTATATTGTCTCATTAAATTGTATAGTATAGGATACGAACTTTCTCGAAATAACGTCGTGTAGTTAAAAGAACAATCCGGTCAGACGAACACGAGAAGCAACCAAATGTTTATGCGTAAGCATTTAATAAATACTTAAAGTTATTGACGTAGTAACCTGGCATTTACAATAATATCGAATGTCAAAGGTTTAATGTTCATGACAGTAGTAGTAGACGTAATGAATATTACGATGTCGTTATGATAATACAGTTTTCGTAGAAATTCGATAAGTATGAGTATATCAGTTACTGTGTGCATTAATTTGAAACGTTATTTTGTCGTGTTGTATTGTGTTGTATTGTGTTGTGTTCTGGAGCCTATAATAAAATTGACATTACCTTAATTACCTTGCTATTAGTACCTAGACATATAACTATCATATACTTTTGGTTTTGTAGGGTCCGTTTCTCAAAACCTAAAAACGAATTCCGGTAAACGAATTTTCTAGCTTCTCAAACTATAATACAAAAACTAAATACAAACTAAAACAAATAAAAAAAATATAAACTAAAACTATATAACTATTTTATATAAAAAAAACGTTGCTCCACACTAGGAATTTCTCCTGTATCGTGGGTGCGTTTACAAACATTTAAACTCACATACACAAACAGCCAGACCTGAAACAACAATCTGCAGGTCATACAAATATTTGTTCCGTGCGGGAATCGAATCCGCGACACGCAGTGCAGCAGTCGATCACTCTAGCAAATCTAAAGGGTTAGATTTTGAACTTGCAAAAACAAACAGCAATCATTGATAACGTCTTGGACGACCTATAACTAATGACGATAGATCTCAATCTCAGACACATCAACATTTAACTACACACATAAACATAACGCCGATGTCCTTGACTTCCTCAGGGGGTAAGCAGACAAGCGGCACTAATTGATCGTGACAATCTCCGGGACAACTCCGGGTACTCGTAACGAGAACGCTTATCTCCCCTCGATCGCTCAAAACTGTCCCAACTTTGAACTGTCTGTGTACTACAAGATTATAATTGGGCCAATATTGCTTGTAATTTATTTCATTGGTGTACAGTGGTCGTGAAGTTTGGATCGTGAGCTTTACGATCTATTTTTACGAATGATTGAATTGTAGATTAACAGTTGCAACTATGAAAAATACTAGTATGCAGATGCATCTGGTAAGACTGGAAGCCGACCCTAACATAGTTGAGAAAAAATTCACAGTATGATTTCAAAAATGATTATGAATTTTATATTTTAATTTCAAACCAAATATTATTCAAATATTATAATTTATTAAAAGCTGATGAAGTGACCTAGAAAACAATGCATGTCATCCAAACTTAACAAGTATGCAAAATTTCAACTTAACAGGATACCGGACAGTGGGTCAAATTTAACTTCAATGATTTTATTACAGACTAGCTGACCCGGCGAACTTCGTACCGCCTTAGCGTAAATTTGATGCACTACTTTATTTTGTTTTTTTTTTCTGAGAGATTTTCTTAATATTTTTTTCCGTAAGAACCTTGTACAGAGTATTAGAAAACTACAAAAAAAAAACGGTAAAGCCGTTTTCATGCTATGTCGTGACAACGGAAAACTGGTTTCATTTTCTATACTTCTATACTAATATTATAAAGAGGAAGTAGGAATAGTTATATATAACTAGCTGTTCCCCACGGTTTCACCCGCGCTGCTCAGCACCTGTTGGTCGTAGCGTGATGTTATATAGCCTATGTTACTCGGGGATAATGTAGCTTTCCAAAGGTGAAAGAATTTTTGAAATCGGTCCAGTAGTTTCGGAGCCTATTCATTACAAACAAACAAACAAATCTTTCCTCTTTATAATATTAGTATAGATAGTATAGAAGATACAATAAAATCGTGTTAAAAAGATCGAAAAATCAACTTTTATGTTCTATGTATTCACATAGAACATAAAAGTTGATTTTTCGTTCTTTTTAACACACACATTCGTGGCACATTCGTGCCAGATTTGAACTTGACACACACACCACATTTCGTTCAATACCCATCGAGGTAAAGTGTCGAATTGTATCGAATTTCGACGCAGGTGTGTGTGGTTAGAATCTGTGTCCAGTTGTCGGTGCATATCCGATACAATTGACCAATCATGCTTAGTGATTTCAGGCAAGCGTAGCCCAATGTGGTTTTAAATAATTGAACTTTAGAGCCATTTCGGCTTTTGTCTGTTGCTACGGCGTAGGCGGCGTAGTTATGGCTACGCTTTCGTAGCAAACGCTGCGCGAGGATTCAAATAATAATAGAAATATACGTTTTTCACATGGTATAGTAACTTAAAAAGGCAACAAATATATGCAGTACTTTACATGTTCTTCAATTTTGAAAATAAAATAAAAAACGTTTATTTAAAAAAATTAAAACAATATTAAAAATATTAATTTTTATCGTAATTGTGATTCAACTTCTTAACTTGTGCGATAATCATCATAAAATTTATACCTATAGCTAGAGAATTTAATGATTGTATATTTTGCAGAAAAAGTTCCATATTAACCCCGAAATGTGAAATTAAAATGGCTCGCGTTTAAATAGTACTGCAGAATTCACACTGTGATGATTAATATACAGTAAAGCTAAGGACTACTTTCAACAGTACTTACAAGTAGTCGTTAGTTTTGCTTCGAAAACACGATTCCATAACAATTTCTCGCCAGAAAAATACCACAAAGTGACCTCTAAAAATAATTTCAAATAATAATTTTCAATAACCTTCAAATGTGGCCATGACATTTTACAAGGACAGTCACGAGTAGACGAAGTAGAGTATCACGAAGCAAATACTTCTTAATATTTCTTAAGCTCCTGAAAATGAACCCAAAAGCGGGTATTTTAAAACTGGCTGCAACAACGTAAATTCAAGAAAAATATTCGAGATTAAAACGACAAAATACGTTCGTGCACCGAGTGGACATGAAGAATGAAACATTTTATTTTCATGTGGTTAACTAGTGACCTCGAGCATTGACTGAATATATATATTGTTTTTTTTGTTACTGTTATTGGAAAATCATTTTTATGCTTAGCTTATTTCTTTTGCACTATGGTCCTAGTTTATCACCTGATACTTCTTCACTGCACATGTAAGCGGGCACACCCGTTAGACTGGTGAATTTATTATTTAGACTTGGGTAATTTTATTTTTTATTTTTATATATAATTGGTGTTTGCTAGCTGACAAGTGACAATGAATGAATTATTTCTTATTTTTTTTCTTTATAATTTCTTGTGATAATCGGAATTGTATAAAATCTGGTTCTTCTAACCTGACAGACAGATGTGTTGCTGGGGAGTTTGTTCCGCCACTTCTTCTTCCCAGCTAAAACACTAGGAAGTGGCGAAGGGCAGGGCGTTTTTGTGGGACTGTCTCTTGTAATCTGACGTTCAAAAAGTGCTGATTATCAGCCTAATTTGAATAAATGACTTTTGAATTTGATTATTTGTGGAATGTAATGTAATATATTACAAGCGAGGGGATTCGGCTAAATGTTTAATTTGACCGTTTGCTTCAACTACATAAAATGACTTTGACGACACGGTTGTCGCAGTGGCTGAGCGATCAATTGCTGCGCTGCATGTCACGGGTTCGATTCCCGCACGGAACAAATATTTGTATGGCCTACAGATAGTTGTTCCGGGTCTGGCTGTCTGTGTTTATGAGTTTAAATGTTTGTAACCACCACGTTTAAATGTTGGTAAACCACGATACAGTAGAAATAAAATAAGGGGCAACGTTTTTTTAAAAGAAAAAAAATGATTCAGTGCAGCGTGAGAGATGGCGTTGTGTGGTTAATAATTTTATTTAGGGTTCCGTGTCTACCGTCTTTCGTACCTCAAAAGGTTAAAGAACGGAACCCTTATAGGATCACTGTGTTGTCCGTCTGTCTGTCGTTTTGTCTCAGAAACGCGTGGAAGTATCAAGTTGAGATATAACCCATATTCCCAAATCTATGGTCCCTAAAAATTGGGAAAAAAATCACCCTCTAAATCCACGCAGTCAAAAGATATAGCCGTTTTTGGCGCAACTTCATAATCCTTACAACTTACCTTAGTGCAAGTAGTGCAACGTTTAAAAAAATCCTTACTCAATCCTTACTAATATTATAAAAGCGAAAGTGAGTTTGTTTGTTACGTCTGCACGCATAAATGGCCAAACCGATTTTGATAAATTTTTGTACAGTGATACTAGTTGGGACCCTGCAAGTTAAAAAAAGTGGGATAAGGGGAAGAAAGTGGGAAGAAAGAATTTTTTTTTTCGATCACTCGGGTTAAAGTTAGCGTTAGCCCAAAGTAACTATGCCACGCGCACGAAGTCGCGGGTGGAAGCCAGTTAATTATGATGGCGATGGGCAACATCAAAATACGAGACCACAATTTGTTTGAAATCGAGTTTTGTTCATAACGAGTGCGTTCCATAACCCTTTTATTTTCGCTTTGATGTTGTGAGGTAAAAAGAAAAACTAGTTTTGCCAATTTTTCAATGTCTATCAAAACAACACCGTCATTTGTTATTGTGTGGCAGACGTGATCCATTCTAAAGTTTTTCAAAAATACAGGATTGTAAGGTTATGTTGGTATGCTTTTACAGTTCACAATACGGTGTTAGAAACCTAAATGTTGTACTTTATCGGGCTTGTAATAGTTTCCTGGAGTTATAGAAAAAGATAAAGAAAGAAAATTTTATTTCTAAGTAAATGGTAAATTCATCATCATTTGTTTAGCCTTTTCCAACTATGTTGGTGTCGGCTATCAGTCTAACTGGATGCAGCTGAATACCAGTACTTACTTTACATGGAGCGATTGTATATCTGACCTCTACAACCTAATTAGTACTGGGTAATACGAAACCCCTTGGTAAGACTGGTTGTCAAATTGTCGGGACTCTAACTATCTGTAAAATGACAGCCGGGATCAACGGTGTAATGTACTTTTCCTAATGTAGTTTCCTAGAAAGAAAACTCGGTATATAACGGGTGGACACCCATCCGCAGATCAATCTGAGCAAGCGCGGCTTGGCCTAAAGATCAACCCGAGCTCCCCCTTTGATATTGATAACTTGCATTAAAACATTGATTCACATATATTATTGTTGGTTATTTGTTATTTTTTCCTAAAATAAAAGCTAAGTTCATATATATCATAGACATATTTATAAGAAACTAGCTGTGCCATGCGGTTTCACCCGCTGCTCTATAGAGACATGTTTTTATTTTTGTTATTATTTTGAAAGTGTGTGCTCTGTTGAATTCTAAACATGCAAAGTTGAAAATTCAGTGCGCTGTAAAAATCGCATTCTGATTTAGACTGTATTGAGGGCACGGTTGGCGCAGTGGCTGAGCGATCGACTGCTGCGTTGTGTGTCGCGGGTTCAATCCCCGCACGGAACAAATATTTGTGTGACCTGCAGATAATTGTTTTGGGTCTGGGTGTTTGTGTATGTGTGTATAAATGTTTGTTAACGCACCCACGATACAGGAGAAATTCCTAGAGTGGGGCAAAGTTAAAAAAAAATCTGATATTTGTTAAAACAATATAGATATTTTGTTTGGAACATGATCAATCAAAAATATGCCCTATTAAGCATTTAGACCCCTATTCAGATTAATATCAAACAGGAAGGCGTGAAATATTGGCTTTATACCAACCTACTCTTCTTATAAATATAAACGTGAAGTTGTGTGACCTGCCAGAAATGTGACAACGAAAATAACTCCTTTTACACGGCACCGTATTAAAAACAAGGATATTCTAACAATCCGCAAGCTGGTGTTACCATTACAAATATTTACTTTTGACACATTTAAAACACATACCGACCCTTGCAGGGATTCGTTCAAAGGAACTTTTTTTTTAAATTTGCCTCATGGCGTTTCTTTTATGAAGGCGTACAAAGGTCTACCTACCAAAGGTTGAGCTTGCGCGCATAAAATACCATATTTTCCTCATAGGACTAAAAAAATCCCTTTATATTATGTTTGTTTTTGGAAGAAAAACATGGACATAGTTTTCGTTTTCAGCCGCCTTAAATCAGGCTTACACACATTTTCGCATCCTTACTAATATTATAGTATAAGTGAGTTTGTTTGTTACGTCTTCAGGCCGATTTTGATGAATTTTTGTACAGAGATAGTTGGGACCCGGAGACGGACATGGGCTATTTAAGAAAAAAAGATAAATGAGGGAGAAAGAGGGAAGAAAAGGGAAAACTAAGCTTTGCTATTACGATAAATAAGGCGCAAGGGCAAAAATTACAGGTAACAAACACCTGCATATCAGGGAAGATGAGCTATGTTACCCCGAATTTAACGCGAGTGAAGCCGGGGGCAAAAGCTAGTTCAAGAATAAGAAGGAACGCTCAAATAATTCCATATATCTTTTTCACAAAATGTTTTAGAAAGCTCAAAGTATATTTTTAATTCCGAAGTTTCATACCATCTGGCCAGAAATAAAAGTTTAGACAATCCGCTCCCGAACAGCGTGGAGAACTGAAATTGCCTAAAACAAATTCATTTTCGTGTTTCGTAGAAAAATTGTTCGCAGAATTTCAGAAGCATTAGTAGCTCCCCAGTATTTTAAGAAAAGGATATTTTAAGGAGAAGTTTAGATAACGTTATACTCATTTTGTATCTTCTTTAATTTAGTTTTACAAAGATTAACCAATGTTTGTTTTGTGAGCAAACATGTAGAATTTTGTAACTTAATTTATTTTGGGACAATCCATCATGAAGTCTTATTTTGAATCTTGTTGAATAAAATATAAGGTACATTATTTCAAGTTAGAACTAAATTATTGCAGCCAAAGTGAACCAGTGAGGGTATTTCCAGTAATTCCAGGATTAGATATCTACGCTATTTAATGGGCAATAAAACAGCAGTCTTTTCACAGTTGCTTATGCCATGTGAATGGTTTGTAGCTTAATTTTTTTTCTGATATTTAGACAATCTAAAAGTGCATGAAGTTGGCAAGTTGGATTGCTAAGTCATAAGTCTCGAGTTTCAACTAAAAGTACAAACATCTGGTTTATCGGATGCAACGCATTGTATAATTACCTATCACTTGGAAAAAATCGTAAGGAAACCAAACATGGTTGAAATACCTCTCCACGGTATGCAAAACCTAATCAGAGGTACTTGGACGGCTAAAAATTGACATATATAATCACTAAAAATTATTATATTACCAGCCTATTACGGTACCACTGCTGAACAAATGCTTTTTCGTATACTGACAAGGTACGAGTATTTTATCACCACACTTGCTCTAGGCGGGATGGTGATCCAAGAGAAACTTAGAAAATACAAAGTCACATTGGTACTTACCCGATTTTGAACCCACAGTCTCATGCAAGAGAAACGAGGCCTCAACCTCTGGCCCATCACGACATATTACTATTTCAATTAAATGTTTTGCTTTCGAGTTTGGAATTGAAAGCAAACCAATTACTGCTCCGACAAAGAACAAAAACCTCCATCATTTCAGATTACTCGTGCCAAAAACGAGGCCTATGCAAAGAGCCTTTAAAAAGGCCCTTACCTGTAAGAGCCTCATGATGAACGACATTAGCTAAATTGGTCGTGTTCACCAGGATTACATGGCGGCACCACGACGCTCGCCAAATTAATATTTGATTCTAAGCTTTTGTTTACCTAACATTTAATTAGTGCGTGGAAATATTGTTTTTTTATGTTGCTAGGGAGTGTGGAAGCCGAAACATGGAAATTGAAGTAGAAACAACTTTAAACTGAGGAAATTAAATGGAGAAAATTAAAGGAGGAAAATAAAATGGGGAAAATTAAATCGAAAAAATTAATTTAAACAATTAAATTGAGGCTGTGTGTTTACTTTATTTTTATTATTTGAGTCTTAATTGTGTAGGGAACTCAAAGCTTAATAAGTTACCCTTCAAATATGTTTTTCGATCGATACTTACTGCTATGATATATACATACATACATGTTCCATAATTTCACCATGCCTCGTTTGTCGCCGCTGTCATTTGTAGCTCGTTTGACAGTCGTTAGTGGTTTAAAAGTCTGACAACTAGTACAAGTTACTAAGGAGTATCGTATTACCCAATTATTAACTGGGTTCAAATAAGCAGTCACTCCATGTAAAATACTGGTATTCGGCTGAATCCGGTAAGATTGGAAGCCGACCAGTATATATATAGCTGCTGCTGTATGGTAATTTGATGACTGACCTTAAAACGATAAATATTGGATTTCCCAAGGTGTAGTCCACAAACAAACTAACCTTATAAAGTGATCAATTTTGGGCAAGCTAAAATAATAGCACCTATTTTAATATTACCGCCAACAAACTCCACTAAATTATAACATAACACATTCACCCCGAGGTAGTGGTTACCGCGAAATAAACGAGAAACCAATAGGGGCCGAGAATTTTGTTCCGCCGTTATGAATATTTAAATGGGACCCTGTATAAAGGTGGGTCCGGCTATGAAGGCAACATCCTGTACAATTACGTGGTTATAAATCCTCTGTTACATCCAATAAGCGCGAAGGGGGATCAAAATGGCGGAGTGGTTTGTTGGTGGCCAGTTTATTTTAGCACAAAGTGTACTCTCTATCAGTACACTTTGTGTCATTACACAATATTTTCTAGTGTTTTATGGTATCTGAATAAAGGGAACAGTATTTTGAAATTGTTTTTATTGATTGATTACCTTGTTGGCGTAGTGGTCGCTTGGGCGACTGCTCAGCATGAAGTCCCGGGTTCCCAGGTTGGGCAAGCTGTACTTGGATTTTTAACAGACTTCAAAAGAGAAAGAGTTTCTATGTTCCACCATATTTTTTTATTTTATGTATGTTCACAGATTACTCCGCTTACTGTGAACCGATTTCCATAATATATTCCGAAGTACATATTAATTTTATTTATATTTCTTGTTAGTTCATGAGTTATCATCTAACATACTTTTTTTTATCTGTGTATATGGATGATCTGCTACTACCTTTAAGTAACAATGTAAAATAGATACAATATAAAAAATGTGGGAGATATCATCATAGCATACTTCCACACACTTAAAAAAAAAACAATAAGTTGAAGATAATTTTGCTTGCGATCTCGGTGACAAAAGGTCAACGAAACAAACAAGACTTTAAAAAGTTTTTTTTTTACCATAAGGAATTTCTCAGTAGTTGCTATGGAGCCTAGATGTCTGCCTAGTTCATGGCAATGGGCTCGCTCCTTACATGGGTCTTAAGTAAGTGGTAAAAGTAAGATACATACATTTATATTAGCGCATTCTTCCCATTTTGGGTGAGCACAACCTCCAGTACATTACCGACTGCGATGCTTACATAAATATGAAACTTAACAATTGAGTGTTTTTGTTTCGGAGAAAAAAAATGAAAGATTCCGAAGAATTAAGTATCTCCACCATTTTTTTGAAGTCGGTTAAAAAGTTACTGGCATTAAACCAAAACTTTAAAAAAGTTTTGTTTAAAGTAACATTAATCTAACATTTTTGTTACTCCAAGTTATGTAATGCAAGATATTTTCTTGGCCTTATAAAATACAAATATTATTTGCCATGTTCAGGCAACAATAAACTTGGAACCATTTCCATATTTCTGTCAAACATCTATTTAAATAATGTGCTAGCGTTTTATTGTCATTTCAATCCCTTTTCAATTTACAAACAAAACATGAAACTTGACATTTTAAAGGTATCATGAAATGTTTAAAATTGTTTGCGATTTCATGCTACGACATTTTGCTACGTTTGTGCTACGGTGCTACGTCATTACTACGCCGTAGCGCGGGCTACGGACCGTGTTATTTTGTTCAGAGGTTATAAAATACGAAGAGACGGCAAAAGGGAGGAACGTTAAGGGTCATACAATACTCTGAAATTTTATATTATACTTTTATTTAATTTCAGAACATTATAGACATAAAATTTCATTACTGAAATGGAATGCTGCTGGAAAATAAAACGGAGAGACAATATTTATAAAAAAAAAAAAACGAAATTGTTAAACGGCTTTTTGCAATAATTTATTTTAGCTTTTCAATAACAGCCACCTCAGCTTCATGCATAGATCATAATGTATTTATTAATAACAGTTAAATTAACTAAAAAACGCGGCCCATAAGAGAACACCAAGAAACTTCTCAACACTATCAGTCAATTTCTAAAATGTCATCAGAATTTGATCAGTAGTTTCAGAGATTAACTCAGACACAGTAACATGCACAAACATTGTAAGACCCATGTAATTCCGTTCAATTACAAGTGATTACGTCACATTTAATTTCTATTAAGGGAGTCGTTTGGCTCCTCGACTCGAGCGACGGCAAATCATTTTAATGAGATTTCGCACTGATGGCATTATGCAAAAGGGCGGTTAGTAAAGGTTTTGAAGAGCGAATAGATTATTGTTCACTTATTTTGTTGGGTGTAATTACAAGTTATTTTATTCAATACTTTTAATGTGAGTTTTGGAGTTTACTCCTTAAGAAACGATTTTCATATATAAGGCGCCCGGTATGAGAAAAATCCGAGGGGTAAAACCTACTAAAGTAACGAAAATGTGTCACGTTTTTGGTGCGCACCTTTAGTGCACAACTTTCTAATTTGGCTGTGAGTGTATTAAGACGTACATATGGTATGCTGTATAGGCGACTATACCTATATACTATATGTTATTGGGCTTGTTTGTTTCTATCAGTGTCGATGTATTTATATTGCAATTTTTTTTCATTAATTTGTGAATTTACCCTTTCATATGATATTTTTTCAGTTGAATAAACTCTTTTTGCGTATGGTAAGATACTCGTACTTAAGGAGTAAACTCTAGTCGTGCGTCGGAGCTGACACACACACTTTTTTTTACCTATTTGACTGAATGTTGAATGGAACCAGCGCGTCTAAACGGTGTTTAAGAGGTAGGTATTTGTGTCAATATTTTATAGCAATGCATTCACTTGTATGAGTGAGATATAGCCTTAAGGCTGTGACATTTCAGGGATTGCGTGTTATCCCGGGGTACAATACGGCAAGCCCACTGTCCTCCACCTCAAGATCATGAAAACTAGTTCTAAGTTAAACTCCTGCCGTGGTTGCGGGTTGTTCGAAAGAGATACCGTGGCCCCGGAACATAAGGCAATAGAAGCGACATGAGTGGGTTTTAGTCAGTACAAGTCTGACACTTCTTCTTTAAGTTATTTGATGTGTATTGAGAAAAAAAAGGCTGTGACATTTTACTGAATTACTTTTCTATGACCAGTAAAACAAAAGAAAAACACGGCCTTTACAATCCCAAGGACGCATGGACGTAATTACATTAATGTATAATGCAGTTGTATTAGCTTTGTCTATAACTAATTATGTGAATAAATCTTAGAAGTCAAATTTGACCCAATTATAGTTTCCGATTGAGCTGATTGTGCAAACATGTTTAGTTTGGATGACGATGACGAAGTGTTGCCATTATAAATTCAATATAGCGAAATTCTAAAGATAAAATAAATAAATTAATAATAAATAAATAAATAAATATCTTGGGACAACTCACACACGGCTATCTGATCCCAAGCTAAGCAGAGCTTGTGTTATGGTAACCAGACAACTGATATACATACTTATATAATTTATAAATACATACATATTATAGATAAATCACACCCAGACACAGAACAAACCACCATGCTCATCACACAAAGTTTGTCCTGGGTGGGAATCGAACCCACGACCTCCGGCTCAGCAGTCAGGGCCACTAACCACTGGACCAACAGGCCCGTCAAAAAAAAAAGATGGAGAATTAGTTATTTTTAATGACCGTGATACAGGTTTAAAATGAAAGTAGTTGCTGAAAAAAAATGAGAAAGCTTGTTTTTGTTTAATTGATTGTAGAATAAGTATTTTGACCTTATTTTAGGAAAACTGCGAATACATGACACACTCCACGACTGCAAAATTTACACTCAAAACACTTTCTACTAAATTTTCCGCCAGCTCAATAATCCTTATCCAACAAATCTTTGAAACCGAGTACCTTCCCAGCTCGGCTTAATCGCACACTGGCTGAACCAATTTGCTCACACAAGTAAGTGTTCAGTACATTTTGATCCTTTGTGAACCTTGTATGGCGTTATTAGGGATCCCTATCCGAAGGGAGCCTTTTACTAAGCCTTCGTCTGTGGGTCCGTCTATCCGTTCATCTATCAATCAAATTGCAGTATCTTATGAACTGGAAAAACATAAAATTGATATTTCCATTAAGTGTGTATTTTTTATTTATGAAACTTTATGCACATGTTTAAAAGCATTGTACAAAAGCGGACTTAATGCTTTGGTCATATTCTACCAGTCTACCTTAGGGTGATGCAGAGAGAAAACATAGTAGGTGCAGCGTGCAAAAAAAAATGAAACCGAAAATAATAATAAGATTTACAATTAAAAAATATAACGATAAATACTTTTATCCATACATACAAAAAAATAAAAATGTGTGTTCCTTTCGGCGATGTAACAACAAAAATAAAATAAAGTTAAACTTTAATGGGAGTTCTCATAAGAGAGTGTTCGATGGTTTTTGGTTGATTTACATTTTAATTGAAATGACTAAAAAAAAAATTTAGAGGTGTCAAGGGACACCCGGATGGAACGGAGTTCCTGTAGAAATGAAAATATCTGGCTTGCTTTCTATGAGAGAGAGAGAGAGACAGACAGACAGACAGAGAAATGCGACGCCGCACAGCTTACAATAGCTTACTATAGCAAAAAGTGTTGTAACAACTTTTCGTAAGAATTTTTTCCGTCTAGCCCCCTTTCACAACGCGCGATAAGGAACTTCGTTCCAACAATTATAAAATAATTATTATTATGAGAAAACGTCTTGCGCCGACCCCAAATTGAATGGGACAAGGGCAGGAAAAAAATTATTTATTTTCAAGTATTTTTAAATACACACTGCCTAGTAGTGAGCGAACATTATAAATGTATTGTCTAAATGCCAATGGGGTCAATCTAACTTAGTCTACCTTACTTTTTTATAATGTGTTACATTTTTCTGTTTTTTTTTTGTAATACCTAATTCCTGTATTGCGTCTTTTGCTGCATAAAATAAATGTTTTATCTATCTATCTAAATATTGTACGATAGTACGGAACTCTTTATGTGCGACTAATACTCTCACTTTACCGGGTTTTCGCCACTCGATCCCACATACATATTTATGTGTTTTTTCTCGTATACCAGCTGAAGCCGTAAGCCTTTCGTTATTCCGTTGCTTTATTCTCAAAAATCCTGTAAACAATACATATTTATACGAGTATGTAGGTTGTTGAGCTGATGTTTTGGTGTAACAAGCATGGTTGTTGATTTAATGGGGCGAAGGTCATGTTTTTCATTTCCATTTCGTGTAAACAGTAGGTACTTTCTTCTTTCACATAATGTTTTGTGAACACGTTTATTGATTTAAGGGCTAGGTTTTCTGCCGGGGTTGCGGGTTGTTCGAAAGAGATACCGCGGCCCCGGAACGTAAAGGGCAATACAAGGAACATGCCTGTAGGTCATACAAATATTTGTTCCGTGGCCTTGCCATAGGTCCTTTCGAGTTACAGCTTACTATCATTTCTAACATAAATTTAATATCATTAGTATTGAATTTCACGTCATAAACTGCTTTGTTAGTCTAGTGGGCTGTTAGTGACTCCAGAGCCTGAGATCCTGGGTTCGAATGTCAGGTCGGGTGTATCTTTGCAGTAGCAGTTACAGAGTATTATATTTTTGCCTTGTTGATGGCAATAGCATGGCTTCTAATTGCGAGTAGATATGACTTAAACACGTCTGGTGTAATGTGGGTGCACTATTAGGTAGAAAGTAGAAAGGAAATTGCGTGCACTAGCTTTAGCCCGCGACTTCATCTGCGTAGCATAGTTACTTTGGGCTAACGCTATCTTTAACCCGTGTGATGATTGAAAAAAATATCTTTTTCTCCCCTTTTCTCGCTTTTTAGCCTGGTCCATGTCCATCTCCAGGGTCCCAACTATCTCTGTACCGTAATTCATCAAAATCGGTTGGGCCATTTAGGCGTGAAGACGTAACAAACAAACTCACTTTCGCTTTCATAATATTAGTAAGGATTCTGCTCTCTGTCACCTGTAACTAACATTGCTTTTTCTAGTATTTGCATAAACCAACATGCCAGCTACATACAGAATCTAAACCAACAAGCGCGTTTTAAACCGACTGCACTCACGTATTCTGTTTGTCCAGAAATGGACGTACAAAAATAAATAAATAATTACATTCACGATAACAATTGCGAAGGAGGACGCTAGTTATTCTTGACCTCTTTCCATTCTGTATGTAAAATACTGTGATGTGCTTAGCCCTGATTTTACATTCTGTTTTGATACTATTTTTGGAGGGCAGGCTTGGTGTTATTTTTAAGTCAGTTTGAGGCCTCGTGAGCTGCGTGAGAGGTAAGTTTGTTAGGTAACAAAAATATCTTTGCATAGCGGTCTTAGTGCCTAGGTGATCTTTTCGTGCGGTTAGTAACGTGGTGTCAGAGTTTTGTCGTGGTGCCGCTTATGGGCCTTTGCCTTGAAATATCTGTCAGAGATGTTTAGTTTTGGGCTTGAACTCAAGACAGTTAGGCCACTTGGCTATCACTGCTAAATTAGTTTATTAAATAGAAATAAGGCAATAATCACATGCTTTGATGTTTGTAAATCCTCATCCTTACTAATATTATAAAAGCGAAGGTGAGTTTGTTTGTTTGTTACCTCTTCACGCATTAATGGCAAAACCGATTTTAATTCATTTTGGTACAGAGATAGTTGGGAACCAGGAGAAGGACATAGGCTATTTTTTTTTAAAGTGGGTTGTGAGGGATAAAGAGGGAAGAAAAGGGAAAACTCAGCGTTGCTATTACAAATCAATAAGGTGCAAGGGGAACTGTGTTACCCCGAATTTAACGCGTGCGAAGCCGCGGGCAAAAGCTAGTGCTATATATTACTATTAACCTACTAGCTGGCACCCGCGGCTTCTCTCGCGTGATATAAAAAAAAGTTCTATCCTATTTGTTATTCCAGACTATAATCAAATTTCTTATCAGCAAATTTCATCAAGATCCATTTGGCCGTTTTGACGTGAAAAAGTAACAAACATCCATACATCCTCAGTAGTTAGAATCTACTTATGAATACTAGAAGACCTTGGAAAATAATAAAAACATATATATCACTGCTATACAATGATATTATATATTTGATAGTTCTATGCTGAGATAGTAAATAACTATCTCAGCATAGAACTATCAAATATCAAGCCTTGTTATCCCCTAAGGGTTGGGCAGAGGTACTTAACACGTACATTCACATTTTACACAGTTATGTTTAATCAACCGGGCACAAATCCAGCCTCTGTGGCTGTGTTTGAGAATTTTCCGATTTAAAAACCCAATAAAACTTTCGTGACCCTTGAATTGAACCCAGGACTTCATCATAAGATCAAAGAGGCAGTCAGTTCATGATTATAGTTAGTTTAAATCTGACTAAACATGGTTACGATCTAACCAAAGCTATTGCCGTAAAAGCGTGCGATCACCGAACTCCATTATATCGGCTAATCCGAACGCGTTATCGTCTTCCAAAATACATTCACCAACGCGACGATTGCCTGCACTTGCAACCATTCATTTTCAGAGCACAGACTTATTAGAGTTTGCCGCAATCTTTTTATTTTCGTATCGATGAAACTTATATTGTGTTAGACCAGTGTGTAGCCAACTGCACAGCTCTAGAATTTGCTTCGTGCAAATCCTTTTAGGTGCAAGTGGTTGTGCAGGGTTTGGAAAGGAGGTGGGGAATATCCTGCAACCCTTTTGCAGGATATTGTACTAGGAATGGATTTAGGATACCCCATTTAGTCAGACTATACACACAGCGGGTCCAGCCAACTTGCGTCCGCAGTCAGTTATGGGCAGGTTACAATAATAATCTTTTACAAATCAGAGTGGTAAGCCCCGTTGTCGGCTTTGCTGGCTGGCTAATCTATTTACCATAGCTCTCCTACTCTCGTAAACCTCGTAAACACATAAAGTGCTGTAGTGCCACTAACACCTTTGCGACACAAGACATCTCTGTGAAGTAAAATAGACACTTTCAGTGTGTAAATCTTGGCTGAATGCCAGCATCTAGTCCGATGTTTGTTTCTCGAGTAAGTAGTTTCTTAGACAACCTTTCTAGACAAATTGTTGGCTCTCATATTCAGTTTTTCTATATTCTTAAATAATATGTTATATATCTTTATGAATCTTCTTGCCAATAGTATTTCTCTGAAATGAAAAGCTCACGAATTGATGTACGAACCCTGAGATTTAAGACGGCCCGCATGCTCCATAAATAATTAAGAGCACGCGTTGAACATATTTGGACGGGCCTGTTGGTCCAGTGGTTAGTGGCCCTGACTGCTGAGCCGGAGGTCGTAGGTTCGATTCCCACCCAGGACAAACTTTGTGTGATGAACATGATTGTTTGTTCTGTGTCTGGGTGTGATTTATCTATAGTATGTATGTATTTATAAATTATATAAGTATGTTTATCAGTTGTCTGGTTACCATAACACAAGCTCTGCTTAGCTTGGGATCAGATAGCCGTGTGTGAGTTGTCCCAAGATATTTATTTATTATTTATATTTAAATTATTGTTCCATTTTTGTTCATTCCATGAAAGTTGTTTATATTTAGCGTTCAACGCATTCTATGGATCGTGGTGCAAGCGGGCTTTTATGTTTACTAAACGCCAAGACTTATGACAGTTGCTGCCAAAAACATGTCAAATTATCGATGCAAAATAATACATTTTACACGTTTTTACGTTTAGGTACGAGAGTTCTATTTTAATATTAATTAGTAAAAAATATCTGTCTGTTAGACTCTCGGCAGATTCCTTTACAAATTGCACCTAATGTTAAAAGCCAGCAATATTTGTCTTTTTATCGTGTTTTACTAATACTATGTTTTTTGACCAAAATAAAGGCTGAATAAACATTTCAGAATTTGAAGACACGCAGTTTTTTCGGATGGCAACACACCACAGACTTTGACGTTTTGCATAATTTCATTCGCAGACTATAGATACAAAACAAACTATAGCATATCAGAAAATTGTGCGCACTACAAATATTGTTTCAGATAACGCAACATGTTCAAGTGTCACGCAATTTAAACACATGTCCAACTCCAACACGAAATATCCCAACTTAAAACAAAAGTTTGTAACATACCTAGGTAGGTACGTTCCATTGGTGCAAGTAGGTAAATTACCAGTTCACAGTGGTTCCCTAACTAGTGAAGTTGGGGCGATGTTAAGACTCGTTATGGGGACGCAATCAGTTGCACGCTGGCGGCGAGAACGGAAAGATTGCCCGCGGAAAACTAGGGTGACGTCTAAGGTACAGGTGACAGCGGAGAATGACATATGATATTGGTGTAAATAAGTTCTGCTATAAATCCTTTGTGTTCCAAATTTTTGTGATAATAACAACAGCCATTGCACATGGTGTGAAGCGCTGATGTTGGAATTGATAAGCAATATAATTAAAATTGATATGGGACCACCTGGTAAGTATATCCTATCAAACAAAAAAGATTTATGCAAATCGTTCCAGGGCAGTTTGAGAAATCGGTGAACATACATAAAAAAAAGATTCTGACGTATTAAGAACCTTTTTTTGTAGTCGGTTAAAAAGAGAAGAAACCTTTTTTTTGCGGTAGGGAAATTGGAGAAGTTACTTGAAGATTTCCCAGACTTTTAGGTACTGACTAAAACCCATCCATGTCCCGTCTTTTACCTTTTACGTACCGCGGTATCTCTTTCGAACAACCCAAATCACAAAAAAAGACACCTTGATCAATCTTTCGAAAAACTCAAAGTTCCAAGTCGTGGAGTCTAATATGAAACCACCGACGTTTTAATTTCCTTTTACAGTAAAATAACGTCAAATTCAGACATGTGCTCAAAAAGTACTTTCGATTTTAATCTTCGTTTAATTTTGCGGAGCTTACAAGTAATATGTTCAGTTTTAGATCAAAGATACGTCAGATATTGTGTGGGTTTGGAGTTGATTGATATCAAGGCAGATGCGCCAATTGCAGGCTAGTGTCAGGTTGTGTGGTATTAAAATATGATTCGCGACTCGTAGTATATATTAACAGACTTAGCAGACTCGCTTTTTCATGAAATAAGTAGTCATTCCATGAACGTAGAAAATCGTTTTAAAGGTTATTTTACTCAAAAATGCATGTAATGTTGTCATTATTTTGACAACCTTGTTTGAGCAAAGTCGACCTTGCCGTTCTGTTTCAAGGAGCGGCCGGCAAAACATTGCCGGCCGCTCTAACAGGCCGGCAATGTTTTGCCGACCGCTATTGGGAAAGTCGGTGTTGAATTTTAGTAACTGTACTTTTCATAATTGTCATTTTAATTAAAATTCTAGTTAATTAATATATTTTTTATTTAAATTACTTGCTGGTTTTATTTAGATTAGGTACTTGCATTTTTGAGTAAAGCACTATACAAACCTTGGCCCACAATGACTGCTTCGCTGGTCACGCTATGATTGCCTCGAGCTAGCCTAGCTACGCTCTAGGCCTTTCAGCTTGGCCATCATTGCAGCCCTTGCTGTCCTCGCTGTAAAGGCCTCGACCTACGGTCTCGGCCTTTATCTCAGCTCGTCCATCAAGTGCTGCACGCTGACCGCGCTGTGTCGGCCTGGAGCTGCGCTACGCTGCGCTGTCGGCCATCATCAGCGCGACCAGCAAAGTAGTCATTATAGACCGCGGCAGTAATGTACTATTACCGTCACGAATCATATTTTGTTCAACATACACTGACCAAAACGTAAGAAAATTTGTATTTTGTGGACTACTTTGTCGCTTTCACCTTAAAACTAAGCCCGTAAATTTATTATTAATCTAGCTTTTGCCCGCGACTTCGCTCGCGTAAAATTTGGGGTAACACAATTCCCCTTTTCTGATTTACCTGCTACCTGTAGTTTTTGCCCTTGAGACTAATTTATTGTAATAACTAAGGTAAGTTTTCCCTTTTCTTCCCTCTTTCTCCCTATATAACACTCTTTTAAAAAAAATAGCCTATGTCTGTCTCCAGGGTCCCAACTATCTCTGTACCAAAATTCATGAAAATCGGATTAACCATTTAGGCGTGAAGACGTAACAAATAAACAAACTCACTTTCGCTTTAAAATATTAGTAAGGATTATTCAGATGATGAAAACAAACAACTACCTCACAAGGAACCCGCCAGAATCTCGTACCACAGGCCAAACATAATCCGCAGTGATTTCAGTAACAGTAGTGTGGTATAGCTATAACTACCCGTCGTACAAACCACTCGTTCTGGGGTTATTATATGGGGGTGTCAACCTAGGGGTGTCACGACCTAGGGGTGTCGACTCGCAGGCTACATAGAATCAATTCACTTCTGGCGTTACGTTCACACCATGAAAGTAGAACCCTTTTAGTGAGGTGTCTGTCTGCGTTGAAGAGGTTATTATTTGGGGGTGAACTGATCTAGTGCTGTCAAAAGTAAGCTGCTTGCAGGATTTCGGTTTGGTATTAAGTGTTGTTGGGAAGTGTAGAAGTACAAGGATCTTTTCACTGGTGGTCGAAATCGGAACTAATACTGCCAATTTCATTGTTTATAAACATTCATAAACATTTATTAATAACGCCTTCCGTCAAAGTGTTTCAAGTGTATTATATCTTTTTTTAAAAAAAAAAAACGCTGCCCCTCTTTAGAAATTTCTTCTGTATCGTGGGTGCGTTTACAAACATTTAAACTCACCTACACAAACAGCCAGACTCAAAACAACTACCTGTAGGTCATACAAATATTTGTTCCGTGCGGGGATCGAACCCTCGACACGCAGCACAGCGGTCGATTCCTCAGCCACTGCGCCAACCCTGTCGTCCATATCCATGCAGCATCGTAAATATTTTAGTGATAAACACACTTTTTTTTCCAAAAGCTGTTCTATCTTAGTGGTTACATTTGTTGTGTTGAAAACATGTTTCTATAATAATACAATCTATTTTCATTTCCATTGTTATAAAGAAACAGAGGGGCCTAAAATGGGGTGCCACTGTGGAAATGTCAAATGGGAAAATAGGCTTATTTGAGGCCGCCACTACGCTGCGAGTTGAATAAAAAGATTTTCGTACGCGTTCTGGGAGCTTTCTAATAATTTAATTAAAATTGCTTGGCTTGATTCATGACTTTATGACCAACAGTTTCGACGTGAATAAATTCGTTTGGCTTACTTAAGCAATTGCTTAGGTTGGTTTGTTACTTACATAGCATATAGGTACTTATGTAGGCAGTTTTGAAATAAATATCTACAGCGGGTACCAGAGTAGTGAGAAACAAAAATCCACTGTTCCTCACTTGAGTCGAACAAAACTTTAATTAGGTATTCAAGTTTTATTCTGATCGGCTGGTTTTAACAATTTCAATGGTGGTCAAGAACACTCTGAAATATAACTACACTTTTCTAGTAAAAGCTGGATACATATTTATTTATTTAAGGTAGGTACTGCAACGACTAACTCACTTACATGTATGTCTTACGGTATGTCTTTCGAACAACCCGTAACCTCGGCAGGACTTGTACTTCCTTAGCTAGTATTTTACGCTTGTTAAGTACAAAAAAAATCGTTTTCTTCACACTTGTTATGTTCCCTGTCTCGTTTGTCAATAACATGACGTCACAATATTTGTGTCCCACATGACGAGGGTGCTGCTTCGCTCCTGTTTATTTTGCGCACATTCCTGACGCGATCAGCTTATAAATTGATATTAAATTGGGCGCACACAATCTTGTTAGGGACCTACATTCTTTTGCATTGGAATTTAATACTTGGTGTAAGTGGCGGATCAGAATGTTGGCGGATTTGTGATTTGTATGCGTATAGAAGACTAGCTGTTACACGCTACTCTGTTTTCGTGTATATTTATTTTCGTTAGTTTTTCATTTAAATTATTTCATCATCTTCTTTTCGCTACGCACATGGATAATATAATTAGCTGTGCCCAGCGGTTTCATACGATAATCAGCTCGTTAGTGTCATAGCGTAAAGTTATAAAGTCTAATATTAATTTCGTGAAAGAGCAGTTTTGCACAACAATCTGTAAGCCTTATATATATTTGTTCCATCTCAAAACCACGACACGCAGCGCAGCAGTCGATCGCTCAGCCACTGTGCTAACTGTGCAGTCAAGAATGATTAAAGTATAGGTACAAACAGTAATGTCTGCATTTTAAGTATAACTATGGATGTGATAAGCTAAGACTTAATGAAATCCTTCGTTATAAAAGTCTCGAAGCAAGCTGGGAGTGTTAGTAAGTGGCGTGAGGGTAAGAGCTCCTCTTTGGCATCACTCCCAGATTGTGCCCGCTACTAGCTCTACCTACCAACAACCGACGAACTACTAACTACAGTCACTCGTGTGTTTATGAAACTTGTACTAAAGAGCTATGTGTTGCAGTGTGAACGTACAGCTACGACCAATAAAATGTATACAGTTAGCAAAATCTAAAAATGATTTTCTTTTTAAATATTTTGGAAGCTATACTGCTACCTACAAAATAGGCCTACTATTTTTTTTCGGAACTGAATTGTCCAACTGCTTTCGGAAGTCGCCGACTTAAATTATGCCACCGACTTTCAAAAGTAAAGTTATTATAGAATGGTAGTATTGTTTTTGAAAGTCGGTTCTTTTGTTGCAAATTAGTTTTGAAGTTCCGTACCTAAAGAGTAAAATAAAATCTTATTAGTAGGTAAGACCCGCTGTCTGTTCGTCTCATGAACCGTGATAGTTGGGCAGTTGCAATTTTCACAGATGATTTATTTCTGTTGCCTCTATAACAACAAATACTAAAAAACTGAATAAATAAATATTTTAAAGTATGGGAAACGAACATGACTTTTTTGTCGTTTTCTGATCTTATTTGTTATATTTATAGTATCCCACATAAGTTGAATTAATTATATATGTATTATCAAAAGACGATCACGTCATAAAAAAAAAGAAAAATAACACTGTAAGAACTAAGTAACCAAAGCTAAAAGGGGTGAAACACCTGCATAACGCGTTTTAACGTTAAATGTAGCATGTAACCTTCACATTAAAATAACGGCATCAGATTACCATAATCGCTTGTTATTTTGCATAGTGCAATGCTCGTAAAATTCCTTTCTTTGTGTACTTTTATTATTGGAATTTTAAATGCGAATCCAATTTTATTTTACGTTTTCAATATGGCCGCTGTTCGAAATTGACAGCAATTTATGTGTTTTTAATTTTAATTGTAAATTAACTTTTCTGTTTATTGTTGAATAAATCGATTTTAGTTAATAAGACTTTTGAAAGTTAATTTGTGATTATCTCTTTGTGTTGTAAATAAATTACACCCCGATTATATTATCTTATTTATGTAAAATAAACTATCTACCTAAAGATAAACTAATTTATTTTAAAACAGGATATTTAGGCGTTGAAGTACCCATACTGCTGCAACGTGCCAATGAGAGTGGCAGTATTGCCACGTTGAATGGCAATGCCAATTCTTTCTCCCCGGGTTATAATTAAAATGTATGGCACGTGTCGAGTCTAGTTCTACGGTAAAACGAATGGGAAGATTTTTCCCCCAATCCTACGAAATAAGGTGTTACAAAATCGTAGAACTGGTGATGTCAATATAGATACGCATTTTTTCTACCTGTTATTTTATACATTTCTACTTTTAAAAGGAATAGTAGCTAGTTTTTGTTTTCACTACTACTACGGTTTCGCTTGTTAGCCCTCGTCAACAAGATATCGCGGCCCGGGAACGTAAAGGGCAATAGAAGGAACATGGGTGGGTTTTTGTCAGTACAAGTCTGACACTTCCCCGCGTTCCGCCTAGAGCGGGAGAAGATATTTGATGATATCAAAAAAAAAACCCTCGTTTACGGCCACGAGCGATGCGACATGCCACGCGCCCTGCACCTTGACTTTTTACTCGTGAATACCAGCGATCCGCATCGATTTGCGGCTTGTTCCATCTACGCAGCTTGTTTTCTTCGCAGTCCTTGTCGCAAAACGCATGTCGCTTGAGTGTATAGCTCGTGGCAGAGGGATTAGAAGCTTCAAGCTTCGGGTCTTAGCGATAAATTTCATTACAAGTTAAAAGGCATTTTAAACTAAGTACGAATGCTCTTGTAAAATACTTCCTGATTTGATGGATCATCGTTTATGGTAATGGTTGCTTTATAGCGCCATATTCTCTATTTAAAACGTTTGTTGAAATCAGACTAACAGTTCCTATTCATATTCATATAAACGCTATGTTTATATGGAAACTCTATGTATTCTCTATTTTATCTAACAACCATGTAATATCCGACCAGTGATTTGTCTCTATACAAGGATATGTAGGGCTGTGGCCGAAATTTAAAAAAAATAAATTACAAGATAACTTTTGTTTTTAATACTATTTTCACAGACAGTTATGAAAACAGTGGCTACTTTTACTGCCAGTAATTGAAGTTACCAAACAGTGTTTCATCCATTGATGTGCTTAGAGACAATTTTACAAATGTTTATCACCTTTATCCTCTATTTATAGTATTACCACTTTAAGTGTGCAGTTGAAGGTGACAAGAAAATTTGCGTCGAAATATTAAACTTGGTATATTATTTTAGTTCTGTATTTTTTCACTTGAAGAGAAAGAAGGTTTTAGTTGTTACTGTACCAACGACGGGTTTTGACAACGTCATTCGAGGTTCAAAAGTTCCATTTATAATACAGTTCCTTCTTGGGGACAGACGTATATTATTCGTTATCCCAAACCAAACCTTATATCTCAATACCCAAAACATATTTTAGACTATTACAGTTTCATTCAAAAACCGACCACATATTCGAACTTTAAATCAAACGTCACCCAACGGACCTAAATCAAATTTCGAACTTAAAATTACATTCAACTGTTAGGGAAGTTCCCTGGAACATAATTTTTCATCCGTCATAGTAGAAGTAGTGGGAGAGCACTGAACAATGGGGATTGGAAGCCCCGTCCCTTTGTTTAAACAGAGACCCACCGGGGCCCTCAGGCCTTTGTAAGAAGCTAGCTCTTGCAAGCTATGTAGCCTTAGTACTTACTAGTCTAGAAATGTTAATATTAAAATCTTTTCTGTAAAGAATACTTGACTTTTTCTTCTTCGTTCTAATAAAACTCGAGTCTCGGCTTCTGACGATGGTAAAAAAATGTTTAATATTTTGTGAATTAATATTGCAAAGATTTATCATTCGGACGATCTACTTGGGTTTTTAGGCTTCGGACTGAAATTAAATTACATTCATTCTAGAAGTTTCTATAAAAGGTTTAATATTTTTCGTAAAAGGGTTATAATTTGCAAATTTCGAAATATATCAAGTGCAAGTTGTTGGCTAAAGAATCAGCATTGGCAACAAATGCGGCCTTCTAGCCACTTTCTCTATTGACAGTGCAATGACATATTTTTAATGTCATCGTTAACGAACGCTATTTTTAGTTTATTTATAAGTTAGTTTCTTTAAGTTTTATTACTTAGTTTTATTTTTATTTGATATTATTATGCTGCAGTAACCGACAAAATCAAATCCAAGAAGATTATGTTAATTTTAGATCTAGTTGTGGTTTGTTAAAAAAATACACAGTCATACATAATGAACAAAAAGTACAAGTCGCAAAAACATCTACATACTTAACATTTCTGACAAAATAATTTACAGTGATCTGATTTTAAAACATACAATTTAATCGGCATGGCACGGTTCGCGCAGTGGCTGAGCTATCGACTGCTGCGCTGCGTGTCGCGGGTTCGATTCCCGAACGGAACAAATATTTGTATGACATGCAGATGAGAGATTTGTTTCGGGTCTGGTTGTTTGTGTATGTGATTTTAAATTAAACGCGAGCGAAGCCGCGGGCAAAAGCTAGTAATCTATAATGTTTAAATACAAGACGTATGGCACAAGTATGGGTTTGACTCAATTCGCTAATCATCATTAACCAAGTCGTTCGTCAACCAAGGAACAGCGACGCAGCACACAATGGCATACATTACACCCTATTTGTCGGCACACAGCAAACAGCACTACACAAACACTTAACAAAGTAATGCTGTGTTTAACAGCAGTTAACCTGTACTAGCGTCAAACTGTGTGTGGTTATGTAGCAGCACGGTAAAGCTTAGTTCACATGGGCAATTGCTACCCAACAACTGTTGCCGGATATTACACTAAACTAAATTAATATTTTTGTTACTTAAATTAGGAGGATGGGTTTTAACTGTCAATAGCCTGGAAGCCAGTGGTACAATTTAGTAAAAACAAAAACTTGAGAGGTGTTAAGGGACACCCGGATGAAACGAAGTTATTTTTTAATACATTCAAAAAACCTGTATACACTCAACAAAAATAATCGACGCGACACCACAGTGTTCAATGCGCAATAGAAAGACGAAACGAATATAAACTGGCTTGCTTTCTATGAAAGAGAGAGACAGACAGAGAAACACGCGCACGCCGCGCGTCATTACAACCTTCGTCTTAATTTTTTCCGTCTAGCCCTCTTCGCAACACGCGATAAAGAACTTCGCTCCAAAAAAGGGCAAATGCGAGTTGGACTCGCACACCAAGGGTTCCGTATAAACTTGCGGCATTAACAGCTATATCTTTTGACTGCGTAGACTTACACAGCACAAAGGGGCCTACAGACTTGAGTATATGCTTTTAATTTCAACTTGATACCTCCACGCGTTCCCGAGATAAAGGATCTTGACAGTCGGGCAACAAAGTAATCCTAAAAGGGTTCTTCTTTTGAGGTACAGAACCCTAAAAGTACTGAAAAAGTTCACATCCGAACACTTTCGTGTGTCGAGAACAGTGTTGGTACTGATAGGGTAGATCGTTTTGTCTGCTTATAAACAATCATTCGCAATAACTTATTTGTGATCATGACGTTTGCAACAGCGCTGAAATATTGAAAACTAAGTATTAATAATTTGGTAAATGTCCCATTTTAATAAGTAATATTGATGATCAAATTTATCAGAAAACCACCAAGAGTGGAAACGTTTTGAAGAGAAATACACTCCGCATTACGAGGCCAAAGGTTGAAAGAAGAAGAATTTAATTCCTATAAAGACTACTTCTCATGTACGATTTGTTTTGCTGTATTTTGAGGCGCGAACACACAGATTTGGGTGGGTTTGTCTATATTGTTATTTGGTCCACATATCCCGCAATATTTTGCTCTCCGATAAAGTAAAGGGAATTATTATGAAAGAATCCACCCTATGAGGAAAAGATTGATGGCCCAAAACAGTAGTTCACAAATTGCTTGAAAACATATTTGGCCAGTATTATCCGGGGTTCAGAATTAAAGTTGTCCATATAACCGCACCTTAACGTCGCGTTACAAGTGTTATGCGACGCAACGGGTCTCAACATTTAATTTTCGCACACGAGGGTTACTGTGCCGCTTGATCGTGTGAAAATGGCAGGCGGCGTGCTTTGATATTGTGTCGGCAGTCGCTACTCGCTGGGTCGGCTCTGTTTGTTGTTTTTCTTTGAGATAAAGATGTTTTTAGAACGGAATAATATGCTGGTTTAAAGTTTGTTTGTACTTTGTATTGTCGCTTCATAAAAGACCTTTTACAATTTATTGAATGTAACAGTAATTAATGCGTTTTTAAGTAAACACATCTTGTTACGTGTAAGAATGTAAAACTACTGACAAAAGGAAAATTCAGTTATTGGTAAGGACATAACAAGCCAAACAGGAAAAAATCCACACACATGCCAATATCGAGATAAGGGCTTAAATGCGTCTTCTAGAATGATCTGACGATTTTGACAGAATTAAATTGATGTTTTTGTCTACCAAACTTGCCAGGTCGGTTTGATTTCTATAGGATCAATAGAAAGTGCATTTTTGAAGCATTCCCATCCTTATTTCACCCGTGGTTACTGTTTGCATAACTAGGTCCACTTATAGTTACTCTAAGTTATATCTGTCGGAATGCTACTATTTAGAACTAGCTGGTACCTTTAATAGCAAAAAGGAGAAATGTTTAAATTTGGAATCATGAATGCTGCTTAGCGTTTCAGTGAGGCCCCTAAGTTCCCGGGAGTCATTGCAAGCATCTAATCTTTCGGAGGCGGGTCTCAGTTCGACTGCACCTGCATTAACAAGCAGAACGGGGGGTGCAACTAGTTCTTAAATAACTTACCTACTTTTCGAAAACATCTCTAAGCACTGTATAGATATTGACAATGTTACCTATTTCAACAGGACCTTATTTCCAACATCTGCAGCTAAAACACACAAAACTAGTTTCCAACACAAATCGTAACGTAACACCATATATCGCTTAGGAATAAATCCCGAAATCCCGGGACCCGGGCTTATCAGTCCATAGTCCATTTCCAAAGCCGGGTATTCACGACGAGAAGTACCAAGCAATCATCTTGGAGTGGACAGAGCCATGCACCTAGGGATTACAAAACCGGGATCTGAGCGAGAAGTTTTTGAGTAAAATGTTATGTCGATTCCGTCATACAAATTCCATGCTGGCAAATTGACGAACCTTTTAGTGGTCACAGACCACGAAAATGTGCATCGTGTAAGGTGATAATGTGGATTTTTAACGTTAAGGGAGAATGGATGCGTAATTGCCTTAAGCTGGTCAGAAGTTCATGCAATAATCCTTACTAATATTTTAAATGCGAAAGTGAGTTTTTTTGTTTGTTACGTCTTCACGCCTTAATGGCTAAACCGATTTTGATGAAATTTGACCCTGGAGACGGACATAGGCTATTTTAAATGGGATATGAGGTAGAAAAAGGGAAGAAAACTTAGCTATGCAATCAATACAATCAATAAGGCGCAAGGGCAAAAACTACAGGTAGCAGGTACCTGCAAATCAGAAAAGGGGAACTGTGTTACCCCGAATTTAACGCGAGCGAAGCCGCGGGCAAAGCTAGTCGAATATAATGTGCCGCGATGATGCTGCACGTCCAAACCAGGCACATAAAGGCTTTTAATTAAAAATACTTTTTTTTAAAATCTGTAACTAAGTAACCTGTAATGGTCTAATTGAAATAAATGCTTTGAATTTTTTGAGTTTGAATTAATAATCTTACCTCTTATCCAGTTTCAAAATTTTGTATTTTAACTTTGGATACTATATCATGTGCTAAGTGACGTTATTCTAAATCCAATATGGCGGTCTCCCAAAGATGGCGGCCTATTTATTTTTTATACATTCCCATGATATGGATAACGAATGATAGGAGTTTGATGAAAACAGAAGCATGTTTCCTAGTTCTCTTTAAACGACTTATTTATTCGTCTCTTTTTGACCAGTTCAAATTGATTTCACGCCATTTTGTGTATTCACTCCTTCATAAATAAATAATAAATATCTTGGGTCAACTCACACACGGCTATCTGATCTCAAGCTAAGCAGAGCTTGTGTTATGGTAACCAGACAACTGATATACATACTTATATAAATACATACATATTATAGATAAATCAAACCCAGACACAAAACAAACAATCATGCTCATCACACAAATTTTGTCCTGGGTGGGAATCAAACCCACGACCTCTGGCTCAGCAGTCAGGGCCACTAACCACTAGACCAACAGGCCCGTCATAAAATAAGGTTTAATAAAGCACGCAGTTTAAGTTGACTTTCAAAACATCAAATTATTTTAGCACAATCCAAGCTTTGGTTTCATCTAACGTACCTAATGGATAAAATCCAAAGTACTTTACTTTGGATTTTATCCATTAGGTACGATGCTAGTTCTATTTACAAATACTTGACGGGTCTAATAGAAAGCAGAGCCTCGCATTCAATTGGTCGGCACTCACAATGTGCAGCCAATCAGTGCACGCCACGTCACTACTCGAGCGGTTATCGACAGTCGGTCGAGTAAACAATAATGTTTGATTAATCGTGGATTATTCTTCCAGCGGGGAGCAATGGGTTTCTCGCTCTGTCACTCTTGACGTTTTATTTGGGCTTCCTGTTAGTAATTTAGGGTTCCGAAAATAATATGTGCTAGCGGTACCGGTTTCCCCTAATTATGTCAAAGCGTGTTTTATTCTTCAACTGTTATATCAAATAATATCTATTACTAATTACTGTGCCCAGCGGTTTCACCTGCTGCTCAAGTCCCTTCTCACATATGGGTATGAAAAATAGATGTTGCCCGATTTTCATACAAACAGGTCGGGACGCACACCAAATTTTATATAAATCGGTCCAGCGTTTTGTAACAAATACTTTATTTATTAGATGAAACAGTAGATTTTTTTAGTCAAGAAAATGAAGAAATATTTAAATAACTCATGCAAAGTTTGTTGTACCAATTATGGACCAAATAAAAAAATGCTACCACGGTCGAGCTGTCCACAGGTGATGTTTCATCATTCATGACAATTGATTTTTATATGGATAACACATTTTTTTATATTGTAACACCATACAAAAAAACGGTTTATTTTGCCGTAATTTGCTCGGTCTTAGTGAACGGAACCCTCCCCGTGCGATTCCGTCTCGCACTTGACCGATTTTTCTATTAGTTTTTCATTTCATCTCGCCTGTGTCTGTCCAATTATTCAATCATCTGCTCACTGCGTCCAGTTTGTTCTGAGTTAATAATCGTCTACCAATGGCAGTACAACAGCGACCTTATAGTAATGAAAATAGAGTTCACTGTAATTTAGACAGTGATGCTAACTCAGGGGTATTATAACTGTGAATGGACTCTAGTAGGCTTCTTTGTTTTCTCGTTAAAGATAAAGATTAATTTATTTGTTCAAACATATGATACATTGGATATGCACATATAGATGGAACAGGTTTAAAATGGTTGGTTCAGCATGTTTTGCCATTTACAGCGTATAAAATATTTCACAATTGATAAATATTATATCTAATTTATTATTTTTAAATGATAAATTAGAATAAAAATAAATTAAAGTCAAATATTCAATTAATTCAAAAACAAATGTCAGAAAAAAAATGTCAGAAATAAATTATAATCGAAAATAATACAATTAATAGACCAAAAAGAATCATAAAAATATTAAAACAAAAACAGATAGTAAATTATCAATATTCAAAATTTGTCAGTCAGAAATTCTGTTTTATTATAATAGCCCTTAGAAATTAGTAATTTCTTTAATTCTCTCTTAAATAAATTAATATTCAACATCTTCAGGGAATTTGGAATGGTATTGTATATAGTTATGACAGTTGTGAGTCACTCCCATCAGGGTGACGGCCGCAACGCATCATACCACCAGGGTACGTCCTAGTAGAGGAGCCTGCCAGGGCCACTTCTTGCCGGGGTTGCGGAAAAGAAATATCGTTGTCCTTATACACAAATGGGCAACAGAAGGAACATGGATATGTGTTTGAGGCAGTAAAAGTCTGAACGTCGACCCCCGCTAACCCGAAAAGAAAGGGTACATCCTAGGTGATATGTTCTACATATTATGATATGGTCTTGAGGTACTTCATTTTCTTTATTCATTAAATATTTATCGAGTCGAGTTGAGTATATTACTTTTTCAGAAGTATCCGATAAGTCAAACGACTTATCGGATACTTCTGAAAAAGATTTAATTACGATCCGATCAGTCAAACGACTGATCGGATCGTAATTAAATTTGCCAAGGAGATAAATTTTAACCTGAAATAAGCTAATCTTAGCATTCACTTAGGGGTAAGCAATATTGCATTTCGTCCATATTCCGTAAAAAGATTGAAAAGACATTGGGAATATTTTCATACATAAATATTGATCCAGAACATTTTCAATTTTGACACACGAATCCTGTAACCGGCGACAAATTTTGAATTTCGATTTGCTTCGAATTGTCCCGTCTATCACCAGTCAATATTTGAATGTCTTCGATATTCCTCAGTTGATTGACGTGTTTTAGATGAGTATTAATACCGGAGACCACTGCAAACATAAAATGGAATTAAGAACCTCCTTACTAAAAAACTTATTTTAAGCAATTCGCGAACTTAACGCTTACGAAGTAGCGGGAAACAGCTAGTTTATTTATAACTAGCTGTTCCCCACGGTTTCACCCGCGCTGCTCAGCACCTGTTGGTCGTAGCGTGATGTTATATAGCCTATAGCCTTGTAGTGGCTACTCTATAACCTGGTGTTTGGCTCGGCAACGCACCACCACGTGCTTACGGGTTGACGATCGGACAACGACTGCCCCCCACTCGGCCCGCGCCTTGTGACGTATACGCTCGAGACAAACCATACGTATATCTACATACACTACATCCCTTCCTTATTTTCCTTTATTTAATTTAAATAAGAATTCTACCTGTATTGAATTATATAGATCTTGACGTATAAATAATATACTTATGTTTTGTATGTATATAAATTGTTTCTAAAGATACCAACAGTCGGTTTGGTATAGATTGTACTATTTTTGATCAACTTAAGCAATGACTATATAATTTGCAAATCATAACTAATTATTTTGATAAGTATAAATGTTTCAATCATTTACCACCTTCCATCCTCACCAAAATATTTATTTAATCAGTCTTTATTATTTGGCGGAGGTGCAACTTATGGATAAAATTTCTCATTTTCTTTCTTTTACACTTTCCATTGACCTTCCATTTTCTTTCTATTACGTTTCTTCTTAATACTTGTCTTTATCTCCTGATAACAAGTCACTTCTTCCATTTCCAATCTGAATATTCTTTACATAAATGTTTCTTTTCTTTGCCTCTTACTTCTAAAAAAAACGACATCATACCACCCCAAACCATCACGGGTTTAGCAGCGGTATGCCTGACACGGCAACTCGGTGCCATCACATTAAAAACAAACATCCATATACTTACATGGAAAATACACTTAATAACAATTTAACAAGTATCTTTTTAGTATCTTCGAACAATTCTTAACATTTAATACTTTGCGAATTTCCGGAGGTAAGTCATTCATAATCGATGGTCACATGCATTCCCAGGTCCTTGTCCTATAGATGTTATTTGATTTAGATGTCTTAAATGTGGGTAGGTATGACAGATTACGCAACGACTTCGGCCTTTCATTTTTATATATGTTAATTAGATAGTCATAATTTTCATTTAAAACACGTATCCGTACCTTATCAAAGACGTTTACAATTTGACAGTGCTTGAATAAACCCGCGTCATTATCTTGGAATTCTTTTTTTTATTTTCCTGGGTACAATAGTTTTTAGAATGCGTAACTGTATTTTGTAAAAATCCTCGACGTACGTGTGGTATGTGAGCCGGTAGCTACTTAGGCCATAATCAATTAAAGAATCAGCAAGTGCCAATGCAATGTTCTTAGTGTTCTATATGATAGTTTATACTTAAGTATCGATAACTTTGATATAAAATAGATCTAAGTTTTCGAGTTGACAGATAATGTCACTGAGTAGGTTAGGTAGGTTACGTTTTACAATTTTGTGGCAGAAGTATCAAAACCTAAAACCCAAAAATGTTTTATTTTGTTCTTTTGTTTTGCAACATCTTGCTTTATTAGTTTTCAGATAGTTCCGAACTTTGTCAAATAAGAATAAATTATAATTAGTTATAATTTAAATTATAACCTAAATCAATAACCATGACCATTTTACTCCTATAACATCACATGTTATCTTCTATCAATACTTTGTACTACTTTTTTATTATTATTATTACTTCGTGTACGTCAATCCATATCTAATAGATTTCGTCACTATGAATTTATTTTAATTAATAAAATCTTCGGTAGCAAATGATTTCATTATCTGCCGGCTTAAAATCACCGGATGGCAACCAAACCCCAGCATCTCACACGGAGCGCCTTCACAACTCAAAAGTACTGGGCAATACGACACCCATGTCGGGACCACAACTAAACATACCTTCCGAAGCAAACTCGCGGTACATATATCGAGCGGTCACCCATCCACAGACCAGCCCAGGCAAGCGCGGCCCAACCCAGAGATCGATCCGAGCGGCTTCCAACATTTGGCTGCCATTATTTCTTTGGACAGCAAATCTCCTTTAACAACCCTAGTAATGCCCGATCTCATTTTAAATGTAGTTGTGACACTTTTTCCTTAAGAGGCACAAAGCCTGAAATTTGTGTGCAAGACTCCAACATCCAGTCCACTTCTCTAATTATTTCTAGCTATCTGGATTCTTCTCCAGTCTTCCCCGTATGTTACTTGTATTTTTATATGCAACAATAACTTTATCTATTTTCGTTATTTCCTTGTGCACAAAGGCACCTTATTTTTATGGGTAGTTAATACTACATATTGCTTTCAATGTATTGGCTTCAATCAAAGCCCTGTCCAAATTAACTACGTCCACATGAACATAATCTATTTCCTTAATTCAAATAATGAACATTCCACAATCTGATTTACATAATCATCTGGTTGTTCAAGTCTTTCTTTGGATTTATGATCACGAAATTTAACCAAAAATTATGTCGTTCATTTGCTCAGTGAGTCGAGAATTACGTATTCCATGTGTTTTATTTTTATTAGTTAGAATGTTAAGCAAGTCGCTAAATAGCAACTTCGAATCCGTTGACTTCCTGAAACATCTTAACTCTTACTTCTGGGAGTTATACACAATCTCCTTTTGCCTTTTCTCCTTCTTTTTCCTTTTTAATTTGGAAGTTATCTATATTACTTTTTTATTGTTTGAAATCAAATGTATACGGTGGTAGTATAACCCTGATATGAGACAATTTGATGTCGAGTAATTTTAATTCAATACTTTATACATTTTTCATGTATCCAGGAGCTCTCGTATACGTTTACGTTACGTCAAACCCTGTTTGTTGATATATTTGTATGTTACTTGTTTGTTGTACTTGTTGGTATTACTATTTTAATTTTTTTTTTTTAAATTTGTAAAGTTCGCACTTCCGAGCCACAAGATGCGCAAATGGATAACCATGGGTCCAATTTAATGGATAGTCAACGAGTCCAATTTAATGGATAGACAATGCGTCCAATTTAATGGATAACCAATGGATCCAATTTAATGGATAGCCAATGCGTCCAATTTAATGGATAGCCAATTCGTCCAATTTAATGGATAGCCAATGCGTCCAATTTAATGGATAACCAATGCGTCCAATTTAATGGATAACCAATGGATCCAATTTAATGGAAAGCCAATGCGTCCAATTTAATGGATAGCCAATGCGTCCAATTTAATGGATAGCCACAATGCGTCCAATTTAATGGAGAGCCAACGAATCCAATTTAATAGATAGCCAATGAGTCCAATTTAATAGATAGCCATTGCGTCCAATTTATGATGCTCGTAATCTACCATACTAAAACAGTGTATGGTAAATGTCGCATGCCTTTGTAGTATTTGTTCTAGGACATGCCGGTTTCCTCGCGATGTTTTCCTTCACCATTTAAAGAGCACTGGTGATGAGTGACAACACATAAAGCCAGCCTGGTTTCGAACCCACGACCTAGGTCGGACTAGACCATCACCATTCTAGATAAACTTAATATAAACAACATACATTAAGGTGTGTTGTTGTTACATGTATTTGTAAAGTTTAGCTAATTATTGACCTTTTATAAATCCCATAATATTAATATAGTATACGTATTACATATGTATACATTAGTTCCACATTAAAGTTAGTACCTTCTTGCAACTGAGTATCCTGTGAATGAATTTATTTGTTAATTAACAGGATTCTTCACTAAATCCAACTTATTCCTATTATTAATTATTAAACAGTATTTAGATATTATCTTTCTTATTTAAGTGCTTATTTCCCTCCTCCTTTCATGTATGAGAGACTCTTTCTATCATTGGAATAGTAATTTGTTGGTATTATTTAATTTTACCACCACAATCACTGAAATTTAAAAACATTCCAAGGCGTAGTTCTCTATAAAGAGGAATGGACAAAAACTTTAAGGACACTCTAGTTTAACTCTTATTGATAATACAAACTTGATGACTACCACTATTCATATAGAAACTACAGACATACAAGTTCTATATAAACCTGACTAGAGTACCTTTCACAGCGCACTGTGTAGCTGAGGTGAATGCATCCCACAGACTTTTTGTATATAAGCTAAACCAGCCATAATTATGGAATAATACTGGCACACAGTCATTGAGTAAATACGAGCAACAAATAGATAGAAAACAAACACCAGTAAGCTTGCCCTTTTCTTCTCGCACTTATCAATCAAACAGAAAAATCAAGATAAATACCGAGTGCTAGTTTCGAACGTTCCCATCTGGCTCCATCCGAAGAAGGTTCTCCTTCGCTGTCGAACTTCTCAAGCGTCAGTTGGGACATGTTAACATTATATGTGGAACCAAACCAAAAAGTTCAATATCAATTTAATGATCAGAAACATCTGCTCTTTTATCATGTCAATTTAATGACCAATAATGCTGTTGAGGATCTAATTCCTCTGAATAATATCAAACGTTGTCAATTAAATGACCAGCTATGCTGCTTCCTTCTCATTACAATTTAGATATCAATTAAATGATCAGTATTCATGTATAAGTATACTGCTTTACGAAAATGTAGAATAACTTTGTTATTATTATTTTTTTTGTGTCAATTAAATGACCAGGCACTAAGCCAGCTTACTTGCTTGATTGTGTTTGAAATTTATTCAAAATAACCACCAATCAAACACTACTGCCTTTCTCTTCGAGAAATATAAGATAGATGTTTTGTCAAAATAACAGAATCACCCATCTTCCGACTTAACGTAGCCGGCGAAATGTAAAAAGTTACCTGTTAGCTACACCTCTGCCTAACCCTTCGAGGATCAGGAGGCGTGACGTTATAAAATCCATATTGTTGTTAAATCCACTGATCACTTCTTATGTATTTTTTTTTTAAAGAAAACAATAAACCTCAATAATGGTGACTTTAGCAATAGTTACTAATTACTAATAAAATAATCAAGTTAATCGTTCCAATGTAATGAGTCATTCATAGCATAGCACATCTTAGCGTAAACAAGTGAGTTATTTTAAAAGGCTATGTTATCGCCTCCGTTACTTATGAAACTCTTTCGAATATTCGAATCATAACGGCTGTTTAGTAATTCAAATAACTTAATCGTCTAAAATATGATAATTTAAGGTATATAAGGTATTTAGTTATTTTGGCAAATGTATAAGAGACTAAGCTAAAAGTGTTGTGTAAGCGCACTTTCCAATATTTCTTCATTACACCATACTAAGTTTTATTTCACTGCAGGCACCACTGTCTATTTTTTTTTCTTTTTACGTTTTATTGATTTATCCTCGTCGCCAAATGTAGTGGCTACTCTATAACCTGGTGTTTGGCTCGGCAACGCACCACCACGTGCTTACGGGTTGACGATCGGACAACGACTGCCCCCCACTCGGCCCGCGCCTTGTGACGTATACGCTCGAGACAAACCATACGTATATCTACATACACTACAAGCCTTCCTCAAAAAATGGACTATCCAACACTAAAAGAATTTTCCAATTCCAACCAGTAGTCCCTGAGATTAGCGCGTTCAAACAAACAAACAAACAAACTCTTCAGCTTTATAATATTAGTATAGATTTGCTTCTTATCTATAATTGTAATATATATTTTAAAGAGTACATATTTGATTTTTGTTTGCTTCTATGGAATATGTTCCAAAACTACTGGACCGATTTTAATCTCTTTTTCACTAATAGGAAGATACAACATTATCATTAAGAAGTAACATCACACTACTACGCACGAGAACGGGGCAGCAACTAAAGACGCGGGTGAAACCGCTCAAAACAAGTAGTATGTTATCAATAATTTTTTCTCGATAATAATAACATATCTTAGTTACTTTGCATGGTGCGTCGAGCGTGTTGACTCTTATATCGGCTAAGCCGATCAATGCTTCTTGAATATCAGATGGATGTTGAGAAAGCCAATAGAATAACAGAAGAGTTACCATGACATCTTATAGCAGTTCTTATTCCTGTGTGAGAAAGAGATGGTGCTAGACACTCTGTATAATTCTGTCTCTTTCCCTCAGTGGAATAAGATCTGCTTTTTAAGACGTTATGGTAGGGTAGCAGGAGGTTGAATACTTCGTGTTGCTAAGGAAAGTATCAATGTTATTATTGTTGTTGTGTTTAGTTTATTCTAAACGAAATACTCCTGTCGCAGGTCTGCTGGAAGAAAATTTTAATGAAATAAGCAGTACTTATTTTAAATAAAATATTTGCCCTACACTAGGAATTTCTAATTTAAACTCACACACATAAACAGCCAGACCCTAAAAAAATATCTGCATGTCATACAATTATCCGTGCGGGAATCGAACCCGCGACACGCAACGCAGCAGTCGATCACTCAGCCACTGCGCCAATTGTGCCGTCAAACCTATGTGCTCTTCTGTCATAATTTGTAATGTCCTGTCAAGCTGTCAAGTATTTTATGGGTACGTAAATAAATAAACACCCTCAAATTAAACACCGTACATTTGCCCTACGTGTCACTCTCATACAACGTTGTAATTGGCCAAATACGTCTCACACACAAGAGACGTCAATGCCAATATAGGAAAAAAAAAAAAAAACAAAACTCGTGAGATGGTGAGAAGTAATAGCATGAACAGCATACTTAAAATCACGCTTGTAAACCCCCAGGAGTCAGCTTTAGGTCTGCCTAAGAATACATACTTAGTGGGTTGTATGTAGTTATGAAATCCTTACTAATATTATAAAAGCGAAAGTGAGTTTGTTTGTTTGTTACGTCTTCGCGCTTTAATGGCTGAACCGATTTTGATGGATTTTGGTACAGAGATAGTTGGGAACCACGAGACGGACATAGGCTATATTTTTTGCTATTACAAATCAATAAGGCGCTAGGGGAACTGTGTTACCCCGAATTTAACGCGAGCGAAGCCGCGGGCAAAAGCTAGTCATCAAATAACTTCCTCTGCCCTGGGCGGAGCGGGGGGGGGGTACTTTTACTGACTAAAACCCACCTATGTTCCTTTTTTTGCCCTTTATGTTTCTCGAAGTCGCGCTAATTGTTTCGAATAACCCGCAACCCCGGCAGGCTAGTCATGTTTAAGTCCCATATAATAGGGGTAGGTAAGCCTAGTGCCACCCACCTGGCCCAAATCCTACTGAGAAATACCTGATGGAAAACCTAACAATTTGCCCGAAGCGGGAATCGAAACCAGGACTTCATGCTCAGCAGCCGCGATTGCGACCACGCGATTACGAGGCAGTCAGTCAAGTTATTAGTATTTTTTTCAAAAACAGTGACAAATATAGCACGTCCTATGAAAAAATTACAGGTTTAGAAACATGAAATTACACATAAAATTTTCTTCGAGAAGGTGAATATTAAATATTTCTTCTCGTTTAGTAATGGATATTTATTCATGTTTAACCGATTTCAAAAACTGGATGTGGTTCTTAATTCGACTGTGGGTTTTTTTAATTATCAATGAATACTGAATAAGAATTTGTGCAAGATACCAGTATAACACAACGGAATCTACTCTTTTGCCAAACAAAATGTTTTTCAAAAAGCGTTTTTTTGGAAGTCTTTTTTTTTGGTATAGATTCTATTCTTCTTTACCGTTTGGTTAGGTGCCTTATTTTATGCCATCCATGTTCTTCTGAAAGAACAGCTTAGTTTCAAGAAATATCCCTCACGCGTACCTACTGATTACCTACCTCACTATTATTTCCTGCAGGGACTTTGACTTCTAAGGTGCGTTTTTCTGAGGTTCAAACTTGAGACCTATTATGACTTGGCAGTCTAACGGTCCCGACATACATATAACACTACAAGACGCTATTACTGCTTATCGATTTTAGCCGATGGAAAATGTCACGGATTGCTAAAGCATAATTCATTAATTTAAATTGAATTTATTACCTTGATTGGTATCCGATGTATGTGTTCAACGAGTAATTTGCTTGAAAACAGTGCGTTTGCAATTTCCTGTCTAAAGCGGTCGATAAATTTCCTGAACCGTTTAAGGACACAAATAAGAGCAGACATTGGTGCTGCTCAAATATATTAGTGTTGCGCTCTTCGCAACGGAGTCTCGGAATCCCGTTGTCCCGCAATAAATACAAATTAGCAGCTCATCCCTCGCCCCGCGTTTATAAGTCGGGATCCTTGCGATGGTCGCTCCTCCGGGATAAATAAACTTGGTACTACTTCACCTAATATTTTGGATGCGTAACTTTTTCCATTATTGCACGGAGATACAATTTTTCTTGTGATTTACATTGCGTTTAGACGCAGTGGGATTTTTGAAGATTGGGGTTGTTATTTATGTTTATCCATGCCAAATGGCGGATCTAGGATAGCCAGAGATTTGTTTTTGTAAAGGAATATAAAATATAAGCTTAAATACATCGCACAAATAAATAGAATTGAAGAGTCTGTTTATTATTTAATAACAGGCCAAGAGCAAGGCAGACTCGCGAACAGGGTTCTGTGCAAACTTGTGGCATAAACATCCATATCTTTGATACCATGACCATAGACTTGAGTATATGGTTTAATTTCAACTCTATACCTCCACGCGTACTCGAGATACAGGGTCTTGATAGACAGACATAGAGACAGACAGCGAAATGATCCTATTAGAGTTCCGTTTTTTTCTTTTTGAGGTACGGAACCCTAAAAAAGGTAACCGTACAAAATAATAAAAACCAATGAAGTTGTTGTTTGTGTTTAGAATCCACACTTTCAAATGGGGAAGTAAAATTGTATAATCATTCCTCGTGGACGATGGTATCACAACAGATTTTTATTAAATATTAATGGAATTGTGAAGCAGAATTAACATAAAATCAATAAACTGAAAAATATTGTTCCAGTTTATTTATTTTACCAAAACCTAATCAATTAATTTATGTAGACAGGAGAAAACATAAGGGAACATCATAACAAAAACATCATCAGAACATCATAATTCTAAGCAAAACATGCTGGTCCTTATACTTTTTTCAATAACTTTGTATACCGTGTTTTTCGCAAATAAATATATTACTACTAGCTACCGCGACTTCATCCGCGTGGCATAGTTACTTTGGGCTAACGCTAACAATAATCCGCGGGATGATCGAAAGAAAAAACGTTTTCGCCCTTTTTCTATCCCCTTTCTACCCCTTATCTCTCTTAAATAAAATAGTCTATATCCGTCTCCGTAATCTTTACCAAAAATTCATCAAAATCGGTTTGGCCATATAGGCGTGAAGACGTAACAAACAATCTTTGCATCATACTCAACTAGGCCAGACTTCCGTTGATTTTTACCCTATCTAAGCAAATTCTCGGCCGTGACAAAAATGTTTCGACGGCGTTTTGTTTTAAAATATTTATTTACTTGTATAATTTCTAATACTGCTGACAATCATATTACTATTTGCAATGAAGTGCTACCTTGTTTTTCCTTATATTGTATTTACACTTTTTCTTGGTAATCTTATAAATGTTATTTTTTTGTTCGTATCTTATAATAGGTTTAAAAATATATATTATGATATATATTTTTAAACCTATTATATATTATATAACTCATACTAAGTTAACCTTTTTCACTAATGTTATCTAAATATTGTTAAGAAATTTACTGTCCTAATACTAATTATTAGAAAATACCGCCTGTGATACAGGTTTAACTTAACCTAGTACAGGCATCGAAATTTTGTTATACCAACATTATTTCTAGGATTTAAATTGTATTTATAGTGCCAATTGTTTGAACTTTGAATAAATATATTTATATTCTAAAATATATTTCATTAGGATGGCAAAATCAAAAAAAAAAAAATTTCAACCAGCAGGCCTGCGAAAGAAAATAAGAAAAAAAAAATAGAAGAAATAATACAAGTTTTTGCCCGTATTGCTAAGCATAAAATAACCAAACCCCCAATCGCCCACATAGCGGTCTACTGCAACTGTAGTTAAAGTATTCACAATAAGAGAAAAGTATCTCATTGCAATACGTTCTCCATCGTATCCGGTGGCAATGAAAGTGTCCAGAACGCAATATATGGTTCCTTACCGCCGACCAGTGATATATAGACGACGTTATATACGGCTTTATTTACCGATAGCTATCCTTGATAGACGAATACTCTACACCAACACACGAGCCACTTGCGGACTATGCTTAAGTAATAACTTAATCTTGAAAGATGTACTAACTTCCACTAGATTTTTAGATTGGGCTGTAAATTAAGTTGAAAAAAAAAAGAATAAGTTTTAAAACGTTGCTCCACTCTAGGATTTCTCCTGTATCGTGGGTGCGTTTACCAACATTTAAACTCGCATGTGTATGTGAGTTTAAATGTTTTTTTGTGTAAACAGCCAGACCCGAAACAACTACCTGTAGGTCATATAAATATTTGTTCCGTGCGGGGATCGAACCCGCGACACGCAGCGCAGCAGTCGATCGCTCAGCCACAACGACAACCGTGTTGTCAATTTGCTGATATGTGCTTTGTTATATTTTTGTATGGGATATCAGAAGGGCTACTATGACATCTTATAGCAATTCTTATTTCACTGAGTGAAAGAGATGGTGCTAGACACCCTGTATAGCTCTGTCTCTTTCCCTCAGCGGAATAAGAATTGCTTTAAGAGGTCATAGTAGGGCTACAGAGCTAGTGTGAGACTAACTAGAACCCACCCATGTTCCTTGTTTTGCACTCGTGTGTTCCGGGGCCGGTATCGCCATATCTCTTTCGGAAAATCCACGACCTTAGTGCTAATTATGTGCTAAGGTGGTTTGAAAGAAGCCTTCACAAATGACGTTACATATTCTTTGTTTATACGCCTGTACTTTCGTACTGTTAACAAAGGCCGTTTCAATACCTCCCATGAACTTTTATAATTTTTCATTTACTACTAGTATATATTTAGGCATTCAGCCAAACCATTTATCTGACTGGTTTAAACACGACTTGAACTTAACCTCTAAGCTATAATAACTTTCTCCGCACCGGGTGGAGTGGGGGGGGGGGGAGTGTCACACTTGTACTGACTAAAATCCAAGCATGTTCCTTCTTTTGCCCTTTTTGTTCCGGTGCCACGGTATCTCTTTCAAACAACCTGCAACGCCGGCAGGCGGTGGCCCTGGTAGGTCCCTCTGTGGACCTAAACCCAGTCAAACAAGATGACTGAGACTCTGACATTAGTAACATAGCCTCATTACATTGTCAAGTAAATCCCATATCAGTAAGGATAAGTCCTATCGTACCCACCCACGTAAACACGTAACAATTTCTAAGAAAACTCAACGTATTTGATTATTCAAATAATGTGAATTTCCTCTGAAGGCGAAATTGGGAAGACTCGGGTGTCGCCGAGCGCTGAAGTAAGTACCTATTTCCTGCCTTGTTTTTATTTCGTTCAAATTATATTTTGTCGGAAAAAAACGTCGAGTTTTTGAACGAAATATTCAGTTAATCTCTTAACTTTTCCTTCACAGATAAACAACAGACAGCGATACGATCTGTTTGCTTGCGTCCTCTTTCAGTTGTCCCTTCTCATAGAAAGTGTTGCTTATCTCCGAACGATATGTTCCACTTTATACTGTTGCTCTTGTGCCGTAATCCTACTCTGGCATGTTATTCCCGATAGAAGCCTTTTCTTCGCATTTTCTATCGCCTGTATCTACAACAAAATGGTTGTTGTTTCTTCCTTGGAATTTTTAAATCATATGTGTTTTTCTTGTAAGACTTTGTTTTCGATCGCTTCGCTGATATGAAACTAAATCACCTTATTTGTACCGATATTTTTTGCGTTTATTATACATGGTACTATTATTTATTCTGTGATAGTACCTTCACCACTGACTAAATACTTTTTATCAGCGTTCTTTAAGGTCTGAAACCTTTTTTTGCATTCATTGTGTCTACCTAAAGGTTGTTTGGAAAAGATCGCTATCAGCTATTCAACTGCTCGTACCCATTGGATTACAAATATTATAAGAGAGCTCTGTAACATTTTGGCGTACAATAAAATATATTCTCCAGTCCTATCTATTTCTAATCAAATTAGTACAATTGCAGAAATCTGCGCTTCGCGTGTCAAATTTCCAAAAGCGGGATCCGTCAAACAGCTAACAGCACTAATTGCAAGCTATTCACAATTTACTGCGCCACACCGCAGCTCAGCGCTGATTGGCTATAAATTTGAACGGCACACGCTGATTGGTGGTCTTTCGTTCTTTTGTCGTTTGGCTGGTTGTGGAGCAACGTGGTTTTCATTGTTGAATTTGGAACATCGGCCTTTACAAACTGGCCTTTCAGTTGCGTATTTTACTTGGCTGTCTAACTTGTTAGCTGTAGGTATATAAACTATGAAGAGACTTGTTATTTATCGATGAAAACCATCCTAATGTCACAATAATTTAGCCGTCAAGCGTGAACTCCCAACAACGTTAAATGTCAACGTCAGACCATAGCAGACATTATCTGTTGTTGTTTCGCTGTCCTCAAATATAACATTTCCAGTTTAGTTACCGATATTGATGCGGCATTTTGAAATACAAATTCAATTCTCGTCTGGAATTCCCGTTGTTCTTTCAATTGTTTTGTTAGAACTTATTTATGTTTTTCTCTCAAGCAACATGTAGATTTATATCCTTGTAGGTTTTACAAGCTGCAGAGAAAGATTTGTAGCTAAGTTTTATCTGTTTTATTGCTTTTATTTCCTGGCTTAAATCAAGAGGATATCGTCTTAATTCAATGTTAATGTACCATAGCTGTCATTGGCCGCTCGTGGACCATTGTGTAAAGTTCCATTTTCCATCGTCGTCTGTTACGTCGTCGGTACGTGATTGAGTTGCACAAAGACTTTTGTAATATTTGTGATAAAAGTTTGTTTTGTTATGGTTTCGTCATGAATACAGAATATTGTGTTCGTTATTGCTGTCTCGAATGAAGGACGGAGTTTTAAGGTAATTTGGTGCGACTGTTTCAGTATCCTTACTAACATTATAAAAGCGAAAGTAAGTTTGTTTGTTACGTCTTCACGCCGAAAAACTGATTTTGATGAATTTTGGTACAAAGACAGTTAATACCCTGGAGACGGACATAGGCTTTTTTAACGTACTTAGACTTTTTTAACTTACTAAGCATTTTTTAACTTTTTTTTTAAATTGATCAATTAGGGAGAAAGAGGGAAGAAAAGGAAAAAACTTAGCATTACTATTACAATAAATAAGGCGGAAGGGCAAAAACTACAAGTAGCAGGTAGGTACCTGAAAATCAGGAAAGGGGAACTGTGTTACTCCGAATTAAACGCGAGCAATGCCGCGGGCAAAAGCTAGTTATCTATTATATCATACTTTGTAAACTCATTGAGTGACATGACGAGCGACCGCCTCGTTGGTATTGTGTTCGATAGTGCTACTGTTTAGCATGAGGTCCTAAATTTGATTCCAGTCGGGAAAATAATAATATTTGGTTTTCCTATCATTAGCAGACATTGAATGCGTGGTGAATCCGTTTCGATTCTTTCTTATTTTTTTTAATGTATTTTTTTAAACTTATTGGAAATGCGTGCTAATTACAAAAAATATAAAGTTTATGGGCTATTAAGACAAATCTAACGACACCTGAAATGTCAAAGAGGTTGTTAGTAGGATCTCACAAACAAACAATTTCGCAAATCACCGGCCAACGTCCCAGATTGCTCTGCAACGTAGAGTCAAGCAATTGACTATAAAATAATATCCCGGCGATGACTGGACGCGATCCAATATGGCCTGAAATTTACTCGGACCCTCTTCTATTTGGGTCACGTAGGTACGCCATCACACATCACAAGAATGTCATAACTTTGCTGGTGTAACTAGACGATTTCATACCCTGCGACGATGCAATTAGAGGGTAATTTTCTTTGACTGCTTTATTTCGGGTGTGTGTTGATTCTACATAGATGGTGGTTCGTAAACATTTCTCTGCAACCGCTTCTTATAGTGTGGCATACCAACTTCATATTGGTTTGTTTGATTTTCGAAGAGAATGCTCTCAACTTGGAGTTTGAAGGTGAATATTGTTTTTGACTGCCTCGTTGATGTAGAGTCGCGATTGCGGCAGCTGTGCTTGATGTCCCAGGTTCGTTTACAGGGTCAGGCAAAGTGTTTCTGGGTTTCTCCATCAGGAATTTCTGAGTAGCAGTCACAGAGTCTGGACTTATGCTCGGTTAAAGGCAATCAAATCAAAACCATTTATTTCAAGTAATTCAGTTACGGGCACTTTTGAATCGTCAATACATTGATATCAATCTTCTATCTATACTAATATTATAAAGCTGAAGAGTTTGTTTGTTTGTTTGAACGCGCTAATCTCAGGGACTACTGGTTGGAATTGGAAAATTCTTTTAGTGTTGGATATTCCATTTCTTGAGGAAGGCTATATAACATCACGCTACGGCCAACAGGTGCTGAGCAGCGTGGGTGAAACCGCGTGGAACAGCTAGTATAATATAAAAATGAAACGCAAAATGTATTGGTAAGCGCATAATTCAACAACGCCTGGACCAATTTTACCAATTCTTTATTTTAAGATATTCGTTGCAGTCCAACAATGGTTTTTACGGCGAGAAAAAAAGCTAAAAGCAGTATAGGATTTTGGGTAGTTTAGGTAGGTAGGGTAGACAGGTAGAAGAGATTCTCCATAGAGATCTACGCTTTGGAATGGGCAACTACAGTACTTTCACAAGTTATTATGTCTTGTGACTGGGACTGTAGCAGCATCATTTTTTTTGTTCTTGTTTTTATGACATTCAAAAGTGCCTGTAATGGTCTAATTGAAATTAATGATTTGAGTTTGAGTTTGAGAAAAATTGTGTCTAACAATAAAAAATCAACTTCAGTCCCAGTCACAATGCATAATAATAGTGAAAGTACCGTAGATTCCTAAGCGGAGGTCTTTATGGAGAAGAATGGGCAAGAAATTCCATGGACTCTTTACAACTGGATATTGTTACCTTGGTAACATCATTTATAGTGAGTCATGAGTACTTGTTAGGATACACCTCTGCCTTACCCTTCTAGAAATACACGCGTGAATAATGTTTTCATGTATTTCTAGCTTTCGCCCGCGATTTTGTCCGCGTGGCATAGTTACTTTGGGCTAAAGCTAACTTTAACCCGCGTGATGATCATAAAAAAACATCTTTCTCTCACCTTTTCTTCCCTCTTTTCTCACTTAAAATATGCCAATGTCCGTCTCTAGGCTCCCAACTATCTTTGTACAAAAATTCATCAAAATCGGTTTGCCCATTTAGGCCTAACAAACAAACTAACTCACATTCGCTTTTATAATATTACTAGCTGTTCCACGCGGTTTCACCCACGCTGCTCAGCACCTGTTGGTCGTAGCGTGATGTTATATAGCCTATAGCCTTCCTCAAGAAATTGACTATCCAACACTAAAAGAATTTTTCAATTCCAACCAGTAGTCCCAGAGATGAGCGCGTTCAAACAAATAAACTCTTCAGCTTCATAATATTAGTATATAGTATAGATAGGATTTTGAAATAAAGTAAATACCCATATTTACGTTTTTATTTGTGTTAGGTGTTGAATATAACACACCGGTGACCGGATAGACAAACACAGTCGTGTCATGCGTAAATGGATCTGACAGTGTCGCAGCATGACGTGTGTGATTGCGATTTTGATTTAAAAAAGGTTCGGTACTGAAATAGTTCTGTGAATTCTATGTATTTGACTGGGGACTGAATTTAGGCACCATGTTTTATATTTATTCTAATGTGATATAAGCCATGTCTTTATCAGAACGTAAAGGACAATAGAAGGAACATGGGTGGGTTTTAATCAGTACAAGTCTGGCACTCCCCTCCGTTCTGTCCAGAGCGGGGGAAGTTATTTGATGATTTCCCACCCACCAAAAACTCCATGTCTTTATAAAAAGGTCGATTTTCAATGTAACCGGACGCAAGTATAAGCGAAATAAACAAAAAAGTATTGTGATTAAATTAGGCTAAAAATCAGCACTTTTAAGCTCTTGCATAGCTTCCGTCGCGGGCCTTGAGCATGAAGACCGAATCCAGTTCATTACGAATATGGTCAGTTATTTCAATCACGATTCCTATGTTCTGATAGCGTTTTTGGTAGAGAATCGGATAGTCATTCGACATAACTCTGGATCAAACCCAAGGTTTGTCTATTTCTTTTTGCGAGTTTTTTTCATTAGAACTACTTTTTAAATATTTTTTTTTATTCATTTATTGAATACGTTTTTTTATTTATTGCATAAGTTGATAAACAATGCTATGCAATAGCATTACCGCGGCAGGCCCCGAGTGCCACACGTATTTTATTATCATGAAAATAACATAATTATGATGAACCCCAAAGCAAAGCAGCTTTTCGTCATTTTCTAGAGCTAAGAAAACATAAGACCACTCAAGAGAGATTTATTATTATTATGTTGAAAATATAATAAGTAAAAGCAACCTTTTACAAAACGGCTCTATTTTAAATGAAATTCAAAAACACATAAGCACGTATATTTTAACTTTGTTACAAATAGCCGGCACGATATATTTTCATAATCCTTAGTCACACCCTTTTCGTTTCAAAGTTGAAACTCACACATATGATGTTCAATTAACATAATTAGGTTTTAAGTTAAAACAACGATCCATCATAGTTTTTAACTAAATAACACAAACGCTTGCCATTTCTTCAGGGCTCTTTTTTATGGGAAATTATTACTTTTCCCGCTCTAGGCGAAGAAAACAGGAGTGTCAGATTTTAACACATTGACTGCCATGTAGGGCACCGGTGACCGGAGGCGGTCTTGTATTACGGGGCCACGTAGGGCACCGGTGACCTCACGGTAAACCTGTTTTCAGAATTTATTTACGCGCCGTAGGACGCGTTTTCTACAGATTTCCTATTAGTAAGTGACCGGAATGGCGCTCAGGAGTAATACTTACGCATGGTTTCTATGTAACGTAAAAATATTTTGAATTATTGAAGATAAACCTTCAATAACGTTAAAAATCCCAGAACATAACATTTTTTTTTAAATCCAATCGTATTTATAAATGGTATGGGAAGAATAATAAAACGAGTAGTAAAATTAAACTTTTTTACCCTTTAATACAAAATTACCGTGATAGCGCGTGTAAGCGACTGAGGTGCGCGGGTGCCCGGAGAGATGACCGCACGGCGCCTTGGTAGCAGAAATCAACATAATTACTACTGTGCGCCATGTAGGGTACCGGTGACCTCGTGAAGTTTATTTTAATTTTCTGCGGAACCCTGCCTCCGATTGACCCCAAAATTTAATACTATGTATATCTAGACCCATAACATTAATTGGCACATTATTTTTTTTTTGTGATTTTTGTCATTATTACTCTGGCAGTTAATGTGTTAACTGTCTAAAACCCAACCATGTTCCTTCCTTTCAAAATCATAATCGTTTATTTCAAGTAGGCGTTGTTTATTGTTATCCGTGATGGTACAGCAAAAAATTAAATAAATGAGAAAAACTACGTGTGTGAAATACATTCCATGTTGAGCCTAATTGTAGTGCAATAAGAACCAGTTTTCAAGGAATTTATTGAAAATGAATTTACTTCCAAAGGTCGGTGGCCAAAAAATCTATGAATCCAACTTCTTTACACCTTTACAATTTTTGTTCACGACTGCTGAGCAATATTCTTGTTAAAGAAGATCTTTACTATAAAATGACATAAATTTTATATGTGCACATTCTGGGGCACAGCCTCATACATTTTTTAGCCATGCCCTTTATTTTTATTGTCGTGTGTAGTCTTTTTATTAGTGTTTTTTTAGAAGTAGTTTTTTTCCAACTACGTATGTTAGACTCGGCTTCTAGTCTAACCGGATAAAGCTAAATACCAGTATTTTACATGTATTAATCTCTTTCTTCTCACTCTTTAATTTTGACTGGTTGGTTGGTTCGGTGGCGCAATAGCTGAGCGTTTGACTGGTTTTGCTGCGAGTCGCGGGTTTGATCCACGCATGGAACAAATATTTGTATGTTACGAATAGTTGTTTCAGGTCTGGCTGTTGGTGTATGTGAGTTTATATGTTTGTTAACGCACCCACGATACAGGAGAAAATTCTAGAGGAGAGCAATTAACTTTAAAGAAAAGTTATATATTATTTTTTAACGCTTGACGCATACTGCACTGTCCGGGGACAACAAACACACAGTCGCTGCGGCACGAGCTTACTGTTGCCATGATAAGTACAACGCTAAAACTGCTACCTGTGTCTGTATTCGCGCCCTACCTGCGCCAATCTTGAAGTCACATTAATTAGCCTAACCTAAAAATAATTGTAAAGTATTTTTAAACAACATGGCCTGGTCCCATTTCCAGAATAACTCGCCTGCTTCTATGCAAATTATATTCGTTGGGCGACGCGCTATTGTTTATGAGTAACAAAATGGCGGCCGAGCGTTTAAATTAATGTGTGTTGAAAGCTTGCGACTCCATTTTGAGATCGTAGCTAATGATAGTATTGCAGCTTTGTCTTTTCATACGGAGTTCATTTGTGTTAATGGCTTTTCGTTCAGTTGGTATGTCTAGTTTTAATCGGTATTGTTCTAAACAAATGTAAGTGTGTAAGGAGCGCTTAAACCCTGTCCACTTTTAATATTCTGGTTAAAAAGCATTACCTCTCGCCTTAGACAACAATATGAAATATTTCTTTGCTCTTCATGATTGTTATTTTATATGTATTTTTATATAAGTATACTAACTTTAGCCCGCGGCTTCGCCCGCGTTAAATTTGGGGTAACACAGTTCCCCTTGCGCCTTATTGATTTGTAATAGCAACGCTAAGTTTTCCCTTTTCTTTCCTCTTTCTCCCGCACATCCCATTTTTTTTTAATAAAAATTAGCCTATGTCCGTCTCCTGGTTCCCAACTATCTCTGTACCAAAATTCATCAAAATCGGTTTAGCCATTAAAGCGTGAAGAGGTAACAAACAAACAAACAAACAAACAAACAAACTCACTTTCGCTTTTATAATATTAGTAAGGATAAGTAAGGAAGTAAGGATATTAGTAAGGAAGTAAGGATTTATATAATTTTGAAAAATGGTACGCCACAGACTACCTACAGTACTTTTGCCCCTACTTTAAATCCATCCAAAGGTTGTCTTGAAAAGATCGCGTTTAGCGACAAGACCGCCCATTGTGTCACCCTATTGATAAGTTGTTTAGTGTTATTCTTGTCACTTGTATGGTGTTTGAGATTACTTGCGGAATGTCATGTATGTATTGAGTGGTTTATGTCGCGGTCGAAATATTAACCAGTCAGACTCGTGATACTGAAACTGACTGACCAGGGTGTGCCGCTAAAGAGCGACATTTACCACTCGTGAAGGTTCAAAGCTATTCAGAAATTGTTAAAAAAATAGTGGTTGTCAAGCTAAAACATACTATCTTTAATCGCAACCATAATGGTCCACACCATTATAGTTGCGCTAATAAAATTAGATGTGACTGCGTATGTCATTTTAGTAATAATATAGCCTTTTATTCAGATCACTTAACTTAGTACAATGGATTTGTAAACTTTATAAAGAACTAACATTAAAACCTAACTTAATAAACAATTTAAACTAATATTTGTTGCTTGGTTATCTTCCCTAAATCCCTGTTTGCCAGTCGGCAAAGGCCTCCTCCAACGTTTTCCATTCTTTTATTTCTTGAGCCACTCTGTTCGACGTGACTCCTGCCACTTGTCTGATGTCATCATCACACCGACCACAGAAAGTGGTCGGCCTCTGTCCTTTTTGATAAATGACGTTTATTTTGCAAGTAGGTTTTCACAAACACTTTTACACGTAATTTTTATTAAAAACAAGATGAGGCCGGTGTTTTGTACCCGACTACTCTGAGAAGAAACAGCCGAAACAAACTCAGAGGACATAGTCTCTTTTACGGTCCAGACAAAATAATCTTGGTCAACTTACATGAGGACTATGCAGATAGTGTCTGAAATGGTCTTTTTAAGAAAGCACCACACAGATTGCGTGGACCTGTCAAGTCAGTGCAAGCATTTGTCAGTTATCGTGTAGCTCAACTCATAACCCAAGGAGCTCAACGACACGATGAAAAATACGCAAAAAAAGGACATTTGTGTAGGTCGCATATAGTACTCAAACTGCCAGACTATCGTCAAAAATCGTTTGCCTTCCCTTGGGTACCACCATGTCATTTTAATATTAGTCTAGTTTAATTCGGTGGTTTATCAGATTCGGCTACAATATTGTCTTACTAAGGCATGTTCACTTTGTTTGCTTAGACGTCTAACTAATTAGTCTCGCTAGGCAATTTGCAGGCACATAGTTGCTTGTCAAATAACACTAAAGCTTGAAGGCAGCATCAGGTGGGCCATTTGTCTTAATACACTATTATAATGCCTAATAACCATTTGTATGTCGTTGAGTTGTGTTTGCCGATATTAATAACGATAATTAGTCAAAGCTTCAAAGAAAATATTTTGAATTAAGTCCGATATTATAAGATAAGATTGATGTAAATGTGACGTTTGATGTTGACGGCACGGTTGGCGCAGTGGCTTAGGGGTCGACTGCTGCGCTGCGTGTCGCGGGTTCGATACCCGCACGGAACAAATATTTGTATGAACTGCAGATAGTTGTTTCGGGTCTGGCTGTTTGTGTATGTGAGTTTATATGTTTGTAAACGCACCCACGATACAGGAGAAATTCCTAGTGTGAGGCAACGTTTATTAAAAAACTGTTCGAAATTTTAATAATAATAATTACACACATAACATCATTCCGTCACCAACAGTTGAATCTTTATTCATCTGAAATTACATACCAACATTAAATGCGCACATTTCCGTATTCACTACGCCCTGTGCTGACAGCTATTGCCACTAATACGCCAATCAAATACTGTTAACGGTATTAAAGCAATTATCGAATACTATCAGGCAAGTAATGTGAGGCTCATTGCAAAACCGACAACGTGTTGTATTCATGTAGCGATAAATACTTGTATTTGTCAGGCGCTATAGGAATGAGGAAAATGTCACCCTAATGTTATATATTATTGTAAAAGCGAAAGTGAGTTTGTTTGTTTGTTTCTTACGTCTTCACGCCTAAATGGCTTAACCGATTTTGATGAATTTCGGTACAGATATAGTTAAGACCCATGAGTCAGACATAGGTTTTTGTTTTAATTTGAAATGAGGGCGAAAGAGAAAAGACAAGGGAAAACTTAGCTTTGCTATTACTATAAATAAGGCGCAAGGGCAAAAAGTACAGGTAGCGGGTACCTGCAAATCAGAAAAGGGGAACTTTGTTAGGCCAATTTTAACACGAGCGAAACCGCGGGCAAAAGCTAGTGAGTAAATATGGATGGGTGTAAAAGTAGAGGATGAACAAAGAAACGATGGATGGACTAAGTACGTAAAGGATTATATAGCAAGAAAGGAAGTGTCTGATGAAGTGAAGTGATGAAGAAGAAGCAGGAGAATACCTTGTCGATGGCGCGTTAGTGTTCTATGAGCCACTCAAAGAGATGTCAACAAAGTAGAGGGGCCTGCCAGGGCCACCGACTGCCGGGGTTGCGAGTTGTTTAAAAGTGATACTGGGGCCCCGGAACACAAAAGGCAAAAGAAGGTACATGAGTGGGTTTCGCATTGATTATCTGTGTGAGTTTTACTCACACAGATAATCAATGCGAAATTTAATCAATCATAGAATAGAATAGAATATACATTAATGCACACCAAAATTGAAAAAAAAATACTGTTTTACAAAGATACTCCCTCCCGCTAAACTCAAAGCGGGGGAATTTATTTGACGATTACCCATCCGCAAACATTGGGCAGGACAATGATGATTTGTCGGGTTGTTCGATAGAGATACTGCGGCCCCGGAACACAAACGACACAAGAACAAGGTCGAGGTTTAAGTTAGTACAATTCTGACACTTTCTTCCGCTCTGCCCAAAGCTGGAGAAGACATTAGATGATTTCCCATCTGAAAACAAAAAGAACTTGGGAGGTGTCAAGGGACACCCGGATGGAACGAAGTTATTATTTAAGTACAAAATCCTGTTTACACTCAACAAAAATAATCGACGTAACACCACACTGTTCAATGCCCGGATTGAACGAAGTTATTATTTATCATGTACAATAAACCTGTACACACTCAACAAAAATAATCGACGCAACACCACACTGTTCAATGCGAAAGAGAAAGACGAAACGAAATTAACTGGCTTGCTTTCTATTATTTCTATGAGAGAGACAGACAGAAAAACACACGAACGCCGTACGGCTTACAACTATAGCAAAAAGTGTCGTTACAACTTTTGGTCTTAATTTTTTCCGTCTCGCCCCCTTTCGCAACGCGCGATGAGGAACTTCGTTCCGAAAAGAAGGCAGAAACAAGAGGGATGCTAAAAGGTTTAACTCATTCCAGTATTTGACGAGACCTGACCAACTCGAAGTATAAAGCAAAGTGTAGGATGGAAGGTAAATACATGGTATGAAACTTTTTGTAAAAAATTAAAGTGACTTCCAAAACAAAAATCAAAAACCGGCCAAGAGCGTGTCGGGACACGCTCAGTGTAGGGTTCCGTAGTTTCCCGTCCGTCACAATAAGTGTTCCCAGTTATGAGGCCAACCGAACAATTCGGTAATACCCGATCCAATGTCAACGGGCCTGTTGGTCTAGTGGTTAGTGGCCCTGACTGCTGAGCCGGAGGTCGTGGGTTCGATTCCCACCCAGGGCAAACTTTGTGTGATGAGCATGATTGTTTGTTCTGTGTCTGGGTGTGATTTAACTATAATATGTATGTATTTATAAATTATAGAAGTATGTATATCAGTTGTCTGGTTACCATAACACAAGCTCTGCTTAGCTTGGGATCAGATAGCCGTGTGTGAGTTGTCCCAAGATATTTATTTATTTATTATTTATTTAATGTAATAAGTGCCTACAGCGCCATCTCTCGAGGAATTGGGTTACTAATTAATACAAAGACGTGCGATTTCGGTGGTAATTTTGGATTGCGAGAACCGATTTCAATAATTCTTTTTTTATTTGAAAAAAGATACGTTCAGGATAATAAAATATGTAAACAAAGTTACAAAAAAAGCTTGCATATACGATTATACTACAAACTTAGTCCAGAAATTATTTTGTACAACTTTTTGTCTTTTTTGTACAAAAACTGTTGCGTCAATCAAGATCAAAATGATTTTCATAGAAAGGCCTTATAAAGTTCTACTTTTCAGATTTTTTTCATATTTTTTAGACTTATGGTTCAAAAGTTAGAGGGGGGGGGACACATTGTTTTTTACTTTTGGAGCGATTATTTCCGAAATTATTGACATTATCAAAAAATGATCTTAGTAAACCCCTGTTCATTTTTAAATACCTTTCCAACAATATATCACACGTTAGGGTTGAAATTAAAAAAAAAATCACTTCCCACTTTACATATAGGGTGGCTACCCTAATAAAACATTTTTTTCAAATTTTTATTTTACCACTTTGTCGGCGTGATTGATATACATATTGGTACCAAATTTTAGCTTTCTAGCGCTAACGGTCACAGAGATTAAGCGAGGACGGACGGACGGACGGACGGACAGACAGACATGGCGAAACTATAAGGGTTCCTAGTTGACTACGGAACCCTAAAAACGTTTTTAATAACTTTAAAGTTTGTGAATTTTGTTGGTTTCGTTAACTTTTTGCCAGCGACTTTAAAAAAAAAAACGGTTTTATTTTTTAAAATACCTTTTTTTATATCAGCATTTTTGTTATAGTATTATGATATATCTCTTATGTTTTATCGAGTATTCATTTTAGCGACAGCTTTCTATTTAAAAAGAATCATCAAAATCGGTTCACCCAGTCAAAAGTTATGAGATACAAACATAAAAAAATACAGTCGAATTAATAACCTCCTCCTCTTTGAAGTCGGTTAAAAATTGTGTCACATTGCCGCTTCCACAGCGTTTCACTTCCAGTGTGTCTATAATAATGTTGGGTTCATACTGTGGAGGATAAAGGACCAATGTTTACGAACTTTTGAATTTGACAACTACTACGCATCCGGGTCTACCAGATAACGTTGTGGAGCAGACATCCAATATATTTGGGAACGATATTTGTTTGAAACTAGTGTTATCACCCGCGGTATCACCCGCGCTGCAATCAAATAAATCTGATGGCAGATATCCCGAGGGACGTGATTCGATGCTCGCATATAAAAAAAAACTTTATTTTTCGTCAGATGACGGTATTGGTTTTCTGTTGAATTTTTAACAAAAATTTGTTCACACATGCGTCACGTGCAATTTTCATTTCAACAACAGAATTTTGATCGAAGTGAGGAAACTTGTCTTTGCGACCGAAGCGGAATTCACACAAGAGCCGTTAGGCTAGGGTGTCATGGAGCCGAGGACAGCAGTGACAAATTCCCACAAGAATCAGACGAAGTTTTTCAAAAAACTTACGGAGAAATTAAATGACAAAACGAACAGTATTTTTGTCATTAATCACTCTGATTTTTTTTTATTCTAGGAGAAAAAAAAGCTACGATGCCGCATAACAGCCTTATATTACCAAGAAATTCAAATATTTTTTGTGTTTAGAACTCAAATAAATGTCAATGTAGTTTTAAGCAAACTATTTTTTAAACTATCAGATTTATTTGTGATATTCTGACAATACACATTTAAAAAAAAAAACAGTTTTAAGGCGTTACACTGTAGGGTTTTAAATCGTTTATTTTTGTTATCTATGAAGAAATCAGAAAACATTAAACTATTAACATTAGCTCTCGTTGCCAAATATGAGAAAAAAAACAAGTTTGTGAAAAACATTGCAAGTTGAACCTATTCACAGTGCAATAAAAGTCGGTTTTCAAGAAAGTGTCTTAAAAAATTAGTGAATTTTTAATTTACCTGTGTTACATTTTTTTATTAGTTTTAAGTTTTTGTTTCGTTTATTTACTTTGTTTTATATTGTGTGCCCTTGTGGTAGGTGCCAAATATATTATTTTTTTTACCCGATTGCGCACCGCAAATGAGGGTAATATGTTCATCAGTCTATGTATGTATGTATGTTTGTTCCTTTGAAGCACTATACAGACTAAACACTTGGGCCGATTTCTTTTTCTTTCTTTGTTTCGCACATTCTATTAAAGTAATGGAACAACTGCTTAGCAGACCGACTGCAAGTATACTGAAAACCAGCCTCACTCCGTCTATGCCAGTAAAAAATAGCAGCAATCTGAAAGATTTAAATATTACCACTTTTTCTGGCAACTGGGGCTAAAAACTAGAATTTCTTTCAATAATATTAGTAAAGAAAAATAAATAAATTAAATACGGAGAAAATGATGCCGTGACGTCTGTAAGGGAGAATGGAAGAAGAAAACGTGTTGCGCCGACCCCAAATAGAATGGGACAAGGGCAGGAAAATGATGATGAATAATTAGTAAACAGAGATGATAAACATTTTGCTTTCAAAAGCTCTTTTCGAAAATATTTTTATTTGTTAAAAAACAAACTGCCCTTCGTTTACACCGATGCCTAATTCCGCATTAACTCTAGATCCACGCATGTACCTATACAATTGACGACTCACAACGTGACGCACATTTTCGTATGTACGCAAAACAGTCCAGTTTAACTTGGCCTCGCAATTTACACGTTTTCCAAACAACGAAAGGTCAGCTTTCAAATTCTATAGCTACCTACACTATATGGCCGTCTATTTGCCGGTCAGAGTAAACTCATTTGTGGCGCCAGTTGTTGCCTTTTTCCTGCGGCCAACTTTATTGCTTCATCGCACATGATTTGTGTACTTTCAGGGATCTATTTTGGACTATGTGATGACTTGGATTAGGTTTATTTTTGGATGTTGTATGAAGGGTAAGATTTAAGGCGACGGATTTCATGCCTCTAACACTTGGATGAAAATAGAACTGAGAAGTATGGACGTGCCATATTTCGGCTGTGCTATAAGTACTCGTCAATGACTGAACATTTTTAGCCGATTCTCCTCTTTTAAATACTGAAGCTAATTTCTTTAGCATGATGGTATGCTAAAGAAATTCTAAGCCGAGCGCATACATTGAATTGCTCATGTATGTTTCTACTAATCGAATACCTTTCAATTTCATAAAGTTTTGTAGGTTGCTTCAAATTTATAAAGCATTCGTGTAAGGGGTTTTTGATTTTCTATTTAATAACATCTTACTAATATTATTAAAAAAAAAGTTTGTGTGTATGTATGTAAGAATGTTTGTTGCTTTTTCACGCAAAAACGACTGAATAGATTTTTATGAAACTTCACAATAATATAGCTTATATATCAGAATAACACATAGGCTAAAATACATAAAGATATATTGTATACTAGCTGGCTGATGATCGTAAAAGGTATCCTATTTGTTATTCCAGATTATAATCTACTTCTGTGCCAAATTTCATCAAGATCCGTTCAGCCATTTTGACGTGAAAGAATAACAAACATGATGGATGGATGCATCATCCATCCACACAAATATTCGCATTTATAATATTAAGTAAGATTCTATCACCACACGAGTGAAACCGCGGGACGCAGCTAGTCTTCTATAATATCACATGTTAAGAGAATATTGGCAATGTTTTTGTGAAAAAGAATGAGTTTACATTAAAATGAAATACACTCCCCTAAACTTACAAAGTAGTATGTGAAACATGTTCATTCCTTTTCAATTTTGAAAGGAATAATGGCTACGTTCTTGGAATCCAATTACGAAGCCCGACACGTGTAAAATGTACTCGAATGACAAAAGACAGTCGCACACTTCAAAAGTGCACTCTACACTAACGGATCGAATCTCCGACCCCTGAGAACATATGAACATGTCGCCATTGACATGTGATATAACACTCTATTTCAACCGACATGAGGTCGAAAGTAGACTGGCAGCGGGCGATGACATAGCAATGCATAACAGGATATTAACTGTCAGGCAGCTCGCGTCATATCCGGCGCTGTGACTACTTCCGGTTCCGCTACAGCGAGCATCGGGCCGGAAGCGCGGATGTGCCGATGATTTATGGCGTTTTAAGCAGTCGTATTGTTGTCTATGGTTAGTCCTTTAAGCGATTGGTGTCAATGGTTCGGGGGTTTACCCCGGCAATGTTGTCAACATTGAATTATTGTAAATAGTTCATGGATTTTATGTAAGGGGTTGCAAATATTTACATGCTAGATATTTTATTGGTATTGTTAGACAAGGAAGATGTTATTTGTATTTATTTATTATCATATTTATCATCTTTATAAAAATATAAAAGTGGAAATCAACTGGAAGTCGGTGACTTTTGTTGGTTGGTTCGGTGAACTTATTTTTCATGCAGATCTGTTCAGCCGTTCTAGCGTAATTGATCATTCGAATTTTCACAATGTTATTACTAGTTCGACTCAAACAGCCTTTTTGCATTCATTTACATACTAGATGGCGCCCGCGGCTTCCTTCGCCCCAGTGATATCGGAAAAAAAATATGCTATTGTCCTCTGTGCAAAATTTCATCAAGATCCGTTTCGACGTGAAAGAGTAACAAACATCCGAAAACATCCATCCATCCTCACAAACATTCGCATTTAAGATACCAGTAGGATTAACTGCCTTTTTCAAAGCAACACCCATTCATGTCCACCTCAATTTCACGTAAAAGTACAAATTCCCATCGGGGACCTCTCACCAAAAATACAAGCTACACTTTCTAAACCCACTTCCAAGATTCGCGTCTATTTAGAGCCGAGAATATTTCGCTGTAACACCCGAAGGAGACATGTTTGTATTTCTAAAGAATAAACAAGTGAACGTAGCGAGTGTACGTACCAGCTGGATGGCTCCTTTGTTGCATCTCATTGTCATTGAGAATACGATGTTAAGTTTTCCCTGTTCACGTTACATTGAGGTATCTCTGTGTATTCCTGCCGTTGTTGCGGGTTGTTCGAAAGAGATACCGCGGCCCCGGAACATAAAGGGCAATAGAAGGAACATGGGTGGGTTTTAGTCAGTACAAGTCTAACACTCCCCCCCGCTCCGCCCACAGCGGGGGAAGTTATTTGTTGATTAACCATCCGCAAAAAAAAGGATCTCTGTGGAAATGGGTATTTTTAGGGTTATGAACCTTTAAAGGAATAACGGGCCCCCTAATTGGATCATTTTGTTGTCCGTCTGTCTGTCAAGAACATTTATCTTGGAAACGCGTAGAGGTATCGAGCTTCATGGGATATTAACATAGTAATATACTATAAATATGTATTGTAGACGATTACTAATAAACTAGAAAAGCAATATAGATACAATTAAAGTCTTCCAAGTCTTCCTGGGGGTCTTCAAGTCAAGAATGAAAAGGTTATTTCTAGGTAAGCGTGCTTCATCGTCGACCACATCATCACTTACCATCAGGTGAGATAGTGGTCAAACGCGAGCCTATCAATAATAAAAAAAATAAAAAATAATATGAGACCGCTTCGGGAGTAAACCCTTCCGAGTTTTAGAAGAATTTAAAAATCTGCCCTCAATCTAAGGACAAACGCGTAACTCCTCCATTTTTTGAAGTCGGTTTATAATAAAGAGGTCTAAGTATTTAATTAAGACTAAATTAGACAACGAACAATAAATGACATGACAGAAACGTGTTACTTACCTCTTCCTCCTCCATCCTCCTTACAATATCACCAATCGATCGCACAAAATGTAAAATAATGGATAGATTTTCTTTTTAAAAAGAGGAAAATAAAAAGGTGATCCGTCAACATTATTTTGGCGTAACAAGTAAATTAGAAAACAAAAACAGTAATGGATACGTCGAATCTACAAAAATAAAAAGAAACATTTTGATTATAGGGACGTAAAGTAAACACAGTTCGGCAAAATCAGGAAACTCACCCTAATATAAACAGAAAAACAAACCCCTGTGTCATAGCAACGTCCGGCACAACCGTAGTCGAAACGACGATACTTGTATCAAAGGACACATTCGTATCAAACTTTGGTAATACGTAGTGAGTGGACAATACGGATACCAATGTTTGACAGGTCTGGTGTGACACTAACAGTTTATTCCTCCGGGGCTACACTGCTAAGGCCACTGCGACACGACAGCGATTTCGTGAAAACAAACTCATATTAATATATACAATGTGTCCGGTCACGGACTAGCGATATTCTATGTACTTATATAACAAGCATGCTAGTAAACCACATTTTGGTTAAAATTTGGTTTAAAAAAATTTACCATTTTTTTTCATCAAAAAATGTTCACAAAACGTTCGTTGATTTGCATTGTTGGAGTTTACTCCTTAAGAATCGATTTTCATATATAAGGCGCCCGGGATGAGAAAAATCCGAGAGGTAAAACCTACTAAAGTAACGAAAATGTGTCACGTTTTTGGTGCGCAACTTTCTAAATTGGCTGTGAGTGTATTAAGACGTACTATATGTTATTGGACTTGTTTGTTTCTATCAGTGTCGATGTATTTATATTGCTATTTTTTTTTCATTAATTTGTGAATTTACCATTTCATATGATTCAGTTGAATAAACTCTTTTTGCGTATGGTTAGATACTCGTACTTAAGGAGTAAACTCCAGTCGTGCGTCGGAGCTGACACACACACTTTTTTTTTTCTAAAGTTACGAAAATGTTAGCTCAACATTTCTTAATTGTAATGATAGACGATATTGTTGCCCTCTGAATAAAACTATTTTCGTCTCAGTAAGACCAACACTTTGAGAGATATGATTATTTTTTGTACACGCATAAAGAATATCTCAAAATGGCTTGCAAAAAGCGCGGAAGTGAATTAGACCCAAGTGTGTATCGTAATAGTATATTAACCACTCTGCACGACAGGATTTTGACACATGACACATCAGCTGAATCGGTGGGGTGACGCGAATTGTCATGAAATTCAAGAATTTTCATCAATTTACAGCATTCAATTTTGTTATTAAAAATAAGTCACCGGGGCTGTTTCATATGATAAGTTTGAGGTTTATATTTCCAAAAACCTCATAAGGTCGATAAAACGGCGTCAATCTATTGGAAAATGTGTGTAAAATACATATTATTACACCCTTCCAAAAATTAGGTACTTTAAAAACGCTGGAAATAATGCACATACACAAGACAACCCTTTGATAATTAAATCGGAAATCCAAAATAAAAACAGTGACATTCCATCTGCATTCTTATTTTTGCCATTTTACATATAAATTCAAAATAAAACACGATACAAATCTCGACAAAAATACTAAAAATTGTGTTGCAACATGACATTTCTTAGTGCTGACCGTAAATCTAAGTTTCATCATTACGATTAAAAAGGTGCATTCAACCTAATCGATAATCGTAATGGAGTAAACTTTAAAAAAAAGTTTTGGGACCATTGAGGAATTTACCTATGGAGATTGCATATTATTCTACTATTGATATTATAAGTAGTTGTTCAAATATCTATGATATCGATAAGAAAAGAAAGACAACAACATTTTGTCACGTGCGTTTTTGTTATGCTATAATTATTTTCTTATGCACCAAGATTTAAAGTACATTTTGCTGTCAAACGGTTTCGCGGTAAAAGATTTTGGGTGTTTTCTTGAATAACGATGAATGAAAATGGCGGTCATTTTTGTAGGAGGTCATGCTAATTCTGTAGGTAACTAGTCAGACACCCCAGCCGGCACAACCATACCGTACCGCACCTAGAAAGCCATGCCTTCGCAGTAGAGCCTTGTTTTAGACGGACAGGGACTCCGCACACATCGGGGCCCTAAAATATTGATATAGACACCCGACGCCCGACGCCCGATGCCTGTAGCGTCTCCCGCGGTGGCTGGCTTGGTTTGAGGAGCGCCTCACTTCCCCCGCTCTGGACGGAGCGGGGGGGAGTGTCAGGGTTATGCAATAGAAGGAGCATGGGTGGGTTTTAGTCAGTACTAGTCTGACACTCCCCCCCGCTCTGCCCAGAGCGGGGGAAGTTATTTGATTTCCCACCCAAAAAAAAGCCCCGGTACACGACATCAAGAAAAATCCAGGTTCAAAATGGATTCATTTTGAACCAGGGGTTTTCTTGATGTCGTGTTTCCATCTCAATTGTGCTCTTCCTCTATAGGCCATTTTCACCCCAAGGCTTCCACTCCAAAAACACTTTGGCCTACGAGCCATGTTTTAGGAAAGACAAACAATTTTGTCGAACAAATGTAATTTATCATAGCTGTTTTTTTTAATGTGCTTACCAAGATCATAATTTGCGCGTTCTATATTCAACCTTATTTATTTCTATTTGCAATTCACATTCAAATAGTAGGTACAAAACCAAATTATTAATAAAATGGCAAATAAACATTTTAATATAAATTTGAACAGCGAGCGCATTCCTTTTTTGAATTTTTATCTGAAAATAAAATTCGCGCGAGTTAAACCATAGATCAGTTTGTACTGTTTGTTGTTGAATCGGTTTTAGTGGCGTAAAAAAAATTATAATCAATATTTATAGTATTTTACACGTATTACAAAATTAATTTTTATTTTCATCTATCAATTTCTGATATTCCTTAATTTAATTTATCGAGTTGATTGATTTACAAGAAAATAATCGATTGAAATAATCGCTATTACACATCACAAAATTAAAAAAAAAAGAAATGGACGTCAATTTCGAAAGTGAATTTGTAGTGGTTATGAATATTCCGTGTTATTGGTCCTATTATTGCAAATTACGATAAGATCTGGGCATTGTCATGTTATTTATAATATTTGAAATGATATTTGTGTCAGTTGTTATAGAATCTATTCGTGAATATATGGTATAATGTGGAATTAAAAATGTAAACAAGCACGATTGGCGCGAAACTTCGACTTTAGATTTCAAAATATATCATTACCACTACCAATATAAGTTCAATTACGAATGATTTCTTCACGTAATAAAAGGACACGTTATTCATGCCCAATAATGTGGAGTTTACATGTCCGAAAACCTATTTTGTTATGATTTTTACCGTCGACCTACACTGCCATCAAAATGGCGATGATCGTAATTTACGCATTTGGATTTTATAAGACGTAATTAAGAAACTTCCTCAATAATTAAAGAACTTCTAATGACGTTTACATATGAGTTTTTTATTCTACTATCTTAATGAATGCACACCCATTTTATTTATTAACCAGAAAATAAAATATTTTCAAAAATAATGAGGAGGTCATATGACTTAAATGTCCGACCCCTTTCGGGGCCAGTACCGAGCCAGCGGAGGTTTGAATGTCGAGCCCCCGAAGGGGTCCGTACCGAACTATACGGTTAAAACACTCGTTACATAAGTATCTACAATATCGCTAGTCTATGACCGGACACATTGTATATTCTTCCTGGCCGTTTTTCGGTCACGGTGCTCAATCTCAGCGGAGATAAGCCGTCGGCGCAGCAGAAATTATAGTGCACAAGCGTGCGCAGGTACTGATGCACTCTCTGTTCTCTCACTCTCATGTTCGATGGGACGGTAATCTGATGAAACCGAAAATAGATCAGTCGTAAGTCCAACAGCTTAACGTGCTTTCTGAGGCACCAAGTTATCATACCGCCAAGTTCCAAATTCTAGGCTGTTACTGAGAAATTCTATACAGAAAAACTCACTGACATTGTTCCCAGGCGACCCATCTTCTCCTCTATGACATGACATTGGAAAGATGGAAAAAGAAAACACAAACATAAAGAATTCCGATATAGCACAAGCAGAACGAGTACAGAATCGAGAAATCCTCATTAGAGTTCAGCTTAAGAACTTGAAAACCCACTGAATACATATTGCTGCTTGGCGAGACATATTTTGTTCAAATCACGCCAACCTTTTGTACAGAACCATGTCGTGGTAAATTATGACGACAGTGTAATGTGTTCTGGCAGTTGCCTTTTACTAAATCCTAGGACTTAGCATTTAGTACAAGTCTAGGACCGGAAGGATGCACAGTAATAAGGTTTATCTGTTAGAAACCACACAATGAAATTAAAATTCTGAGGAAAATCTTGTCACGTCTTGTACATATACTAAGACATTTGAACTTTTGTGTCGCTTTCTTGTAGTATATTTGGTCTGTTATTTTGAATTAAACTGTTTCTAGATTTAAATAATGTGACGTTTATTCTCTTACTTTATTAAAAGAGATATATAGAGCTTTGAAAAGAGACTCATGCGTAAGTGACGGAGACAATTATTTGTAAAGGGATTTTCTAAAACTGAAATTGTTGCACATACATGCTTCATTTTTGTAAAAGATCTTAGAAATTAAACTTGACCCACTTTAATCATATTTTACATTCACGTTTAGTTATCTCAAATTGACAATGCATATGACAGTCTACCAAAGATGGCGGACTCATGAAGACCTATGAGAAAGTGTGTTTTTTAGTGTTCTATACCTCAAAAGGAAGAAACGTTACTCTTATAGGATTACTTTGTTGTCCGTCTGTCAAGACCGTTTATTTTGGTAACGCGTGAATGTATCGAGATGAAAATAAAACTATACTTATGTCTGTTTGGTGCCTTAGAGCTGTAAAAAAATCAACCCCTTTTAAGTCTTCAGTTAGTCTGTACGGAGCCTGCGGTGCGCGACTTAGCAGGTTTTAAATTTTTATGTTTATCCACTATTAACTTAATTCGTCATCGTTGGTCACAGGCTCACTTCTAACTTTTCTTTTTTGGCACAAACCTATCTTTTACTAACGCCAAGTAATATTGACTGTAGGAGACTAGCTCGTCGCACCAACTCGGCTTTCGTTTGGTACAATGTCGTCTAACGTTAATTGGGACCCATTCAGTGATTCTCTTAGCACATTTCTCATCAGACATGTTCGGTGAGATCTGATCAAGCTAAGCACTTTTCTGACTTTCAAAATTAGCTTCACAAATTGTAAAGAAGGCATAGAGAGGCCCTTTTATAGCACGCGTAAGAATTGAGGTCGGCATTAGGGAGTGTACTTGGAATTGTTTAGCAATCAGCGACACATGTGGGGAATCGATTTACGGCGGGTGCGTCGTGCGTGGACTATGCCAGATGGTAGATGCTACAGAAGGTTTAAATCTGACCAAACAATTTACTTGTGCGACTCAATGAATTCCATGGACACTCTTTTACATTACGTAGATATACAGGGTTATTTGTAAAACACCGGCACCCTCTCAGGACCAAGTTACCAGCATCATAATCAACAACTTTTGTTCTATGACATTTAAACATTTATCAATAAAAATATTTAAATTGAACGCTCTAAATGTTACGAAATCTATGCGAAGCAAACGTTAGGTACGTTCGCTTCGGGGACAGTGCGCGGCAGGTGTAGGTACAGCAAACGGACGGAGTTGAAATGTGTTAGATAGGACAACGAGATCTTGATGATTTGTTTTTGGTAAATGTATAAAATTTTGTAAAAAAACATAGAAGAAAAGTTGTTGTTTATGATGATAGTAATACAGTCCTGCGAGGTTGTCGGTGTTTTACAAATAACCCTGTATTGTTACAAAACCTTGGTAACACCATTTCTAGTGAGTCGTGAGTCTGAGTCGCTATAGGTTGGTTTTTTATAAACTTTACTTAGCAGAACCAGTACCCGTGCTAAGTAAAGATTATAAAAAAATCGATCTTAGTCTTGCAGTCTTGGTCTTGTGAAAACGCAAGAACAAGACCAAAATCGACTTATTGAAGCAAGACCAACACTGGCTAAGACTTGTCTACGGAGTGAATCTTCGGCATTAAACCCTGTATAGCTAGTCAAAGCTACTTAAATGGATAGCGGGCGGTCCACTGAGGACAGGTAGGGTTATTTTATGGCTATCACGAAACGATGCTATCCGTTCTGTTGACCTCGGCTAGTACTGTACGTATTTCAATAATAATTTTGAGACATTCTCCCCTTAATACATTACTATATTTTTATTCATTCCTTGCTTTTTCCCGCGGCTTCGCTCGCGTTAAATTAGGGGTAACACAGTTCCCCTTTCCTAATTTGCAGGTACCTGCTACCTGTAGTTGTTGCCCTGGCGCCTTCTTTATTGTAATAACAAAGGTAAGTTTCCTTTTTCTTCCCCCTTTCTCCCTCATTTCTCATTTAAGAAAAATTGCCTAAGGTGCGAAGACGTAACAAACAAACAAATTTACTCTCGTTTTTATAATATTAGTAAAGATTAAGTAAGGAAATATTTCCCGAGCGGGGAACCCGCGACACGTAACGCAGAGATCAAATGCCACTGCGCCAACCGTGACGTCGTGATTAAAAGTATATGCCTACTTATGTGTTAATCTAGGGTATAAGCTATCTACATACTAAATTTTATTTAAATCCGTTAAACCGTTTGAGTGTGAAGGAGTAAAAACATACATACACATGCAATCTTTCGTCTTCATAATATAAGTGTGATTTCAACCTTTTGCAACGATTGATTTCGTTTTAAAAAGTTGGAATAGGTACAATTTTATTGTCAAGCAGGCTGGCTAGGGGGGTAGCGAAAGTCGTATGAAATCTTCCTGCACCCCGTCAGTACTATTATGATTTGACTAGCTTTCGCCCGCGGCTTCACCCGCGTTAAATTTGGGGTAACACAGTTCCCCTTGCGCCTTATTGATTTGTAATAGCAACGCTAAGTTTTACCTTCTCTTCCCTCTTTCTCCCTCACATCCCACTTTTTTCAAAAAAATATTAGCCTATGTCCGTCTCCTGGTTCTCAACTATCTCTGTACCAAAATTCATCCAAATCGGTTCAGCCATTAAAGCGTGAAGAGGTAACAAACAAACAAACAAACAAACAAACAAACAAACAAACAAACTCACTTTCGCTTTTATAATATTATATATAATAATTATATATATATATATATATATATATATATATATATATATATATATAATATATAATATATATATATATTATATATATATATATATATATAGTAAGGATTGTGTATTTCAATAAAGTGCGGATACTTATCCTTTTAGATTATATTTTAAATTACATGTCACACTTATATCTCTAAAACCTGTTCTTTTGTTTCTTCCTAATTCTTTCTTTTTAACAACTTGAGTATTTGAACATGAGACAGAGGGGCTTGCCAAGGTCTCCGCCTGCCGGAGTTGCGGGTTGTTCGAAAGAGATACCGCGGCCTCGGAACGTAAAAAGTCTGACACTCCCCCCCGCTCCCCCCAGAGCGGGGGAAGTTATTTCATGATTTCCCAACTCCAAAAAAAAAGTATTTCAACATTATGGTAAACCAGCCAGCATTGGTTAGGTTATAAAACCTCTTACAATACTAAGTCAGTACGATATTGACAATTTATTTTTTTGTCCCCAGGGCAGCGGCCATCTATAGAGGATTTCCAGATCGAGAGAAAACAAAAAGGTACAATATTAGTTCTTAGACTCTTAAAAGCATTTTAAGCTAAGCAATTAGAATATTAATAAAGACGAGTAACAAAATGCAAATTAGGAAGAAACATCCCACCTAAGTGAATTAAAACGTTGATCGTCTACTTAAAGGTCCTTCTAGAAATTATGTTTCTTTTCCAAGTTGTGTTTTTAGGGTTCCGTAACTCAAAAGGAAAAAAACTGAAACCTTGTCGGATCACTTTGTTGTCCTTCTGTCTGTCTGTTTTTCTGTCAAGACTCTTTATCTGGATGTATCGAGTTAAAATCAAAACCATATACTCAACTCTGGGGTCCCTTTGTGTTGTGAAATCAACTCTCTAAGTCTACGCATATATATATATATAGCAAAATTGTACGGAACCCTTGGTGCGCAAGACCGGTTTTTGTGTTCAAAATCAAAAAATCAAAATATTTTTATTTCACATAGGCCTACATGGGCACTTATAAAACGTCGAGAAAAGATGCACGGTTCGGGTTGGTCGTTTTCTAAGTAGAAGAACCGGCAAGAAACTCCATAGTTTCTCTTTTAAAATCAAAACACTATAAGTAATATGATAGACGATCCATGACGAAATTAAGTTTCGATCGTATTACCAAGAATTGGTCCATCAAAACCATTATTTGAGAAAGAAAAAACCATCGAATCCCTAAGAAACTTCAAAAGAACGGCCACTAGACTATCAAAGCACTCCCATCAATAACTCTCTTCAAAAATTGGCAAAGTTACCCTATTGAATTCACTGAGTCGCATTAAAGGGCGTTCACCTCTCGCCCCTACATTTGTATGGATTCCCGCCAACGACATATTGTTTCGCCCCGTTACATTAATATTACATCAGGCATTAAATCTTTTTGCTTTTAATTATAACTGACATTTAGAAAGCAGGTTTTCCTTTCCAGGAATTTAGGGGAGACTTTTCTTTGACAATTGTGTAATAGATGTGATTTTATTAGTTTCTGAGTAAACTTAGCTTAAGATATTGTTGTCTTTTACTAACACATTTAATTAGTAAGTGATGCAAGAACACTTACTAGATGAAAACTCCGTTTTAAATTAGGGCAATCCAGCAAGTTTCAAATTATTTACAAGCAGTTGCTACATCTCTTTTTTATTTATTTGGTAAACCAGACAGGATAAAAAAACATTTAAGATTTTAGTACAAAGGTACTGCTTATTTCTTAAGAAATTTCTGCCAGCAGACCTGCGAAAGGAGATATGAGAACGAAATGTAGACGATAGTGTGTGAGATAGTATTAGAAAAATATGTGTGTGTGCCTTAACCTATTATAACCTACATATATAAGTAAATATTAATAAATATTGTATAAATACATAAAGCTTAAATATATATCCATAAATTAATACATATATCACGAATCACGATTGAGAGGACAGGTAATGCTCTTTCACTCTGTTTTTAAATAGGGAAATAGAGGAATTTAAATCGCGAATGCTAGGCGACAGTGAGTTCCACAACCTAACAGCGTGTACAGAAAAGGAATAAAATAAAAATAAAGGAATTTCTTGGTTTGCGATCCAGTAAAAGTTTTGCAATGGTGGTGAATAAACCAATACCTATGCGTATAGTATATACAATACTACTTTATTGAATTCTTAACAGACCCCTTTTTTATTCCCCTTTTCCACAAACATGTATTCCAAATGCAATACGTATATCCCCAGGAAATCTACTTGATTTATCGAGATCTGAAGAGTTAGTTTTGAACCCGGATTCATCTCTACGACACTGTACATCGACCGTACCTACCCTACTTACGCGTCGATTTTTTCCAATCACACCTGATTTTTGCCTTGGTGTTTTACACATTACACATTTCATCTACTGTTAGGTTTTAGGTAGGTCTAAAGCGCAATACACACTGAGCCCGCCGGGCCACCGATAAAGCTCGGCAACACAACCCCGGGGCATGTATGAAAGGAATCATGTCGGCAACATGCGCCCGCGGGTGTTGCCCGCCGCCATGTTGGCGGCTTAAAAAGCCTGCTCTCATTTGCCCCGCGACGCTCGACCTGTAGTGCTGACTGCCAAATAAATTTCTTATCTCAAGCCGCCGACATGCCGCCGACCAAATATTCCGATTTGTATTAAGTGATGCCGCCAACTAGACCGCCGACAAAAAGTTGCCGACATATGTCGGCGGCCCGGCGGGCTCAATGTGTATTGTGCTTTATGATAAAGAGTAATTTCTTAATTAATCTAATCCGTTGTGAACGAATGAATTTGAGATATACATCGTCATCTTCCTGCTCTTTTCCCATTCGTCGACACAAGAGGTTTTCTTCTTCCATTCTCCTCTACCAGACGTCACGTCAGCCTTTAAGTTCTGGATACGCTAGAAGTATTTTAGAGGAGTTCGTGGCTAATTAGGTTAAGGCGCGCTTGCCTAGGTTTGTCTATGGATGGGTGACCACCCGTTACATACCGAGTTTCCTCCGTGCCTCGGAAAGCACGTTAAGCCGTTGGTCCCGGCTGTCATTTGTAGATCTTTGACAGTTGTTACAGGTAGTCAGTGTTCCGAAAGTCTGAAAACCAGTCTTACCAAGGGTGTCGTATTACCCAGTACTAACTGGGTTGTGTGTGAGTCCACAACCCAGTTACACAACCCACTTCCAGTCTAACCGGATGCAGCTGAATACCAGTGTATTCAGCTGCATCCGGTTAGACTGGAAGTCGACCCCAACATAGTTTGGAAAAGGCTAGGCAGATGATGATGAAGCTAGAAGTATTTTATTTAACGAAATTGACTACTAAGAGATCAAAGTTTGTAAGATAATCCATAACTTTTACCTATGAGAAATTCTATAAAAATTACGGCCTGTTCAAATAATAACTCTTAAATATTAGAACACACTCGACGTTCCTATCGACCCCTTGCTTTCACCCATGTGAAATATTCATTGCTTTAATAACACGAACAGGCTGGCAGCGTAGACTAGACGTAATGACCATAGACGTGGTCATTAGAAACGTCAATACTTCATCGTTTATTCTAACTCGTTACTTTTGTATAACTAACAAAGTGGGTATTCGTGGAAAAGAAAATATAAGTCAGAAGAAAAGGTGAACCTTTCCAAAGTTTATTTTAAAGCTAAGATAAAGTTGAAAGTATGTAGTCTACTGTTTAAATATTTATAGATGTCAGCTATCTTTTTATTGAACACTTTAAATCTATGAAAAGTGTTGCCAAAATGTTGCTTTTGTTATTTTATCCAACACAGAGTATGAGTATCTAGATCAAACTTCTTGGTGAGGTGAAAGGTGTCTTTGTTTATTCTAAGGATATTCTTGATTGAAAACCGTATCGAAAAATCGGTGATATTTTTACTTTATTGAAATTTAGGTAGGCTGTCTTATCATTATAAAAAAAAACCGGCAAAGTGCGAGTTGGAATTTCGTGCAATGATATTTTCCCGATACCAAACATTTTCGAATTATGACACACGATTGCTACCTGTTAAGCGTGCACACGATAGAGCAATATGTTACTAGGCAGAAACAAGTACTGTTTTTTCTGATGGGAAATCATCAAATAACTTCGCCCACTCTAGGCAGAGCGGGGTATCAGACTTATACTAACTAAAACCCACCCATGTTCCTTCTATTGCCTTTTAAGTTCCAGGGCGGCGGTATCTCTTTCGAACTACCCGCAACCCCAGCAGGCTCTAGTACTGGATTACCAATTTCTTCATCTTGTCATGCCTACTATTCAATATTTTATTTGAAATTCCTTTGGTGCAGATTCTTCTTAAAATTTCTCGTGTCGATGAGGCTGACATACCTTTGTAAGGTAAAAGTCTCTAAATAAATAAAGATTAAAAAAAAAAAAAAAAAAAAATTTCTCGTGTCACAATGTTCGTTCCCATACTCCTCCAAAACGGCTGGACCGATTTTAACGAAATTTTGTGTGCATATCGGGTAGGTCTGAGAATCGGCCAACATCTATTTTTCATGCCTCTAACTGAGCAGCGGGTGAAACCGCTGGGCACAGCTAGTCTAATATATAAAATTCTCGTGTCACAGTTTTCGTTCCCATACTCCTCCGAAACGGCTGGACCGATTTAAACGAAATTTTGTGTACCTACATATCGGGTAAGCCTGAAAATCGGCCAACATCTATTTTTCATACCCATAAGTGAGCAACGGGTGGAACCGCTGGGCACAGCTAGTAAACAATAATGTTTCGGATCAATATAACGTGAATAATGCAGATTATTAGAGTTCAGTTCAACTATGTACATGTTAAGGGTTAAACACAGTAATTGCCACTATAACTCCGGATTGTAATAGTTTAAATCCAAATAGTTTGAATATTTGCTTTTATAGTCATTCATTGTTGTATTTGTGCCATAAACTTGTACCATTCAGCCTTATGAATCTTCGCCGAAAGTTATTGTAGGGTAAACTCGGGATAGATGCCACAGTTTTGAAAATAGGTTACGTATTGTTTATATAACACTACAAAAATATATTTTGGTAAAATTCACTAGGACTTTGGTTTTTTACATACAAATTCGTGATAAGTTAAAAACCTTATCCTTACTAATATTATAAAAGCTAAAGTGACTTTGTTTGTTACGTCTTCACGTCTAAATGGCTTAACCAATTTTCAAGAATTTTGGTACAGAGATAGTTGGGACCCTGGAGACGGACATTGGCAATTATTTTTTAAGTGAGAGGGCGAAAGAGCGATGACAAGGGAAAACTTAGCTTTGCTATTACAATAAATAAGGCGCAAGGGCAAAAACTACAGGTAGCAGGTACCTGCAAATTAGGAAAGGGGATCTGTGTTACCCCAAATTTAAAGCGAGTGAAACCGTGGGCAAAAGCTAGCCTTTCATATGTCTAGAGTAGTAGCCAAGTTACAAGTGTCGAGTTTGAACCCAAGATACGCACCTCTGATTTTCGGATTCATTGCTCATTGCTTCGTTAAATGAAACCATCGCGATCGTAGGGAAATTAAACAAGCATACCTGAAAGATATTTCTCGACGACTTATAAAGTCAAGGCTAGGGATAAAAAACACGAAAAAAAATGCGATTTGAAAACTATCGCCGTAGATTTCGACGGACCAGACACCGAAATTTTGCCCGTTACTGTCCGTAACTTATAATTGACCTATTCAGGCTGAAACCGAGAAAATTCCCAATAATATTGGAACTTTTCAATACTTTTCAGTGAGTTCCAAAATAGATACCAATTTGTTCTCTTTTTAAAGTGTTTAAAGTCAGCGCCCACAGATCGCAACGAAGTTTCGCGGTGAAAAACTTCTAAATAGAGTTAAACTTGGTCAAATCGTTTTAACTGAACTGGATTTTCTCTGTTCCTATACATTAAATGAACATCTAATATGGAAAAAAACATCGTCATTTGTCACGTTTTATATCAACCACGTTGGATGCAACTTAATCCAATATTTTACATGGAGCCTTCACGACCCAGTTATTGAATAACACGACACACTTTAGAAAAACCGGTTATCGGATTTTCGGGCTTCAGACAATCTGTATCGGATATCAAAGATCTACAAATGACAGGTGTGACCAACGTCTTAACGCGATTTCGAGGCACGAAGAGGAGTCTTGTGGTATGTTAGAGTTTGCTACCTATCCATGATCCTGCTTCGACAAACGACGCTTAACCTAAAGAATCAATCCGCGTACCTATATTATAAATCCATAAGCATTTACTATCTATAAAGAGCATCATCGCGACGTCAAAGGGATATTCAGCAAACAAACAAACATATTATACGACATTATACACAAACGTTCCCTTAATTCTCATACAAGACAGATCACACATGTCGTGGGGTTCAAGAAGTAGGCTTAGGGGGCGCGTGCTTCGCTTCTCGAATTACTAGGCCACCAGGAAACTAAGGAGATGTACACACGGTTTGTTGTTTGGGCTTGTCTTTATTGTGAGGAGGTTTAGAAGTTGACAGTCTGTTATTTTTGAGTTTTTTTCGGATTAAACCCGCCATAGACGATAGGTTACGCACGCGCAGTTTTGCTTGCTGGGGGTAAACTATTAAACTGTGTGGTTGTATGTTAGTTTTCGCCAACACAGTTGATACAGCGGATAGAGGTTGCAATCGAATACTCGAATTATTCGAATTTTCTTTCCAAATTTACATTCGAACAGTAAATAAATATTTATTCGAATATTACCAAATAAAAAGTTCTTATGTCTGTGTTGGTAGAACTTAAAAAAATTATCTACTTGAATCATCAATAAAAATGCTGATGGCTCAAGAGTGCCAAGACAATTACTCCTAACTCAGGCTTATGTCGTTTTAATGACTATCCCACCAACTAGTGTAGAGGTGCGAAAGGGTATTTTTTTCTACAAAGTATATCTGTAACCATCTGAGATAGAGTAAATTAAACGATGATTATATAGACGCCTTAAGTTTTCTCAGGTCTCACTTTCAAAAAATGGGAAGATAATAATTATTGATATGATGGTGCTTTTTTATGATCATAAAAATCTGATTTTCATTCTGAATTATTATTTATGAATCTGATTTTTTAATGATAAAGAGAGAGAGAGACTCTTATTTTCTTATTTTTATTAACGAGACACTTTTAAATTTGTTTAAGAATTTATTAATAGTTAAATCTGATTTAATTCCAAATCATTATTGATGAATCAGATTTTTTTGTGTAATATTTGCTTAAGATAATGGTACTGGAGCGTCTTTACAACACCTTTACGTACGTATGTGACTTTTTATTTTTATTTAGTTTTTTAATTAATTCATTTTCTTACATATTTTTTATATTTTTAAATATTTCTTATAAAAAAATCAAACAAACAAACATTTAAAAATACAAAATTATTAACGAGAGAAAAAGACTTTTATTTTATTAACGATCAACGAAGGAGAGAAAATTTTAAATTTGCGTATGAATTTTATAATTATTTTGATTATCATGTTTTTTGTTTTGATTATTGTGCTAGGTTTACTTATCTGCATAAAAATATAGTTCCTAAAGCAATGAAAGCTAATATTTAAAGTGTTTCTTATTTTTTTGAAAATATTCGAATTATATTAGAAAAGCACTGAAAAAATATTCGAAAACCAAAACTATCGAATTTTTGCAATCCCTTTCGCTTGCTGCGGGTACCGCGCCTCAGACGTGGAGTTGCGGACACCAGCCCGTTATACAATACAATGCTGCGGGTACGATTCACAACGGAACTAATATTTGTAGTTATTCTGGGTCTGGCTGAGTGTGAATTTTAATGTTGACAAACGCACCCACAATCCTGCTAATATTATAAATGCGAATGTTTGTGAGAATGGATGGATATATGATATATATGGATATTGTAGTTTTCTCAGAGCAGAGACATGTGGGTCCGGTACCGCAAAACGTCTTCACAAGGAAACAAGTGAATGACGAAAATGACGCCAATTACACCGCATGCAGGCGAAATCGGAGCTATAAAGAATCAAGTCGTCTCCACATAATCTAGCCGCAACAAACCACGTAGGAAGCAACATTTGTCGCGCAGTGAACACACAGCTTTAGTGTCGACATCATAATGCTGGCTCCGGCTTATGCCGCCGTGTAGGAACGTTGTGGATTACGAGCTGCTGGGATGGGTGTTTTTATTCTGCGAGATGTATGGCCCTCGTGGGATGGACCCATGTAATGTTTAGTTGCTATCGTCTGTACTAGCGAGGGGGGGGGGGGAGGTGATCGCTATCTACCTACCTACTAATATTATAAATGCGAATGTTTGTGACGATAGATAGAATATTCTTTATTATGTACAGCACACAAGTAACAAGAATAACACTAAACAACTTATAAATAGGGTTGTCACCCTATTCATGGGCGGTCTTATCGCTAAATGCGATCTTTTCAAGACAACCTTTGGATGGATTTAAAGGAGGAGAAACAGTACTGTATTTAGTCTGTGGCGTAACATTTTTCAAAATTAATTTTCAAACAAATAGATGGTGATAGGATACATGTCTGTAGGTGAAAGCTAAAGGACCTTAAGTCCATTTTTTGTCATTTTTGGGTTTTAAATGATTTTTATTTAGAATACCCGAATTGATCAAATGGTAAAAGACATTAAGTCCTACAGCCGCTAATTTCGCAGATGTAGAATTATAAATAACATTAAGTCCCTAGACGTGAAAAAGTGAAAGATCGTATGGTTACTTAATATTGTTCACTATTTAAACAAAAATAGGTATAGGTAAATGTTAAATGATTGTATGTGGGAGTTAATGTTATTTACCACTACGCTCGGGTTAGATTTGTTCCTTCTATTGCTTTACGTTCCGGGGCCGCGGTATTTCTTACGAACAACCCCCGGCAGGCGGAGGCCCTGGCAGGCCCCTCTACTTTGCTGACATCTCATTGAAGTGCGCGTGAAACACTAACGCGCCGTCGACACGGCCTGTCGACAATAGACGGTCGGACGGTGAGCTACCCATTGTTCACTGTCCACAGGCCCGCATCTGCGGTGGCCGGGAGTCGTCTCGTGGCGCCCGACGGCCGGGCGTCTCCCGCGTTGGCTGGGTTGGTTTGAGGTTCTCTCCCTCAAACGCACGGCCATCTCGTTCGCTATCATAACTGCTTCGCAGAAGGAGGTGACCGCTTCCCATTCCCTGTCGCTTCGGACCATGGACTGAACCAGGGCCGGCCATCGCCTCTACAAAGGCACGGCGGTGCTCCGCCCAAGCTGGGCACACCACCACTGTGTGCTTCACCGTGTCCTCCGGGCGATCATCACAATGGTGACACCGGAGAGTTTCCTCCCGCCAGATTATGTGCAGGAACCTCCCGAAACTACCGTGTCCGATGAGGACCTGCGTCAGGCGGTAGGTGAGGACGCTATGGCGCTTCTCCAGCCACTCCTCAACAAGCGGACGAGGGGACTTACCGCTACTATTGTGGCATGCCCTGCACGGGGTTGCGACAGTCGCTCTGTCCATGCCATCATGAGATCGCACTGGAGGTCTGTCCACTAAGCGGCAATTCGCCGTGGTAGCGGAGTTTCCCCCCGATGTAGTGCCTGTGCGCGCCACTCATACAGGTGCGCAAGGATTATCGCCTCCAGATCCCAAGGTGGCAATCCGGCAAGGAGGCTCGCCGCTTCGCCGGAGAACGTGCTGTAGCCCCGGATAAGCCTAATGGCTACGACCGTGGGTGGCGGGCCGCCCTAAAGAACGCGCCCATACCGGGGCTAAATGGACATGGACCCGCACGACTCCGGCATAGCTCAGGTTGGGCAGGTTCCGCTTGTAAACAGCCCCGGTCCGCTCCAATTTGGGAGCCACACGTCGGAAATACTCCACGAAATTCCACCGGCTGTCGAGGACACCGATGCGAACCCCTCCTACCTTCAGCTGGGATCCCGACGGTGCTTATTCCCGCGGCCATGAAACACCATGGCCTCGGATTTGTGCAATGCCACCTCGAGACCCAGATTCTTTCCGCGACTATCGCAACCACGCGGGGTTGCGATAGTCGCGTCATTGGTATTCGGTGGTACCGGAGTGCCTCCTTGATGCACCTCCAAGGCATGGTGTTGAACGCGTTGGCCATGTCGAGAGACACCGCAACGACAACCCCACCCCTGGACACTGCAGCCCCTGTCGTGAGGGCTCTCACGCGCATGATGGCGTCCACAGTCGAGCGCCCCCCGTGGAAACCATACTGGTGTTCCGCAAGATTCGGATCCGTCCCCACAAGGTGCCCGACGAGGCGGTTTGCAATAACTCTTTCAAAGAGCTTGCCCACCTCGTCGAGCAGCACGGTGGGCCGGAATGCGGACGGAGAGTCCGCAGGGCGCCCCGGCTTCTGTATGAAGACCAGCTTCCCCGTCTTCCAACGAAGTGGGAACTGGCGTCTCTCCAAGCATGCGCTTAGGAGCCCAAGTGGTCGGGGCCCAAGAGCCAAAAGCCTATTCGATTAAGCCACACACCTATAAGCACAAGAAAGGGGGGGGGGAGTGTCAGACTTCTACTGACTAAAAGCCACCCATGTTCCTTCTATTGCCCTTTACGTTCCGGGGCCGCGGTATCTTCTTCGAAAAACCCGCAAGCCCGACAAGCACCAAAAAAAAAGTTGCACGATTTCCCGAAAACTCTGCAAAGGATTCCACCCATTTTTCATATTTTTTTATAATACATTAGCTCACGAGAGCACTGCATGTAACTTACTTTTTAAAACATTTTCTATGATGTTGTATCGTACCTAACTTATAAAATAGTTAAATTTACTACACAGGAAAGACGTAAGTACCGTCATACTATAAGATATCATAATAAATCTTAAAAGTTAAAGAACCTTAAGTCCGATAATACAGCCTTAAGGAACTATATTTATTAAAAAAATATCTCAATATAATAGCTTAAGTATCCATCATAATCATACTTTTTATTTGACAATGATACGATAATTATTTTTCTTACTGTGTCGATTTTAATATCTAATTTCAGGTATGGCCATCTTTAATGAGCTCTACTGAATACTTTATAAAATGTGACTTAAGGCCCTTCACTTTTCACCTACAGATGTATGGATAGATGGATGTTTGTTACTCCTGTCACATGAGAACGGCTGAACGGATCTTAATGAAATTTGGTACAGAGATAGTTGGGAACCAGGAGACGGACATAGGCAAATTTTTATTTAAAAAAAGTGGGATGTAAGGGAGAAAGAGGGAAGAAAAGGGAAAACTTAGCGTTGCTATTACAAATCAATAAGGCGCAAGGGGAACTGTGTTACCTCAAATTTAACGCGAGCGAAGCCGCGGGCAAAAGCTAGTAGTTTAATATATATGTAAGGTTATTTAGAAATAGGAATATTATTTCTATGATATAAAACTCTTCACAAATGTTAAACGGATATCAAATATCAAAGGTCTCTACGCTAAATAATTCACGACAGTAACACTTTGTAACTATAATTAAACTAGTTAGACAATACATCAATTAGTACCGGCTCCAATTAACGTAATTGTTTCAAATTGATTTAATAGTGAGTAATGGAACAGCAAACAAATATCGATTGACAGTTAAAACCGTAATTTGATGCCAGGTCATTTCAAATTCTATATTTGAAATACTCTGTGTAACGAAAGGGTTATTATTTAGAACGCACAGTATACATAACTTGGTCCCGGCTGTCATTTGTAGATCTTTTTTTAAACGTTGCCCAATACTAGGAATTTCCCTGTATCGTGGGTGCGTTTACAAACATTTAAATTCACATACACAAACAGCCAGACCCGGAACGAATATCTGTAGGCCATACAAATACTTGTTCCGTACGGGAATCGAACCTGCGACACGCAGCGCAGCAGTCGATCGCTCAGCCACTGCGACAACGTTGTTCTTTGACAGTTGTTTTGGACAGTCTAGTATCATATTATCTATGGTCCAGAGCGAGAGAGAATGGGAAGCAGTCACCTTTTTTACTAAGAAATTAATGCTATCGAAAGAGGTGACACCCAGTGATGGGGGGTGATCCAGAGATCGGGACCCGAAGCTGTCAATTTTTCCCAATGAACCCCTTGAACCTTATCACTTTAGAAATAAAGTCGAAAATCTATCAAAGAAATCTGACAGATTGTAGTAGCTTTTTGTGCAGGCGTCTGTACATTTTGTTTCAAGTGAGGACACTTTGTCATTGCGACCAAGGAGGAATTTACACACGAACCGTTAGACGAGGGTGTTGTGGAGCCAAGAACAGCAATGACTTATTTTCACGTGAAATCAAACAACATTTTTCAATACAATTACGCAGTTTAATAATAAAAGAAGAAGATTTTTCCCTGGGCTTTAGATTTTCAGGCTGATATAGAAACAAAGTAACGACGTCGCAAAACGATCTTATATTAAAAATACTAAACAAAAGAACTCCCGATATTTTTAATTTAGAACTTAAATCAATGTCGATATATTGTTTTAAAATGTTTGCAAATTATTTTAAAAGTGAAATGGTTTATTTGTGATATTTTGTGAAACACAATTTTTTTTTTTGTAATTATGAAGACCTTAAAAACATGAGCCCTCCGAGTATATTGAATTAAACAGTTGTTTTATGTTACAAAGAACGCGTGTGAAATACATTGCATTTTGAACCTAATCGTAGTACATTAAGAGACCGTTTTTGAGGAATTGTATTAAAAATGTTGCTTAACCTTTCTTTAAGAATGAGAACATACACTTACTCCTTCGTCAATGTTCTAGTGCCCTTTGCTTTACGTCTTGACATAGAAACTGAACAACACTAAAACTGTAAAGGGTCGCGTAAAATGTCAACAACCTAACATCATAAATGCGAAAGTAACTTTGTGTGCCGCTCGGCTTATCTGTTAACGTTTTACGCCTTAACAGCTAAACGAATTTTGATAAAACTTGGCACACAAGCAAACCATGACCTAGGTTGGGACAAAGGATACTTTTCATCCCAAACTGACTTTTCGATCTTCACTTGAGTGAACTCGCAGCTACCGTACTATGACCTTTTAAAGCAATTCTTATTCCGCTGAGGGAAAGAGACATAGCTATACAGGGTGTCTAGCACCATCTCTTTCACTCAGTGGAATAAGAATTGCTATAAGATGTCATAGTAGCCCTTCAGGCAGTCACTATTCAAACAAATAAAAGCTTCGGTTTCTGAGTTTTTCAAACATGGCAACTGAAACTACTTAAGTTTGAAATAACGCGCAGTGCGTGACCAAATTGTGTCCCTCGGTCACGAACGTTACCTAATAATAATATTGTAATAATAGCTTATGTTTATAACGTCGTGTTATTATTATTTTACTAGTTTATTAGCGTAATTGGTCTGGGGAAGCACGCGGGCCTTGAACGTCTGGAATGGGTACTTACACACGACACAACAGTTTGGCCACAAGTGAGATGGTTTAGCGTGTAGCAATTATTTGTAACTGACTTGTATAAAAAGAAGGAATAAAAAAAGGAAGTTAATCAATTTGATTGTATTTTTTTAATGTTTGCTTCCCCCGATTCGATTTCCTCGCAATTTTTGGGCTGATTTTCAAAATATTTTTACAATCCAAAGGGTACCTATACTTCCAAGGTAGTCTCATATCCCCACGAAACAGGAGAGATCCTAGTGTGGGGCAACATTTTTTTTTTAAATCTTTAGTCTTTTTCTGAATAACCAAAGGGATATATTGGGTTCTAGACTCCATTTAATTAGTTCATGAGTTATCGTCCATTATACTTTATTTTTTCTTGTACTTTCTGTATGTGGATGATCTGCTCAGCTTAAATAATTAGTAACAATGTAAAACGAATACCCGTACTACCATACTAAAAATACTGAAACGAAATACAAAATGATGGTCTCAAAAATCACTATAAAGAAAATATCTTTACTTCTAAGTCTGTGGAGAAAAAACTATAAATCAAACGCGATTTTGAGGTGTATTTGCAGAACCAAATACCAGCTGCCTCTTTCTTAAATCAAAAATAATCGCTACGATCTAAGTCAGTAGCTTCGAAAGTCTGGATTATAGTGACGACTGTTTCCAAATCCTTTTTTACGGTTGTCAAATCATCAAGTAACTTCCCCCGCTCTGGGCGGAACGGGTGTAGGGTATCAGACTTTTACTGACTAAAACCTACCCATGTTCCTTTCTTTGCCCTTTTTGTTCCGGGGCTGGTATCTCTTCCAAATAACCCGCAACCCGTTTTCAAGTCTATATTTTACTTTTCAATCAGACGAGAGACACATAAAATTTAATTATCCAGCACCATTACCCGGCTTAAGTCGAAGCTTTATACCGAAAATGAAAACACCATATCCGAGGCTTGCCGATGTGGTCCGGTATAGCTGGGTGGGTACATTATTAATTTAAGAGAGGGTCCCTCTTGAATGGAACTCCGAGATTCAACCTAATGACTCGCTCCTCTGGCTTTGACTTGCAGCCAGTGAGTGCGTCGGGACTAATTAATTACGAATACAAATATTATATTACGCCTTTGAAGCCTGTCTGGGATTCAACGGTTTTGTTTTGGTACTGGCTGTTTATTTGATGAGGAACTTACGAGATTTAAACAAAACTAGCTGTGCACGGTTTCATTCACTGCTTGGCTCATTAGTTTCGTAGTGTAATGTTATATAGTCTACTAATTTCGTGTTTAATGCCCATACAAAAGTTCAAGTTGGCCATGGAATCGCGTTTTCCTCTATAATCGTTTCACCCCCTTAGGGGTTTAATTTTGCAAAATCTTGTCTTGGTGAGCACCAGTCTTAAAAGGATCTCCCATGTAAAATAAGAGACTTCATAATGAGTGAGTCAGTGATTTTCTGTTTTATATAAATAGCTATACAAGGTAAGTATTTTAATCGTGCAAAGGACTGCGGGGGTTTTCGTATGTATAACCACCGTCACACTCCAGCACCTTGCCTTACGATACATGTCATTAATTATGCTTTAAAAAAACAGAAACTATTTCACTGACTTGTTAGGCCAGCATCCTTTTTTTACAAGTTTGCTGCAAGCAAATCCGTACTGCTGGCGTGATTGTGGAAAATAATCCATTAAGGATTAACACGTCGAAAATACGTTACGAATATTCCATATATTCCCTAAATACTAGCTATCCTTCGCGGCTTCACTTCCCTGCTGTGTTGGAAGTAACGTGTTGGTTTATAAAACCTACTCAGTGATAATGTAACTTTCTAAAGTCGTTTTTGATAATGTAAGTTTCTAAAGTTTGTTCGATAAATACAAATCTTTCCTCTTTATAGTATTAGTACCTACCTATAGATCAAGCATGTCATGGCATCAAAAAAGTATACCAGACGCTTCGAATGACACTTGTTTCCAATCTGTTGGAGAATGCTTTAACTGGCAATGTTTATTTTATTATTATTATTAAGCATTTATTTCAAATAAGGAAAAACCATAAATTGATAGTAATTAAATTTAAAAAAAATAATAAAATAAAATAATCTGTTAGTAAATGACTTATCTACAATTAAAAATTAATGGCCTGGAACAAAAAAAAAATTGCTTGGGAGTTTGTTCCGCCACTTCTTCTTCCCAGCTAAAACACTAGGAAGTGGCGAAGGTCAGGGCGTTTTTGTGGGACTGTCTCTTGTAATCTGACGTTCAAAAAGTGCTGATTATCAGCCTAATTTGAATAAATGACTTTTGATTTTGATTTTGGAACCCGTGTGCACACTGTTCCAGTACCGCACCAGAGGGCAATCCATCCTTTCTATAATAGTGTAGTATTCTATAGTAGTATATTTAAAAACTGACCTTAAATGATATTCGAATTTAGACGTTGATCCATAAGTTTGAAAAATGATTAAGGCCAGCAAAACCAACTTAATCAAAATGGGTTCACACAGAAAGACATTTCAAACTCATAACATCCCTTTTTGTTGGTCATAATAAGTTTTTACCAGTTTTTTTTTGTATCAAAGATTTCTTTAATCATTTCAAAAGAGTTCAAAGTAATTTAAAAAATGTATAAATGTAAATGTATTGAAATTAAATCATGCAAACACTTCAGTATAAATTAACCCTTGAAGTGATGGAAAACTCGTTGAAATGTAAACATTCCAGTTTCACGAAGATATTTTAATAAGTAGTTATTTAATCAACGGGTACTTTCAAGGAATATTATTGGCAATGGAAAACTTCTCTGGGATGGGTTTCGTTTTCTACTTTCGATTATTTTCCACTCGTTAACGGACTTGAAAAGAAAAAGAGGATCATGTCGACTGTATTTTTTTTTAATGTATGTTACTCAAGAACTTCTGATTGAGTGAATCGATTCTTTTTTATTTAGGGGCTGGTTCTTTCAGTGTGATCTGGTTTCTATTTAATTCACTTTTTTTTTGCACCATACCTATATCTTAGACTAGCTGTTCCCCACGGTTTCACCCGCGCTGCTCAGCACCTGTTGGTCGTAGCGTGATGTTATATAGCCTATAGCCTTCCTCAAGAAATGGACTATCCAACACTAAAAGAATTTTCCAATTCCAACCAGTAGTCCCTGAGATTAGCGCGTTCAAACAAACAAACAAACTCTTCAGCTTTATAATATTAGTATAGATAGAAAATTTTACTCAAAGAAAACATTCCTTTATTTTTGAAAAGAAAGAAAACGGCATTCAAAGATTTTTTAAATTCGCTTGACACACACGGTAATCAACCGACTAAAATCTGTAAAAGTTGCAGCCTGTACCTACTTTTATTGCATCGATCGTTAGGGTCAATAGGGATGAAATCTCTTTAAAAAACTTCATAAATTAAATACAAGGAAAACAATGAAATCTTAAATTAATTTAATTATTTACAAAAAATGGTAAACTAACGGTTAAACCGTTCAGCAGTTTGAAAGATTGGTAATAAAAAGGGGAAGACATATTATGCACACAAGATACGTGGGATAAACATTTCTTGGGCAGTCAGACAAAAAGCTCCACTATGTATTTTTCTTTCTCGTTAAAGCTTTCAAGATCACAACCCGTGGAAGAGCTTATTGTCATTAGCAATTCTCTAAGAGAAACTACTATTTTTCGTTGCATTTACATCTTTGTAACTACTGAGATGCACTCAAATAATAATGAGTGTTTTCATGGTTTCTTTCACTTGGTAGTTTTTGTTTTATGTAGTCTCAGTCTGATGCTTTCAGCGTCACGGATCGATCTTAGGTTAAACCTAGCTTTTCACTTTGAGCTAAAGTCAACATCATTTTCCTAAACCACTGTAAGTCATGAAATCTAGAACCAACAGTCAATATGATCATCGTGTGGTATGTCAAAGTCAAAGTATTTTTTTTTATTTGTCAAAAACATGGTGTTGAGGGTGGTACATACAATAACGGAAAGTTCAACATGTTACACCAGGACTAGGTATACAAATATTTCTTACTAGCTTACGCCCGCGGCTTCGCCCGCGTTAAATTTGGGGTAACACAGTTCCCCTTGCGCCTTATTGATTTTTAATAGCAACGGTAAGTTTTCCCTTTTCTTCCCTCTTTCTCCCTCACATCCCATTTTTTTCAAAAAAATATTAGCCTATGTCCGTCTCCTGGTTCCCAACTATCTCTGTACCAAAATTCATCAAAATCGGTTTAGCCATTAAAGCGTGAAGAGGTAAAAAACAAACAAACAAATAAACAAACAAACTCACTTTCGCTTTTATAATATAAGTAAGGAAGTAAGGAAGTAAGGATGTCATTTAAAATTGATTTATACTACTTAATACAGATTGCGATTGAAAAATACTATGTCATACACTTTATGTGTGTATGTATGTATGCCGATGATGCGTGCGTGTGTCGCCCACCGACGAACGACGTAAGTATATGCGCGCGCGCAGTTTTACCAGAAATGCGTCGATACAATGAAGCTCAACGAAATCCCAGAGAAACAATTTAACTGTCTTGAATCTTCAATCAGAAAAAAACGGCCAAACGCGAGTTGAGGGTTTCGTCTAAACTTGGAACATAAATGGCCAGATCTTATAACTTCGTACACAAAGAGGGTTGATTTTTCCACTGCTCCCAGAGAATTCAGACTTGGGTAAATAAATGCTTTTAATTTCAACTCGATACGTCCACGCGTTTCCGAGATAAAGGGTCTTGACAGACAGACAGCCAAGTGATGTTATTAAGGTACCATTTTTTCCCTTTTGAGGTTTGGAATCTTAAAAATTTTCGGAGGAGTAGAAAAACATAATTATCCACTTGCAAAACGCCAGCCTTTGTGTATCTGTGCCATGTGACTAGTCACACGATGATATGAATATGATGTTTTTATTGCAGGTTTTTGTTCAATAAATGAAAAGACGAATGCTAATTTGGCCTTCCATGGTAATAAATAGTGTTGTCCTACATCAGCACCATATTATAATATAATAATTATTTCTGTTAATCAATTTATATGAACCAGTTAGTTTTTTGTTTGTGCTAGACAAAAATGAGAACAAAAATCTTGATTTTCAATTAATAACATCTTGTTCTTTTTATACAGTAGGTAGCATCAAAAATACATATTTATTGCCAAAATAAATAACTTTTAATTTAAAAGTGTGTCGATGGCGCGTTAGTGTTTCACGCGTGCCTCAAAGAAACGTCAGCAAAGCAGAATCAGGCCACTGCTTGCCGGGGTTGCGGGTTGTTCGAGAGAGATACCGCGGCCCCGGAACATAAAGGGCAATAGAAGGAACACGGATGGGTGTTAGTTAGTTACAAGTCTGACACCGCCCCCCGCTCCGCCCAGAGCGGAGGAAGTTATTTGATGATTTCCCATCCGCAAAAAAATACCTAAAGAGCTTAGTTATAATATCAGATTAGAGATTTGTTTGATGGTTAGTTTGGATTAAAAATCACGACATTCATGGGTTAGTAACGTCATTCTCAATCCAATATGGCGTACCTACTCCCAAAGATGGCGGACTATTTTTTTTTGTATTTTGCATTTCCATGATATGGGTGTATTCCAAAATATGATTAGTGAGAAATAAAATGAAACTTCGTTTGTACAAAACAACATTATCCCATTATAGTCTTGACGATAATTGATAACATCAGAAATTTAACGTCAGTTAAGTGTAAATTAGTTTTCAAATTGCTTTCGTACCTCAATAAATTAAGAGTCTAGAAAACATATTGTATTTAATTAATATTTCAATAGACATAAATAGGACTTTTAAATGTCAGGGATTCTATAATTCCTTTTTTTAGTGAAGAATAATTGCATTATATTGGATAGGTACCTGCTATGTTATTAATTATAAGAGTTTCATTCTCTATTATACATTTTATTGGATGCATATTGTTGATCTGTAAGTTTCTGCGTCATTAACATAATCAGTTACTATCTAAGGGATAAGGCGCTCTGCACTAGCCCACTGCTACATTGCAAATGAGTACTAAACGACTTCTACTAAAAACTAAAAAAACATTTTTGCAACAGAAACAACAGATTTCAAAAAACTCAAAAGTACCCAAGTGACGTTGATAAATTAAATGATAAATTAATTGCGGGAATCAGATCACAGAGGAATTGCTGTACCTACTTACATAAAGATTCTGGTACAGCACATAACCTCATTCTTTAATAGAAAGGAGGACGTCCACTCGAACCAAAAGTCATAAGTATTAGGCATAAAACAAATGCTAGCGAACGAAATGAATTAGAGAATTGGTAAATTTACGTAATTGAAAGAACATAAAATACTTTAAGATTATAATTTTAGCTTATTTCAGCAACACATGTCACAAACTTCCTACGCCATTCTATTTTCTTAATTTTTTTTTAATTCTTTATTTAAAATCCTGACTTTTCGAACGTCTTTGCAAACCAGCCTGCAATGTTAAGGTTTGATCAATGTTATCAAACCTCTAATGTAGGTACACATTATAAGTAGTAGGTAGTGAGCAGACGCTTTCACTGTTTTACGTTTACATTCATCATAGGACCCCACATAATGGGATACACATGACAACTGTCACTAGCTAACTTATAGTGTTTAGTTTCTTGTTGAGAAGAGTCGACTTCAGGTAAGCGCACACTTTACGCATATTTTGAATTGGACCGCCGAAAAAAAAGTTTTGTCAAACGTATATCGTTTTCTATTTGTCTGTTGAGGCTCTAATAAGTGTGCGTTTACTTTTTAGGGTGCTGTTCCAAAAAAAGACAAACGGAACCCGTATTGAATCATTTTGTTGTCCGTCTGTCTGTCAAGACCCTATCTTGAGAATGCGTACAGGTATGGAATTAAAATTAAAACCAAGCCTGTGGTGTACTGTGAAAAAATCAACCCTTTAGTTTACGCAGTCAAAAGATATGACCGTTTATGTCGCAGGCTTGTACGGAACCAGTTACTTCGGTACCTATTGTGTTATTACTAGAATTTTGTTTTGCGCAACTGCTGAACACGAAGTCCACGGTTCGATTATCAGGTCGGGTGTTAAGTGTTATTGGTTTCTCCATTAAGACTTTTACAGGATCAGTTGTAGTTTGGATATTGGCGGTATGATATCCCCGTGCTTCGGAAAGCACTTTCCTGCGCCTGATCTCCCTTCGGCTGTACCTTATTGCCGTCTCACGGGATTATGACAGTGAGGGAACATACCGAAAGCGGTAAAGAAGACTATAATTACTAGAATTATTTTTCTAACGTCATTAGATGGAAACTAACAAAACTTAACAACAAAACTCTATGGTATACCATCCATAGAGTTTAAACATAAGTTTTAAAACTCCATTATGAAAAGAAAGCTCTATAACTACCTATCTAATTAATCGAATGTTGAGTACATTTAATTAAGTTGGTATCATACATACATATTACTAGAGTACGAACACCATACATACATATTATTTTAGTTAATAAAAGCTATGATTAATATGAAAACGAGAATAATTCATGTCTATTATATTATTCAGAAGCAAATAATACCTCTCGACATTCACACAGCCCATATTTTTTACGTTATTCAAAAATTACTGTCATTTTTCTGCCTATCTTGGTCGTAACGCGCGTTCATTTGAAGTCAACATTTACTTTTCAGGGGTTCATTATAACCAGTAAGCTTGTTAGGGGCTTGAAGGAAAATAAACGATCTGTTTATTTTAAATAAAAACATTAAAATCAAGAATCTTTGACTTGTTGAAAAGAGAGAGTGACGTGTCAATCAATTAATCGTTATACGATTAATTGATTAATCTACACTTCTACATATCATACAGGTAAAGTATATAGCTAATAAGCTCTTGAACAACTGCAACGATTTCATGAAAAATATTTCTTCAACGGTAGGTAATCTACACTGCTCTGCTCTGCACTCCGAATGTGCTATTAAAACGTTCCCAAGTTATGATTACCAACCGTAAGGCAAAAAAGAGGCAGTTTCGCGTACCGAGGGTTCCGTACAAAGAGTGTTAATTTTTTCACAGCACAAAAACACCACAGTGTTGAGTATAGGATTAAAATTTCAAAAAAAGAGACAGACGGACAATAAAATGGTCCAATAAGGATTCCGTCTTTTCCTTTTGAGGTACGGAACCTTAAAAAGTCATAACTGTGATAGGACTGTACCTAGTTGTCCATTCCAAAACGTAGACCTCTATTGAAAAGAATGCACGCAACTTGTGACGTATCTGGACAAGAGCAACGACGAAATAGTCGAGTATAGTGTTACTAACTAGTTGCAAAGTAAGCAAGCTGCACTCACACAACTTTACCGTTAACTTGCGCCCTCTGTCCACTCGATCATTTAATTGTTTGTAGTTCCGTTTGAGCTTGACAGCAGAAAGGAGCTCAACGATACTCGTCGATGTTGAAATGTCAGAAAAACCGTTTTGCAGGATAATAGTTACTTATTACGCGATGCTGCTGTTTGTGGGTAGAGTGATAAGGTGTGAACCAGTTGAGAGTTCAAGGGATGTTTTTTAGGAAGATTCAAAACAACGTTTTTACCAAAAAAAAATGAGTTTCAAAAACACACTAAAAATACAGAAAATAGGTAATTTTACTTCCTGAAGTCGGTGGCAAATAATTTTTTGCTTTTATATATTTTCGGTCTATTCAGTGTTTTTTGGAAGTCCGTTATTATTTGGAATAAATAATATCTGTTAGCAGTTTTAAAAAAAACCGGCCAAGAGCGTGTCGGGCCACGCTCAGTGTAGGGTTCCGTAGTTTCCCGTCCGTCACAATAAGTGATCCCAGTTATGAGGCCAACCGAACAATTCGGTAATACCCGATCCAATGTAATAAGTACCTACAGCGCCATCTCTCGGGGAATTGGGTTACTAATTAATACAAAGACGTGCAATTTTTGGGTAATTTTAAACCCGATTTCAATAATTCTTTTTTTGTTTGAAAAAAGATACGTTCAGGATAATAAAATATGTAAACAAAGTTACAAAAAATGCTTGCATATAGGATTATACTACAAACTTAGTCCAGAAATTATTTTGTCTTTTTTGTACAAAAACTGTTGTGTCAATCAAGTTCAAAATAATTTTCATAGAAAGTCCTTATAAAGTTCTACTTTTCAGATTTTTTTCATATTTTCTAAACTTATGGTTCAAAAGTTAGAGGGGGGGGGACACATTGTTTTTTACTTTTGGAGCGATTATTTCCGAAATTATTGACATTATCAAAAAATGATTTTAGTAAACCCCTATTCATTTTTAAATACCTTTCCAACAATATATCACACGTTAGGGATGAAATTAAAAAAAAAATCACTTCCCACTTTACATATAGGGTGGCTACCCTAATAAAACATTTTTTTTTAATTTTATTTTACCACTTTGTCGGCGTGATTGATATACATATTGGTACCAAATTTCAGCTTTCTAGTGCTAACGGTCGCAGAGATTAAGCGAGGACGGACGGACGGACGGACGGACGGACGGACAGACAGACATGGCGAAACTATAAGGGTTCCTAGTTGACTACGGAACCCTAAAAATGAATACTCGTTAGGACATATTAACCGTTCATATAAATGACAAGAAAAAAAACAGGAATAAAAAAGATAACTCACAAATTACATTTTGGGAGTACATCCTTTTGCTATCCTTACTTCCTTACTAATATTATAAAAGCGAAAGTGAGTTTGTTTGTTTGTTACCTCTTCACGCTTTAATGGCTAAACCGATTTTGATGAATTTTGGTGCAGAGAAAGTTGGGAACCAAGAGACGTACATAGGCTAATTTTTATTAAAATAAAGTGGGATGTTCGGGAGAAAGAGGGAAGAAAAGGGAAAACTTAGCGTTGCTATTACACGCACAGCTTTAACGCGAGCGAAGCCGCGGGCAAAAGCTAGTTAAAAATAATTTGGAAAATCGGCCCACAAACAAAGGAGAAATCGCATAATAACGAGATAAAAGACTTCCACACTCGACTAATATTACAAGTGCGAAACTAACATTGTCTGTCTACATAGCTTAATCACGCCTTCACAGTTGTAGACAGATATACCTTGAGTTAAAATACAGGGTACCTTTTTCCCTAAAGATTACTTCCGTGGAATAATTCTCGAAATCCACAAGGCCGACGCTGCGTGCAACGCTAGTTTACACATTCCCGTAAAATGCGTATAAAGCTACTATAAACCTTTGGCTAACACCAAAAGACGTAAGTAACTTAACCCCATATCGCTTCAGTAAGCCCTATAAACTCTCCCATATGTTCAACTGGAAATTGTTCAACTCCACGTCACCAGAAAATCAATTCCGACGCCAAACTTCGTCCGACTGCACACAAACAACTAGTGCATTCAACAGGCACACTGAGAGCAGTCAGGGAAAATGGTTGCCTCTACACAAATGGGCTATCAAAGCCTAAAGCACATTAGTCGGATTTACCTGTCGTCGTTACAATACCGTGTGTGCCAATGCCTTTACGTTGCAACGTGCTCTACACAAGGGCATTAAAGGCAAGGCAACGTATATAAGAAAATGTAACATGAATAACAGTCTATAAGAATACCTTCAGATTTAATATTCGGACGTGTCCTCTCATCATGAAAACATTAATTCTCCTAGTTTTATTCATGTGTACATTTGTCGTTGGATATCAGGAGATATTTTCACGCAACGTTGAATCTTGTCACCTGTTTCGAGATGTGACACAAGATTACTTTGTTTCTTTTTACGAGTTTGCTCTTGAAGCTTACAAGGATGTTGGTGCTAGTAGTATGTACCATTTTAACTTCTCCATGCTGTCAGTCTGGATAATTCTCGCCGCGATAGCCGAAGGGGTCGACCCGTATACTCAAAAACAAATGTTTCGGCTGCTAAGACTACCAGACGATCCCTGCGTTCGTCTGAAATTCTACCAATTAGCTACAAGTCGGTTCATGCCTGGAAATGATGTGAACATTGTATCAAGGCGTACGTTGGTCGTCAATCATGGAGTGGTAGTAAATCCGTATTGGCACAACTTCGTCTCGAAGAACGATCTGATCGAATTAACGTCGACGCCGCTGCTGCGATACGATCCTCAGGGATCACTTAATGCTATTAGGCTCCTTTCTTCAGCAACTTCGCGGAATCTCGACTTGAGTGGCAACTCGGTGCTAGTTGACTCGATAGACTATAGTGGATTTTGGACGTCGGCTTTCTCAGACGCGGTCATCGAACGCTCGCCATTCTACGACACTTCTGGACACAAAATCGGATCCGTTGATTTAATGAGAGTGACTCGGCGTGCGAAAATGGCCTTTGCGTCCAGTGTTAACGCTAAAGTTTTAGATCTTCCCGTGGGTATTGATGGCCGGTATCGCATGCTGTTTGCTTTGATACTGGATACCAATGATATCGATGCTGCTGTGAAGGCTATGAGGAGTACTATCATATTGGAAATTATGAGTAAATCGCGCGAGAGTTACGTGTCGGTGGACATCGCCATTCCGCGGTTCACGATGATATCTGAGATCAATGTGAAGAATATTTTGGAGAATTTGGGGCTCACCAGTCTTTGGACTGATCCTGCTGTGACCAGGTATGTAACTAGGTACCTAAATATTTTTAAATATTAATCTAACCATGCTGTACGTGTACTGGTCCGTCCTTTTTTAAACAAATTTTGACTCACGATATGTTTTGCTTTTAAGATTACTAAAAATGCTTTTAGTTTCCCACTGGGAATTAAAATCTCCCTATCTTGACAAAGCCGTCAATACAGAATATTCAAACAACATTTCACATATTCTCTCTCTTTCATCTTGTTAACAATTTTCCAAAGAGATGATGGTACAGTCCGAGATGCGAAATCGAATGTTAATAACATTCCCTTTTTGAATCTCGGACTTTACCATCATCTCTTTGGAATACAAAAAACTATATTCCTGTATAGAACCATCTCTTTCTAATACTGAAGTTAGATCGCAGATGTGCACTAAATGTGTACTAAACGTGCGTTAAAAATAAACCAAAAATTATCATTAACAGAAATATGTCCAACCCCGCCCTGCTGCCCAGCGGCTTCACCCAGAGAGCCACCATCACCCTGGACAATCGCGGCATCAGACCCGCCCGGTACGCCCCAGACCCGTATAACGCGTCCACAGGACTCGAACCTATTGTGGGAAGGGACTTCATTGCTAACAAGCCATTCCTTTTCGGGCTGTTCGACACGGAGACGTACACTTGTTTGATGGCTTCAATTTATTCACAACCTACTTATAAGTATTAGTTTTCATCTTTTTAAATCAACAAATAAATGATAAATAAATATTTAAATATTCGAAAAACATAATTTGCAATATCAATTTGGTGTAGGAGTTAAAGAATTTGTCACAAGTTATTAATATTATTTGGGGATTCTAGTTCTAGTTAAGTAATTCTTTCGAGGAAAAATAATCCTAGTGTTAAGGCTTGTTGTTCAATAAACTAATATAGGTAAGGTATTGTAGTTTTCATTCAGTAAACCAAAGAAACTTGGACAAAAAGCAGTCGTTTCCAACGCAATTCGTATATCAACAATACTTTTGAACACGTTTTTATTATTAACAATTCATGTAAAATTAAAACTTAGATTTCGACCACTTCCCGGTATTCAATTGAGGTGAAATTTTGGTGACATGCTTATTATAGATAACAATGCTTACCATAAGTTGAGTGACGTCATTTTCGTCATTAAATCCAATATGGCGGACTCTCAAAGTTGGCGGACTAGTTATTTTTTATGCATTTCCATGATATGGGTATCAAGTGAAATGGTTAGCTGAGAAAAATACGTAAAAGCGTGTTTTATATTTTTTTAAACCCATAATATTTATTGAGTCCATCCCATACATTTTGTAGCATTTCCAGTGTCGTTTTTACCAACGGAAAACCATTTTATCTAGGTCCTGAAGTACTTATATTATTAACTGCTACGTCTTAGGCGAAGTTTTGCTTAGCATCTTAAAGGGATCTGCAAGCAAACCCGTATTTTCGTTTGCTTTTTCTGCTGACTAGGACCAGACATCAGGATCTTCGGACCAATAGCTACTTCTAAAGCCTCCATTCAAAGTTAAAATATTTTTTTTTAATCAAAGAAGAGATGAGTCAACGGTCAACGTATTTATTTACATAGCCATTGAATTGATTTTAGCAACATCTGAATGTTGCTTAGGTTTTTAACTAAACTTAATTTTGGAGATGCAATATTGCATCTAATATTCCAAAAAAGCGAAGAATAGGTAGGCCTATTCTTCGCTTTTTTGGGATTTCAAATAAATAAGGATAAATTAGAAAGTGCATTGAAATTAACGTTGTATTCTTAAACCACGAATGCTCCTGAAAAGCGTGTTACACTAGTCAGGAGTAGCTACAAGTATTGGATTACGATTTTCTTCAGCTTGTCCCGTCAATCACTCGTTAATAATTCATTGTCTTCGATGTTCTTTTCTTCCTGTGTGAGCGAAATAAATACTTTTTCCTTCTTTGTATCAAACCACCGTTATTTTAAATTACTTGGTGTTTCTTGTCTTACCACATTTAAATACAGATCTTGGAGTATTTGCACACTAAGTAGGAACCTTTGTTTAAGTAATTATCAACACTGGGCTGGTCAAACCCTAATGACGGCGGATTTATATAGGTTAGGTATTTTGTCTTGTTAGTCCAAACGGTCTAAATAAACCTACTCGATCCTCCCTAATTTCTTGTTAGGTTTTGGAAGTAGGTACACAAGAATGGCTAAAGTCCACCTTCTTAAAAATACGTTAAAAAAAATTGTTTCCTATTAATAGATTTTTTTTTCAAAATCTCAATCAAATGTCATCTATGCAAATTAGGCTAATAATCAGCACTTTTTTAACGTCAACTTTACAAGATACAGTTCCCCAAAACGCCCACCCTTCGCCGCTTCCTAGTGTTCTCTCTGGGTAGAGCCGAAGTGGCGGAAATAACACCCCAGAGGAACCAGATTTTGTACAATTTCATTTTTCACAAGGTAAATTTATGAATCTCCTAATTTATTGCCACACGTCACCAAGTAAACACCAATGATATAAAATATACCCAAACATAAATAAAAAATCCAGTCTAACGGGTGTGCTCGGTTATACGAGCAGTGCAATTATATGTAGTGGTGTTTGCAAGCAAGTTCCTCATCAGCACTTATTTTGATCTTAGTAAGGCAATATCATTCATCTGTAACAACTAGTTATTAAAAAACCAGTCGTACAAGATACAGAGATTCCTACTGTGTATCAAGCCATACCTATGCATGTCTGGTCTTAAAAAGATCAATCAAGTTTCTGCTAATTTAAGATTTATTGTTTACATTTTAAAATCTAATTATGATTCCGGTATTGACCTTGACAACCAGTCCCTTGAATATCGACATGCGAACACTGCATTTGTATAATTGTTCTAATATATCTGCATCAAGATATTTCGTTACCAATTTATAGTAGTGGTATAGTCGTTTATTTTGCTGTTATTAACAACTTGAGCTTTAACTTATTAGGTATTTGCGGAAACAAGGCACATAAAACACAATAACTTTTCTTCAGTCCAGGTCATAAAGCATCAATTAAAAATGCAATTCCAGTGCCTATATAAGAACTGAAGTGGTCTATTATTGTCAGTTGGGTTCAAAACTTAATAACGACAGGACGGTTGGAAATGAGAGCGACTATTTTGTTATTGTTTGTTGCACTATGCTCAACTGCAAAACGAGGAATTCTTACGTTGCATGGATCTCTTGACACACTGTACATAAACGCAGACACATGCCCCGAATACACGAACGTCGTCGACGGTTACCGTGAAGCGATGTACAACTTCACCATAGAAACCTACAAGCGAGTTGCTCCGCGGGGGACCTACCAGTTCGTTATGTCTCCACATGCGATGTGGATGACGATAGCTGCCATAGCAGAAGGAGCAGACTACTACGATCAACGCCAACTATTTAAGCTCCTTCTGCTCCCAAGCAATCCATGCATTCGTCAGAAGTACTACCAACTGGCCGCGAGTAGATTCTCGTTCACGAGCGACGCAACAGTTGTTAGCAACCGAGTGCTGGTCATCGATCAAGGTGTGATACCCAATCCGGTCTGGCACAATTTCGTTGCGAGGAATTTTCTTATCGATGTGATATCGGCTCCTATAAAATACAACCCTGCAGTGGCAGCGAGTACGATCAGGCAGCTTGTGGATGCCAACTTCCCAAGACTTGATCTAAGTGGAAATTCAGTTTTAATAGACACAATGGACTACAACGGTTTGTGGAACACAGAATTTAACGACGCAGTGGTCAAGCGGGCACCGTTTTACAGTATATCAGGAGAAAACATCGGTGCGGTAGATTTGATGAGAGTAAAGCGACGCGGGAAGATAGGATATGTCGCCTCTTTGGAAGCAAAAGTCTTGGAGCTACCTATTGGTGTGAATAACCGGTATAGTATGGTCTTTGCTCTGGTAGTTGGGAATACCGACTTACGACCTATCGTCGGACATATGAAAAGCTCGATCATCACAACCGTGTTGGAATCGCTGAGAGAGCCTCAAGAACCGATAGACATAGCGTTGCCGCGGTTTAAAATCACCTCTGAATTGAACGCAAAGACTATTTTAGAAGACCTTGGTGTTACAAACCTTTGGACAAATCCTGAATCTACCAGGTATGGTGTTACAACATAATTATTTAATGTAAATAAGGGGACTCCGTTCGATCCATTGACCTCAAAACCAATTTGTGGTCTGAATCCGTCAGGGAGCAGACTTAAGTAAAATGTAACCAATTTATGCATAAATTAATTAATTTTGTATAAAACGTTTTAGGAAGTACCCTTCCTAATTCATCCTTGACAAATAAATAAATTTGGAGGTTTCAACGAGCTTCGGTGGGAGAGACTAATTGGTTCATAAATGTTTTGGCTGTGTTTCAAATGGAAACAGAAATAGCAAGTAGAGGATTTTAAATCAATACTAATGTAGGTTATAAATGATACTGAATTTCCTATCCTACTTCCTACTTAATATAATAAATGCGAATGTTTGTGGGGATGGATGGATGTATGGATGTTTGTTGCTGTTTCACGTCAAAACGGCTGAATGGATCTTAATGAAATCTGGCACAGACGTAGACAGTCTGGAATAATATACTTTTTTTCGATATCATGTAGGTGAAGTCGCTAGCTAGTCTAAAATGAAATCATGGTTCCTGTAGCCTTATGTGAGAGCCTTAGCTCTCTTTAACACAGAGGAAGATTACAGGACCACTTTTATATCAAGACACATAATCGGTGTGGGATTAAAAAATAGAACGCTTATAAATACCATTATTTCGTAACAGGTACATATCAGATCCACCTGCGTGGCCGAGCAGTTACGTACAACGAGCTTCACTGACGCTCAACAAAGATGGAGTTAACCCTCTTCCAATACCCGAGCTGCGTTCTTTCGGACCTCCCAAGACCGCCAAAGATTCCTTCTGGAGCGAGTTCATAGCCGACAGACCGTTCATGTTCGGGCTCTACGATACCGAGACTTACACCTGTCTGATTGCCACGATGTACTCGCAACCCACGTACCCTAATTGATGTGAATTAAAACATGCTAAATTGAATTCTCACGGTGTGTTTTAGTTTTATATTGGTGTTAAATTAAACTGGTGGCAATCGTTTTTGTGTTGTTATTTGGTTTTTTGAGAGCACATAGTTGGTACTGACTTTATAATCTGCCTATCCATTAAAGGACAACACACCCCCTTCCCGATTGCTTGCCACACAAATAGGTATCATAAGATCCCTAAAGATGTCATTGGTTTATTTTATAATCCTTTTAAAATCTTGCTATTATTCATTTGAATGACCTTGAGAATGCGACCGTTACTGCACCCAACATTTTGTTTGATCACCTGTTGTACGTATCATTTCTATGTAAATCATGTTTTTGTCTGCCGCATTAGACCGCATTATATATTCACGCCAGTACATCTGATAATCCAGCTATTTTGCAAACCAAATGATCAAAACTTACGTAGCTTTTGGTCTGTTAGCATTTAAGGAAATTCAAAATTATTTTCAGCTGGCGAGTTTAATAAATGTTTTATAAATAAATCGAGGTAGTGCTGAAACGTAGTTTTGAGTATCTAAGATTTTTGCTACGCACACACATATCTACAAAGAAATAATCTTTTCAAAACACTTCCTCGTAGAAAACTAGTTCATATTGCACTACAATTAGGTTCAACATGCAATGTATTTCCCTCGCGAGCTTTCTTCTCATTTTTCGTAAAAGGGCTTTCATTTTTTTTTATTTAATCTCGGATAACAAAAAACAACTACTCAAATCGGTGGTGGTTTTTTAGGGCAAGAAGTTGCAAATGTTTAAGTCCTTCATATTTAATCATAATAATAATAAAGAAGAGGTTTTCAACAGAATATCGAAAGTAACACTATCATTAAGTAGTTGTTAAATCTTAATAAAATTTTATGTTTTAATATTATGCTGTTCAGAGGTGTAACTTTGTTTCTCCTGTATGGGAAGACAAAGCATCATCATCGTTTTCCTGCCCTTGTCCCATTCTATTTGGGGTCGGCGCAACACGTTTTCTTTTTCCATTCTCCCCTATCAGACGTCACGGTATCATTTACTCCTTTCTCCTTCATATCATTCCAATGGGAAGACAAAGCGCGGGGAAAAACCTAACCATTGTGCTAATGGATGCATTGAATAGTAGAGAGCGAGTAAATTATGTTTGAATGTTGACCCCTAATATCTCCGTAACCAAAAGGGTCTAGAACAAAAAACTGATAGCAATGACGGGGAGATAGGTGCCTTTCGGCGACAAGAGTACTTTATACGTTCTACTGTAAGTTCGACTTTTAGTTCCGGTCGTCACCAAAAGTCTTTTCAAAACTTTCTTTATCGTGTGACTAGCCTGGTGCCAGCAGATTCTATACCGCCAATCATCATCTGCCTAGCCTTCTCTAGCGGTTTCCAGTCTTATCGGATGCAGCTGAATACCAGTATATTACATGGAGCGACTGCCTATCTGACCTCCATAATCAAGTTAGTACTGGGTAATACGATACCCCTTGGTAAGACTTGTTATCAGACTTTCGGGACACTGACTATCTGTAACGACTGTCAAAGATCTACAAATGGCAGCCGGGACCAACAGCTTAACACGAAGGAAAGTCGGTATGTAACGGGTGGTCACCCATCCACAGACCAAGCGCGGCTTAACCTAAAGATCGACCTGAGTGGCTGCTATTATTTAGCCACGAGCAACTTGGCTAACATGCGAGATATACCTCTCAGGCATGCTGGTTTGCTCACGATGTTTTTCAAGTCGCGGAAAATCTTCTAGGTAGGTAGGTACCTGTCTCCAAAAGTTGTTTTATTTTTTAATTATAATACATATTAAGCCATACATTCAGCGTTCCGTAGCCGAATGACTTTATAGTTTAGCTTTCGCCCGCGGCTTCGCCCGCGTTAAATTTGGGGTAACACAGTTCTCCTTGCGCCTTATTGATTTGTAATAGCAACGCTAAGTTTTCCCTTTTCTTCCCTCTTTCTCCCTCACATCCCACTTTTTTTAAATAAAAAATAGCCTATGTTCGTCTTAGTTTAGCCATTAAAGCGTGAAGAGGTAACAAACAAACAAACAAACTCACTTTCGCTTTTATAATATTAGTAAGGATTCCTTTTTAGGGTTCGATTGCCAAATGACAAAACGGTTTTCTTTGAGATCGCCCTTGGATTCGCCCTGTCAATGAGCTATCGATTATACAAATAAGCATTAAAATATGTTTTTTCAGCTCTGCGTCACTTGTATCTACATAAGCCTTATTTTTTGTTATAATTTCATATCCCTTATGTAGGTAATGCGGTCCACACGAGGCAACTACTCTGAGAGTAGTTCCAAAATGATTTGGTTGCGGAACCCTAAACATTAAATCAAGTTTCTAATTACGATTCAGGTATTGTGGTGACCTTGATAACCAGTCGCTTGAACATCGACAGGAAATCGCTGCATTTGTATAACAACTGTTCTAATGTCTATGTAACTATAAATACAAGGCATACTATAAACAAGGAATAAAACTAGTTATACTTGTAATGTATTATTTGCGGAATTAAGGCCTTTAAACTAAAAAACTTTCCTGGAGTCCAGGTATAAATTCCAGTGCCTATATAAGAACGGCAATAATTTATTATTGTCAGTTACTTGCAAGGCTTAATCCGGTCGGGTCGGTCAAAAATGAGAGCAACTTTTTTATTATTTTCTGTCGTATTATGCTCAGCTGCAAAACGAGGACTTGTTACGATACATGGATCTTTTGACACACTGTACATCAACGCAGGAACATGTCCCGAGTACACGAACGTCATCGACGGTTACCGTGAAGCGATGCACAACTTCACCGTAGAAACCTACAAGAGAATTGCTCCGCGGGGGACCTACCAGTTCATCATGTCACCACATTCGATGTGGATGACGATAGCTGCTATCGCAGAAGGAGCGGACTACTACACTCAACACCAACTATTTAAGCTCCTTCTGCTCCCAAGCAATCCATGCATTCGTCAGAAGTACTACCAACTGGCCGCGAGTAGATTCTCGTTCACGAGCGACGCAACAGTTGTTAGCAACCGAGTGCTGGTCATCGATCAAGGTGTGATACCCAATCCGGTCTGGCACAATTTCGTTGCGAGGAATTTTCTTATCGATGTGATATCGGCTCCTATAAAATACAACCCTGCAGTGGCAGCGAGCATGATCAGGCAGGTTGTGGATGCCAATTTCCTAAGACTTGATCTGAGTGGAAATTCAGTTTTAATAGACACAATGGACTATAACGGTTTGTGGAACACAGAATTTAACGACGCAGTGGTCAAGCGGGCACCATTTTACAGTATATCAGGAGAAAACATCGGTGCGGTAGATTTGATGAGAGTAAAGCGACGCGGGAAGATAGGATATGTGGCATCTTTAGAAGCAAAAATTTTGGAGCTACCTATCGGTGTGAATAACCGGTATAGTATGATCTGTGCTCTAATAGTTGGGAATATCGACTTACTATCTATTATCAGAGATATGAAGAGCTCGATCTTATCAACCGCGTTGGAATCGCTGAGAGAGACTCAAGAACCGATAGACATAGCGTTACCGCAGTTTACAATCAACTCCGAATTGGACGCAAAGACTATTTTAGAAGACCTTGGTGTTACAAACCTTTGGACGAATCCTGAATCTACCAGGTAGAGTATATATGTATACAACATAATTATTTAACGTTAATACCGACTTCTGTTCGATCCTGAGACCGCTAAAATAAAATTTGTGGTCCTAAGAATTTGTGAACCAGCCAAAGACCAGACTTAAAGAATTATGCACCAATTAAATAATCCTTACTAATATTATAAAAGCGAGAGTGAGTTTGTTTGTTTGTTACCTCTTCACGTTTTAATGGCTAAACCGATTTTGATTAATTTTGGTACAGAGATAGTTGGGAACCAGGAGACGGACATAGGCTTTTATTTAAAAAAGTGGGATATGAGGAAGAACGAGGAAAGAAAAGGGAAAACTTAGCGTTGCTATTACAAATCAATCAGGCGCAATAGAAAAAACTGCAGGTCTGCTTGGTGTGTTATACCGAATTTAACGCGAGCGAAGCCGCGGGCGAAAGCTAGTTTTGTATAAAAGGTTTAAGGAAGTACCCTCCTTGATTCATCCTTAACAAATAAATGAATTAGTGAGGCTTCAACGAACTTCTGTGGGACAAACTACATATGTGGTTCGTAAATGTTTTGGATAACTTTCAAGTGCAAACAGAAGTAGTGAGCAGATAATTTTAAATTGATGCAAATTTGAACCCAAAATTATATAGGCCTTATTGAAGTAATATCTAATGCTGCACCTAAAATATAGTCATAAATATTAGCTTGCTAATTCCAAGACCTTGTCCTTCTAACTGTAGAAAAAGACAATAACCCTTTTATATTCGGCAACACATTATGATGGATGACGCCTTCAAAAATAGAATGTATATAAACGTAAACACCATTACTTCATAACAGGTACATATCAGACCCGCCAGCGTGGCCGACCAGTTACGTACAACGAGCTTCAATGACGCTCAACAAAGATGGAGTTAACCCTCCTCCAATACCCGAGCTACGTTCATTCGGACCTCCCAGGACCCCTGAAGAATCCTTTTGGAGTGAGTTCATAGCCGACAGACCGTTCATGTTCGGGCTCCTCGATATCAAGACTTATTCCTTCCTGTTGACCACGATGTATACGCAACCAACTTACCCTAATTAATATAAATACAAAAATAATCTAGATTGAATTCGCAAGGTGACATTTTTGTAACTTCTTCGCGGTGAGGTGTTCAATCATTGAGTTTTGTATTGATGGATGATTGTGTTTGGTATTAAATTATAATGGTAGCAACGGTTTTTGTTTTGTTATTTGGTTGGTTGAGAGCACTTCGTAGGAAAATACGACGTTAAAATCTAACCGGAACGTGCTAATTTCCAGTATTTTACATGGAACGACTCTGCCTACCACACCTCCACAACCCAATTATTTGGTAAAAACTCTCTTTTATCTATAAATGAATATGGCCCTAAGTTCAGAAAATTCTTTCCTTTAGCAATGAAGTTTTGGTTATTGGTACTTTGGTTTCACACTAACTAATGCATTACCTGCTCATAGTCAAGGCTATACCGATTTGCTTAGTAGATACCTATATTGCAATGCATGTTTTTAAACTTTGCTCCACACTTGGAATTACTCCTGTATCGTGGATGCGTTTACAAACATTAAAACTCACATACACAAACAACCAGACCCGGAACAACTATCTGTAGGCCACACAAATATTTGTTCTGTGCGGGGATTGAACCCGCGACACGCAGCGACGCGCAGCAGTCGATCGATCAGCCGATCGATCGACTGCTGCGCGTCGCTGCGTGTACTCTGCACCAACCGTGTCGTCAATCATTTTATATCATTCTTATACAGGGTGTTTACACCCTGTTCTTCATGCCTTAAAGAAATCCTATACCGCGTGCCACACATACGTAAAACAAACGTTATCTAAACATTTCATAGATTTATTATTATAAGACTTTCAACCTTTTGTTCTTAAACATTTGAATGACTTTGAGAATTTGACCGTTACATGCACTTTATAAATTGTCCGGCGACCTGTTGTGAGACATTTTTATGTTAATAATGTTTTTATCTACAGTATTATACATTCACGTTAGTCCATTTGATAATCCAGCTATTTTGCAAACCAAATGATCAAACATTATGTAGCTTTTGGTCGGCTAGGATTTGCGGAAATTCAAAATTATTTTCAGCTGGCGAGTTGAATTAATGTGTCATAAATTATTCGAGATAGTGTTAAAAAAAATTTTTGGAGTAAGTTACATTTTTGTTCCGCACAGACATACAAACAAATAGTATTTGATTTGCACAATCTATAGTTAGAAACGCTTTTGACATATAAGAAACTTGAATCCTATTTTAGAACTTAGTAGACTGTGTCGCGGAAACTAATTAAGACGTGCTAAAATCATGAAGAAATTCGTTTTGGCTTTACTTGTCGCGGGTTGCGGTGTTCAGATATCAGTGCAGCAGTACCAGACATACCCTACTTCATCGGTATACAACGGACAATTGTGCAATATCAATCAAGACATAACTTACGATTACCGATTGGCTCAATACAATGTTATCATCCCATTGTCCCAATTGGTAGCTGTGAGAAGCAATTTCAACTTCGTGTACTCACCACTTTCAATATGGATCATGCTCGCAGCCGTAGCCGAAGGATCCGACCCTGCTATTCAGCATAAATTGTTCCAACTTCTTAGTCTACCTAACGACCCGTGCATTCGACAGACGTACTACCAACTTGCAACTAGTCGCGCATTTCTTTCCAAAGATGTGAACATTAAGAGCACACGTTTGTTATTAGTCGACGATGGTACGACACTCAACCCGAATTGGTACGACTTTATAACGAAGAATTATCTTCTAGAAGTAGTTAAAGCACCAATCAGAAACAACCCCATAGCAACAGCTAACGAGATCAAAAGAATAATGTCAGCGCATCTCCCAGCACTCAATCTGCGCGGAAATTCGGTCCTTCTAGACACGATGGACTTCAACGGCTTGTGGTCTACAGCATTCGCTGATGCAGTCATTGAGCGAGCACCGTTCTATAACATGCAAGGACAAGTAATCGGAGCTGTGGATATAATGAGGATGCAGACACGAGCAAGGATGGGTTATATACAGAACCTGCAAGTAAAGGTTTTAGAACTGCCCTTTGGTTTAGATGGACGGTACCGAATGCTGTTCTGCGTAATAATTGGAGATAGTGACATTAAGTCATTCGTGGCTAAATTTAAAAACAACCAGTTGTTTGAGTTAATAAACGCTCCGAGGTTCAGCTACGTGCCAATCGAGGTGGCGATACCACGCGTGGTGTTCACTAGCGAGATCGATGTGAGGGCTATACTAAAAGATTTGGGACTCAACGACCTTTGGACAGATCCAGGCGTGACTAGGTGAGGTTTTTAATGTTTTATGCTGAATTTAGAATAACGACTTCCCCTAATGTATAGTAAAGCACCTTCGAGTAACAAGAAGTAATAAAAATCACTAATCACAAAACCCTGAAAATCGACCATGATTTACTAAAATCTCTTTAGACTAATATTGTGATTAAGAATAACAAATTAAACTTTGCAAGTCAAATATTACAAAATAATGGCCTGGTGATCTCTGGTTGGTGGTTGTGATTCCAAAATTCACAACTAATGTCTTAGAAAGTATAAATTGAATAGGAAACTTTCCCCAACTACTCCTCTACGATCTAAAACAGTTCCCTTTACAACAGGTACATATCGAACCCTCCAGCTCTTCCCAGCAGCTTCTTGCAGCGTTCCACTGTAGTCTTCAACACTACAGGTATAGGATACGCGCCACAAGAGCCAGATTCTGGCTATAGCAGCTACACTGGCCTGGATCCTATCTTGGGAAGAGACTTCATAGCTGACAGACCGTTCTTGTTCGGTCTGTTTGATGCTGAAACGTATTCCTGTTTGATGGCTTCTGCATTTACGCAGCCTACATATACATAGTGAGGAAATAAAGATTGACGGAGAAATTGTCGTGCATTTTTTTATTATTATAACCTTTAGGACGGCCTACATGTTTTTTAAACATTACCCGAAACTAGAATTTCTCTTATCATAGGTGCGTTTACAAACATTTAAACTCACATACGCAAACAGCCAAAACCCGGAAGAACTATGTGTAGGCTATACAAATAATTTTTCCGTGCGGGGATCGAACCCGCGGCACGCAGCAGTCGATCGCTCAGCCACTGCGCCAACAAATTAAGCATTACATGTCTTGCAATAGTCTGTGATCAAATGGAAGAATTAGATTGTGACCGGTGAGAGTGGTCTGACGAGTCATCGTCGCCTCTAACGATACATCGCATGAACTTGATGTGAATCGCGTCGGAAGTTGCATTGCTTAAGGTCGTTAGCGTGTTTGTGTATCTGAGAGACATCAGGTTTGTCTATACCACAAAAGGTCTTGAAGCTTCATAATTACCTAATTGATAAAGTTGTTACTTTTTAAGTCAGTTATATTTTCGTACTTTAAAAAGGTTTACGATATTTAATTTATTCAGGGTGCAAGGGTACATCATTCTGTTTCGATCAACATTAAAGCAGTACAAGCACTATCTAGACTGTCACTTTCGGGATATCTTCCGTGATTACCATTTGTTTTGTTAGTTAAATATCAACTGCTCATAACACATTTTTATAACTTTACATATTATAATGCATAACTTGCAGTTAAAAGCTAATCAAAAATATTTAGGGTATTGGTCAAATAATTTTCGGTTTTCGAACACTAACAAAAACTAGGAAACCTAAAATTAAATTAAAATCGATTTAATTTATTATCAAATCGATTTAATTGTGACGAACTACGAACAAAAAAGGCTATTATTGAAAACCGTCCAAATAAAAATGATTAAGGCGATCGCTTTAGAAAAAATAAGTAATCAATAATGCGCTTATTGCTTTTTTATCTCAATATAAAAGCACGAAAAGTAAAGGTGGACTCAGTACGTCGTATTTCGAAATCTGCAAAAGACGTGTTGAAAATGCAAGTGTTTATTTTTGCTATACTGGCTGCAAGTGTTGGGGTCTCTATTACGACTCCGCATAACTTCGATTTGCGGGGAACACACGTCCAAGAGCTGTGCAATGTCCACGAAGATGTTATACTTAATTTTCGTACAGATATGTACGAGCACGCTATCACTTTCTATAAAGCAGTCGCTGCAAGGAGTGACCTCCACTTCGTATATTCTCCCCTCTCCGTTTGGCTCGTACTCGCTGGAATGGCTGAAGGAGCTGACTCTTACACCAGACAACAGATTTTCAGTCTCCTTCACATTCCCCACGATGAGTGCACGCGACGGAAGTATTACCAGCTGGCGACATCTCGTATTGTTCAAGCCGACGACCTCAAAATTATCAGTAATCGAGTTTTGCTGCTCGATGCAGGGGTCACACCCAACCCGACCTGGTATGATATTGTGACAAAAAACAATCTTCTAGATGTGCTCACCGCTCCTATTCGATACAATCCACAAGTGACAACCAATGAGATCAGGCGACTTACACGCGCAAAACTGCCAAGTCTTAACTTAAACGGGAACTCAGTCATTTTAGAGACAGTCGATTACAATGCACTTTGGACAACAGAATTCGCTGACGCGAGAATCGAAAAAGCCCCCTTCCACGACCAAATGGGAAAACCAGTTGGATTCGTAGATCTTATGAGAGTAACTAAACGTGCAAGACTGGGCTTCGTCAAAAGTTTGGGAGCCAAAGTGCTCGACTTACCTATTGGCGTGAACGAACACTACCGAATGGTTTTCGCAATGTTCCCAGAATCGTATGATATTAAGAGAAGCTTTGCGATCGTGAGCAGCGACATAATATTTGAGATGTTCGAGTCGTTCAAGGATAGCGTCGTGCCTATTGAGGTGGCGATACCACGCGTTGTTATATCAAGTGAGATCGACGCGAAGACCTTGGTAGAAGACATGGGAGTGACTAGTTTGTGGACCAATCCAGATGCCACCAGGTAAATACTTTGTTTCTTCTAAAGTTCTTGAATCTAGTCCCAAGTTCCGTTGTTGGGGCAATAGAAATAACTCATTTAGTCCATGGGCCGGAGCGAGAGGGAATGGGAAGCAGTCATCTCCTTCTACAAAGCAATCATGCTAGCGTAAGAGGTTGAGAGGACGTTTGAGAGAGAGAACCCCAAACCAACCCAGCCGCCGCGGGAGATGTACTGGGCGTCGGGCGCCGCGAGATTATGTTCGTAGTTAACGGGTTCAAACAGAACAGAAACGCTTCCAAACAGCTTGTTATACGTAGGCAGCGAAACTCGCAGCGTGTAACCGTAAGTATTATGTAAATATCCGAATTTGTGGACCCAAGGACCAGTTTCTATGCAGGTGAACCGCCACTATATAAATATTTAAATCAAGGATACGAATTTTTAAACTTAAGTAACTTGTTAGCCTACAGCTTATAGAAAAATTGTTTTCTTACAACAGGAACGTGTCCCATCCACCTGCGCTCCCAAGCAGTTATCTCCACCGAGCGACCTTAACCCTGGATAACCAAGGCCTGGAATCCTTACCGCTAGAACAGCCCTCTCTGTACGGAGCAGCCACCGGGTTGGATCCAAAAGTGGGGAACGATTTCACAGCTGACCGACCGTTCGTATTCGCCCTGTTTGATGCTGAGACGCTTACTTGCATAGTGGCATCAGCCTTTAGTGTACCAACTTATAGTAGTAATTCATAAGCAGGACTAAAATATCAGTTGCGGTGTAGGGTTTTCAAACTATGTCAATTGTTTTTTGTGATATTTCTTCTTGAGTAAATTTTCAATGGCTATCTTCCGTCCTGGGGAGAGGTCTAATTCCACACCGTCTTTTTCTCTCGCACACTTGCGTTGTTGAGCAGCGGGATCTAATGTGAGTTCTGCTTTCTCTGACCGCTTGGGACCAGTGCAAGCCCAATTGACCTGCAGGCCTCGTCCCAGGGGCGAATTGCTTCAACTGAAGCTCGATTATTGATCACCAGTGTTTAGCGAAGTTGAAAACTGCATTGGGTAGGGATAGTGGACAGTAGCGAGTCAACAGTCATGGTCTAGGTTTTGTTTCTCTTGCCCCTGTCCTTAAACAATGTAAATTGGGCCTAAAAATATCAGATAGACGACGCGGTTGGCGCAGTGGCTGAGCTATCGGCTGCTAGCCTGCGGGTTGCGGGATCCATCCCCGCACGGATCAAATATTTGTATGGCCTACAGATAGTTGTTTCGGGTCTGGCTGTTTGTGCATGTGAGTTTATATTTTTGTAAACGCACCCACGATACAGGAGAAAGTCCTAGTGTGAAGCAAAGATTAAAAAAAATATTCAATTAACATACGAGTCAATACATTAACAAAGTGATCAACACATTAAATCAATTGGTAATTAACCAGTCAGTTTTGTTAACACTTATTTGTGCAAGTTAACGGTAATAAAGATCTTTTTTTAATCATTATGTTTTAATCGTTTATTAAAAAGTCGTTCATCTGTTGGATCCGCGGGTCAGAGGTCTGATTCGACATTCCCTATCCTATATGAGCTATATTTTACACTACCTAACAGTAATAAGAGTTCCATTAACGTTAAAAAGGTCAGACTAATTAAAATTTAAGTGCTAAGAGCCGACGGAAAACGCTGTTTTAAATTGTAGCCCAATCTTCTTTAGGGCATCAGATAAGATGTGTAGGTAGGTAACAGAAAACCCTTTTCAATTTTGTTAATTTAACGTTACGATCCTAGCACAGGGACAACGCTTTTATTTTATTACAAAATGACAATCACGATGATCAAAATACGGAAATTACTGTCTTCACAAAAAATCAATTAGAATAGACACAATCTTATCATCATTTTCCAGCCCTGGTCCTACTACTCCTCCTTCCACCCTCCCCTGTCTGATGTCACTTGGAATACCCAAAATTTACACCATTAACATTATTTCCTCAGTTATTTCATCGCCTAGAGACCTCAAAGAGTGACAAACGTGGCAGCACACCAAGTTTTATAAACAATCGACTAGGTTTGAATCTAAGGTATCGATGACGCCTGTGGACGGTGAGCAATGGGTAGCTCACCGTCCCTCCGTCTATTGACGACAGGCCGTGTCGACGGCGTCTCAAAGAGATCAGAGCCCCTCAACAAAGCAGAGGGGCTTGCCAGAGCCTCCGCCTGCCGGGGTTGCGGGTTGTTAAAGGGCAATAGAAGGAACATGGGTGGGTTTTAGTCAGTAAAAGTCTGACACTCCCCCCCACTCCACCCAGAGCTGGGGGGAGTTATTTGATGAATTCCCACACCAAAAATAAAAAAAGGTATCGATGACATATTCTGTCATCTCAAGTTAAGCATTTCGCGGGAAAATGTGGTGTAAGATACGAAGGCATAAGATATTGAATGTAAGCCGGGATGCTTAACAAGTGAACCGATATAATATAAATACAGAGAGTACACTAAATCCACATATATATACAGGGTCATTGAAAAAATACCCGAAACCTCTTAATCCTGCCTTCATATCATGACCCTGAACAACATTTGTTCTACGACTTTTCAAATTTCGAAGCATTTTTTTTCCATATAAAAAAATTAACTTAGTCAAAATTTTGCATATATCATTTATGCGGTGACCGACGAAAAGCAGCCGCCCGGCCGCGCCGGCGCGGCTAGATCAAACGGCGCGCCACGCTCAAGGAAGCGAGCGGGCGCACAGCGCGGGGTTCGGGGTGACAGTCGCATGAGTGCCTTACTCGTAAGAACACGCGTGTGCTTATACCGCTATCGAAATTCGCGCGTATTAGTAAATTAACTACATATTAGCATTATTAGCGGTTTCATATTTTGAATTCAATTTACTTCATCCATCTGTTGATATTGAAGAATGTGTTATGTAGGTACAGGCGAAGGGCAGGGCGTTTTTGTGGGACTGTCTCTTGTAATCTGACGTTCAAAAAGTGCTGATTATCAGCCTAATTTGAATAAATGACTTTTGATTTGATTTGATTTGACATACTTTTTAGCGTAGAACAATGCGATGAAAAATTCAGGGGTCAATGTACTACTTGTATGTTGCCTACATTTATTATTTTACTCGATTTTGGTTGCTTGCACTTAATAATCGCCAATAATTGAGCAAATCGGCTGTAGGTACGGTACCTACCTTGTTAAACGCAAGTCGACAAGGTCCAATTTAACATGCGCGCGGCGCGGCTATCAAAATGGGTACGCGCGTAGTATACGCAAATTTTACAGACGTGAAATAAATGAAAACAAATTGTTTTTGGCTACGTTGTTTAGTTGAGGTCAAAGTCGTAGAACAAATGTTGTTCAGGGTCATGATATGAAGGCAGGATTAAGAGGTTTTGGGTATTTTTTCAATGACCCTGTATAAACACACAAAAAATTAGTTCGATAAACCAATATGCTCCAAACCGGCATTTCATTAGAAATGCGAGGATGGTTTTAGCTGAACAACTGATAAACAGCTGGGCACAGCTAGTTTACTATAACGAGAATGAAGCCTGTTATTTTGACGGAAATCTAAAAAACGGTGGTAGGATAAGTGTGATAGGTGCTGGAATAAATTTGAATAAAGAACAGTATAAAATTCGGTTTTTTAAAACTACACTACACTGTTATAGAGTTGGGCATCTGAACCCGTTCTTAGCAGCCAGCAACCATTTTTAAAAACAGAATTAAACAAAATATAATCGATTAGTACCTTTCTTTATTGTAGCTTTACTTCAAAGTATTAGGCCTAGAGAAGGCTCCAGAGAAGATACACGTTCGAGTCTGGGTGTCAAAAAGGGCGAACATAAACGGTCTGTCGGCTACGAACTCATGGCCCACAGCTGACGCTACACCGGTCGCTGTGTTCTCTGCAAAGTTGACGAGACCTGATATCAGGTCTTTGCCAACGGTCGGAGGAGGTTCCAAGCCTTGACTGCCGATCTTCACGGAGACGCGTTGGATCAGACCACCGGGTGTAGCTGGCGGATTTGACACGTATCTGGAAATAAGGTCGTTCTGTTAATTTTTTATTCCTAAAATTGAGATCAAAATATTTTTATTTCACATAGGCCTACATGGACACTTATAAAACGTCGAGAAAAGGTTCACGGTTCGGGTTGACCGTTTCCTATGAGAAGAACCGGCATGAAAGTCCATGAGAGTTTGGCTATCGATCTGAGACTCAAGATTCGCTATGATAGAAAGGTTAAAAATATCCACAATGACTACCATCCATATTGAGACCGCGAAAACATAAAAATAAAAGGAAACGTAACTGGTAACAGTATACGTAAACAAAAAATCAATACGGATAAACTTCATCAAAAATTAGGAACTAAGTAATGCAATTCACGTAAATTACGCATATTTTTACGTAAAAAGGAAGGCGACAAACAACTCTTAATAAATTCAGAAAAATGTCTTGAAGATATAGATTGCACTGTCTTGTGACTGAAAACCCGTTTAGTTAAGATATTTATATTACCATACATCTGTCTATCATTGTTGTTTCTCGATATTGTATTTGTTTCTAAATCCACAAGGATACATAATTTATCTAACACTCACATAACCACACGAACAACAACTGACCATGGCATACGCACTCCATACAAATATACACTCACAACACACTCATACAAAAACACATGGTACAAAAACTATTTTCACACAAAAAAGCAAATAACAAGCGACCTATTATACACTAAACAAATCCTAACAATGGTAGTCGTACATTTGAGTCACCTCACGTTATCTCTATACTCTCCCAATGGCTAGTATAAATAATATATGCAGCGAGTTGGACTCGCTAACAGTGGGTAACTCATTTAACTGTGCCCCGGAGAAATGTATTGACTATATCAACACCACTAATAACAGCATAAAAACTCTACACTTAAACATCCGTAGCTTAAATAAAAACTTTGACCAACTCCAGGTACTAATGCACTCAATAAAACTTGATTTAGACGTGGTAATTCTTACTGAATGTTGGCTCAGTAAAGTAACTAATATACCTGTTTTGGCGGGATATGATTCTTATTTTACTAAAATAAATAGTAACCAAAATGATGGAATTGTTATCTTTATAAAACAAACTCTCCGAACCTCTGATTGGGAACCTCAATTTGTGGGTGGAAATTGCTTGGTATGTCATATTGTTAATCTTAATATCGCTATTGTAGCAGTGTACAGATCCCCATCATATAGCTCAAAGGATAGTACCGAAAGCTTTTTGGATAGTTTAAATAATGTCTACGTAAGCCTTTCCTCTTACAAAAACATAGTCCTTATGGGTGACATTAATATAGACCTCAAACCTAATAGTACAGATGACCGCTGCGTCAACTATCTCATTCTAAATGCCTCCCACGGTCTTCTCCCAACCCACAGGTCCAACACTCGGCTGGATAACTGTCTGGATCATGCACTGGTTAAAACTACCCTTCCTGTTACTACCATTGTGCTAGACTCACACATCACGGACCACAAACCTGTGCTACTTAATATTGCTTCCACAAACCCAGATAATAAACCACTGCACATTGCTACCCGCATAAACTACGATGCAGTTAAGTATGACATAGAAAATTCGGATTTTACCCGATTATACAAAATTATTGACCCCAATATTTCCATGAATATGTTCATAACTATTATCTCTTCAATAATTGACAAACACACTAAACACATTAAAATCCCAAGGAAACAAAGAATACTGAAACCGTGGATAACTACCGGCCTATTAAAGTGTATACAAAACCGTGACCGGTTGCACAATAGATCAAGAAAAGACCCCAATAATCTCATACTGAAAATCACCTATACCAGGTACCGGAATCATTGTAATGACCTCCTCCGGAAACTAAAAGTAGCCCATGAAAAACGCGAATTAGAAAAATCCCGTAATAACCCCAAAGCCCTCTGGAAAACGATTAAACAAATCACGAGTACCACCAAAACTAAAACTAGCCCAGTAGAACTATTGGACATCTGTGATAACGCTACCTCTTCCATAAACGCAGTATGTAGGTTTTTCAGTAACATAGGCACTAATTTGGCTGAAAAAATCTTGTCCCAAAATCACCAACCTAAAAACCCACCTAAGAGCTCAAATCAAAAGGTTTCGTCCAGCCCTGCCAATTCCCTTGTGATACTTGAGGTTGACGAAGCAGAAGTGGAATCCCTTATTCTTCAACTCCGTAGTGATTGCGCAGTAGGTTGGGATGGTATATCCCCCCTAATACTAAAGAGCTGTCGCCAGACCTTGACGCCACCTTTGACGTATATCCTTAACTCGTGCATTCAAAGGGGCATCTTTCCTGAGGCGCTAAAGAAGGCGATCATCCATCCAATTCATAAGGGAGGGAACAGGAACTGTGTCAACAATTACAGACCCATATCGGTCCTACCAGCACTTTCTAAGATACTGGAAAGGATCCTAAATAATGGTCTTAATAAATTCCTCAACAAACATCAGCTCATAGCTGATAACCAGTATGGTTTTCGCACAGGAATCTCTACTGAAGATGCAGTTCTTGGGCTGACACAATTGGTTGCTAGGAATCTTGACAGCAGAACCAAAAGTCTAGGTATCTTCCTAGACCTTTCTAAAGCATTTGACACAGTCTCTGTTCCCAAACTTATCTCTAAATTGGAACTCCTAGGGGTACGAGGAAATACCCTCGAAATTTTTAAAGACTACCTCAACAACCGTACCCAGCGAGTAAAAATTGGAGAGTATATAAGTGAAGAAGTATCGACCACCTACGGTGTACCTCAGGGAAGCATTCTCGGTCCCACCCTCTTCCTCATATACGTCAATGACTTGTGCAGAATGACCATCCCCAACTCCAAGATCATTGCGTATGCAGACGACACCGCAATCATAGTTCATGGTCCAACCTGGGACAGCGTTAAGCGCTACGCAGAAGCGGCTATGGCAAGTATAATGAAATGGCTCAACTTAAACCTCCTTACCCTAAACTGCAGCAAAACATCTTACGTTCCCTTCGCTATCCGGCGTAACAACTTGCCCGACAAAACCTTCTCCATAACAGCGCACACCTGCTCCAAACAATCCCCACAATGCCTATGTCCGCCGCTTGTAAGAACTGTCAATGTGAAATATCTGGGTATCCAAATTGACGAGGGTTTACGATGGGACAAACAGGTTGACGCCACTACCACTAGATGTTTGAAACTTCTATATATTTTCAAATCCCTTAGAGACTCGGCTGCGCCTGATACCTTGAAGATGGTGTACTATGCACTATGCCAATCCGTCATCGGATACTGCATTACAGTTTGGGGCGGCGCAACCAAAACCAGCTTTCTGAGGATTGAAAGAGCGCAGAGAGCCGTACTGAAGGTAATGTCGCGCAAACCTTATCGCTATCCCACTACGCAATTATACGCTGACTCCAAAGTACTTTCAGTGCGACAGCTTTTTGTGCTACAGTCTACTGTTAGAAAACACGCCAGTGTTCCCCCATCTGACCCTAAAAAAAGGAAAAAGCTACCCCTAAGTACCCCTCACAAAACCTCCTTCGCCCAACATCAATACTACACATTAAGTACATACTTATACAAACAAGTTCACAAACATCTAAATATTGTCGATCTAAACAAATATGAATTAAAATCAAAATTAACGGAATGGCTACTGAAACAGGATTACCTACAAACTGAATCCTTACTTAAGTACGTCTCCTAACTACCGATTTCCTCAATCACCCACGTGCACACACACTCTCTCTCTCTCTCTCACACACACACACACACACACACACACACACCACTCACACACCCTTACACAAACAGCCACACACATCACGTATATATGCTATTACTTAAATTAGCTTTATATTCATAGTCGCTCAGGTAGATTGACACAGTCTTCTATTATACTTATAGCTTCACTCATTAAGCTGAATCACTGTCTCTCAAGATACAGGTTCCCTAGTTTGAGAGGCAGGGTTTTCCATATTGTGTACAGATTCCAGTTCTTAGCTTATTTTCATTGTGTTACTACCAAAGCTCATTTAATCTGTGTATATTTATAGCATGTTAAATCTGTATTTTTGTGAAATAAAGTTATTTATTATTATTATTATTTGTTGTTCTTGAATTTTCTTCTCTAGTAAGAGAGTACAAAAACCCTTATTATTATAATTCGAATGTAAATTATGTCTTACATTTTCGGAACACTTTATAATTATGCATTCTTACCTTGTAGCATCCGGGTCCTTCCAAAAGGACCCAATCCCTAAATCTTCAAGCGCCGGCCGTGCATCAAACTCAGACGACACCGCAAACCTCGGTATGGCGATATCCAGAGGAAACAAACTGACTTGCAACAGCGAGAATATCTCCAGAATAGATCCCATGAAAATATCTATAGCATTCTTGAGCAAGTTGTTACCGGTTCCAACGGCAATCAACATAGTGTACCGACCGCCAGCACCAACCGGCAACTCCACCACTTTAGCGCTCAAGAACGGAACTTGAGCCAAACGGACTTTCTTCTGCATATGCATCATATCAACCGTCCCGATTTTTTGCCCCAACTCGTTAAAGAACGGTTGACTCCGTATCGTCGCTTCTGGGAACGCTGTTGTCCAAAGTCCTTCGTAATCCAAAGATTCTAGCAAAACAGAGTTCCCTCTTAACACAATCTTGGAGCGTGTTGAAATAAATTTGCGGACCATTAGAGAAGTCTCTTTTGGGTCGTTCTTGATAGGTGCGAATACGTAGTTTAGGATTCCAGTAGACTGCAGTATCTTTCTCCAAGAGGAGTTTACCTTAAGGCTTTGATCGAGCATCAATCTCCTTCGACGTTTGAAAGTTACGTCCCGTCCAGATTTTTCCACATGCGATGCTATTTCGTAGAATTTATACCGGATACATCTTTCTTGGGGCAAATTTAGAGAGGTGAAGATTTGGCTTTGAAGTGACGGGTCTGCACCTTCCGCTAAGGCGGACAAGGACAGCCAGATGGTATAAGGAGAGAAGACGAAATGGTTGTCACTTCGGGCGGCGATGTGAGTATATAGCTTGTTGTCAAAGTCGGTCACGGCCTTCCTGTACTCTTGCGATACATCTCGAGCGCAAGTATCTGTTGTGGTATCACCTCCGAAGATCCCATCTAAGATATTAGTGGCTCCTTTCACTATATTTCCAGGCGCTCGCATTATGCTGTCAAATATCCCTTGAGAGTGAACACCATGTGCTATGCACACGGCTAGGACCGCGATTGACAACCTCATTTTGCTCACTTTCTTGTGCCGAACTGAAGAGTTGGAATATTATATAGTTTCTATATAATTGCTGGAGTAATTTACATGAATATGTCATTAAGATAGGTAATGAGATATTTGCGGTTGTTGATAAATAAAAATGCTATCAACATTTAATGAAAATAATTACTATTCACATTAATACCAGCTATAAATATTGCAAGAGGAATAAATGAAAAACAATTCCAAACATTTCGTATTTATAATTTTCTGTTAAATGGTAACTACATAAACATTCACACATTTATTTAACGTATACATTTTAAAATGGTGCAATGCGTTGTTTAATACGTTTTGCCGCAAAATATTTTGTTGAAAAATACATATCTCGTTGGTTGAACTAACAATATAATTGAATGACAATGTGAAAGCTTCGGATCATGGTGATGATCATTTATCTTTCATCATAATAACATACAGTTGTTATTATGATGAAAAATAAAAGAGAAATGACACTGTTATGTTGATATGGACACTAGCTTTTGCCCGCGGCTTCGCTCGCGTTAAATTCGGGGTAACACAGTTTTTTCCTGATTTACGGGTACCTGCTACCTGTACTTTTTGCCCATGCGCCTTATTTATTGTAATAGCAATGCTAAGTTTTAAAAAAATAGCGTATGTCCGTCTCCACGGTCCCAACTAGGCATTTAGGCGTGAAGACGTAACAAACAAACAAACTCACTTTCGCTTTTATAATATTAGTGAGGATTTATGTATTAAGGAGTTATTTCATAGTACTAATAAATTTAAAACAACACGCTTATATTAGCTTCACTTGTAACTATGTATGTAAGAAAATCTTGGAATCTTTATTTGACCCGCTTCCCGGTCTTCGATTAGGATGAAATTTTGCACACGCTCTGAGTTCTGATGACAATACATGACTAGCTAAGGAACGTCATTACAAATCCAATATGGCGGCCTCCCTAAGATGGCGGACAGGCTGTTTGAAATGCATCACCATGATATGGGTATAAAACGAAAGGGTTTGCTGTCAGGAATACGTAAAATAATAGTCACGTGACTTAAATCCAAAATGGCGGACATCCAAGATGGCTGATTTTCATTTGTCATTTTAGTGCGTGTTAAAAGCGTGTTTTTTAGTTTTTTAAACTATACAATTATTGACTATTAGAATAATATTAAGGCAGTGTGCCGAATAAAATAATTAAAACTAATATCACAAGGTTCTGTGAATATTTCAGTCAACAACAAACGAAATCGTTGACTGTTCATAATAATACAAAACTCATAAGGAACTCAAACACGGGAACTATAGCCCTCTCTCTATTTACAACATTCACAGACAGCGAAAATAAATGGTGTGTGCCATTTATTTTCGCTGTCTTGCGACTTACATATCACTCTATTATCTTAGATGATTGTGGAATGTCAGACTTTTACTGACCAAAACCCATCCATGTCCCTTCTTTCGACCTTTGTGTTCCGGGGCCGCGGTATCTTTTTCGAACAACCCGCAACTGCGGCACGACTTAAGTACATAGGTATCTCTTTTTTTCGGATGGGAAATCATGAAATAACTTCCCCCGCTCTGGGCATAGCGGAGGGGCAGTGTTTAGACTGGTACTGACTAAAACCCATCCATGTGTCATATTTTGCCCTTTGTGTTGTGCCCGCGGTATCTCTTTCGAACAACCCGAAACCTTGGCAGAACTTAAGTCTCTTATGATCAACTTTAAGAAATCCAGAAAATTGAGCGTAACTTTGAATAAAATAACCCACTTTTATTCTAGTCTCAAATGAAACCAGAGAAAATAGCTTTAAAGACTTCTCTCTTGATCTAACCTGAAGCTAACCTCAAACTCTTTGGAACTTGTCTCTTATTGACGTAACCTCATTGCTTTGTAGCCTCATGACACTAGTGACTTAGTTTGAAGTGAGTATTCTTAACTTAGTATCGCTGAGTGTAGGAACATTATAGAAGACTAGCTTTTACCCGCGGCTTCGCTCGCGTTAAATTCGGGGTATCACAGTTAACCTTACCTGATTTACAGGTACCTGCTACCTGTAGTTTTTGCACTAGCGCCTTATTTATTGTAATAGCAATGCTAAGCTTTTCCTTTTCTTCCCTCTTTCTCCCTCATATATATATATTTTTATTAAATAGCCTTTGTCCGACGTCAGGGTACCAAACACAGAGGTGTTTGGTACCCTGACGTCGGACAAAGGCTACCAAAATTCATCAAAATCGGTTTGGCCATTTAGGCGTGAAGACGTAACAAATAAACTCACTGTCGCTTTTATAATATTAGTAAGGATAAACAGCCTCTTCACGAAGCCGTCAATCATGCATTTTGTACATTAAACTAAGTTACTCAGCGCAGAAATTTTTGCTGGAAAACGAAAATAATATTCAAAGTATCAAGGCATTGTGCCGATAGGTGCATTGTGAAGTAATTAATATATATAGTCATGTTGAGGATTGTTCGAAAGAGATACCGCGGCCCCAGAACATAAAGGGCAATAGAAGGAACGTGGGTGGGATCTAGTCAGCACAAGTTTGACACTTCCCCTCGCTCCGCCCAGAGCGGGGGAAGTTATTTGATGAAGATATTTTTAAAGTAAAGTTATGTAGTTATATACACATTTAAAACTCGTTAGTTTTTCAAATATTTTGAAATAATTAAAAGTTTTTGACCTACGTAAACTAATATTGTAAAGCAATGAAATAGAATGAGTGTAAAAAACGCTTCACGTAGCCGAAATACACGTTTGTCTATAGACAAAAATAAATAGCCGTTATATACACGTTTGTCTATAGACTAACGTGTATTTAACGGCTACGTGATTGTGATTTAACGTCTTTTTACACTCATTCTTTTTTTCTAATTTTATTTTTTTCCTGCAAATGTGGGAGGCAAAACCGGTCAGGTGCGAAATGGACTGTACAAACTTGCGATATAAACGGCCATATCTTTTGACTTCGTAGACTTAGAGCAGGGGTCGGCAACCCGCGGCCCGGTTGCGGGTTGTTCGAAAGAGGCAATAGAAGGAACATGGGTGAGTTTTTTTGTCAGCACAAGTCTCCCATCTCCCAACCGCTCCACCCAGAGCGAGGGAAGTTATTTGATGATTTCCCATCCCCTAAAAAAATGAGCTATTCTACGATTTGCCACGATGGATATGACTGCTAACATACAAGAAATACCTCCTCCGCCCTACCGCCTCTCAAATGCAACCTCAGACATCACACAATTTTTTTTATAAAATCGGTTTCTATTTAGGTAGGTAGCTTGTAGTTTGCTTTTATTTATTTTTCTTTTGTTTTTTTTTTATAGCTATAAAGCCCAGACATATAAACATAATGTAAGTATTTCATTAAATTCCGTTTTTTTTAACAATTTTCAATGGCAATTTTGTTTTTTTAATGACTGCGGCCCGCATTAAGTTTATTTTGTCACCTTGTGGCCCTTGCTTGGCAAGAGGTTGCCGACCGTTGACTTAGAGGATTATTTTTTACAGCTCCAAGCAACCACAGACATGAATATGTTTTTAATTTCGGAGTTGAAATTAACACGTCTGTTTCACGCTTTCGTAAGAAAAATGGTCTTGACAGTCAGACAGATAGACGGACAACAAAGTAATCCTAAAAGGGTTCCGTTTCTTTTTTTAGGTACGGAACCCTATAGCCTCTAAAAAGAAGAAAATAATATCGAAATATTATCCCTTTACGTTTTGTCTAAGTTATGTAATCCAAGCATCGTTACGTCGGTTCGTAACATATGCTACTATCGAAAATATTTTCTCGTTTCCAAAAATAATCGCCAAGCTAAGAGGGCACTAGATTCTTACTAAATAACACTTTAAAGCTTAAAATTTCTCTAACGGTTTCTTGGATCAAACAATGGTTTTCTCACACCTTCAATATTTTAAACGACTTATCCATCGACACCCCACATTAAGGGACACATACTAAAATACTTTACTGGCTATAGGTGCCAACAAAGGGACATAAATCCGTAATTTGCTATTGTAAACATACTTTTCAAATAAATTATTCTATTATACTTATACATTATAACATTAACTAAGTTTTAAACTGACATGGTCACATTTAAACGGGATATTTACCGTGCTTACTATTATAGTCATAGTTTAGGTAATATTTCGGTGCAGTTGCACACGTCAAGATCACGGATAACCCGACCTTATTGCGGGTTGATGTTTATAAGCGGAAAAAACAGTGTATCCTACTTCTGATTATTATATTTTTGTGCTCGGTACCGCTACCACTGTCACTCACAAATCGATTCTGTTCTCGACACACGAAACTCACTATATCCGTTCGCGAACTTTATTTAGTAAGGTAATAAACATGGTAAATTTCCCGTTACAAATGTTTTAAATAATAATATTAACTACATTTAGTTGTCTAACTCTAGTTACTAAAACCTACTTAATACTCATTTTAAATACAATCGCGTTATAGAATAACCCACCTTGTACCCATTTAACACAGTTTAGTCTTCATTGTATCCAAAATATTGTTTTGTCATTCAAAAGTCACCTTTAATATCCTTTATTTTAACGTTGATATTTTCGCAGACACAACACATACGATGTCAGGACACGATTATAACGGGTAGAGTGTGTACATGATGACATCTGGAACAAAACGAAAATATTATTGAACTAGTTGTGCCCAGCGGTTTCATCCGCTGCTTAATGTCGTAGCGTGTTGTTATATAGTCTATTACTTTCGGGAAAGAGGAGCTCGTGGCTAAATAATAGAAGCCGCTCAGGTCGATCTTTAGGTTAAGCCACGCTTGCCCAGGTTGGTCTGTGGATGGGTGACCACCCATTAAATACCGACTTTCATCCGTACCTCAGAGAGCACGTTAAACTGCTAGACCCGGCTGTCATTTGTAGATCTTTGAAAGTCGTTACAGCTAGTCAGTGTCCCGAAAGTCTGACAATCAGTCTTACCAAGGGGTATCGTATTGCCCAGTACTAACTGGATTATGGAGGTCAAGATAAGCAGTCGCTCCATGTAAAATACTGGTATTCAGCTGCATCTGGTAAGACTGGAAGCCTACATAACATAGTTGGGAAAAGCTAGACAGATGATGACTTTCGGGGAAGATTGCCTAAACAAATTTCAAGTCAGTTTGGCTAAGGAATCGCATTGTCCCATACAAACGTTGCCCCCTTAGGGATTGATTATAAAATCCCGTCTTAGTGAGCACCTACGTCGTAAAAGGACCCCATGCTAAATTTAAGACTTCTTAGTCTTGTAGTTTCTCAGATTTCATGATGAGTGAGTCGGTGAGTTTCCCTTTTGCGTAAATGTGGATTTACTTGTTAGGTACACCTCACTCAGCCTAACCTTACGGGGATTATAGACGTGGTGTTGTGTTTTTTTTTTTCAAGTTTTCTGATAAAGATCACAAACAACTTAAAAATATGTACAACGTGCCAATAGGTCTCTAAAGAAAACGAACGAGGGTCAAACGAATTGTTTTAAATAAACTAGGTGCGCCTTACGGTGTTGCTCATTTCACCACGAGCAACACCGGCGCAGCTAGCTTATTTATAACAATTACTATACCATATTTGAGATCATCCCAGGTAACCATCGCATTTTCTGGCATCAAAAGTCTATGTATTCATTCAGAATATAAGCAATAAACATTGCTTACTTGATACCAAATTTGACGACACGGTCAGCGCAGTGGCTGAAAGATCGACTTGTACGCTGTGGGTCGCGGGTTTCATCACCGCACGGAACAAATATTTGTATGGCCTACAGATAGTTGTTTCGGGTCTGGCTGTTTATGTATGTGAGTTTCAATATTTGTAAACGCACCCACGATAGAGGAGAAATTCCTATAGTGTATTCACGGAGACGAGTTAGTATAGCGCCTTCTCTATCGCACATTGTCATACAAATGACAAAGACAAAAAAATCATTTTTAGGGTTAGTGGGCGTTAACAATACCTTAGAAATGTAAATGTGCGTTCACACTGCGCTTCTTAAAAGTTCGCTTAGTTTATTCCTGCAGCTTCGTCTGTCGTATAAATTGAGAGACATTTATTTTATGGAATTTGTTTATGGTTACCTACTTTTTTATTTAACTGACAGATATTAAGGAAAGAAATAAAAACGAGAGTTAATGATAAAATTTTCTTTATTTTATTATAATATCTACATAGACAAGTTTATAACATATTATTTTCTTTAAAATCTTATCTAGAGTAGGTATTTCATTGTCCACAAATTGTGGACTATATTTCTGATGGCACATTTTGTAGAGTTATCAATTGTCTCAACAATTGACAAACGTTCTTCTTTTTTACAATTCTATGAACAGAAGCCCAGTGAACACCTAAAGAAGATGCAACAACTTTGAGAAGGTCACCCTTGGAGGCCGAAGACTCTGCAATTCTCATTGCGTGGTACATATTTAAAATAATAGTCTTCTCGGTAGACAAAACACCCCGCCGTTTTCTTTTCTCAGCAGGTTATTCGATATCCGCCATTAAATCAATCAAAACAATCAATCATAAAACCCAATACACCAGCCGGTTCACAAGTTGAGCGCACAGTCACAAGTAAGAGCACGTCTGCACAGTACGGGAAGTATGAGTAGACTAAAAAGTACTCGTACTGTGTACACCGCCTTAGCGTTTATCACTGACCAATTGCAGTTAAAAAATTGTGTGAGTGAGATAGCGCTCTACTAACTCGTCTCCGTGAATACACTATAGAGTGGGGCAACGTTTTTTTATTAAAAAAAAAATGATCAAAATCCGTTAAGCTGTTTCAGCGTGAAGAAGTAGCAAACATACACAAACATACAGACCTTCGCCTTTAAATTATCAATGTGATTGTACTCACCCATTCCTGGCACTATCACATCGATGTTGTCGGAATGCGTCACGTTCATAATATACTCCCCGGTGAACACGTTCTGTAACATATACATTGCACAATTTAATACTTTGAACTAACATAACATGGTGCTTTGTAATCCGGGGTGCGGGTTGTTCGAAAGAGATACGAACATAAAGGGCAAATGAAGGAACGGGGTGGGTTTTAGTCAGCACAAGTCTGACATTTATTCCCTTCGCCCAGACTGGGGGAAGTTATTTGATGCTTTTTCATCCACATAAAAACAACATGCACCTCTGCATGTTATTTTTTTATGTATGTACCTGTAAGTCTACACAGTCAAAAGATAAGGCCGTTTATGTCGAAAGTTTATACAAAACCCTCGGTGCGCGAGTCTTATTAGCTCTTAGCCGGTATTTTTCCCATTTCTCCATTAACTTATGTTTGTTAGTCGTAGTAAGTAGGTACCTACACTACGTCAAAATCAAACTTCTAACTCTTCAACTCCCCGTTCAGGAACATCCTTATAAGAGTAAGTACTAGCTTTTGCCTGCGGCTTCGCTCGCGTTAAATTTTGGGTTACACAGTTTCCCTTGCGCCTTATTGATTTGTAATAGCAAAGCAAATTGGGTGATATGAAACCCGATAACTTTTTTAAATTATTTGTGTAATATTAGCAGTAGGTACACTATTGACTACCTCCTGTAATCCCTACTATTCCCTACTTTCCCTACTAATATTATAAATGCGAAAGTAACTCTGTCTGTCTGTCTGACTGTCTCTTCTTCACGCCTAAACCACTGAACCGATTTCAATGAATTTTGGTACAGATATAGTCTGGGACCCGAGAAAGGACATAGGAAAGTTTTCATTCCGGAAATCCCCCGGGAACGGGAACTATTAATCCACGCTGACGAAGTCGCGGGCAAAAGCTAGTATTTTTATATTCTAACAGTCCATCCAAAGCTTGTTTGGACTATATCGCTATTAGAGATAAGACTGCCATAATATATCATTGTATTGGATATCATTATAGCATTGTATTGGATGTGTCTGTAATATTGCTAAATATATATATACTTGACCGGGTCGTGGTGAACCTGTTTACTTCTGAAATCCGTTTAGACCCTAAGATATATTGAAATGAAAAGATAACAGGCAAACAGTCATTGTTATTTTGGCATTAACAATTTAAGAGTGGATTAATGCGTTTGCATTATAACATCATGCTTCATAGTCTTCATACATCTAACTACAAAACTATTTTCGTCTTCAAATATCATACAAACATTTCTTCGTTTCAGTGAGTTCCTGATATTCTCGACGATACCACTATATTTCCATCAATAATCCGGTAGCCAATCAAATCTCGTCATTTCCCAAGTGCATTACAACTCAAGATATCGATAATAATACTCTTCGCGGAGAAAGATGCTAGTTTTATTACAAAGACGGCTAGATTAGGTATAACTAGTAAGTTGAATATAGAACCACTATATAGATACATAAAGAATTCCAGTTAAGTACAGCAGTTGAAAATGTATGCACAAATGGATGCGTAAGAATGGTGATTTCAAAGAAACTTAAGACTTAGATCAAATCAAATCAAAGCATTTATTTCAATTAGACCATTACATGCACTTTTGAATGTCAAGAAACAAAATGATGCTACAGTCCCGGTCACAAGGCATAATAACTTGTGAAATCTTTAGTATTAAGCGATGCGTGGTCATCATAATATGCTATGAATCGTCAACTACACCAACCTTTTATACCTATCTGTATAGTTAGAGAAATCTTATTTTTAAGGCATGGGAAATCATCAAATAACTTCCCCGGCTCTGGCGAGTGCGGGAGCAGAGGAAGTGTCAGACTTTTACTGAATAAGACCCATTCAAGTTCCGTCTCTTGCCGTTTATGTTCCGTGGCCGCGGTATCTTTTTCGAACAACACGCAACCCCGAGGTGGTGGCCCTTGCAAACCCCTAGTTAGTCGAAATCTTTGAAGCGCGCGTGGAACACGAACGCGCCGTCGACAGGAGCTGTGTGACAGAACCCTTTTTTTGGGGTGGGAAATCATCAAATGACTTCCCCCACTCTGGGCGGAGCGGGGGGGGCGTGTCAGACTTGTACTGACTAAAACCCACCCATGTTCCTTCTATTGCCCTTTACGTTCCGGGGCCGCTATCTTTTTCCAACAACACGCAACCCCGGGAGGCGCGCGTGGAATTCGAGCGCTCTGTCAACAGGGGCGTCAGGGGCTGTATGACAGCACTCTTATGCTTGCTTTTATGTATATGAGCGTCTAGTATCTAGTCTTGTGTACGCATTAGCTAAATGAACGGCGCTGTATGTCTGCGGTTCAACTTTCATTGTGTTATCAATGTCTGTGATGTTGCTTTAAGAAAGTTTTTTTATTCTAATATTTAGATTAGTTTCATCAAGCTTTTTCTTGTATTTTTTTTTCATCAAGGTTTTTCTTGTATTACACTCAAGATTTTTACTTTGAAATACAAATAGTCTGTTAATGTAAGATTTAAGTACTAACATTAGTTTTTTATTAATCTGTGTGTTGTACTAACCAAATGGACTTAGTCTGCTATAAAAGAAATTAAGTTTCAATTTTTTTTATGTTGGTTCATCTGTGTTAAGCTTGATTTTTAGGTTAATCCATTTGCCTCCATACTTTGTCCGCAGAAGGGTGATCACCCATTAAATATCGAGTTTACACGAAAACATTTTCAAGCTATTAGTCGTTGCTGTCATTTTAAAATATTTGACAGTCGTTAAAAGTAGTCCGTAGCCCGAAAGTCTAACAACAACCAATTTTGCCAAGGGTGTATAACACAGTACTGATAGCTACATCTGTGTGACTTGTCTCATATAGTTATTTTTTTGCAATATTTTTTCTATTCTTTTCTAACAATTCGATAATGATAGAAAATATAACGATAATAAAACGTCGAGAAAACGTGTACGTTTGGGTTGGCCGTTTTCTATGGAGAAGAACCTGCAAGAAACTCCATGGTTACTCTTTTAAAATCATGTGGTCTTACAATGTTGTTATTACTACTAAGTAGGCCCGAAAATATATCATTCTTACTGTACAAAACGTAAAATCCTACTAATATTATGAAGCGAATGTTTGTGAGGATAGATGTATCATATGGATGTTTGTTACTCTTTCACGTCAAAACGGCTGAACGGATCTTAATGAAATTTGGCACAGAGTTAGATTATAGTCTGGAATAAACAAAGGACACTTTTTTCGATCATCACGCGGGCGAAGCCCGAGGAGCTCGTGGCTAAATAATAGCAGCAACTCGGGTCGATCTTTAGGTTAAGCTGTGCTTGCCTAGGTTGGTCTGTGGATGGGTGACCACCCGTTACATACCGAGTTTCCTCCGTGCCTCGGAAAGCACGTTAAGCCGTTGGTCCCGGCTGTCATTTGTAGATCTTTGACAGTCGTTACAAGTAGAAAGTGTGCCGAAAGTCTGACAACCAGTCTTACCAAGGGGTATCGTATTACCCAGTATTAACTGGGTTGTGGAGGTCAGATAGGCAGTCGCTCCATGTAAAATACTGATATTCAGCTGCATCCGGTTAGACTGGAAGCCGACCCCAACATAGTTGGGAAAAGGCTAGGCAGATGATGATGACGCGGGCGAAGCCGGGGGCGCCTGTTTGACTAAGAAACTACAACCACCAGCTTCACCTGTCCACACTATACATATAAATGTGTAGACAATGGAGTTCATTCTCGCCTCGCCTACTCATTAGTGTAATGAAGCGTGGCGCCAGTGCACCTCTGTAGGACGCGCTCTAATCGATGGAGTAGCGTAGTATAAGTTTGTTATGAAGTACCCTTTGAAGCCGTCGTCATATACCACGTTTTTTTAAACCTTATGATTGCTTACTATATGTTCATCTGCCTAGCCTTTTTAGGGTTATTCCTCGTAAAGAAACCCTTATAGGATCACTAGCTAGCGCCCGCGTGATATCGAAAAAATCCTGTGTTATACAAGACTATAATCCAAATCTAAAGATCCGTTCGGACGTTTTGACGTGAAAGAGTAACTACCATCCATACTACTATCCTCCCAAAACGATCGTATCCTTACTAATATTATAAAAGCGGAAGTGAGTTTGTTTGTTTGTTACCTCTTCACGCTTTAATGGCTGAACCGATTTTGATGAATTTTGGTACAGAGATAGTTGGGAACCAGGAGACGGACATAGACTAATATTTTATTGAAAAAAGTGGGATGTGAGGGAGAAAGAGGGAAGAAAAGGGAAAACTTAGCGTTGCTATTACAAATCAATAAGGCGCAAGGGGAACCGTTTTACCCCGAATATAACGCGAGCGAAGCCGCGGGCAAAAGCTAGTTTATTATATTTGTAGGATTTGGTTGTCCGTTTGCCTGTCTGTCAAAAGTATAAATATACTCCCTTCGATATACTAATATATTTTAGTAATAATGGAAAATGAATACTCGATAAGATTTTGTGTGACATACTATCATACCACAACTAAAAAAGCTGAAATAAAAAAGTGTGTGTGTCAGCTCCGACGCACGACTGGAGTTTACTCCTTAAGTACGAGTATCTAACCATACGCAAAAAGAGTTTATTCAACTGAAAAAAGATTAATATCATATGAAAGGGTAAATTCACAAATTAATGAAAAAAAGTAGCAATATAAATACATCGACACTGATAGAAACAAACAAGCCCAATAACATATAGTATATAGGTATAGTCGTCTATACAGCATACCATATGTACGTCTTAATACACTCACAGCCAAATTAGAAAGTTGCGCACCAAAAACGTGACACATTTTCGTTACTTTAGTAGGTTTTACCCCTCGGATTTTTCTCATACCGGGCGCCTTATGTATGAAAATCGATTCTTAAGGAGTAAACTCCAAAAAATCATTTTGCCAAAAAAAATATCATAACGATGGCAAAAAAAAACTACGATTCAAACAAAAGTAGACTTCCTGAAGTAAATTAATTTTCCGTCTTTTTGTATTTTTTGGACGTTGGTTTTTATAGTAAAAATGTTTTTTTCATACATTTTAGAGCGTGTCCTTTTCGTAGGTCGTGTTTTAAATTTACTTTTACCCGACTACGGGGATCAAAAAAGAGGGTTATGTTAACCGGTATGTTTGTTTCATCATTCGACTAATGCGTGTTACATTGAGTTTTACGGTAGAACGTGACAAGTGGTACTCACCAATACGGTATATCCATCGGTAGAGTTAAGTTGGTAGTTCCTCAGTTCGATGACCTCGTGACATTCCTCGATGCCCTTGTTGACGAGCGCGAACGTGTGCGACGAGTGCGCGTCGCCCTTCCGCGGCAGGTGCGGCTTCACCCACATCGTCGACGACGTCATCTAGAACAATCCTTACTATCTTAACATATACTAGCTGTGCCCAGCGGTTTCACCCGCTGCTCAGTTAGGGGCATGAAAAATAGATGTTAGCCGATACTTAGACCTACCCGATATGTACACAAAATTTCGTTTAAATCGGTCCAGCCGTTTCGGAGGAGTATGGGAACGAAAATTGTGACACGAGAATCCTTACTCGTCAAATCCTAGACGATAATCACATGCATTAACAGAATAAATAATAAAAAAAATATGTGGGTGTTCAATTATTGATCATACCCGCCACATAGGATTTCTAAACTTTTTCAATAGCCTATGTTACTCGGGACGATGCGAGGATTCTAACGATACCCCATACATGTAAATCGGTTCAGGCGTTTAGAAGTTATGATGGAACAAAGAAACTCATATACATACAAACATAAATGAACCCTAAAAACATAACACTCCTTTTTTGGGGCAGTCGTGTAAAAAAATCGGTCACTCTTTGTTACAAACGAAAAATACCTGCAAATCAGGAAAGGCGCAATCAGCGAAGCCGCGAACAAAAGCTAGGAAACTATACTTTATCACACACAACATAAGGTCTATTAGTAGTCGGTGGACTGAAAGTCTGACAACTAGTGTTATTAAGGGTAGCACTGCCTGTCAGTATTACCCAGCACTATCTGCGCACTTTGAATCAAGGGGTTTAAAATGACCGCTTAAGCAGAATCATAGTAGGTTAATAATATGAATTACGTTACTATTCGTAAAATGGTCAAAAGTGACAATTCACAAATCAACTGCGTCTGTCCCCAATTTAAGAATTTTAACGTAATAACGGTTTACGGTTTAAAAATTATTTATTTCGCAAATATTAAAAATCACTTACGAGAAGAAATCCTACTATATCCTTATTAATATTATAAAAGCGAAAGTGAGTTTATTTGTGTGTTACGTCTTCACGCCTAAGAGATAAGGGGAGAAAGAGGGAAAGAAAGGGATAAAAAGACATATTTCTTTTTCGATCATCACGCGGGTTTATGTTAGCGTTAGCCCAAAGTAACTATGCCACGCGGAAGAAGTCGCGGGCGTATGCTAGTAATATTATAAACTAGCTTTTGCCCGCGGCTTCGCTCGCGTTAAATTCTGGGTAACACAGTTTCCCTTGCGCCTTATTGATTTGTAATAGCAACGCTAAGTTTTCCTTTTTCTTCCCTCTTTCTCAAACACATCCCACTTTAAAAAATTAAATAAATAGCCTATGTCCGTCTTCTGGTTCCCAACTATCTCTGTACCAAAATTCATCAAAATCGGTTCAGTCATTAAAGCGTGAAGAGGTAACAAACAAACTCACTTTCGCTTTTATAATATTAGTAAGGATGCGAATGTTTGTGAGGATGGATGTATGGATGATTGTTACTCTTTCACGTAAAAACGGTTGAACGTAGATTATATAGTCTGGAATAACACATAGGATACTTTTTCAATATCACGCGGGATAACCGCGGGGGCCAGCTAGTTTACAATAAAAAAAATTACTATACATCTAATAAACAGATTACTAAAAATGTCTTGTAATCCAAGGCCACTGAATGTCACTTGTACGATGATAGACGGAAAACAACAGTAGTGTAAAAGCTGAACAAACACAAGTAAGTAGGTTTATGTGTTTGCTAGTAGCAATTCAAAACATTTAAACAAATGGTTTGCAGTGCGCATCAGGTGCAGCCACTAAATACAATTTATTTGTGTCCGCGTGTGGCCCACGGAGATTTATGATCACGGACCATTTATCCGCTACTAGGATTACTTTCTAAACCAAATGTGTTTCACGATATATGTATATAGTTTTGAGATAGAATCTGCTATTTAGCTAATTTATTGTCCTGAATTTTAAAAAAAGCCGGACTTGCACAAGGGGGGGGGGGGGAACAAAGAATATTGGTACGGGTCTTTGTTCTTTCATTTTCCTTCATCTAATCCTATATAATATTATATATGCGAATGTTTGTAAGTTTGTTGAACGGATCTTGATGAAATGTGGCACAGAGGTTGATTATAGTCTGGTTTAACACATAGGATAGGCGCTTTTTCGGGCGCCACCTAATCTAACATCTTAATATAAATAAATCACGTGTCACGTTGTTTGTCCGCGATGGACGTCCTAAACTACTTAACCGATTTTAAATTAAATTTGCACACGGTGTGCAGTTTGATCCTACTTGAAAGATAGGATTGGTAGGGTATGCAGGGTAGGTAGAAAGGTAGAAAATTGCAAGGCAACGCATGCCGGGGCACAGCTAGTAATAAAATAAGTATAATAAATCTTAATATATATAAATCTCGTGTCACAATGTTCGTTCCTCCGAAACGGCTATACATTCTTATGAAATGTTTTATGCATATTCAGTAATTCTGAGAATCGGCTACATCTATTTTTCATACGGCTAAGTGATAAGGGGGTCCTGAGCAGTAAGGGAACTGGGAAGAAGTATGGATAAGAGCTCAACAATGAAGTTCCCCGACAATACAAATTTATTCCTCTTTATCTTCTTGTTACAACAGAGCAGTAACGAGACAACATACCTTATACGGTTTAGCCATGATCCCCATAGGGTCCTGCGCTATTGCAATAAGGTCCAAATTCTGCAGCAACTCCTTCTCATAGGGCGTGATCTTCTTCATGTTGCAGCTGAGCAATATGGGTGCTGATAGCATGACCAGCATCGCTAGTTGCACGCGGGACTGACTGCGGGTCAGTATGCCTGTACCGAAGATCAGCTGAAATGGGATGATGGAAACGGATTAGAATCCTTACTAATATTATAAAAGCGAAAGTGAGTTTGTTTGTTTGTTTGTTTATTTGTTTGTTTGTTTGTTACCTCTTCACGCTTTAATAGCTAAACCGATTTTGATGAATTTTGGTACAGAGATAGTTGGGAACCAGGAGACGGACATAGGCTAATATTTTTTTGAAAAAAGTGGGATGTGAGGGAGAAAGAGGGAAGAAACAGGAAAACTTAGCGTTGCTATTACAAATCAATAAGGCGCAAGTGGAACTGTGTTACCCCAAATTTAACGCGGGCGAAGCCGCGGGCGAAAGCTAGTAGAATATAAATATCTTGGGACAACTCACACACGGCTATCTGATCCCAAGCTAAGCAGAGCTTGTGTTATGGTAACCAGACAACTGATATACATACTTATATAATTTATAAATACATACATATTATAGATAAATCACACCCAGACACAGAACAAACAATCATGCTCATCACACAAAGTTTGTCCTGGGTGGGAATCGAACCCACGACCTCCGGCTCAGCAGTCAGGGCCACTAACCACTAGACCAAGAGGCCGCAAATATACAAATAGGTTTTTATTTCTCTTAAAAAGGTACATTCTTTGGTTCATGTCATATTATGTCAAATCAGATTTATAACCTTTGTGAGAGCTGGAGTCTATAATGGGTTCGGGACCTGTATGACAGATCTCCAGGCTCTCACCCTCTTAAGCAATAGTATTGAGGACTAATTTGAACACATCAAGGCCTTCACGTACAGAGAGGAATATTTAAAAACTAGAATAGGAAAATTTTAAAATTTTGCAACAAAATAATCTGCGAGTGTGTAGTGAATGGTGTGTGTGTGTGTGTGTGTTGTTTATGTGTGAAGTATTAAGTACTCTTACAGCGATGAAGTATTTTTAACATTATGTGCCTAGCGTTTAACTAACTGTGTTGGGGTCGGCTGCTAGTCTAACCGGGTGCAGCGGAATACCAGTGTTTTACATGGAGCTAGTACTGGGTAATACGATACATCTAGGTAAAACAGGTTGTTAGACTGTCAAATATCTACAAATGACAGCCGGGATCAACGGCTTAACGTGTTTTCCGAGGCATGAAGGAAACTTGGTATGTAATGAGAACGCATTAATTGTGTGATGAACTTAAAATGGCTTAAAAACTTTAATTTTGATAGTTTAATAGCCATTATTGCATGGGATAACCACAGTTCAAGATGGCGCTGCTTATCCAGAAAATTTGCATGGGTGTCAAACTTGGTGCAAGCAGTTTTCTTCATTTCGCTTGCATTACATATTAAAAAGTTTTTGGTCGGAAATTTCGCCAAAAGCTCTTGACGGCGTTGGTCACGGTATGCCGATTTCATACGCACCATGTCAGGATCGTTCCAATGGCCCGGCCCGTGATACGGAGCTATCTCGGAGTGCCGACTCTCAAAGAAGTTGAAGATAGCAACCACGGCATCCCACGAGGTCTGCACGTCGTGGTAGTTGCGCCACATGTTGCAGTACTTCGATACCAGGGCGAAGTCAGGCTGAAATATGAAGTGCATTTTTTGAGCATAGACACTCACTGTGGAGCTGGTTCGGACACTCGACAGTGAGTGTCTATGCTCGATGTGAGGTCGATCAACGCACGATAGGACGAGTAATCGGATTCCAATTTTTTTTTGAAGGATCGAATTCGGAACTAATTGATCCAGTAGAGATCCCTAGTCCCTGGGATGGGATCCCCCATGTCAACATATTTCCATGCTCTCCTCCTCCATACACTCCTACCGTATAAGTGGCAGTGAGCCGACCATTTTAGCAGCATAGCCGATGACCGTCGCGTTGCGGGTACTTATGTTACCACGGGTACGGGTTGTTCCAAAGAGATACTGCGGCCCCGGAACCTAAAGGGCGATAAAAGGAACATGGGTGGGTTTTAGTCAGTACAAGTCTGATCCCTCGGTCCACCCAGGGCGTGGGAAGTTATTTGATGATTTCTGAACCCAAAAAAAACAGTTTTAGACAGAGCTGTACCTAATAGCACCCTCAAATTTCGCAAGTTATGCCCAAGTTCCATGTTTTAGGGGACGAACCTATTGCCATAAACCGTACAAATCCAACATTCGTGATTACTGAAACAAAATCTGTCAATAAAAACATCTAATATATAAAATTTCCGTGTCACAATGTTAGTTACCGTACTCCTCCAAAACGGCTCGACCGATTCTTATGAAATTTTGGGTACATATTGGGTAGGTCTGAAAATCGGCTAACATCTATTTTTCATACCCCTAAACCTCAGCGGGTGAAACCGCTGGGCACATCTAGTTTACCTATAAACTTGCCTACTAAGTATACGTAAAAATATTGTCCAAGGTCAGCTTATCTCATTATTCGATAACAATTTGGTCGTTACTTAGTTTATGATAAAAGCGATAACACCTACTAATCAATATATTATCTATTTGTATGCTTAGCTGTTGAAAACTCAAACATTAAACAGGTATTGATTGGGTATTTGCCAAATGTTTATGGACTTTTATGTTCGTTACTAGCTGCGCCCCACGGTTCCTTTTTCTATAGCCGTTCTTTGAGCGTGAAGAAGTAACAAAACTACACACACATACGCCGATCATGGCTAGACATAGCGTTCATTGGAATTAATAATAATATCTGTACACACCTATGTTCAAAAAATAAAATATTTGTATCTTTTGACAACGTTGACTTAGAGGGTTAATTTCACAGCACGGAAAGACACAGACTTAGGTATGTGGTTTTAATTTCAACTCGATACCTATACGCGTTCCCGACACAAAAGGGTCTTGACAGACAGACAGACAAATCAGCCCTCTAAGTCTACGCAATCAAAAGATATGGTCATTTATGTCGCTAATTTGTACGGAACCCGCGGCGCGCAAGTCTAACTCGCACTTGGCCTGTTATATACATAGTTATGGTACTAACAGGTGAAGCTCACAAAACGGTGATGACACCGTTAGCGCGGTGGCTGAGCGATCGACTGCTGCGCTGCGTATCGCGGGTTCAATCGCACGGAACAAATATTTGTAAGGCCTACAGATAGTTGCTTCGGTTCTGGCTTTTTGTGTAAATTTAAATGTTTATAAACGCACCCACAATACAGGAGAAATTCCTAGTGCAGGGTAACGTTTTTTTTTAAAAAATGAAGCGTGGTAGCAAATTAGCAACAATCTTATTTAAATTCCGTCAAAAACATTCCGTGTACGTTGAAAGGCTTGTGTTAGTAGTAATCATACCTGCTTCCTATGAATGAACTCGATGTAGTAAGGCCAGCTGCAGGAGTACACCATCGGCCTGCCAGTCTGGTTCAAATATTGGCCCAATTCGATGTAACCTGGGAATGAACAGACTGTATCAATATTGCGTACGTGAATTGAGTCCTAAAAATAAAATTTAGAAGTGTCAAGGGACATCCGGATGGAACGAAGTTCTTATAGAAATGAAAATATCTGGCTTGCTTTCTATAAGAGAGAGAGAGAGAGAGAGACAGACGGACAGACAGACAGAGAAACATGCGACGCCGCACAGCTTACAATAGCTTACTATAGTAAAAAGAGTCGTGACAACTTTAAGATTTTGTCTAGCCCCCTTTCACAACGCGCGATAAGGAACTTAGTTCCAAAAACACTTTAACACTTACAAACATAAAGTAAAGTTATCGATAAGCAAGCAAGAAGGCATTTGAATGTATGCACCATAACTAACATTTAATAAAATACGGCATATTTCAATTAGTTCATCATGTGGATTGTTAGATTAATGATGTTTTTAGTCTAGTGCCCTATTGGAACAAAGTTCCTTACCGCGCGTTGCGAAAAGGGGCTAGTCGAAGGAAATTAAGACCAAAAGTTGTAACGACAGTTTCTGTTGTAAGAAGCGCTTCGTGCGCGAGTTTGTCTGTCTCTCTCTCTCTCATAGAAAGCAAGCCAGTTATTTTCGTTTCGTCTTTCTTTTTTGCATTTAACAGTGTGGTGTCACGACGATTGTTTTTGTTCAGAGTCTACAGGTTTTTTGTATATGTATAATAAATAATAGCTTTGCGTGATTTTCCAGTAGTCTGCTATTATATATCTTCCGTTTTTCGCTTATTTGACAATTCCGGTGCATCTAAAAGCCATCAATGCTTATATATATGATAAAATCAGTCTTTTTGATTTCCATTTGTCTGTCTAATCTTGGATCGACTATTTCCGGTACAGTAGTAAATAAAGCACATTTACGTCGTAATAAAGTGTCTGAATGTTCTTTATTTTCATATTTTCTGACCCTTTTTGAGATCAATAACCAAGACCCACAAACCAAATAATAATTTATGTAATATAATTAAGTTCTTAGATTACGAAATGCCCGAGGCATTAAGTCCGACTTTGTACAATATTAACTTATCTATAAAATTTTAGTAAATAAAGGATTACTGTTAAAATATCAAATCGAAATAAACTAATTTTAAAAGGATTTATTTGATTCATAGGTACCTACTGTAAAATACCTTTTATAGCCTACAGATAGTTGTACCGGGTCAGGCTGTTTGTGTATGTGAGTTTAAATGTTTGTAAACGCACCCACGATACAGGAGACATTCCTAGTTGCAAGGTTTTTTTTATATACAAAAAAAAAATACAATGGTCTCGATAATGTTGTCACAAACTAACCTACGCTAAAATTTAATTTATTCTGGTCAAACGACATTTCCTCTTCTGAAATTGATTGAATAGACGCAACTTAACCTTCAACTCTTCATTAATGGCTTTTGTGGACGAGAGATCCTACAATTTTCCCAATAACACGTGTAACAAAATTTAACCTAATTTTGTATACTATAGTTTGAGAGCATTAATGATAGTTAATAAATTTAGAGAACATCGCATTCTCACTATTCAGAAATTTTTATTTTTACACAAAAAATAGTGGTTGAAAAGATAAATCGGAGTTCGGACTATCTGTAATCGCGAATAAATTAAATGAGTACCTGTAGGATCGTGACAGATAACGAACGATATTTAAGATTTTCAATGTTGAAGTACGCACGGCGTCCAATCAAGCTATACTAAACAGTTTATGCGGATCTCTCATTTTATTTGAAGTCTTTACAAAGTGAGGCCATTTTGTAGTGGACATTATAGCTTGATGTAACGCCGTGTGTACTTATAACTTGTCAATGGGGTCATTAATCAAGTTTTACTATGAAAATAGTTATCAGCAACGCAAATTACCGGGCAAGATCTACTTACTATATTCGATAGCGCAAGTGTTTTCTTATGCAAAGAACCTTACTATATATATGTACTTTATTACGTTGCATGATGGTTATTTTATGGTACTGTTCGTTAAGTGTTTGTTTTTTCAAGGCAGTGAAAAAGCATTAAAGATAAAAAATGTAGCTGGCTGAATTTATTCTCCTCTTTGGTCATTGAGCCGATGTGAAACTATTCTGCCGAAGATATAGTTCCGACAGTAGAATATTATATCTTTAATAGGTAAAACCTGCATGCCTAGATTTAATACTCATCATGATGGTCCAGAGGTTATGCGCCTCGCCTCTTATGCATAAGGTTGTGGTTTCAAATCCGGGCAAAACTAATGTAACTTTTGTATATATACTTACAAATGTTTATCTATGACATCACAGACATCGGTGAAGGAAAACATCGTGAAGGAACCTGGACTTATCTATACTAATATTATATGCTGAAGAGTTTGTTTGTTTGTTTGTTTGAACGCGCTAATCTCAGGGACTACTGGTTGGAATTGGAATTTTCTTTTAGTGTTGGATAGTCCATTTCTTGAGGAAGGCTATAGGCTATATAACATCACGCTACGACCAACAGGTGCTGAGCAGCGCGGGTGAAACCGTGGGGAACAGCTAGTAATTAATATTAGTCTAAAATTGCATTTGTTTGTCATTGTCATTCATACATAACTTCCATCCGTCTATTGGCGAGAGGCATTGTCAACAGCGGGTCCGTGATCCACGCGCGCTTCAAACAGATGTCAGCAAAGCAGAAGGGCCTGCCCGGGCTACAGCCTGCTGGGGTTGCGAGTTGTTTAAAAGAGATACCGTTGCCCCGAAACACAAAGGGCAAAAGAAGGAGTTTTGATACTTCCCTCGCTCCGCCAAGAGCGGGGGAAGTTTTTTGATAATTTCCTATCGAAAAAAATAAGTTATCTTATTATCCGTTATAGGGGAGAGTTGGTTATATCGTACTGCCATTTTAATCGTACCACTTCTAAATTTCCCACTTAATGGGTGTTTTGCTCTACACTGGCAACACCAAATCATGGCCCTGCACTACCCCCCGTCACCCGCCATTTGCAATCGACGCGAGTTGACAACTGTGCGCGTGAGTGAAAAAAACATTTTTTTGTGAAAGTTAATGCAAATATTGTCGGTAATTCGTAAGGATATGACTCGTAAACAAGGTGAGCTATAAATACACAGTTTTCTTTATTCTATTACAATTTTATATTAGATTATTGGTGGTTTTTGTTGAGTGTCAAAGTTTTGAGGTTATGCCGGGCTGATGGTTTATTTTCGAAATGGCTTAGTTGGCTAAATCGTACCACTCGCAGTTGGGTAAATTGTACTGGTACGATTTAGCCGACTACATACCGTAAGTACCTTGGTGCGTATATTTTAAAGACTGTTTTATATTGTTGTAGATGACGGACACTAAAGCTAAAATTAAATATTATAATTGGAATAAAGAGGACCTAGAAAGAGCCATTGTGGCTTACGAAAACAAAGAATTGAGTTTGAACAAAATTTCAAAGACTTATAGAAGAGAAGCAGAAGAAAGTGAAAGTAAAGAAAGAAAAGGTTTGTAAGCCAAAGAAACACCAAAGGATGAAAAAAGAAAATAAGATAACAGCTATGTACAAGGGCAAAAGCAAAAGTTATAAGAGATATAAACGATCCCATTGCATCACAAGTAGCGATGATTCAGGAGAGACACTTGTTATGGAATTAGATGATGGTGATGACAGCGATGATGATCTCGAAAATATATGTGGAAAGTGCAATCGTTCATATTATGATAAAAAGGGTCCAAAAGTTGATTGGATTCAATGTGTTCGCTGTCAACGGTGGCTGCATGAGACGTGTACTTCGAATCCAGACATTTGCGATGATTGCTTCCAATAAGAACTACACACAATTATTATATTACACATAACATTTTCAACAATACTTTATTAATATACTATGTTTATTATTATACTTTATTAATATAGTTTATCCTGTATTTTTTTCTCTTTGTTATTTAGTTGTTGTTTCATTAATATTAGCTGTGTTGATTGATCTCAATATCATAGTACAATCATGTTATTCTTATAAGAAAGCTTATAGTTTCTTTATTACCTAAGAGTTAAAAAATATGTTCCTATTACCTAAGAGGTATTAATAATGTTTGTTTATTACTTAAGAGTTAAAAATAAATGATTTGACTGCATATTTTACTGTCTTTAATTCAGTGGTACGACTTAGACACCCACGGTACGATTTAAAAACTTGGTGGTACGATTAAAACGACTAGTCAGCTAAATCGTACCGATGGCAGTCCTTTATTAAAAAGCATTTTTAAGGATGTTAGAGTAAACACATGGAAGTGTTTTTTCTGCCGTAGCAAGGTAAAATATAAAACTTTATTTTACATATCCAATAATTATTGTAACTCTTGACATAGTCGAAATACTTAAGCTAAAGTAAAAAGTGGTACGATATAACCGACTCTCCCCTAACTGGGTTGTGGAGGTTAGCTAGGCAGTCTCTTCATGTAAAATACTGTACAGCAACATCCATTTTAACTGCAAGCCGTTGACCCTAACAGGAGGCAGGTGACAATTATTGTAAGACTCACCCTCATTGAGGACTTCTTCAGTCACAAAACAACCATCCACCTTGAGATAGTCCACGCCCCACTCGGCGAATGTCTGGGCGTCGGTCTCCATATGGCCGTAGGAGCCAGGGTACCTCATACATGTGTCTTCAGCTATGTTCGTGTACATGCCAAATTTTAAGCCTTTGGAGTGGATCTGAAAATATTTAACATCACTACATAGTATAAAACAAAGTCGCTGTCGCTGTCTGTCTGTTGCTATGTTGTATGTATGCTTAAATCTACGCAACGGATATTGATGCTGTTTTTTTACCGACGAAAAAAGAGGAGGAGGTTCTCAATTCGACATGTATCTTATTTTTTTTATGTATGACTACGCATTACTTTTAAAAAAATCTTTTATCATCGGAAAGAGTATATTTAAACGTTGGTCCCATTTTAATTTGAAAAACAAATCGGTCCCTTAGGGTGGGAAAATAGGGGGTGATTGTTTTTTTTTAATAAGTAGAGTGATTCAAGAGGAAGGTTTATATGTATAATACTTCACGCTATGAGCAGCGGGTGAAACCGCTGGGCGGGACGCTAGTTAAGTATAATACGTAATATTATTATTCCAGTTATGGCACAGATGGTCCTAATGCCACACGCGCACATTTCACTTATTTTGTTTACGTCCGTGGCTTCTACTGACAAATTGCTGATAAAAATAATCCAATAATACTTTGCCCGTATTTTGGCGGAGCGGGCGGGGGTGAGTGTCAGGATTGTACTGACTAAAACCTTCTATTTCCCTTTATGTTCAAATTCCCTTTTTGGTCTATGTCCCACAACGAACATAGACCAAAAAGGGAGTAAGTACTTAACTATGATAGGTAAGTACCTAAATACCATACGGAAAACTTGTAATTGATTTAAATAGGTACCTACGTATGATCTGGTGGTGAAGGTATACAATTAACTTCATGTTTTGGACGTGTTTACAAACACAAATCTCATATTAAAAATATCTTAAGTATACCTAGAACTACTTGTGTAACTAGTATTTTATTCAAACTAGCTGTCCTGCGCTGTTTCACCCGCGCCTTTGGTTACTGCCGCGTTTCCGTGGGTAGTAGAGTGATTTTACATAGAATTTGTTACTCATTGGTCGGTCCAGTAGTTTTTGACTAATGTGTGTATAAATTTTCGTTAAGTGCCACTAATACAAGCTCAAATACTGTTGTTCATTTATTATTTGACATACCTAGGTACCTAATAATTGGGCGGATAAACCCGCATTTAAAACTATGACAAAACCACGCTACAAATAAATAAAATTCTTTATACTTATATTCTTTACAAAGTCATGTCATGCATAAGTTGTGTTTAGCATGAAAACACTAAATTATAACACTATTATTGTCAATGTGAGGACCATGTGGATCATAACTTTTATTTAATTTGTTTGTTTTTCACGATTATCTGGCAGTTTGGAGTCTATAACCGACCTAAACAAATGTCCTTTTTTGGTATTGTTCGTAGTGTCGTTGAGCTCCACGACTTATGAGTCCAGCTACACGATAACTGACAAATGCTTGCACTGACTGGACAGGTCCACTCAAACTGTGTGGTGCTTTCTTAAAAAGACCATTTTAGACACTAATCTGTCTGTCTGTCTACATGTAAGTTGTCAAAGATTTTTGTCTGGACCTTAAAAGAGACTATGACCTCTGAGTTTGTTTCAGCTATTCCTTCTCAGAGTAGTCGGTTACAAAACACCAACCTCATCTAGTTATAAAAAAAAAACGATGTGTAAAAGTGTTTGTAAAAATCTGCTTGCTAAAATAAACATCATTTACTTGTATAGATCATAACATTATTGGTAAATAATAAATGTGTGAGCGACTTTAAATGTCGAAATAGTGAATTGAACAAAGTATTATTTAATTTTGACAACAGCAAGGTGTCATGTCATCCATCATAGATATAAATATTTCTAAATAGGCTTTTGTCAAAATATTTAAAAAAAAAAAAGTTATTTGAATACTTCTCTTGAGTAGGACAAATGAAAGAACATACAAAATCATTTGTATTGCTGGCTTCAAAATATTATTTTTAACTGCAGTCTACTGAATACTGTGCAATGACCTTAACCCATGTCTTACATATAGAGTTCAGAACATGCTTTGACATTGTTTCTAAAAAACGAACACAGAATCCTGCCTCATTTCCACGGTTTTTTACAAAAAAATTAAATGAATATCATCATTTGTTGGATACAAAATGGATTTTATATCCGACTAAATATAATCTGGATAAACAAACAATCAAGATGCAAGTATTGTGCATTTGATCATATGCCAGAATTAATACACAATTTTTCTTAGGCTGATGCAGTAATGTTAGAGCAATGGCCTCCTCCCATTCCTTCCATTGTTCTCAATGTTCTGCGTATACTCACCAATCAATGTGAATGACATCCTTAAGGTACAACCATTGTCTCCTCAATATGATAGAATTCTCTGTAGTCGTCTTAGGACTTCAGTTTTGTGAAATGAGGACACAACCCGCATGACATATCATTTTTCCGGCATTGTAGCTTCTCACTTTAATAATACTAGTTCTGTACTCACATAGTCAGCAAGAAACTTCATTCCTCGTGGGAACCTCTTCTTGTCCGCAACCAGCCTTCCTTTCCTGTCCCGTTTTCTTTCAGACCAGCAGTCATCTATAATTATGTACTCATAACCTGCTTCTTGATATCCCTCTGTATAAAAACTATCAGCTACCGAGAGAATCAGGGCTTCACTGTTAACAAATGAGTAAATGTGGATTATTGAAAAATTAATGCATTGCGATATCCATTTTCCAATGAACAGGGATTAATTAAAACGTTAGGTGTGTATTATACAATAATTGAATTTGTAATGAAACCATAGCAGGTTTCATGAAGGAAACTGAAGTGAAGTTTTATTAAATAATACCAGCCTATAACTATCCCATTTCCTTCCTTATTTCCTCTCACAGGCTTGCCGGTAGATTTTTTAAAAATATTTGTACCTTTATACTCTTTAATTATTTTTTGTGATGTCTTTCCTGTTTTCTCTTGTATGTACATAAATTATTAATGAATAAATATCCCAATGCTAGGCAAGGACAGAGAAAGCATGATCGTTGATCTCCATGCACATTCAGGATGAGTTAGAAATTGCTAAGTCAGCAATTTCTAACTCATCCTGAATGTGCATGGAGTATTGATTAGAAGTCTAGGTTTTCTCACAATGTTTTCCTTTGCCAATGTCTGTCATGTCTTAGATTAAACTTTAGAAAGTGCATATGAATTGAAAAAGATACATTTGACACATTGTTACCTGCCCGGATTTGAACCTACAAACAATGAGGCTCACAGCGTCTGGGCCATCACAACATTTCTAAATTTCCTTTAATATTATTGTGATATAGTGAACAATATAAAACCAGTTTTTCATGAAATTAAATTAATTTTTGTTGGCATTTTACAGAGCGATTTTTTTTTCACCCTGTTTTGTTCCACTACAAGGTGTCTCTTTTTGCTCTAGATTCAATTCCCTCTATAAGTAGTGCGAATAAATACAATAAAAGTGTAATCGATAGCATATAGCATAAACACATTTAGGTAAGCCATAGATGTACAGCTATTTCCTTTTTTATTGCAAAATGAAAGAAAATTAAAACGGCTTACTTTAAACATTTTTCCTCGTTTTCCTCGCATTTGACGGCACACATGTAATATCCCCATGACATCCACCCCATAGGAGGGGTGCGGGCCATTCCATTCTCCAGTAAATCCACTTTATCCAAATGAAAAATGAAAAGCAATATGCACAGTACGCACCGAAAGTCAAACATTTTACACAAACTCTCTATTTATCATTCGCAAATTTGAACTCAGTACGCTTATGTTAAACGTGAAAAAAAGTTTTAATCACCAATTTCACATAAATTTTTCCTCACATTCAAAACTGCCACACCGGCTAGCAAAATACTACAAATGACACGGATAATTTTATTTGGTTTGTTTACTTTTTTGACAGATTCCAATGATGATTACGAATACTCTGGGAGACAAAGAGGCAAGATAAACAATCACTATAAGTGTAAGAGAAACAGCATATACATTGAAGTTTACTTAGTTTACTTGTATCTTTCTTGAATACATGGAACGCATTTTGTGTTTCGCTTCTGTCTGTCATAATGAAAACAGCCAAGTGCAAGTCAGACTCGTACACAGGAGGTTCCGTGGCATAATAACAATATTTTTAACGAATTCACTTAATGAAAAACAAAGTTTGTGTGGTGGTAATACTCTGAGTAAAATGGCCGTGACATACGGACAAGGCAAATCTAAAAAAACCGGCCAAGTGCGAGTTGACTCGCGTATTGAGTCCTTTAACTGCATAGACTAAGAGGGTTGATTTTTCACAGCTCCAAGGAATCACTAAGTATCTTGAGTATATGGTTTGAATTTTATCTCGATTCCTTCACGCATTCCTGAGATAAAGAGTTTTGACAGCCAGACGGTTAACGTAGCGGTTTCGTTTTTCCTTTTGAAATACCTATAAATCCTAAAAAATTTGGTATTTTGTTGAACTGACGAAACAGTGAGATATCTCACAAGTATTTACCGACTACGTATTACCGGAGATTAAAAAGAAAGTATTATTGACGACCAATCAATGACATCCACTCATTTACATTTACGATCGAACTGTACCTTCGTTTCGGCAAAGATAAGTAATCTAATCGAAAACTTTAAATGGGAATTGCAAAATTCTGAAGTCTGGAGTTAGGAAGGAAATTTCAGCGGCGATGTTTTCAGCTACGTTGAAGTTGTGTGATTGATTAACGATCCGTACGAACCTACCAGTTGTAGGTAGGTAGGTACCTACTTATTCCTAGTGACGAGGCGTTATTTGAGTGGATCAATTTTCTTGCCCAATTTTTATTTGTGATTTGAAAAACGTAAAGCCGATGATTCAAATTGGATGATGACTCACTAAAATGCGGTTGGTTTTTTAGGGTTCCGTAGTCAACTAGGAACCCTTATAGTTTCGCCATGTCTGTCCGTCCGTCCGTCCGTCCTCGCTTAATCTCTGTGACCGTTAGCACTAGAAAGCTGAAATTTGGTACCAATATGTATATCAATCACGCCGACAAAGTGGTAAAATAAAAATTTGTAAAAAATGTTTTATTAGGATAGCCACCCTATATGTAAAGTGGGAAGTGATTTTTTTTTTAATTTCAACCCTAGCGTGTGATATATTGTTGGAAAGGTATTTAAAAATGAATAGGGGTTTACTAAAATCATTTTTTGATAATGTCAATAATTTCGGAAATAATCGCTCCAAAAGTAAAAAACAATGTGTCCCCCCCCCCCCCCTCTAACTTTTGAACCATAAGACTAAAAAATATGAAAAAAATCTGAAAAGTAGAACTTTATAAGGACTTTCTATGAAAATTATTTTGAACTTGATTGACACAACAGTTTTTGTACAAAAAAGATAAAAAGTTGTACAAAATAATTTCTGGACTAAGTTTGTAGTATAATCGTATATGCAAGCTTTTTTTGTAACTTTGTTTACATATTTTATTATCCTGAACGTATCTTTTTTCAAACAAAAAAAGAATTATTGAAATCAGTTCTCGCAATCCAAAATTACCACCGAAATTGCACGTCTTTGTATTAATTAGTAACCCAATTCCTCGAGAGATGGCGCTGTAGGTACTTATTACATTGGATCGGGTATTACCGAATTGTTCTGTTGGCCTCATAACTGGGAACACTTATTGTGACGGACGGGAAACTACGGAACCCTACACTGAGCGTGGCCCGACACGCTCTTGGCCGGTTTTCTTTTAATTTCTGGGGTGATTTTTGTGCACTCTTTGTGCTTTTGAGTGAAGACATAAACTAGTAATCACCATCATTTACCTAGCCTTTTCCCAACAATGTTGGAGTCGGCTTCCTGTCTTACCGGATCCAGTTATTACTGATAATACGATACACTGGTTGCCAGACTTTCGAGACACTGACGTCTTGTAACGGTTGTCAAAGATCTACAATTAATACCAGCCGGAACTTACCAACTGAACAGCACGAAGGATTCTCGGAAAATAAACGAAGAGATAAACTAGTGTTATTGCAGGAAAATATAGAAAATATAATCTAATTATATTCTATTATCCACATCATAGCACATGTTTTATTAACTCATCGAATCGAGGTGAGCACAGTCTGCTTTATAATCTGTAGGTAAACTCTCTGAGAATTGAATATTAAAATAGGTAATCTATTATATTAAATAGGTATGCATTATAACTTGTTTTCGGTTAGTTCCCTACAGGCAAACAAAGGTCTGTGTCTAAAATTGAAGTTATGTTTGTCGACAGGACCATCCTTTGTAAAAACTGAAGTTATTAAACCCAGATACACATTATTACAAAAATAATGTATTATTATAGGTATCCATTCAAAACCATAATAATGTAATAAAAAAAAACATTTGGTATCAAATTAATGTGCATTGCGCAATGCATGTTAAGCGCGTTCCAGAGACGACCTAGACACTTGCTACTTAAAAGTTACAAAATTATTAATTGTAGTGTTTATGCTACTGACCGGTTAAGCAGAAAATGACCCCATAAGTTGAAATGCGAGATCCCATACAAAAAAAAATGTTTATGTACTTTTAAATAATATTTGCTATTTGTTCTCAGGGCGTGCGCTGGTGTAGGCATGGGCGGAGATGGCATGGCGTAGTGGCGAGATGGCTGCGCCGCGGGTGGCGCCGCTGGCCGCGCTGCTGCTCGCGCTTTTGGTGTCGGCCACCTCGCACGCCTCCACGCAAGAGCCCGCGCAGTTTGAGGCCGCGTTTCAAGGTGAGTTTTAAACTAAGCAACTTAGACAGCCAACTAAAATTTAGGCGGTTCCCCTTGAGCACTAGTTACAGGTTTTAGTTTTTAGAGGTATGAAGAACAGGGTGGAAGGTGGCCATCCTCTATTGAAAAGGGAGGATCCTCCGACCAGACGGGTTTCGTGTCTGGTGGGCCACTGCCCGACAGTTGTTTATCGGGTGCTCGTAAATATGTTAACTTCACGTACAAATTTGATTGCGCGATGAAGGAATTGTTGCCGTTAGTTCTTCAGTGGTTACATACTTTTGCCTGTTCATATTTGTGTCGCTAAGTTATACGCGTTTTGTAACAGCAACTGGATGGAAAACAAGTTACTACCTACCTACTGACAGCAACAATCACAAAAGAGGTCAAGTGCGAGACAGCCCCTCACACACAGCGTTCCGTAGCACCAAACAAAACAATAACAGTTTAGTGTTTTTATAAATAAATTTGTTCTTATACATATACTAGCTTTTGCCCGCGGCTTTGCTCGCGTTAAAATTCGAGGTAACACAGTTCCCCTTGCGCTTTATCGAAATAGCAACGCTAAGTTTTCCCTTTTCTTCCCTCTTGCTCCCTCACATCCCAGTTTTTTAAAATAAAAATTAGAATATATCTGTTTCCTGGTTCCCAACTATCTCCGTACCAAAATTCATCGAAATCCGTGTAGCCATTAAAGCGTGAAGAGGTAACAAACAAACAAACTCACTTTCGCTTTTATAATATTAATTAATAATAAGGATAGAGTACCTAGGTATACCTTTTCGATTAAAAAAAAATATTATAAATCGTCCCACAATCGACGGAGAAATCGTGTAACAAACATACAAAAAAGGGAATCCAGTCGAATTGAGAACGTTCTCCTTTTTTGAGGCCGGTTAAAAAGGATGAGCTCATTAGAATTAGGGCTGAAACGTTAGCGGGCATATCATTATAATAAATCAGAGTCGGTAGGCGTGAGTTTGCAGTTCACTACAGCTAAAGCTAAAACACGCTTTTCCCTGACTGACCAGTACTATGACGTTTTAAAGCAGTACTCAGTACTTATTCCAGTGTGAGAACGAGATGGCATTGGACATCCTGTGTAGCTCCATCTCTTTCCGTCATTGGGATGCTTTAAGACGTCATGGTAAGGTAGCTTTACCTCATAGAGGTGATCAGCGGCCCCGACCTCTTGTTTCCAGCCCTAGTTTATAATAGTCTATGGTCCAGAGCGAGAAAGAATGGGACGTGGTGTCCCTTTTCTACCTGCCTAGAAGGCACAGAAACAAACGTTGTAACTCTGGTATTTGGAGTTTATAATTCGCTCCACCGAGAAGACGTAGTACTCGTAATAGGTATTAGCTTTTTTTTTTCGCCGTCGGAACATTGGCGGTACTGGCCGTAAGGAGTTTCAATATCCTTACTAATATTATAAAAGCGAAAGTGAGTTTGTTTGTTACCTTTTCACACTTAAATGGCTAAACTGATTTTGATGAATTTTGGTACAGAGATAGTTGGGAACCAGGAGACGGATATAGGCTAATATTTTTTTTTGAAAAAAAATAGGATGTGAGGGAGAAAGAGGGAAGAAAAGGGAAAACTTAGCGTTGCTATTATAAATCAATAAGGTGCAAGGGGAACTGTGTTACCCCGAATTTAACGCGAGCTAAGCCGCGGGCAAAAGCTAGTGCTTAATAATATTATGTAGCTGGCTAATTTGTACTGATTTTGTCACTGATGAGCGGACTACAGTACCTACCTACCCTATTTGATGTTTGTACAATAATAATTACCTGTAAAAACAGATAGTTACCGATTACCTAAGTGGTTAATAATAATGCTGTACTTTAAGAAACAGCTTTGACCTTTCAACGGCGGAATTTTAATTAAAATCGATCAATACCGGAGGAACGCACTTTTAACAAATCACCAAGGGAGTGACCCTTGGTGATTTGTTAAAAGTGCGTTCCTGAAGTAAAACAAACGTTCTCGCTCCCCTACTGTACCAATTCATTGTTTTTCTCAGCAAAAGAAATCTCAGAACAGAAAGCCGGAAAGAAGCAACTTTCTAGACAACTCTTTGAATCCCGAAACAAACGGCGGTCGCTTTTAAAGAGCTCTTTAAAACCGACCCTCTTGCTTCCTTCTTTATACATCTTGGAATTAATTGTTCTTTAGAAAAAAGGAAACACTCAAACCGAATGATATCCTCGTGAATTAAAAAGGAGAATGCCCCAATTATTCTGAGGCTCTTATTATTTGCTTAATTTCTCAATCAAGATTCCGTTGTTATTGAAACGCAAATGTTGGCGCGATTATCGTTGAAACTTATGTTTGAAATGAGGTACTAGCGATGTAAATGTGTGTTTTTATGATTATAACTGTCGAGACGGTTATTGCTAATCTTTGTCCGCGTTTCGTGGAAGCTGCCGAGCGGTGGATAATCCACATTTAATTATGTTGGTGCTTCCGCGCGGTTTAACAAAGTAAAAGGACAAGCAGTGAACATTTTTAATCAGGTAACAGACTAGCTCTAATTAGGTCCTTCATACTCAGAGACAAGCATTTACAGCGAAAACTACTAAATTGAATCACTTTTATCGTTCCGTAAGAAATTCATTTCTAGTCGATACGATTTTAATCAAAGTTTGACTCGAGCCCTTTTCATTTCGATTTGTTTTGTTGAGTTTGAAAGTCTGAAAAGTTCCTTGAGTTACAGTACAAACTAAATTAGTATTCAGATAAATTATTTAATGACTACTAGTACCAACGAGCAAGTACCTAACGTTGCAACGTGGCTATTAGAGATTGATTGATTTACCTTGCTTCTTTCATCTTTTCCCAATAACATTCTGCCTCCTCCCGTCCCTACTATATTAGCTTAACAATTTAAACCAAAATACAAACCCGATCAATCATAATGAAAGCAGTTTACCGCGGCACTTGCGAATAACGACTCGTTTTACCACCAGAGAGGAAATAAAGCGAGCAGCAAGAGCTCGTACGACCAATAAAACTAAGATACGGTGGTCGGTCGGTAAACATTTATGAGGAATAGAGCGTCCGGCCCGTTGCCTTCCCATATCTGTTCCAATATTTTTTGGTCAGTAACGAGGCTTTGGGCCAGAATGCGATGGCTTTATCTATGGTACTGATTGAAGATAATCTCGCTGGAGTGAATTTGTGACGGCTTATAGACTATCATTTAGCAGTCACTTGACGCTTTGGGATATTGAGTTGTCGCCTTTTTGGATTGGCTTTTGGGAGTGCTTGATTTTAGATAAAGGAAAGATTCAGTTTGTTCTTCTTTTCGAGTCTATGGTGCTTTTTGGATTAGTTGTGCCCGGTAGGTAGCTACAATGACAGCAGTTGCGGGGTTCACCATGTCTTGAAGGCAGTTTTGTGGACACTTTTGATAGTTTCAGCTCTAGCGTCTGACGGATCAATATTTATTTATAATAATATGTCATTTATACCTCATGATTGCAATGAATAGAAATTCGGAAGTTAAAATTTTGATGTAAAAATCAATGTTTGCTCATCGTTCGGCTATATGTTGTAACTAATCGATTTAGTTTAGATTTTGCCAAATAGTTGAATAGGACTTGTATTAATTTACAAGTTCGGTGACGCTTGGTTTAAATTAAAAAAACCGGCCAAGAGCGTGTCGGGCCACGCTCAGTGTAGGGTTCCGTAGTTTCCCGTCCGTCACAATAAGTGTTCCCAGTTATGAGGCCAACCGAACAATTCGGTAATACCCGATCCAATGTAATAAGTACCTACAGCGCCATCTCTCGGGGAATTGGGTTACTAATTAATACAAAGACGTGCAATATCGGTGGTAATTTTGGATTGCGAGAACCGATTTCAATAATTCTTTTTTTGTTTGAAAAAAGATACGTTCAGGATAATAAAATATGTAAACAAAGTTACAAAAAATGCTTGCATATACGATTATACTACAAACTTAATCCAGAAATTATTTTGTACAACTTTTTGTCTTTTTTGTACAAAAACTGTTGTGTCAATCAAGTTCAAAATGATTTTCATAGAAAGTCCTTATAAAGTTCTACTTTTCAGATTTTTTTCATATTTTCTAAACTTATGGTTCAAAAGTTAGAGGGGGGGGGACACATTGTTTTTTACTTTTGGAGCGATTATTTCCGAAATTATTGACATTATCAAAAAATGATCTTAGTAAACCCCTATTCATTTTTAAATACCTTTCCGACAATATATCACACGTTAGGGTTGTAATTAAAAAAAAAATCACTTCCCACTTTACATATAGGGTGGCTACCCTAATAAAACATTTTTTTCAAATTTTTATTTTACTACTTTGTCGGCGTGATTGATATACATATTGGTACCAAATTTCAGCTTTCTAGTGCTAACGGTCACAGAGATTAAGCGAGGACGGACGGACGGACGGACGGACAGACAGACATGGCGAAACTATAAGGGTTCCTAGTTGACTACGGAACCCTAAAAACCGGCCAAGAGCGTGTCGGGCCACGCTCAGTGTAGGGTTCCGTAGTTTAAAATGACGTCATTACACAACGCCATCTATCGAACCATTTATGAACTGGTTTTGACCTTAACATTTTGTAGGTGTTAAAAAAATGAATTTTAGTTTTGTTCTAAATTGCCTTAGCATGTTCTTAATAGAAGTTTAATGTAGTTATAAGATACCGCCAACGCCAAGGAGAGACCAACCGAACAATTCGGTAATACCCGATCCAATGTAATAAGTACCTACAGCGCCATCTCAATAATTCTTTTTTTGTTTGAAAAAAGATACGTTCAGGATAATAAAATATGTAAACGAAGTTAAAAAAAATGCTTGCATAAATGATTATACTACAAACTTAGTCCAGAAATTATTTTGTACAACTTTTTTTTTTGTACAAAAACTGTTACGTCAATCAAGTTCAAAATAATTTTCATAGAAAGTCCTTATAAAGTTCTACTTTTCAGATTTTTTTTATATTTTCTAAACTTATGGTTCAAAAGTTAGAGGGGGGGGGGGACACATTGTTTTTTACTTTTGGAGCGATTATTTCCGAAATTATTGATATTATCAAAAAATGATTTTAGTAAACCCCTATTCATTTTTAAATACCTTTCCAACAATATATCACACGTTAGGGTTGAAATTAAAAAAAAAATCACTTTCCACTTTACATATAGGGTGGCTACTCTAATAAAACATTTTTTTCCAATTTTTATATTACCACTTTGTCGGCGTGATTGATATACATATTGGTACCAAATTTCAGCTTTCTAGTGCAAACGGTCACAGAGATTAAGCGAGGACGGACGGACGGACGGACGGACGGACAGACAGACATGGCGAAACTATAAGGGTTCCTAGTTGACTACGGAACCCTAAAAAGGTGTTAATTTTTCCTACCCAGCAAAGATTGACAAAAGACTAATTAAATCATGAACGAAAGAAAGAAATTCTATTAGCAAGACTCAAACAATTTCACGTTAAACGTTACTTCAATATTCAAATACAATGGAGCTCGTTACACGTTTATTTCATCATCCAAATAAATTAGAGAACCCGCATTGTGTACAGAGATCGCCAAAATATTTCGTTCGTTGCCGAAAATACGAAATTCGCGATAAAACATTTTGGAGTCGCCCAACAGAGTGAACAATGGGCGAAATGTATGGAAACTGTGCGACCTCATTTGGCTACATTCCATTGTTGCTAACAATAAAGCTATTATCTTGCCAAATTGAATGAATAATTAAATCTCTGCCGTAATTCGCGTATAGACATACTACGCAAACTGGATGGATTATCTGTGGTTTGTTGAGTACAATTAATGTACTCTGTAGGAGCCCAGGTATCGTTTGTAATTCGTCATATATGACGAATTACAAAAACCCCTTGACTTGTACTGACTAAAACCCACCCGAACAACAGGCAACCCCGGCAGGCGGTTGCCATCGCAGGCCTCTTTGCTTTGCAGACATCTCAATGAGGCGCGCGTGGAACACCGTCGACAGCATACGATACCCCATGGCTCAGTTTCATTGGTGCAATCTCTTAGTACCTAATCATTAAAATCCGTTCACATACAACCAAAGCTCTCTGAAACCGAAACAAACCACCGAAGGACTCACCAAATTAATTTAATTGTAAAGTCACAACCTCCACCTAAAATAAATAAATGTTCATTAAGGTCTAAATCAAGTACGATACGGCCGCAGTACAAGCGAATGTCGGCGTTGATTACACCGCCCTGATATATGGCGGTGTGGAGAACTGAATTATTCACACAGTGAGGGCTGCTCATGTTATCAATGTGTATCTATTTTTCCTCAATCCACTAATTCGGGTCGACGGGCAGACTGTTCATAGACGTTGGAGGGAATGATGAACGTTTGTGGGGTCTTGATATTTAGTTTATGTGATCTATTGGGTACCGTAAAAAAAAAAGTGTGGCACTTGGGGACTGCCGCGGTAAAGCTATTGCAAAGCATTTTTTATGAACTTATGCAATAAATAAAAAAAAACTTATGCAATAAATAAATAAAAAATCTAAAAAGTACTTTCAATGAAAAGAAGTCGTAAAAAGAAAAAACAAGACCTTGGGTCCAGAGTAATGTCCTGTGATGATTATCCGATTCTCTACCAAACACGCTAATAGAACATTGGAATCATGATTGAAATAACTGGCCGTGTTCGTAATGAAATTTCTTGTTAGGGTTTTTCGTTACGAAATTTCTGGATTCGGTCTCCACGGCCAAGCCTTGCGATAGAAGCTATGTAATAGCTTATAAAGTATATACTATACTTTTTAAAAAAGAAATTTCTACGAGAAAAACAAGACGTTGGGTTTGATCCAGCGTACTGTCGATTGATAATCCGATTCTCTACCAAACACGCTGATAGAACATTGACATTGTTAATTGTAAAAACTGACCATAGATATTCGTAATGAAAGTGTTAGGTTTTTTTTCGTTACGGAATTTCTTGATTCGGTCGCTGCGCTCAAATCCAGTGATAAAAGCAATATAATATCTTAAAAACGTCTGTCTACCCGAACCAAAAATCTCTGATACGTGTGGCGATATCGAGTTAAAATCAAAACCATACACTCAAGTCCATGGTCCCTTGGAGCCGTTAAAAATGCCCTTGCTGTTTATGTCGCAAGTTTGTACGGAACCCGCGGTATAGGAGTCCGAGTTACACTTGGCCGGTATGTTTTAAAGTTGTTGGCATTTATAGATAGAAAATACTATAAGACCACCAAAAATAATCCATTTCCATTGTGCTCTAAAATGACACGGGTACGAGAATTTTGCCTGCAACATGATGCTTTGACGGCGGCGATGATGCTTTCATAGACAATAGTTGAAACACTTTGACAAAAAACAAATTCAAGTAAATCCGATTCTTGGTTCTACAAATTTCATTGCTCAACACGACCAACAAACATACATAGATACTGTATTTTTCATCATGTACTGAAGAATTGTAGTACGATAGATTTCGAACTGAATATAAAAATCCAGGTTTACTGCGTCTTGCATTTTTATACACTTGCAGAGAGGAAGACGTAATAAAAGTCGAGAATTTCTAAAGAGAGAGCATGTTTATGTCTCAGCATTAAAGTTCAGAAAATCCTTCTACAAAACTTAGTATGACAAACATATCTATAACAGTATATTGTTATCAACTGTGTTTTATAAATTAAAGTTGTGGGGGGAGTGAGTCACAATAGGTGTTGTGAAGGATGCACAATACTTGCATGTTATCGATATCGATACTTTGGAATAATCCGGTTCGTCGCGTAACGTTTCTAAGGATTGGATCGTTATTGATCGAAGGTTCTGTGGGATGCGAGCGTTGTACTCATTCATTCATTCGTCTAGGCTGGAATTCGTTTGTAATTCTGTCTTTTTTTATGGTGGGAAATCATCAAATAACTTCCCCCGCTCTGGGCGGAGCGCGGGGGCGTGTCAGACTTTTAGTGACTAAAACCCACCCATGTTCCTTATAATGCTCTTTACGTTCCGGAGCCGCGGTATCTTTCGAACAACCAGCAACCTTGGCAGGATTCTCTGTGTCTTACGTATTTTTTTGAATTGTCTGATCATCAGAGATGTGAATAGTCGTTTGTATCGATACAAATATCGGAGTATCGCATCCTGCTATATCGATATCGATACTGTATTTGCAAAATATCAGATCGGGTCGTGCATCACTAGTTTAAGTTAGTTTCCCCTTCCAAATAAAGCCAGGAAAGTTAGAATGGAAACCAAACAACAATACTGGCAATAATTTCGGAAGCTAAAGGCATTAAACTCGGGTCAACAAATCCCTTTGGAAAAAATCTTAGAAGTGTTGAACTTTTTCCTTAGGGAAGGTAATGTGAATGAACTTTGACCATCAGATACGACAGTGCGAATAAACAGTAGAAAAGATTAGTCTGACTGAAAAGGTTTTATGCCGCAGGTAAATACAACAAGGTACGTTGCAGTAAGTGACAATGTCGCTCTGCTGGGGTAATTGTGTAGAAGGCAATTGTGTCCCTGCACCCCAGCCAGATGTGACGAGAAGGAACACGGTGTGGCTTTAGTCAGTATCAGTCTGACAGACCCCTCCGCCATCCATATCCACATCCATCGAGGATTTCCATACGTTAAAAAAAAAACTTGTGGCACTCGGGGAATGCCGCGGTAAAGCAATTGCAAAGCATTTTTTATCAACTTATCCAATAAACAAAAAAAAAGTTATTCAATAAATAAATAAAAAATCTAAATATAATATTAAAAAATACTTCCTATGAAAAGAAGTCGCGAAAAGAAAAAACAAAACCTTGGGTAGAATCAAGAATCAAATCATTTATTTCAATTAGACCATTACAGGCACTTTTGAATGTCAAGAAACAAAATGAATCTACAGTCCCGGTCACAAGGCATAATAACTAGTGAAAGTACTGCAGTTGCCCATTCCAAAGCGTTGATCTCTATGGAGAAGAATGGGCTTAGATCCAGAGTAATGTCAAATGACTATCCGATTCTCTACCAAACCCGCTAATAGAACATTGGAATTGTCATTGAAATAACTGACCGTATTCGTAAGGAAATCTTTTGTTAGGCTTTTTCGTTACGAAATTTCTGGATTCGTTCTCCACGCTCAATGCCCGAGATAATAAAAAGTGACAATGTCGCTTTCTATGGTAGTGTTTTAAGCGCTAGCGGCCAAGCATTAAACGGGGCGTCTTACTTCGCGTCTTGCAGCTTGGTGATTGATTGATTCCATCTACCGCTCTGTAAGATGCACCGCGGCTACTAGTGGCACGCTGAAACAACTTCCATTGATAACATAAATTTGTTCTCTGCTTGGGTGGTAATGTCGTGACTTTGAGTAGCGTAGATAGCAGTAAAGTCGCTGAGTTCAAAGTGATTGAACGGCTTCGTAAACCTTAAGTTGATTGAGCTTCATCAGAATAAAAACATTTTTGAAACAAACCTTTTTAAATATCAATGAAATTTCATTGTTATTTTTGCCATCGATTTCTGAAAATACAGTTATTTTTCATCTCATAGTAGCTCATGTAGGTATGATTTGCTTCGTGAAAACAGTGAGTATAATCGTATTTTGCAATTAGTTACTTTGTCTTTGACTAAGTAACTTTTTAATTTTTCTATCAACAGATCCACGCATTGTCATTTTTAAACGCGTAGTAGTCTAAGTTTTAGACTCATTTTTTTAAATAGATAAAACTAACTTAGGAACATCATAATTATTAAGTGGTATAATTATGACCCTTTCGTTGTAGAACGTGAAAATTATGTGTGTTATACGAGAGCATAATATTAAATTATTAGCATCTCGTGCCTGTGCATTCCTCGCTACCGCTCAGGACTCTACTTTAGAATCTCTCGCTACGCTCGGGAATCAAAATCGGCGCTCGCACTTTTCAACTCAATAACTCCACGCGTTCCTCACATAAAAGTCTTGACAGATAGACAACAAAGTGGTTCTATAAGGATTCTGTTCTTTTTCTTATTGGGGTACGAATCCTTAAATAAAAGTGTACGTTAAGTTTATACACAGAACAGGGTGATAATGTGTGGAAACCTCAACCCACCCTAAGTACCCTTTAATTTTTTGGGGTGGGAAATCACCAAATAACTTTTCCCGCTCTGTGCGGAGCGGGGGGTTAGTGTCAGACTTTCACGTTCCGGGGCCGCGGTATCTCTTTCGAACAACCCGCAGCCCCGGCAGGCGGAGGCTCTGGCAAGACCCTCTCCTTTGCTGACATCTCTTTGAGGCGCGCGTGAAACACGGACGCGCCGTCGACACGGCCTGTCGACAATCGACGGATGGACGGTGAGCTTACCCAAAGTACCCTTCAGTAATTAAACCTCAAAATCAAACCTCAATGTTTTCGAAATTAAATAAAAAGCAAAACAAACCGTACGTTTTACGAGCGACGGAGCAGAATCGTAAACATCACTCGTCGACAGGGACTAATTGCTAGCGATATAATACTCCAGAAAGGGCCTAAATAAGCAAAGGAGTCGGGGTCGCACTAAATGCGAATTTCCCTCAACAAAAACTGGAAAAAATGCCTGGAATATTTTTAAAAGGTTTGGATTTTCGGGGAGGTCTCGCATTTGTTAGTTTTCTATTTCAAAAGGGTTACTCTACAAAATAATTAATTAAATCTACTAACATAATATACCCTATGTAGGTTTTTTCAGCTTTCTTCATACCAATATAGAAAAGCGAAAATGACGAAAATTACTCATCACGAAATCTCAAAAACTACATGAGAGAAGTCTGAAATCTTGCATCATTTTAGGATATAGGTGCTATGGCGGGATTTTGCAAAATACAACCCCAAAGGGTGTGAAATAGGGTGACAAAGTTTGTATGGGTGAACGCGATTTCTTAGCCAGATTGACTTGAAATTTTGCATAGGCATTCTTACACGAAATTATATAACGTCACGCTACAACAACAGTGAAACCACCTGGGCACAGCTTCTAAAATATAAAAAAGTAAAACGTATTAAAACGCTAGTTTTTATCTGACACTTCACTCGCGTCTGTTTTCGTAAAAGTAACAGAAATACACACACACACATACAAACTTTCGCCTTTAGAATATTAAGTGTAAAAGTAGTCGACTTTATTACGTAAACGAAACATAATAATTTATTGTGAAACCGAGATGTCTTGAAGTATAATTGAACACAACAGATCCCTAGACACATACAAATAAACATAAATATACTTACTACGTACCTACATATAAAGCAAACTGTACTGAATATAATAAACCAAAGCGTACTTCACGAGACAAGGGACCGCACGTAGCAAACACATAAATACACAAGCGCAAATGAAACTCACTAACTATGCTACGACGCTACGCCGTAGCAATAGTTTGCGAGTTTTACGTAGAGTTGCTACGAAAGCTTGGTTCACTTTCACGGAAGATTAGAATTGTGTAACAAAATTTTATGGTTTTAAGCCAAGCAATTTTTTCTCGCCCCCACTACAACCCAACTCCGTTTTAAAGTGTAAATTCGCTTGAAAGAAAAATTGTAACAGCTAATGGTTTAAAACACGAAGGTTTTATATTTTTCCCCTTATTAATACAATATTTTTGACGTCGGTTTTATAAAACTCGATTATGTTTTTGTGGCTTAAAAGGATCAAAGATGTTAAACTGTGTTGATATAATACTTTGCAAGTGAAAAATAATCTGCTAACGTTTTTGTAGATTAAATTTATGTAATGACAAGGAAGAAAAATATTTTGTTAACATCTAAATAACTGCTGAAGATGTTTTTAGACCAAATGCGATGTATTAAATTATTATTTGCCTGAACATCATAATATAACTAAACAAAATGTCTGCTGTGTGACCCGGAACTGTACATACCTGAATCTTTCCAATTAGTATTTGCAGGTTCGATTTCCAGATCAGACGAACTATTATTGGGTTTTTACATCTGGAATTTCGGAGTCGCAGCTATGTAGTATGGATTTGTACCCAGTTTTTTTTTAAACGTTGCCTCACATTAGGATTTTTTCCTGTGTCGTGGGTGCGTTTACAAATATTTAAACTCACAAACATAAACAGCTATGGAGAGAGCTATGCTCGGAGTTTCTTTGAAGGATAGAATCCGCAACGAATACATCCGACAGAGAACCAAAGTTATCGACATAGCTCAAAGAATCAGCAAGCTGAAGTGGCAGTGGGCTGGCCATATCTCACGAAGAACCGACAACCGTTGGGGTAAACGTGTTCTTGAGTGGAGACCGCGACTCGGCAAGCGTAGTGTAGGACGCCGTCCGACCAGGTGGGATGACGATCTAAGAAAGACTGCAGGCAGATGCTGGATGCGGCTCATTAGGGGAGGGCTATGTCCAGCAGTGGACTAATATAGCATGATGATGATGATGATGTTAAACAGCCAGACCCGAAACAACTACCTGTAGGCCATTCAAATATTTGTTCCGTGCGGGAATCGACCCTGCGACACGCAGCACAGCAACTCAGTCACTGCGCCAACTGTGCCGTCAAACTTACTACGGTACTTGTTCCGGGTCTGACTGCTTGTGTATGTCAGTTTGTAAATGCACTCACAATACAGACGAAATTTTAAGTGTGAAGCAAAAACCTAATTACATAAAATCCACATTTTGTAATCATGTTTTCAATAATACATATTATGGCTATCTCTTAGGGAATTTTAGGCGTCGTGTTATGATTATGACGTTATTTACACGGTTTGGGAATACTTTCATTGTGTGTACTGCTAAGGAGTAGAATTCCCTGCCGGAGTCTGTATTTCTTGATAGCTATAACCTGGGGGTCTTCAAGTCAAGAGTGAATAGGTTATTTCTAGGTAAGCGTGCTTCATCGTTGACCACATCATCACTTACCATCAGGTGAGATAGTGGTCAAACGCGAGCCTATCACTAATAAAAAAAAATACAAGTTGTGGGGTGTTGCTTAGCAATGCCTGTTGACTATCTCCACCTCATGACCTATACGACATAAAATTTTCCATGATTGAATGCGCATCACATATTTCTCATATATCCACAACGTGCTACACAAACGAGCAACAAAACGTTTGAAGTTTGAACATGCACGAGGTATCCCTTAGTCGACATAGAACAGATAGATACAGAGGATCAACTTCAAACAACCATCGGAAACTGACACGTGATTTAGTAAGCATGTATTGTCAACAAAATATATAAATAACCAGATGCGTCCTATATAGTTGATTTTTTCTTAAAAACCCATGGTCAAACCCACGTCTTCAACTCAAACTCAAATCATTTTATTTATTTAATAAACTATTTGGTTTTACTATATTTTGGGTATATACTATATAATTATTTAAAATTTTGTTTGAAAACATGGATCTAAACTTGCACTGTCTCTAATGAACGTAGGTACTTATCTTCTTTGCTCGGTGTACATACAGAAAAACAAATGACAGTCGCGGGTACACTCTCTCTGTACGTCACGCACGGGTTGCAATTGCGAACAAAAAAAAACAATTGACAGAAATTGCTTAAAGAGCATACCACGTTTCAAAGTGCGGTCTTAGCAAGTGGCCTGGAATCCGTACCAGATTGAAGACACCGAACTTTGTGGCAAATGACTACCCGATAGTTTACCAAACACGCTATTAGAACATTGGGAATCCTGATTGAAATAACTGACCGTATTCATTCGTAATAAAAATAAAATTTCTGGACTCGGTCTCCACGCTCAAGGCCCGCGATAGAAGCTATGCAATAGCTTAAAATCGGTCCAGACTAACATTGTGACACGAGAATTTTATATATTAAACTAGCTGTGCCCAGCGGTTTCACCCGCTGCTCATTTAGGGGTCTGAAAAATAGATGTTGGCCGATTCTCAGACCTACCCGATATGTACACAAAATTTCGTTTAAATCGGTCTAGCCGTTTCGGAGGAGTATGGGAACGAAAACTGTGACACGAGAATTTTATATATTAGATATGGAACTTACCTTCTGTATAGTTCACTGTCGTCAATATCAATATTATTTAACGCAGCCAAGCGGCAGTCGATCAAAGAGGCTTATATTACAGCGATCCGTCACGTCGGCCGCACGTCGGCCGCACACCGGCACAAATTAACGTGTTATTTCCTTTCTAAATAAATATAAGTGACGGCGGAGCGTGTGAGATTATGCTCTGATAGATTGTTTTAATTAATTTCGTGCCCTACCCTAACGCAACTTATCATTTAAGTACGTTTTAGTTGGTTGAAGTTGGTGGTGTGTTACGACCTTGCTTCTGAAACTATTTATTAACTAGCTGCGCTCCGTGGGGTCACCCGCGGAGATCGGGTTAAAAAGTAGCCTAAATGTGTTAGTCCAAAGTATGAGCTATCTGATTAACAATTCTGAAGAAGTATCAAATACACATACACATCCAAATTTTCGCTTTCATAATATTTGTGTGAATATGGGAACGGTTAAGAGCGGGGGGAAGTTTATCACTTTTGCTTTTATAATATTAGTAAGGATCTACTAAAAATTCAAACTCAAAAGTTCTCAATTCGTTTTTAACCTTTAAAAACATTACTCCAGCATAAAATTGACAAATAAGTAATTGAAGTAGCTACTGCCTACCCGCTGAGTCCGTGACACATGCCGTAATGAAATCAACGCGTTCGATGAATCGATTAACACGAACGACGATGTTAAGCACCTTTCATGTTCAGCGCTTTTTGTCAAGCGCTTTACGTTGAACGCCATTGATCATCCGAGGGTCGATCGAGGTATTATCATGGTTGTGTTATATAATTTTTTTGTTACCCAAGTTTGTAAAGTAGTCCATACTTCTTTATGACGCGCACTCCTGGTATCCTTACTAATCCTTACTTCCTTACTGAGTTTGTTAGTTTGTTACGTCTTCACGCCTAAATGGCTAAACCGATTTTGATGAATTTTATTGAGTACAGAGATATTTGGGACCCTGGAGACGGTCATAGGCTATATTTTTAGGGTTCCGTAGTCAACTAGGAACCCTTATAGTTTCGCCATGTCTGTCTGTCCGTCCGTCCGTCCGTCCGTCCGTCCGTCCTCGCTTAATCTCTGTGACCGTTAGCACTAGAAAGCTGAAATTTGGTACCAATATGTATATCAATCACGCCGACAAAGTGGTAAAATAAAAATTTGAAAAAAATGTTTTATTAGGGTAGCCACCCTATATGTAAAAAGGGAAGTGATTTTTTTTTTAATTTCAACCCTAACGTGTGATATATTGTTGGAAAGGTATTTAAAAATGAATAGGGGTTTACTAAGATCATTTTTTGATAATGTCAATAATTTCGGAAATAATCGCTCCAAAAGTAAAAAACAATGTGTCCCCCCCCCTCTAACTTTTGAACCATAAGTCTAAAAAATATGAAAAAAATCTGAAAAGTAGAACTTTATAAGAACTTTCTATGAAAATTATTTTGAACTTGATTGACACAACAGTTTTTGTACAAAAAAGACAAAAAGTTGTACAAAATAATTTCTGGACTAAGTTTGTAGTATAATCGTATATGCAAGCTTTTTTTGTAACTTTGTTTCCTAAACGTATCTTTTTTCAAACAAAAAATTGTTGTTGAATTACCACCAAAATTGCACGTCTTTGTATTAATTAGTAACCCTATTCCTCGAGAGATGGCGCTGTAGGTACTTATTACATTGGATCGGGTATTACCGAATTGTTCGGTTGGCCTCATAACTGGGAACACTTATTGTGACGGACGGGAAACTACGGAACCCTACACTGAGCGTGTCCCGACACGCTCTTGGCCGGTTTTTTTATTTTTTTGAGGGAAGAAAAGGGAAACTTTGCATTGCTATTACAATAAATAAGGCGCTAGGACAAAAAGTATAGGCAGCTGTAAATCAGGAAAGGGGAACTGTGTCACCCCGAATTTAACGCCAGCGAAGCCGGGGGCAAAAGCTAGTTCGATAAAAAGTCACGGCAAAACACACTTAGAGTATCACTTAGTACATTGAAGTCTTTTTAATGGCTTCTCCTACTTTGGGCGGGTCGGAAAGGAGTGTGTGACGCGTACCTACTGACTAAAACCAATCCGTGTTCCTTCTTTTTCCCTATATTTTCCGCGGCTGCAGTATCTTTTTCGGACGAATTTCCACCTAAGCAGGTTTTCCTGCTTCTCTGCAGATTATTTGATTACTTAACTTCGACCAACTTGGATCTGGAGTCAGTCTAATGACTTCTACTCGTTCAAGCAACCATGCCATTCTTATGTCGTCAAATGAAAACTATCTATACTATCATGGACCTTTGCCTTTAGTAATTTTGGTTCTATTAGGATACGATCTATAAAATACCTCGCCTTATTAAGGCAGCTTGTAATAAGGTCCAAAGTCGATTGCTCTCGACCGCTGCCCGTTACCCTAATCAAGTTATCATCACTACGTAAAGTCCTCTGTCTACACTTGGCCGTGTGACATATGGCTATAATATACGATACGACACGGTTGGCGCAGTGGCTGAGCGATCGACTGCTGTCCTGTGTGTCGCGGTTTCGATTCCCGCATGGAACAAATATTTGTATGACCTGCAGATAGTTGTTTCGGGTCTGGCTGTTTGTGTATGTGAATGAAAAGAAAGAAAAAACATTTATTAGTCGCAAATTACGACGAACGCAACAAAATAACAAAAAAATAAATAAAAATAAACATTCAACAAGCAAAGTATCACAAATATTGACAAATACATTTAGGGGACAAAATAAAAATAGCTTGCACGTCGTGACTGCGACAGGTAGGTCACCACTCAGCATGCAGATGCTGTGCCATGGGAGCCCACAGCACAGCGCTGGTTTTCAGTGGTCAACCCGTGAGTAAAACGTACGGAAGTCAAAACAGCATACATAAATGTTTTAAATAATTAAATTAATAAAAACATATAAAAAAAAACCAAATAGTTTTGAGATTAAAAAAACAAAAATAAAACACAACCCAATAATTTGACTTGACACTATAAATATTCCGTCGGCACGTCATGGCATGTCAATGTCAAGAACGTTAAGAGTGGCAGGTTGTCACTCTAGCGCAGCGTCGTCATCGTCGTGTGAGTTTAAATGTTTGTAAACGCACCTACGATATAGGAGGAATCCTAGTCCCCCACACTAAGATTTCTCCTATATCGTGGGTGCGTTTTTTTTTAATAAACAAAAACTATAAACGTACCATACATATTGTTTTTCTCTTTGATTATACGTATCAGGATGGTCGGTCGAGACTTCCTGGGCTAATATTGGCTTTAGCATGCAATTTAATTATGTTGTTCATGCATTAACATAATTTTCTGTCTCTTGGGATTGGGTTATTGTAATGATACTCAATCGAGGCTCGAACTAATACTAAATATCTGCAAAGGGTGATAAATAGATATTAACTAGCTGTCCAGCGGTTTCATCTGCTACTCAGCTTCTTAGTGATGTTTTATAGTCTAAATATAGAATAGCGCGTATATAACTTTTAATATAGGTTGTGGAAAATGTCGTAGATTATACATTTATAACTCTTGTTTATTACTGTTTATTTTTCCTAAATAAATGAAATAATAAACTTTCTAGTCACTAAAATGTTGCAAAGATAATGATTGTACAATTTTAAGTATTTGCCTGTAATTAATGTTTAACTTTTACATCTACGAGACTCAATCTTTGAGTTCTTTGATTCCGGGCTTAATCATTGCGAAGAATGAAACGAGCGTGACCACTTCACAGGATACACCACTCCGGAACAGCCACCACTTTCTGAAATTGTCGAAAAACGTATGGCGTGTCGAAAAGTATGATAAAAGTAGGGACGCCATGCTATGGCTCGTGTCAAAAGCTTTCAGCCGCGCCTTTCCATATAATGAGCGAAATGAGTAAGTGTTAACTAATTACATACCGTTCCGCTACCCCTTTTTACTCGATTAAGGCGAAGACAAAGGCACGCCGTCAATTTATAGCAGCAGCATTTGATTTCTGTTCACTGAAGTGCTGCTAAACGTTAAAGGGTTAGAAATTCGTGTACTTTTACGGGAGGTATAAAATGCGCAGACATTTCTTGTTTCTGCCTTCGTCCTTTGTAAGTAAGATCGGCAATCAAATGTCGGCCCAGATTTAAGGTATTTCTTCTGCAGAAAATGTGAAATATTTATTTACGAGCTGTCCATAGCAGTATCACCCACCGGTCAGTTCCTCAGTGTCGGAGCGTGATGTTATAAAATCTATTAATTTCGTTAAAGTCTACATGCCTATGCAAAATTTCAAGTCAATCCATACAATTTTTATATAAATTTTGCCCCCTTTTTTTTTTTTTTTTTTTTCGTGTGGGAAATCATCCAATGACTTCCCCCGCTCTGGGTGGAACGGGGGGGCATGTCAGACTTGTACTGACTAAAACCCACCCATGTTTCTTCTTTTGCCCTTTACGTTCCGAGGCCGCGGTATCTCTTTCGAACAACCCGCAACCCCGGCAGGCAGAGGCTCTGGCAAGCCCCTCTGCTTTGCTGACTCTCTTTGAGGCGCGCGTGAAACACGAACGCGCCGTCGACACGGCCTGTCGTCAATCGACGGACGGACGGTGAACTACCCATTGCTCACCGCCCACAGGCCCGCATCTACGGTGGCCGGAAGTCGTCTCGCGGCGTCCGGCGCCATGGGCGTCTCCCGCGGCGGCTGGGTTGGGCAGATGTTCTCTCCCTCAAACGCCCGGCCACCTCCTTCGCTAGCATTACTGCTTCGCAGAAGGTGGTGACCGCTTCCCATTCCCTCTCGCTCCGGACCATGGCCTGAACAAATTTTGCCCCCTTGAGGTTGAATTTTACAAATCCCGTTCTAGTGAGCAAATACGTCCTAAAAGGACCCCATACAAATCTAAGACTCCTAACACTTGTAGTTTTTAGGGTTCCGTAGTCAACTAGGAACCCTTATAGTTTCGCCATGTCTGTCTGTCCGTCCGTCCGTCCGTCCGTCCGTCCGTCCGTCCGTCCTCGCTTAATCTCTGTGACCGTTGGCACTAGAAAGCTGAAATTTGGTACTAATATGTATATCAATCACGCCGACAAAGTGGTCAAATAAAAATTGGTAAAAAATGTTTTATTAGGGTAGCCACCCTATATGTAAAGAGGGAAGTGTTTTTTTTTTAATTTCAACCCTAACGTGTGATATATTGTTGGAAAGGTATTTAAAAATGAATAGGGGTTTACTAAGATCATTTTTTGATAATGTCAATAATTTCGGAAATAATCGCTCCAAAGTAAAAAACAATGTGTCCCCCCCCCCTCTAACTTTTGAACCATAAGTTTAAAAAATATGAAAAAATTCTGAAAAGTAGAACTTTATAAGGACTTTCTTTGAAAATTATTTTGAACTTGATTGACAAAACAGTTTTTGTACAAAAAAAAAAGTTGTACAAAATAATTTCTGGACAAAGTTTGTAGTATAATCGTTTATGCAAGCATTTTTTTTAACTTCGTTTACATATTTTATTATCCTGAATGTATCTTTTTTCAAACAACAAAAGAATTATTGAAATCAATTCTCGCAATCCAAAAGCATTAATTAGTAACCCAATTCCCCGAGAGATGGCGCTGTAGATACTTATTACATTGGATCGGGTATTACCGAATTGTTCGGTTGGTCTCTCCTTGGCGTTGGCGGTATCTTATAACTACATTAAACTTCTATTAAGAACATGCTAAGGCAATTTAGAACAAAACTAAAATTCATTTTTTAACACCATCAAAATGTTAAGGTAAAAACCAGTTCATAAATGGTTCGATAGATGGCGTTGTGTAATGACGTAATTTTTTTAAAAGTCGATGATAAGATTTTCCGTGCTTACATGACGTACCGTGGTAAAATAAGTTGCACTTACAAATAATCGTGACTTTATTTATGAGTGCATAATCTAATTAGTCGTCGAGGTTTGATTTTGATTTGTCCGATATTAAAAAGATCTCGTATAATCGTATATTTTGAACAGTGATTATCAATCATGTTGAGGACGACGCTGTGCGCGCCTTTTTGTTAGCCCTCCCAACACACATCGTTTCGGCCTAGAGAAGTGTCTCTTTTTCTTTACCCGGAACTAATAGAGCCTGTGCCTCTAAACAAGTCTCATTAACAAATTATATATGGCGGAGAAGTCGGGTTTGCGGGGCATTGGATTTGCATTCATTACATCAATGGAATATTACGGGTCTATGATAGTTTAAGTCATTCGCACCACGTTTACGTTAACGCACTATTCCCATACTTGGATAATAATAAAATACAATTCCCTAGTGTTCAACGTCAAACAAATAATAAACTCATAAGTGGGAACACTTATTGTGACGGACGGGAAACTACGGAACCCTACACTGAGCGTGGCCCGACACGCTCTTGGCCGGTTTTTTGAGATTTCGTGAGTAAGTCAGTGATTACCTCTTATAAGACTAGCTGTGCCCGGTATGCGTTGCAATCCAATTTTTCTACTTGCTTACTGCTATCTACTTTTTTTTTTAATAACCCTACCGACCCTTAATTTTTTTTTTCAAAAGAACCCTCTCGTAACAACCAACACAACAAACGATCAATTAGCGAAATAGGTCCAGCCGTTCACTCGTGATGTCGTGGCCAAGGGAAATAGGGATTCATTTTTAATATACAAATAGCTTTCTGCCGCGGTTTCACCTGCGTCTTTAATTGCTGCCCTGTTCCCGTGGGGAGCAGCGTGATGTTGTATAACCTATGTTACTTCCTGATAATGTAGCTTTCAATTGGTGAAAAAATTGTTACGATTTTAAATTGTTTTTCTAGTAGTGTTAGAGCTTAATCGATACAATCAAACAAATAAATCTTTCCTCTTTATATTATTAAATAAGTATAAAAGATATTGTTTACTTGCAGCAGCATCAATTAAAGCTCTTTGAAACTGATCTGTTGTTTTAGATAGCATCCCTTTGATCAACTCTCATGCGCAATCATCCTTACTTCCTTACTTATATAATATTATAAAAGCGAAAGTGAGTTTGTTTGTTTATTTGTTTGTTTGTTTGTTACCTCTTCACGCTTTAATGGCTGAACCGATTTTGATGAATTTTGGTACAGAGATAGTTGGGAACCAGGAGACGGACATAGGCTAATATTTTTTTGAAAAAAGTGGGATGTGAGGGAGAAAGAGGGAAGAAAAGGAAAAACGTAGCGTTGCTATTACAAATCAATAAGGCGCAAGGGGAACTGTGTTACCCCAAATTTAACGCGAGCGAAGCCGCGGGCAAAAGCTAGTTTAATATAATAGATTAACTTGGCTATGTCAATGAATCAAGTATTACAAACATCCGGTAGTAAAATTAGGGACGACGGCCACTTAAATAAAAGATAGGTTAAACCACCCTAATTTGATCAACAAGGAATGACGGCTAACAAAAGAGTCCCACGTCAAATTACTGATCAAAAGCTATTTCTTTTCTCGTTTCTAACACGAGGGAGGTTCGAGCGCGGCCCGGGATATAATCCCGCTCATTTGACATTTATTTTGTAATGGTCGGCTCATTTTTCTCGCTGCCAGTGGATCATTTATAATGGCAATTTGGGACGCCTCCCGCTCCATTTTTGCCAGAGTTAGCTTACCTGTAGAATCTCTATTTATACAAGAAAGGCGAAGTTAGAATAGTGTATCTAGTAGAGGGTTTCTCTCTTTGAATAATTTCAACAAAAGGATTGAGTTTGAAATCTAAATTGAGTTGTTTGAGCAAAAGTTTTCTAATTCGTCCCGGTTCAGCCCTATTCTTAACGCGTATTTACTTAATCTTGGTCGTCAAATGTACGAAAACCTCGAAAGTTATTGAAAGAAGACAATGTTATCAAAATGGGAGATATTTCCTCGATGTAATGATCGCCCTTTGAGTAATCTTGCCTAATCTGAGATGTCAAAGAACGTGATAAGATTTGTAATTAACTTTATAATTCTTAGCTAATGGAATGAATAACGCTAACCTTTCCCTCTGGAGGTATTCTTTAAATTCTGAGGATATTTCTGCGTGGTATTTGAATAAAGGTTCATTAAGTATTTATTCAGTAGTTTATGGAAATATTCTTAGGACTTAGTTGTCAAGGTATTTTTACTGACTCTCACAAAATATTATCTTTATCTCATTATGTGGAAGTACCACATAGGACATAGCAAAATAAATATTTTGTAAGTAAAACTTACGCAAAAACAATCTTTTCTTTGTTAAACAAAATTTTTACAATTCATGTCTGACTAGTTTTGACCCTTTGTGTCGAAATATAAACTTGTGATAACATTGCAAATAAAATATTCGTAAAAAAAACAATGTTTATTTTGGGTAAACTGAAATTCTATTTGGGTAAAGCAAGCAAAAAGCTCGTTAAGATAGAATAGTTACAAGTGTAGTTGTGGTTGCAGGGAGGTGCGGCGAGGGCAGTCCATGCGAGCAGCTGTGTCGAGAGCTGCACGACGGCACCTACGAGTGCGGCTGCGGGCCCGGCTATGTGCTGCACGTCGACGGCTACGGCTGCTCAGGTAACTCACCTTCTTCTACTAGTTTCCTGGTACCTTGCCACAGGAATGGTTCCGGCTGCAGCTGCTCAGATTATTGGAACGAACTTCCTTATTGTTGTGATAGGGGGCTAGACGGAAAGAAATCTTACGAAAAGTTGTCACGACACTTTTTGCTATAGTAAGCTATTGTAAGCTGTGCGGCGTCGTATGTTTCTCTGTCTGTCTGTCTGTCTCTCTCTCTCTTATAGAAAGCAAGCCAGATATTTTCATTTCTATAGGAACTTCGTTCCATCCCTTGACACCTCTAATTTTTTTCGTTATTAATTTTCTGAATCCCTGGTACTAGATGCTGCGTGCAAGTAGCACCAATGAATGCGCGTGCGGGCTTGACTATGTGCTGCATAGCGACGACTACATGCTCAGGTTCCCTGGTTCTCGTAAGATATGTCTGCTTGCCGAAGTTACCCATTAAATAGGGCTGTGGTCACGCCTACGAAATCTGCGGATCCTCAATTTGGTGAATCCCCTGAATTTCTGACACCCTGGTATCATATTCGTCGGAAGATTTAATAAACAATCTTCTAAAATCTATAGAATTCTATCTGTATTCCCGTATAACAATGACGAGCATTTCATTTTATTTCAGTAGCAAGACCATTCGTTTAACTACGCTACAAAACAACTAGCAATAACAAATTCCACAATTTGACGTATTCTGCAATTACAAGTGCCATTATTTTACTCAATTACTTTACTATTTGCAATTCAAACCATTACTTTAAACTCTATGAACCCATTTCCTCAATTAAAATAATTTTAACGCAGATTAGGGTACTTAATACGTACACTATAGAGGAAATTAAATGGAAAGCATAACTAGCTATTATGTCAGCTAAGTAGGTTGGTATCCTAGAAAAAAAGTGCAAGCTCCATGATGGTAGAAAAGCTCAACAAAGCCTTCCAATCGATAGACTTTACGTGAAAGATGAATATATGATGAGGAAATATCTGTTCCGTAGAATATTATAGAAGCGAATACCCACATGAGCATTCCCTAGGTAAAGCGTGCGGTAACACCGATAAACGATAATGAACTATGATGAGTCCGTACTGTTTACAAGAAGTAGAATCAGTAGGGTTACCATGACATCTTATAGCAGTTCTTATTCCTTGAGAAAGAGATGTTGCTAGACACCCTGTATAGCTCTGTTTCTTTCCCTCAATGGAATAAGTTCTGCTTTAAGACGTCATGGTAGGGTAGCAGATGACGTTTGTTACTTATGATCAAAGATCTTGTATTGAGCATGTAGTTATAATTTTCTTCTTGAACCATTGGCTTACCAATGCTGAATGTAGGTCTCTTCAAAATCACTCGACTGTTGGCGCTTTTGTGTCATGGCTGTCCTGTTTCTACCGGCCACTTTAATGAAATAGCATCACTTTGCATCGAATGGAAGGATTATCCAACGTGATTCGTGGCCAAAATGCATGGCTTACTAAACCGTGTAGCTTACGTGAAAACTTTTCTACTGTCGAAATGTACCACAAATATCAATTTGTAACGTTACTCGATACCGTGTCTCCGATTCTCATTTGTTTTAAACAAAACAAACAAACGAATATTGTATACCTGAACCAGTAACAAATGGTGAGATTACATCAAATAAATTCGAGAATCGAGATACACAATGTCGATCGCGCGATATCATAAAAGCGTAGAGCTCGATTTGTAACATAAATCGATTTCACTCGCCCGCCCCTCGATTGTTTGGGAACGAATGATAAAGTTGCTACGTCTTGAGTTCTTGTGCTGTGAGGTGAATAAAGTCTCATTCTACGTATGTGCCTTTGTGTGTTCTTTGAGTCTGGTTGAACACATTCAGTTGTATGCCACCATGCACTTTTATCTCAGTGTTTTGTGAATCAATAAATTAAGGTGTACGGAACCCTCAGTCTGCGAATCCGACTCCCACTTATCTGGCTTTTGTTTGACCATACGTGTTGATATTGCTGATCGCATCAGTTCCTATACCAAGACCATTTTATTTGCGAATTTCATGAACTCGTAGAACAAAAGTTCTTTAGTTTCATGGTCCGAAAAACCACATACCCATTTATAATGTTACACCTTGTATAGATACTTATGCTGGAAAGTTCTCTAGCAAACCTAATATCAACAATTAAAATTAAGGAAAGTATCCATTTCATTTCCTCTCCATGAATCAAAAGCCTTTCTGACTTCCAGAACAATGTTAGTATTAGGCAATACGATAATACCATTTGGTATGACTACTACACTATCTGTCAGACTGGTCTGGCCACTGATTGCCACGCAATACCTTTCAAAGATCTACAAATGACTGCTAGAACCAACGGCTTAACGTGCTTACCGACGCTCGGAGGAAACTCGGTATGTCATGTTTCATCCCACCCACGGACAATCTAAGACAAGCGAGGTTGAAGATTGATCAGAGCGGCTGTTATTATTTAGCCAAGATCTCCTCAGTGTCATACAATATCAGTCTGTCAGTGGATTGTTAATTATGTAGATGAGCTTATTGTAGACCAAGTGAAACATAAGATCATTTAACACATATTACGTCTATTAAAACATCTCGTTGCGATTGCTGTTGTACAACAGATCTATTATAATGCTTGGAGTAATGTCTTGATTTTAATTATCAAAGTATCTTCCTACTAGCGGTTATTTATTCTGTTCTGTTTATTCTGATTCGACAACTGTGTACCGCCTTAGAATTTATAAAAATGTTGGGAGCGTCCATCCGAAATCGTCTGAGTAAAGACCACCTTGAATGTTTGCAAGGTTAGTACTTTTGTTTGCTAAAAAGACGATCGATTTTTAACAAGCTTCTATTTAACTTGCAATGTATGTATGTAACTAAGTTTGTTCGAGTAAAATCTTGCAAGTTTAATTTGACACACTTCCCGGTTTTCGATGGAACTGAAATTTTGTATATTATACGCGTATGTGGTTTAACTGATTAAGATGTTCGGAGGGATTTTAATATTTTCTAATGACGTACATCACGCTCTTAATCCCCGAAAGGTTAGGCAGAGATGAACGTACTTATGGAAGATCCACATTTAGTTAATTATATTTAGGTCCTATGTAATACTAATAAGGCAGACATCCAAACAAGTGGCTGGCCTATTGAGAAATTTATTATAGAAAGAACTTGGCGCGATCTATGAATTTTATGGCCGTGTTTAGCAGTAAAATATCAAATATTTGGTTTAGTATCACCTGTGATGTTAATCTCAACTGCATTCATCTAACATGCTCTTTATCTCCACAGAAATAAACGCAACGAGAGCGACTGATATCTCCGACGCGGAAGAAGACGTACTATACCAAAAAGACGTGTCCTTCTCAGCAGAACTAGAAATAGCACCGTCCAATAGAATTAGTAAACCTACTGTAAGCTTAACACATATCGACGACGCCAGAAAGCATAGACTTACAACCACACTGCCAATAGTTTATAACTCGAGAAGCACACCAAATTATATTAATACAGGAGAGAAGTCAAAACAAGTGGACGGGTTGAAGAGTTTAATAGAAGACGGAGTAAGTGAAACTGACATCAACATCATTGCTGATGAGACGAAAGAGAATCTACTTGAAGCGAACGACGCGAAGGTGACGACGCAAGGACCTAGTTTAGAACAAAAAGTAAGTCTAAACCTGTTTATTAAGGTCAAGTCTGAATGTCGTAGAAGTTATCGATTTTCAAGCACAGACGAATCGTTGTTTTATTGTTTGAAGACACTCTCGACTTTGTTAGTTCAACGAGAAGATACTGTTTTGTTGAAAGAGTAATTCTGAATCTATGCCTAGATTAGATGTACTTTGTAATCTCAATCAACATTTTTATTATACAATGAAATTAGAGAAGTGACCAAATTAGATTACATGACAAAACTTTTCATTTTCAAGCACCTAAGTCATTTATTTTATTTACTCGTTTTTTATGTGTTATTAAGTGTCTTTTGTATGAAATTAAAATAATTTAGATTTTACTGTGCAGTGTCGTTATGCTCACTGTCTATTTTTGTTTGTTTCTGTGTATTTTCACCTAGCAATTAAAACGACAACTGCATAAACAAGTTCCTTGTCTAAGACTTTACCTGCTATATCCAAAGCGCTTATTTTGCGTACAGGTCTTAAGAGCTTTACAGAACAGGATTTTAGGTCACGTCTTTAACCTCTCAAGGACTGCCATTATTTATGTCAACTATCCGTCAAGCACCGCCGGGCGGGCTCTAATCGTGAGCGTAATCTGATTTTAAGACTTATCTTTACTACAAATAGGGTTTGGTAGCACAAATTTGTGCCGCTGGGGCTCTAGACGTTAATCACCGTTCTACTAGACTACATCCAGTAACGACTGCTTCCTCTATCAGGTGCCAGGAGCGACGGCCTCGCCTCCATGGACGGCAGCAGTCGAAGCTTGCGACTGTGACAGCTGTAGCAACGAGCAGTGTCCGTGTGCCGGCAACCCAAATGCTTGCAAATCAGGTGACGTTATAGTTACTTCAAAGTTTAGTTTCCAGTTGTGCCCAGAAGTTTAACCTACTGCTCAACTCCTGTCATATTGTGATCGTAAGTGTGTTATCGCATTCCGCGATGGGGGCTATCCAATACCAAACTATCTCTTCAATTTGGACCAGTTGTTTCTGAGATTAGCGCATTCAACTAAACAAACTCTTCTCGTTTATAATATTAGCACAGTTTTGATAAGACAAACTAGCTCCTACTTAGCTGATGCGCGTGTTTTATGTAAATAGTAAGTATTAAGATATTTGATCTGTCCGGTCTGTTTTAAGGCAGTAGATTGTAGGTGTCGTCAGAACATATTTTTTATTGAAAATCTATAGCTTTGTTTATAGTGGTAATGGATATGACATCATAAAAAGTTTGGAGAAATTCATTAGGCTTAATTTATTTTTACGTCGTCATTTTTGTTTGTTTTAATTCATGATTTAGCTATAGGTTTTGCAATTTAGGATAAAAGATTTGTTGGGTCGTCATTTTGACAACCACGGATGTTGAATTGGGGTGCCGTCTAATTGGTACGATTGGGGTGACGATCTAAAATTCAGGATCAGGGCAAATATTTAAATGCCCCTCAGGTATTTGGCGTTGAAATATTTTTGCATATTTCGATTTGCAAAGGTAAATGACCGAGGAAGTGTAAGCCGAGGGTGACCGAATGTTAAATCTTCGAAATCAATTTTCTAACCAACTTCAAAAAAGGACAAGGTTCTATGTTTTATTTTATGTATTTTCACCAATTACTCCGCCAAATGTGGACCGATTCTTATAATTCAGATTTTTGTTCTACTTGTAATTTTATTTATATTGTTTGGGTAGTAGTAGTTATCGTCTATTTCTATACGGATGATCTGCATTTTTTTAGCAACAATAGAAAGTGAATACTCGATGGATAAATTATTTGATATATCACCATGAAATAAAAAATGAAGAAATAAAAACTATTTTACAAAATAAAACCGCCCAATTACTTTTTTAACTAAACAATGTCTTGTTCCATCGATATCCTTGAAACTCAAAGTAAAACTCAATGCAAGCAATTAACGAGGCCACAAAAGATAATGCTTACCAAAGAGTTTGAATATCGGCCAATGGGGGCGGCCATTTTGAATTATTGCCTTTTGAAGTGCTTACAAACTGTTTATGAGACGGCGAAGTTAAATCGACTTGTTTGGGTATTGAATTGTTGTTTACATTCCTACAATTTGAACAATACACAAGTATTGTTGAACATTAATACCCGTTTTCAATAATATTATGTGACATCGGAATGCGCTGTTACATTATAACTGACTTCAAAAAATGAGGAGGTTCTCAACTCGTTATGGATTTTATCATAACATAAATTAAAAAAAAAAGATTTACTGAAAAAACATCGAGAAAGCTTGCTTTCTTTTAATATTAATGATTATTTTTGAATCCTGCGGCATGTTGACCAGTTTTTGATTTAGAATTTCATTATACAACCATTTTATACATAAGATTTGGTGTTTTGAGCCACGAGAATTTCTTTGCATTCTAACAAAATAGTCTACTTAGCTGAAAAAAGTATAAAATCCAAAAAAGAGTTGTTAATTGATACCCTTTTACACCCTCCAGTAGAACATAATGGTGTAGAAAGATAATGTGAAACGGTATTGTAATAATGTACCTACGTTTAATTTTTTTTAATGCTATTCTCGCAAAAGTATTTTCTTTTTGGCCTTTATGTAACAGGCACTTAACATAACTTCTGCAATGTTCTGGTTTTGCAGAAGTGTAGACTAAAGATCACATAGGTACTGTAAAAATAAAGTTAAAAAAAAATTGTTAGTAGATAGGGCCAAGCCTTTTGCCATCAATAGAGCACAAATCCAAACTCCGAACTGCTGGGGGTACTATCCTGACTTAACCGTTATTTATTTGTAAGAGCCATGCTCATCGGTTTCACTCGCTCACTCAGTCCCGCAACTCACTCCAGTTCAGTCACTCCGTAGTGTCAAAGTGTGATGTAGTTTACAGTCTTTAAATGTTGTAAAAGATGCCTATGCAAAGTTTCAAATTAATCCGGCAAAGGAATCACGTTCTCCCATACAAACTTTGCCACCCTGTTTCACTTTCTTAAGGGTTGAATTTTGCATAATCCCGTTTTAGTAAGCACCTACGACATTAAATAAATAAATATAATTTCTTTATTTCCTACATAAAAGAGAAGATATGTTTATTATACTGAACTCTTTAATATCATGAGAAAGACATGAGTGAATCCTTACTAATATTATAAAAGCGAAAGTGAGTTTGTTTGTTTGTTAAGTCTTTAGGCCTAAATGGCCAAACCGATTTTGATGAATTTTGGTACAGAGATAGTGGGGCCCTAGAGACGGAAATAAGCTAAAAAAAGTTAGAAGAAAAGGGGAGAGAAGGATTTTTTTTTTTCGATCATCGCGTGGGTTAAAGTTACCGTTAGCCTCAAGTAACTATGCTAAGCAGACGAAGTCGCAAGCAAAAGCTAGTTAAATATAATTTTATGTCGTGGGTGTGATATCTATTCTATAATAATATAATTTACAAATACCTATAAAAGTTTGGACGGATGGATCTTCATGTCCAAACTAGAACGGCTGATCGGACGGGGATGATATTTGGCATAGAGATGTCTTTTTGACAAGTCTTGAAGTTTTTATTTCACACATACACAACTATATTAACGTAATTGTTATGTAGTAGAATAGTGAGTGACCCACGCTGGGCGCCAATAAGTATGTAACTTGGGGTGACCTAAACCATATACATGAGACTTATATAAAAAATCTAATTTGAAAATCAAATATTGCAACGAGAAACAACGTTGTTTAGGCTCTCAAATTGGTTAGAATTCTAAGCACAAATCTCCCGAAATATGAATATGTAAAGTATCCAAAAAGCAGAAAAAAAAAATAACGCTAAAACATTTCACCTCAAAGTATTGACCTACCTACCTTTTCCATACACATCATTTCGTCGTAATGGATGGAGCAAAAATCCCAAAAATATTGCTCGAAAAGATTTGAGGTAACAACTTCGAATTTTTAGCGCCAATAAGAATTCGAGGTCTGGTTACTGTCAATTACAAGGTAAAGAGAAATTGATTTAGCAGACGAACGATTCACTACGCAGGGTAAAATACAGAAGGCAAGATTTATCTCGTAGCTTTAGATTACGTAACTACAATACTGATCAACGTGCTTTAAAAAATAGTATTCTATTTACGTTATTAATGGTGGTAGAATCTATTTATCTATTACTTTTTTATTTTGCCCGCCCCTTCGCTCGCGTTAAATTCGAGGTTAACACAATTCCCCTTTCCTGATTTGCAGGTACCTGCTACCTGTAGTTTTTGCCCTTGCGCCTTATTGATTCTTATAGCAAAGTTAATTTTTCCCTTTTCCTCCCTCTTTCTCACTCATTTCCCACTTAAAAAATATAGCTCTTGGCCGTCTCCAGGGTGGCAACTAGTTGCGGGGTGTTCGAAAGAGATACCGCGGCCTCGGAACGTAAAGGGCAATAGAAGGAACATGGGTAGGTTTTAGTCAGTACAAGTCTGACATGCCCCCCCATGAAGTCATTGGATGATTTCCCAGCGATTTCTTCGAGCGAAGCCGCGGGCAAAAGCTAGTTAGAGATATAGGAGATAAATCATAAATACCGGAGCAATATTAATATAGGACCTCTACGGGGGTATACCTATTCGATCACTAAATAATTTAAAAAATTGACCTACAATGACGGAGAAATGTGTAAATGACGGAGAAATGTGTAACTAAAATAAGAATAATATGCGAATTGAGTACTTTCCCCCTATTTAAAGTCGGTTTAAAAGTAAGTATTGACAATAATATAGTCTCATTACTAGGTTGTTTATTAGTAGTAATTTATTAAACCTTTATTTACAACTGTCAATGATAAGCAGTGAACATACAATCGATGAAATAATAATATAAGTATTAATAATTTAAAATGTGTAACTTACCAAATGATTATATTTTTAATACAGTTTTACTACCTTCACATGTAACTATTTAAAAAAAATCAATTTAATTAATTTGAACTTTCCGGTTTCCAAATGGGCTTAAATTATACACACATGTTTGGTTTGGATAACAATGCATGGTCCAGTTAAGTGACGTCACTCTAAATCCAATATGGCGGTCTCCTAAAGATGACTGACTAGTTGTTTTGTTTTATACATAGGTACCCATTATATGGATATTAAGACTTTGCTGAGAAGATTATAAAAAAGTAGTTATGTATTTTAGTTTTTTTTTACAATAAATTTAGTATAGGTATCATAAAAAGCGTCACTTAACTTTTAAAAATTAAAATGATATACTACGTGAATCTTCTAAACAAAACTCCAGTGTGGCATCACCAACCCGGTTATATAACACGAACCGGAAGGCACATGCCGCCATTACCAGAGACCACTTCCGGAACACGCCCCAACTTCCCAACTTCACCCTGTCAGTTGTTATTGAGTTGCCTCCTCGCACGCCGTGATCCGATTATGTTGAATTCACTCTAAAATTAAACGTGGTTACCTGCATCCAGATGAAAGTTGATGCTTTTGAGGATTAAGTGGAAAGCGATGGAACACTTTGTTATGGTTGGTTAGGGGACGTTGACAGGACACATGGATATTTAGACAACCGCGGCTTAACCCGCTTAAATTCACAACATTTTTAGGGTTCTGTACCTCAAAATAAAAAGCGAAACCCTTATTAGATCGCTTTGCTGTCCGTCTGTCTGTCGGTCTCTCAAGACCCTTTATCTCGGGAACGCGTAGAGGTATCGGGTTGAAATGAAACCATAAACTCAAATTTGTGGTTCCTTAGTGCTGTGCAAAAATAATTAACCCTTTAAGTCTACGCAGTCATAAGATATAGACGTTTATATCGTAAGTTTGTACGGAACATGTCTTTATTGCTTTTGCAGTTTAGCTAATTGGTTAGTTTATAATTAAAATGATTAGTACAAAAACTCTTTCAACTGTTACGCAGTAAGGTGGGTTTACAGAATGTGCAACAATTTTAATCCAAAATAAAGACGTATTAATAAAAAAAAAATACTCCCAAGTAAATCCCCAAAATCCTCAGAAACTGGGTATAGCAATACTCTCTGAAAAATACTCATTTACACAGACGAGTAGGTACACAAGTGAATATAATAAATGATTTATCGAAAGAAATAACCGAAATCGGCTCCCCGTATCGCTCCACAATCGATTAAAAGTAAGTTACGAGTAAAATTCATGCCGTAAGTACCTGTAAAACTTTACCGAAATCAAAACTTTTTACACCGACCTCCTCGCACGCCCTTGCGTGAACCGAGTCGCCCCGATTTTTCGATTAGCGACCCCTGCCGGGTGTGGCAGTGTCCCCTCCCTTAATCGACATCTCTTGAAGAATGCAGGGCGCTTGAATTATATTAAGTAATATCGAGGGATCTTGATCTACCGTCTTCGGACTCCTAGACACACTGGGGGGAGAGAATGTAAGTGAGAATCCTTACTAATATTATAAAAGTGAAAGTGAGTTTGTTTGTTGTTACGTCTTCACGGCTAAATTGCTAAACCGATTTTGAAAAATTTTGGTACAGATATAGTTGGGACCTTGCAGACGGACATAGGAAAAAGAAGTGGGAAAAAGCGGGAAGAAAAGGGGAGAGAAAGATAATTATTTTTCGATTATCACGCGAAGTTAGCGTTAGCCCAAAGTAACTATGCCACGCGGACGAAGTCGCGGGCGGAAGCTAGTAGCTGAATAATCCGCCGCCACTATGTTTGAATCACACTCGATTTTGATCACAATATCTACTGATGCGATTATCTAGCGGATATCAAAATTTGATTTGGTTTTCGGCTCTATGCTGGTTCTTTTTTGGCGTATCGATATGAAAATTGTGTTGAATTGGTGCCCGATATTTTTTCGGTGTAGAAATTGGACACAAAATATTGTTACTATGCAATGACTGAAAACGGTGCTAGAGTGCTAAATAAAACCAACGACGATTTCAAAATACCCGGCGTAGCGGGTTGTTCGAAAGAGATACCGCGGCCGCGCGGCCCCGAAACATAAAGGGCAAAAAAAGGAACATGCGTGGGTTTTAGTCTGTAAAAGTCTGGCCCTTCCCCGCTCCAGTTATGTGATGATTTCACATTAACATTGACAGTAGATAATATCATTTATACAAGGTCGAAATTTAGGAGTGTCCACTCATGTCATTATGACAGACCTAAAAACATCGGAAATGTCGGCAAATTACTCTGCGTAACTGCAATGTTTTCTTGAAATCGTGTTCCATTTGTGTCAGCGAATTAGTATGATAAATGGGAGACGGAAGCGATCGTACAACCCACTTCACTAGTACATTGTCACGAATTCTTGACATTTACCTCCGTTACTACGGGGTGCGAAATATTTTTGCATTATTACTTTTGTAACTATAAGGAAGGACATGTGACCAAAAGAGTGATGGATCTGAATGTTGATGGACGGAGAACGAGAGGAAGGCCAAAGAAAAGATGGATGGATTGTGTAAGGAGTGATATGAAGGAGAAAGGAGTAAATGATGCCATGACGTCTGATAGGGCAGAATGGAAGAAAAAAACGTGTTGTGCCGACCCCAAATAGAATGAGACAAGGGCAGGAAAATGATGATGACTTTTGTAACTATAGCTATAAGAGTAGGAAGAGACCAAAGAACCATGAAGAACTATATGGTTTTTATGGTAAGCTAGTCATTGAACTGGTGACCTAAAATACAGGCCTTGGCTTAGTTTAGGCGCCAGTCTCCCACAAATAAAATACATTAATCCTGTATCTATGTTGCATCTTAAGTACTGATTTAATTTATTTGTGAAAGAGAAATAAACAAATTTATTTATTTAAATAACTTCCCCCGCTCTAGGCGGACCGGGGGTGAGTGCCAGGGTTTTATTGACTTAAGCCCACACATGTTCCTTCTTTTGACCTCTATGTTCCGGGGCCACGGTATCTTTTGCGAACAACCCGCAACCCCGGGCTTATATGGCTTGAAATAGGTTGCTGATGATGATTAAAGTGACCCGAAATAAGTTAGGTTTAGGGAAGTACCATAATTATATTTTTCGTAACTATTATTACGTACCTACCTATTTTTAAAACCATGCCCATAATTATTATTGTCACCTTTGAGACGCAAACTTTTTTTTAATTTTTAACGGCACGTTTGACGCAGTGGGGCGATCGACTGCTGCATGTATTTGTATGACCGGCAGAAAGTTGTTTCGGGTCTGGCTGTTTGTGTATGTGAGTTTAAATGTTTGTAAATGCACCCATGATACAGGAGAAATTCCGTGTGTGGGGCAACATTAAAAAAAAAAACTTTAAATACTATAGTTTGGGATTTCCAAAGTAAAAATACTGCTACTTATGTCAATATACTCACAAATAAACTTTCGCATGAGAAATAGAGCACAAAATATAGAATCTAATTAACATCTGACCTGTACGTCTCGAGATCAGGTCCATTTTATTATAAGCTCTGTAGGTAGAGGCTATAAGCCGTGACAAACGGCGCCAGACTGCTTTTATTGTGCGCGTGGCGTGTCTTTGTCATAATTAAGAGGTCTCATCTCGCCGAAGCCGGTTCTCGGTAAAATTACTCAATTTCCTGCCCTTACAGATGTGGGCACATTTGTTTATGATGCTCCCTAAGCGATCGTGTAATATTGCTTTGTTTCCCGGGTTGCTAGATCCAATTTCTGAAGTTTCCCCGTTTCCAATCTTTTTTTCCCCGATTTGATAACGTTTTGCTACATTTTCCCCCATTTTTTTTTCTTTTGTGAAATAAAACAAATGGAGGGATACAAAATAGCGGTAGTAACGCGAGATAAAATTAAAAATTACTATATTGGGTGAAGCAAGTCTCTTGATCTCTCTCTCGATTTCTATTTTTGTGATATTTTCATTGTGGAAAAAATTCTCCGAAAAAATTTCGAAGGACAAACACCGGTCTAGGGAAAATTTTAGGGAAACTAATTCCTTTAATTTAAAATAATCCCCTAGGACGGTTTTTTCCCAAAAAGAAGGGTAAAATATTCGGAATCTACCAACACTGTTACTTTCTTACCGACGAAGGTTTGTTTTACTGTTCCAACGCCTTGAACTTTTTTCAATACTCAATACTCAATATATTTATTGCATTCCACAATGTGAACTTAGGTGGTAGGGTACATTAATTAATGGTAAACATACATTAGTTTAGGAGCATTGTGGGCCCTGTCGGGCATAACAAAAATAAAAATGAAAAATTAGGAATTAGGAGGAGGGCTATTACAAATAATGTTGACATTTTTTTTTTTAAGTAGGTAGGCTTAATAACTAATTGAATACATGTACGTATAACTAATTGAATACTATCATACTTTTACGTCATATATACCTATTGGATTAACTTATTAATATTTATTTTAATTATACATTGGAATTATAGATTATTATTTTTTATTTGTTTATATTATTACTGTTTATTTTTTAAATTTATCATTTAAATATTCCTGTACATTATAATAACATTTTTGGATTAGAAGCTGTTTTAATTTATTTATAAATATATTAAATTTTTGTTCATTTTTAATTTCACCTGGTAGTTTATTATATATTTTAGCTGCCATTATTAAAGTACTTGTAGAGTGTATTTTTAGTTTAGAACCTGGTACGTTTAGTCTATTTTTGTGTCGTAGTGTGTAGTGAGTCTGTGTGTTTTCGCGTGTAGTGTATAGTTTTTCATTATTTCTTCTTTATTCCGAGGGTAACTTACACAATGTACCTACTCGTATATTTATATTGAAAGTATTCCCATTACGTTCGTTCAGCTCAAGGGATGTCTCGAACGCTTTTACTTTCACTTTCAAACGATTATGTAAAGATACTGTAGAATTACAATGGTTGTCGAAATGATAAAAATATGTGCTGTCACATTTTGCAATGTCAAAGGAGATTTTTTCTTTGGAAATTGTTAAATAATTTCCCCCGCTCAGGATGACGCGGGGGGGAGTGTCGAACTTTTACTTACTAAAACCCACCTATTTTCATTCTATTGCCCTTTGCGTTCCGGGGCCGCGGTATCTCTTTCGAACAACCCGCAACCCCGGCAGGCGGAGGCCCTAGCAAGCCCCATGTCAAAAGAGCTTTAATGACCTTTTAAAAATATTTGGACCGTTGATCAATTTTCTGTTGACGTAACTGCCCATTCGTTTCAAACGGAATCCTATTATTATCAAGGTTTCATGTTTTCAAAGCAAATAAAATGTCAAATAAATGCTTTGTTTGAATATGAACGGATATAATATTAATATATTCAGAGCTAATCCAAACTGCGCGACTGAGCACAGATCATGTTAAAGCCCCGTCAGTCGGTATGTACACTCGACGACACGAGTGCGACATTTATGTACGACATTTAATCTCCTGGTGACTGACGCTTGTGACAAGCCCTTCATGTGCTGTCACAACTAATTATTTATGGAAGATGTTTGCATTGTTGAGCTTGATTGTACCAATTACTGGCGACAGTGCCGACATGGAGTCTTATTAGAAACAGCTGATGTACAAGAATCCGTCCCTAGCCGAATTTCAATTAGACAACAGACAGTCGACACTCATGAGTAGCTATTGGAAAATCAGTTTTCATTGGAGGAGTGTAAGTTACTTCCCCCGCCCTGGGCGGAGCGTGCGGTAGTATGTCAGAATTTTACTGGCTAAAACCCAACCATGTTAGTTCTTTTACCTTTTATATTCCTATAGGCTACAGTATCTCTTTCAACTCTTGGTGCCATCTCTTGACTCATCTAAAACGACTTCTCGCCACCTTTTATTAGAACACTTCCATTCCGTTTGTATGACACAACTCAGTCCAATTCCACGGTAACTTCAGGGTCAAGGAGAGTGGAACAACTTTTCTAAGCACTGTTGTTGTTCACAGCACCAATGTTCAGAGGATCAGGCGTCTTGACGATACTTAGAGTTTTATAACTAACCAAGACTTGTGTAAAAATGCGTAAATATATGTTAAACTGCGCCCCACGGTTTCACTCACGTTGTGATAGAATATATTACAATATGTCTTTATGAATGCCTATGTGTTATGTAAGCTAAACAAAGAGTAACAAATATCCATACATCCATAAAAACCTTCGCGTTTATTCTGGTTACGGCTTAGAAATAGTTTGATTTTATGAAAAAGGCTGAATACTTCTCCGAAACGGCTGGACCGATAAGTGTGAAATTTGGTATGTATGGGTGGATCTGTGAATCTGCAGACATCAATTTTTTTAAACAGAGTGTGTTCTGTAGCCCTACTATGAAATCTTAAAGCAATTCTTATTCCGCTGAGGGAAAGGGACAGAGCTATACAGGGTGTCTAGCACCATCTCTTTCACTCAGTGGAATAAGAATTGCTATAAGATGTCATAGTAGCCCTTCTGGGCACAGCTATTAATATTATAAAGGCGAAAGTTTATACGTGTTTTTGAATATTGTTACTCCTTCACGCTCAAATGCCTTTACCGGTTTGGTATGTAGATAGCGTATACCCCAGATTGGCACATAGGTTACTTTAATTCCGGTCTACGAAGGTCAAACCGCGGGGCACAACTAGTAACTACATATAGGAAGTGAACAACAATTGTAACAAGCCTTTCCTCAACAGATGGTCGAGTATCAACACCTCGTTTCTCGGGCTCCTCCTGGCTAGCTCTACGCGCACTGCGCGGCGCGTACAAGCGCGTGCGGGTCCGAGTGCGCGTGCGACCGGAGCGTGCGCGCGGCGTGCTGCTACTCACTGGCGAACACGATGATCTATCTGGGGATTATCTAGCGCTTATGCTGAGGAACGGACATGTGGAACTCAGGTAAGAATGTTATTTTTAATAGGGAAAACAAACAATTACACACTATAAATTAACTAAACAAAAATGTGTTGGTCGTTTTGTAAGAACCGGCAGTAAACTCCTTGGTTACTCTTTTAAAATCATTTGATTTCCAATGTTTTTGTTAGAGCGTGTGTACTTAAGTATGAGAGGACAACGTATGCGTAACTTAAAAGTTAACAGGCGTTTATGAATCTAAAAGGCCTATAATGTCCGCTCATACACAAATAATTAGTAAGAAATAAATAGGAAAAATATTACAAGAAAATAAAGATAAAAACAAGTGATACAGATATTTCTAATGGTACTGTAACTATTCAGAACAAAGGTTGTATAAATATGTGATTTGACAGTTATTGTACACAAAAACATTAATTAATATATTTACAAACACCGAAAAATATAAGAAAACGAAAAACCTAATATAAATTCATGGATTTGATTTTCTTTTCTGAATCACTAGTATATTAAAGAACAATGGGCAACACCCCGTAACATGTCACCAAAGTGCATTGGCACCTAAGAATGGGGTGATATCAGTTACCCACTTATCGGAAAGTGCTTCATGTTTATATTAGTGGAGTGGTCACCCCAGCGGCACAAGAGGGCAGGGGGTAGCGAAATGTCGACACACACATGCCCACAGTTCTGAAGAACTTATTTATAACATACGATTTATTTATAAAATACGATTGCTTCCGATGTTTGCCGATTCACAATTATTCTGCGTCACTGTGTGTAGGTGAGTCAATATTTAAAAATTCCTCCCCCTTGTTTATCAAGTGTGGGAAAGCAACAAGTGTTCTTTTCTTTTCCACTGTATTTCATGAAATGGCAGCTCTCTTTTCGCTCACAGTTGAAAAGCACCGAGACAATAAATAAAATAAAATAAAAGTCTTAAGCAGTAGGTACTCACAAAAACAACTTCTTTAGACCTTCATAATTTTTGTTCACGACTGTTGAGCAATATGCCCCTTCTGTATTCTTGTTATAGAAGATCTTAACTATAAAATGACATGAATTTTATATGTGTACATTCTGGGGCACAGCGTCATATATTTTTTGGCCATGTCCTTTGTGACATAAATATCCATATCTTTTGATTGTGTAGACTGAGTGTTATTGATTTTTAATAGCTCTCCTTAGAGTCTGTGGTCCCTTCATCATAGACTTGTTAACCTATATGGTTTTAATTACAACTCGATACCTCCATGCGTTCCCGAGATATAGGGTCTTGACAGACAGATGGACAACAAAGTGATCTTATAAAGGTTCCGTTTTTTTCCTTTTGAGGTAGGTAGGTAAAGGAACGTGGCGGAGAGCTAACTACATCTATAACCAGTATTAATAATTTCACGATTCTGCTCAAGCGGCCATTTTAAACCCCTGACTCTCATACAGATCTTCGCCGCACTGCATTTCCCTATTGTTTAATACTAACTGCAAAACTATTGAGTTTATCTCAAATACAATCAATGTCAGCAGGTTGAAACATGATAATAATATGTTCACTGTAAGCCCCGTAGCATTTTCTATTCGCTTATAATTAATACCTGTATACCGAATACTGAGTACATTAAACGCTGTTTACTCCCAATGCATAAACATTTATGTGAGATTATGCCATGATAATGTGGCTCTAATAATTTAACATGCACGATAATTTACTATAATTTCCCACTAAAATTCTGTTAAATTAATAACCACTAATAATTTGCCTAACAACAAACATAATTACGCTTCTATGATTTGATTAGTAATTCTCTCTGATTTGCATTATTTTAAACCCGTAGTACAACTGCATTCCGAGCGTGGTATTAGCTATGGAGTACAACAGTCAGAAGGTCAACTCGGAACAACACGAAAAGTATAATCTAGCTGTGTCGGTTTCACCCACTGATCAGCTCCATTGTGTTGTAGCTTGGTATTATATATTAATTTCGTGATAGAAAAATATGCCTATTTAAAATATAAGTCGGCAAAGAATTGCGTTCTCCCATACAAACTTTGTCACTGTATAATACTCTCTTGATTTGAACTCAATTTTGCACCAACGCCTTAAAAAAATCGACCATGCAAAATTTTTAGATTACGAATCTAAAAATTTGGCATGGACGATTTTTAAAATTTTGTGATGTAGGAGTCAGTAATTTTCAGTTTTATACATATAGATAAGCATAGTCTTTTTATTCCGGTAGTTAAGTGGATCAATTTAAGTTAATGAAAACATATATCTGTTGTTCTAGAGTTGGTATGTATAGGATTTGCATGACAGATGTCATTGCAGACATTTGAGACATTTTATCCAGATGTGTTGGACTGCAGTCCCTCGGACTATGAGAGTAAAAGGAACAGATAGTGTACGGGTGCCACCGCACACACTTGAGCAATACAATCATTGCTGAGATCGACCGATGTGGCCGATAACGGTCGGGAGGGAGTAAGACAGGGTCATCGTGACGTCGCCGTCGCATCGTTTAATTATAACATTCCTTCAGATGTAGTAGTGTAATCTGTGTATTAATTAGCACAGTCCTAATTAGTCGGGAGCGACTGCAGTCTGATATTAATATCGATCGCGGATTACATTCTCTCGTTCCACTACTAATCAGTGTTGTTCTTAAGCCCACAATGGTGGAACGGAGCTCAGATTAATTTATCGAAATGAAACTTAGGTTTCTTTGCGGTATCTATTGTAATTCCCTAATGACTTGTTCATTTACTGTTAAAATAAATAAAATTGAAATGCCGGTCAGTAAGGCAAAACAAACAGCTTTTACTGAATATAGGTACATATGAAAGTTTGACGACAAGGGTGGCGCAGTAGCTGAGCGATCGGCTGCTGCGTGTCGCGGGTTCGATTCCCACACGGAACAAATATTTGTATGACCTACCTACATATAGTTGTTCCGGGTCTGGCTGTTTGTGTATGTGAAATTAAATGTTTGTAAACGCACCCACGATACAGGAGAAATCCTGGTGTGGCGCAAAGTTTCTTTAAAAGAAAGAAAGACACGTGTAAGTGTACAACCGTAGACTAGTTTCAGAAACGGCTGTACTGGTTAAACGGGTCTTTCAGTGGCAGATAGCCAAGGTCAAGGTCAAAGGTCGCAAGCAACAGCTAGTATTCTCATAGTGGTAGGCGTAAACTTCTGGTATGATACCTACATAACCAAGGAAAAAATAAAACTCGTACAGGATCACTGTGTTGTCCGTGTGTCGGTCTGTCAAGACCCTTTATCTAGGAAACACGTGGAGGTATTGAGAATTTAAATCTATATAAGTACTCAAGTCTGTGGTCCCTTAGTGCTGTGAAAAAATCAACCCTCTAAGTCTTCGCAGTCAAAAGTTTTGACCGATTATGTCGCAAGTTTGTACGGAACTCTCGGTCCGCGAGTCTGACTCGCTCTTGGCCGTTTTTTCTATTACTATCTAACTCATTTTTTTAAACGTTGCCCACACTAGGAATTTCACCTGTATGGTGGTAGGGTGCGTTTACAAACATTTAAACTCACATACACCAACAGCCAGACCCGGAACACCATATCTGTAGGCCATACAAATATTTGTTCCGTGCGGGGATCGAACCCGCGAAACGCAGCGCAGCAGTTAATCACTACCACTGCGCCAATCGTGACTCATGGCATAACATTTTCCCTATGACTTTTCTTCTGATAATTTTTCTTAAACATATTTGTCTAGCACTAATCTACATTAATGTTCTACCAGATTCGACTGCGGTAGTGGGGCCGGCATCCTCAGGTCACCAGAGCCGGTCAGACTGGGGCATTGGAACACCATCTCGGTGTACAGACACCGGTGGGACGCGTGGCTTCGACTCAATAACGGGAAGAGGGTTCGGGGGCGATCCAAGGTATGTAGTATTTCAATAAGCTTTTGATCAAATTCTCTGTTTCAAACCATTTTTTTTAATCCTTATTGAAGGATCAAGGATTTCGGTAGTGAAATACCAAGACTTAATACCAAGCTGTCTTTTGTCGAGATCTAAAGTTCTACTAATATTATAAATGCGAAAGGACATGGCCAAATCCTGCCCTGATAATGCACAGTAATGATTAATATATGAAAATTCCTTTTGAAATAAATAAAAAAAATCCTATTAATTACATTTCCCTAAAATAGGAGAGAGAAAATGCAAAAAAATATAGTTTGTTTATTGATTGTGTGGTTTTATATTCTGACATTGCATTGATTGACATTTACATTGTCGTCTTGCGTTGATTTTATCACGTATTTTTGCACTTTGTTACTATTGAAACAAGACCTTCGGCCTTCCTTGTGGAATTAGTTCCTTTTTCTGAATAGCCTAGTCTATTTAGGTACTAAATGGCGTCTGAATAGTCTTCCTCTTTTGTTACGCCTATAAAACTCTGAATGTTTCATCATTGCTATTGAAATTGTCAAGGCGCTATTTTTTTTTTCTATTTATAGTGTCTCTCGCCTATTCCCTGATCATAAATCATAAACTATTGTAAAGCCCTGCATGTAAGCTTTAAAATGACGTACTATACATAAATGTACATGAATATTTTTTTGTTAGGGCACAGCTCTATACCAATTCCGGCCGTGTCATTTTGTGAGTACTTATATATGTTTGATCCTCTTTCACGAAAAAAACTACTGAACGGATCTTGATGAGATTTAGCACAGAGGTAGATTACGGTCTGAAATAACACATTATAGGATACTTTTATTTCGAGCATCACGCGGGTGCCAGCTAGTTATTTATAAAAGTAACCCTTAAAAGCTTGACGACGATCTTCAATTGTCAAGATAAATATTGTTTTTTTTACTATTTCCAATTTCGTATTTTTGACATGTCTATCTTTGTAAACGCTGAAATAATGTCACTTGTCTGAGTCTCTTTCATATTTCTCGCCGATAGCTTTTTGTTTCGATTTAATGGTCCCAAATTTGGCAAACAATTGAAGGCTGTTTATTCAAGTAAATGATTCCAAATAGCGTTAGTGGTCCCAAATCGAACTTGTAACCGTTGTTCAATGAGGCGCCACCAATTTATTGTGATTGAAAAATGTGACAAAAAAGTTTTTTCTAAAGCTAAAATGACGAAAAGAAAGTCAAATTGTTTTCGATTTTCTTTGTCCGTTCGGTCCACATTGCAAGAGTTACGGCTGGAGCAATTGACCGTGCACGGGTTTTACTTGGGGCAAGGAATCTGGGGGCCATTGGACGCCTTCGGAATATCAAGGAAAAGGTTACATTTAGTTAAGATCTTTTGCTGAGTTTGTTAGAAACGCTGCTTTGTAGAAAGGGTTCACCTGCGATGAAATTAGTTTCTTTAGTTTACATTACCTTGAACTTGTACAATAAGTAGGCCATTCATAGCCTGGGAAGTAATTATCATATTTTAAGGGTTCCGTACCTTAAAAGGGATAAAGGTAACCCTAATAGGTTCACGTTTTTGTCTATCTGTCTGTCAAGAACCTTTATCTCGGGAACGCGTTGAGGTATCGAGTTGAAATCTAACACATTCTTAAGTGTTTCTTCAAAGGAATTGGAAGCTGGGAAAAAATACTCTAAGTCGACGCAGTCCAACATAGGTACGGCCGTTTATGACGCTCGTTTGCACGGAACCCTCGGTGCACGAGTCGCGCGTTGTGAAAGGGGGCTAGACGGAAAAATTTCTTACGAAAAGTTGTCACGACACTTTTTGCTATAGTAAGCTATTGTAAGCTGTGCGGCGTCGCATGTTTCTCTGTCTGTCTGTCTGTCTCTCTCTCTCTTATAGAAAGCAAGCCAGATATTTTCATTTCTATAGGAACTTCGTTCCATCCGGGTGTCCCTTGACACCTCTAAATTTTTTTTTAATATTAGTTTGGATAGGGTTTATATTAAGAAATTCTTTACTTAACCTCACCCAATCACACGGTCTACGTGAAACTAAAGACATTATACTTAGTTCTACGTGGACCTAAGTAAATGTCACGATGACGTGACACAAGTTTTACCCTAGGTCACAGTTCTTGACAGTTATAGACTTTGGGTCAAGATAAGGATTTCTAGTAGGTACCTAGGGTTGCCTAAATAACTTTATTTAATTGACATTCAAAGACCACTCGATACGATGCGCCGTCTCTTTCTGTCTTTCTGTCTTGACTTAACACGTACCCTGCGCCATCATTTTCGAAGAACTTTCAGCTGGTGCATTTGGAGGGTTAAAAGATGTCGAAACTAACCTACCCTTTGGTGCGTTTCAGGCCTAATAAATCTCCTAAAGACACTACACAATACAGTTGTCTCATACTTAAGGCGCGGTAACAAGCTAATCTTTAGGTATTCGCGGAAGTGAGGCTAGCTGCCTACTGGGCATGGTCGGACACAAGTACACGACAATACTGCATCGAAAGAATAGAAATAAGGTAGAAAATATTTTGGTGTTTGATTTTATTTGAATATCATGTCCGCCAAAATGTAGGTCATTTTGCAGTTTTAATTGAATATAAAAAAATACAGTTCCGTGTTTGAAAAATTTTAGATCTTAGATCTTTTTAGATCTCTTTAGTCTATAAAATTTCTTTTGTTATAGATATAAAAAAATATGATGATTGTCGCTAAAAAAATTGAGGATTTCGAGACGAAAAATTTTTTTTCGTGGTGTTTTTAAACATATTTTTTTTCGTAGTACCAGACCACTTTTGTAAACTAATTTTGTTTAACTATTTACTTTATTTATTTAACTATACACGGTAATTTTTTTTGGCTAGTGGCATGTACTGATACGAATAACTTTGCGACGAAAATCTAGACGATTTACGAAGTGTTTGCTTTGTACAGCGCCTTAAATAACTTTACATGTTAGGTCCTCCCGCAAGCAGTGCAACGACACGATTATATTCAACGCACAATACTAAAGGCCTGCATGTGATCTGATAGATCTCGTAATACAACGAACGTGTTTTTTTATATTTTTCTTTTTGTGGTTCATTCCCGGACTTGTGACAAAATGAGACTTACTAAGTCACTAGTTACTTTGCGTGATCCGATTTCCATAGCTTTCAGTTCTTTAGGTTACGTGTTGGTTGTACTAGAAAAACCGGACAAGTGCGAGTCGGACTTGCACATCAAGGGTTCCGTACAAACTTGCGACATAAATGGCCATAACTTTTGACTTCGTAGACTTAGAGATATAATCTTTCCACAGCTCCAAGGGACCACAAACTTGAGAATATGGTTTAAATTTCAATTCGATGCCTTAATGTGTTCCTGAGGTAAAGTATCTTAAAAGATACACAACAAAGTGATTAAATAAAGGTTCTGTTTTTTCTTTTGAAGTACAGAGCCTTAAAAACTATCCTTTATTTTCCTAATCATCATTACGCACAGATTGATTTCTTCCAATGTTGAGTGAAGCCTCTCTATATTTGTGCGAATCTAGACATTGCTCCAGCCTCATTTCATGCGTTGCGGGTTTTCCGAAGGAGCTGCCAGGCCCCTTGAACACAAAGAACGAACGTGCATGAGTTTTAGACAGCTAAAGTCTGACAATCCCCTCCGCTCCGACCAGAGCGTCTGAAGTCGTCGCGGGGCGGTAGTAATATAATATTTGGTTCATCTAGTAGCTACAGGTTTGTGTAGGGAAAAAATCCCCAGCCAATAGATTATGAAACCGCTACAACAAGCGCGCCACCACCAAACTGTTTTGTTCCGCAGATGAATAAATAATGTCGTGTATGGGCCGTGCACACCAATTAAATTGTTTCGACTGGTTTTCTATACTGCTACGGAAAATAGCAGGACACTGTTAGTCAGAGATATGCGGCACACGATAAAGAAAGAAGGCAGGGTAAAATGAATGGAAATAGTTGTGTTGATTGTCCGAGGCCGAAATAGGCATGATGATATTAAATACGGCTTTTTTATTGGAAATCTTTCTCGATTTTTTTCTTTCTATAAAAAAACATTGCCCCACACTAGGAATTTCTCCTGTATCGTGGGTGCGTTTACAAACATTTAAACTCACATACACAAACAGCCAGACCCGAAACAACTATCTGCAGATCATACAAATATTTGTTCCGTGCGGGAATCGAACCCGCGACACGTAGCGCAGCAGTCGATCCCTCAGCTACTGCGCCAACCGTGCCGTCATTTGCCATACAGAGTAAAAAAACTCATCAACTCATCCTCATCTGAGAGGTAAGCTTCTTTCTACCCATATCACAATCCAGTCCACTCGCTAAAAAACTAAAATCATATTAATAAGAAAACATCATTAGTATCTAGCCAAAAAGCCTCTCAAACTCCAAATATATTTACATCCGTCTAACCCAAAACAGCGTTTCCTAAAATTTCCGCGCAAATTTGCCGGCAACATTCGCCGGTTTGTGTTGAATTAAATATTTTCTTTGTTATTAATTTTAATTCGATTGGGTGGGTGAGCTTGCCCAACTTCCTGGGGATGTAGGGAACGGGCAACCACAGGCGTTGTTTGTAAGCCACATTTACAAGCATATAGTCCGTTCTACGCAGTCTAATTGGGCTTTAATTACTGTTAGTTTGATGTTGCTTTTGTTATCATGTGTGATGTTATTTGTTACAACTGTACTAGTACTACAGCTGGTAAATATTGTTTGTTGGAGACTTTGTTTATGTTTTTGTTCGAATATTATGATGTTTGGTATTTTTAAAATTTTGAGAGGTGTCAAGGGACACCCTGATAGAACGAATTTATTATTTATTATGTACAAAAAAACCTATATACACTCGACAGAAATAATCATCGCGGCACCACACTGTTTAATGCGAAATAGAAAGACGAAACAAAAATAACTGACTTGCTTTCCATGTGAGAGAGAGAGAGAGACACACAGAAACACGCGCACGCCGCACGGCTTACAACTATAGCAAAAAGTGTCGTTACAACTTTTGGTCTTATATTTTTCCGTGTAGCCCCCTTTCGCAACGCGCGATAAGGAACTTCGTTCCAAAAACATTTACTTTTCTTCGTTAGTTATTATGTGTTAGTCAAATCTTGAATTTCAAATCAGTTCAATCAGTTCTTCATATCTGTTTGCGCTGAAATTTTTATATTTTAATTAGGTACAATGCATTTTTATGACAGACTAGTTGGCGCCCGCGGCTACGCCCGCCTGTTATCGAAAAAAAAAATCCTATGTGTTAATTCCAGACTATAATCTACCTCTGTGCCAAATTTCATCAAGATCCGTTCAGCTGTTTTGACGTGAAAGAGTAACAAACATCTATACATCCATCCATTCTCACAAACATTCGCATTTATAATATTAGCAGGATATGACTTGATCTTGCAGCCAGCAGCAAAGGAAGCTCCTCACGAGAAAACTCCTCAGCGCGGCAACGGTTAATAATATGGACAGGAAACTAAACGTTTTCAATTTTAATAGCTAAATCTTATTTCCTTAGATGACTCAAATGTTGAGTTCAGTTTTACGTAAAATAATCCATTTATTTTTTGACTCGTTTAAAAAAAACAAATTAGTTTAAATTAATCCTTCTTGATTTAAACCGAACAGATTACACAAATCCAAGTCGCCAGTAAGCTTAAACTTTATATTGCTTTTTGTACAAAACTTATCTAAAAGCAAAACCACTGAAGCTTAACTAGTTAAAATAGATATTGAGGAGCGAACTTTCACAAGACGCCGACGGGACCTTCAAGTTTTAACGGCTTAACACAATTGCAAGAATTGTTCAATGCTATCAATTGGAACGGATCGTTTTAAAGTACTTGAAGAAAACCTTCTCCTAATTCTGCGGACTTGTTCAGTATTGAACAATAAATAGAATAAGATGCATACATGCATGATGCATAATTGTAATTATCCTTACTTCCTTACTAATATTATAAAAGCGAAAGTGAGTTTCTTTGTTTGTTTGTTTGTTTATTTGTTTGTTTGTTACATCTTCACGCTTTAATGGCTAAACCGATTTTGATGAATTGGTACAGAGATAGTTGGGAACCAGGAGACGAACATAGGCTAATATTTTTTTGAAAAAAGAGGGATGTGAGGGAGAAAGAGGGAAGAAAAGGGAAAACTTAGCGTTGCTATTACAAATCAATAAGGCGCAAGAGGAACTGTGTTACCCCAAATTTAACGCGGGCGAAGCCGCGGGCGAAAGCTAGTAATATTATAATTACAATTCAAAAAATATATTTTCTTCGCAGGAAAACCTTTCATTTGATACCCATTCACGTAAACGTGTAAAAAACAAAATCATTATAAATTACTAATATAGCAATTTTGGGAGACGGTCATTTTGGATTGGTATGACGTCACCTAGTTAACTGCGTCTTACATTTAATTTTCTACGATTTTTTAGAAAGATAGTTTCAAGTGCAGTTAATACTAGCGATTTACGAAATATGTTAATGACAGACCAGAAGCGTATAATAAGCGAACTCCTATAATAGGTTGGTTTTGCTTGTAATTGTAACATTTAAATGCACTAAAATGTCTGACTGGCACCGCATCTTTAACTGATAAAATCATGTAGTCGGTAGTACATTCTGAATCATCTTCCATAACCGTAGAAGAGAGGGAAAAGGGGTCAAGTACTACAGAACAAAGAAAGTATCTCCAAACATCATAAGCATTACACGTTACTGTCATAAACCCCGGTACAAACACAGACGTCCCGCGTACTCGCAAATTGTAAATTCATAGTGCTGCAGCGTCACCGGGTCGGAGCCCATTCGGAGATTGCACCGCGGCACACTGTGGCACATGCAATGTACTCGTATGCCAGACATCTGCGATAAATCTCTCACACTCCTCTATTGGTGTACAATCTGTATTTAATGGAAACGTTTCGTCTTCGTCTTGGTTTGAACTTGGAATTAAATAGAATGTACCTACAATCCAATCATTTTATTTATTACAATGCAAGTATATATTTCACAACAGTATTTTATTAGTGCGCTGCATTCCGCTTTAGAGTATTTAAATATTAAACACACATTACAACAATGAAGGAACATGGATGGGTTTTAGTCAGTACACGTCGCAAATATTTGTATGACCTACAGGTTATACAAATATTTCGGGTCTGGCTGTTTGTGTATGCGAGTTTTAATGTTTGTAAAATAAAAAAAATAAAACATTTGGAGATGACATCCGGAAAAAAGCGATACGGCGTCCACTGACTGCTAGACATAGGGATATGAATTTAGCAATAAATGTGTAACATAATATGTAAAAGAATAGTCAGTACAGTTTTGTATTTTTTTTTTAATGAAACTTTTATTACATCTCCTCAAACATTTTCGTCTGTGTGTTGCATGTCGCGTGACGGTCGGCCGTGGATTAGGGACGTCTAAATGTCTATAATGTGAAAAAATATAGGTTTTTACTGTGGTTTCATAAAACCACACAATCCTTTTCTTTGCAGATGGGAAATCTTCAAATAACTCTCCCCACTCTTGGCGGAGCGGGGGCGAGTATCAGGCTTGTACTGACTAAACCTACCCATGTTCCTTTTATTGCCCTATAAGTTCCGGGGCCCCGATATCTCATTTGAACAACACGCATGGCAGGCAAAAAAAAGGGGTGTGTGTACTTATGTACACGCGTTAGAAGTTATACTTCTTTGACGTACTTATAGAAAAATAATTATAAGTAGGCTAATATTTGAATTTTGTCACCATAATCAATATCAGTTCAGCACACAACACTTTCTCGTTCATGTTTACAAACACGATCAAGGAAACAACAAACAAAAACAAAACTGACAAAATACAACAACCTCAATGATTTATATTGGTTTAATACTATCTAATTTTTGACATTAAAAAAACATTGATTCAGGATATTGATGAATATTTAATTGAGGTGCCAGGCTGTTTATCGTCCACCTTATGAAGCATCCACGTGTATTATATTTAAATCTGCATCTGTTATCTGCAATTAGAGAAATACTTATTACTTACACTTTGTTTAAAGTAAAATAATAAATTGTTTTATTTTTGTGTTATTATCTTAATACTACGCGCTGCTCAGCACCTGTTGGTCGTAGCGTGATGTTATATAGCCTATAGCCTTCCTCAAGAAATGGACTAAGATCCAACACTAAAAGAATTTTCCAATTCCAACCAGTAGTTCCCGAGATTAGCGCGTTCAAACAAACAAACAAACAAACTCTTCAGCTTTATAATATTAGATTAGATAACATAAATGATAAGGGTTTAAATGTACTTATGTAATTTGATATTTAGTCCATTTATTGTTTTCTTTACATAAAATTATATTTTTAAATATTTCTTAAACACATAATTTGATATTATTATTATACTGTTTGATATCCAAATGAACAGATAAAAAAATTAAGCAAGTGTTTCTTTCACTGAACTTACCAATAGAACATTTCTTGCATGATATCCTTTGCGACAGTAATATTATTATATATTATCTTTCTTCATTCTCCTTAGGTCTCATCATAGCAAATAATGTGCTATCTATACATTCTATAACACCGGATATGTTAGTTTTCTTATAAAACCTAAAATAAATAACATTTTAAATAAGTACTAGTACACCTATATAATGTAATCAAGGGTTTAACAAAGGTGTAAGGTTTAAAAGATATGCAATGTCTGCAAGCAGCCATTTGTGACCGTACAATTTACTTTCACACTGAGCTGATAAAAGATGTAGTTCGGGATAGGTACTGAATTCAATAATTTGGTCACAAAACTTACTTTATAATGCTGTAATATTATAGAAAAGTTACCTGTAATTTTTATTAGTTGTTAAATATAGTGGCATCAGAAGCTGAACCAGGCCAACAGGCTACTAAATTCATATTTCATCATTTTACATCACACAGCTTATATTAGGGGATCCCTTTCAATTTCTAAATTCTCCAGTCTCTGAACCTAAGAAAAGAATTGAATTGTGTTAACAAAAATTTATATAGTAAAACCTAATCCCATCCCCTACTAAATAACACATGGGTGATGAAATAAAATTATTATATGATTTACAAGGTACCAATGAAACAAATAAATACTGCTATAACATACAAAAAACTGATTATTTAGATACACCAACAAAGTCAGTCACTGGTATTAGCCAGTGACTGACTTTGTCCATAATGCGTAAAATAGTAGTCATTATGAGTTGGTGAAAAGGATGTATCATGTATACCATAAGTAAAATGCGTAATGAATGGTGTTGTTTTGGTTGTCTCAAATGAATATTATGCGGTAAGACATACACATACCTGGCTCCTTGGCTTCGACATGTAAACTTTGTACAGATGGCTTATCTAGCGGAAATCTAACTTGGAATTCATTATTATCGAAGATACTAAAATGATCCATCTTCAATTTATATCTTCATTGATTAGAACCACTTTCTTCAACTGGTTCGGAGTTACTCCAGCCCAAAAATCTTTCAAAATCACTTGATTCACTATCTGAACAAGATATTTTACATTTTTGTGGATAGCCGACCGAAATCGAACAGTAAACACATTGAAAACGGCTCGTAACTTTGACAGTTCGTTGACATTTATACTTTTCTAAAAACACCAAAATAATATTCATTTATTCACACTGTTTAATTGTACTGTTACGAAACACGTGCTATAAATATAAAAATACTAGAAAGTAGATTTTATACAACTTGAATGTATGTTATCGATTTTCATGCCACCTAGAACTAACTTCACATTATGATGACCGATACAGTGTGACCAACTACAAATTAGAGATCCTGCCCAACTTAGGCAAAAAATCTGACAAATCCTGCCAAAATCGAAAGCACAAAATGCCAATGTAATTTAATAAAACTCCAAAAATTTAAAATAAATAGACACATTATTTTTTGGAGTTTTATTTAAAATAATTGATCTTAAAGTCTAAAACTGAACTGAATTAAATTATACATTCGTATTAACATCGAATTCTTCTTGATCACTTTCTTTATTCATCGCTTTTGTCATTTTGTCAACAAAAGTGCCAGAGAGTAAAATAAAGGGCTAAACCTGCCAAAATGCAGGTTCCTGCCACATATGGTCACACTGGATACCACCTAGAACTAACTTCAATGTGTCGCTGTAGTACCAAATCACTCTCATCACAACGCCCCAAAAGAAGTATAACTTCAAAAAGCAGAGGGGCCTGCCAGTGCCAACTGGCAGGCCCCTCTGCTTTCCTGACATCTCTTTAAGGCGCGCGTGAAACACGAACGCGCCGTCGACACGGTCTGTCGTCAATAGACGGACGCACGGTGAGCTACCCATTGCTCACCGTCCACAGGCCCGAGTACAGTCTTGTTGATATACAAATTTGCTTACAGAATGTAAGTTTTGAGTCCCAACTTTATTACCGAAGAAGTGCAAATGTCGCTGCGAGAGCCGCTGATACGACGTTCAACTGGATTGACCTAGGTTTTCAGCATCTTATGTCATTATCACATTATCGACTCTTACCATCAGTATCGCTTGTAATGTAATTTTGCTCTCTTGTAATTAGCTCAAACAGAAGCTGTCAATCCGGACTCCATTTTTTTGTTAAGCAAAGTTTCCCCTCTCAACCAAAATTCCTACAAATTACTTCCTCATTGGTGACTGGCTTATTTTTTTTCTATCACAGCAAAAGTGTTATTTTCTTTTAATAAGTGCAAAAACGAGAGAAAAGTAGCTATGTTCATTTAATTTGCGGATGTAATTTTTTGTATGTTTATTATGCGTGTGTCGATTGTGGGGTGATTCCTAAATTATTTTTAAAATCCTAAGGGCATACACTCAAAAGGGTCCTATATGGATTTTTATCCAAATTTCTTGTGCAATTTATGAGTTATCTTATATATATATATATTATATACATATAGTTTTAATACATATTTACTTCTAAAATATACATACGATAGTCTGTTAGTAGCAATGGAAATAAAAATTCTATAAGAATTTAAAAAGGCTGAAATAAAAAACTTAATTGGCAAAAAAAACTAACTACCAAAAAAAAAATTAAAATTAATTTACTTCAGTGTCGGCAGTGACTTTTGTTTGATTTATAGATATTTTAGAGGTTTTTTAGAAGTAATTTTTTGTCAACTTTATTAATTTCCGTTTTGATTTAATGTTGATATTCTTGTTCGTTTCAAACTTCTGTTTACGATTCCTCTGCGTATTACTCTCTCTAAACTCCGCAATAGTTACATACTGATGTTATCACGGCTATCGAGGGCAGCGCAGGCCGCCGATGACGGTATTAGGTCACCAGCCCAATAACCGGAGCGCCTATTGCCAATTATCGGGACTACTCCAATCCCGGCTATAAACTAGGAGTGTTTGTGAATGTTACGCCGCGGTTTTCACTATACAGGTTAACCTGTTGAAGGCTTTTCAAAGTGTAACAACTTTTATGAATGACATTTTTGTTTTGTAAATTTTTCTATAGACGCAGTTTTTCTGAAGAGTTTTTTGAATCCGTTACACCGATATATTTGGCACTTCAAAAATTTAGTTTAAAATTTATTTATCCAGAATCGAGTCGCTGTAGTATGGTGAGGTAACATAAGGTAGTTGAACCATTCCTGCTCAATCTAGAAAGTTACCGCGATTTACGATCATGACAAAATACAGGCTTTATACCTGACTACCCATTACAGCAATACATCCCGTCACTAGACAACGTCTCAACATCTAATGTCACCCGCACAGCGAGAATAGTATACAAATGAAAACAAGCTTATATAAAACTAGCTGTTCCACGCGGTTTCACCCACGCTGCTCAGCACCTGTTGGTCGTAGCGTGATGTTATATAGCCTATAGCCTTCCTCAAGAAATGGACTATCCAACACTAAAAGAATTTTCCAATTCCAACCAGTAGTCCCTGAGATTAGCGCGTTCAAACAAACAAACAAACAAACTCTTCAGCTTTATAATATTAGTATAGATAGTATAGAAGTATAGATTAAAAGAAGAAAATTAGTTTTGTCTATCACCATTGAACGCGTGTACAATGTTTTGAGACTGTGGCTGCAGGGTATAACATTTCCTACTTCCTACTAATATTATAAATGCGACTGTTTGTGAGGATGATGGATGGATATTATGTATGTTTGTTACTCTTTCACGTCAAAACGGATCTTGATGAAATTTGGCACAGAGTTAGATTATAGTCTGGTCTGGAATAACACATAGGATACTTTTTTTCGATCATCACGCGGGCGAAACTGCGGGCACCAACTAGTAAAAAAATAAAGAAGAAAAATAGTGTTGCGAAACTGGTTTAATATTAAGTTGTAAAATTTCAGCATAACATAACTACTAAAATAAAAACATATAATATTTAATTTACGTTGCTAGTTAGTAAAACGATCTAGAAATTAAGTGAAGAACATGACTAATTTAACATTTATTAACGTAAAGTCGGAAATAACTATAAGATTGCTTTGCATTGTAAATTGCGGTCCTCATACTCCAACACAATCACGATAACAGTACGTTGTTATCAGAGCAAGTACGCCTACATATTACATCAATATCGTGGCCGGTTATAGTACAGGAGCGTACAAGGGTGCGGGTAATGTATGTTTGCAGACAACTCCCCGACAGCTGCGCCACGTCACATGGCTTCTTTCGCGGAGCTCCGCAACTATTTCGTCTACATCGTCAATATTGTGTCCTCCGTACTTTCCTTTCATTTCTAACGTTATTGCGACTAGAAGTAATGTAGTTTCTACAACTGATGTTTACGAAACGCTCAAACATTTCAGACGAGAAATTACTTCGCGGAAAGTCCCACATCTTACAGGAACTAAAGCTTCCTCTGTATAAAAATCAACTTTATTATTCAGTACATTTCGAGTCAGCGCGGCTACATTTTAGAGCATAAAATTGATGAGCAAGTGAACATAATATTCTGGTGGAGTACATTTCGCTGGTAGATAACGAGACCGCATTTCTCCACGTGTGCCATTAATCTCAAACATAAATTGCCTCACGAGGTGTAAAATAAGGAACAAAAACATCTACATCGCCAAAATCGTTCCTCCAAAGCGGAACTGACTCATTAAGAACATTTACGGGAGAAGGGTTGGAAGTGTTGAAACAAACGAGCCTACATTTGCACGTCGGGGTAACACCAGGGGTATTACCCCGGATAATTTCGCCAGTAAAAAGAAGGCTATGAATTTTAAAGGCCTAATAAAATCTCAGATTTTATAAAGGGCTTCAGATAGTGATTACATTGTGTAGATAATCTATGAAGGTTGTGAAGTGGAAATAATTGGCTCATGAAACATTCGCCTTTTGAATTTACTGACGTACTATAAGTTTTATACACAGAAAACTACTGAAAATCGACTGAACGAAATGTTCCAGATACAATTTTACAACCGTAGCGGAATGCTCAACTGAATTTACGACTATAGAAACTTTTGAAACATAAATCTTCGTCCAAAATCTCAAAGAAAACTTTAGATCTCCTGTAATATTTCGCCTGTTCTCTGCCGTATCTCGAAGCGTACCTTGGAGGCGTCCGTTCTCAGTTTTACATAATTGCCTCAACATTGTCGAGGTTAATGTCTCAGAAGAATTGACGGAATTCCTCCTGCGCAAACTGCCTCCCCAGATCTGTTCCGGTTGGGAGTCCCCTCGGTAATGGTCGGTCAAACGTGGAATAGGTTTCGTCGTTGTAAATCTTAAAATTTTGAATTAATTAAAAACTTTTGTTCGCATTAATTAAAACAATGGGGCTGTGATCAAAGTTGTATTTTTGCTCGGACTTTCGTATCAGATCTTCGAAGATTTTCGTTTGATAGAATTATTGGAAATCCTTTTGTGATATTGTGGAATATTTTTGAGCTGCGTCGACTTTTTCTGGGACACATTTCGGTTTTCTCACTCGCTTTATGACGTCACATAAAAACGAAATCCGTAACTCGAGTTCCGGGTCTGTAATTTACATACGTCTGTCCCACTCCGTGGGGTAAGTTACGGTCGCCATACGAACCCTTCTCGTAGCGCGCCTCCGTCTAATGACGTTCATCTACGCGTAAATTAACTTATGCCACTGGAAGGCACGACTTTAGCGTACATTAATTTTGGGTTAAAGAATATCGTTATTTCGTAGGTATACAATTTTATTCAGTCTGATGGTAACTGCTTTGTAAAGTAGAAGCCCCTTTTCTTTGATATAGCAAGGTTTAACTTTGTTCAAAAAAATCTCCCTATTCAGCTCAACATACCCCACTGTGGCGAGCGCCACTTACGTCATCATCAGCTCGTCCATAATAGTGCTAGCTTAATTTAGAAATAAATTAATCATTTTTTCTAGGTAACAAAGACATAATAAATATACATACTTGTGGCACTTTACTTGCACGATGAAATGAGAACCGAAAACTGTGGTCCAAAGTATTATATCCTAGCTAGCGATATGTCTTATCGGACGTGTGAAAATACGACCACAATATAACTAAATCATCACAAACTGAACAAATCAACTTGTCTTTTAGAATTCAAAAGTGACATGACTTATAAAACAAAGCTTGACATAGTATTGTCGTAAACTTTGATATAAATCAAAAGTAGAATAACTTGTCCACGTTTAGAACCTTGAATGATTTTAGAATGCTGTCAATCTTGTCCCCAGGGTCTATTCTCCCGCATGACATTCCGCGAGCCAGTTTGGGTGGGTGGCGCGGGCAACACCACAGGGCTCCAGAGCAAGTTGGGCCTCTCCGACGGACTGCTGGGCTGCGTCGACTTCCTCAGGATCAACGGGGACACCTACCAGCTCATGAAGGACGCCGTCGCCACATTGGATATTTGTGAGTACACTGTAAATGGAACTGGTTTGAAAAATAAACTAATCTTTGATATTTTACACAGAGCAACTGTTTAACAGACTTCCATAATACAGTTGCTAGGCGGTCCTATAAGCTGACTAGCTTATTATTTATATGGCAAGTATTATTGGAGTTTACTCCTTAAGAATCGATTTTCATATATAAGGCGCCCGGTATGAGAAAAATTCGAGGGGTAAAACCTACTAAACGAAAATGTGTCACGTTTTTGGTGCGCAACTTTCTAATTTGGCTGTGAGTGTATTATGACGTACATATGATATGCTTGATGATTAATTATAATCTAATATGTAAAATTCTCGTGTCACAGTTTTCGTTGCCATTTCGTTTAAATCAAATTTTGATTTAAACGAAATTTTGTGTACATATCAGGTAGGTCTGAGAATCGGCCAACATCTATTTTTCATACCCCTAAGTGAGCAGCGGGTGAAACCGCTGGGCACAGCTAGTTAATGTATATAAAATGAATAAATGTACATTTATATAAACGAACATTATTTTTTCATTAATTTGTGAATTTACCCTTTCATATGATATTAATCTTTTTTCAGTTGAATAAACTCTTTTTGCGTATGGTTAGACTCGTACGTAAGGAGTAAACTACAGTCGTACGTCGGAGCTGACACACACATTTTTTTTATCAGTACTAGTTGTGCCGTTGCAATGCAAATTTTCTACATACCTACACTACTTACCCTACTTTTTCTCTCTTCTGACATTAACTAACACAACAAGAGAATTAGCGAAATCGGTTCAGATTTTCCCGAGATTGGCGCTTAGCAACAAATTCAAAGATTCTTTTTTATATTATAGACTGATGTACTAATAAAGATAACTATCTTTTCACAACAAAACATTTAATATTTTATCAACAGTACAATATTTCAGAGTGATTTGTCTTGGTATGGACTTGTAATGAGGAGAGAACAAATTAAAAGAGTGATGGATCTGAATGTTGTTGGTTAAGGGAGAGGAAGGCCAAAGAAAAGATAGATGGATTGTGTAAGGAATGATATGAAAGAGAAAGGAGTAAGTGATGCCGCGACGTCTGACAGGAATGGTAGAAGAAAACCGACCCCAAATAGAATCGACGACACAGTTGGCGCAGTGGCTGAGCGATCGACTGCTGCGCTGTGTGTCGCGTGTTCGATCCCCGCATGGAACTAATATTTGTATGGCCTACAGATAGTTGTTTCGAGTTCAAAATATGTTTATAAACGCACCTACAATTTATGAGAAATTACTTGTGTAAGGCAACGTTCCCTTTTAAAATAAAATGGGACAAGGGTAGAAAAATGATGATGACAATATTTCACTGGACTTTTCAAAATAGGTGCGAGACGCGGCGATAATAGGGATGTGCTAGACGACTGATTTGACTCTAACACCTAGGATCTGGAATTGCAGTGGCATTGTATTAATCGTAATTGTATTAGTTCCAAGTTACTAGAGTACGTTCAATTTCAGAAGTCCGAGTTTCAATGTAAACGCTTATCCTGCGGCAGAGTTGGAAGAAGTTTGTCGTGGAAACAACTTAGTGGTTTTCAATCCGCTTCATCAGACTTCGTTTAACAAAAATCGATATAAATAAATATCAATTCTGAAGCCTTCTATTAGTTTCGTTTGTCGTTTACACCGAAAACAAATTGTCACCTACAGAACACACTAACGCAGCAAACTTGTTCAAAGTATACAGGGCACTTTAGGACAGGGATTTAGTTACCTGTATCCTCCAAGGAGGTGGTATATACCTACCGACTGCACGGTTGGCGCAGAAATAAAGCGATTGGCTGCTGCTCCACTTGTCGCGAGTTCGATCCCCACATGGAACACATATTTTTGTGACCGATCAGGTAGTTGTTCCAGGTCTGGCTTTTTTAACCGACTTCAAAAAAGGAGGAGGTTCTCAATTCGTCTGTATGTTTTTTTTTTTTTTTTTTGTGTTTGTTACCTCATAACTCAGGTCTGAGTGAACCGATTTTGATGATTCTTTTTTTATTCGAAAGCTGGTGGTTGTCGTTTGGTCCCATAAAAAAAATATCAAGATCCGACTAGTAGTTTTTGAGTTAACTTTAATAATACGTATTAGATTGACTTCGTGTACGTTGATGATATACTCATTCGTCGATTATATTATATTTTAGAATTTGTCGAAGACAAATGATCAAAAAATGGTATGTAGGTACTACTATGGTTTGGAAGGTCATCGCAGTAATTTGGTGATAGATCTTCAGTGATATACAACGGCACTCTTTAATAAATGACAGCAAATCTGCCGTGATTGCTGCAATCACATGTATAAGTATGGGTTTTGCCAGGGTAGGCAGGCGAGTGGGAGCAGGGTGACCGTATCCCCTCCCCACCCCTCACCTAGTCATTAAGAAACATAAACATCAGATCAAGTATCAGCTGTATCCCCTAGGGGATGATGCATATGATTTCTGAATTGGTTTAATACTAAAGCATAATATAGATACTAAGTATTTAATCTATAGCTTGATGTGGAACTAAAAATTGTATCTAAGACGGGACTAAAGCTAAAAAGAAAAACTTTTTAACCGTGTTTACGTATTATATCATCTATATATATAAAAGAAAGTCGTGTTAGTTACTCCACTTATAACTCAAGAACGGCTGAACCGATTTAACTGAAAATTGGTGAGGAGGTAGCTTAGAACCAGGAGACGGACATAGGATACTTTTCATCCCGGTAAGAGAAGTAGGGTAGGTAGGGTAGGTAGGGTAGGTAGGGTAGGTAGGGTAGGTAGGGTAGGTAGGGTAGGTAGGGTAGGTAGGGTAGGTAGGGTAGGTAGGGTAGGTAGGGTAGGTAGGGTAGGTAGGGTAGGTAGGGTAGGTAGGGTAGGTAGGGTAGGTAGGGTAGGTAGGGTAGGTAGGGTAGGTAGGGTAGGTAGGGTAGGTAGGGTAGGTAGGGTAGGTAGGGTAGGTAGGGTAGGTAGGGTAGGTAGGGTAGGTAGGGTAGGTAGGGTAGGTAGGGTAGGTAGGGTAGGTAGGGTAGGTAGGGTAGGTAGGGTAGGTAGGGTAGGTAGGGTAGGTAGGGTAGGTAGGGTAGGTAGGGTAGGTAGGGTAGGTAGGGTAGGTAGGGTAGGTAGGGTAGGTAGGGTAGGTAGGGTAGGTAGGGTAGGTAGGGTAGGTAGGGTAGGTAGGGTAGGTAGGGTAGGTAGGGTAGGTAGGGTAGGTAGGGTAGGTAGGGTAGGTAGGGTAGGTAGGGTAGGTAGGGTAGGTAGGGTAGGTAGGGTAGGTAGGGTAGGTAGGGTAGGTAGGGTAGGTAGGGTAGGTTGGGTAGGTAGGGTAGGTAGGGTAGGTAGGGTAGGTAGGGTAGGTAGGGTAGGTAGGGTAGGTAGGGTAGGTAGAAAGATACAAAATTGCATTGCAACGCATGCCGGGGCACAGCTAGTAATACTATAACTAAAAATGTTGAAATAAAAACTTTTTAGTAAAAAAATAAAACCGACTTCTAAAAAAAACTAAAAACTGGAAAATAACTTTATTTCCGGAAGTCGGTGGCCAATAAAGTCAACGAAACCAACAAAAGCCATCGACTTCCGGAAATAAAGTTATTTTCCAGTTTTTAGTTTTTTTTAGAAGTCGGTTTTATTTTTTTACTAAAAAGTTTTGTGTTTGTGAGTTTAAACGTTTATAAACGCACTCACGATATAAGAGATATTTCTAGTGTGGGGCAACATTTTTTTTTATAAATATTTATTCATAAAAAATGAACACAAGTCTTGCTGAAAACAAGACTTACAATTTTTTAATGGGTGTAGTATAAACGCAGGGTTTATAATCCATTACTGTCTAATGTCGCGAGCTCATAAACGCCTTTATACACAAATTGGTCCTTCTGTACGAACTTATCAAGAATATAGTTAATATTTAGTGAGGCAGGTCCCGACTCCCGAACCCTAACTAACGTGTGTCGTCGGAATAGCAATGTGATTAGATCTCACAGGCGAGCAGTAATGGACGATCGCTTCGTCCTTTCGTAGCCGTCTCCGTCATATTTTCCTTGCGATGCTATCTTTATTCGCGGCTGATTTAGTATGTGTTTATGTTATGAGAGGCGAGATAACGCTGTTTGCTGTTCAGAGCAACAGCTTGACTCAGCGGGTGATTGTTGCTTTTTTTTGTACTAGCTTTCGCCCGCGGCTTCGCCCGCGTTAAATTTGGGGTAACACAGTTCTCCTTGCGCCTTATTGATTTGTAATAGCAACGCTAAGTTTTCCCTTTTCTTCCCCTTTTCTCCCTCACATCCCACTTTTTTAAAATAAAAATTAGCCTATGTCCGTCTCCTGGTTCCCAATTATCTATGTACCAAAATTCATCACAATCGGTTTAGCCATTAAAGCGTGAAGAGGTAACCACCAAACAAATAAACAAACAAACTCACTTTCGCTTTCATAATATTAGTAAGGATTATATTATGAGAATATTGAGATGGATGTGTGGAGTGACAAGAATGGATAAAATAAGGAATGAGTATATTAGAGGAAGTTGGAAAGTTGCGCCTTTTACAGAAAAATCTTGAGAGGTGTCAAGGGACACCCGGATGTAACGAAGTTATTTTATACACTCAACAAAAATAATCGTCGCGACACCATACTGTTCAATGCGAAATAGAAAGACGAAACGAAAATAACTGGCTTGCTTTCTATGAGAGAGAGACAGGCAGAGAAACACGCACACGCCGTACGGCTTATAACTATAGCAAAAAGTGTCGTTCCAACTTTTGGTCCTAAGCAAAAAGTATCTTTGCAACTTTTGGTCCTAAGCAAAAAGTGTCGTTGCAACTTTTGGTCCTAAGCAAAAAGTATCGTTGCAACTTTTGGTCTTATGCAAAAACTGTCGTTACAACTTTTGATCTTTTGCAAAAAGTGTCATTTCAACTTTTGGTCTTAATTTTTTCCGTCTAGCCCCCTTTTCACAACACACGTTAAGGAACTTCGTTCTAAAAATTACAAGTTGCAAAAATTCACAGAGCTTGTTGAAATATTTTACACATTTTTTCACTCTAAGAATTTGTGCTGTATTGTTAGTGCGATACAAACATTTAAAGACTAATTTAACCCGAAACCACTACCTGTAGGTCATACAAATAATAAATAAATATCTTGGGTCAACTCACACACGGCTATCTGATCCCAAGCTAAGCAGAGCTTGTGTTATGGTAACCAGACAACTGATATACATACTTATATAATTTATAAATACATACATATTATAGATAAATCACACCCAGACACAGAACAAACAATCATGCTCATCACACAAAGTTTGTCCTGGGTGGGAATCGAACCCACGACCTCCGGCTCAGCAGTCCCACTAACCACTGGACCAACAGGACCGTCGCACGGAACAAATATTTGTTCCGAGCGGTAATCAAACCCACAACAGGCAACGCAGCAGCCACTGCGACAACCGTGTCGTACCAGCATAATCCTAATCACGTAATTCAAACAAGTATGCCCTAACATTAATCACAATCATCTCACTTCTGACAAGTTGATCTCCGGCATCAGCGTCAGATGACTCTGTGCTAAAAGTTTCACGACAAAGAGTCCAGAATTAATCACGGTTTGATGTTTGACTTCTCTGCTGTTTCGAGACGGATTGATAAGTTCCAAGGATTATTTTTGTTAATTAGTAAACTTTAGATTAGATGAGTTTTCTTGTCGTCCCTTTGCATAAAAATATGTTTAAATTGTAAGTAATATTAAAAAATGTAACCGTTAATAACTCTGATTTCAGATTTTGAATATCACTTGGTTGTTTGTTTTTTACGCTGAAATTTAGCATTCTTTTTTAAATACGTTGCTTCATACTAGGAATTTCTCCTGTATCCTGTATGTGAGTGCGTTTACAAACATTTAAACTCCCATACACAAACAGCCAGACCCAGAACAACTATCTGTAGGCCATACAAATATTTCTTTAGTGTGGGAATCGAACTCGCGACACGCAGAGCGGCAGTCGATCGCTCAGCCACTGCGCCAACCGGTTTATGGGCTGTAAAAAAGGAAAATGGTGACTAAAAAGAGTTGAAAATCAGTTTACAATTAGCGAATTAATCGGTGAACACTATGTGTATTAAACGATCGTACATAGAACCTCCTCGTTTTTTAAGTCGGTTAAAATAACCTTACCTCTTGGACATTATACAAAAGCCGAAGCTAAGCCATAATAGTGCCGACACACACCCTTTAAAGGTCCTAAGGTCGTTGACCTATCCTTTCCAAGCGCTTCTAAAACACACATAGACACACATCTGTTTATTTCATTGGAATTTTCCCATTTCATGTGCGTGAATGTCAACACCCCTCGTTGAGACAAATCGAATCAAACATAACATTACCATCACAACGAATTCGATAAAATACCTCTTCGTTTCGAAAGAGTATTATAATACGTTTACATTACTCGGTTTATTCGTAAATAATACACATTGACGGGTTTGATGTTTTTCAAATGATCCATCATAATTTACCTATCAGTGTAACCCCGAATCATTCATTTATAGGTACCGTACATCAAAAAGAAAAAAAAAACAGCCAAGAGCGAGTCAGACTTGCCCACCGAGGGTTCCGTACAAACTTGTGACATAAACGGTCATATCTTTTGACTGCGTATACTTAGAGGGTTGATTTTCACAGCTCTAACGGTCCACAGACTTGAGTATACGGTTTTAATTTCAACACGATACTTGCACGCGTTCCCCAGACTAAAGACTCTTAACAGACAGACAGACGGACAGCAAAGTGTTCCAATATGAGTTCCATTTTTTTCCTTTTGAGGTACGGAACTCTAAAAATGGAACACTAGGATTCACATTGTTGTCCGTCTGTTTGTTTGTTCGGAAGCGAATGGAGGTATCGAATTGAAATTAAAACCATACACGTCTACGTCTGTGGTGTCTTAGAGCTATGAAAGCATCAACCCTCCAAAGTCTACGCAGTTAAAAAATATGACATATTTTTAATTTTTTTTTTTAACAACTTTGCTCCACACTAGGAATTTCTCCTGTATCGTGGGTGCGTTTACAAACAATTAAACTCACATACACAAACAGCCAGACCCGAAACAACTATCTGCAGGTCATACAAATATTTGTTCCGTACGGGAATCAAACCCGTGACACGCAGCACAGCAATCGATCGCTCAGCCACTGCGCCAACCGTGCCGTAAATTATGCCGTTTATAAATATCGCAAGTTTTTATAGAACACCTTCTTGCACGAGTCCGACTCGCACTTGGCCGGTTTTTGTCGTGGCATTGATGTAATATTCCTTAATAAACAGATTTCTGTCCGCAAAGGGATGGTTTTTTTCCGTTACTAGCAGAATAATAATGATTTCAGTTCCTTTTGCTAATGGGTGTAAGGTAACCTTAACGAATCGGAAAGGCACCTGTTCGCCTACCTTAGCTGCTAGGATATTTTTTACCATACCTACAAAGAGATGACAGCAAAGCAAAAGGGCCTGCCAGGGCCTCCGCCTGCCGGGGATCGAACCCGCAGTGTCCGTTTCGACCGCGCGGCCATGACGTTTTTTTTTAAAAAAAAATATGCTTGGATTTTGTAAAAATTTGTAAAAGTAGACTCCCAAAACCATAAATTTGTCAAAGCTATGGTTAAAAAGTTATAAGGGTTTGAACGTGGCCGCGCCATTGAAACGCTCCGAACCGCACGGCCACGGAGATCTTTAAAACTAAGCATTGCAGAGACCTGAAATTTTGGTAAGTAACAGATTGAATTTGTAAAAAATTTGTAAAAATATAGAAAAAAATCCTGGGCTTATATTTTAGGAGCTGTAAGACTAATACGCCATGGCCGTGCTATTGAAACGGTGAAAAACACATTTTCGCCGATATTTTGCTGAAAAAATAACGCAGACGTCTGAAGTTTTTTGTAACACCCAGATTTGAATTTGTCAAAACTAGTAGAAATAAAACAAAAAATCCTAGGTTTATATTTTAGGAGCTGTAAGACTAATACGCCATGGCCGTGCCATTGAAACGGTGAAAAACACATTTTCGCCGATATTTCGCTGAAAAAGCAACGCAGACGTCTGAAGTTTTTTGTAAAACCCAGATTTGAATTTGTCAAAACTAGTAAAAATAAAACAAAAAATCCTAGGTTTATATTTCAGGAGCTATAAGACTAAAACGCCATGGCCGCGCCATTGAAACGGTAAAAAAATACGTAATCGCCGATATTTCGTTGAAAAAGCGTCGCAGAGGTCTGGAGTTTTTTGTAAAACCTAGATCTGAATTTGTCAAAACAGGTAAAAATGCAAAAAAAAAACTCTAGGTTTACATTTCATTAGCTGTAGACCGGAATCTTAAATACGTCTTGAATATGTCGATAGGGTGACCATGGCTTATTGTTAACAGAAATTTTTTCACCTATTTTGTTAGATATTATATCTTAGAGATTCTTAATTTAATAAAAATGAAACGATAGTATACAAAACCATGTTTATTCGTTTAAAAATCGTTGTTTGTTACCTGAAAATACTTGTTTTGAGGAGACGTGCGAAAACCATAACAGATAACTTTGCATAGCGTTCGTGATGACTAATGAGTGTAAAATAGCATAATTTGATGAATAAGACTTTAAATTCTGTCAGAAATAACCCCCGTAATTAAATCATGCATTGAATAGCAGGAGCATAGGAGCAAACAAAACGCGCGGGTGCAGCGCGGGAGACGAAGGCTGGGTGTCTAACCAATCACAGCCGTCCAAAAAGAGATATCTCCTTTGTTTAGCTATGCTCTTTGTTTTTTTATCAGCACGGCAAACCGGCAAACAGGTCTTTGAAACTCGTGTAACAATAAATCATTTTATTGCCTATGTGATTGCTGTCAGTTCTCAGTTGGTCAAACAAATGTTTTCAAAACAAAAGATTTGGAAGTAGGCGCCGAAAAAGATTTTTTCTGTTAACAATAATCCATGGTCACCCTATCGACATATTCAAGACTTATTTAAGATTCCGGTCTACAGCTAATGAAATGTAAACCTAGAGTTTTTTTTTTGCATTTTTACCTGTTTTGACAAATTCAGATCTAGGTTCTACAAAAAACTTCAGACCTCTGCGATGCTTTTTCAACGAGATATCGGCGAAAATGTGTTTTTCACCGTTTCAATGGCACGGCCATGGCGTATTAGTCTTACAGCTCCTAAAATATAAACCTAGAATTTTTTGTTTTATTTTTACTAGTTTTGACAAATTCAAATCTGGGTTTTACAAAAAACTTCAGACGTCTGCGTTGCTTTTTCAGCAAAATATCGGCGAAAATGTGTTTTTCACCGTTTCAATGGCACGGCCATGGCGTACTAGTCTTACAGCTCCTAAAATATAAGCCCAGGATTTTTTTTTATATTTTTACAAATTTTTTACAAATTCAATCTGTTACTTACCAAAATTTCAGGTCTCTGCAATGCTTAGTTTTAAAGATCTCCGTGGCCGTGCGGTTCGGAGCGTTTCAATGGCGCGGCTACGTTCAAACCCTTATAACTTTTTAACCATAGCTTTGACAAATTTATGGTTTTGGGAATCTACTTTTACAATTTTTTACAAAATCTTGGCATATTTTTTTTAAAAAAAAAACGTCGTGGCCGCGCGGTCGAAACGGACACGAACCCGCAACACGCATCGCAGCAGTCGATCGCTCAACCACTGCGCCAACCGTCATCGCCATCAAAGTTTGTAATACAGATTGGTTCGTTTACACTTTGTATATTTTACGACACTTATAAGAAGAGTGGTCTTGGTCCATGCCTTTATGGGACACTCCGTGGTTCGGAAAGTGGCGGTACGGGCCTTCATGCCTCAAAAAGCACGCTAAGCCTTTGGTTTTGTGCCTGATCTCTAAGTTCGTATCGCTTTACCGTTCCACCACTACCACCATAGGACTCTGAGGGTCAGGGTGCACGTATGTTTTCTAACACAAGTGTACAACATGTTACTCAGCCAAGATAGTGATGAAAGCGGCCAGAATGACTAACTTGAGGTATAAGCATAAAGAGATCTAACAACTTCTGAGAGTAAGTTTTTAAAGTCTGGGTCACATTCGCACCACGTCCCATTCGTTGCAACTAAAATCTGTAGCCCAACTCGGGCTATCGGATAAGACAGAATGGTTGCTCCCGCAATCTTCTAAGTTCGATACATTTGTGTAAAAACTGTTTCTATACCAGCTGTTCGACCAACGAAGCCGAGTGGTCGCGAGTGTGACTGCTGAGCACAAGGTTCAACCAGGAACCAACATGTTATTGGGTTTCTCCGTATCAACCACGCAGTCTGGATTAATGGGCACTAATCCAGACTCGGTCGATGATAATAGGAGTCTATTTGTCCCTTATAATATGGGACTTTAAAACATAAGTGGGTGTACTATTAGGTTTTCAGTACACCTCTATCTAACTCTTTGGGGATTAAGTTAAGGATCAGTAAACCGTCAAGGACAATATCCAGACAAAACACATGACTATGATCTGTCCACATTTGGTCCGTTTCAGTGATCCATAAATGATAACTAACCGTACCAACAACTATTCGTTGACAAATTCAAATCACAACGCGATTTGAATTTCTGAAACACAACTATGAATAAACATAAATCGACGTCCTTATTCCGATGCATCTTGTATTTATTTCCGATTTGATCGTACGTTAGCGCAGACTAGCTCGTTTAAACAATTTTAGAGTAAATTTGCGCAGCGTTTGTGCCACGATTGGATTTAAAACGTTCCATTTGACACGACAAACAGAATCCGCTGGCAGCCATGTTTGCGCGCCCAAATGTATTGTGATGCCATCCAACGATTTCAAGATCGAATTCAGTAAATAGAGAGGATTTGTCGACGAGAACGACTGAATCATAAGACTATTCCTTTTATGCTCTCGATGTCTTTTCTCCGTACATTTGTGTTACCTTTATCGGATCGAATGTCTCACGAAATGTATTTAGGGACCTATCAATAATTCTACTGAGATCAGATGTTATGAGACCCTCATAAATCGTACATACATTCTGTTTTCGGTTTTATTTATTTCTCTGGTATAGTTCTTAGTCAATTTCGAATAAATTGTGTGTATTCACCCGTTCAGAAACTCGCATATCGGGGTATAAAACTTGCTGTGTAGCTGATCCCCTGTTATAATTTTCGTATTAAGGTAAGGTATTCGTGATCCCGGCTTGGATGAAGCATATAAAATTTTCCTTTCATCGTAACTCGCAATAAGGTACTTGATTTTTCAGGGAGTCAACGAGGCCTAGTAAAATATTTTATAGATTCGTTCGGAGCAGGCGGCGCTTCTTTGTTATTTGTTCGCCACGAAATAACTTATTACGTAGCTATTTCGAAGCCTTTCAATATGAATTGTTTGGATACATATTTATAGCTACTTTTTCTAGACTATTTGTCGGGCATTTTATGTTCTAACGAGGGCTAAGATTACGTCTTATAAATAAAAAGTTCCAAAGTTATTACCTATCAACATAAAATTCTAAGCTGTTAAGAATATACTTATTCTTGTGTGAAAAGTCTGCTAACGTGGTTGTTAAAAAGCAACAAGTTTTGGGTCTTTTCTTATTTTGGTCCTTTTTGCCTTTGGATAAAGAAACACACGATGTATGTGTTTATTTTGTACTACCACTAGGGCAGTTTAAACATTTCAGTAAAGAGCCTGGTTTACTTAACTGAACACTATACAAATTAAAAAAAGAGAATCGCGGACTAGTGGAAGGGTAAAAAAAATCATGTGGCACTCGGGGACGCCGCGGTAAATATTATATTTACTAGCTTTTGCCCGCGGCTTCGCTCGCGTTAACTTCGGGGTAATACAGTTCCCCTTGCGCCATATTGATTTGTAATAGCATCGCTAAGTTTTCCCTTTTCTTCCCTCTTTCTCCCTCACAGCCCACTATTTTCAAAAAAGATATTAGCCTATGTCCGTCTCCTAGTTCCCAACTATCTCTGTACCAAAATTCATCAAAATCGGTTAAGCCATTAAAGCGTGAAGAGGTAACAAACAAACAAACAAACAAATAAACAAACAAACAAACTCACTTTCGCTTTTATAATATTAGTAAGGATAAGGATTATATTATATTGCATAGCATTTTTTTTATCAAGTTATGCAAATAATAAAAAAAACTTATGTAAAATAAAAAAAAACTAATTATAATATTTAAAAATGAAATTCCAATGAAAAAAAGAACGTATTCGTAATGTTAGGTATTTTCGTTACAAAATTTCTGGATTCGGTCTTCACGCTCAAGGCCCGCGATAGAAGCTATGCAATAGCTTAAAAATATTTGAACCCCTATGTTACCAACGTATTTGTCTTACCAGCGATTTTATCCCAAATTTATTAATGTGTAATTCTCGAAGGGATAAGCTGATGTGTTACATAATAGTACACCTACATTTTCCGGGATGTGTTTAATTCCCATACAATAGGGCGTGCAAATAGGTGCATGCAGTCTCGAAGAAACGATATCAGCGATGCAGCGTTCGTCCACGAAGTTTGTACAATATATACTCATCGTAAGAGTATGGGCGCTCACTTGTTCCTTGCGCTGAGCAAACGTAGGGCTCCCCTCGTCGTTAGACCGGGAACGTGTGCGGAATTCCCGGGATGAATGCCGACATTAGGGTACGGCCCTTGAATTTGAATTTATCAACCTTTTCAGTACATCTCCCTTCATGTAGGTTTCTTGACTGCGATTTTCTGGGATCATAAATTCATTGTATTTTCCTGTTAACACAGAGCTACAACCGTCCAGGCTTTCAGTTATCTTCTAGTAGTTCTAATACGTATGCCACATTCTAAGGCTGTGATTCTCGCAAACACCTTAAATTTGCTGCTTTGTAATTAGATTTCAGGATGCAACGCGATCCCATTTGTATTTCCTGGAATATAGAACTTCTATTTGTGTGTCGTAAGTCCAATTATCATGTTTTGAATCTAAGATATTATATACAAACTTCCGCTTCACATACACATCAACTACACTACATAGATCTTACTTGAAAACATTCCATTTCACCCGCAGCCAAAGACCCCATATTTTGTTATTTACGGAACTTGTCACAACTTTACAAGTAGGTCGATTTATGTATAATATTCTGCATTGAAAAAGGTTGCGTTCAGTGGTGGGCGAACTGAAAGGCGCTGGTCATTGATGTAGTGAAGATTGGCGGAAAGATTTAGGGTAGATTGGCGTAGTAAGGAAGTGCCGTACAATAGGGAAAAATGCTTATACCTTACGCCCTAGTTGGATGTAAAGGGTAAGAACTCACTTTATTTGTAATTTCCCGACAGATTGCCTCCATTGAAGTCTGTATTGGCTTTTTATTATCGCTGCCTTTGTAATGAAGTTTTGATTTTCAAATTATTTTTCTACCTAGCAATTTCCTTGGAATGTTTTCATAAAGTTTCTTTAGCTAATTAATAATACGTCAAATGAAGTGTATACATTTCGCTTTTAAAGCCACAGTGAAATATGTCGCGTCTGTTTAATGCTCGCTTTAATGAAGTACGGAGATTAATTCTCAGAAAATGATGTTGAAGTATCTTGTTTGAAACTCGGTGCTCATTAAGTAGTCAGAAGTTCGTTTGTGAGAACGAGGAACCTCACATGCGGGTGATTCGTGAACTTTATTTGCCTACAACGCGTAAAAGCAAGTATTATGTGATGTGTAAGGATATTCTGTTTGAACGTTATACAAGGCAGCTTCTCGGTACTTGGATATGTTTTCAAAATTAGTGCGGAGTCTCTTATAGATTAAATAAATTGTTCTGCTCTATTGTAAGTCAGTCCGCGTAGCATAGTTACTTTGTGCTAACGCTAACTTCAACCCGCGTGATGATCGAAAACAAAAATATGTTTCTTTGCCCTTTTTCTTCCCTATTTCTCCTTTTAACTATCTCTGTACCAAAATTCATCAAAATTGGTTTGGCCATTTAGTGGTGAAGACGTAAAAAACAAACAAACAAACTCACTTTCGCTTTTACAATATTAATATTAATAAGGTTGTGTCTAACTGGTTGATTGATCGTAAGCAGGACTGCTGAGCATGAGGTTTTGGCTTCTTTTCCCGGTTTGGGCAAAGTGTCCTTGGGTGTTTAACCGACTTCAAAACAGGAGGTTCTCAATTGGACTGTTTATTTATTTGCCAAATAGTTTTTTTTTATTTTTCATTAGAAATGTCTCAGTAGCTGCCACAGAATCTGGATCTATTTCCGGTGAGAACACAATCGTCCCTTATTATATGGGACTTAAATATTACTGGCGAAATGTAGATTATACGTTTAGGGACACCTCTACCTTACCCTTCTAGATTAACAGGCGTGGTGTCCATTGCGTTGCCGAAAAAACTGATAAAAAATTTACTATGGTAAAAGCCAGACAATCAAAAAATACAACCTGAAATAAAAACACTCTTTTTATTGAACAATCCCAATTAAAAATGGTAAAACTTTTCATGCAGTACTTTGGTACCTACTGTAACAAAAAAACAACAGAACATCGAAATTTTTTTACCAGACGGCCCTTCACCGAATCGATAGCTCAGGAAAACTTTAGAGACGCATCAGAGTACAGGCTTTTAAATTTTTCTAACCCCTGACATCTGCAGTCTAACATCAAACTTATTGTAAAAAAATAGAGATTACTTTAAATTGCATAATTACTTACGACAGATAACTCTAGAAAACCTGTATTGAACTCCGAAATTTTTGGAGATCTTTTTTTTTCATTTACTCGAAGGATCAATTTATAACATTGGGAATCAAATGGTGTTTAAAATGATTAAAAAGTAATTTATTAAACTAAAGCTAGCGTATAGTGCCAAATCTTTTTTTTTCCTATAAACAAAAATTTTCGTGTCATAAATGTTATATGATTTTCGGTACCTAGGTCAAAGAATCCGTCTTAATTTATTTTTCATTCCTCTAAGTGATAAGAGTGGCCCTCTTCAGAAGGGCAGTGGGTGAAACCGCTGGGCACAGCTAGTATTGTAGTAGAAATATAAAATTTCTCGCATCTTTTCCAACCAATCCTTTCATATGAAACCCGTATCGTAGAAGTACATAAAAAAACAACTAGTTTTCCATCTTTTGGGATATCGCCATATTGGATTTAGAATGAAGTCACTTAGTTCACCATGCATTGTCAGCCGAACTAATCATGCATGATTGCATGCATGTTTAGTTCGGATGACAATGCATTTCAACTCATTCGAAAACCAGGAAGTGGGTCGAATTTAATTTCTAATATAATTATGTACTAGGATAGTTACATGTTCCAACACATTTTTTAATATTGAACAGTGAACTAACAACAACCTTATTACTTCGAACATAGAGATCACCGAAATTGCCATAAGGTTGCAAGGGCGGAGGTAGAATAATTTGTGGAAAGACTGTAGAACCACATTCGTTCCTTCGCACGATCGAAGGCGACAGACAACTCGGAAGATTAAGTATCGCCGTGATAAATGAGATTTCTTCTCAAGTTATAGGAGACGCCTTTGGGTGCATCAGTACCTATGTATGTACCTATGTGCTGGGGAAGTTCAAAACTTTAAAGGGAAGGTATGAAGATGTGCTATAAAACGTTTATGCTGTTCGTAGCACCGCTCCGTACAGACACAATCAGCCAGACATTTGAACGTTTATGCTGTTCATACCGCACCGCTCCGTACAGACACAATCAGCCAGACATTTCGTAGGAATACTGTGGTCTAAGCGCATTTATTGTCAAACTCAAACTGGAACTTTTGAATGTTAAGAAACAAAAACCTTTTTTGTAAAACATAAAACCGACTTCGACATCTTAGTATTTTTTTTTTTTGGATTTCGGTATTTTTTTTTTTCAAAAATGTTTTTATTTCAGCATTGTTAGTTATGATCCCCATTTAGCTAAGTCGACAATCGAAGTTCAGGGCTCTTGTTGTACAGACGCCAGCGGGTCAAGCTACCCGAAACTGTGAATTTTTCCTAATAAACCTTGAAACCTAAAACTTTAGAAATAAAGTCGAAAATCTGTCAAAGAAATCTGACAGATTGTAGTAGCTTGATGTGCAGGCGTCTGTACAATCCTATCTAGCTGAAGCACGTTCTTTCAAAGTTTTTGAACGTATCAGTAATTTTTTTAGAGAAGTTCAAGACGTGACAAAATCGATGTACTCGTATGTACGGGAGGACAGGTGACACTGGATGGGTACAAGTATCTCCACAAAGTATTAGAGATCATGCGAGTTCGTAGTTAAATAATAAAAGCCGCTCGGAGCGATCAATAGGTAAACCTTGGCTAGGTTGGTCCCTGGATAGGTGCCCGTATATTCAGTCCGATGCATCTATACTAATAATATTATAAGGAGGAAAGATTTATTTGTTTGTTTGTATCGAATAGGTTCCAAAACTACTGGACCGATTTTAAGCATGTTTTTACATTATCAGGAAGCAACATAGGTAACATACAACATCACGCTACTACCGTAGCTGGACAGCAACTAAAGACGCGCGTAAAAAATAAACTGCTAAACTAAACAGATTGAATTAAAAAAACAGCAGGAACTATCATTTTCATTTTTCAGTAGAAGATTCTTTAATATATGCTAAAGCAAAATGCTCAATTATTAACATCTCTTCTTTGTTTAAACATTCAGAAGTTCAAACTCAAGTCTTGCCGAAGCGCAGTAGCAGCATTTATTTAAAAGAATGTGTTCGAAACAATTTAACAACAAATATACTATAATCTATACTATATACTATCTATACTAATATTATAAAGCTGAAGAGTTTGTTTGTTTGAACGCGCTAATCTCAGGGACTACTGGTTGGAATTGGAAAATTCTTTTAGTGTTGGATAGTCCATTTCTTGAGGAAGGCTATAGGCTATATAACATCACGCTACGACCAACAGGTGCCGTGCGGCGCGTGTGAAACCGTGGGGAACAGCTAGTAACAAATATAGCTGACGTGGCTCAATAGGATGACTGACTCAAATGGACCTAGGGCATGTCTGTCGCATACTGGACAAGCTGTAGGCGAAAATAGCAGGAAACTGATTCCACAGTTAGGCGGGTCACAGAGAAGATGGACAGGTTCCGTCAGTACTGGAAGAAAGAGGAATTTAAATGGATGGAATAGAGAGAGACGATTGCCACGGAGTGGAATAGAGCAGGCTAGGAAAAACAAAAGAACGCGATCGATCGACATGTAAATAATGGGAATTGTAATCTTATCGCCGGGAATTCATTCTCAACATAAGAAGCTTAGTCTCCTTAGCATACTCAACTATGTACATACATACATACATACCTATTTTATTACTATCGCTAATACCACGCTCACTGGAATAATGAAATTCCATGTTGCCGCGTATTGAATACGTTATCATCTGTCACGTACGCATATAATAGCAGTTCGTCTGTTTTGTTCATGTATCTGATTGTGGATTCTAGTTAGTTTGAGTGTTTGATTAAAAACAAGAACTCTTAAATTGTAAGGCTTGTAAGATTTAATTGTTGCTGGAAATTGATTAACGAAATTGGTCCTTCGGTTATAAGAAACTAAAGACCAATTTCTAAATAAAAGTAGCTTCTTAGTCCAAATATCAGTCTTTTCTTGATGTTAACTGAGAAAAGCAACCCTGGTAATGATGTACTAATGTAGTTGATTAACATTGTATGTCTTAAGGCACTTTTTTTCAATCATATAACTTCCTTTGCCCTTTTGTTCCGGGCCGAGGTATCTCTTTCGAACAACCCGCAACGCCCACCTCTCTACTTGGGTATAGTTAATAGCTTAGCTTTATTGCTAGAAACTGTTGCGGACAACCATTAAACAAGCTAGTCAATGACACACATTACTTTAATAAAGTCTGATGACTTACGCCCGGGTCATAAAAAAATAAACATAACAGAAACATATAATACATGGCTCAAGTATAAATCCTGACCTTTTTTTTACAGCGGAATGTGCTCCAACCCTGGCCCCATGGAAACCACCAGTAGAGGTCACCACCAGCGAATCAACGCAACACCAACGCGATGCAGAATCACATGCGATATACGACATCAATGATATAGTACACTTCGAAGACAACGACATCGTCATGAGAGACGCCAAACGAGCCAAAATACATGACAACAACAAACTGGACAACTCTGTTGTTCCATTTAAAATTTACTCTAGTTACAACGAAGTTAAAACTCATTTTAGAAAGGATAATAAAAGTGCGGGTGCTGTGCCTGATGTAGACAATGATCTGAAGAGTGAGGATAAGAAGGAGGACAAATCCTGTGAGTGTCAGCATGGAGGCGGGTGTGTCGCCAATGTGTGTCTGTGTCCCCTCGGGTACGCGGGCGTCAAGTGCGAGATCACTCTGGATTTGAAGGTAAAGAATGTTTTATTAATTATACCCAATATAATATAAGTAAAATTATATGATACTGATATGTAGTGTTATAAGGTAAAAAAGACATATACGACACAAACAGTTATCATGTAGTTACTACATTAAGATAAAAAAGTCTCATTAGTAATTTAAAAAAACCGACTGTTTCCTACAAAAATTACAAAGTACATGGTCAATAGGTATGGAACACCAGGTTCCTTAATGTAAATTATCGATAAATATTGTATGTGAGAACTATCGATGTACTGAACACGTAGCATTCGTTTGTTAGTCAATTTCCCTTACATCCTGTATACAAGATACCATGCAACTGCAGTCGCAACCACGAAATACCAAATATTTCTATTTGGTGCCCTCAAGACTACAATAAAATGTAATATAAATTCATTTAAACATTCTAAACCAATAGTCGATGTTTTCTATTAATGATTTCGGATCAAAGAATAATCCCGAGCTAACCAATAAGTACAGAATAGTCTTACTTCTATATAAATATACGTTTTTTGCAAAATGTTTACAAGAATAGGCAGGTACTTACATGAAAAATAACGACAACGTCTTACCCTATTACTTACTTTTCATTACAAAACAACAGTTTGGAGCGGAACCATTACTTTTCTCAATACTTCGTCTTAACAGAACGTGTTCACAGAAACGAGTACTTCCCTTCTTTTATTTTACTCCTTTCATAAATCAAATGAGCCGGGAGAAACTGTTTTTGTCTTTTTTACAACTTTGTTTGAAAAATGTTTCTCCACTTCGTCTGGACTTGTAGCTCTTTGAATACTTTGTGGAACCGTAAAATTGATAGTTTTTTCTTCCCAGTATGCACTTAGTTTTTAATAAGAACGTTTGTGTAAAAATTTGTTGGTTGTTCAGTAGAATACTTAAAGTCTGTGAACTTCTCTACGTGCGCAGTTTCTCTGAACTATTTAGTAGTGAGGGTGTTTCCTTTAACAACTTGTTAACAAGCTGCTGGTTAGCATAACCTATTGGCGCCACATTGACCCACTTTCCTTTGAGGGGTGCATGCAAATGTATACAATTGCTACAATTGATAAACCGAACACTTAAGGGCTCAATTTGCACTTTGGTCCTTATCTTCTCGATTTCCAACGATGCTTTTGCTTGTACTATAAGCTGTTTCACTATTTAATTTGCAAGATAGTACTATGGCTATAGTTTTGTTTGCATTACTTAATATTCTATAGCAGAGAATGACTATAAACTTTGAAGTTTCAACTAATAATAATAGTTTAAAAAAACACGCTTTTAGCACGCACTAAAAATTACAAGTGGAGCGTTTCGTCCAAAAATAATAGTTTAAAAAACAAAAAACACGGTTTTAGCACGCACTAAAAATTACAAACTGTGCGCCATATTGGATTTACAAACCATTTGATACCCAAATCATGGAGGTCGATTTCAAACAGCTTGTCCGCCATCATTGGATTTGTAATGCGATTCTTAGCTATAGTACGGCCAACGAGAAGCGATACGAAAGGTCATTAACCTAAAGAACAACTGTGGCGTTGACAATCTAATATTTAGCTCTTTCCATCTTGTGCCTTTGTCGTAATGTCTCGCCAACATTCGGGCGGCCATTTTAGATGGGGTTTTAGCATGGGTTTTGTTTACATTTGGTATCGCTTCTCGTTGACCGTACTGTAGTCATGTATTGTCATCAGAACTCAGAGCGTGTGCAAAACGCCATAGTGTTACCAACGGAACTACCAGCATTCTTTTTTGAAAATTGGTTTGACATGCCAATTGCTTCATTCTAAAAACGACTTCTCTATTAAAAACTCCGTGAAAACCCGAAGTTACAGAAGTAAGTCACAACTTCAAATGAAACTCCACATGTGTCTGTTCTGTTTCCAATGAATAAATTATATCCCGAATTCGTTCACCAATTTTATTTAAAGTTATCCCTTTGAGCGCTGCACAATATTTGTGTTCCATTGCCGGGACAGACCATGCTTGTTTGTGAACGTGAAGTTGACTCTTGATATTATTTCAGGTACCTCGGTTCAACGGGTCATCGTACCTGCGCCTGCCTGGCCTGGGGAGTGCAGCGGAGTCCTGGCTTGATATACAGGTACGGATACACTGATGTTTTAGTGTAAGATATTCAGGGGAACTTGCTCGTAGGTGTGTAACTAATTATGAAACAAACTCAAGGAAGCAGTAACTTCACATTTACTTTTACATAATCAAAACACCTCGTGTTTTCAGTTTCACTGAAATTTCGTTAACGACACAGTCAACTAAATATTTAAATTAAACAAGCAAATTCAGAGCTAAATCTGAAACTGACCATTTGGTCAAAACGTCTGAGATTTATTTACTTATGTAATTAGTTACAGATGGAGCAATAAATGCGTTTTTAATACATTACACATACTATCACACGTTTGACCCACCCGCCCATCTACACTAGGCTTTCTTTTTTCTTTTTGTGATAGATAATCATCAAATTACTTCCCCTGTCCTAAACGGAGCGGGGACAGGAGTGTCAGACTTTTACTGACTAAAACCCACCCATGTTTCTTCATTTCTCCTTTATGTTTCGGTGCCACAGTATCTCTTTGGAACAACCCGCAACCCATCTATACTACTAGCCTTGCAAAAAATCAAACTGGTATTTTCTACTTAAAGAAAACATAAAAAAATTAAATGCATTTTCGTCCACCACAATTAAATTTCTTAATTAGTTCAAAATTTTACAAGTTCTCATACAACAAAATACACGGTAAAAACGAGAACAGGGTGGGCTAAGCAAGTCATTCCTTATCGGCCTGGCTCAAGGTCAGCATCGAGCGGAAAATATTATGTAGAACAGGAAAGCAGGCTTGCCCTTGAGTGGCGTGCGGAACCCCATAAGCTCATAAATTACGAACTTTATAAATATGGCGTCCTGTCCTACTCAGTGTTGATCTCTAAACAAAGTGTAAACGAGAATTTCGCTAATATTTTCTAAACAAACTTTTTCTTTTAAAAGCTTTCAGCGAAACTCTGAACCAAATATAATTTAGAATTACGTACACAGACACTTAAGAAGTTAGGCTATAAATTGATAGCCTCAGGTGGAGAACATTGCCTATACGAGCTCGTTCCTGCCTTAATGGGTTTAATGGAAATAGGACATGTTAGTTTTGTGTCTAAGCTTTAGATTCCTTAACTGACAATCTAAGGTAATGTGGAATATTATACGAAACTACGTCGTATTTAGATCTATTAACATGGCCATTATTGAGGTCGGAGCTAAATTAATAACAGCCGCTCGGTTCGATCAATTAGGTTACTTACCTATCTTTTTTTGACGGCACGGTTGGCGCAGTGGCTGAGCGATCGACTGCTGTGCTGCGTGTCGCGGGTTCGAGTCCCGCACGATACAAATATTTGTGTGGCCTACAGATAGTTGTTCCGGGTCTGGCTGTTTGTGTATGTACGCACCCACGATACCGGAGAAATCCAAGAGAGGGGCAACGTTTTTTCAAAAAAAATATATAGCATATTAAGTACTGAGACTGATAGGGAGTTTATTCCATGCCCCGGAAAGCACGTTAAGCCCCAGCTGTCATTTGTAGATGTTTGACAGTAGCTACAGGTAGTCTTTGGCTCGAAAAACTGACAACCAATCTTACCAAGCGGTTTCGTATTCCCCAGTATTAACTGGGTTGGGGAGGCCAGACACGAGGAGGTGACACTCGTTTAGGCTCTTACCACACGATAAAGAAGAATACAATTTGATATAGGACAAACTCCAAACAAGAACTTCATTCTAACAGTACTGAATATGAACGATCAGATCATCCACAAAGGTCTTCATTGAACTTCAATCAATACACAGAGATCGGTCGGCAGTAGAGCGCAATCAGCGCCATCCTCCGGGAAACTGGGACGTCTTAGATAAATTATATAACGACCGTCATAGACAAATAGGTTTCCGCGCGGCACGCGGTGAGAGATATCGTAGTGAATCTATTTCAAGTTTAGGTATTGTTATGTTCAAACACTGGCATTAAAAAACCTGTCTTTATTGTTTAAAATGTGCTGTAGTATTAATATATGTAATTCTGGACACGAGTTGCCCTGTCTGACCTGGAAATCTTGTTATAGACTACAGACAGTTGGCCAAAGCCAGACCTTTATTTTGTTTTTGGAGGTCTGGGCGGAGCGGAAGGGAGTCTCAGACTTTTACTGACTCAAATTCATCCTTGTTCCTTCTTTTTCCCTTTGTGTTGCGGAGCCGCGGTATATCCTTCGATCAATCCGCAACTGAAGCATGGCCCTGCAGTGTAAATGTGATTTTGTTCCACTAACGATAGGATTTATTTAACATAATGTCTTGCCTGTCCGGTTGCTTGTACATTACAAGAGCCGACGCTACTGTAAGTGCCAAATTGTTGCCACATCTTTTGAAGATTCAATTTAAACCTTTTATCTTTGAGAGCAGTAATGGCTGACGTGGCTTGAAATTCAGACGTGCGTTACTTTGTGTGTATCACTGTTGCTCTAAAATTGGTGGAGGAAAACATCGTGAGACAACCGACATGTCCATATGTGGACCATAAATTCGTGCAACATCTTGCGTGCTCGTCATTTTTAGGGTTCCGTAGTCAACTAGGAACCCTTATAGTTTCGCCATGTCTGTCTGTCCGTCCGTCCGTCCGTCCGTCCGTCCTCGCTTAATCTCTGTGACCGTTTGCACTAGAAAGCTGAAATTTGGTACCAATATGTATATCAATCACGCCGACAAAGTGGTAAAATAAAAATTGGAAAAAAATGTTTTATTAGGGTAGCCACCCTATATGTAAAGTGGGGAGTGATTTTTTTTTTAATTTCAACCCTAATGTGTGATATATTGTTGGATAGGTATTTAAAAATGAATAGGGGTTTACTAAGATCATTTTTTGATAATGTCAATAATTTTGGAAATAATCGCTCCAAAAGTAAAAAACAATGTGTCCCCCCCCCTCTAACTTTTGAACCATAAGTTTAGAAAATATGAAAAAATTCTGAAAAGTAGAACTTTATAAGGACTTTCTATGAAAATTATTTTAAACTTGATTGACACAACAGTTTTTGTACAAAAAAGACAAAAAGTTTTACAAAATAATTTCTGGACTAAGTTTGTAGTATAATCGTATATGCAAGCATTTTTTTTAACTTCGTTTATATATTTTATTATCCTGAACGTATCTTTTTTCAAACAAAAAAAAAGAATTATTGAAATCGGTTCTCGCAATCCAAAATTATTAAGAAAAGCATTAATTAGGAAATACAATTCTCTAGTGTTCAACGTCAAACAAATAATAAACTCATAAGTGGGAACACTTATTGTGACGGACGGGAAACTACGGAACCCTACACTGAGCGTGGCCCGACACGCTCTTGGCCGGTTTTTTTATTTCGCTTCTATGCCTCGACATTCATTTGTACCAACTTGATCCGTTTTGATCCGTTTGTACTGAAAACCATCAAGACGACGTTTCAGTATAAACGGGTCCTGTCTATAATTTATTCTCGTCTAAGTATCCCTCTCCCATCTCGCACATTGTCTCGCCGCCATTGCTCTTAATTTGGCGAGTTTTATAACCGTTGTTCTAATGATAATTTACGAGCTGGCCTTATTACGTCCACGGCAATGAAACGGAAACTGCGCTCGTTATGCTGGTAACACTTTTAATTACAACTGCAACACTAAAGTTGTACAGTCAACGACTTATTCTTGGTAACAAATTGACTTTGACAGCCATTTTGTTTTGTAGGAGTTTTTAGGAGGAATAGGAATTTATCAATTGGCTCCACTGCAGTGGATGGAGCGGAAATGAGTGTCAGACTTTTACTGACTAGATCCATGTTTCTTTTTTAGCTCTTCTTTTTCCTGGGCCGCAGTATCTCTTTCGAACAATCCTATTAACCCGGCAGGAGGTCAAATGTACTTGCGGTTGACATTACATCCACAGTTAAATACACAAAGGAGAATTTACTATTCTTACTTTATAAGCTAGTTAAGCTGTTGGTCCCGGATGTCATATTATTATGTAGATCTTTGACAGTCGTTACAGGTAGTCAGTGTCCCGAAAGTCTGACAACCAGTCTTACCAAGGGATATCGTATGACCCAGTACTAACTGGGTTATGGAGGTCAGATAGGCAGTCGATCTATGTAAAATTCAACTGCATCCGATAAAACTGGAAGTCGACCCAACATGGTTGGGAAAAGGCTAGGCAGACGATGATGAATTTATAAGCTAGACAGGGCAACACGTCTAGAACTGTTGTTGTTCGTTGGTGACTTATAGCGGTTTAAAGGCCATGACTATATGCAACTTCAGAATGAAAATGAAAATATGCAACACGATTGAGTAAATAATGTAATTTTTTTTACTGCATTGTCAATGATTTATTTTTATTAACGTCGTGTCGTTTGACGGGCCTGTTGGTTTAGTGGTTAGTGACCCTGACTGCTGAGCCGGAGGTCGTGGGTTCGATTCCCACCCAGGACAAACTTTGTGTGATGAGAGATTTGTGTATGACATGATTGTTTGTTCTGTGTCTGGGTGTGATTTATCTATAATATGTATGTATTTATAAATTATATAAGTATGTATATCAGTTGTCTGGTTACCATAACACAAGCTCTGCTTAGCTTGGGATCAGATAGCCGTGTGTGAGTTATCCCAAGATATTTAATTATTTATTTATTTATTTTAGTGCAATAAGAACCAGTGTTCAAGGAAGTGTATTAAAAAATAACTTTGCTCTCTTGTTGCACAAATAACTATTTCAAACGCCATTATGAATTGGTAGAAAAGAACTACAAACTCAAAACGAAATTCAAGTTTCAGTTTGAAAACACGAAATCAATTATTGAAACGGATCGCAAAACCTTTCGCCCTGAAAGTTTACAGAAACTTTTAGCGGTATTGTTTCACAAAGCGGTTCAGAGCGAGCGTATCGATGCAAAATATTCAACACAATGCAATCAGTTCTACTTTGTTACGTTCGTTTATTATAACTAGCATTTGGTCCGTTTGAAAAGTTCCTGCAAACTCGTTAATAAGTTGCATTGTTTGTTTCGGGTTAGGTGATATAATATAGTATATCTAACTATAATATAAAAATGAATCTGTGAATTTGTTGCTAAGCGCAAATCTCTAGCACAGCTAAACCGATTCGCTTCTTTTTAACCGACTTCAAAAAAATGAGGAGGTTCTCAATTCAACTGTATGTTTTTTTTTAAATTTTTTTTTTGTGTTTGTTACCCCATAACTCAGGTCTGAGTGAACCGATTTTGATGATTCGATTTTTATTCGAAAGCTGGTGGTTGTCGTTTGGTCCCATAAAAAAAATATCAAGATCCGACTAGTAGTTTTTGAGTTATTTTTAATAATGCGTATTCGACTTCGTGTCGATTATACTAGATTGACTTATTAGATTGACTTCGTGTACGTTGATGATATACTCATTCGTCGAGATGTGATGTATACAAATAAACGTAGCAAGCAACTCGACGGCTACGTTCACCACAGTCCTAAACTAGCCCTCCTGGCGACTAGACGGTCCCTTCGAGTTGCACGCTGCTTACTATTCAAATAGTGTTTTATTTAATATAAACCACCAATATCAAACAAGTGTTATAGTGAACACCACATATTTTAGACTAGCGACCCGTCCCAGCTTCGCACGGGTGTTACAAATCTTTGAAAATACCCACTTCTCTCTACTATAATATGTATGTACCTATTATACATAAAAACCTTCCTCTTGAATCACTCTATCTATTAAACAAAACCGCATCAAAATCCGTGGCGGAGTTTCAAAGATTTAAGCATACAAAGGGACATAGGGACAGAGAAAGCGACTTTGTTTTATACTATGTAGTGAAGTTGTCGAAGGAAAATGATCAAAAAATGCTATGTACTACTATGGTTTGGAAGGTCATCGCAGTTTTTTGTGGTGATTGTATTTTAATTTGGTGATAGATCTTCAGTGATATACAACGGCACTCTTTAATAAATGACAGAAAAACTGCCGTGATTGCTGCAATCACATGTATAAGTATGGGTTTCGCCAGGGTAGGCAGGCGAGTGGGAGCAGGGTGACCGTATCCCCTAGGGGATGATGCATATGATTTCTGAATTGGTTTAATACTAAAGCATAATATATATACTTAGTATTTAATCTATATAAGACGGGACTAAAGCTAAAAAAAAAAACTTTAAAACCGTGTTTGCGTATTATATCATAATACTATAACTAAAAATGCTGAAATAAAAACTTTTTTTATTCGAGAGTCGGCTTTATTTTTTTACTAAAAAGTTTTTTGTTGTGTTGGTTAATGTCAGAAGAGGGTTGTAATGAAAAAAGTAGGGTAGGTAGGCTGTAGGTAGCATTGTAACGCATCCGGCATGCGTTACAATGCTACCTACACAGCTAGTAGTTTTAAATAAATAAGCGACTAAGAAGCGACAAAAAACTAAAAAGGGGAAAGTAACTTTATTTCCGAAAGTCGAAAGCGAAGCGTGCGTCCTCCTCTTTTAAATCGGTTAAAAACAAACAAGCTCAAGTAAGACATTTTTATTATGCTAGCAACCCTTTTCCATAGCAAACGTTAAGTTGAATTAGACTTAAATGTATGTTGTTATAATTTGAATGTAGAGGTAGGTGTACCTAATAACACACCCACAATTCACCTTGTTTTGGAATTGTTCTCAATTCCAAAACGGGCCAAATACTGTTGGGTTTTTTATCAGTTGCCTTCACCTCTGCATTGGTGCTCGTTTGATGGCAATAGGCTCACTCCCTATTATAAGGGACTTAAACATAACTGACCAAATGTGGGTGTAGTGTAGACCTAAGGTTTTCATATTAATTTCAACTTTATAGTTCCACACGTTGCTGATCTTGAGTCTTGAGTTCTTGTCATATCGACACCTCTGGGCTCAAAGGTCGTAAAGGACAAAATGCAACTTTTCAGGAGAAGCAAAAAACTGAAAAAAAAAACGTATTTTTACTCTAACTTTTTTGTTTCTTGAGCTATTTAAATGAAACTTTGGGAAAGTGCTTAGAATTCATAGTACTTTCTTGGGCCGTATTACGATTTTACCCTTATGCTTTATTTATCGAGATAGATTTCTTTTACGACCACAAATTTAAAAATAAATGTCCTTTACGCCCCTAAAATTTTCATCTTATGATTTTAGTTTAGGGCGTTAATCTACTTTACTGTGCAAAATTAATCAAAGTAAGGAAATAATGGACAAGTGCAATATTTTTTAGGTTCTAAAGGATCACCCGCTAAGGTATTCTAAAAGGATTAATTGATAATTAAGCTTAATAATTAAATGGATCACGTAATTGCATGTATTTATTATATTTTTTATGTTCATTTTTTTACATACAATTACATTATTAAATATTTCTCAATAAAAAAAACAAAAAAAAATTGTAGACCACCGGTATCGGGGACAGGATCCAAGCTACCGGCGGTCAGGGTTCCAGAGAAAGGAACCTCCTAACAATACGAGCCGTGCCAAGGAGTACCGCGTTTTGTATCAAACCATTGATCCAGCTGCCTAACGAGAGCCTCCTCAGGTATTAGTCGAGGCTCTTAGCAATTAAGCCATTGGCAGATATGACTATCGGCACAATGATCCCTGAGTCCACATCCCACATGTCGACAACCTCGCGAGCCAAGTCAATATACTTGATTTACTTATCTTTCTCGGCTTTCACGAGGTTCTCATCATGCGGGACTGTTATGTGTCAACAAATATTGCGCGCCGCGCTGATCGATCCACCACCGCTATATCAGGCTTGTTGACAACAATAGTCCTGTCAGTGATAATGGATCGATCCCAGTACAATGGGATATTGCCATATTCGAGAACTGGGTCGGGCTCATACTTGTAGTACGGCACTTCCGATTCCACAAGGTTATATTTTAGAGCAAGTTGCTGATGGATAATCCTGGCTACAAGGTTGTGTATATGTAAGTGCTCTCCGTTAGCTAGACGAGAACAACCGGAGATAATGTGTCGAATTGATACACCCGGACGGTGGCATGCCCGACTTTTGTCAACCGTGCCGTCCTTCACAATAAATCTCCGGTAGTTATTTGTTATCATAATTTCATCCATAATTGCACAGATAAAACCTTCGGTTTCTCCAAAGAGATCCCCGGAACGTAGGCAGGCTACAGACGCTGATTGATCTACATCGGGTTCATGTAGGGCCCGGAAAAACCGTCTCGTGAAGCTCCTTACTGTGCCATACCTCCTTGCGGTCATTAGTGTCAAGCACTACAGATTTGCGTCTGTTAGCCAAGGAGAGCGGAGCGGTGGCCTTTGCCACTGCAACCACATCCCGTTGCATTCCCACGTCGGTTTCTAGGAAATATTCCCTGAGACTGCATATCTCGCGATTATGGAGTCTTGGTATTTAAATAGCCTCGACCTCCACAACTCCGCGGGATATACAGTCTCATAACCGAAGAACTTGGGTGATGCATACGAAATGCCGTTAATAATGTACGGACCTTCCTATCCAAGGCGTCCAGTTCTGTTTGAGTCCATTTGAGTTTGCCGAAAGAGTACTTCTAAACCGGCATGACCCAACCGTTGAAAGCACGCACCTTGTTTCCGCCTGATAAAAGACTATTAAATACTTTTCTCTGGCGGCCAAAGAAGCGCTCCTTCAACGATTGCTTCAGCAACGTTGCGTTAGCAACATTGATGCCCAGCGCTTCCGATTTCCCCAAGTACTTGTAGGTTTCGGTTGCTGAGAGGGGTCTAAGGTTTATGGAATCTGAGAGCTGGATTCCCACAGATTCCACAATTTCCCCTCGCTTTACATGCATGACCGCACATTTGTCTACACCAAATTCCATCCTGATGGCGCTACTGAAAGTTTCAGTTACCTTCAGTAGCTCCATCAGCTGCAAATCGTTGGGGGCAAAGAGTTTCTGGTCACCCATGTAAAGAAGGTAAGATATAAAATGACCACTTCACCTCAATCAATAGTCCAGACCTGAATTCTCCAGCAGCGTGCTTAGAAGATTCAAGGCTAAGCAGAACCAAAGTGACGACTCAAACTATATACCTCGCTCTATCCTTATCGGTTCACTATTTCTCTGAATCTGCCGACATCCTGGATAGCGAAGGACTGTACTCCATTGCCTCAAACACGAGATCAGGAATGTGCGTAGAGTTGTAATAACTTTATACGACTCTAGCACCCTCATGAGCCATGTATGTGTTATTATTATTATTTATTGTATGTTGAAAACACATTATAAGAGTCATTTTAATAAGGTAGGGGTTGAAAAAGATACCAAAACTTTAAAAATCCTTGTAATTTTTATGATAATCGGTTTATTATTACCTACCTACGTTTTACGAGATCGTGAGTTAATAGTTTTGTTTAATTTTAAGTTGGTAGGTTGAGATTAAATTCGGAATATTCTAGGATTTATGGGACAATTTCTCACTTAAGTTTATAATACGCCCTTAGTGGAAGCACATAATTGAAAAGAAACTAGGTAGTAAAGGACACTTTATGTTCCTTTATTTTAACTTGTAAGGGTGTAAAGGACAATTTGCAAAGAAGATGCCCTTTATATCAAAATTTTTAAAATGACTTATATTAACCACCAAAGGAGGTAAAGGACAATTGACATTTTTAATGTATTTTAACCCCAAAAGTTATTTTTTTATTTTGCTTTACTACCAAAATGAGTTCGCTCTGGTTACTAAGTCTTATTTACGTCCATATTTTTACGGAACATTTTGTTTAACGTCTTAAATTATGTGGGTCGTAAAGGCATTTTTTTTGCGAATTTCGTAAAACGGAATATACAGATCAATAGAGAATTAAAAAATTAGTAAAACTGTATCAAAAAGTCATTTTCGCCAAAATGTCCTTTACGACCTTTGAGCCCAGAGGTGTCGATATAATATGCAGACAAATGGACAACGAAGACAAGCGTCAAGTCTGACCTTCCCTTTTTAAAAGCTTGTCTATATTCTAACCCATTGTGTTCCAGATCACTGTAAAGCCCAACAGCGGCGAGGGTTTGGTGCTGTACAACTCGGAGCGCGCAGACGGCGACGGAGACTTCTTCTCGCTGCATCTGCGGGACTACTTTGTCGAGTTCGCCTTCGATCTGGGAGCTGGCATCGCTCTCGTTAGGTAAAGTACTGGTTTATCTATGTTCGAGATACAAGTCGGTGCTCCGACGCAAGTTTAATAAGGCTAATAATTAAAGTCATGATTCCTCCGTCCACAGATCAGCCTACCCAGTAGAACCCAACAAATGGCACTCAGTATCGGTCTCCCGCGCCGGTCGCCGCGCCACGCTGCGGGTGCGAGGGGCTGGCAGCGCGCGGTCAGTGACCTCCCGGGGCGCACGGCGACGGCTGGCGCTGCGACAGCCGCTGTTGCTGGGCGGCGCGCCTCACCCACTGCCCGCCAGACTCGCACTTTCGACGTCTTTCAATGGATGTGTATCTCAGGTAAGGTAGACGTTTCAATAGACATTATGCATTCCGACTATAAAGAGCCAGGATATTAACGCCTTTCAAAATCTTTTGAATCGTCATTATTGGGACTCCTGAGAAACGAGAGAATCCCGACGTGTGGTTTGAGAATTGGACACTTGATTTTTGGTGTTGGGACCAAAAATCCAAGTACTCAATTCTCGAACCAAAAGTGGTCAATACGGTTCATTATAACTTCTCACACATAAGAGATAAGGAGCACATTTAGTAATCAACCTTGGGAACAAAGCCATATACAAGCTTGATTAGAGCTCAGCGGGGTTGGCCAAATCCACTTATTACTTAACTTATATACTTAAGCTAGCAAACTAAAATTCATTGTTTTGATTTTTCAGCTTATAATAAACGACGAAGAGTTGTCGGTAGTGTCGGCGGCGCTCGGCGGATTGAACGTCGACAACTGTGACGACGCGGACAGTAACTGCACGTGAGTACACTTTGACTGCTCCATCGTCTTCTCGTTAAAACGAGAAGTTTAAGGCAAGGTTTTGGAAGCTTCATCAAGTAGAATTTAATTATTGTGATTGGCGCATCAAATTAACTATACACATTAACTGAAAATGTCTTTTTAAGCTATTATTTATGTTGGTAATAAAAATGTTTTCAACCGTCTGCTGCTAGAGCTGGTGTTCGCTTCCCATTTTTCCGTTGATAAATAATAATGAAGTGGAACCTGATGGTTGAAAGATAATGTTCGGAATGTTGTGTATCGATATACTAAGCATAGTTATAAGACGTATTGTTATAGATCAGTGTACGAGACCAACTCCAGTCTCGCATTAAACGCCTTACACACCGCACACGCCTTTGATTCAACAGTGGCGACGAGGATAAAACAACAGCAACAATAAAAAAAAGTTTTAAAGTGTTTATGTGACTATTGAAGTGAAGTGTGACAAAATGTCGATCGGTAAAGTCCGTGAATTTTGCATAAAAGCGGGAAACTGGTCCGCGTATATTGAAAGACTTGATATGTATTTTTTAGTGAATAAAGTGGAAGAAGAATTAAAACTACCGACATTAATATCGTTAATGGGTGAAGAAGCGTATGAACTTTTATCGACTTTGGCCAGCCCGTTAAAACCTGCGGAACTGTCTTACAAAAGAGCAATAGAAATATTGGCAGCACATTTGCAGCCTAAACCATCCATCATGGCTGAAAGATATAGATTTAGACAGCGACGGCAACAAAACGTCGAGTCAATAGCGGACTACGTCACGGAACTGAAAAAAATTGCGAAGCATTGTGATTTTAAAACAAACCTCGATGACAACCTCATTAAATAAACTTGTTTCTAGGCATAAATCACTGTTTGACGGTACATTGGGTACTTTCACGGGGGGCATAGCTGAGCTACATGTGCGTGAAGGAACGGTACCCATCTTTTGTCGTGCGCGGCAATTGCCGTACGCGCTGCGCCAGCGCGTCGATGCAGAGTTGGACGCCATGCTGACCGCCGGCGTCATTGAACCGGTTGACCGGTCCGACTGGGCAACGCCTCTGGTTGTGGTACGCAAAGCAGATGGCGGTTTGCGAATATGTGCCGACTATAAGGTAACCCTCAATCGTGCTTTAGTGATCGACAGATTTCCGATTCCAAGGGTTGAAGATTTATTTAGCGATCTTAGTGGGAACATGTACTTTACAAAATTAGATTTGTCGCAAGCTTATAACCAGGTGATTTTGTCCGAAAATTCTAGGAACTATACGGTTATCAATACGCATAGGGGGTTATTCAAATACGGTCGTTTAGTTTATGGTCTATCCTCAAGTCCAGGTATCTTTCAAAAGCTCATGGTTAATTTATTTAAAAATAAGCCTGAGGTGCTAGTTTTTTATGATGATATTTTGATTAAAAGCAAGGATTTGCAGTCGCACTTACAATTAGTAGAGGAAGTTATGCAAATATTGGAAGAAAACGGGTTAAAAATTAATAAAAAGAAATGTGATTTCTTGGCTAAGGAAGTAAAATATCTAGGGTTTGTGATCGATATAAACGGCGTACGAGTCGACCCGAACAAAGTGAAGGCTATTGTTAATATGCCGCACCCCAGTAACGTTACAGAAGTAAAATCATTTATAGGAATGATTAACTTTTATGGCAAATTTGTAAAAAATTTGAGTACACATTTAGCACCATTATATGCTCTTTTAAAAAAGGGAAAACATTGGGAATGGGGTCCAAACCAAAATTCTGCGTTTCTGAAGGTAAAACAGTTTTTGTGTAGTACAAGAGCTTTGGAACATTTTAATTTAAATAAAGAAACAGTGTTGCCTGTAGACGCCAGCGCCCGTGGGCTTGGGGCCGTGCTGGCACAGCGCGAGCCGGGAAGCGCCGACGAGCGGGTTGTTGCGTACGCTTCGCGCTCACTGACTATACCCGAATATCATTATAGTCAAATACACAAAGAGGCCTTAGCGATAGTATTTGCTGTTGACAAATTTCATCAATATCTTTATGGAAGGAAGTTTGTTCTCCGGACAGATCACAAACCACTTGTTAGCATTTTCGGGCCCAATGCAGGCGTTCCTTGTGCAGCAGCTAGCCGTTTACAAAGATGGGCAATCAAATTATCAGCTTATGATTTTTCCATTGAATACGTAAAAACAGACAAAAATACGGCTGACACTCTTTCACGATTAATAGATTCTCAAAAAATGGAGGTAGCTTCCGAAGTAAACGATTTGCCAGAACAGAGCTATTTACATTTTGCAACAGACGCTTTATTATTAGACTACAATGTCCTGAAGCAGGAAACTAAGCGAGACCCAATTTTAAGTCGTGTTTTAAGTTATATAATGGACGGATGGCCGACAGATATTGAAATTAAAGAATTAAAGCCATATTTTAACAGGAAGCAAGAGTTATACTGCGAATTAGGATGCATTATGTGGGGTCACCGGGTTGTCATACCATCATCTTGTCAGAAAAGAGTAATGTCGGAGCTTCACGTTTCACATATGGGCATAGTTAAGACCAAATCACTAGCACGTAGCTATGTTTGGTGGCCAGGATTAGATGAAGCGGTGGAAACCGCGTGTCGAGCTTGTACAGTGTGTGCCGCTGTGGCTGATGCTGCGCCGCATGCTGTCCCACACTCTTGGCCTTGGCCGTCACGGCCTTGGTCAAGACTGCATTTAGATTTCTTAGGGCCTATTGGTGGTTTAACTTATTTAATTGTAGTAGATTCTTGCTCTAAATGGATCGAAGCTATCAAAATGAATAGGACGACCGCACATGCTGTTATAGCTGTATTACGGAAGTTATGGTCGCAGTTTGGTCTTCCAAGACAAACTGTTAGTGACAACGGGCCACCCTTCGCGAGCGAGGAATTTCAAAACTTCTTGCGACATAATGGTATTGAACATATTTTTACGGCTCCTTATCACCCCGCATCCAATGGCGCGGCTGAAAGTGCTGTTAAAATATGTAAACGAACTATTAAAAAAGCCTTTAAGCAGAATATGGATGTAGAGATAGCCCTGGCTAGGTTTTTGCTAGCGTATAGAAATACGAAACATGAGACCGTGGGAGATAGCCCAGCTAGCATATTACAGGGACGCAGCTTACGCATGAGGTTAGACAATTTAAAACCGGATAGAGAATCTCGCGTCATAACCCGCCAATCAAGTAGCGAACAAAACGCTGGCGGCTCACAGCGCCTGTTCGAATCAGGAGCACATGTTTGGTACCGAAACTATAGGGAAGCAGATAAATGGCAATCCGGTACAGTACTTAGACGTGTAGGTAAATCCAATTATTCCATAAGAACCAATACTGGCATGGAAATCCATAGGCATGTCGATCAACTCAAGCAGAGGGTTACGCACGATGTTGATGGTAACGTTCCAAACAAAATAATGGTACCAGAAATGTCAAAAAAACTAGAAATACAAACACGATCACGCAAATCGTTGGCGGTCCCCATAACCAGAGGCGAGGAACAGGATAGCACAGGGAACTTGGGGGAGAGTAGTGTCGAAAAGTCTCCTACCTCGGGAAGTCCGCACTCCGATTCTATACCAGCACAAAATGAATCTCCAATTGTACCATGTAGCCCTCAACTTAAATTACCTAATGTGTCGGTGAACGTTGAAGCAGGCCTAGCGGAAAATACTAACATCGACATAAACCCTGACAAGACTGTAAGACACCGTAGGCCACCTATACGTTATGGGTTTGAGGAAATAGATTAAGATTATTATGAAATAGTATATAAGTTCTTGTAATTAAAAACTATTACTCTTAAAGCTAATTAATCAAGTACTTGTTAAAATTATATTTGTGTTAGTTCTAGCGTAAGTTAGTTATTCATACTCGTAGTTTGTATGTAGTAAATAAGAGTGGAGGTGTTGTGTATCGATATACTAAGCATAGTTATAAGACGTATTGTTATAGATCAGTGTACGAGACCAACTCCAGTCTCGCATTAAACGCCTTACACACCGCACACGCCTTTGATTCAACACGGAACAGTAGCTTTTTTGTTTTAAGACACCAACACCCTACTTATATGTAAATCTTACGATCTTAAATATAACTTAACTATTTCAGAAATAAGAACATCTGCAAAGAAGTCCTCTCTCCGATCCCAGTATACCCACACAACATATCGCAGACTGACGCGCACCACGCAATAGTCGCGAAGAAAGGCTTCAAACAAAAGAACCACAAGAGCTCTCACAAGAAACATACACACATAGACAAATACAAGAAGAAGAAGTACTTTATCAGTAAAAAGCACCAGTACCTACTCGAAGGGCTGGAGAGGAACAACGACGTGGCGACAGACTTGCCGTACGACGGACAGACGTACATGCAAGTAAAGTATTTGAGTGACAACGAAGTCAACTGGGGCGATATGAACACTTATCCCAGCTTTACTGGCGCTGACAGCTTCATACACATCGATGATGATGATACAATGAAACGGTTTGTACCTTTTCGATATCCGTCATTTCATCATATTTTAGGGTGAGAAATCATCTTATAACTCCTCCCCGTCTAGCTAGAGAGCTAAGGAGTGTCAGACTTGTACTGACTGAAACTCATCCATGTTCCTTCTTCTCCGTCCTTAGAGGAGTCAGAGCAATCCGCAGTCTTGACAGTTCAGGTTTGGGCCAATCAATGAACTTTAATGACTTTCAAATGTTATTAAAAATATTTCTTCGAGTTCTTCTTCTGCAGCATTTTTTATTTTTGTCTGAGAGTCCAAAGTGGACCTTTTTATAATTATAAGTGCAGTTGCAGTTATCCTGTTGAATTCGTTATTTGTTTCGGTTGTCTTCTGACTATTCCATACTAAATTAAATAAATAAAAATCCAAACTAATATTATAAAAGCGAAAGTGAGTTTGTTTATTTGTTTGTTTGTTACCTCTTCCCGCTTTAATGGCTACAAAGATTTTGATGAATTTTGGTACAGAGATAGTTGGTAACCAGGAGACGGACATAGGCTTATTTAAGAAAAAGTGGGATGTGAGGGAGAAAGAGGGAAGAAAAGGGAAAACTTAGCGTTGCTATTACAAATCAATAAGGCGCGAGGGGAACTGTGCTACCTCGAATTTAACGCGAGCGAAGCCGCGGGCAAAAGCTAGTTAAATATATTTATTTCAGACCCAGTAGATTTTCAGATCAGTAGAATTTCAGATACATAATTCAGAATTAATTACTAAGATTACTATTTTAATTAATTACCTCCACTATAGATTTATTTACCACCAATTTATAGCACATTAACAGATATATCCAATATAACGCTATAAGTAACCAAATAACACAACATCCAAATAAAAACACTAATTAAATTAAATTAAAAATTAATTAATACCTATCTTAATCAAGCATGACAAAGCATAAGTATAGGATCTAAATTACACATAACAAGTTATAATCAAGTTAAGTGGCCACCACTCTCAATTACGATCTGTGCCCTTTGAAGAAATCTCGGCAGGTTTTACCCAAATATGTCTTCCCATAATGTAACAATATCAATAATCCGGGCGGCTCGCAAAATTGGGGTAAACTTGAGCAAGTTAGTCCTAGCCGTAAGAACGTCTAAAAGTGCGGAACGGCGGAGCGCTCTTACGCAGCCATTCGGCGCGCGCAGTCGCAACGCTGCCAGCACTTCAGGGTGGTGCAGCAAACCCAGCAGTATGCTCACACGTACTTTAACCAGGACGAACAACGTTGGGGATATCAGGGGATAAAAGTTGAAAAAGAGGTAAAGAAATTACAGAATTTATTTTGCATTTTTCCAACATGAGCCTACATCTCCCCTCAAGCGAATTCCAAATGAATGCACTTGTTTCTAGGTAACTTCTGACAAGTGCATTATACAAAACTCCAAAAGCAGCGGTATCGGTGAAATCCTTAAACTGATGTACTCCGACTTACCAGATGTATTATTGCCAAAAACTTTCAACATTCGAATCTCGATATCATCCATAGTGAACCTAAATCATTACAGAAAGGTATCAACACAAGAAGATTGAAAAATAACGAGCTATGTGTAAAGTGCCATCTATTTTGACCGTCTTATGCTACCCTGCAGGCTGGTGAGCTACTCGCTGGACATCAACATCCGCTTCCGCTCGGTGTCCCGGCGCGGCCTGCTCGTGTGGAGCGGCGGCGCGCGCGCACCGCCCGACTTCCTCTCGCTCGCCATCGAGGACTCCGTGCTCGTGTTCAGGTAACGTATGGCACCACCATGTGTTGGACCAACATCAACATCCGTTTCCGCTCGGTGTCCCGTCGCGGCCTGCTCGTGTGGAGTGGCGGCGCGGCACTCATCCAAGATCGGCCAACGTTTTAGCCACAGCTGTTCCGATTTATTGCTAGAAATTATCACAAATATAAATAATCATCTTGACATATCGTCATATCCGTTAATAATTATCGTCATGCTCGGCCTAGCCTTCATCAAGATCGTTTCTAACATATAGATGACGAGCACAAATCCATAACCAATATTGGGCCCAAAGTTTGAAGCTAAAGTAAATCTTGAATGCAAATGACAACCTATAACCTATATACAAACTACTCTGGTCTCTGGTTATAGTATAACCAGAGTAGTTTGTATGAAAATGTTCGAAATATTCTATAAAGAACGTGAACGTGTATTAGGGTAAGTAAAAAACTGATTTAAACAGGCAGCAGTAATGTTGCCGAGCAGCTTCGTCAGGGTTGCCCAAGGCTCTATTCTTTGCCCTTTCCCATTTCTAGTTGATATAGAGCCCTAGCTTTAGAGCACCGACCTTAAATAACACGTACATTGATAAATGTTTCAGGTACGACTTGGGAAGCGGCGAGGTGGTGATCATTGCTAACCACACCAAAGTGGACGACGGTCTGTGGCACAGAGCGCGAGCCACCAGGTACCCAAGCCATAATATTTTAAAATATCCAAATGAATTTCTCTACTGGAAGCTACGCTGTGAGTGAGAATGTGTTTATTATACCTGTATCAAAGACTAACCAGCTTCTAGTCTAAACACTTAGCGCCATCTTGCGGCAAAGTTTCAGCAACTGAATGGTATTGGTATGAACGTAACAAACATTGACGTCCCTCCACGCAACAAGCCGGTGTTTCGTCTTTCCAATGTTGATAAACAGGCAAGATTCGCTTCTACTTTATTTATATTTTTTCCTTGTCGATATTCCATACATTCGCACGAAGCACTTAGTAACATCCTTAATTATGCGTACCGCCAAGGAATGGAATCCCCGGTCTGTCTATCTGTGTTACCGAGTCAACATAGACCGATTCTATTTAAGTCAAGAGTTAATAGGCTTATTTTAGGTAAGTTCGTCCCATCGCCGACCCTATATCTGTTCTCTCGACAAGACTGAGGTCAAGAATAGGCCTGCCGCGGGTTCGATTCCCGCACGGAACAAATGTTTATATGGCCTACAGATAGTTGTTCCGGGTCTGGTTGTTTGTGTATGTGAGTTTAAATATTTGTAAACGCACCCACGATACAGGAGAAATTCCTAGTGTGGGTCCAACGATTAAAAAAAAAAAAGAAATCTACAACAACTTTCAATTTATTTACATTCACATATCTAAGCTTTTTCGGTATCTTTATGTTATCTATTTCTTTTTTAGGGTTCCCTACCTTAAAAGGAAAATCGGAAACATTATAGGATCACTTTGTTATCCGTCTGTCATTACACGACTGCCCCGAAAAAAAGAGTGTTTATGTATGTGTAAACGAAACAAAAAAAATATCTCAGTTAAACAAGAAAGTATTCTACAGATTGGTCCCCCGACTGCCATAAAATTTTTTGTTTCGTTTATCAGAGATTCCCTTTCATCTTTCTTCCTAGCACATTCCATCGGCAAATGTAAAACTAACATCTTGTTTTTTTTTTCTTTTTAGTTCATTTTTTATAATTATGGCAGTAGTGATTTTAGTAATTTTTTCCTTTATCTCGGGAGCGCGTGGAAGTTTCGCGAGAGTTTTTCTTGAAGCCGTGGAAAAAATCAATGCTCTAAATCTACGCATTCAAAAGATATGGTTGTTTAAGTCGCAAGTTTGAAGCCTCGGTATGCGTGTCCGACTCGCACTTGGCCGGTTTAATTAATTTTCAGACATATACGACAGCTGATGGAATGGCACTTTATCTTTGCTTTACCCTCTTTTAAGCACTACATAGGAATCTAGTACATCGTTAGATCACTTTAAAGATCAAAATTGAAGAACGTGTTTTTACTTTCGTCCACAGAAACAGACAAGCGGGCGTGCTGGAGGTGGACGGGCTGGGCTCCGTGGGCAAGGTGTCCCCCGGCAAGCTCAAGCAACTCAACACGGAGAACGGACTGTATATAGGTATGCAAGACGTGCCATCTGTTGTAGACCCGCTTTGCACACTACTTCGTGCCCTTGGAAGTTGGAAAACATCCCATCGAAACACGACTGAGAGGACCAGTATCCTAACTCCTTACCCGGATCAGCCCTTACCCTACTCACATCATAGTCTAGCTGTATGCCTTTCATGAAATCTACGCCTTTAAGCGTGAAAAGGGATGAGATATAAAAACAGGTGGCATGTTCGCGTTTATAATATAAGTATGGATATTGACCTGACCCAGCTCTGCTGTGATCGGCATACTTACATGATGGTATACCAATACATTGAGATTTGTATGCTATTTGATGCACCTTAAAACGGTATAATAAATTCTGGCATATCAAACATTTAAACCCTATAATCCTTACTAATATTATAAAAGCGAAAGTGAGTTTGTTACCTCTTTTCGCTTTAATGGCTAAACCGATTTTGATGAATTTTGGTACAGAGATAGTTGGGAACCAGAAGACGGACATAGGCTACTATATTTTTTTGAAAAAGTGGGATATGAGGGAGAACGAGGGAAGAAAAGGGAAAACTTAGCGTTGCTATTACAAATCCATCAGGCGCAAGAACAAAAACTGCAGGTCTGCTTGGTGTGTTACACCGAATTTAACGCGAAGCCGCGGGCGAAAGCTAGTATGTATTATAAATGCGAAAGTTTGTGAGTATGGATGTATGTTGGATTCTCATTCACGAAAAAACTAGAAAAAGAACGGATCTGGATGATATTTGGCATAGAGGTAGATTATAGGCTGTAATAACACATAGGATAACTTTTTTGTCATCACGCGGGTGTAGCCGCGGGCGCCAGCTAGTATCATATATTATGATGTTTACGTATCTATTACTTGTAAATAAATTCATAGGTAGCCTCAATTTCAAAATTATAAGTAGATACCGTCAGTAGATACCATTATCTTTAGTTACAGTTAGCACCAGAACAAGAAAAGGAAATAGAGACCAATATTATGAAGTTTTCACCAACCCAAAGCAAAAGATTAAAACGCCTTTAAAAATGATATGTGCATTAATGAATGAATGAATAACTTTATTTCGGGTGGCATAGACCCATAGAAAATTAATATAATATTGTTAGACGTACACAGACACATTAAAACAGATTCCCTATCATTAAGAAACAGATTTATCATAAAAACAGATGCAATATCATTAAAATAGATTCAATATCATTAAACAACAGATTCAATAGTACTAAAATGGATTCAATATAATTAAATAAATTAAATTAATTGCTACACACAAATTGCTACAAAAAAAATCTAAAATACTAGATTAAGTATATAATTAAGTAAATCGGTTTATTTTCTTCCAGGTGGTTTACCATCAATAGAACTGAACACGCAGGGCAGGTACAAGAGCGGCCTGGTCGGCTGCGTGTCGCAGATCTCTCTCAGCGGAGACTTCGACATCCCGCTGTCACTGTCCAAGCTACCACACACCATAACCAACAACGTAGGACGATGCGCACCATAAAACATGCACTATTCATTTAAATGAACCGACCAAGTTCATTTAAGTGAATAATTACATTTGTTACTACCTTCCAGGTTCATTTGAAATTTAACGAGTTTAAATGAACTTGTTAAACGTCAAATGGAGCAGTGTTAAAGTTAGTGTTAGGTGTGTCTCATAGATTTTGTCTTCGTTTTCGTCAGGAGTTGCTTTCGATTATGTAACGACCAAACACTCCGTGACTACATATCAATGTAAATTAAATGTCGGAGGCAATAAACAAATAACAATACGAACTTTTTCAACATTTTTGATATGAATCTCTGATTGTTTCCATAATATTGATGGTTTGATTTTTAGTTTTATAATGAATACTCTAGTCAATTTAGAATAAGTAAACTGCGGGTTTCTAAATCTGTCACCTTTTATTGTTTTTTTACTTTTATTTATTTTAATCAATAAGTATACTATAATTTTAATTTATTTTCCATGTACGATGGAATAACTTTTCAAAGTGCTTTACTATCTAGTAGATATATAAAAAAAACTATTTGTAATGTTAAATTAAATAAAATTCTAGTCGTACGAGTGGTTTGCACGCAGTATCATTTTGTAAGAAACCTTTTGTTTCATAGCTAATCACAATTTGTTACGATGTGGGTGTATTTTATATTATTGCACGGACATAGCTGGGATAGTTTTGAGTATTCTGAGATAGTATAAAACTAACATTATAATCCATTATCATGATATATGTTAAAATATTTTTGAGTTGGTCTACGCGAACGCAAACATTGGATATTCATTCAATTTTTCCCTGTTTAAATAGAAAAAACCTTCACAAACAAAATTACGTGCGTGTTTACCCTGTAACTCCCAAAATGTTATTCTAGCTGTGTCCATGTAAAATAGTTCAATAAGTATACATACATAGCGTTTGTATATCAAAAACATTTTCATATGAACGTGGTTTTAGAACATTTGTAAGTAGGACAATAGAGTTTGATGATATTGTAATATTAATTGAGCCTTTATATTTAAGCCCGGGAACGATTTCATTTGCCTATAGTGTCATTTAAACTTTAGTTCGACTCTAAAACAAAATAATGTTTTCAAATTAAAGTGTAAATGAATATGTACAGAAGTTTATCTTTTTCTAAGTTCACCTATTATTTTTGTAATTCTTCTAATAATAAAAAAATGGTACCATACGCTACACGCCAAAGCACAGCATTTTTGTTCATATGGGAAATCATCAAATGACTCCTAGACGGAGCGACAAGAAGTGAGAGATTTGTACCAACTAAAACCCATCATGTTCCTTCAGCCTTTTGTGTTTCGGGGTCACGATATCTCTTTCGAAGAATTCAAGTTTTTCTACAATAATAAAATGACAAATTTATTCTGTTATTAAAAAAAAAACCATAATCCACTCTAGAAATATTCAGTTGCCCCGTGACTGTGACGTTTAACTTACCTGTATTGGGAAATCGGTTCGTTTAGCAATGAATTATAGATGACACATACATAACGTCACGTCTCTAATCGTCAAAAGATAAGACAGAAGCGTAATTACCTAAAGTCACACGCTTATTTCGCCTGTCGTGTTTATCAATCGCGGGTCTTGTTGTTCTGGACTCCCACCCGACCCTTGCAAGAGCCAGCCCGCGCTGCTGAGCCAGTAAGTTTGAATCAGTCCACAAATAATATCACTCAGATCTAGCCTGTCCCTTACTGTCCTCCTTCAGCGACGCCGTAGGCCGAGGCTCGTACCCCACAAGGGGTGCCCTTAGCGTGTAGTCGCTTAGTTTGTAAGTTTTTACCCTGGCTGGAGGTCTTAATTTTTAAGGCATCCACAGGATTCGCCCGGTTAAGCAGACGACAACCTCCTTGATTAAACTGCGAGATGAAATAAAAAATGTTCTGGACTGAAATGAATTTGACGTTTTGTCATGTAATATTTATCTGTGCAAATGCAAGCTGTAAGTTCCCGGGCTTGTGTTGACTTGCTTTGTTTCGCGAGTTAGTTTGCTTCGGAGCTAGCACCATTAGTCATAATATAGCGGTACATATATTTATATCTATTGTAGTGTTACGCGCTTTGTATGTATAAACGATAGGTATCGGAGCTTATCAATTGTTTAAGGGCGTCTGTGTTTTTTCGTTCTTTTAGGTTTTGAACAACGTTACATTTAATGATTAATTTCATGTTAAAATGGTAAGTGTGTAAAGTAATGCCTATGTTTAAATGTAAAGTAGCTTAATGTTGTTAAATTGTGTTTATTTGAACGATCGAAAGACTTAAATATGACGTCATTTGTCACCAGAGTGGCGATAACGAATTATAAATCCATTAAGTATCGTTAATGAAAGTCCCAATTACATTGATTTGGGAACTACTTTCAACGATGATTTTAATGACGTAAGATACTCATTATTATCTCTGCCATTAAACAATTGATGAGCAAGTAATTCGATACAAACCCTAAATGCCCTTCACTGGGATTTCATTTACACCAATAATTTTCGTCAATTATAGTATTTCACAGGGTGTGGAAATTATTTACATAAATATCTACATATCTTTATTGTGGTCTCCCCATTATTTGACTGAACATTTTGATTTGCGAAGATATTGCTAGTTCATTTAATTCAACCGCAGTTAATGGGGTTAAATGTAACTCATTTTAAATGAACTTTTGGAATTATATACTCGTATCAGAACCAACAAATTGTTAAATTATTTAATAAAAATAAATAAATAACGAAATAAAAAATAAATTTTATAACGAAACAATATAATAATGCAATAATAATAAATTAATTATGATACGACATTCTGTTGATTCCTGCGCTTGTCGCCATTTATCCAAATTAGCTAATCACCGGCTTTTGATAAAGAGATTTTTGTAAATGAAATATATTTCAGTGCATTTGGCTCAGTTGACTTACCTAGGCATCCTTGATGAAACGACCTAATCTTATTACGTGCTCCTTTGTGCTTCTCACAGTGCGTTGTAGAGAGGGAAATATACTTACAACTACCTAAAAGTTTACTCCATTGATCAGATTCCACCACGATTCTAGGGATCGCCTTTCAAAGTCCATCAAAGAAACGAATGCGAACTTTAAAAAAAGAACCTGTTTCCCTATTATTTATGAATTTACAACTGTCCAATAGTGTTGCCATCACTAATCTTACATCTGTACGTGATACAGAGTCGAAAACACTCGTAGCTGTCTTAGAAAGATAGACCGCCAAGGACTAAAACCAAAAAAAAATTAATGGCCCAGAGGCCTCGCTTCTCTTGCACGAGGTTGCATGTTCAAATCCGGGCAAGTACCAACGTACCAATGTGACTTTTTCATATATAGTGTACTTAAGTTTATTTTGTACATCAGGGACATGGTGAAGAATTCTGAACTTTTTTTAATATAAGCCTGAAATCGCCAACCCGTCTTGAGCAAGCGTGGTGATCAATGCTCATGCATCCTCTATAGATATGTCAAGCAGTGGCTCAGTAATAGGCTGGTATTATTATTCAAATAGCAAAATTCTCACTGCAAAAGTATGAGATGTAAGTATGTTTCCGCCTTTCCCGTGACGTCATAAGTGCTAGGTTAAGTCAAGTGCGAGCCGTGAATGCGTTGAAAGTATCGATACATATGTACGTAGTTACTACTTGTGACATAGCTTGACTAGCATTAGTTTTGTATGTGAGACCTGTCCGATGTATTATACGCCGTTATTTGTACAAAATTATATCAATAAAAATATAATGACATTCTCTTGTTTTCATTCACATGTTTTTAATAGCAGCTTTATGCCCCATTCCAATAAACAAAAACCGGCCAAGAGCGTGTCGGGCCACGCTCAGTGTAGGGTTCCGTAGTTTCCTGTTAGTTCCCACTTATGAGTTTATAGGTGAAAAGCACGGAAAATCTTAACATCGACTTTTAAAAAAATTACGTCATTACACAACGCCATCTAACGAACCATTTATGAACCGGTTTTTACCTTAACATTTTGATGGTGTTAAAAAAATGAATTTTAATTTTGTTCTAAATTGCCTTAGCATGTTCTTAATAGAAATTTAATGTAGTTATAAGATACCGCCAATGCCAAGGAGAGACCAACGGAACAATTCGGTACCTAATACCCGATCCAATGTAATAAGTACCTACAGCGCCATCTCTCGGGGAATTGGGTTACTAATTAATACAAAGACGTGTAATTTCGGTGGTAATTTTGGATTGCGAGAACCGATTTCAATAATTCTTTTTTTGTTTGAAAAAAGATACGTTCAGGATAATAAAATATGTAAACGAAGTTAAAAAAAATGCTTGCATATACGATTATACTACAAACTTAGTCCAGAAATTATTTTGTAAAACTTTTTGTCTTTTTTGTACAAAAACTGTTGTGTCAATCAGGTTCAAAATAATTTTCATAGAAAGTCCTTATAAAGTTCTACTTTTCAGATTTTTTTCATATTTTCTAAACTTATGGTTCAATAGTTAGAGGGGGGGGGACACATTGTTTTTTACTTTTGGAGCGATTATTTCCGAAATTATTGACATTATCAAAAAATGATTTTAGTAAACTCCTATTCATTTTGAAATACCTTTCCAACAATATATCACACGTTAGGGTTGAAATTAAAAAAAAATCACTTCCCACTTTACATATAGGGTGGCTACCCTAATAAAACATTTTTTTCAAATTTTTATTTTACCACTTTGTCGGCGTGATTGATATACATATTGGTACCAAATTTCAGCTTTCTAGTGCTTACGGTCACAGAGATTAAGCGAGGACGGACGGACGGACGGACGGACAGACAGACATGGCGAAACTATAAGGGTTCCTAGTTGACTACGGAACCCTAAAAACGACTCGTAACGACTTATGTCAAAATACAACTATCCGTAAGCAATTGTTTATTGGAACCGGGGCATTAGCCAACATATTCATCTGCATTGCGATTTAATATTATCCCAAAGGCCATCGATATTTTCAATACCAATAACGTCACCCTTTTTTTTGAAAGACGAAGTTTTCTTACTGGGGGTATCTCATTTAAACACAATGTACCTAACTTTTTTGAGACAAATAAACTTTTTTCATATTCATCTAAAAACCTCCCTCTGGACGGAGGGGGGCAGTGTCAGACATATGCTGACCAAAACCCACCCATGTTTCTTCTTTTGCCCTTTATAATCCGGGGGCCCTGACAGGCAGGGCCTCAAAAACCTTTATCTCGGGAACGAGTAAAGATGTTGAGTTGAAAGTTATGAATGAATAAAAACCGGCCAAGAGCGTGTCGGGACACGCTCAGTGTAGGGTTCCGTAGTTTCCCGTCCGTCACAATAAGTGTTCCCAGTTATGAGGCCAACTGAACAATTCGGTAATACCCGATCCCATGTAATAAGTACCTACAGCGCCATCTCTCGACGAATTGGGTTACTATTTAATACAAAGACGTGCAATTTTGGTGGTAATTTTGGATTGCGAGAACCGATTTCAATAATTCTTTTTTTGTTTGAAAAAACATACGTTCAGGATAATAAAATATGGAAACAAAGTTACAAAAAAAGCTTGCATATACGATTATACTACTAACTTAGTCCAGAAATTATTTTGTACAACTTTTTGTCTTTTTTGTACAAAAAGTGTTGTGTCAATCAAGTTCAAAATAATTTTCATAGAAAGTCCTTATAAAGTTCTACTTTTCAGATTTTTTTCATATTTTTTAGACTTATGGTTCAAAAGTTAGAGGGGGGGACACACATTGTTTTTTACTTTTGGAGCGATTATTTCCGAAATTATTGACATTATCAAAAAATGATCTTAGTAAACCCCTATTCATTTTTAAATACCTTTCCAACAATATATCACACGTTAGGGTTGAAATTAAAAAAAAATCACTTCCCACTTTACATATAGGGTGGCTACCCTAATAAAACATTTTTTTCAAATTTTTATTTTACATCTTTGTCGGCGTGATTGCTATACATATTGGTACCAAATTTCAGCTTTCTAGCGCTAACGGTCACAGAGATTAAGCGAGGACGGACGGACGGACGGACGGACAGACAGACAGACATGGCGAAACTATAAGGGTTCCTAGTTGACTACGGAACCCTAAAAATACTGAAAGCTGTGATCCCTTGAAGCTGTGAAAAACAATACCGTCTATTTAACTACACGCAATCCTACTACATAATATTAAATACATATCTAATAATATTATAAATGAACTAGCTGTGCCCAACGGATTCACCCGCTGCTCAGCTCCTTTTAAGGTAAGGTATGAAAAATAGATGTTGGCCTATTCTCAGACCTACCCGATATGCAGACTAAATTTCGTTCAAAACGGTCCACCCGTTTCGGAGGAGTATGGTAACTAACATTATGACACGAGAATTTTATATATTAGAAGATGTTTATGAGGATGGATGTATGAATGTTTGTTACTCTTTCACGTCAAAACGGCTAAACGGATCTTGATGAAACTTGGCACAGAGGTAGATTATAGTCTGGAATAACATATAAGGTAACCTATGTTTTGTGTATTACAATGTACCGCTTTTACTCAAAAGGTAATATTGCGTCAACATTGACTGCGAATTGGCCCCAAGAGGTTACTGACCCATAATAGGCAGTTGTTGACGAGTGCCCTGGACTTGAGCCCGAACGTAACTGTGGTTCAGACGAAACCTGTTTTGATCACAGTCACGGCAGACCTACAATACTCTCCACGGATCGGTGGTTTTGGACCTGACGTGAATTTCGGCCGAAGTTTTTAAAATTTTAGGTAGGTAACTTTCTTTTTACTAAAAGAACCAGTAGAGTCTACTTTAACTTTGGAAATTACGGCTTGTGTGCAAACTGGTTAATTCTGGAAACCAGTTTAGAGAGGTTCCGTAGAGTTGGAAAGAACAATAAAAAATATGTTAATAGTATTTTCTAGAATAAAAATGCAAAAAAGACTTTTTCTATTGCCCTTTACGTTCCGGGGCCGCGGTATATCTTTCGAACAACCCGCAACCCCGGCAGGCGGAGGCAATGGCAAGCCCCTCTGAATACAATTACACTTCGCCAAATATTTTGGCAGGTGAATGGACCAGTTGCCGTGTGATTTAATTATAAACAACACAATTAGCAAACACATTAAAATTTGAGTCACCGGATACCAGCCTTGTACATATTTAACACTAGCTGTTCCCCACGGTTCACCCGCGCTGCTCAGCACCTGTTGGTCGTAGCGTGATGTTATATAGCCTGTAGCCTTCCTCAAGAAATGGACTATCCAACACTAAAAGAATTTTCCAATTCCAACCAGTAGTCCCTGAGCTTAGCGCGTTCAAACAAACAAACAAACAAACTCTTTAGCTTTATAATATAATATAGTATATTATAGTATAGATAACGTTGTGTCTGAATTCAAGGAAGCAATAAGCATAAGCCAGATGTATACTTATACACCTACAATTGTCCTTGTATTTAGTTACTAGATTTTGCCCACGGCTTCGCTCGCGTTCAATACGGGGTAACACAGTAGGTACCCCTTTCCTGATTTGTAGGCACCTGCTACCTGTAGTTTTTTTGCCCTTGCGCCTTATTTATTGTGATAGCAAAGCTAAGTTTTCCCGTTTCTTCCCTCTTTCTGACTTTAAAAAACATATTAGCCTATGTCCTTCAGGGTCCAAACTATCTTTGTACTAAAATTCATCAAAATCGGTTTAGCCATGTAGGCGTACAAGCGTAACAAACAAACTCACTTTCGCTTTTGTAATATTAGTAAGGATGAATTCATGTAAGAAACATGTATAGGTAATCCCAATAGTGTCTCCAAAAAGGAGGCAAGCTATGCTACTAAGCAGGTTTCGGGCCTTGCAAGACTCCGAATGGAGAATTGACTGATAGGAAATACCCAGTATCAGCAAATACTATTAAATATTTAATAAACGAGATCAGAGATCCAGTCACCATTACGTTCGCCAGTTTCTTAGCGTGACTCACTGGGTTTTATCAAAAAACCCGAAGTGAGCTTCGCTTGTAGTGTTCACTTGTATATTGTGCCGTGTAGTGAGTAAACTTGCACAGGTGTGCGAGAGCGTCGCGGTCGCGCGTTGTTGGACAACTTCATTCATTCCACCAGTTACGAGAGACTGTTGGTGGCGACTGTACGCGCCGCTCCACGGTACAGACGAAAATAAAACTTTAAGTCATTTATTAAAACGAAAAAACATTACGAAATATTTAAGTAAACTCAGTGATAACTTTAAAAGGAACTAAGTGACTGTTACAACTAAAACTAAGTAACTCACATCAGAGTTTTTACCGTTACTTGACAAGAACAAACGGCTGTAGTGTCTCGTGTGAAATTATTGTGAGTTTTTTGTGAGAAATTAATTATTTGGTTCACGATCTGTGCGTAAAAACTTTTGTTCGTATTGTTTGGTGTCGACTCAGCAGCACATACCTCGGGACAACCTCGCTTGACCGGTTATTTGTGAGTATCGAAAGTAAAAGTTATTGCTTTGCACGCACTCCGAATGTAAATACACACGTACCGACGTACGTATTACGGGTTTAAAACAAATCCTATGTTACTTTGAATCGTGTTCGTGAATCGAAACGGACATTTATTTGGTAAACTTCGTGTAATCAACTACCTGACATTATTGTACTAAATGGAGGCCTACCTTGTTTAATTACTGCAGTATCTAATTAGGTTTCTTCTAAGTGTAACTAGAACTTGTTTTAGAGTGGTGTTTTATATGTAGACGCATATCTAATTTCGGTTAATTTATTACACAGATATAGGTACACTGTTCTAGTTAAAAAGGTACTAATTAAAATGAAAACATCCTAACTACTTAAATTGCAACCTTAACGTGTCAAAAAGAGGATTTATATTTGTTGTTGCCCTATCAAAGTTAAATTTATACACAATTAAGTAGTTACGTGCCAGCGTGGTCGCATGGTCACCAGCTCAGCATTAATGCAGATATTTAATTGCTTCGAGACCATGACCGAAATATTTGTATGTTGCATAATATCTAAACGAGTCTTGATCATAATATTTTAATTTCTAAACCTCAAATACTACCACGCGCTCGTATAAATATTGAAATTAAAGTCATTATATTTCATAATGAAGGTAGTCATGAATTAATTATAAAAATAATTAGTAATTTTTGCTAATTTATTTCTTCCGTCGACAGAAGTTTGAGATTTCGTCATAAGATAGTAGTTGTCTGCCTAAATCTGAAACTACAAATCTTTGTGGCTTACTACCTGTATGCCAAGTATACTAATACCTACATTTTGCAGTGCATCTCCGTGAAAGTCAGCTTAAACTGCAATCTCTCGTTCGGTCTAAACGACCAATCAAGAAGGGCGAGGACTCGCGTACCGAGCTTTCAATACAAACTTTCGACATAATGCTGATGTATCCGTCGATTCAGAGGGTTGATTTTTTCATAGCTTCAAGGGACCACTGACTTGAGTACTTATATGGTATTAATTTCAACTCAATACCGCCACGCGTTGTTGAGACAAAGGTTTTTAACAGATAGATGCAAAGACTAACAACAAGTAATAATAAAATGGTTCCGTTTTTATCCTTTTGAAGTACGAAACCCTAAAAATTATACCATAACAAACGAAACCACAGAATTACGTTTTAGTATTGCATTATATTTATCTAACGTGAGCCTACACGACCTTCGTCAAATTACGAACATGATATTTTTGAGATTTTTCACGACTACCCTCTAATTATTTCAGTGTTATGGCAAGTTGAAACTGTTATCACCTCCGTGATTCCTGACGTTAAGTACTAAGTGACTGGATAAATAAACAGCATTAAGTTGGTTACTTTGGTAACACATTCCTGCGTGTTATTTATGCCTTTATTTATTCTCTTGCCACAAACAGCCAGACCCGGAACAACTATCTGTAGGTCATACAAATATTTGTTCAATGCGGGGATCGAACCCGTGACAAGCAGCGCGGCAGTCGATCGTTCAGCCACTGCGCCAACCGTGTCGTCAAATCTATCTAGATCTATTTGTATCGTATTTGGTCATTTCAGTAATGACCTTATTTCCAGCCGTATCGTCTTTCACGCAGCCAGTCGCTCATTTCTTTAGTCTTCCCCTACTTTGTTTGTTTGTTTGAGCTTTAAACTTTACTCATGATATTTTCTTCGTTCCTTTAGTGCCTTCAACCTCTCCTACCAACTATTCAAAATATTAAACAGCACATATTTTATTGTCGTTGCAAGTGTTACCAACTTCGTTTAAAAACTTAATAGGGTAGTTTTCGTTGCAAGTGTTGTCAACATCATTTAAAAACTACTAAGTTAAGTAAACCCTACTAAAAATCCTTTGGCATCGTCCTCGTAGGTTATCGATCGTAGAATAACACGATACGTTCTCAGAGCACAATAAGTTCAAATATACAGATTTCTTCAGAGTGTTTGTAAGCCATCGCACTAGCAAACGCTGTTTCATAAACCATTATCATCGCATAACTGGAACGCATCATGCGGATGTTGGTTTATCCGTCATAAATATCGTAAACGAATGTGTTGCCAAAATGACCAACTGAAAAATATGCGGTTTATGTATCCAGTCAAATGGTACAAAAGTTACAACTGCTATAACACTGAAAGAACTAAATACTCAAAAATATCATCGTCATCGTACGATCCTTAGTAGTTACGACAACGCTTATTACAGGCGTATCTAAAACATATTGAGGTAACCATAATAATGAGATAACAGTTGTCAATTTGACGCCTTTACAAAAAGTGCATTTGCGAAGTGTTAACTTGTCACCCAGTAGCCTTTTAACAACTACAACAAAAAGTGCATTATTGTGGAGATTTGACCAAGCGTCACATTGTATGAAGGCCGTCTTTGTCACGGTACTTACCTCAAAATCTGAGTGTCAATGACACAGATCTGTGAGAACAATACTGAGCGGACTTTATCATCTAACGCCGACTTACTATCAAACTATTAATTAATCGGAATTTTTTTATTTCCTGCATTATAAGCATGACGCATAATAGTCAAATTCAGGTTAACTGGAGACCTTCCACGTACGAAATGGCTCACAAGATTAATTTTGGTATCCAAATAGTATAAACCAAATCTAAAACAGAAATAATCACTACACAGTTCTATTGGGAAATGTTAAATGTTAGAAGATGACGTTTTCAAACCAATTTTGGAACAAGAAACCGGTCCAATAAGGAATTTCCATTTCGAAGTATTTTAGCCTACCTTACTCTTGGCAAGAAATATGGGCCTGTAGACAAAATCTTTTTTAATGCATTGAAGTCCAGAGGGGCTTGCCAGAGCCTCCGCCTGCCGGGGTTGCGGGTTGTTCGAAAGAGATACCGCGGCCTCGGAACGTGAAGGGCAATAGAAGCAACATGGGTGGGTTTTAGTCAGTACAAGTCTGACATACCCCCGCTCCGCCCAGAGCGGGGGAAGTCATTGGATGATTTCACACCCGAAAAAAAAAAAAAAAGCTTTGAAGTCATACTATTGGCAGTTTCTTCATTATTTGATTAGTATTTAATATCATGAGAGATATTAAATACTAATCAAATGATGAAGAAACTGCCAATTTCATTTGGTTTTATAGATCAAATCGAATAAGGGCTAAGAATGCCAGTCCAATTATTTACGGTTAAGACATAATTTAAAAGTTATCTATAATCACTGACTCACTCATCAAGAAATCTCAAAGAGTCTTGATTTTTCGTGTCCGATTTTTTTCATGTTTTGAAGATCTTTTTAGGACGTAGGTGTTCACTAAGGCGCGTCGCCCACACGACCAAGAGTCGAAGAAAAGAAAGAAAATCACACATCAGAGTCACGCCGCAACGAGATTTTCTTTACAAATGTCGTGTGGGCGACGCGCCTTACGCGCCCGCGCCGCGACTGCGCCTCGACTCTTGGTCGTGTGGGCGACGCGCCTAACATGGGATTTTTCAAAATTCAATCTCTAAAGGGGTAAAACAGGGTGTCAAATTTTGTTTGGGAGAACGCAATTCCTTGGCCGGATTGACTTGAAATTTTGCATGGGCATATTTTACCTACTATACATATAAAATCACCCGCTGGATACAACTCGTATAATATTCCTTCTAAAGAATTTGGACTTCTTTCATTCCCAAAGTCCCCCGCGAATCCTTCCCATCAATAATAAATTTCTATGCCTCTCCGGATACCTTCATAGAGATGAGGTTACACAATACTAAGGACATTAGTCATCAGACAACTTTATTACAAATATTCGGAGTTTAACTGCCACTGTTATCGGAGCAGTTATCGTGGAATCTAGGATCTTTGACTTATTTAATTAACCTAAATATTATCCTGTTATCTTATCCGTCTTTGCGTCACCCTTATCTCTGCATTTAATTGTCAAGTTCATCCGTTACTTATCGAAAGAAGTTTGCAATTTGGCGGCACGGTTGGCGCAGTAGCTGAGCGATCGTTTGCTTCTCCGCGTGTCGTGGGTTCGATCCCCGCACGGAACAAATATTTGTATGAGCTACACTCCTACAGGTAGTTGTTTCGGGTCTGGCTGTTTGTGTATGTGAGTTTAAATGTTTGTAAACGCACCCACGATACGGGAGAAATTCCTAGTGTGGGGCAACGTTTTTTATAAAAAAAAAAACAATTTTATTTCTTTATGGCCCAATATTTAACCTGCACTACCGACCATTTGTTATAAAGGATCGACTCTTTCACAACAATACTATAACTTATTGCGTGTATTGCAATTGCAACACGTTTACGCAATCAGGATTGTTCATGGTCACTACTAGCTTATCATAGGACCTTCTAACTTGTAGTCCGAACACCATCGTTGTAACTATAAAGATGGCGCTGCTTGTTAAGAAAAGGTGACTAGAAGCCATAAATTTACGGTTTGAATTCATTTATTTCTAAAGATTACAAAATCACTTATACAGAAATCTATATCTATACTACTAATACATATTATAAAGCTGAAGAGTTTGTTTGTTTGTTTGTTTGAACGCGCTAATCTCAGAGACTACTGGTTGGAATTGGAAAATTATTTTATTGTTTGATAGTCCATTTCTTGAGGAAGGCTATAGGCTATATAACATCACGCTACGACCAACAGGTGCTGAGCAGCGTGGGTGAAACCGCAGAGAACAGCTAGATTTGAAATAAGAGGGTAATTGATAAAAGTTATTTATTGTTTACCACCGTGCAGCGCGTTTCATGTTAGTTCTCCATTTAGCCGCTTACCTTGCTAAAATGATATATGTTTGGATATATGTATGGATATATGGATATATGTTTGGGATATATGTTTTTTGTTTCGCAATGAACTTGTATAGCTGTACTGAGTCAGATTCATGAATAAACTAAACACAGGTATCAGTTTACCGCAATGAGAGTGAATTCATTGTAATGTTGAGTCAACTTTACCTACAGTCTACACCACATTCGCCGCACGGGGGATTCTGTTTCCCGTTTGATAACTCAAGGAATGAACTCAGAAGTATGTGTCATTAGGTTATTGTCAGACAGGTATTTTGCCTTGATAAAGTTATCAGTAACTATTGTACGTAATAATTCGTAAAGCTGCAGTATTTTTAAAAAGTTTACCTGTTTATTATATACTTTATCTTTTTTTGTTAATTATACCTTTAAAGTTATCTTAGCTTAAGTATTAGCTGCAGCTCTAATATTCAACATTATTTACCTTACTTGTGTTGTAATATTTGTTTAAGGTGCAAATAAACTATTTGAGCTAAGCCTACGGGCTTAGAAAAGTTAAATTGTTTACTTTAGTACAAGCATTAACTGCATGTTATTATGCACTCAAAAGCCGTCTTGCAAAGTCCAGAAGTTTTGAGTAAATCAATTAAACTCTGTAAGGTTGATCCACTATCAGAGAACGCAGTACAAATCCAAACGACGATTGTGATGTACGATCAAAGTTGGTATCCAAATCGTTAGGTACTGGAACACACAATACAATGTCACACCACAAATACAAAGGCTGAAATAAAAAGAAAATAGGTACGCCGTTTGTTTTTTTTTTGAGAGTGAAAAATCGCATAAGTACTTTTAAGTCATTTTTATATCATCAAACTCATTTTTAACCGACTTCAAAAAAAGGAGGAGGTTCTCAATTCGACTGTATGTTTTTTTTTTTTTGTGTTTGTTACCTCATAACTCAAGTCTGAGTGAACCGATTTTGATGATTCTTTTTTCATTCGAAAGGTGGTGGTTGTCGTTTGGTCCCATAAAAAAAATATCAAGTTCCGACACGTAGTTTTTGAGTTATCTTTAATAATGCGTATTAGATTGACTTCGTGTACGTTGATGATATACTCATTCGTCGATTATATTTTAGAAGTTGTCGAAGACAAATGATCAAAAAATGCTATGTACCTACTACTATGGTTTGGAAGGTCATCGCAGTTTCTTGAGGTGATTGTATTTTAATTTGGTGATAGATCTTCAGTGATATACAACGGCACTCTTTAATAAATGACAGCAAATCTGCCGTAATTGCTGCAATCACATGTATAAGTATGGGTTTCGCCAGGGTAGGCAGGCGAGTGGGAGCAGGGTGACCGTATCCCCTCCCCACCCCTCACCTAGTCATTAAGAAACATAAACATCAGATGAAGTATCAGCTGTATCGCCTAGTGGATGATGCATATGATTTCTAAATTGGTTTAATACTAAAGCATAATATAGATACTTTTTAACCGTGTTTGCGTATTATATCATAATACTATAACTAAAAATGTTGAAATAAAAACTTTTTAGTAAAAAAATAAAACCGACTTCTAAAAAAAAACTAAAAACTGGAAAATAACTATATTTCCGGAAGTCGGTGGCAAATAAAGTCAACGAAACCAACAAAAGCCACCGACTTCCGGAAATCTAGTTATTTTCCAGTTTTTAGTTTTTTTTAGAAGTCGGTTTTATTTTTTTACTAATTAAAAAACTTGTGAGGAAATTGATAAACTCTGTCATTGTAACGATGAAAACAAATAAGTTCCTTTCGCGTATTTATTCACCCAAAATTATCTAAGCGAAGGAATCAATCAAATTGGTAGGTACTTAAAATGTACCATTCTTTTGAATTACCATCGTCGCAGTTCTCACAATTTGTTAACAACAAGATGTTTTACAAGAAGTTGGTTGTATAAGCTATCATGCAACCGACTGCACTGACACGATTTGCATCAGTCATCACGATAACTGTTCAATGAGGAATTAAAGATACTATTTTATTTGTTTTGTCTCTGAAGATTCGATAAGGGATAACGGTGTTTTTGTTTTCAATGTATAGTAGAAGATATTGGCGGCATCTCATCTATTAAGATGCTATTTGGATTTTTTTGTGTATTAACTCTTGGGTAGCTATGGTGAAAGGCACCGTATCTACAACTGAAAAGACTGGGGAGAAAAACTACAATCATCGATAGATACTTTTTTCTGCTTATAAACACCCACCCGTAATAACTTCAGTTCATCTGTGATCATATAAACTAGAAACAAGTATAGTAAATACCCCGTATCAAGTGTTAATAATTATATGTTTGTTGATACGCCTTCTCTACAAATTGATTATCTAATTAGTTTATCCAATACCTGTTTGTCAACACGCAATTGTACTATTGCAGAAATTGTTTACTTAAAAATCATCTAAACTTGAAGTTTTACTCAATAAACTAAAATTCTCCACTTGTGTTGTGACACTCGGACTCGCAATCTTAGTAATTAATGGCTTGCATTTTGGACAGCTTAAAATTATTTATAACACTGATTAACTAAGAACTGCCTCGTTGGTCCAGTGGTGGCAAGCGCAAATGCTGAGATGAGGTCCTAGTTGGGTTCCATTTCCAGGTAGGGCAAAGTATAATCGGGTCTTTTCATCAGGAAGTTTTTAGAATCAGGCATGGACTCTGGATTTGTTGAAGGTTCTCCTTCTATTGCATGGGAAACTTAAACATAACTGGCGAAATGTGGAAATATGGGTTTAATAATTGGTACACCTCTGTCTAACGTTTCGTGAATCACGAGCATTGTTATTGTTAGGGAGTTATGTTATTAGTGGAGTACCTACCCATGTAGGTACTTCACTAAAAATGTATTCGTAAGCCCGACTTAGCTCTTATAATTTCCCAGCTGCAAAGACGAAACAAGTATTTTGGTATCTAATGAACACAATTATTTTATACATTTTCCAACGTCGTTTTCAAAGTCTTTCCAACGAATGTACAAATATGAACACATTGTTTGGCTTTAGCCGACCTTTTATTTAAATGTATGCCAAGTTAAATAATCACTGATTCGTATACCTACATTATTATTTGTCATGGGAAGCTGTGTCATACGGAAGTTGAAGCATTCATAATTACATACTAGCTGCGCTTCGCGGTGTTACCTGCGGTGAAAAACAATATTTGAGTTATTAGATCACGCCACGGGAAATCCTTGTCTTCCGGGATCAAAAGTAGCCTATGTGTTAATCCAGAGAATAATCTATCTGTATACTGTACATCCAAATCCGTTATGCGTTTTGAGCCTGAAGGTACAAAATACACACACACACACACAATTTTCCATTTTTATAATATTAGTGTGATTGCGAAAAATTTAATCAGGTGTGTAAGCTCTTTATAATCTTTAGTAGTGAACCACACGTTTTTTATTAACACGCTTATATTAGCTTCACTTGTAACTATGTAAGAAAATCTTTGAATCTTAATTTGACCCACTTCCCGGTCTTTGATTAGGATGAAATTTTAAACACGCTCTGAGTTCTGATGACAATACATGACTAGCTAAGAAAAGTCATTACAAATCCAATATGGCGGCCTCCCCAAGATGGCGGACTGGCTGTTTGAAATCCATCCCCATGATATGGGGGAATACCAAAAAAAACAGTCACGTGATTTAAAAAAAAGCCGTGCTTTTTAGTTTTCTAAACTAGGTACAACATACTGTTTTTACAGCCAAAAAATCGTGTAAGAAGTTAAAAACCCTACCTATGCACACGCAATACCTTCTTGAGCATTACAACTTGGTCTTAAAACTTTCCCACGCCCATTAACCATGAAATGTAATGGAGGCCCATGCATAACACTCCCATGAACACAGTCTGATGAGTTTTTTTTTACACATCTTACATCGGAATCCTATAACAACATGAAGGACATTTAAGTTTTTATGTAGCTTCGGGCGACCTCGGCTGTTCTCGGCAAAAACAGCGATTGATCGTGACGTGGGCACAAGTTGTTCAATCAAGGATTTCAACTTCGAGCTGTCGGTTGGCTTACGGAGAAGTATGAGATTTATAACTTGATCGAAACATGAAACATTTCCGGAAGTGTAAATTTTAAATTGAAACGGAACTATTGTTTCATTTCCGATTTCCGGTGACGTAAAGGCGGAAAATAGATTAGTTTGAGGAAAATTTCTTTCTAGCAACCATTCCACTAGCAGAAAAAAGGATTTGATCTTGGAGAAGAACCAACAAAAAGCACTTGAGGATATAGAATACTGCAACTGAACCGAAATTCGCTTGAAAAGAGTTTTGAACCCGACGAATCATCCTTCTCCTTTGAGATGGAAAACAAATCTAACGCAACAATGATGGCATACAATAATCACGCCAGGAGTAATCGTAGGGATCATGTGAAGAGTCTTACATGTCAGCAAGTAGCAGCGTTCACGGGCGCTAGGCAATAATGCTAAGTGATTCGACACACCGCAACTTTCACCCGCGGACGGCAAGCAAACATTCCACATTTATTTACCCACATGTTGATTTTGCACGTATGGAGAAAACGGTGTTGCCTATGTCGCGTAATCGCGGACTAGCCATCAGACTCGATAAACGATGTCACAGAGAAATCATTCACGTCACTTTTAGTGGTCCTTTTATTCGCGCCCAAATTCCAATATTGTTGACTTTTTAAGTCTCTGGACTTTATTCTTCAAAGTAAACAAATTAATTTAGAATCTTTCTAGAACAATGTTATCGGGCTTCCAGCCAATAGCAAAATTATTTCATGACTATTTTGTTTCAGCAACACAAATATAAACCCATTTTGAACAGAAGATAATTAGCGTTAATTTACATTCTCATGTGGGTTGAACTTAAGATAAGCTGCTTGTATTTCGTGCACGAATTTCTACTAACTCAGGTTATTGCACTAGAAAAAGGAAGAAAAACTATTCAATAGACTAGTACAGGACAAGACAATAAAACAAAATAAATAAAAAAAAGCCCAAGAACCTCTCGTTTATTGCAATTTCGAAGCATCGGTTTGTGAATGTATCAAGAATCTAATAATTACTCGCTCTAATGAACTTCATTCCTATGACAATACTGTTGCGGGGAAATAAAGACAGTTACTGATTGATGATATTTGTGCATTTAGTTATTGACCAATAGCACAGACGTCATCCAACATCAAACGCCTGCTGATTTGGTCGGTCAATTCTGGTAGCGATCGAAATGAAATAATGAGATTTAATGTAGGATCACTTACTACCTGACCGGAGTCTTAATTTTTTCCCGGTTGTCGCCCTAATTACATGGGACAACTGGCTAAATGTGGTTCTACCGAACACATCTGCCCAGTCACATTGCGCGAATGCTAATCAGACCTCCAAAACCCAGTTAGTACTGGCTAATACCATACTCCAGGGTAAGACTCGTTGTTAGACTTTCGGGTCATTGACTACTTGTAAGAACTGCCAAAAATCTACAAAGTTCACCGGGACCAACTGCTTCACGTGCTATCCGAACAAAGAAATTCAAGTATAAACCTTTTCGTACCACTTGCTCAAAAAAGTGACATTCTATGCCCCAAATAGCGAACATAACAATAGTTATTTTTAATCTGTCAAAAACAGGGAAAGAAAATTGTACTGAATTTCATTCATCCCCTAGGGAGAGAATGTGATTTAAAATTGGAATATTTAATACTGAACTACATTTGTGTTTACACCATTGAGTTTGTGCCTATATAAAGCATTAAGCATCTTTTTTAAAAAGGAATACCTACGCAATTTATTATTTATTTTTATATGCAGTTATGATTATTAAATAAAATTACCAAAACCGACGAGGTCGTATGAGCTTGATGCCTTTGCTTTTCCGACAAAACATATTAGTTTAGGAATTTGTCGCGATTTTGTTTTCTGCAAATAGGTACATAAACGTTAAGTTGTTTTTTATAAATAAGTTAATGTTCTAGAAATACATTGTTAAATCAAAGCGACAGTGACAGTGTATTGTCGGATTCCATCAGTGCAAATGCTGCGCAATCATACTCATCAACAATAAATGTACCAAACAAAGGTGTAGCTCTCTTTATAAATAATTGGACCAATGTTCGAATCTTAACTTTTACTTTTAATGTCATTATCTTTGATAAATGCTTATCTCATATTATTACTGTGTTAATTTTTTCGCAAATGGTACGAAAAGTAGAGTATTTTCCTCGGTGATAAAGCTGTCTTAGTCTTGGGTAAACTTAAATCTCTCGCTACACTCAGGACTCATCTTAAATCCCTCGCTTCGCTCGTGATTTAAGTTTTTAACACCCTCGCTACGCTCGGGAGTAAACCTCGAGTCCTTTGTTACGCTCGCGATTTAAATCGTCACCCGCGACAGAAGACACTGCTTTATCCCCTTGGTTAATAATCTACTATTTAAATCTCTTTGTTTCCGAAGCACGAAAGTGTGTGGCTAGCAATCCATGCAGCAATCTAGAAAAGGCTAACTGACGTTCGGTCTATGGACGAAGAGTTATGGGTAGCTCACCGTCCGTCTGTCCAGTGACAACAGTTACCCTACTATGACGTCTTAAAGCAGAACTAATTCGACTGAGGGAAAGAGACAAAGCTATACAGGATGTCTAGCGCCATCTCTTTCCCTGAGTGGAATAAGTTTTGTTTTAAGACTTCATGGTAGGCCTACAGGTCATGTCGACGGCGCGTTCGTGTTTCACGCGCGCCTCAAAGCTATTTCAGCAAAGCAGAGAGTTATTCGAAAGAGATACCGCGACCCCAGAACATAAAAGGCAAAAGAAGGAACATGGGTAGGTTTTAGCCAGTAAAAGTACTAACAACACTTACCCTGCCGAGAGCGAGGGAAGTGTGCTAACCATTTCGCATTCTATTTCAGTAACCAGTGAAATAGAATGCGGAAAAGATTGAACTTGCCGGTCGAACATAAGCATTACTAAGAATAGAGTGAACCTTGTGCCAGCGAAGGTTAGCGTCGAGTCCTTTCCAATGCCTGGCCAAATAGTAGAAATGTGAGGTACAGCGGTATAAATAGCCAAACACGTTAGAAACACCTTCCCTCTGTGTTCATTGTTATAACTTAAAAACTTAGTTTTATTAACATTAGCTTTAATTACGGTATGATTGTATGGTAATGGTATCTCAAAAATTCTTATCGAGTAGAATAGAATTCAAAAGAATATACTTAAATGCACACCAAAATTGAAAAGAAACTGTTTTACAAAAAATGCTAATGTAAGTATTAATTTTCCATTTCTACTAAAAAAAATAAGCATATCATATATATCCAGGACAAGTTTAAAAAATAAAGAGACTATAAGTCAGACTTCTACTGACTCAAACCCACCAATATTCCTTATTTTGGCCTTTATGTTCCGCCGCCGCGGTATCTCTGTCGAACAACCCGCAAACCCGGCAAACGGTGGCACTGACAGGCCCTTCTGCTTTGCTGACATCGTTTTCAGGCGCGCGTGGAACACGACTATTGCTCATAGTCTACAGGCCCGCATCTACGGCGGCCGGGATTCGTCGCTAACTCCCCCCCGCTCCGCACAGAGCAGGGGGAGTTTTTGAGTGTGTAAAACCCAGCCATTTTGCTTCTTTTGTCCTTTATGTTCCGGGGCCGCGGTATCTCTTTCGAATAACAATCCCGGCAGGCACTTACGTAGACTTGGGTGTCAAATGTACTACTTGAGAACATTTACGCTTCAATTCATTCAATGATCATAATCGTCAGTCTCATGCCCCTATCTCAATTTAATTGAAGTATTTTCTGTTCACCAATGATGTAAGTGCAAATACTCAAATACTTATAACATTGTCAGAACAACTGATACACACTCATGTATGTTGTTAATGTAGTGTTACCGTGAGACCCCGAACTAGTAGGTGTGACCTCTAACTGTGACTCATGGATAGCGCGTACGTTGGATCTCAATGCGTGGGACATTCTAGCAGAGTTATTATTGTTTATGTTATTATAAAGAACTTAATGAGCTTTGTGTTTTGAAGATTCTTGGATTCTTTGTTCTTCTGTGGTTTAAAAAGACACCAGTAATGAAGACCGGCCAAGTGCTAGATGGATTCGTGCATGAAGGATTCTAACCATCCTTATTATTAATATTATAAAAGCGAAAGTAAGTTTGTTTCTTTATTTGTTTGTTACGTTTTCACGCCTAAATGACCAAACCGATTTTGATACAAACGAATTTTGGTACAGAGAGAGTTGGGGCTCTGGAGACGGACATAGTCTAAAAAAACCGGCCAAGAGCGTGTCGGGCCACGCTCAGTGTAGGGTTCCGTAGTTTCCCGTCCGTCACAATAAGTGTTCCCAGTTATGAGGCCAACCGAACAATTTGGTAATACCCGATCCAATGTAATAAGTACCTACAGCGCCATCTCTCGAGGAATTGGGTTACTAATTAATACAAAGACGTGCAATTTCGGTGGTAATTTTGGATTGCGACAACCGATTTCAATAATTCTTTTTTGTTTGAAAAAAGATACGTTCAGGATAATAAAATATGTAAACAAAGTTACAAAAAAAGCTTGCATATACGATTATACTACAAACTTAGTCCAGAAATTATTTTGTACAACTTTTTGTCTTTTTTGTACAAAAACTGTTGTGTCAATCAAGTTCAAAATAATTTTCATAGAAAGTCCTTATAAAGTTCTACTTTTCAGATTTTTTTCATATTTTTTAGACTTATGGTTCAAAAGTTAGAGGGGGGGGGGACACATTGTTTTTTACTTTTGGAGCGATTATTTCCGAAATTATTGACATTATCAAAAAATGATCTTAGTAAACCCCTATTCATTTTAAAATACCTTTCCAACAATATATCACACGTTAGAGTTGAAGTTAAAAAAAAAAACACTTCCCACTTTACATATAGGGTGGCTACCCTAATAAAACATTTTTTCCCAATTTTTATTTTACCACTTTGTCGGCGTGATTGATATACATATTGGTACCAAATTTCAGCTTTCTAGCGCTAACGATCACAGAGATTAAGCGAGGACGGACGGACGGACGGACAGACAGACATGGCGAAACTATAAGGGTTCCTAGTTGACTACGGAACCCTAAAAAGTGAGAAAAGGGGGAGAAAGAGGGGAGAAAATAGTAGAGAAAGATGTTTCTTTTTCGATCATCACGCAAAGTGGGTTTTAATCAGTCAACGTCTGACACTTCCCCCCATTCCGCCCTGAGCGGGCAGTTTCTTAATGTTTTTTTTTTAAAGCCATATGTAACTGGCTTTCCCCAGTTCAACACGTGCGTAAATCATTTCAAGTTTATTGCCCTTAACTTCTTAAAATACCAATGACCGATATGGGGAAGAGAGATCGTATCATCGCCAGTCCCAGCTTCACAGCAAGAACCAGTTAAACACGTTATTTTCTACGACTTTATTAAAAAAAAAACATTATTCTTATAAGGAAAACGGTCTTGAGACCGCTACTTCATAAATTAGCTGCAATGAAGTGTGGGGAAAACCCGCTCCCAGTTGCTTACTATGCACGACGTAAAAGAACCACGTTTCGTGTCGTGTTTTGAGACAGGTTCTAAAGTTTGACAACATTGAAATATCTATACAACTATATCTTACTTATATTATGATGAGTTCGTGGCTTATTATGGCGGCCGCTCTAGTCGATTTATTTATTTATTCATTTAATGCACAATGTATAAATAGTTACACGCTAGGCTTATAACTTATGAGTACATGACCCTGTTAGGGTGCAGCAAAATGTCTTATAACTAATACATTTTTTGCAGATTATTAATTAAACGTAAGTACATATCCAGCTAGAATAACATAAATAATATTCATTAAACTCATATCTAACCTTAAACATTTAGCACATACATAATTATATTTTAAAATCCTATTAGAATTCGATTAGATCTTAAGCTTAAGACGCGCTTGCCTAGGTTGATCTGTGGATAGCTGACCACCCGTAACATACCAAGTTCTCCGTACCTGGGACCTATGAACCTACTGTCATATGTATATCTTTGACAGTCGTTACAGAAAGTCATTTTCCCAAAAGTCTGACAACGGGTCTTTAATCAGTATTATAAAGTACAAATAGGTTATGGAGGTCAGAAAGGCAGTCGGTCCATGTTAAATAATGGTATTCATATTAGACTGGTAGACGACCCCAACTTAGTTGGGAATTTGGGACAAGGCTAGGCAGCTAGGGGTAATATCTGGATCTACTGAACCGATTTTGTTTTTTTTTTTAATATAATGCAATCTTATTTGTGAGTGTCGTAGGCTAGGGCACGCTACAATAGTGGCGGTAAGTCCCCTCTTTGAGGAGTGGCTGGAGAGGCGTCATGGCGTCCTCACCTACCGCCTGACGCAGGTCCTCACCGGACACGGAAGTTTCGGGAGGTTCCTGCACATCATCGGGCGGGAGGAAGCGCCCGGGTGTCACCATTGTGACGATCGCCCGGAGGACACGGTGGAGCACACAGTGGCGATCTGCCCGGCTTGGGCGGAGCACCGCCGTGCCCTCGTAGAGGCGATCGGCGGCGGCGATCTCTCGCGTCCTTCCCTGGTTCAGGCCATGGTCCGGAGCGAGAGGGAATGGGAAGCGGTTACCACCTTCTGCGAAGCAGTAATGTTAGCGAAGGAGGTGGCCGGGCGTTTGAGGGAGAGAACATCTGCCCAACCCAGCCGCCGCGGGAGACGCCCATGGCGCCGGGCGCCGCGAGACGACTTCCGGCCACCGTAGATGCGGGCCTGTGGGCGGTGAGCAATGGGTAGTTCACCGTCCGTCCGTCGATTGACGACAGGCCGTGTCGACGGCGCGTTCGTGTTTCACGCGCGCCTCAAAGAGAGTCAGCAAAGCAGAGGGGCTTGCCAGAGCCTCTGCCTGCCGGGGTTGCGGGTTGTTCGAAAGAGATACCGCGGCCTCGGAACGTAAAGGGCAATAGAAGAAACATGGGTGGGTTTTAGTCAGTACAAGTCTGACATGCCCCCCCGCTCCACCCAGAGCGGGGGAAGTCATTGGATGATTTCCCAACCGAAAAAAAAAAAAAAAAAAAAAAAGTGTCGTAGGCTATGCTACGCTGCGAGCTACAGGGTCCAAGGTAAAGAAGGGTAAGTGACTACGAGAATGCAGGTGAAAACCACGCGGGGAAAAACTAGTAGATAATCATTTGGCATACCTATCTTAAGCGTATTGTTAAAATTTTGCAGGGTTTAAAGTTTAAAATCCATAGTTTTTGTGGTCCTCTGAAATGGCTTGATTGATTTTTATGAAATTTTAAATGCATATTCGGTAGGTCTCAGAATCTAGTTCGTTGAAACATAAACAAAAACCATGAGTGACCCTGGCGGGGTAGCGGGTTGTTCGAAAGAGATACCACGGCCCCGGAACGTAACGGGCAATAGGAGGAAAATGGATGGGTTTTAGTCAGTACAAGTCTGACACCCCCCCCCCCCTTCGCCCAAAACGGGGGAAGTTATTTGATTATTTCCCACCCGCAAAAAAAACCGAATGATCATAGCGACCAGCCGATGACATCAGTATGCTTTAGTTCATTTTAATTATGATCTCTTCTTGTAAGAGCTATCCAAGTGTGTATTGTGTTTATTTGAAAACCAGTATTAAAACATATGCGTTGTTTGGTTGCTAATAGGTACTGGTTTTTTCGTAAGGAAACAAGATTAACAGCTTTTTGGTAGTAAAAAGGAAAAACCTTAAAAATGCGGAAAACTAAATAACTTGCTATAACTTAAACAGTTAGATATTCAACACGCAACAATGTATTATATCACAAAGTATTTCGTGAGTTTAATTACCTACTTGAGTTATTTGGAAATTGTTCTAGTAAAAGTTACGACACCTTGTTGCTATAATTTATTTAATCGGCTATAAACCCATTACAGCAGGGTTACCATGACATATTATAGAAGTTCTTATTCCTGTATGAGAAAGAGATGGTGCTAGACACCCTGAATAGCAGTGTCTCTTTCCCTCAGTGGAATAAGTTCTGCTTTAAGACGTCATGGTAGGGTAGCAGTATAGGCACTAACCAACTACACTTATTAACTAAACTGGATTCACGTTAAATTATCAATTTTAAGTGAACATGCAGTGCCCGATCCAGCAACAGTGCTACCAGAACATTTCAAAGGAAATCAAAGCAGTCAGTTCACTCTTCAACAAACAGTATGAGACAAGTCTTAATACTAGCACTACCATTTCTCCAATTACTGCCATTAAATATCTGGTACATAAGCAATTTAAAAACACTAAAAACCGGCCAAGAGCGATTCAGACTCGCGCGCCGCGGGTTCCGTACAAAGCTACATAAACGGCCATATCTTTTGACTGTTGATTTAAAGGGTTGGCTTTTACACAGCACAAAGACACTCGTTCATGCGTTCCCAAGATCAAGACGTCTTGACAGACAGACAACGAAGTGGTTCAATAAGGGTTGAGCTTTTCCTTGAGGTACGGAAACCTAACACACAAAAAATACGTTTGGCACTCGGAGACTGCCGTGGTAAAGCTATTGCATAGCATTTTTTATCAAAAAATTAAATAAAATAAGTATAATATTTAAAAAGTACTTCCAATGAAAAGAAGTCGCAAAAAGAAAAAATTAACCTCGGTTTTGATCCAGCGTAAAATATTGAAAATCGAATGATAACTGACCGTATTCGTAATGTTAGGTGTTTTCCACGCTCAAGGCCCGCGATAGGAGCTATGCAATAGCTTAATAAATTGTGTGTGCTCCCCTATCACATCCTGCATTACACAAATAACCTGATATGATGCTCAATGTGAACTAAGTTCTTTTTTTTAAACATGCCTCTTTTATCATTGTCCCCAATTTCACTTTTAACTTGTCACGCGTTTCGAACGCTCACATAATACATATTATTCGTATTACATAGATAATCGTTAGGTACTATTTATGACGTTCACACTAGAAAAACATATTAATACTAGCGGCCCGGTAAGTGCTTCGCTACGTATTTACAAAAAAATGTGATGCAGCGCCATCTGCCGGACAAAATTGTGAATCTAAACCATTCCTAGATCCCCTTGAACACACACAAAAAATTTCATCAAAATCGGTCCAGTCGTTTGAGAGAAGTTCAGTGACATACACACTCACAGAAGAATTATATATATAAAGAAGATACAGGTTAATGAAGGAGCAAAATTAGCGATGTGTCGATGGAGCATGTTTGTGTTCATGTTCCACGCTTGCCGCAAAGAGATTTCAGCAAAGCAGAGGGGCCTGCCAGGGCCACCGCGTGCCGGGGTTGCGGGTTGATTGAAAGAGATACCGCAGCCCCAGTACTTAATAGGCAAAAGAAGGAACATGGTGTAGTCAGTAATTTATAACGTCTGTTCGTCGTTATTTGATGAGTTCCTATCAAAGAAAATTTCTACCAAAAAACAATATATCGACCAAAATCGAGACTGAATACTTGGGAAATCACCGTCTTCATATAGACAAGTAATTGCCTTGTGATTAGTTAAACAAAATGAAATCATTTGGACACACGCAAGCTTCTAATATACTAACATCGATCTAATTTGTTTACCTGTTTATTAAACTACAAATAAATAGAATATTATCAATTACTTAATGTATTTCCCAATTAAATTCTACTTTGGAAATTCAATAGATTATGTTAACAGTCACTTAGTTGCTACCATAATTTGAAAAGCCATTATGATAATGGGTAAATTATTGTGTGTCTATGATCTAGTTTAATGAGTTCGATTGTAAATAGGCGCTTGATATCAGCAGTTGAAACTTACTAGGGTTGTGCCGTGGTATCGGGTTATTTAAAAGAAGTACGTGTAAAACCTGTGTACCTATACTCAACAAAAATAATCGTTCAATGCAAAATAGAAAGACGAAACGAAAGTAACTGTTTTGCTTTCTATGAGAGAGAGAGAGAGAGACAGACAGACAAAGAAACACGTGCACACCGCACGGCTTACAACGATAGCGAAAAGTGTCGTTACAAGTTTTGGTCATATTTTTTTCCGTCTAGCCCTTTCGCAACTAACGATAAGAAACTTCGTTCCAACTCAATCTAATATATAAAATTCTCGTGTCACAGTTTTCGTTCCCATACTCCTCCGAAACGGCTGGACCGATTTAAACGAAATTTTGTGTACATATCGGGTAGGTCTGAGAATCGGTCAACATCTATTTTTCAGACCCCTAAATGAGCAGCGGGTGAAACCGCTGGGCACAGCTAGTCTTCTAATAAATTCTCGTGTCACAGTTTTCGGTCCCATACTCCTCCGAAACGGCTGGACTGATTTAAACGAAATTTTGTGTACATATTGGGTAGGTCTGAGAATCGGCCAACATCTATTTTTTATACCCCTAAGTGAGCAGCGGGTGAAACTGCTGGGTACAGCTAGTATCAATGTAATGTCGCTATTGCGACCATTAGACCTCCGGGGTTTCGAGTTGTTCACAGTTAAAGGGCAAAAAAAGGAACATGGGTGTGTTTTAGTCAGTAAAAGTCTAACACTCCGTCCCCGAAGTAGTTTGATGATTTCCCACCCATAAAAATACCACCGAAGCAGACGAGGGAAAAGGTTACATAATAAAAATTGGTGCTCAGAATGGTCGACGAAAACTTCGTGAGGAAAGCCGACTACAATCGAAGATGTCGTCGACTAACACGAGGTCTGTATGGTTGTTTATATCACTAACAGAGAGGAAGGCTTTATCCCTGTATTTGACAACCTAGACTAAGCCTGATTTGTTCTGCCGGGCTTGCGGGTTGTTCGAAAGAGATACCGCGGCCCCGGAACATAAAAGGCAAAAGAAGGAACATGGGTGGGTTTTAGTTAGTAAAACTTTGACAATGCCCCCGTTCCGCCCAGAGCGGGGAAAAGGGGAGAAGTTTAATTAATAGTATTTTTTTAGAAAAACCTGATTTTTTAAATAATAATGTTATAATGATCGTGTGAATGACGCATAAAATGGTGCAGTCTACTAGCAGCAACCTACTAACTATTGAATGTCCATCGACCTCATATCGATTGCTTTACCAACAGTTAACAAAGAATGTATTGCAAACCAACAGAATGCTAACGCGCCATGATTTTTACGCGCAATTAAAGCATACCTGATCTACAATTCTACATATTACGGTTTTCAACATAGAACCTAATATAGTCCATCGAACTCAAAACGAATTTCTTAATAAAACCAGGTTACACCACCAAAATTCTTCGAGATTTGAATCATGAATAACTTAAACGCTGTTAACCCCAAAACTAGGGTGACCCGAATAAACCAATTAATTATTCGTTCAGTAACAAGAATGTATTATTGGTCCTTTGGTTTTCTTGCCCTACATAGTTCTTCAAGCAGGCCCTTTCTTGGCAGGTCACGAGCACAACACACTTTTATATTCAAAATGGTGGTTTTACAAGCTAACAATGTAATGACATGACAAGTCTATAGAAATGTTGTTATTCTATCATATAACTAAACCAATCGTATCAATATCATAATAATATCCTACCCTAATTGCTAAAACAAGGAAAATATTGCTACAGCAATCGAGAAAAACAATTGATAATAATCACTCAAGGTACCTAAATGCCACGGTTGACGCAGTGGTTAAATGGCGCCTCGCGGGTGCGATCCCCGCACGGAACAAATATTTGTTCCACTGACAGTTGTTCCAGGTTTCGCTGTCTGTATATGTGAGTTTCAATATTTGTAAACGAAACAGAAAGTGTTGATTGCGGAAAATTCTTAAAAACGCTTCACTAGATATGTCATATCTAGCCAAAAGCATGATTTACAGGCATCAGCCTATAGAAGACCACTGACGGACATGGCCTCTATATTCATATACCATTTGACTTCTAAAACCAGTAAGTCCGCAGAAATTGTGGCTTCACACAGCCCGAGACTACTCATATTTCATATTAAGGTTACAAATGCGCGATTGCTGGGTCCTAGGTATAGTTTTGTGGGGTTTAATATCATCAAGGATAAACAAAGTCAACACCAATCAAAGCAAAGCAAATAAATATTCTGGCAGTTGAGTACTATTTAGGGACCTACGCTAATGTCCTTTTTTTGGTATTGTTCGTAGTTTCGTTGAGCTCCTTGGGTTATGAGTCGAGCTACACGATAACTGACAAATGCTTGCACTGACTGGACAGGTCCACTCAATCTGTGTGGTGCTTTCATAAAAAGACCACTTCAGACACTAATCGGCATAGTTCTCATGTAAGTTGGTTGACCAAGTTTTTTTTTGTCTGGACTTTAAAAGAGACTATGACCTCTGAGTTTGTTTCGGCTGTTTCTTCTCAGAGTAGTCGGGTACGAAACACCGGCCTCATAAAGTTTTAAAAAAAGACGTGTAAAAGTGTTTGTGAAAACCTACTTGCAAAATAAACATCATTTATCATTTATGATAAATAAGTGGTCGATTAAATTTACAAGTCTTGTATGTTAATACGAAAGCAGTTGTGGTTAAATAAACACTTTACTTTTAAAAATATTCTAAGGTACTCATTCGATGTTGTTAGCATCATGAGCGATCTGAATTCGTTTAGCACTTACAAACGTCTGCTTCCGGGAAAATGAGGTTTCCTGGTTTCGTCTCACCTTCCTACTTTACATACTGGTTGAACAGTTAATCGTTTATTTAGAGCCTAAACCATTATTTACATCTTCCTGGGACCTTTCATGAATTCAAAAACAGGGAGTCTAAAATGGTCACTTAAGCAGAATCGGAATAGGTTAATAAGAATGACGTAACTATTAGTAAAATGGTCACGAAGTTTCAATACACAATTTATTCAGTCTGTGACCATTTTAAGAATTTTAACTTAATTCATATTATTTTCCTATTATCATTCTGCTAAAGCAATTTAAGGCCCATTCGACCCCGGTCTTGACAGCTTTAGCCTTCTCTGTGAGATAGGGCGGGGCCATGCCACGGCGCGGGTGAGGTGGACCGAATTGGAAATCTAACGTTCACTTTCATTCTTATCTTTATATATATAATTCTTCTGTGAGTGTGTATGTCACTGAACTTCTCTCAAACGACCGACGACATTTTGATGAAATTTTTTGTGTGTGTGGGATCTGGGATTGGTTTAGATTCACAATTTTGTCCGGCAGATGGCGCTGCATCACATTTTTTTGTAAATACTTAGCGAAGCACATACCGGGCCGCTAGTCTTCACATATAATAATAGTGAAACAATATGTTTCTATGTGTAGACCTGCCATTAATGCACTTATAACTCAACAGCCCCTTATCGGGTTTGCATAAAAGGTGAATGCTTGATTTTATGGATATTATGTAATCTAGCTAGGATTTAATGAAAGTCCAGGCAAGTGGATTGGTACAGCTGATTATTGAGTTTCAACGATTAAGCTGATGCTGTTAAATTTGTTCGATCTGGAGACACTATAAAATTGTTGCTACGTCATATTTCTTTTCCGGTAGTTATTCTGCTTATTCGATGTCGCCCAAAGCTATTCTTAACATTGACCATTGACTAAAAAGTATAAGTTACTAATTAGTGACTTGTGGACGGCATACATACAGTCACTACGTAGGTATAATAAACTGGTATTCAGCTGCATCTAGTTAGACTGGAAGTCGTCCAATATATTTAGGTAAAGACATCTGCCTAAGATGGCAAATTAGGACTGAAGCGTCGCCACACCAGCTAGACGCAATGAGGTGGTGTGCTGTGGTTCCTACGCGCCTTAAGCCACACTTGGGGATGGGACCCGCTTAAAATGGCGGGCAGCACTTGTGTCTTCAGAGCCTCAAACAAATAGTACTAGACGATACAATGGGTTTTAGTAGGGTAGAGTCCAACATAACCCTCGGTAAGCTTCAGACGAAGTCAGTTGTTAATGACAAGTTACAAATATAACCTATGAAATCACTTAGTAGTTGTGTATATTAGTGGCAAAGTGTTAGGTCACCCGTAACCTTGCGACCGAAGCTGGCAATGTCACCTCCGTCGTTAAGAATTTGACCTGCGTGTCTGCGTGCTACACTACACTATTAGAAAAATTTGCGTTATCAAGCATTTTTTATTGCTTCCTAATGTTCACATTATATTTCGGCGAAGCATTTAAGCTGGTGCTAATGCCCGAGATTTCGCTCCTCATGTTTCATATCGAGCCTAATCTAATATGAATGTGGTTAATATTAAGCTTTCCGTATTAATTCAAAAATACCTCGACCCTACCTACAAACAGCAGCTTAACGTTTTACTAAAACTGAGATCTGTGAAATAAAATTTGAACAGAAGGCCTACCAAAGAGATGGTGCTAGACACCCTGTATAGCCTTGTCTCTTTCCCTCAGTAGAATAAGTTCTGCTTTAAGACGTCATGGTAGGGTAGCAGTTCGTTAGTTCGTAACTAGCAATTAGAGAGGATTGCTCATAAAAAAAATGTCCTAATCAGACTAGAAAAGATTAAGACATTAGTCTTGGTTTCAAAACCAATGGATAACATTCCAATATTTCTCGTTTAGTACGACAAACTCAAAAACATACAGATTAGCAAATGCCCAAAACAACACTCTATAAATCGAATTTTCCTTGAGAAGTCTGCAAGAGGAAATTGCCAAAGTGCGCAGCTGCGTAACGAATGCTTCAGGAAATAACATTGTCGCCGATCATGACGCTCCAATCTGCGGCGGAATGTAAAGTACAAATCTTAGAGGTCAACTGGTTATAACGATTTTGTGGCTACTTGAATTCACGGAGATCGAATTTGAAATCTGACCAAAACTATATCTAATGGAATTGGATTAAAGGCCAATTCAACTTGACAGTCCGAAAGCTCGCGTTGCAGTTGACAGTCAAATTGTGTAATTAAGAAGTAGTGCAGATACAAACTGATATCAAGGAGATGATCCAGAGCGTTTGGGGATCGTGAAATATTATCAGCGATAATGATAGACTAGAGGAAAAGTAAAAAATGTATTGGATTGACTTAGCTACCGAGGATCTTACGTCGCTTCTGTGAAAAGACGTTATAGAACTAAAACACGATTTAACTTGCGACTTGCATACATTTACTTTTTGCTAAACGTGATGATTTTATGCCGGTATTAACTATTGACTTGCAGCTTCGCAATTCAAGATCGATGACTGACGACTGTATCTTGAGATACCTAGTGCATAAACGGCTCGTAAACAGGCGATGACAAGATTTCGTGACTATGAATTTTAGTGATTTGTCAATATGTATCAACACATTTCTGACGTCCTTAACCTTGACGGTAGACTGTATACACAGCTAGTAAGCAGAACAGGCTGTCATGATTTATTCAAAGTTACGCCGGAATTAAACTAACGCCTCGGGGTGTTATCCGGGCAGTCGAAGTTTGATTCTTAGGTCAGACGTTTGTGTTTATCCACCTAACTTAAGATTATACAAGACATACTTGTACATAATCTACCTAAGCTTTTACAAGACATACTTGTAGATTAATTGACTAAACCTGTCAGTGTGAATAATCCTAATATCTCTTCATTTCCTTAAGACCAGGTATGTATATATTCAAAGCCTGTTATATCACCTAGTTTTGGTAAATAAATGGTGCTTTAAGCCCATCACAAACGTAGCTATAATATATATTATAAAATAAAACGATATATTTTATAATCTTCTTAGTAATTAAAAGAATTAGGTCCGCCTGTGGTTGCTCAAAGATTGAAATCCGTGACAGGCTTAAATCTTTTAGTTCTTTCAAACGGCAGATCTATTCTCATGTTGGTCCAAACACTTGTTTAGCAATCAAAAAACATTATTGCTTTGTCATTTCGCACAGTTCACTGTTTCTGAAATACTTGTATTATTTGTACAGTCAGCAAAAGAAGTAAGTAACCAGGTTGTCAGATATATTTTAAATTTCCTTAGAAACCGATGAACGTCATCAACTCAAATTGAAATTATTTAGTAAGTTGTTTGTTTTCTATCAAATAAATTTGACTTTATTGGAAAACATTCAACGAAACAATCAAGTTTCTGTTCTTCATTAATCTGGCAAGCCTGGTTAGTTATCTCTGTTGCTGACTGTGCGTGTCGTAGCTTTCAGCCTGACCATTTTAAGTACGTACTTAAATTGTTTTACAAACAATAAAATTGCCGTGTCTACATGAGTATTTACTTAAGAAGGTATTTCATGTCTACAAACTAATTGTTAAGCTATTTCTCCGTCTTTACTTCAAGTTGATGACTATCAGTCTTAAGGACCATGAACCGATGTCGTCATCACCCAACACCGTGATACAGTTCCCTTCACTTCGCTCACCGACCTCACTTCCTCGTGCATGACATAAATGTGGTGCTCCGTCCTGTTCCCACCTGCTCCTATTGTGTAGGGCTGTCTCTTTCTGTTGTGGTAATGTCAGCTTAGATCACGGATAGAGCTTGCTGTTAATATGGCCTAAGCTGAATGTAATTTAAACTACTTGATCATACCCTCATAATGGTATAGTAAGAGTAAGACGTAAAATGTCGTAGGATGATAATATTTTGATACAGACCCCGACATGGTTTTTAAATTAAGGAAAAAAATGGTGAATCATAGTTCCAGTCGGTTAGTTACACGTTGTTTTCCCAAAATTAAACCAATGTGACACTATATGCATAGTTTCATAGATCGGACCTAAATAGGACCACTTCGACAGCCCATTATACTCACAATGTTCTTTTCGCTTCCAGAAGCAGACACAATGTTACCGAGGAAAAGAAATGCGATGCTGCTGATCAGCGTTCTAGTTGTGATGGCGATACACCAGACTGAGCAGCATGGCTCCGGGGCTCCTTCAGGGGTAAGATATATTCGGTGCTATTCTTAGTATGAGCGCTGGTGATCCAGTAGTAACGGTTTCGACTTAGCAAGTTGTATGAATTGGAACCCAGGCAGGATTCTCATCAGCATGCTCTCTTCTTTTTGACATCTCATCGTCTTCCAAACGCAGGCTTATTCCTTAATGAAAACGGTCTCTTCAAAGTCTTTAACTAAAGTCGTTTTAGTGTGGGACTGTCTCGGTCAGGGTCTCAACGCCACATTGTTTTGATATTTACGATGTCCACCCACGAGCTCAACGATACCGAAGGCTTGGACAAAAAAGGCGACAAATTATGATGTGATGACAGACACATTCGTACTTCCACTGTAAGATTCAAAGGTAACGGGGTCATTCTTAATAAGGTGTAGGTAACACCCGAAGCCCATCACACGAGCTTCTTGACAACAGATGTTTTGCTTGAGCTGGTTCCGCCATTTCTTCGCCCAAGCGTGGGTATACACTAGGTACTATGGTCATGTGATGGCATGGTATAACTTTTGACAGTCAAAAGATAGATTGTCAGTGTCATTATCATTTGATCCTGGAAGCTCCCAATGCTGGCTAAAATAACTTTAATTAATTAATTTCTGTTTCCAGGCCTGCGTAGACCAAATGCCGCGACACGAGTCCATCCCCGCGCAGTCGTCTACGCCACCCTACCTGATCCTCACGTCCTCTGCGCAAGTGCGGCAAGGGGACAAGCTGCAGGTCACAGTGGGCAGCCCCGCCGGCGCTCCCTTGCCTATCGGAGGATTTATTTTGCAGGCTAGGCAGATACAGGTAAAAACTTGCGTTTACATCTAATATATAAAATTCTCGTGTCACAGTTTTCGTTCCCATACACCTCAGAAACGGCTGGACCGATTTAAACGAAATTTTGTGTACATATCGGGTAGGTCTGAGAATCGGCCAACATCCATTTTTCATACCCCTAAGTGGGCAGCGGGTGGAAACCGCTGGGCAAAGCTAGTATAAAGATTCATTTGAGATTATGGATTCTTCTAGACTCAATTGACTCCAGGTAGAGACTAAAGTGGCCCGGTGGTCGGGTCGGGTCTATTTGTGTGTGTGAGTTTAAATGCTTGTAAACGCACCCACGATACAGGAGAACCTCTTAGTGAAGGACAACGTTTAAAAAAAATCGAAACGGATGTCAGTCAGGAATTAGCAGTAATCTTTTTATACCTTCTTAGTACAAAGTACCTACACAAAACACATCATAATATGCCAAGTTCAATTTAAAGCACCGTGAGCCGTTCACTGCACCCTGATACAATGGTCGCATAACTTTATAAATCACAATCACTAAGCTCTCCATATTTGTAGAAGGCCCTTGGCTACTGTACAACACTTAGGTAATCATTGCATTGAAAATTTCAAAGTGCGTAAATAAGATCCTTACTAATATTATAAAAGCGAAAGTGAGTTTGTTACCTCTTCACGCTTTAACAGCTAAACCGATTGTGATGAATTTTACATAAGCTAATTTTTATTAAAAAAAAGTGGGATGTGAGGGAGAAAGAGGGAAAAAAGGGGAAAACTTAGCGTTGCTATTACAAATCAATAAGGCGCAGGAGGGACTGTGTTACCCCAAATTTAATGCGGGCGAAGCCGCGGGCAAAAGCTAGTACTAAATAAATATTGTAGCTGTCTAATATACACCTACAGACTAGCTAGGATTCATTTTCTGCCAACAACACCTCGACCAAAGTCGGTCTTTAAAAAAACCTTGTCCCAAGGTTGCGAGTGTTGCCCGGTTTGCGGGTTGTACGAAAGAGATACCGCGGCTCCGGAACAAAAGAAGGATGGGTTTTAGTCAGTAAAAGAGTAACCCTGGAGTTACTTGCCGGTTTTCCTTCAAAGGAAACGACCAACCCGAACCGTGCGCCTTTCTCGAAGTGCCCATTTAGGCCTACCTATGTGAAATGAAAATATTTTGATTTTTTGAAAAGTCTGACACAAGACTTCCTTCTGCTCCACCAAAAGCGGAAAAAGTCATTTGATGATTTCCCATACTAAAAAAAACCGGCCAAGAGCGTGTCGGGCCACGCTCAGTGTAGGGTTCCGTAGTTTCCCGTCCGTCACAATAAGCGTTCCCAGTTATGACGCCAACCGAACAAATCGGTAATACCCGATTCAATGTAATAAGTACCTACAGCGCCATCTCTCGGGGAATTGGGTTACTAATTAATACAAAGACGTGCAATTTCGGTGGTAATTTTGGATTGCGAGAACCGATTTCAATCATTCTTTTTTTGTTTGAAAAAAGATACGTTCAGGATAATAAAATATGTAAACAAAGTTACAAAAAAAGCTTGCATATACGATTATACTACAAACTTAGTCCAGAAATTATTTTGTACAACTTTTTGTCTTTTTTGTACAAAAACTGTTGTGTCAATCAAGTTCAAAATGATTTTCATAGAAAGTCCTTATAAAGTTCTACTTTTCAGATTTTTTTCATATTTTCTAAACTTATGGTTCAAAAGTTAGAGGGGGGGGGACACATTGTTTTTTACTTTTGGAGCGATTATTTCCGAAATTAATGACATTATCAAAAAATGATCTTAGTAAACCCCTATTCATTTTTAAATACCGTTCCAACAATATATCACACGTTAGGGTTGAAATTAAAAAAAAAATTACTTCCCACTTTACATATAGGGTGGCTACCCTAATAAAACATTTTTTTCAAATTTTTATTTTACCACTTTGTCGGCGTGATTGATATACATATTGGTATCAAATTTCAGCTTTCTAGCGCTAACGGTCACAGAGATTAAGCGAGGACGGACGGACGGACAGACAGACATGGCGAAACTATAAGGGTTCCTAGTTGACTACGGAACCCTAAAAAAGAGGTGGAAAGAAAAAAGTAACACTTAACATTTTTCTTTCCAACTCTTTTTAACTTTAAGATTGTCACCATCCCATGTCGTGTTAAGGATGTCATAACAACTATGAACTAAGCTGTCGTGATTCGATTGATTCATTTCGACGTACTATTAATAAACTTGCCCATTATCAAAGAAGCAGTCAAGCCAGTTCCAACATTTCGTGCTGTTGACTGACTTGACCTGCATCCAGTCTAGATGCCTAGAAACTGAATATTAAACAGTTTGTTCTACATAATCAGTTCGTAATAAATTACCTAACACTTATGTACATCAATATGTATGCACATACTTGTGGGTGTACGTGTTAGGTTAGGTTAGTATTACATTACACTTGTAATAAAATGATGATGTATGTGGGACGCCGTTACACCGCTGTTTGTACTATCGCTTTCTTTTCGTTTGACGGAGTAGTTAGGAGTACTTAGAGAAAAAAATTATTTACACAGTGATTTCACTTAATTTTACAGTCATCGTAAATTAAAAGTAAAATGACTTCTCGTCAGTACTGAACACGCTATTCCCCAGTAGCATTTAAGTTCTACAAAAAGGCTAAATAGGCTAAGGTCAGTCGGGGCAAGCGCGCCATACTTTTTGCATAGATGATTTCGATGCAAAATATTTTTTTTCAGGGCTGACTTATGAGTGCACATTTATTAAATTGTAAATATTTGGAATGTTGTAGCTGCAAGAAACGACGATTCAATCAAATCTATCAATATTAATGCGATATTTTTTAATAAATTGAGATACATGGATATAGGCGCACTTGCCCCTGGAAACGGGGCAAGTGCGCCTATTAAAGAAAATACGCTAAAATCGTACGTTACAAGAAAAACAGATAATTTACATAATAGAACTTACACAAATAAGCGCATTACTCTTGGTTTTTTTTTAATTTACGCATCCTACAGGCTACTACAGCTTCCATAAGAAATTTGGGGCAAGTGCGCCATAAACTAGGAATCAGGGGTTCTAAACACTTTAATGTTGTTCTTTTTTTATTGTAAAAAGTATAAACTGCTGAATTTAAATATCAATGTTTTCAAGTTTGGCTGGAATGCTAGATTTCTTTAATTAACCCAATCACAGCGTTATTTAAATAATAGGTAACAATTTTTCCTTTGATGCCATAGGACGTAAATACTTAGTAATCTAGTGGATGGCAAGCGAGAACTTAAATGGTAAAGTAGAAAACATTCCAGTCTTTATTGGGCTAAGGTATTTCAAAAACTGAACACGTTAAAATCAAGCAATAGTGAGTCTGAAGTTTAAGACTGTTTTACGAGGGCCAGTAGGCCTACTATGACATCTTAAAGCAGAACTTATTCCACTGAGTGAAAGAGATGGTGCTAGATACCCTGTATAGCTCTGTCCCTTTCCCTCAGCGGAATAAGTTCTGCTTTAACACGTCATGGTAGGGATCGAACGGCGTCAACTGCTTGACATAAAGTTGCTCTAGATCAAGAAGGCTTCTCGCTTTTTCTTTGATAAGTACGAACCATTTGTAAGAAGATAGCAAATAAACCCATCACCCAATGCCTTCTCATCACATGACCTTAAGTACTAAGCAGTAACTTCTCAATACAGAAAAACATGACCCTTACTCAGAGGCCGTCGGTTAAGAAAATATATTAATCTTAATAGTTGACGACTTCTGGCTCGGGGGAAGTGCGCCATACTACTAAAAACTTAGGCGCACTTGCCTCACTTGACTAATTTAAGGTTAAGATTTTAAATTTACAAAAAAAAATTTGAATTTCACTATATAAGCCTAAAATACAGACATAGATTTAAAGGAAAACTATCAAATTCTGTACTCAACTCATTGGTTTCCCGCAACACGTAAAATATTTTAAGATATATGGGGATTAGTAAGACGTCCTCATCTCTGATAACAGGTTTAAATGACCCTAAAATTAAAATGGCCGATATATTAATGTATGGTGAACAGAGGCATCTGTGATTTTGAAAAAGAACTGTGTTTTAGTTTGTTGTATGGATGTAAGATGTCGTTAGTTATATAACATCAGTAGTTTTCGATATTTTTATGGTAGGTGCGCTTACCCCGTCGGCGCGCTTGCCCCGCCTGACCTTATAGGAGAACATAATTGACTTTTACAATCGCAAAAATCGGGCGCTGGGCGATTATCGTAACCTAGTACGATATTTCTGATGGAATAATCATATTCGCTTCTTTATTATGAATGAAAGTGGAAACGTAAGAAATTATATCGCAAGCTAATTGCAAATGGTACGTTGGGTACATATATTACACGGCAAACAATAGTTTAGGCTCACAACCTCGCTTGATGAGTCATCAAATCACATGTTTCTGTTAATTGCATCTATTTAGATCTTAGAGGTGATATGTAACGAATATTCTTGTAACAATTACGTTTCTCTTCTCAGAATGCATATTAAATTGCCTGCGATGATATGTTTGATTTCTATTGAGGCGGCGGTAATTACTTTAATTAGACTACCATGTTGAGATACTCATTTACAAGTCAGGATGGCTATAAAATTGAGTGACTAAAAAACGCAACGAAGAACCTTATAATCAGATGTGCATGTGCAGCTAGAGTGTCTTAACACGGACTGGTAACTGGTTATCCATACGGCACCTAAACGGAGGTAACCGGGTGGTAGATATCAGAAAGGTCGTTGCTATTGGTATTAAATAATAGGTATTATCCAGTTAGTTAGACTAAAAAACCGACGCCCACACCTTTGAAAAAAGGCTAGACAAGTAATGATGACCAACATTATACAGCTACCCAAAAAAATCAACATCATAAACCACTTTTAAATCTCCAATCTTTCATTCTACAACATCGATCATAACTCTTGATCTCACTTGCTTTCAGAACCCAGACACGATAGTGGGCAAGTTCGTGAGCGTGCCGGACTCGACGCTGACGCATATCACGACCTGCCTGAACCCCAACGACACGGTGACGCACTCCTCGCCCGAAGACAAGCCCGCCATGACCTTCACATGGCAAGCTCCCACCGACTTCCTCGGAGGCGTCGAGTTCAGGTGAGAGCAGACTAGCTATCATGACTTCTTATAGAAGAACTAGCGACCCGCCCAGCGGTTTCACCCGCTGCTCACCTCCTAAGAGTCATAGCGTGAAGTATTATACATATAAACCTTTCTCTTGAATCACTCTACCTATTAAAAAAAACCGCATCAACATTCGTTGCGCAGTTTTGAAGATTTAAGCATACATACAACATAGCAACAGACAGACAGCGACAGCGACTTTGTTTTGTACTATGTAGTGATGATTGTTTGGTGTGGGAAAAAGGTGGAGCTAGGTATCTTGTATCTTTCTCTTTCGCACGTCTAAGTAGTGGACCTAACAGGTCCCGTAGAACTTGATAGGTCTCCGAATGGAAATGACCTGCCTCCGTTGTCACAAACGGATTCGAGAAGTCGCAAGTCTATCTCACTTGCTTTCGTAATGCAAAAAAACCGGCCAAGAGCGTGTCGGGCCACGCTCAGTGTAGGGTTCCGTAGTTTCCCGTCCGTCACAATAAGTGTTCCCACTTATGAGTTTATTATTTGTTTGACGTTGAACACTAGGGAATTGTATTTTATTATTATCCAAGTATGGGAATAGTAATAATCGGTTCTTTTTTTGTTTGAAAAAAGAAATAAAAAAAAATTTAAACGAAGTTAAAAAAAACGCTTGCATAAACGATTATACTACAAACTTAGTCCAGAAATTATTTTGTACAACTTTTTTTTTTGTACAAAAACTGTAATGTAAATCAAGTTCAAAATATTTTTTAAAGAAAGTCCTTATAAAGTTCTACTTTTCAGATTTTTTTCATATTTTCTAAACTTATGGTTCAAAAGTTAGAGGGGGGGGACACATTGTTTTTTACTTTCGGAGCGATTATTTCCGAAATTATTGACATTATCAAAAAATGATTTTTGTAAACCCCTATTCATTTTTAAATACCTTTCCAACAATATATCACACGTTAGGGTTGAAATTAAAAAAAAAAACACTTCCCACTTTACATATAGGGTGGCTACCCTAATAAAACATTTTTTTCCAATTTTTATTTTACCACTTTGTCGGCGTGATTGATATACATATTGGTACCAAATTTCAGCTTTCTAGTGCAAACGATCACAGAGATTAAGCGAGGACGGACGGACGGACGGACGGACGGACGGACAGACAGACATGGCGAAACTATAAGGGTTCCTAGTTGACTACGGAACCCTAAAAACTGGCCCAATGCCAGTCGGACTCGTACATCGTGGGTTCAACAACTTGCAACATAAACGGCCATAACTATGTTTTGACTGCGTAAACTTAGAGGGTTGACAGCTCCAAGGGACGACAGACTTACAGTAGTATATGGTACAGTAGTACATACAGTAGGTATATGGTTTTAATTTCAACTCGAAACCTACTCGCGTTCCCTACATAAAGGGAGACTTACAGACCGATGGACAACAAAGTGAACCTATAAGAATTCCATTTTATCCTTTTGATACGTTCCGGGGCCGCGGTATCTCTTTCGAACAACCCGCAACCCCGGTAGGGGGTTGATAAGCTTTTGAGCAGTTTGTCAAAAGCCTACGTATAACAAGGTAAAGGAAGTAGCAATATTGACCTGCTGTGCTAAGGTACTCCGACAGTTGAGTAACCGTCGAGAGCTGAAGGAGCAGTCATCATCTTGCTCTAACCTCATGTTATTAGTATTCGCAATACAGTCAAGAAGAGAATCTGGAGCTCGAAGTTGGTGAATATGAATCCCTTGATATAAAACAAGCGCTAACTAACACGCCTTATCCCATTAGAGCGACGGTTGCCCAGAGCTACGCGACCTTCTGGAAGAACGTGGAGTCTCCTCTCGTGGAGGTGGTGACCCCCGACACGCCCGTGAACGCGCCAGCCCCCGCCGCCGCCCCGCAGCCCACTAGCGCACCGCCACCATCACCCGTTATCATGGAGTCTAAGGTTTGTACATACAATACTTGCGGTGCCATCCTTACTAATATTATAGAAGCGAAAGTGAGTATGTTTGTTACGTCTTCACGCCTTAATGGCTAAACTTAATGGAGACGGACATAGGCTGTTTAAAAAAAAGAGTGAAAAATGAGGGACAAAGATGGAAGAAAAAGCATTGCTTTTACAATAAATAAGGCACAAGGGCAAAAACTACAGGTAGCAGGTATCTGCAAATCAGGAAAGGGGAACTGTGTTACCCCGAATTTAACGCGAGCGTAGTCGCGCGCAAAAGCTAGTTTGTCCATAAAACCATTGACATAGCTAACATAACACATAACACAGAGGTTAGTACTATCAGGTGTACTTAATGATACGGAAAACCTACATTCCGCCAGATATTTATACGTGCCCTGCAATAGGGGCGATCTAGACTCCGTGAAAAAACCCAATAAATCTTTTATCACTGACCCCATATTTTTTTCGATTACTACAGCAAAAAGTTTTTGTTCATAAATCCAGTGAAATGTTCATAAGTATATCCCTAAACTCAAGTGTAACACATTGTCTGTATTTCAGCCAAAACAAGCTGCCGTGCCTCTCGATGTCATCTACGACGGCTGTGCTGACACAAAACTGTGCTTCGGTGTGCCCCAAAACTGCATCGCAAAAGGCGACTGCACAGCGGTTGTAGCCATATTCGTCTCTGGAGACAAATACACTTTCGAACTACAGGGTGTTGGCAACCCGAAGTACGTCGCAGCCGGTTTAAGTACCGACAATAAGATGGGAGACGACAGTGCCATGGAGTGTGTGAGAAATGATAACGGAAGAATCAGCCTCTTCACTTCTTGGACTTACCCCAAGGCTGAGCCCTATGTGAGCCGGTCAGACTCACCGCAGGAGATTGTGCAGCTACAGGAGTCTTCGGTCATCGATGGCAAGCTTTACTGCAAGTTCAGGAGGGATGCCGTGTCCGTTGTTCGTGGGCAGACGTTTGATTTGACGAGCACTATGTATAACCTAATGGTTGTTGCTGGAAGTTCCATGAAAGGTAAGCATTTGTGTTTATTCTAACTTAACTTTGAAATCAAGTGATGCCCGCAATCCCCATTGCAAGTAGTAGTACTAGTGAGGATAAACCATTAGTAAAATCACTAGATATGCTTAACAACATGATCAGAAAATAAAAAGAACCTTTTCTCTATACATTGCCACATAACGCCTGTAAGCCCCGAAAGCTTAGGCAGAGGTGAACATAATTGAACACCCTTTTTTCCCCCGCTTGGGGCGGACCGGGGGGGAGTGTCAGACTTGTACTGACTAAAACCCACCCATGTTCCTTCTATTGTTCTTTATTTTCCGTGGCTGCGGTATCTCTTTCGAACAACCCGCAACCCCGGCAGGCGGTGGCCCCTTTGCTTTGCTAACATCTTTTTGAGGCGCGCGTGGAACACTAACGCGCCGTCGACACGGTCTGTAGACCTATAGACAGACGGACGGTGACCCATTGCTCACCGTCCACAGGCCCGAATAGACCACTCGACTAGTTATATTTGAAGTCCCATGTAATAGGGGATGAGTGAGTAGTCTACTCATTATGAATCAAGTCGGATTATACTAAATATTTCTACATGTGCTGAACTGTACGGTTCCCATGACATCTTACAGCAGTTCTTATTCCTGTGTGAGAAAGAGATGGTGCTAGACACTCTGTATAGCTCTGTCTCTTTCCCTCAGTGGAATAAGTTCTGCTTTAAGACACCTGGTAGGGTAGCTGGTGTCAATTATGTACAATCTGAAACGTCTTTATTTTCCCAGATGCGAACCGCGTTGGTTTCCACGACCTAGCGTACGAGGCGACCGGAGTGCCGATGTCTCTGGCTACGGTCGGCAATGCCGCTGGTAGCTCCAAGCTACTGCTCAAGCTGCACGGCTGCTTCATGTTAATAGCTTGGCTTGGAACTTCTTCACTCGGCATCTTGCTCGCTAGGTAACTATGGCAGACATAAATACTAATTAATTGATGATTTACAATTAACACTTGAAACGGGATATTTACCATGTTTGTTATTTGTATCGAGTTTCCGATATTTCGGCGATGTTGCAAACGCCATGATCATGGATGAACTGAAGTTATTGCGGGTGGATGTTTACGAGCAGACAAAACGATCTACCCTCTTTCTTATTCGTTTTTTGCGTTCGTTACCACTAACACCGTCACTCACATTGCTCTCGACACACAAAACTCATTGTATCAATTTGCAATCATTTTCCCTACTTTTTGGGTTTTTACACAATTGAACCACTGGATTCCAGGCTCTTGATAATTGAAACCCATCTTCTCGGTTGAAGTTCCTATATTTGGTAATCTCGATTGCTTCTCTTACCAATCTCGGAATATAATCTCAATCGCGGTGGCGTTCTGTCGAGATGACCTGAGGGTTATGTAACTCAATCCAGTGGTTCGATCCTGCTTCCAAAAGATGTTGAGCTATCGCCGACTTTTGAGTGTCATTATTGATTGATGATTATTTATATTTTGAGTTTTTTGATTATATTAAATTGATTTTTCATCTGTGATTACAGGTACTTCAGACAGACTTGGGTCGGTAAAACTTTGGGTGGGAAGGACATCTGGTTTGCGGTAAGTTAGCCAAAGATATAAGTTGCAGCTCAGAGTGTATAAATTAGTGTATTTTTATTCAAGTGAGGACACCTTGTCATTGCGTTCGAAACGGAATTAACACACGAGCCGTCAGGCGAAGGCATTATAGAGCCGACGTTTTTCAATACTCTACTTTGAAATTAATTACACAAAACAAACATTTTTTGTTATTAATCAATAATATGTAACTATGATTTAATTTGTTTGTTCCCGGCACTTTCTCTTCTCATACTGGAGAAACAAAAGTTTGGAACCGCTAGACAGCCGAGAAAAATAAGAAAAACAAATATTTTTGAATTTAGAACTCAAACGAATGTCAATTTATTGTTTTTTTTTGTGATGTGGCAGTAGTTGTCTTTGTGCCAATTGCGGATAATTTATTGTTATGTAAGCAAATTATTTTCTACATGATCATCATGTTTATTTGCGATATTCTGTTGATAAACACATTTTAAAATAATAATAGAGAAAAAAACTCGCGTGTGAAATACGTTGCAGTTCTCGAGGAAGTGTATTGAAAATAATTATTTGCAATTACTTACATCCGATAATTATATCATACCCACCAAAAACTTACCTTCTCTCTTAGCTCTTATTTAATTTTCTACTGTTTTAATCTAAACACTTTCATACATTTGGTTACAGTACCATCGCATCTTCATGGTGCTGACCTGGCTGCTAACGGTGATCGGGTTCATCGTGATCCTCATCGAAGTGGGCGGCTACTCCACCACTGGAGACAACCCGCACGCCATCACTGGCCTCGTCACCGTTATCTTGTGCTTCATACAACCTATTGGTGAGTACCGTTCTCATTTTGAAAAGGGAAGTTTCGATCACCTAGTAAAAATAAACTGTGATTAATTTTGGATCGGCTTCTACATGAATCGATGGATTTCACCTGCATGACCTACTAATTACCATCACAACAAGAGGGCTAACCGACATTTTCATTCTGACAATGTTGATGCAAACAAAACAATGTAGCCAGTTTACCAAATCACAAAGAGTTAAAGATCAGTGTTCATTGCAGTTTTTAGGGGTCGTACCCAAAATGGTAAAACGGGATCGTATTACTAAGACTCCGCTGTCCGTCTATCACCAGGCAGGCTGTATCTCATGAACCGTGAAATTTTGTCAATTTCACAAATGATGTATTCTGTTGGCACTATAACAACAAATACTAAAAAACAAGAACATTAGGTATTATTTAAAGGGGATTGCCGTTTTTAGGGTTCCGTAGTCAACTAGGAACCCTTATAGTTTCGCCATGTCTGTCTGTCCGTCCGTCCGTCCGTCCGTCCGTCCTCGCTTAATCTCTGTGACCGTTAGCACTAGAAAGCTGAAATTTGGTACCAATGTGTATATCAATCACGCCGACAAAGTGGTAAAATAAAAATTTGAAAAAAATGTTTTATTAGGGTAGCCACTCTATATGTAAAGTGGGAAGTGATTTTCTTTTCATTTCAACCCTAACGTGTGATATATTGTTGGAAAGGTATTTAAAAATGAATAGGGGTTTACTAAGATCATTTTTTGATAATGTCAATAATTTCGGAAATAATCGCTCCAAAAGTAAAAAACAGTGTGTCCCCCCCCCCCCTCTAACTTTTGAACCGTAAGTTTAGAAAATATGAAAAAAATCTGAAAAGTAGAACTTTATAAGGACTTTCTATGAAAATCATTTTGAACTTGATTGACACAACAGTTTTTGTACAAAAAAGACAAAAAGTTGTACAAAATAATTTCTGGACTAAGTTTGTGGTATAATCGTATATGCAAGCATTTTTTGTAACTTTGTTTACATATTTTATTATCCTGAACGTATCTTTTTTCAAACAAAAAAAGAATTATTGAAATCTGTTCTCGCAATCCAAAATTACCACCGAAATTGCACGTCTTTGTATTAATTAGTAACCCAATTCCCCGAGCGATGGCGCCGTAGGTACTTATTACATTGGATCGGGTACTACCGAATTGTTCGGTTGGCCTCATAACTGGGAACACTTATTGTGACGGACGGGAAACTACGGAACCCTACACTGAGCGTGGCCCGACACGCTCTTGGCCGGTTTTGTAGATAATGATACGGAATCCTTTTTGCACGAGTCCGACTAGCTGGTTTTCTTGAAGTCTATTATTATCCGTATATATTTATTAATTACGCCTGAAACGGGATTTTTACTATGTTCAAAAACGTATAAGAAAGAGGGTAGACACCCTCTTTCTTATACGTTTTTTGCCGTAAATAACGCAGTTTTTAAAAGTTATATGATAATTTTTGTTCACAGGTGCCTACTTCAGGCCGCACCCGGGCACTAGCAAGAGGCCCATCTTCAACTGGGCTCACTGGTTCCTCGGAAATGCTGCTCATATTCTTGGAAGTGAGTATTAAAAACTATTTTGAAATACTTAGAATGGCACATATCTTTGACAGATGCTAATATTTGGATGTTCATGGACACACTCAGGTAGTACATCAATAGCCTGCATATTGGTAGTTGAAAACTTGGAATTTTTAGGCTCGAATACAATGCCAAAGAGGCGTAACGTAGCGAGCGTTGTTGTTAGAAAAAACAAGTCATTATAAACCTATTGTGGCATCGTGTGGTGCCATAACAGAAAAAATTTGCTGAATCGAAACGGAACTTATTGGATCACTTTGTTGTCCGTCTGTCTGTCAAGAACCTTAATCTGGGGAACGCGTGGAGGTATCTCTGATCAACTCTGTGGTCCCTCTGTGCTGTGAAAAAATCAACCCCCTAAGTCTACGCAGTCAAGAATTACTGTTTATGTCGCAAGTTTGTACGGAACCCTCGTTGCGCGAGTCGATTCTCTCTTGACCGGTTTTTTTTCTTTTGAACGAAATGTTTTTTTTGTTAATTAATTTATTTAATATGTATAACTTAATACACACGTTAAAAAAACTGTGCAAAAGCGAACTTAATGCCAATCATGTGCTTACGTCCTATTGTTTCGTTTCAGTTGTGACGATATTTCTGGCGGTGTACCTGCAGAAGGCGGAGCTCCCCTCGTGGAGCGTGTTCATCCTCGCCGCGTTCGTGGCATTCCACGTCATCATGCACCTCGTGCTGTCTGTGAGTATACCTTCATCATAAAGCAAGTACCTACTCATTATGGAAAACCTGTGCGAGAAACATGTACTAACGCTGTAACAACAACATTGTAAAACCAAATGATTTTAAAAGAGTAACCATGGAGTTTCTTGCCGGTTCTTCTCCATAGGAAACGATCAACCCGAACCGTGCCTGAATAAGTGGCCTATGCGAAATAAAAATATTTTGATTATGAACAACATCTTACTTTACGCGGATTGATGAGACGTCACTGTTTTGGAGGGAGCGTAAGAAATCCAAGCTACTTATTTTCTTTTTTTAAAGGAGGAAAGAGACAAATATGTGTAGTGGTATTTCTAAGCAAGATCATATTCTCATTTTCGTTTCGTCCACAGTTGACGGTGTGCGTGTCGGACGGCCGTATCAGCAACGGTCGCATCAACGCGTTCCCCATGAAGGACATGCTCGGGCAGACCCGACAACCCACGCAGGTGGACCGCAGCACTGATGCGCCGGTTAGTTGCTTATTTACGCGATCCTATGGCTTATTAACCAACTCCAAAAAAGGAGGTTCTAGGTTTAGTAAAAACAAGTATTTTGGGAGATAATATTGTACATATTATCTTGCAAAATACTTGCTAATCTAATTTAAATACGCAAAGTAATGGAAATGAAAATTATATTGTAAAACACTTACCTACATACCAAGCAGCGGTCCAGAGCGGAAGAGGGAGATTCCGCCGCTGAGGTGCCCATGACAATGTTTAAACTACTTAATATTAGCTATTATTATAAACTAGGTAGCTTTTGCCCGCGTTATATTCGGGGTAATACAGTTCCCCTTTCCTGATTTACAGGTACTTGCTACCTGTAGCTTTTGCCCTTGCGCCTAATTGATTGTAATAGCAAAGCTAAGTTTTCCCTATTCTTCCCTCTTTCATTTCATTTCCCACTTTAAAAAAAAATATAATATTAGTATGCGCACAGACTAACAAATTGATTAGACTACATGAGGTGTTGTCATAATTCTAGTCGTTAATTTGATCTTTTATTTCCAGTTCTCGAGCTTCAGAAGGCTGCTCCTCGGAATCTACACGCCCATAGTGCTGCTATTCACCATCGCCATGGTGTGCCTCGTTGCGCTAGCCCCCATCACAGACGCTTATACCAGCATCCTGGGCGCCTGAGTATAACCAAATTTTGTTGTTCTAACACTTCACGATTTCCGATAGATTAACTAAATGGACGTGGCTTTAATAAAAAAAATGATAAGGATTTGCACAAATACTTAGGTTATTGAATTAAAAAATAGTTGGTAAACTTCGTTTTATGCCATTATGAATAGATACCAATTTGCGGCAAAATATTGGAATTAAAAAAAGGTCTTCATAAAAGAGTATTTGTAGATATTTTAAAAGTAAATTTTGATTAAGAAATTCTGATATTCAATAAATATAGGTAATTATAATTATAGTCAAAATGTTTTGTGCAAAATGATAATTCCGTCCATAACACAAACAACATACTTATTGAAAGAAAAAACGGTTGAAAGAGTGTTCGTTGTATGTTTATTTAATTACTTTAACCAAGGTTGTTATAAGAAAATAATGTAAATATAGTTGGAGAATTAAATTTGAATATAAGGCTTTTTGTCTTATTTTATGTGCCCCGGCATGCGTTGCTATGCAATTTTCTACCTTTCTACCTACCCTACCTTTTCTTTCCTCACGGAGCCCGAGACCTTTCCAACGAATGCAAAACCGTGGAAATCGGTTCGTGCTTTCTGGAGTTATAGCGTCAGGAAGGAAAACCCGACTTATTTTTATATAGATTACTAGCGGTGCCCAGCGGTTTCACCCGCTATTCACTTAGGGGTATGAAAAATAGATGTTGGCCGATTCTCAGACCTACCCGATATGTACACAAAATTTCGTTTAAATCGGTCCAACCGTTTCGGAGGAGTAGGTATGGGACCGAAAACTGTAACACGAGAATTTTATATAATAGATTTCAAAACTAAAAGTCGCGCTGATAAGCACGGTTTGTTGATATCAATTATTGGCTGTCTATGTATAAGGTCGATATAACTGTTCATGTATAACTGTGGTGTTTCTATACCCATTTATAGGATTCTTTTTTTATTGAATAGTTAATGTTAACTGTTTTTAATTAGAGATGAGTGAGAGTGTTATAAACTTAAGAGTAGACAAATATAATCAGAAAGCTCGGAACTGGTAAGCTATCGGGAGTTACACGTGTTGTTATTGTGAGTCAACCATAAAAGATAGATATATGCTGTCGCAGCATATTTCTTATATAATTTTAAGGGGAACATTTGTGTAGCTTTAACCATTAAGGCTGCACACACGACGGAAGCTTAAAAAATTAAGTAACTTCTCCCGTTTTCCTAACATTTCCCTTCACTGCTCTGCTCCTATTGATCGTAGCGTGATGAAAAGTATACTATGACCTGACCAGAAGTTTGAAGAATAATTGTAGCAAGTTTTGTTAAAATCCGTCAAGTAGTTTTTGTTTCTATAATAGTACGAGAGCCCACGACCAAAACCATGTCTCATAGCAATACGGCAAAAACCCTATAAAATCGTTAGATTGTATGATTCTGAACCCGACTAGGTGTGTAGTAACGGTTGAAAGTGTAGCAACTGCGTGGGATGCCATTTCTGCTGTGTCAAAAAAAAGACAGTCTGTATTATAGCAATACGTCTGATAGTGAAAATGTACATAGATTTTATAATTGTACTAGCTTTCGCCCGCGGCTTCGCCCGCGTTAAATTTGGGGTAACACAATTCCCCTTGCGCCTTATTGATTTGTAATAGCAACGCTAAGTTTTCCCTTCTCTTCCCTCTTTCTCCCTCACATCCCACTTTTTTCAAAAAATTATTAGCCTATGTCCGTCTCCAGGTTCCCAACTATCTCTGTAAAATTCATCCAAATCGGTTCAGCCATTAAAGCGTGAAGAGGTAACCAACAAACAAACAAACTCACTTTCGCTTTTATAATTATAGTAAGGATAAGTAAGGAGTAAGGATAGTAAAGATAAGGATATTATACACTTCTGTCTAAGTTGACACACTAATACTTGCTTTTTATAACGTAAATGCGCATTTGTGTTATAGTCCGTTGTAATAAGGGTTGAGCCTATTGCCATCAACTCGGCACTATTCTAGTTTAGTTAGTTTGTTTGTTACGTCTTCACGCCTAAATGGCCTGAACGATTTTGATGAATTTTGTTACAGAGATAGTTGGGACCCTGAAGACAGACATAGGCTAAAAAAAAGTGAGAATAGAGTAGGGGGATAAAGAAGGAAGAAAAGGGCAGAGAAGGATATTTTTTTTTCGATCATCACAGGTGTTAAAGTTAGCGTTAGCCTAAAGTAACTATGCCACGCGGACTAAGTCGCGGGCGGAAGCTAGTTTGTTATAATTAACTGTAAGTAACCTATCTATATAGTAATTGAATTATCAATGAAGTAATTCGTAAAAATGAAGTATCTTTTTGTACGTGTAACTCCTAACCAAAAAGAAACCTGGCAATAACTAACCTTAGGCCTATATTACTTAAAGTAGGCGACCATACGTTTTTATCAAATCGCTAGTGCCTTGAAAATTCGCAAAACGGACACAACCGTCAACGGCGTCTGCGTCGTTCGGGTCGCGCACTCAGCGATGAGCCACTTCTTCCCCACCGCACCTACCCCGCTCCCCCCACGCCCCGTTCGCCTGGCACCGCTGCCGGTATTTATCACCGAAACAGTATTTATCGCCGAAATTGCTATGACTCTGCATTTTAAATCTGTGATATCTTCGAAAATATTTATTTAATTTACATGCTGTAAAAAGCCATATTGATCTTTATTAAATGCACAATGTATTTAAGATACTTAATTGGATAAGGATTAATACTGTATTGCTTAAAATCGCTTCGTAAATAAACCATTATTTCTCGTACAAATTAAAGGATAAAAAATTGTTATTGTGGGTTATTCCTAAGACATAAACATATACCATCACGGACTTTTTTGTAGACCTTTTTAAGTTGTACAATACTGTAGTACATTGTTTTGATCTATCTTGTAGGATTCAGTCAGCGTTTGCAATGTAAGCGCAAAAAATGTGTTTTTTTACGACCTCACATAAGAAACCTCAAAAATTGTAGCCTATGTGTTATTCTGATGTATAAACTATAGCCTATGTGTTATTCTGATGTATAAGCTATATTGTGGTAAAGTTTCATTCAAATCCATTCAGTAGTTTTTACGTGAAAGAGTAACAAACATCCATACATCCATACATACAAACTTTCGCCTTTATAATAGTAGTAGGATTACGAAAAAGTTTGTTTTCAGACATTTTGCGAGTAGCATTATAGCCTGAGCGCATTTTTGAAAATGTCAACAAATTTAGCCGACCTGTATCATAGCAATACGGATATTTTTTTTTTAACACCCTTGCTCGTAAAGCTGATGTAATTCCACCGGTTTTAAATATGTAAAGAGGGTCATAAAAAACGCGTGTGTTATCAAAGCAAATAGTTAAGTTATAGTCCATACAAATTCCATAACAGCATTATTTGCCATTTCAAATTTGGAACTGATCGCCGCCGCACGACTCCAGGCTGCTAGTGAGCAGCACGCTGTTACTATTCTTTTTTTTTATTTATTTATTTAAAGGGTTTTGTCGCTTAGCGCTGTTACTATTCAAATTTCGAACTAATTCGAAAGTAGGCAGCGCTAGCTAGCTAGAAAGCAACAGTGTGCATTCACAGATTGAGTTTATTTAATTTTTTTTTCTGTTTCCTCGCAAAAGTGTTAAAAAACGTCGTACGATATACGTGCGTATTGGTTATAACATGCTCGTCTCAATTACGCCCTCGCCTGCGGCTCGGGCTGAAATTCCGACTCGCATGTTATAACCATCTTAACGCACTAATATCGTAATGTACTATTTTCAACTTTTCGTATTGCTGCCATGATTACCAAAAACCTGTTTTCAGACACTTTAAGTGTAGCATATACTCCCAAAAACGAAAATAACGTTTCGGAGTCGCCTGGCCGAAGCCTCTGTTAAATGTTTTTTTTTTTTAAATTTACAGCCTTCATAGATATTCAAGAATCTTCCTTGTCACCAGTTCATCACCATCCCAGTTTCCCTTTGTGCGATTTATTTCAGTCCTTCAACTTCAATGTTACGGTTTCGGGTAAATTCTTTGTTAATTATCATCTAATAAATTCAGGGTCGCAACGTATTCATTGGTTTGTAACAGAAAATTCAAGATGCCTCAATACGATTTTTAAATGATATCTGAGTATCGAAAAGTTGTCTGATAGAGAAGGTGCTACACTTAATTTGTCTGATATAAATTTTTTGCACATGTGGACAACTTATTTTTCATCCCACCATCTCGGAAAGAGTATTTTTAATCATCAATATCTGAGTGGAAAAGCCGTTTTTATTCTCTAGAGGATAAAGTAAATTGAATTTAGAACATCGTGTGCACTAAGTTTGTGAATTAAAAAAAAACATTAAACCGATTTACTGCTACCTCTATAGTGCCGAATATATCATACAATTTTTTTTAGGGTTCCGTAGTCAACTAGGAACCCTTATAGTTTCGCCATGTCTGTCTGTCCGTCCGTCCTCGCTTAATCTCTGTGACCGTTAGCACTAGAAAGCTGAAATTTGGTACCAATATGTATATCAATCACGCCGACAAATTGGTAAAATAAAAATTTAAAAAAAATGTTTTATTAGGGTAGCCACCCTATATGTAAAGTGGGAAGTGATTTTTTTTTTAATTTCAACCCTAACGTGTGATATATTGTTGGAAAGGTATTTATAAATGAATAGAGGTTTACAAAAATCATTTTTTGATAATGTCATTAATTTCGGAAATAATCGCTCCAAAATTAAAAAACAATGTGTCCCCCCCCCTCTAACTTTTGAACTATAAGTTTAGAAAATATGAAAAAAATCTGAAAAGTAGAACTTTATAAGGACTTTCTATGAAAATTATTTTGAACTTGATTGACACAACAGTTTTTGTAAGTAGGTTCTCTAGGTTAAGATTTGGTATAATATTTTGGGGTTATTGTAGTGAACGGGAAAGCATTTTTAAAGCCCAGAAGCGCTGTTTGAGAGCTATGTTTGGTCTGAAAGTAACTGACAGTTGCGTACCTATATTTCAGTCTCAAAAACTATTAACTTTACCATGTCTCTATATCCTAGAACTAGCAATATTTGTAATAACAAACCGAAATCTATTTGCATCAATATCAGAAACCAGAAAACGAAGTACTGCCTTAAGATCACAATATCGACACCTACTTTGCACAGGCGTATTTAAAACTAGCTTATTAAAAAAAAGTGTAATCGGTATGGCTCCTGTTATCTTTAATAAAATTCCTGAACAAATTAAAATCTTACCACTGTCAAAATTTAAAAAATGTTTTACAGAATTACTTGTAGAGAAATGTTATTACTCTGTGCAGGATTTCTTAGACGATGATACATTTTAATAACAAAACTGCCAAAATTATATTATTCATATTTGCATGCTAATATGGCAGAATGTATATGGATCTCAATTATGTAACTTACCATCCTATTTATGTTACCTACATTCTTAGCAAATAAAGACATATTCTATTCTATTCTATTCTATTCTGTACAAAAAAAAAAAGTTGTACAAAATAATTTCTGGACTAAGTTTGTAGTATAATCGTATATGCAAGCATTTTTTGTAACTTTGTTTACATATTTTATTATCCTGAACGTATCTTTTTTCAAACAAAAAAAGAATTATTGAAATCGGTTCTCGTAATCTAAAATTACCACCGAAAATTGCACGTCTTTGTATTAATTAGTAACCCAATTCCCCGAGAGTTGGCGCTGTAGGTACTTATTACATTGGATCGGGTATTACCGAATTGTTCGGTTGGCCTCATAACTGGGAACACTTATTGTGACGGACGGGAAACTACGGAACCCTACACTGAACGTGGCCCGACACGCTCTTGGCCGGTTTTTTAATTTGTTAAAAACTCAGACTCGGAACCTTCTTGGTGTTTTTTCAATTTGCTTTGTACGCGGTGCTTTACGCGGCATTTTTTCACTTCATTGTTAAACCTTATATTAAAAACAAGAAACTTGAAAACAAGTGAAAAAACTAAAAACCGACTTCTAAAAAAACTAAAAACTGGAAAATAACTTTATTTCCGGAAGTCGGTAGCTTTTGTTGGTTTCGTTGACTTTATTGGCCACCGACTTCCGGAAATAAAGTTATTTTCCAGTTTTTAGTTTTTTTAGAAGTCGGTTTTATTTTTTTACTAAAAAGTTTTTATTTCAACATTTTTAGTTATAGTATTATGATATAATACGCAAACACGGTTATAAAAGTTTTTATTTTTAGCTTTAGTCCCGTCTTAGATACAATTTTTAGTTCCACATCAAGCTATAGATTAAATACTAAGTATCTATATTATGCTTTAGTATAAAACCAATTCAGAAATCATATGCAGTATCCCCTAGGGCCTAGGGCCTAGGGCCTAGGGGATACAGCTGATACCTGATCTGATGATTATGTTTCTTAATGACTAGGTGAGGGGTGGGGAGGGGATACGGTCACCCTGCTCCCACTCGCCTGCCTACCCTGGCGAAACCCATACCTATACATGTGATTGCAGCAATCACGGCAGATTTGCTGTCATTTATTAAAGAGTGCCGTTGTATATCACTGAAGATCTATCACCAAATTACTGCGATGACCTTCCAAACCATAGTAGTACATACCATTTTTTGATCATTTGTCTTCGACAACTTTTAAAATATAATCGACGAATGAGTATATCATCAACGTACACGAAGTCAATCTAATACGTATTATTAAAGATAACTCAAAAACTACTTGTCGGATCTTGATATTTTTTTTATGGGACCAAACGACAACCACCAGCTTTCGAATAAAAAAAGAATCATCAAAATCGGTTCACTCAGACCTGAGTTATGAGGTAACAAACACAAAAAAAAAAAAAAAAAAAAAAAAAAAAACATACAGTCGAATTGAGAACCTCCTCCTTTTTTTGAAGTCGGTTAAAAATGAGTGTTTCTAGCGACGAGGAAGTTTGTTTGACGCCAACAGAATTGACTGAAACTGTTAATAATGCGCAAATGAGCTTTCTCCCTCAACAATCAAGCGATAAGTATTTAAAACAGCACGATATGGTTCAACACGTGGCGACTAGCAAAAGGAGCCAAAACTTTCTCTAATAATTTCTATAATTATATTTGGCGGCAAAAGTAAGTCAGTTGCACATTCAGTATCTACTTAAGTAAATAAATAAATAAAACAAAAAAACATTCAGATGACTTACTATTAATTAATTTACGTAATACAAAGACAAAAAGAGACCGCAACTTCGTCATTCGCAAGGAATACGTAACTATTATTGAGAAATATCAAGCCTTACGCCCGCCTAACACTCCAATCAAACGATTTTTTCTACAGTATCGCAATGGAAAGTGTGTTAGACAGCCTATGGGTACTAATAAAATTGGCAGTATCCCACGAGAAATAGCAACATTTCTTGAACTTCCAGAACCCCTGTTTTACACGGGTCATTGTTTCCGACGAACTTCAGCCACACTTTTGGCTGATTCCGGAGCTGATCTCCTGTCCCTTAAGCGCCACGGAGGCTGGAAGTCCAATGCAGTTGTAGAGGGATAGAGGATTCCATCCAAAATAAGTCTAAAATATGTGAAGGCATCGTAGGAGCCATTACACTGAAAGAGCCTCAATCGGATCCTTGGACTGGCCCTTCTACATCAAAAATAAGCCGTTATGAAACACCTAACCATCTCCCTCTCTCTCCAACATTCACGCCAAGGGAATCCGATGAATCGGTACAACTATTAAGTATGACAGATAGTTTACCGAAAAACAGTTCACAAGTGACTAACACCAATATTACAGTACCAAACAAAAATATTACACTCAATTTAAATAATTGTAGCAACGTTACTTTAAAATCTTAATTATACCTTTCTATTATTTTGTTATAATTTAAAGATTATTCTGTAATACTTACCTGTCATAATGTAGTAATTAATACCTAAACTGAAATAAAAGTGTACCTATCTTGTGATTGTTAACGTTTTTTTTTGCATTTAGTCATTTCCTCGCTGAGGTGGAATGAAAAGTTACGTGTTGCACTCGAGTGCAAAGATTTTACACCTCGTGCTCTTTTGATTCCCTCGCTAACGCTCAGGATTCTAATTTTGAATCACTCGCTGCACTCGTGATTCAATTTTAGAATCCTTCGCTTGCTCGGTCATCAAAATTGAACACGCGGTTAAAAAGCAACTTTGCACTCTTGTATAACAAATAACTATTTCATCCCACCATCTCGGAAAGAGTATTTTTAATCTTCAATATCTGAGTGGAAAAGCCGTTTTTATTCTCTAGAGGATAAAGTAAATTGAATTTAGAACATCGTGTGCACTAAGTTTGTGAATTAAAAAAAAACATTAAACCGATTTACTGCTACCTCTATGATGCCGAATATATCATACAACTTTTTTTTAATTTGTTAAAAACTCAGACTCGGAACCTTCTTGGTGTTTTTTTCAATTTGCTTTGTACGCGGTTCTTTACGCGGCATTTTTTCACGTCATTGTTAAACCTTATATTAAAAACAAGAAACTTGAAATCAAGTGAAAAAACTAAAATGAGTGATTCTAGCGACGAGGAAGTTCGTTTGACTTCAACAGAATTGACTGAAACTGTTAATAATGCGCAAATGAGCTTTCTCCCTCAACAATCACGCGAGAAGTATTCGAAATTCGTTATTCGAGAAGAATCGAACCGAGATGGTGGGATGAAAACGTTTTTTTTTTGCATTTAGTCATTTCCTCGGTGAGGTGGAATGAAAAGTTACGTGTTGCACTCGAGTGCAAAGATTTTTCACCTCGTACTCTTTTGATTTCCTCGCTAACGCTCAGGATTCTAATTTAGAATCACTCGCTGCGCTCGTGATTCAATTTTAGAATCCTTCACTTGCTCGGTCATCAAAATTGAACACGCGGTTAAAAAGCAACTTTGCACTCTTGAATAACAAATAACTATTATCATGTCCAACAATTTTCAGACATATTGCTATGATACCGATCAGTAAAATTTGTTAACATTTTCAAAACGGTCTCAAAATTTAATGCGTTCACATTTCCGTCTGAAAATTGTTTTGTTCGCATCAAATAACCAAAATTTACTAATAAAAAAGATTTTCAGACGTATTGCTATGAGACATTTTTTTTGTCTCATTTTTATTTTTTTTAAGTGATTTTACGGGTTTGCGCTACACCACTAACGTCTGAAAAATATGTTTCCAGTATCCCAGAACTATCATTCAACTACAGTCTGCAAATCAGACATATTGTTACGATGCAGTTCGGTAAAATTCTTTGACAATTTTGAAAATTCGGTCAGATCAAACGCTACGCGGAAAATGTCTGATATTGTTATTTTCGAGTTCAGGATAATCGTATCTATCGATTTGATGCGGTTTTGGCCGTATTGCTATGAGACAAAAATTTTGGTCGTGGGCTCTCGTACTATAACGAACATACAGACAGACAGACAAAAATTTTACTGATTTAATTTTTGGCATCAGTATCGATCACTAATCACCCCTTAATAGTTATTTTGGAAATAAATATTTCATGTACAGAATTGACCTCTCTACAGATTCATTATAAGTTTAAATAGATTTGTTAAAAATACAAACACATTAAAACTATTAATAAATTGTTTATTATAAGAATTTCATTGTAAAAAATGGTTAAAAATACTATTTCAAAAAATCCATTTCAATTGAATACATGTTTTTACTGGCAGGTATAATTTTATGTGTATATTTTAAATCCATAAAACATCAAACTGTACAAAAATATATTATTGGTGTACAAGTTTACAATTCTACTAAAGTTAATTATCTATCTACATGTGGTGTTCACTACAACACTTGTTTGATATTGGTGGTTTATAATATAATATAAAACACTATTTGAACAGTAAGCAGCGTGCAACTCGAAGGGACCATCAAGTCGCCAGGAGAGCTAGTTTAGGACTAATCGGATGTAGCCGTTGAATTGCTTGCTACGTTTATTTGTATACATCACATATAATAAGTAAAAAATATATTTGTCACATATCATCATCATTTGGTATCTGTGATTCTTCAACTAACCTAGTTGCTGGTATATAAACATTGAATGTGAACTCAGTTCTAGGAAATGAGCCAGGGTTTATGACCTGGCAATCTTTATAATTCCTAACAAATGGCTGGAAATGATCTGCAACTATCACGATATCTGGTAGAGGATACAGATTTAGCCCACTAGCATGTCTCCAAAAGACAGGTTGTACACCTATAGACAGAGGTGCTAAACTGCACTGGCCAAGTAAGGTTTTAGTTAAATGATCCGGTATGTCACCACTGTCAGGAAAATGTAATGTATTCCTACACAATTTCATCACTAAGTCTTGTCTAAAAACCACAATTTCTTGGGTACAATATTGTATTCTGCACGGATTTGTTGTGAATATTGCGTTGTCACCCAGCTTGCTCTGTATAGTATCAGTCAGGTAGTTAGGTAGTGGTGGCCTCGGTAACACATTCGCTGCAGCAGGATCTGTCTTACCCGGCACAAATATAAACTTACACTTTTCACGAAGTTTCTTGAATGAACAAATCATGTCTGCTAAACTATTTAAGCCATTCTTGAGATGCATGTGAAACTTGTAAGTGTATAGACATGATAGAAATTCACCAATAAGTACAATGGCAATTGGTGGATAATCTTCAAAGCCAGCTAATAATTTCTTCAAGTTGTCCATCACTTTTGGACTATCCAGCCACACATCAGACACAAACACAAATACACCATCTCTGTCTTCGTTTTCTATTTTTAAAAGTGCTTTAGAATTCTTAAGAGATGTTTTTGATTTTCCTCCAAAAGTGTTGAGGTTACCAAAGTAAGGTGCTGATGCTTCTCTCGTCTCCACAGGTGGTTTCACTAGACCAGACACATATAAAGTTTTATCATCATAGTGACCCTCAGCAAGGACATAACTGCCTTCTGTAAACAAGCCTGAATGGTACCTCACATTTGTGATATCAAGTTCTATGGAGCCTGTAGGGTCTTCTAAATGGTATTTCCTCTCAACAACCTGTGTGAGCAAGCCCAGCACTACATCATCAACTCTACTAGAACAACTTAATAAAAACTCCACTTTGCGCAACTGAAAACGTTTCTCTGCTTCTGACGAATGCACCGAGTCTAATGTAAACAGTTTGTTCCGGAGAGTTCTCTGCCAGATAACTGTGTACCTGTCTATGACAAAGCGCGATTTCCATTTAGGATCGGGAAGTAAACACTTCACGTTATTTACGTCTTTCACGAACTTCTTGAGCTCCTGGTTGTAACACAGCTTTGGTGCACTGAACGCGTCTATAACGCTCAAAACAGTCTCGTTTTCTTCTAGCCCCGCTTGTGAACACTCTTTGTATGCTACTTCAATATGTCCTTTCTCCAAAATAGGCTGAGATATACACTGGTGTAGTAAATGGCTCGAGAGCTTCTCAAGCATTGCAGAGCGACACTCTTCAGGCAGTTGCTCGGCAAGAAATGCACCCGCATCCTTCCTTAATGTAAATCCTTTAAGTTTGAACGTTGCAGTTATTTCTACTCGCATTTTTTGCACATCTCCCATATTCTCAGTAAAATAAATATTACTTTCGTAGTTTGTAAAAAAACATAAAAATATTAAATTTCATTGCAAAGAGTAAAAGGTATTGGTTAAAAAGTATATAAACATATTACTTACTAGCTGTTCCCCACGGTTTCACCCGCGCTGCTCAGCACCTGTTGGTCGTAGCGTGATGTTATATAGCCTATGTTACTCGGGGATAATGTAGCTTTCCAAAGGTAAAAGAATTTTTGAAATCCGTCCAGTAGTTTCGGAGCCTATTCATTACAAACAAACAAATCTTTCCTCTTTATAATATTAGTATAGACTACATAAATAGATCGCCCGCGCCAAAATCAAAACAATATTGACATTAAAGTTGCATTTAAAGATCCCTCTTTTGGAATTCCATTGCTAAATACCATCCATACAAAGAAAAATTTGCAATTGCCCAAACGATCTAATTTTTTTGAGTAACTGATTAAAACATATAAAATACTTAACCTATGCCGTTACAAAGAAAATAATACAATTAAAATTAATGGATTTGAGATCCAAATCAACTTTGTAAACACTCACGTGAGAAACGTTATGTTTCTACATCTCCTGTCATGTGTTGTGTTGTCAAATCGGAAGTATAAGTTTAAAAAAGAGTATTCATAAGCATTCAAATAAGTGCTTAGTAAAAGTGCACAATGAATGACACATCAAATTTAATGTTTAGTAGTGACGTTAATTTAGCGACGCCTATTAATCGGATAACTAAACGCACATCTGATTATCTGTCTAACTAACTGTCAAAGTGCAATAAGAAAGTGTCAAAACAAATGTCCGTGGAAGTGGAATGTCTGTGTCGGTCGGTTTTGGTGATTCACCGTAATTTCGCAAATGCCAAGCATATAATACATAGGCGTAGTGTTTTTACAGTTAATACAAGTATCAACTTGTTTGATCCTGTTGCCATTTCCCGCTGCTGTCAATCCCAAGTGAGTACTGTTTATCGCCAGTCTGAAAGCAATAGTAGTGTCAAGTGTTTGGTTTTTAATCAACTTGTTCAAAGTCTCTCATATAAAAATACCGTTAATATTTTTGTTTCACAAATTAATGATATTTTACGGATCTATAAACTTTTGAATATTGTAAATAAATAATAATCTTGACAAGTCGAAATACAATTTCAAATTAGATTCTCATTAGTGGATCAATTAAGATGCCTGTAAGTTGAAAAGTGTAAATAATAGATTAATTTATTACTATACACCATTTCCCCACTAGAACGAAAATTAATCCTAGTAATATTTAAATATTATTTTACAGAGAAAACGCCAGAAGACTACACATCAACCAATAATGGACTTAGCAAAGAACTTTCAAAGTTTTGCTTGGTACGTAAAAACATGATGCCTTTAAATATACATCTTAAGTTTGCACATTTATTTACCTTTTCAGATTAAAAGATAAAATAAAACAAGAATCAAAAACCATTGAAATAACAGGCATTCTTTTTCCCAATTATTTGTAGAGGCATTTACTAAATCTTGCTTCTTTATCAATTAGGTATAGCTTAAACTTTCCTCTAACAGATTCTGTTAAATATTTACTTAATGAGGTAGAAGTTACAGTTATGCTCATCACACAGTCACTAACAATTTGACCCTGTGAAAACCCACTAATTATTTCACATGGGGCCACTTATTGCACCATGATTATGTTATCCTCATAATCTCAATTACGTACCTGTAACTGTAAAAGTCCACAACAAAATAAAGATTTCAATTTTCCTTATTTGAAATACAAATGCCCAGCAAAAGTTTATGTCTATTTCAGATATATATACCTTTGTAGGTATACCATCAGAAATTATCTAATAATAACTCTGGTAATATAAATAAATATGAATTTAGAAATAAAATATAGACATAAAATAAAACTGTTTGTTTTCTTGCAAGAATTGGTTTTCCTTGTTGAGAGAAACATAATGATTCACTTACTTAAACATATGAAATACATAAGTATACTTTAACGGTATAATTACACAAAAAACTGTTGAACTTATAGAATGTCTCTATGAATCATCAGTGTGGGTACTACACTCACTTACCCACGCTGTTCACATTATAATTATGTATAAAAGACGAATAATAAATATGGTCAGATATGATAGCAAACATCCACGTTGACAGTATATTTAGTGTGATTAACACAAAAGGGACTCCACAGTTTTCTACTCTACAGAATTGAAATGAAAATGACAGAGGAATGAATTGAAGCAGTTTTTTCTAGCCAATTATGCTCTAACCTAGGTGGCAGTTATGAACAAAAACCGGCCAAGAGTGAGTCAGACACAAGACAAGTGTTCTGTATAAATTTTCAACATAAACAGCCATACCTTTTGGCTGTGTAGACTTAGAGTTAATTTTTCACAGCACAAATGGATCCCAGATTTGAGTATATGGTTTTAATTTAAATTGTTACCTCTACGCGTTCCTGAGATAAAGAGCCGTGACAGAGAAACAGACAACAAAGTGATCCAATAAGGGTTCTGTTTTTTTTTTAGATACAAGACCCTAGAAACAGGAATAGTTACAATGACCGATTTAGAACTACTTTCCAAAATATTTAATCAAATTCAATTTGAATTAGCTGAAGTCTTACACAAAACAGTAGCAGTGATTAAAGGGTAGAAGTCACAGAACAAACTTTCCAGTAATATCAAATCAAGCAACAAGCAACTTTATGACACAGCTTGGTACTGCTTCACTGTATGCAGGCTAGGCATAATGGTATTTATGCTGTTGCTAAAATAATTGTAATCAGCATATCAACCAGATTTCGGAACATGTCCTGCCCTGGATATAACTCTCCCACTACAACCATAAGTTTGCAAACCAACTTCACAACAACCACATCTTTGGTCTGCCCTAAACAATACTTGATTTACATACTTTTTCAGGCTTACTCAAGCTGTTAGAACTCTCAGCTGGCATCCATTTATAATTTACTAGCTTTCGCCCGCGGCTTCGCCCGCGTTAAATTTAGGGTAACACGTGTAGGTTCCCCTTGCGCCTTATTTATTTGTAATAGCAACGCAAAATTTTCCCTTTTCTTCCCTCTTTCTCCCTCACATCCCACTTTTTTCAAAAAAGTATTAGCCTATGTCCGTCTCCTGGTTCCCAACTATCTCTGTACCAAAATTCATCAAAATCGGTGTAGCCATTAAAGCGTGAAGAGGTAACAAACAAACTCACTTTCGCTTTTATAATATTAGTAAGGAAGTAAGGATACTAGCTTCCGCCCGCAACTTCGTCCACGTGGCATAGTGACTGGGTTAAGGCTAATTTTAACCCGCGTGATTATCGTATAAAAAACTTTCCCTCCCCTTTTTCTCAGTTTATTTAGCCAATGTCCGTCTCCGTCCCAACTATCTCTCTACCAAAATGTATCGGAATCGGTTTGGCTATTTAGGCATAAAGACGTAACAAACAAACTCACTGTCGCTTTTAACTAAGGATTATTGTAAATAGTGTATTTGTGACACACCTACATGACTTTTACCCATAGAGGTCAGGCAGAAACCACAGATAACGCCAAATGCTGCGACACTTACAAACTCCTTCCGAATATGTGAGCAACTCTTTAAGGCAAGATGTTTGTTCAGGTGCAAGCCCGACTGGTGCTTCCCGAGCATGAGCAAGGAGACCAACGAGCTGCTGCGCCAGTGCGCGGAGCTGCCGGCGCCCGAGCTGGCGCCCGACGTGGACGAGGTCATCGCCCGGAGCAAGGCCTTCCCCATACCCTTCCCTATTGAGACCGTCAGGTAATTAGCGCTTTTACGTACCAAACAAATGGATTTTGTAAAATAATCAGAGCACATAGCAAAACACTTAGCAAAGTATAATTAAGCAGTATGATATTATCCCAATAGTCGTTTTTTTTTAACGCATTTTCAGGGTGTTTTGTTTATTTTGCCTTATTGTGTTTTTCATGTTCGATACGGATGACAAATAAAAACATCTGCATCATCATTGGTATGACATGTCGCTGAAACTTATTCACGACGATCATCGATATTAGCGTTCGAGTATTTCATACATACGTGACATTTGGACTTATGTTAAATCAAATCAATCGACGGCACGGTTGGCGCAGTGATTGAGCGATCGACTGCTGCGCTGCGTGTCAAATATTTGTGTGACCATGACCATGGTAGTTGTTCCGGGTCTGGTCGTTTGTGTATGTGAATTTAAATGTTTGTAAACGCATCCACGATACAGGAGAAATTCCTAGTGAGGGGCAAAGTTAAAAAAAGTGTGTTGTTGCAGATTGGAAAAGTTGAAAGTCCGTCGTCCGATAGAGAAACTGAAGAAGAACATAGTGTCGACATACCCGCTTATACATGAGCGAGTCTTGCTGCTCATGACGCACTTCATTACATACAAGAGGTACCCCAACCTGCCATATAGCACCAGTTTTGAAAATTGACAGTATCTAATCTAATCTAATCTTTATTTACGGACATCTTGATCCAAGGGTTAGTATACATACAGACTTGAAAACTATTGTTAGTAACACAAATAAAATTACAGGAATACAAAAAGGCATTTCGCCTCAGGGGCAGAAAAACAGAACTTACACACATAAATATAGGCACTCATAAAGACAGACTCTTTAAGAACTGAGAGATTAATTGTGCACAAAATAAGGAATGGTGTAGCAAGCAATTCAGTTAAATACTGCTTTTCATGGGCATATAATTTAGAATACTTTCAGACAAATCAATGTAACAGACTGCTAATGACTCATGTTAGGAGAGGTAGAATATCCAAAATACCATTGTGTTATTCCAGAGAGTTCGGCAGTAGCATAGAGAAGGAGCTGTACAAGGACATGAGCGTGGCGCAGCTCATCGACCGCATCCTCCAGAAGAGAGCCGTGAGCTTCATGGGACAAGCCGACAGCTACATGCTGCTCTCCGGAGAAGAAGGGTACGTTCTATGAATATTGCAAATCAGATAGGACTAGTATGAACTGGCTGAAGAACCTCTGCTCCCACCAAACAATGGGTAGGATATTTCGAGCTGTGCTTTAATGAGTAATGATATAAAAAAAACCGGCGAAAAATAAAGTGCGAGTCGGACTCACCAACCGAGTGTTCCCTACAAAATTGATGAAAGTGCCGAACATTGCCACAATAACAAAACCGCATCAACATTTGTTGCGTAGTTTTAAAGATTTAAGCATACATACAACATAACAACAGACAGACAGCGACTTTGTTTTATAGTGATGTAGTGTATTGTGTGTTGAGAGTTCGTGAGTCGTAGAAGAGTGTTAATTAAGTCAGGGAAATAATTGTCACAAATTCGACCATCAACGTAACTTGTCCATTAAAAATCATCGACAATCGTATCGAATGGCCATAACACTACAATAAATTGACGTAATGCTTCAATGTTGCTTGTATCTGCGAAACAATTAATTTCTCTGACTAAATACCAGTTAGTTAGCTGTAGTTTATTAAGTACAGTGTCGGAATTAAAAGGTTAAGCAATTTCGAAAGAATGTAATTATATCACCTTTTAGAACATCTTAAATAATCTCGTACTCTTCATGAGAGGTGCTTAACCTTTTTATACCTGGATTGTACACTAGTATTTGTAGCATGTAGTATGTTTTGTACAGATCTCTGGTGAAAGGGCTATCGGCTGGAGAGAAACTACAGTTCCTAAGAAACAAAGACTTTCGAAGGTAAGCTTGTAAGATTTACTTAAATTGTGTGCTGTTACTGTAACGCAACGTGGTGGTAAATAAGTAGCGAAATATTTTAATTATACGTTTCGAATTCTCTATATTTCTCTCTCTCTCTTTTTCTTTCCACCTCTCTTTTTCTTTTTCGATGATATGTTTTTATCTGAATGTTTTGCCACAATACAAAGAACGCGAATATTGCGCTTAGGAATTAGAATTCGAATAAAAAACTATGTTATTAATTAAGTTTTAATTAATTATAATAAAGTTTGCGTCAATTATTGCATTTTAAACCTTATTTCTATGTGAATTAAAGTTACAAATTGTACGCTTATGATATGGCAACGACGGTTCTTGGTGACGACGTTGGTTCTTTTGTTCTAAACCTTATAAACACGAAAGCCAAAGTTGACTGTACTATTTTACACTGAGAACTTTGTCACAATATTAAAACTCCTTCTACAGCTCAGAGGGATGGGAAGCCGTGGGCACAGTGAGCCAGCGGCCGCCCCTGGTGCTGGAGAACTGCCTGAGCTACGACGAGATGAAGCTGTCCGCCATGGTGTTCGTGAGCGGACACACAGAATGCATCAACGACGGCGAGAGGAAGAACTCGGGCGTCGTCAGAGAGGAGAACGCTGAGCCAGACGCCGTCATTATCGGTATGTTGTATGTCATAGTGTGGAAACATGTTGGTGATAGAAGTTGTGGTTTTCGTGTTAACAAAGCACCGTGGCAGTATAAAGTTGGTTTGAATTCGAAATCCAGAAATGAGTTCATCGAATAAAATAACTTTGTGAATAAAATAACCATCATTCGAACTCATTCAAACACGCTCTTATAGTTCACGTAGCGCTGTTTGTGAAGATTTTTTTAGCGATATGTCTAAGTTGGTGCATTTATTTTAGTTCTGCGTTTACCCGTCTGTACAGATAAGTTGGTGGAAGTGCACCCTAGGGGCCCTAGAAATTATAACGTAAATGAACAATTTAAAATGACCAAATCGTTTTCGGTTGCGGATAGTTAGGGGCCAAAAAGAAAACACTTTTTTACCCGACTGCGCACCGCAAGGGAGGGTAATGTGTCCTTAAATATTATTATTATTTATTAAAAGTCTGACAACCGGTCTAATTAAAGTGTATTTTACAGTAAGTGGTATCTGGAGATCAGATATTAAGCAGCTCCATGTACAATACCGTTATTCACCTACTTTTGGAAGCTTCCAATTACGTAAAAACTTTAGGCAAATGATAGATTTCGGATACTCAATCAAAGCTTAACGTGGGGTAAATACTTTCTCTCTTTCCCTACAGGTGCTATAGGTCCTCGCTTTCAGCGCCCCTTCCGCATGGACTTCGAGGACATCCTGGTGACGGCGGAGCAGAACGTGCCGGAGAACGGCTACGGCGAGGAGGTGACGCCCACGACCTGCCTCAACGTGCTCAAGAACACATACGTGCGCAACAACACGTCCGCCAAGCACATGTGGCGCCAGATGTGGTCCGAGTTCTACCAGGTAGATTTTCTACGTATGGGAAATCATTAAATAAAATCCCGCGCTCTGGGTGGAGCGGGGGGTAGTGTAAAATTTTTACTGACTAAAACCCATCCATGTTCCTTCTTTTGCCGTTTACGTTTCGGGGCCGCGGTATCTCTTTCGAACAACCCGCAACCCCGGCAGGGGGTGACCCTGCCAGGCCCTCTGCTTTGCTAACACCTCTTTGAGGCACGCATGTAACACTACCGTGCCGTCGACACGGTCTGTCGTCACTGGACCCGCGCTCTAACCGCCTTTGAATACCTTACCCATGACTCTGTACGTTCACTAATCAAACTTTTTTTTAAAGAATATATACTAGCGACTCGCCCAGGCTTCGCACGGGTAGCAGAGTACATGCCTTAAAAATTGATTTCTGTCGTTATATGGACGTACGTCTGATGCGCATCGGTTCGGTGGTAGTTTTAATTTTAAGAAAACCTATAAACTCCTAAGATAATAATTGTTTAGTCCTAAAAGTTTAAACGAACAATAGTGGGACTGTTAAATTGCCAATTGTGTGTAATTAAAAAAATCCTCTATACTCAGGTTCACAGCTATACGTACGAGGAGCTGACATCGTACGTCACAATGGGCAGTAACAAGGACGCGGCGAGCAAGTACACAGAGCGCTACGTGAAGCTGAACAAGCCGGGACACGTGTTCGACAACGAGGTGTACTACAAGCGCGTCAGTATCCTCGCGGAGACCGTACTCGTCGAGGCAGACGCGCGCGCGCGGGACGCAGACAAGATGGCCTATGTTAATGTTATAGGATGCGGTGAGTTTGCTTTCATATTTCGACCTGACTAACTGACCGTATTCTTAATACAAGTGTTAGGTTTTTTTCGTTACGGAATTTCTCGATTCGGTCGCCGTGCGCATAGCCCGCGATAAAACTATGCAATAGCTTAATAAAGTAACTAAAACTATCAAAACATTGGGTGGAAACGCAATTACGAGGTCAAGTATTACCTGAAAAAAAGTAGCTCAATGCTCTTGCAATAAGTGACATCTGTTAACACAAAGCTGAACTAATTAAGCTAAACACTGTTTTGAAAAGTTTGACTATTCCACAATAGATGTCGTTGTTGTGTTGTTTTCAATTCTTATTTGGTGGACATACAAAATATAGCACTGGTTAAGGAAATCGGAAATAAAATAACTCAATAATAATGATCCTTGAACCTGCCTAATTTATAGCAAAACATGACAATACTATTTTGACTTCAGTTTTTTCTTGCGTTCGTCTGTATGGCTTGCCGTCTCATATTCAACAATAAGAAAGAAAGAGAAACAACTTATGCAATAAATAAAAAAAACTTAATATAATATTTTAAAAGTACTTTCAATTAAAAAGAAGTCGCAAAATGTAAAACAAGACCTTAAGTTTGATCCAGCATACTGTCGATTGACATTTCGATTCCCTACCAAACACGCTGAATTCGTAACGAAAGTGTTAGGTTTTTTCGTTATGAAATTTCTGGATTCTGTCTCCACGCTCCAGGCCCGCGATAGAAGCTACACAATAGCATAAAAATGTTTTTTGTGCAGTCAGGCCTTTTTTTGCGGATGGTAAATCATCAAAAAACTTCCCCCACTCTGGGCGGAGTGGGGGGGGGGGAGCTGAGGGTAAGACTTGTATTGAATAAAGCTCACCCATGTTTCTTCTTTTGCCTTTTATATTCCGGGGCCGCGGTATCTCTTTCGAACAAACCGCAACCCTGCAAGCGGGGCTTAATTCCAGTCTCGCCTAAACTTCTTTGTCTGGCAGTCCAATAGAATGAGATTATTATAATTAGAGCACGAACCTTAACAGAATCATAGACTGAGCTCAAATATTGTGAAATATGCATTAATTAAGTCTTCATCATCATGAAATTTTTGTCGCTCAAGGTCTGGGCGTGTGGAAGATCTCGAAGCACCAGATCGACGTGTACGTACTGTCGGTAGCCGAGCGCGTGCGGCACCTGCTGCGGCGCGACATGCTTCAACACGTTAGCGACGTCAACTTCGCCTACATCACGCCCAGCGACTCCGTACTAGGTAAGAATTACTGTTAAGCTACATGTTGACGTGTAGTGAACATTATCAATTCGATAAAAAATACTCCATCAACATCTATGGTTCAAATTAAGTGCTTAAAATAAAATCTTGATACTTGCAGAGTTGTCCGCGAAAAGCATTAAGTATACTATACAACATGAAACAGTCGGAAAATGACATGTTTATGTGACAAAACGTTTATAACTGAAAATTTTCAACAGCGATGTTCCCGACGTCTTCGGGTTCGGGCGCACACGCGGTCTACAAACTGTTCTTGGAGAACAAACGACATCCAAAAGGTAAGTCCGATGTTACCATACAGTTAAACAAACAGGATAGCCGGTACCTAACATAATTCACAAACCCTCCAATAATTTATACTTTGGATTTTTAGCGCAACATTACAGAAAAATCCTTAGAATAACGTCTTACTAGCTGATGCCTGCGACTTTGCCCGCTTGGAATTCTTTGACAGTCCCACGGGATAACACTATTGGGAAAAAATCTGTGTGTCAAATTTCATCCAAATCAGTTTAGTTGTTTTTGCGTGAAAGAGACATCCATAAATCCTCACAAATTTTCGCAATTATAATATTCGTAGCATTACTTAAGTAATAGTAATTAAGCTAATGCTTAGGCCAGTGTTTCGTAAATAGAGGCCCATTCAGCCATACAATAGTACATTTTGATTCAAGTTAGGAAACTTTGTCATAGCGCTGGAGGCGGAATTCAAACACGAGCCGTGAGGCGAATGTGTAATGGAGCCAAGAACGATTGTAACAACACACTAATGGAGAAATTAAAGAAAAAAACGAAAATATTTTTGTCCTTAATCACTGTGATTTAGTTGGATTTTTTCTCCGTGCTTTTGCTTTTCGAGGTGAAGGAGAAACAAACGCTGCTAAACAGCCTAATATTCAAAATAAGAAAATCGTATTTTTCTGATTTTTTAACTCAAATAAAAAATATATTGTCGTGGTATACAGGCGGTATCAACGTGCAGATAAAGACGCGCGAACCGTCGTCCAAGCTGACGGGCGAGGACGAGGGCAAGCTGCTCGTCATGACGTACCCCTGGGACAGCAACGCGCACCCCGGGAATGAGTTCTGGTGGGTATCGCGTACTAACAAATCTTCTACTGACAGTTCCATATTATTACTTTTTTATTAGCCTGAACAAATGACCTACTATGCAAAGGTACAGGCAGACACGGTTATTTAAGCATTTATAATATTACTATATGTTATGGTTCTAGGCTGGGTAGTCTGAAGTCATCGGGCGACCCGGCGGCGGCGTGCTCCACACAAGTGTCGGAGCTACACAACGCGCACGTGAACCGCGGGCTGTGCGCACGCGCCGCGCGGGTGGCGGGCGGCGCCGGCCTGCACGCGCTGCCCGCGCACTGCGCGCGGCTGGCGACGTAGGTGCGGCCACACTGACGTACACGTTATACTGTTTGAGGCCAAGCCTGCGATTGCGCCGCGTTGCACTGCACGATATTTTACCAAGTCATGGAATTACTTGGCGGAATTCCATGACTGTGAAATGTTATTTAGTTTTAATTCTGAAAAAAATGGTCGAAGCTTGGATGCAGGATGCAGCATTACCAACCGCAAAAATATGTGTAATATTATGCTCATATAGAGGCTGCTATATTTATAATACAATAAAAACCTTAGCGGTATCCTATTCTCTCTATATTTTTCGACCAAATGTGTGCGACAGTTTCGTACTACATTTTTGTGAATATTGGTATGACGACGCGCGATTCTAACAATTTTAATTTGAATATCGTACAATACAGCTCGACAGGTCGCTAAAAATTTACGGTGCATTATTTTCCCGAGTTTGTGGAAAAATATCTCATCATGAGTTTTACAATAAATTCTTCCAAGGACCTTCTTGGACACAAATTTGTACGGGATATCCGTTGTTATCCAAATCCAACGGGTTACGGTTTTCGCTGGCAATATCTTCGAAAGCAAGTATTTCGTAACAATATCTGTTTTTTAATGATAGGTCACTTATTATTGCCAAAATCTCGCCACATTTTTACGGTTTGTTGCAGCCCTGGGGATATAGCCCAGCAGATTTTTTATACATTTTATTCGATAGCGACTATACTGACACCGTAGAATTTAAGTTTAAATCAATATAACGGTTTTCACATACAGCTGTTTAAGTTAAGCCAAAATAATATTATAGTTAACATATTTATAGAGCCGATAATTCTTAAACAAACATCCATTTCAGCAGTTTTAAACAAGCGTTTCTGCTTGAAATTCTTGAAGAAAACTTTGAACACTAGAAACGCTACAAATAAAACTTATTCACTCGTTTTTATTTGACAAGTAATAGACTCTTTACTTTGTTTATTCCGCCAGTATTAAGGAACATATTTAGACAGCTTGCAAGGAACTTGTAGCTAAGTAATAGCAGCCGCTCGGGTCGACGAACTTTAGGTTAAGCCGCGCTTGCCTAGGTTGGTCTGTGAATGGGTGACCACCCGTTACATACCGAGTTTCCTCCGCGCCTCAGAAAGTGCGTTAAGCCGTTGGTCCTGGCTGTCAGATCTTTAGCAGTCGTTACAGGTAGTCACTGGCCGACCCCAACATAGTTGGGAAAAGGCTAGGCAGATAACTATTCAGACAGCTCGCATTTACATTTTGTCAATCATCGTGTATACGCTGCCTTGTCAATTATAACTTGTCTGCTATGATATTCGTAATATTTCCTCGTATTAATACAACACAATGAGGCGTCAATTGTTTGCCAGAACTTATAGCATAGCCAGTTTAGCGTAAGTTTCTTATAAGCGTAATATATTATTATTGAAATGGAGTAACTTTTAGAGAATATTGTATTGTATTTTATAAAGTTATATTTTAGTTAATTATATATTTATTATTGGTAGATTTTGTATGTACATAGTTATGTATTAAAATCATAAATATATTGTTAATTAAAAACAGTGTGACCATGGGTATTTTGGTAGGTATTTAACGTATTGGTAACCAAGCGCCAGCGAGGTTTGAACTGAACATACTGGACTTAAATATACTGGGCACACTGTTTAACACGGCTTATAAAAGTTACTTCATTCCAAGACGATGTTTTCGTTTCTGTTGTTTTTACCTATTATAAATATATGGTGTATGTTATTCTATATGAAAGTAGATATTTACAAGTAAAGTAAGACAATATTAGACTGGAACTGTTGTGCCTAGTTTTATTTGTACTTAGATGAATGTTTATTTAGTAAATTCTAGCTGGTTCATTTAGTTACCGACCTAAAAGCTTTTCAAAGTTTTTAGTCATTTAAGTCACAAAATGTAAGTACTATTCAGTCATTCGAATCGTACATAACTTCACGAAAGTTGACGGAAATAGCCGAACTTTGCCGAGTGCCTTAGGTCGGATACTTCTTGAATCTAAGGCCCTAGCATGAGAGTGCGGTGAAACTTTACGTTAATATCTCACGATTTTTTAATTAAAAATGAAATCAACTTTTTACCATTTAGTAAAATTGTTTGTAATAACTACAATCAGTATTATCCATAGATATGAATAAATTATCAAAATATTATATATAAAGCTAGTAGTATGTATTAAAATTTTCGACACGGTTGGCGCAGTGGTTGAGTGATCGACTGCAGCGCTGCGTGCGCGGGTTCGATCCCCGCACGGAACAAATATTTGTATGACCTACATGTAGTTGTTCTGGGTCTGGCTGTTTGTGTATGTGCGTTTAAATGTTTGTAAACGCACCCGTGATACAGGAGAAATTCCTAGTGTAGGGCAACGTTTTTAATTAAAAAAACCGGCCAGGTGCGAATCGGACTCGCGCACCGAGGGTTCTATTCAAACAGGCACTAAGTAACCATAGACTTGAGTATATAGGTTTATTTCAACTCGATACTTCCACGCGTTGCCGAGATAAAGGTTCTTGACAGACAGACAGATAACAAAGTGATCCTATTAGGGTTCCGTATTTCCTTTTGGGGTATAAAACCCTTATTAACGAATATATGTTACGTTTATTTATACCGCGCGCTTGTGCTAGAGCCTCTGTACTATTTATATCCAAAGTGTGTGCCGTAACTTGCTGTATATGTTAATATATATATGTACGGGTAGCTGTAGTAGCGTTGTATATGTAACAGGTAGCTTTTACGTTATTGCTATATCTGACACAGATTACATACTGAATTGATAGGTTACTTTGCGAGTTTTTTAATCTAGCTTTTGCCCGCTGCGTTGATCGCGTTATGGTAAGACTACCATGAAGAAGTATTAAAGGGTTATGTAGTTTCTTCTAGTGAAATAATTTACGGAATTGAATCATTACAGCCAAAGATTACTCACTTCAAAATTACAAACTCAGGTTCCAAAAATGGCTGCTTAATCAGAATTATAATAGGTTAATAATATGAATTACGTGAACATTCGTTAAATTGTCACAATTTGAAAATTCACTTTATTAACTGCGTCTGTGATAATTTTAAGAATTTTATCGTATACATACACACAAAATTCTTAAAATATCGTATTCTGCAAAAGCCGCCATTTTAGATCCCCTGTTCTTCTTCATATTCTTTAATGAAGAAGAAAAGACGTAAAAGTACACTCAATTCAGTGTCAAAACAGTATGTAATGTGAGTCTATAATATTATTTGTTATATGTGTTTATAGTAAAGTATATACCTTTAATAAGTATGTTCACTACAAACAGTTCGTTAAAATATCGTCGAAGTAAATCAATGGCTTCGTGTAAAGTCGGGAGCTTTCGCGGCATGATTTTCAATGCAAATGATATCCAATTTCAGAGAAATCCTCTGCATTCGCCTTTAAATTACCTAATATAATGTATATACACTGTCCTATTATAGCCAATCAAATGTATTATATAATGTAGAAACATTTGTTAATATATGTACTTTTGTTGTTTTGTAAAATTGTAGCGAATTCTATTATATACAGTTATCTTATATATTTTGTAAGCTTATGTACGGATGTACTCCCTATAATAATATGATGGTTCATATAATGAAATTAAATGATACAGGTTTTATATAAACATGGTTTTATTTGAAGAACGTAATTATTTGAGACCGGGGTGAATACCATATATATTTTGAGGCTACGAATACGCCCTACATCGGTTCTGGTTTACGCCATAGTCCGGAGCGAGAGAGGACGGGATGAGGTCACCTCCTGCGAAGCTGTTATGCTAGCGAAGGATGTAGTTAGATGTTTAAAGGTGCAAACATCAAACCAAACGAGCCGCCGCGGTAAACGATCCGGGCGTCGGGTGCCGCGATACCACTCCCGGCCACCGTAGATGCTGTGGAAAGTGAGCAATGGGTAGCACCGTCCGTGGGTCCAGTGACGACAGGCCGCGTTCACGTCGCAATCGTTTTCCACGCGCGCCTCAATAAGATGTCAGCAAAGTAAGCCTGCCAGGGCCACTGCCTGCTGGAGTTGCGGGTGGTACGAAAGAGATATCGCGGTCTCGGAACATAAAAGGCAAAAGAAGGAACATGGGTGGGTTTTAGTCAGTACAAGTTTGACACTCCCCTACCGTTCTGCCCAGAGTGGGGGAAGTTATTTGATGGTTTCCAAACTCCAAAGAAAATCCCGAAATAATCCACATTATTATGTCTCTGCATCACCCTAAGGTAGACTGGTAGAAAATGCCTAAGGCATTAAGTCCGCCTTTGTACAGTTTTTACTTGTTGTTGCATAAAAAGTTAAAATAAATAAATAAAATTATTATCATGTTTTTCTAAAAGTCTCAAATATGTTTTTATTCGTTGCAGACCCTATCGCACACCACACAAGCCCAATTCAACTGCGGGACGTTCCCTAACTAGCTTAACTAGTTGTGCTTCCCTTTGTGCCTCGGTACGTTTGTTTTGAAATAGCTTTTAACCGCGACCACGTTTGCGTTTCGATCAAAACTTATGCCACGGGTACATACATAATATGAGTAATAGTAAAAGAATTTTCGGAATCGGGTCAGTAGTTACGAAGATTAGATCCAAACTTACAAACTTCACCTCTTTATTATATATTAGTACAGATAATACGGAGTGTTTGTTTAGCTATAACAGTATCGGCGTAAAACTTACCCAGTACATAAACAGGTGATAACGGCGACTCGACGTTGTATGTGTGTAGTGATTGCCAATTAAATTGTGCTAAGTATTTTTTACAATAAAAGTAATTGTTTTGCAAACTTCTGAAGACTACAATTGAATACTTTAGTATGTATGTTGTAAAGACTCGTTGGTCTTCTGGTCAAAGAAGAAGCAGAATCAAGCGCGACAGCTGAGCGTGAGGCCTTGGGTTTGGCCAGGTTGCGCAAAGTGTTATTGGGTTTTCCTAAGAGGAACTCTTAGCTAAATAATAGCAGCCGCTTGGGGTCGATCTTTAGGTTAAGCCGCGCTTGCCAAGGTTGGTCTGTGAATCGGTGACCACCCGTTACATACCGAGTTTCCTCCGTGCCTCGGGAAGCACGTTACGCCGTTGGTCCCGGCTGTCATTTGTAGATCTTTGGCAGTCGTTACAGGTAGTCAGTGTTCCGAAAGTCTGACAACCAGTCTTACCGAGGGGTATCGTATTACCCAGTATCAACTGGGTTGTGGAGGTCAGATAGGCAGTCGCTTTATGTAAAATACTGATATTCAGCTGCATCCGGTTAGACTGGAAGCTGACCCCATCATAGTTGGGAAAATTCTAGGCAGATGATGATGAGGAATATTTCAGTAACCGCCGCGGATTCTGGGTTTGTGCCCAATTGATAGGAATTGGATAAAATAGCTGGCAAATGGTGGGATTCCATCAGCTACACCTTTGCCAACCCCTTCAACGATTGCAGGCGTTAAGTTATCATCATTTTCCTGCCCTTGTCCTCCTTGTCCTTGCAACACGTCTTCTTCTTCCATTCTCCCCTATCAGACGTCACGGCAACATTTAATCCTTTCTCCTTTATATAATTCCTTACACAATCCATCTCTTTGGCCTTCCTCTCGCTCTCCGTCCTTCAACATTCAGATCCATCACTATTTTAGTCACATGTGCTGCAGGCGTTATGTTATTATTAAAATGTCAAAAAGAACTACCAATTTAGCACCGATATTTTTGACATGACCACCCTTATATAAAACGTCAACATCACGTCACAAAACGTCAGTCTAATCTTGCTTTAATACCAATGAGACAGCAAGATAGGTTCGGCCTCAGTGAAGTGTCAATTCAAAGGGATTTTGTCAAAAGTGGTAAAGCAATTACGAGACGGACCATACCTAAGCTTGTAACATGAATTTATCTTTACAGAACAGTTTTCAACAGCCAACAATGGACTTTCAAAGTTTTGCTTGGTAAGTAAACATACACATATCTAAGTTATCAGTTGATTACATGTGTCGCTTCATTTATCTCTGAACTATTTATTTGTTTGCAATATTAAAGCAAAAAGTTTGTTCCTAAGTAAGGGCGCATTTTCATCATCTTTCTAACTTTTCTTAACTGTATTTGTGTCGATTTCCAATCTAACCGGATACAGCTGAATACCAGTATTTCACTTGGAGCGACTGCCTATCTGAGCTCCACAACTTATACTTTGTATTACTTAGTACTGACTTTCATCTATCTATATAATAGTACTCTATGGTACGGACTGAGTGATACCCTTGGTAAGACTGGTTGTCAGACTTTCGGGATACTAGCTGTAACTACTCGTAAGGGCGCATATTGCGTTGCTGGTTGTTTGAAAGAGATACGGCGGCCCCGAAAATAAAGGGCAATAGAAGGAACATGGATGGGTTTTAGTCGGTACAATTCTGACACTCCCCCCCGCTCCGCCCAGAGCGGGGGAAGTTATTTGATGATTACCCATACCAAAAAAAGGTGCATATTGCACCATGATTATGTTGAGAATAACAGTATTATTGTGCAATCATAGATTACGCGAAAAAAATGCCAAATAAAACTCGACAGTCTGAGTTGTATGATGCATTTGTATTTCTATTCACACGTTTGCATATCTACATACTATATTACTACTTTATATTAGCCATCCACTATGAGCATTAGAAGTTAAAAATAGTTAGCTTATGTTTCTAATCGGCCGCGCTTTGGTCAACCATCTCCTGTCTAGACATAGACAGGCCTGTGTGTTGTCAAACGAGGTGTTCGTTTAACAACACTTTGGTCTATGGCTATAGTTTATGTCCCCGAAATTAGATCTATCTATTGAGACTCCGAAATAGAATAAAGATGTTCATTTTCCTTGTACAACGTGACCTTCAATAATTAAGAAAACCTTGAAAGTGTTATTTTTCCTGTATCCTCACACTACTCTAGACTGGCCAAGAGCGAATCGGATTTTGCGTATATGTGTGGTCGAACTGGTTCCTATACACGGTGACACATCAAGCTATGTTTTTCCAGTACAACATGGCCTCGCTTTGTATAGATTTCCCGCACAATGACATATTCGTATAAACAGGTTTTGTATAGCTTTATTGGTTTGGTCGACCATTTTCCATAGAGATAGACAGAAACCACAGACAACGCCAATTGCTGCGATATTTAAAAACTCCTTCCTAATATATGAGCAACTCTTTAAGCCAAGATGTTTGTTCAGGTGCAAGCCCGACTGGTGCTTCCCGAGCATGAGCAAGGAGACCAACGAGCTGCTGCGCCAGTGCGCGGAGCTGCCGGCGCCCGAGCTGGCGCCCGACGTGGACGAGGTCATCGCACGGAGCAAGGCCTTCCCCATACCCTTCCCTATTCAGACCGTCAGGTAATTAGCGCTTTTACGTACCAAACAAATGGCATGGATACACACCGTCAGGTACAAATCGCAGTGCTGTAGCTCTGAATGGTTTTGTAACGACATCTATTGTAGAATGGACTTACTAAAACACAAAGTACTATATACTTCGCGCAAGCACGGTTTGTATATTATATGTTTACTCACCAAATATCTTCCCCCGCTGGGCAGAGCAGGGAAAGTGCCAGTCTTTAACTGACTAAAACCAATCCATGTTCCTTTTTTGCCTTTTGTGTTCCGCGGCCGTGGTTGCTCTTTCGAACAATCTCGTTTCTTTGAGACACGCGTGAAACACGAACGCGACGTCGACACAGCCTTTCGTTCACACGACGACAGATCAACCTATACAAAACCAGTTTATGCTGCTCTCTCAACAACGGATCGTACACCATAGATTTCAAGTACAATAAGAGATCCGCATAAACTGGTTTTGTATAGGTTGATCTGTCGTCGTGTGTTCATATTCATATCTTTATTGCATACCATAATGTGTTAAGACCTTAAAATGGGCTTAAAGCTAAGGTACAATAACGGACCCTGTAGGGCACAGCAAAGAGTATAAAATAATTTTGAAATAAAATTTATCCATAAACCAAATAATTATTAAATTATACTTATTCTAAAAAATTAAACACAACATTCGTTACTAGATGGACCCGCGTCTACGGTGGCCGGATATCGTCTTGCGGCGCCAAATGTTTCCCGCTGAAGTTCGAACTCGAGACTTTGTTGAGATTATTATTATTATTAAACATTTATTTCATTCCAGGACCATAAATTGTTAGTAACAATGCACTTAAAACTATGTTAAAATAGACAACAAATTAAATCAAAACATGAAGCCTCATTGTTGCTTCAATATGCTGTTTTTTTTTTAACATATAAGGCTCATTTACAAATCGGCGAAAGGTAATATCTTTAGGCCATAGGTTATTATCTAAAAATATGTCGAGTTTTGTTTTGGGAACATACAGCTTATAGGAATTGTATGATTTTTCGGATTTATAAATTAAATTTATTAATAACTTAGCAGTCCTACGATCACGCCACCAATCTCTCTGCTGCATTCTTCTTCTTTCATTACCTATAAGCGTATTATTATGTGTTAGTACAGGATGTCGACTCTCAAAGCGCGTCGTCCGATCGATCGGTTGCAGAAGAACATCGCGTCAACGTACCCGCTCTTACATGAGCGAGTGTTGCTGCTCATGACGCAATTCCTCATATACAAGAGGTACGCATATATGTCACTAGCTTTTGCCCGCGGCTTCGCTTGCGTTAAATTCGGGGTAACACAATTTCCCCGTTCCTAATTTGCAGGTACCTGCTACCTGTAGTTTTTGCCCTTGCGCCTTATTTATTGTAATAGCAAAGCTAAGTTTTCCGTTTTCTGCTCTCTTTTCTCACTTAAAAAAAAATAGCCTACGTCTGTCTCCAGGGTCTCAACCATCTACCAAAATTCATCAAAATCGGTTTAGCTATTTAGGCAAGACGTAACAAACAAAAGAACTCACTTTCGCTTTTATAATATTAGTAAGGATTAGCACGCATATGACAGTTACATTTACGACTTCTGTATTTGACAGCAGATTCCGCCTGCCACGTGCTAGTTTTTGCACTTCCTGTATGTGCATATTTTTGCAGCGGAGTAGTGATCGATCCTGCATCCACACGTGGATCTATTTGCAGAATTAGAAGTAAATTATTTATTTATTTTCCATTTTAGATTAGTAAATCTGCTGTCACAGTCAACGTTGATTTGGAAACATCAAGCCTTTACGAATATCTTGGAAATAGGCGGAGCTTATGACATTATTACAAATCGAACAATCCGTACTAATATTATAAATGCAAAAGTAACTCTGTCTCTCTGTCTGTCTCTTCTTCACGCCTAAACCACTGAACCAATTTCAATGAAATTTGGTACAGATATAGTCTGGGACTCGAGAAAGGACATAGGATAGTTTTCATCCCGGAAATCCCCCGGGAACGGGAACTATTAATCCACGCGGACGAAGTCGCGGGCAAAAGCTAATATTTTAATAAGAACAGTTTAAAAAACATGGTGTTATTATATACCAACTGTTGCTTACAACTTCGTACGGTTTAGGTTCGCGATTTGCTTAAAATAAGATTTTAGTAAGGAGGTCCTTATTTTTTTTTTGGTTGCTTTCTTAACCTGACGTACTCCAGTATTATTATTGCTCTAAAGCATGTCATGACAGTTGTTTAACAGTTGACACTTATAGACATAATGTATTGCTCACCCACCTAAGTTATTAACGTGATAATATAAAGCTTATGTGCTTTTCTGGGTTAAATTCTATCTTTTTGGCAAATATAATGACGATCAAATCAGCCGTTTAGTCTGGAAAAGGTAACAACAAACAAACGGTTACTTTCAAACTAGTGGTAATAAATTCTAAATTTCGGATTATGTAAAAGTACAAGTGAATTTAAGTCGAAGTGAATGTTTGGGTCTGACGTCGGAAAAAATTTCATCAGGAATAATTTCCAAAATATCAGTTAATATCTAAAATACCATTGTGTTATTCCAGAGAGTTCGGCAGTAGCATAGAGAAGGAGCTGTACAAGGACATGAGCGTGGCGCAGCTCATCGACCGCATCCTCCAGAAGAGAGCCGTTGCGTTTCTCACGCAGGCCGATTCCTATGTGCTATTAACTGGAGAACACGGGTAAGAACTATGTATATGATAACTAGCTGCGTCCAGGGGTTACACCTGCGTAAACCGGGATAAAATGCTTTAATCCTGGGCCAGAGGCTCATCGGCAACGACGCGCTGGTTGAGTCAAAGCTCCAGAGCCTGGAGCATCGCCGGCGCGTTGCCAGCCTTTCGGTTTTCTATCGGTTACATTTCGGAGAGTGTGCGATGGAATTGCACAGCCTAATTCCGCCAAGCCCGTTCCATCATAGGACTACAAGACGTACGGCGATGCGCCACCGTTTTATGGTAGACATCCCACCCACACGCACTAAACGGTTTGGGAATACCTTCATTGTGCGTACTGCTAAGGAGTGGAATTCCCTGCCGGAGTCTGTATTTCCTGACAGCTATAACCTGGGGGTCTTCAAGTCAAGAGTGAATAGGTTATTTCTAGGTAAGCGTGCTTCATCGTCGACCACATCATCACTTACCATCAGGTGAGATAGTGGTCAAACGCGAGCCTATCAATAATAAAAAAAAAAAATATATAAGCTATCACGCTATACACAGCAATTTTCATCTAAATGGGCCAACCGTTTGAGCATGTAGAAGTAACAAACATACACACACATACTTTCACCAAAAACATTAACAAAATCAGTATTCTAGGGTTCCATACTGTTCACTCCAACTTCTAACGCCATCTCTCGGATGGTGACAACATCACCTCGACCCGGCGATAAGCACAACATCATGCTATCTATCATGCTTCTATCCGACCGTGTCAACAACTCGCCGACTGATCCAATTATCATTCAACTTTCGTTTCCATTTTTAGGGTTCCGTAGTCAACTAGGAACCCTTATAGTTTCGCCATGTCTGTCTGTCCGTCCGTCCGTCCGTCCGTCCGTCCGTCCGTCCGTCCGTCCTCGCTTAATCTCTGTAACCGTTAGCACTAGAAAGCTGAAATTTGGTACCAATATGTATATCAATCACGCCGACAAAGTGGTAAAATAAAAATTGGAAAAATATGTTTTATTAGGGTAGCCACCCTATATGTGAAGTGGGAAGTGATTTTTTTTTTAATTTCAACCCTAATGTGTGATATATTGTTGGAAAGGTATTTAAAAATGAATAGGGGTTTACTAAAATCATTTTTTGATAATGTCAATAATTTCGGAAATAATCGCTCCAAAAGTAAAAAACAATGTGTCCCCCCCCCTCTAACTTTTGAACCATAAGTTTAGAAAATATGAAAAAAATCTGAAAAGTAGAACTTTATAAGGACTTTCTATGAAAATTATTTTGAACTTGATTGGCATAACAGTTTTTGTACAAAAAAAAAAGTTGTACAAAATAATTTGTGGACTAAGTTTGTAGTATAATCGTTTATGCAAGCATTTTTTTAACTTCGTTTACATATTTTATTATCCTGAACGTATCTATTTTCAAAATAAAAAAGAATTATTGAAATCGGTTCTCGCAATCCAAAATTAGCACCAAAACTACGGAACCCTACACTGAGCGTGGCCCGACACGCTCTTGGCCGGTTTTATTATAATTGTGTGTGTTCTTGTCTCAACTCGAGGAGTAGACGGGTTTAAAAATCGACAGTTCCTACGTACATAAGATTAACTCAAAAACCGAGGGTTACAGGAGAGCGTAATTTGTGTTCAACACGCCCTAGAAATAAGTATATGAGCAATAATAAATATTTTCTTTCTACAATATTTTAACAGTTTTAAGAGCTCTATAATGCTACTAGCTGTGCCTCGGCATGAGTTGCTATGCAATTTTCTACCTTTCTACCTACCCTACCTTTTCTTTGCTATAAACCTCACGGAGCCCGAGACCTTTCCAACGAATGCAAAACCGTGGAAATCGGTTCGTGCGTTCTGGAGTTATAGCGTCAGGCAGGAAAACCCGACTTATTTTTATATAGTAGAAGATTTACACATAAGTTTTTATTTTTTCAAGTTTTCTTGGAAAAACCCGTTTCTACGACACTTATTTGTAGTAATTATAATACTTGTTCTCTTATACGATTTCTAAAACAAGGTAAATAAATAAAATAAAAATTGTATGTCAGCATGTGCTCATAGATAATCCAAAGATACAATAATAAAAATGTCATTTTCGACATGTCTTTATGTACGTAGGGACCGTCGAAATGATCTCTTGTTTTGTATTTAAATAAAACTTAGCAAGACGCCCCAACAAATACCTCAAAAAGCAAAAACGGAACCCTTTAGGGCCACTTTGATGTCAGTCTGTCGCAAGAGCCTTTATCTCGGAAACGCGCGGAGGTGTCTCGTTGAAATTAATCCCATATACTGAGGTCTGTGGTGATGCCTTGGAATTGTAAAAAATCAAGCTTACACTCAATATAAATTAAAACCATTTAAAATATATTGCCAAAACAGTTTTAGATGTAATGTCAAAAGATTCTAAATTAATCTCATATGGTTCTGAATTACTATCTCACATTATATAACAAATGTAACAAAAGTATTTGAGCTACAATAAAATACTACTTTGTTCCATCCCACAGCGAAGGGGGATGGGACGCCGTGGGCACAGTGAGCCAGCGGCCGCCCCTGGTGCTGGAGAACTGCCTGAGCTACGACGAGATGAAGCTGTCCGCCATGGTGTTCGTGAGCGGACACACAGAGTGCATCAATAACGGCGATAGATTCAACTCCGGTAGCATTAAAGAGAAGGACATCGAGACACATGCCGTCATTATCGGTAAGAACTGTAAATGTTTCAATAACATCCGGGGTTGCGGGTTGTTCGAAAGAGATACCGCGACCACTTTAAAGTTTGGTTAATTTTATTAAAGGTCACAGCTCATTAGAGCCACCCGGCACCCACTCCGCACCGCCTCGCCTCGTGCGGTTAGTATTCTTGATATGGACTTGTATGGGTATGCGCTCACTACATCAACTCCGTAGCGTCACCGGATCGCCTCTATCGTAAGCCGTCCACGCGCGGACGGCGGGTGGACCACTCGGTGACAACTCGCTGCCCTGCGTTGACTGCGCATCGCCAACGCGCGGGTCAGAAACGGACCGCGCGCTGCGGTCCGTTTCGGACCCGCCAAAAAAAGTAAAAGCCACCAACAAAAGTCGGTGGCTTTTGTTGGTTTCGTTGACTTTATTTGCCACCGACTTCCGGAAATAAAGTTATTTTCCAGTTTTTAGCTTTAGAAGTTGGTTTAATTTTTTACTAAAAAGTTACTCGGCGCTACAAATATTTAAATTCGAAATCTCTCCTTCTGACAATTTTAAATGCATGTCAGTCTAGATGTGGGTACTTACCCACCTTCATAATATTCGCCACACAATATCGTATTTTGTTCTTTTTCGACCATTGCGTTTTCTCGACATCCGTGTGTCAATAGCAGGATTCAGTAGAATACCAACGTCAGGTAGTTTACCTGGCATTATGCTGAGCTGGACTCCTATATATTTGGTGCAATCTTGAGACACACCGCCCAGCGGGCGACCGTTATAAATGTACGTGATGTGTCTAAATGCCTATGGATCAATCTAACTTCTAGCTTACTTTTTTTTTAATCTATTCTTTTTTTGCTGTCTGATATTTTTTGTGTTATTTCTGTATTGTATATTTCGTTCCATGAAATAAATGATTTATCAGTTATCTATGTATCTATCTTATCAGATATTGACATCCAAATTAAACATGGATGCTAAATAATAAGCTCAATTGAAACCAAGCGGGAAATAGGTGGTTAAATTAACTTCTAAGATTCTGATAAAGGCGTGTTAATAATTAGCAAATATAGTTATTGTTCGGGCGCCTTCGACCACTCGGCAATCTTCGGTTGCTGTCGGGCGAGCGCGGAAGGCGGCGGGGATAGGTGCGGCGTGCGGGACGTGAGGCCGTCGAATTACTTCGCTACAGCTCTCCGACGAATGCATGCGCGCGCACTCCATTCGAAACAACATTGTACCTATTCGGATTATATTTAATTTAAACTACAGTCCACTGTTTATCCACCAGGGTTCCGTTTTTTCCTTTGAAGGTACGGAACCCTTATTGGGTTATTTTGTTGTCCGTCCGTCTGTCTGTCTGTCAAAACCCTTTATCTCGGAGACGCGTGGAGATATGGAGTTGAAATTAAAACCATATACTCAAGTCTGTGGTCCCTTTGTGCTGTGAGAAAAACAACCCTACACAACAAGTCAAAGCAGTCAAAAGATATGACTGCTAATGTCACAAGCTTGTACGGAACTCTCAGTGCACGAGTCTGACTCGCTCTTGGCCTTTTTTATAGTTCTTAGTTAGGTACCAAACAGTTATTGCTCTAATAATTTAAGCCTGCAAGTAGTCTGACGCCGTCAGACTGACTACCGGTCTTACTCAATGGTATCCTGTTACTCAATAAATGGATTCTAAAGTTCTGATAGGCGCTCCATAAAAAAAAAAAAACATAATCAGGGATGGGCTAGCTACGCATGTAATGAAGCTGGTTGGAATGTTTTAAAATTTCAATAGAATTAGTATAAATTTTATTGTTTTAGCTGCATAATTGTAGACGCCTGCACATCAAGCTACTACAATCTGACAGATTTCTTTGATAGATTTTCGACTTTATTTCTAAAGTGTTAAGGTTCAAGTTTCATTGGGAAAAATTGACAGTTTCGGGTAGCTTGACCTGCAGGCGTCTGTACCTTAGCTGTAAGCCCATTTTAAGATCTGTCACACGTTATGGGATCCGAATAAAGAGATGGGTACATTCGACCGCAGGTGCGATAGGTCCTCGGTTCGAGCGGCCGGGTCGCATGGACTGCGAGGACATCCTGGTCAGTGCGGAGCAGAACGTGCCGGACAACGGCTACGGCGGGGAGACGCGCGGGGACAGGCGCGCGTGGCGACAGATGTGGAACGACTTCTATCAGGTACTAACAACTTACGAGGACGTAGATCACAAATGGGTTGTCGTCAACCCTTTTCAAAAAGCCAGTCTCCATTCCAGTCCAGTTGCACAAGCGCCTGCACGATTCAGAATTGAATCTTTACTAATATTATAAAAGCGAAAGTGAGTTTGTTTGTTTGTTACGTCTTCACGCCTAAATGGCTAAACCGATTTTGATGAATTTTGGAACAGAGATAGTTGGGACTCGGACGGAGATGGAGATGGAGACGGACATAGGCTATTTTTTTTAAAGGGAGGAATATGGAAATTTAGCATTGCTATGACAATAAATAAGGCGCAAGAGCAAAAACTACAGGTAGCAGGTACCTGTGAATCAGGAAAGAGGAACTGTGTATCCCGAATTTTACACGAGCGAAGCCGCGGGCAAAAGCTAGCTTAAGCTAATGCTGAGGTTGTGCAAGTAAGCTACCATGACGGGCTTTAAGACGTTATGGTAGTTCTACAGTTACCTCCATATCTGTCTGAAGAAATAAGCGTAATAATCACGTTAAGAAGATAACGCTGATCACTTTTGGGTTGCCCTACAATTTACTTACTACTTGTTAATTTGACATTTTTATCATCACTTGTGAAGTATAATATGACAAGGTTTAAAGTAACCATACTTACAGTACGGCCAACGAGAAGCGATACCAAATGTAAACAAAACCCATGCTCAAACCCCATCTAAAATGGCCGCCCGAATGTTGGCGAACCCGTCTTAACGTTGTCATGTTTTTGCCGGGAGAACGAGACATTACGACAAAGGCACAAGATGGAAAGAGCTAAATATTAGATTGTCAACGCCACAGTTGTTCTTTAGGTTAATGACCTTTCGTATCGCTTCTCGTTGGCCGTACTGTACTTATATACACCATCTCTCTGAAAACAATAGTTAATAAAAATAAATAAATAAAATGGTTAGACAATAATTATCTCTGTGCAAACGTAAGTAAAACAAAAACATATTTTTTTTTACTTACAATTCAAAACAATAATCAAATTTTAACAAATCATTTAAAATCAACTGTCAAAGTCAACAAATTGACGAAGTTAATGAATACAAATTTCTGGGACTCAAACTTGATCGGCATTGTAACTGGAAATTAGATATAGGATACGTTTGTAAGAAACTGAACCAATTTGTGTTGCTCTCTAAAACGTTTAAGACGAACCGCGAGTGAAGCAGTGGTAACTTAGATATGATTCTTACTCTGGCGGAGCTCCACAAATGTAAGTGAAGCATTTATAGTCCAACTAGCTTTCGCCCGCATTGAATTTGGGGTAACACAGTTCCTCTTGCGCCTTATTGATTTGTAATAGCAACGCTAAGTTTTCCCTTTTCTTCCCTCTTTCTCCCTCACATCCCACTTTTTTTTAAATAAATTATTAGCCTATGTCCGTCTCCTGGTTCCCAACTATCTCTGTACCAAAATTCATCAAAATCGGTTAAGCCATTAAAGCGTGAAGAGGTAACAAACAAACAAACTCACTTTCGCTTTTATAATATTAGTAATATGCTTTTCAATGTGTTGTTTTTTATTACCCATTTACTCATATTATTGTTAAGATTTAGTATAAATGTTTCATATTAAAATGCTCTGATATGTGTATGCCATTATATGGCATGGCAAAACATGTAAGTTCACAACTATAATTATAAGACCCTATGTACCATCTTTTAACACAAATAAATTATTCTCTATTCTACACTGTACGTAACATAACTGAAAGTAACATCAACACGAAATATAATCTGGCTGTCCAGGTCCCCACCTACAATAATATGACATTGGACGTAACGACACGGAACAACAATGACACAAAGAGCATGTACATTGACCGCTTTGTGAAGCTGACGAGATCGGATGCAGTGTTCGACAACGAGGTGTACTACAAGCGCATCAGTATCCTCGCGGAGACCGTGCTCGTCGAGGCAGACGCGCGCGCGCGGGACGCTGACAAGATGGCCTATGTTAATGTTATAGGATGCGGTGAGTTCAACATTGTCTAAACGGCACTTGTTTCAATGGAGAACTGATGAGTCTTCAGATGCCTTTAACCCTTTCTCAGTTTTTTCCACCAACAATCAAGTGGAGACAAACGAAGCGGTGCGAAGATATGCAAGATTTAATCAAAAGACGCGCTGTTGATTAAACCAATCTCCTCCGATCTCCTTTTTTCCGCTTTGGTGGAAATTGGGCCGAACGACGAGAATAAATAACAAACTTATGCATAACTATAGGATGGTATCTATACTAATATTATAAATCTGAAGAGTTTGTTTGCTTGTTTGAACGCGCTAATCTCAGGGACTACTGACTTAGTGTTGGATAATCCATTTCTTGAGGAAGGCTATAGGCTATATAACATCACGCTACGACCAACAAGTGCTGAGCAGCGTGGGTGAAACCGCGGGGAACAGCTAGTTTATCATAATATTGATCTGGCTTTTTTCGCTTAAGGGCTTAGGTAATCATTTCTAATAATGCACTACATTGCAAATCAAGTTATCAGTCAGTAGCATCAAACAAAGTTAAATATCCCTCTTTTAACACGCTTATATTAGCTTCACTTGTAACTATGTATGTAAGAAAATCTTGGAATCTTAATTTGACCCACTTCCCGGTATTAGATTAGGATGAATTTTTCCACACGCTCTGAATTCTGATAACTATACATGACTAGCTAAGAAATGTCATTAAAAATCCAATATGGCGTCCTCCCCAAGATGGCGGACTGACTGTTTGAAATCCACCCCTATGATATGGGTATCAAATGAAAGGTCTGCTGCGAGGAATACGAAAAAAAATAGTCACGTGACTTAGATCCAAATAATTTTTAGTGCGTGCTAAAAGCGTGTTTTAAGTTTTTTAAACTATTATATTATTACTAGCTGTGCCCAGCGGTTTCACCCGCTGCTCACTTAGGGGCATGAAAAATAGATGTTGGCCGATTCACAGACCTACCCGAATGTACACAAAATTTCGTTTTAATCGGTCCAGCATCATTCACTTCAAGTAAAGACATCGATTTAATAGTTGAACGACTTCAGTTATCATTGCATCTTCTAGTTTCATATTTTACGCAATGGAAATTAAAATTAAAATTAAATTCTACAAAAACTGAAGCCATAATGTTCACACGTAAGCGATCATGTCCCAATAAATGCATAAAAGCAGATGACTGTACTTTGCCATGGCGTGTATCGACCAGGTACCTTGGACTATTGCTGGACAATAAAATGAACTGGACCAAAAATATTGAGTACTTCCGGGTGAAAGGAATAAAAGCTCTTAACTGCCTGCATCCAATCTTAAAGCGACGATCCAAAGTTAGCGCAAAAACCAAATTAAAAATATATACAACCCTTGTAAGACCCTGCATTACGTATGCGGCACCAGTCTGGAGCAGCACATGCGAAAGTAATTACTCTAAACTACAGATAGTTCAGAACAAAGCATTAAAAACTTCATTCAATACACCATTACGGACTAATCTTAAAACTTTACATACTAAATTAAATTTCCCAACATTAAAACAATTCATTACAAAAGTCACAAAGAAGTTTTATCTGGTATCTAACCCTATACATCATAACCCCCTTATTTCTTCCATTGGTCTAACCCGTTCCTCAAACTTAAAATATATCGACACCTATCATCGATATCGTCTCCCACATCACTTACTATTATTTGACTAACGAAGGCGATGCGACAACACGACCGAACTTTTTTCTGATATTCGTTTGGAATGTGGGTAGATTTACAACGAATCACTCACTTAGTTTACGTAGCTCATTAGCACTTGGAATACTTAATATTATTGAGTCAAACTAAATTGAATTATTTTAAGGTTTATACATCTTGTGTAAAATATGCAGTTAACAGACAAGTGTAATAAAGTGCGTATATGTGTCTAATCATCGCGCTGTACAGTACAATGTGTTTAACGTAAGTAATGAGATAGGTATGATTACAACGAGAAAGATTTACACATTACATATTGTTTGTATTTTTTAAATATTTTATAAAGGCGTCATAGCCTGCACAAAATATAGAATAATACCTATATGTTGTAATGCTTTTAGAATAAGATCTAAATGTCATTTATCTGTTTTGTTTATGTTAAAAATAAAGAAAATTTCAATCAAATTAATCGGTCCAGCCGTTTCGGAGGAGTATGGGAACGAAAACTGTGACACGAGAATTTTATATATTAGATTATGTACTAACAAGCTATTTCATAAATATTGATTGCACGATAGACTGTCTTGTGTAATGGCTCAATTACACTTGGCCGTATTCGAGTCTTCTTTGTCGTTTCTAGAATTCCGAAACCCGATGCATCGTTTCACGGGTCAACGCAATCGAATGCGAGCTAATATTTATAAAAATACTGCGATGATATCTCACTATTCAGATTCAGGTGTATAATAAAACTGCTTGTTTCGTAACAATGTTTATATTACTTCGACCAATCACTCTTGCTTATGATCTTACACAATTTTTATATAAAGTATATTGCTAACAATATGCATAGCTATTAACGCACAGGTAATTTTTAACAACCGTCTCGGTCGAGGTAGCCGATCAGAAAAAGAATCACTTTTTTAAAAATCACCGACCACGTGCATTTTGTTCCGGCCTGAACAAAATGTATGCCTCCATCTGTTCGTTTACCATAGACTAACAAAGTGATGGCATTCTGAATCGACTAACTTACTAAATACCGATAAAAACATAAATCAAATACAATCATCGAATAAACTGAAAAATTTGTAGGATAATATTAAATAATCATCAATTCATTACAATACCAAACAAAATTATCAGAAGACGGGCGTACTTGACTCCGTTTGTTTATAGTTGGTCGTTTCGAATTCGGGCGAACGACCTTAGTTGATCATTCACTTACGTATGCCAGACGACAACCAGCTCGTGCTGAAAGACTTATAAATAACATACTAGCTTTTGCCCGCGGCGTATTTGGCGTAACACAGTTCCCCTTTCCTGATTTGCAGGTACCTGCTACCCATAGTTTTTGCCCTTGTGACTTATTTATTGTAATAGCAAAGCTAAAGTTTTTCCTTTTCTTCCGTCTTTCTCACTTTTTAACCCGTTTATGTCCGTCTCCAGGGTCTCAGCTATCCCTGTACCAAAATTCATCAAAAATCGGTTTAGCCATGTAGGCGTGAAGATGTAACAAACAAACTCACTTTCGCTTTTATAATATTAGTACGGATTATAAAGAGGAAAGATTGTTTTGTTTGTTAATTTGCATCAAATAGGCTTCAAAACTACTGAACTGATTTAAACCACAACGCAAACACGCTACATTAGCGGGAAGTAATATAGGCTATACAACATCACGCTACTATCCTCAGGAGCGGAGTAGCAACTAAAGATGCGGGTGAAACCGCGCAGGGCAGCTAGTTCTATATATATATCTTATTACCTCTTGCTCTGCGTCTCTAATGTCATGCTACTTCGTAGGTCTGGGCGTGTGGAAGATCTCGAAGCACCAGATCGACGTGTACGTACTGTCGGTAGCCGAGCGCGTGCGGCATCTGCTGCGACGCGACATGCTTCAACATGTCAGCAAGATCAACTTCGCCTACATCACGCCCAGCGACTCCGTACTAGGTAACTTGCTCTTAGTGTGTCGTTGGTACCTGAAGGGCCCATTTGGGCCTCTGCCTGGCGGGGCTGCCAGTTGATAGCAAAAGATACTGCGGTTTCGGAAAAAAAAGAGTAAAACGAGGAACACTCCCTTCTACGAAGGGCCAAGCCAACTGAATCCTACCATCATACACTTCTAGTGTTTATCAGACATAATGTAATAATATGCTTAAATAGAAAAATGTTGCCCTATTAGTACGGCCAACGAGAAACGATACGAAAGGTCATTAACCTAAAGAACAACTGTGGCGATGACAATCTAATATTTAGCTCTTTCCATCTTGTGCCTTTGTCGTAATGTCGTCGTTCGTTCTCCCGGCAAAAACATGACAACGTTAAGACGGGTTCGCCAACATTCGGGCGGCCATTTTAGATGGGGTTTTAGCATGGGTTTTGTTTATATTTGGTATCGCTTCTGGTTGGCCGTACTATATAAGAATATCTCCTGTATTGTTGGTGCGTCTACAAACATTTAAACTCACAAACAGCCAGGACAACCGGACACCCGGAACAAGTATGTACTTACGTGTAGGTCATACAAATATTTGTTCCATGTGGGGATCGAACCCTCAGCCAAACGATTAGCCTCTGCGCCAACCGTGTCGTATTGTAACAGTACTACATTACTATCACTTCTTCTTCAGATGTTTACATTTTCTGGGTCTGTTCCTTTATAATAAAGTTAACGAAGAGTGTGAAATCTACGATCTACCGTATTACAAATGTAAAAAGACTGTGCAATCGTACCTTCAAACTAAGTCATACGACGACACTGTTTTTTTCTTGACTTATTGGCAATACTAACTAGCATATACATAGGTACACCTCCACAGAAACGCACACACACACACACATATTATCACACACACAAACACACTACACACACATAGTTTCTTACCTTAAAATTATGTTAACGTTCACTAAAAACTAAAATAACAAACACTGCCAAACTTAATACCTACTCTGCCATTGTAACAATAACATCAAAAGCACTATGTAACATTTACATCACTATACCTAAGGGGACCGGACTGATTATTTGTTAGCTAGGAGAGCAGTGCTCACCCACACGTTTGTGTAGAAATAGTACTTATTTTGTAAAACTGTATTTTAACGTGTACTACAATGTACAAAACATTGTAGTACACGTTAAAATACAGTTTTAGTTGAGTAAATAAATATTATTATTGTATATTTGCAGAGATGTTCACTCACTCGTCAGGTTCAGGCTCTAAAGCTGTGCACAAAATATTCTTCGAGAATAATCGACATCCTGAAGGTGAGTTAGGCAACCATTGTTTATTTTAAATCATTCAACTACTTCCGGCGACCAAACACGCTGTACAAAACCGGTTTAAGCGGATCTTTTATTGTTTCGGTAATCTATATAAAGGCGGCTATGTTATACTGGTATAGGTTGTCAAATCTGCGACTCGTTTAATTGGCTTTCAAACCTAGCCTAAATGTGGAAATTGCATGCACATTCTCAACCAGCCCACGTCAAGCAATTTATAGCTTACTAGCTTTTGCCCGCGACTTCGCTCGCGTTAAATTCGGGGTAACACAGCTCCCCTTTCCTGATTTGCACGTACCAGCTACCTGTAGTTTTTGCCCTGGCGCTTGATTGCAAAGCTAAGTTTTCCCTTTTATTCCCTCTTTCTCTGTCATTTCTCACTTTAAAAAAAATGCCTATGTCCGTCTCCAGGATCCCAACTATCTCTATACCAAAATTCATCAAAATCAGTTGAGCCATTTAAGCGTGAAGACGTAACAAACAAACAAACTCACTTTCGCTTTTATAATATTAGTAAGGATGAACAACGGCGAGCTTAACACAGAATTTACTACTACCGGCCAACTGCTAAATCAGTATGGCCCACCTTCAGATATCTGCATTTTTAGGGTTCCATACCCCAAGGGTAAAACGGCACCCTATTATTAAGACTCCGCTGTCCGTCCATCTGTCCCTCTGCCACCAGGCTGTATCTCATAAACCGTGATAGTTAAACAGTTGAAATTTTCACATTATTACTGTTGTTGCTATGACAACAAATACTAAAAAAAAGGATTAATATTATGTGGTTTTATGAAACTACGATAAAAGTGAAACTTTTTTCACTATTAAACAAAATAAAATAAATATTTAAACCATACAACAAACATGATGGATTTACAACAATAATTTATGTTTTTTTTTTTAAATAATGTTACGGAACCCATCGTGCGCGAGTCTGACTCGTACTTGGCCGATTTTTTTCTATGGGCGTTCTCATTTAAAACCGCCTAATAACTACATAACTTCAGTAGTGCAGTACAACTCACCATCACTGATTTTATGATAGGCCTCATAAGGACCGTAAGGCGCGTCGCCCACACGACCAACAACTGCACCTCGACTGTTGATCTTGTGGGCGACGTGCCTAATGCGCCCGCGCCTCGACTGTTGGTCGTGTGGGCGACGTGTGTAATGCGCCCGCGCCTCGACTGTTGGTCGTTTGGCGACGCGCCTAAAGCACTGGATCCACGTGGTGGATTAAAGCCCGATCTCTCTCACAGAGGAGAGGCCGGAACCTATTCTGATGATTCTGAACAATAAAAATTAGAGGTGTCAAAGGACACCCGGATGGAACGAAGTTCCTATAGAAATGAAAATATCTGGCTTGCTTTCTATAAGAGAGAGAGAGACAGACAGACAGACAGACAGAGAAACATGCGACGCCACACAGCTTACAATAGCTTACTATAGCAAAAAGTGTTGTGACAACTTTTCGTAAGAATTTTTTCCGTCTAGCCCCCTTTCACAACGCGCGATAAGGAAGTTCGTTCCAATAATTGTGGATTGTTGTCCGTGCAGGTGGCGTCACAGTCCAGATACATAAGCGCGAGCCGTCGTCCAAGCTGACGGGCGAGGACGAGGGCAAGCTGCTCGTCATGACGTACCCCTGGGACGGGAATGCGCACCCCGGGAACGAGTTCTGGTCGGTATCATTAGTATTTATAAACCACTGTTTTGTGTTTAGTCATGTGCGGTGGAGATGAACATGTCGCGCATTTGTTTGACAGGACTTAATTACATCACTAGCTTTTGCCCGCGGCTTCGTTCGCGTTAAATTTGGGAGAACACAATTCCCCTTTTCTGATTTGCAGGTACCTGCTACCTGTAGTTTTTGCCCTTGCGTCTTATTTATTGTAATAGCAAAGCTAAGCTTTCCCTTTTCTTCCCTCTTTCTCCCTCATATCTCCTACCTACACGATCAAAACGCATAGAACGGTAAATTTTATTGTTCAAAACATTGTCAATTTGCTATTTGTGTATTTTTTGCTTTCTGTCTTGCATCAAGCCGATTCGTTATACATATTGTATGACTGTGGTCATCTTCTTAATTGTTGCTATTAATCCATTGGAATATGAGAATGATCCAATTCTTTATTTGCATGATTATTTAAGAAATAACTCGCTTTTATCAAAAAAATAACATTTATTCATGTTAAATGCTAAATTCAAGAATTACAAACACATTACAAAAATACTGTTCTAAATACACCTTGTATTGTAAAACGCCGTTTGATTCACGTGGGAATTTGTCACTGCTGTTCTTGGTTCCATAACATGAATTTGCCCTCGAACGCGATGATAAAGTTTATTCACTTGAATCAAAATGTACAATTAATTATTAGGTTAATGATAGATGGTGAATGATCCCCAGGCTAGGCAGTTTGACGGGGTCGGGCGATCCGGCGGCGGCGTGCTCCACGCAGGTGTCGGAGCTACACAACGCGCACGTGAACCGCGGGCTGTGCGCACGCGCCGCGCGGGTGGCGGGCGGCGCCGGTCTGCACGCGCTGCAGCACGCGGCCACAACTCTGCCGCCCAGCTGCACCACCCCTTAGCTTCCCTTCAGCTCCATTCGCTTATAGAGTTACCAGACCAAATGTTAAAAGTTCTGATACAAAGCCAAACATTAACTCTACGATATATTTATAAACGTTTTTTTTTTTTATTTCCGTAAAATTCTCTAATGTTGCCACGTACGGACAAATTACAACGTCGCAAAAATCGTTTGTAGTGTTACTCATAATGCTTTAAAAAGCATTATGAGTAACACTACTAACGATTTTTGCTTAAGATTTTGCCAAAAGCCGGCTCTGTAATAAGTTGTTTGATGATCAAAATCTCAAATTAATTACCTGCGAAATGAAGCGCAAACTAAACCAGGTGGTGTAATATTAGTTTAGCGTGGGAAACAGACAGAGATAGACAGAACGTACAGCTCCATCTCTTTTCCACAAGATGACAACTATACTGATGTTGATTACACCAGTCAGACCTCGTGGCTAAACAGTAACAGCCGCTCAGGTCGATCCTTAGGTTAAGCCGTGCTCCTCTCAGTAGGTCTGTGTATGAATAACCACCCACTACACACCGAGTTTCCACCGTGCCTCGGCAAGCACGAGGTAGTCACTGTCCGAAAATCTGACAACAGGTCTTGCCATGGAGTATCGTTTTACCCAGCACTAACTGGGTTGTGGAGGTCACATTACCAGTTGCTCCATGTAAAATACTTTTATTCAGCTGCATACGGTTAGACTGGAAGCCGACTCCAATATAGTTGGGAAAAGACGCGGCAGATGATGATGATATTGATTATAATAGGGCAGCCGGTAGGCCACCGAAGTGCTGTAACTAGTCATTTGATACATGGTTTCTTTATACAATGAAACGGAGACCGATCGGTTTTTTTTTTATAAATACCCTAATCAGTTAAATAGGGAATGGAACATTGTATTTTTTTATTTTTCAATGTTATACGTAAACAATTATAAAATAATAAATTAGTTATGTAATTTTTGTATTTTGTAAAGAAAGGGACTTCATATAATAAAAAATAAATTATTTAACAAGTTTATATCAATATGGTTTTATTTAATAGGACGCATTTATTTACGACGGAGACTCCTTGTTCACTACAACATGCATGCATTAGGTCTAGTTTAGAGAGCTTATCGTATTCAATTCGACCAATACGAAGCATGGGAAATCATTAGATGACTCCTGCCGCTCTAGGCGGAACATACCAACTAAAACCCATCTATGTTCCTGCTGTTAGCCTTTGTGTTCCGGGACCCCGGCATCACTTTTGAACCAACCCGCATCACAGATTACTAAATAGCTACTACGTAGCAGATACATCACTCCAATACAAAAAGGAAAATACCTACGCTATAATAGCCTACAAAATCATAATAATACCAGCTGTTTGCAGCCAAAAGAAATGCACCATAAGTACGCACAAAGAGAGTTGAGATAGTATTGCCCGCCGCGCGACCAACGTGCGGGCGCGTCATCGAGCGAATGTGCTAGGGTTGAACGTATGATGAATTGATGATAATGATAATAAAACGAATGTTGTAGAATCAAATATGTTTCAGTTTAATAAAATGACTGATATCTTTTTTTCCTTCCCTGAATTCACGATTATTAAATTTTATTGTGGAAAATATTCTAAACCGCGTAAATAATTTTAATAAATAATCGAAAGGGAAACAGGAGCAAAGTGGAGGAAAATCAATCAATTTCAAAATTTCCAAGATGATACTGCCAGGCCGATCCATTATTACGTTGTCAAAATTATTTAAAAAAGTTGCTTCTAATTCTTCAATATAATTATTATATTGAAGTATAATAGTAGAATAATTATATTCAATATAATTATATTACCCATATACTGCACAAAAATTACGTGGTTTCGGCATTTTGAAACTCAGCGCGGTAATCACGACGTCGCACGGTGCGACAACCCACTGTCAGTTGTATCGACGGCGATACACGAAGCGGTAGGCATAAAACGCGTGGCCTTGAGCGAGTGACGGACGCCTGCCCGCATCCCCGACAGGCAGAGGCCCTGACTGGCCCCTCCGATTTGCAGACATCTCTGACGCGCGCGTGAAACACGAACGCACCCGTCGACAGGGCCCTTCGCGTGAAAGACAGAAACGATTCGTTCGGTCCTTGCCGGAAGGGCGCGCAGCATGGCGCATATGTGGCGCTGATGACTGATCAACCCTGCACACCGTACTAAGCGTTTTAACTAAGGATGGGATGACTTTGCGTTGACACCATAAAATTTATTCACACTCAAAATGGAAAAACAAAAAAAATAGTTAATTAAGTTTTTAAATAGCTAGCAATTCAGTTATATATTTTTTTAAGAAATGAATCGATGTTCTAACCGATTTTTATATTATTTCACTTTATACGTAGCGAAACACCTACCGGGCCGCTAGTTATGAATAAAATACTTAGCAAATAAATAATTTGAACAGTTAGTTTTTTTATTTGAAAATAAAATTGACGCGAATATAGCCATATCAATTTGTTCTTGAATCGATTTTAGTGGCGTAAAATATTATACTATTTATTATAGTATTCTACGCTTATAACAAAATTATGTCAGTAGTCTTTGCGTGAAAAAGCAACAAACATAGTTACACACATCCTCATAAACTTTCGCTTTTATAATATTATAGGAGGAAGCAGGACTAGCATAAAGCACTGATTTAGTTGATCAGACAGAGGTAGATAGAACATACTTACTTATATGTAGGTATACAAAAACATAATCACGGTTTTGCCCACCTTTGGTTACGTATAAGTACATATTTAAGATAGAAGAAATAATAAAATAATAGTACCTATCGACGCCTTAGAGTGAAAACCTCGTAAGTGTAAAAGGGGTAACTTTTCAGGAGGAAGAACAAATTGCGTTTTGAAATTTTTTTGTACGGCGCCTTTTTTTTTTTTTTATTAACTAATATCGAGATTCAACCCGCTTTTATATCCAGAACGGTTCGATACTATAAGATTGTCCCAAATGCATAGAATTCTACTTCGAGTATTCACGCCAAACTGACAGATGCGAGTATTTACGAGGTTCTCATTTACAGTCATAGATGGCGCTATGAATATCGAATGAACAAATAAGTCAAATCAGGATATGCGTTGCAAGGTTTTCTTCCTAGAAACGCAATAAAATAAATTTGAGCAAAAATGCATTCCCGAAGTTTTCACTCTAAGGCGATGCTATAGTATAATAACGAATGTTCTAGAAACAAAAATTGCCGTAAAAGTAAGTTACCCACATAAGTATAAAAAATAAACTAAAGGCATGTGTTCACTTGCTGATGAAAAGCTCATGTATTTACATCGAGCTCGCTCGTGGAAGGTGCGTCCGAATCCAAAGTTGGTGGAGCTTAGATACATAGATAAATAGAATATTCTTTATTATGTACACCATACATATTACAAGAATAACAGTATACAACTTATTAACAGGGTGACACAATGGGCAGTCTTATCGCTAAAAGTGATTTTTTCAAGACACCTTTTGGATGGATTTTGGTACTTATCGAGTACTTAGTGATTAAAAGGGTTTTGTTGCAAGAATAGAACTTTTTTATCGTTAGTTCAGTGCCTAACTTGGTGTCAGGGCTTGTAAGCCGCCCAAGAAGCCGTCGATAAATATCTCTCAGGCGTGATAAGTAGTTTAATTATAAATAAAAAAATTATTATTAAAAAAACAAAATACCCGACTGCACACTAAAAAAAGAGTAAAACAAGCCCCACAATAATATTGATCAATCAAATGCTAAAAACTAATTATGTAATACCGTTTAAACAATACCTATATTAAAATACACTACAATATGTGTTCGTAATCGATAGTTAAATAAACAGAAACTTATTTTGAATACAAATTTACTGAATATAATTTATAAATGTTGATGGAAAGCATCGCAGGCGGGGACCAACAGAGGCTTATTTATAGTCATTTCGGTTGTGCACCATTTAGCAGAATTTTCGTTGGTGGCGGTCAAGGTGGTCCCCGCCTGCGATGCTTTCCATCAACATTTATAAATTATATTCAGTAAATTTGTATCCTCCTTCTTTGGCAGTCGGGTAAAAAAAATACCCAAACCATCAAACACCAACTTTAATTTAAAATCTGAATAATGTATGCTTTCAGACAAAATAACTCTGGAATAATAAAAGGGTTATACCCCATAATCGTTCTTGATTAATTATTATTAAAACTGCAACGAGCTTAATTTGACATTCGGAACAAGAAAAAAATTAATATGTATTATAGAAAATAACTCAAACTGACCGAGCAATATAAAATTGATATGGGATCAGTTTGGGAGAATATTCTCCTCGATTATTAAAATAATTTTGGAAAATTATCGGAGAAATCGCGTAACAAAAATACAATAAACATACAGGTGAATTGAGAACCTCTTTTTTAAGAAGTCGGTTAAAAACAAAAATCAAAATGAATCGTATCGTGTATTCACGTCCTTTTAGTGAACATCAGCATTACCAAAATGTATCAGAAGGTGAGGGTACATCGAAAAATTAAATTGACATTTGACGTATAACTCGAATATTTACAGTAGGGCATTAGATAACACGAGTTGTTATGAACTTCGCAATATTCTTAAATATTTCGGCTTATATCGTACCTCGCTCAAGAAGTTCATAAGTTTCGTTGACCACCATTTTGGAGCCACCAGTCCAGTTGGGTAGACTAGGAACGTCTTGAACTGTGATGTGATTGTCATACATTAATATTGATCATTCTTTTTGCAGGGGACTGCTACCAACAGCCTCAGTGCTTCAGGAAACGGTCCAGCTATGCGAAGGATTAAGGTAACTACTTTGATTTTGATTTCGCTAAAAAGTAAGTCATGTGCGCACCGCATGCCAAGTGCTAAAATTCTTATATATACATTGGGTGGGTACAAGATATGTCCCATATTCGTCTTTGAATCGTATAAAGGTGTGAAATTCTCTAAAATAACGATATTTGTGCTTCAATATTACCTTGCCATTTGCCATGCATGTACACTTAACCTCAAAATGTAACGTGCTAATGTTTGCGCCCTGTTTGCTATTATCTACTGGCTGATTAAGCATAGCATGAGAGCAGCTGTTAATTATTCCACTGTTGGTACAAAAGCTACAAGCACAAGGTGTATGTCGTCAAATCCAAATGATTGATGATTTTAATTAATCTTGCTTGCAAAGCCGAGGATGCTCTGCATATTTGTGTGTGTTCGTATTATGGAGCTTAAAGAAAAAAAGCCGCTTGGGTCGATTAGTAGGTTAAGCCACGCTTGACTAGATTGATCTGTGGATGGTTGACAGTGCCTTGGAACCCACGATAAGCTGTTAGTGTCATGTCATGCCGTTGCAGATAGTCGTGTCTCGAAAGTCTAACAAGCAGTCATACAAATGAGTATCGTATTACTCAGTACTGACTGGGTTGTGGAGGTCACAAAAACATTTGCTCCTTATATAAAATACTGGTATTCTGCTGCATCCGGTTAGACTGGAACACAAACTCAACATAGTACCTAGGTAAAAAGATAGCCACATGGCCATCTTCTTATTAAGCAGTCTGAAAATAAACTTCGCCCCTAAGATGACCTGCTGACCAATACTACTGCAGTTTTCCATTAATCCAAAAACTAATTAATAAATCTTGTTCTAAAACAATTTTCATTGTAAGTTTTCTGCGTTCTACAAACTTTCATAATCTTTCAGAATGTTCCTCCCCTTGGTAATAAAATTAAGAATAATAACGATTTTTTAACCCAAAATACTCATCAACCATTTATATTGTAATTTTTCAAGAGGGTTCTGTTTTAGCTACTGAGCTGCGGAACCCTAATAACCAATTAGGGTTTGTAAAAGGGAAGCAATGGACGTGGAAATGGGGCCATACCGTCTGTGAGACAATTATATTACTGCAAGACACAGTTACTTTGCTATGCAGTCTCGTTTCGGTGGTCAGAATTGAATCTTCTCAATGACTGCACGTTGCGAGACCTAGGATTTAACATCACTAAATCAAAGGTTTTATTCAAAGAAATTAGTGATTTGAGGTCACAGATTGCACAGCCCCACATGCCTCAATGAGAAGATTTCAACACTGCATCAATTAAATTGAGCCAAATTAAAGTTTGATTAACCCCAAAGCCGGGAGACTATTTGCCTGGTTTTTTTTTTTTAAAGTTTCCCCACATTAAGAATTTCTGTATTGTGGGTACGTTTACAAACATAAAGTCACATAAACAAACAGCTAGACCCGAAACAACTATCTGCAGGTCATACAAATATTTGTTCCGTGCAGGAGTCGAACCCGCGACACGCAGCGCAGCAGTCGATCGCTCAGCCACTGCGCCAACCGCCGCCGATATGCTATTCCATACTAACCCTATTTTGTGATCTATCTTAGATTCAAATAATGTTTTGATTTAAATAAAAATCTTTTGTGTTAGTTTTAGGCGCGATGGCCACCCTTCATGTAATTCTCAAAAAGCTTATACAAAGATGTACCTGATGGTACTGTTAGAGGTTTTATAATCTATCCAATGCTAGCTGGTTTACCATAATGTTCAAACACTCGGGTTGTTTTAAAGAAAGAATTAGGAAGAAACACTAGAAAAGTTTTGAGATAAAAGTGTGACATGTAACTAAAAATATGATTTAAATTATTATCTAAAAGTATTACATGACATGAACATTTTATTGAAGGGTTCCCTCTATCTGGCAGAATCTTGATGCTCCGAAATTTATTTGGCATAACAAACTTAGCATAATTTTCTTTTAACGAACATTTTAAAGGCATAAAATATATTTGGTATAATTATCGTTTGGCATAATGTTTAAAACTTCGAATTAACAATGGCATACTTTTAAGATGGCAGAATTACATTTAGTATAATTACGATTCGCAGAGTTATAATTTCGCATAATATATTATTTGGTATAATTTCACTTGGCATACTATGCAGACGGCAGTTATGGCTAGGTTAGGTTAGGTTAAAACTGTGACCTCCTACGCCAGAAACGACTAGCGTTAATAGAAAAAAGAGATTGTTTTAAGTAGGTTACCCGGAACTGAACTATTTAGGTTAGGATACCTAATAACTTATTGAATTCAATGACATTATCTCAAATTCAATTAAACAATAACTACTTACAATAAATGACATTATTTTAAAGAAATAATAAATCAAAATTAATGACAAAGATGACCCTTACTATAAACTTTCTACGAAATGACAATTCTGCCGTTTAATTTATTTATTAAAACTTTATGCACATGTATAAAAACAATGTACAAAGGCGGACTTAATGCCTTGGGCATTTTCTACCAGTCTACCTTAGGGTGATGCAGAGAGAAAATAAAGTAGGTGCAGGGTGCATAACAGAAAGTATAAGAAATAATTATATATAATAATTATAAAATATATATAATAATACAATAAATAATTATATATATTTAATGATCATCGATATAAAATATATTATGCCAAAAGACGATTCTGACTGTCAACTTTCTGCGATATGATTTTTCAACTTTTTAAAATTATGGGTATGAAGTTTATGCGTAGAGATGATCCTTACTTACACAATTATGAGTTTAGAATGTATGATAAATGAGTGTCTGCTAAACTATTTTCTGCGAAGTGAAGTTTATGCCATCCATTGTTATGCAAAATAAAATTATGACATAAAAAGTTCTGCTATAAAGGGTGGACCCTTTATTGAAATACACAAACAAATCATTATAGTTTGTTTGAGTAATTTTTTTCAAATAGACCATTACAGGCAGTTTTGAATGTCAAAAAACAAAAGAAAGAAGCTACAGTCCCGGTCACATTGCATAGGTAATAACTTGTGAAGTACTGTAGTTCGGAGTGGTAGAGTTTATATTCTTGTGTTACTAACTAACTTAGTTAAGCAAAAAAAAACATAAAATTACGACTGATGAACAAAAAAATATTAGGGCAGGTACGCATAGGAAAGATCTGGGCAACATGTAACTAGTTATAGAAATTCAGACACGATGTAAAAATCGTTATTGAATAAATTGAATTGAATTGAAAAACACCATACAACCAAAACTAAAAGTTGTTAAACATAGCCCAACGAATCAATCAGTGATTTTATATAACAAGTTACCCTTATAATTCAAAGATATTTATACTAAGTGTTAACTTATTTAAAAACAAACTTAGGACATATTTATTAAGGAAAGGCTATTATATTATTGATGAGTTTATAAATGAAAAATTACACTGTGTTTATTTTATTATTTTTATTTGACATTTATATTGTTGTAATTTCTGAATGTATTTTAATGAATGTTAATTTAATTATTGTTTTTAATTTTTATATTTTCAACACAATTTAATTGTTATGAAATAAATTGCTTATGACTTCCTATGTAATAGGGTTGAACCTATTGCCATTAACTGCGCACAAAACCAGAGTGTCTGCTATTAAGAATCTATACTAATATCATAAAGCTGAAGAGTTTGTTTGAACGCGCTAATCTCAGGGACTACTGGTTGGAATTGGAAAATTCTTTTAGTGTTGGATAGTCCATTTCTTGAGGAAGGCTATAGGCCAGGGGTGGCGAACCTTGATGGACCAACGTGCCATTTTTCCTAAATAAATGTTGAATGGGGCCACAGACGTGCCATCAAATAATTTTGACTAAGTGATTGTATTAGGAAAAAATTACTATCAATTCGAAACTTTTTTTACTGACTAGAGTAGAGTCATCGCCAGACGGTTTCTAAGCGAATTAATTTTATTCATCTCTGAAAATAATGAATCGCACCGGCGAGTTAAAAAATTATAGTAAGATAAAAATATGATTAAAATTGTTTGCGTGCCCAATTCGTTATGTCGCGTGCCGTCATTGGCACGCGTGCCATTGGTTCGCCATCTCTGCTATAGGCTATATAACATCACGCTACGGCCAACAGGTGCTGAGCAGCGTGGGTGAAACCGCGTGGAACAGCTAGTATAGTATATAAGTATAGTCGTCTATACAGCATACCATATGTACGTCTTAATACACATCTAAACTTGTAGTCTTATTTCTTTGAAAAAAATATATGTTATACTAGACAATTTTATTCATAATTTGATATGTGAAAATGTGAAATTATATTTTAATAACATAGGTAGTGTAATTAATTTGTAAAGTATTGTCTAACGTGGACAAAAAAACGATAATCACGCAAAAACTATGGGGCGTATTTACATGAAACTTTAATCATATAAAAGACAATTTAATGATCCATATTTTAGTATACGGCTTTTATTTGTATTGTGTTTGATAAATCAAGATGGGTTGTTTTTTCGAATAATCTTGGTGCGCGTTGAAGCGGGGCTCTGGCGGGCGACGGGCGGCAATGTATGGCTGACTACTGTCACGGTTAGACGCAGTTAATGTCGCCTTAAGGAGTAAACTCCAGTCGTGCGTCGGAGCTGACACAAACACTTTTTTTTTTTCAAAAATGTTTTTTATTTCAGCTACGTATTTTACTTGTGGTATATATCACATATTTTTTATAGAGTATTCATTTTCTTTTGTTACTAAAATTTTAGCATATTATCCAAATAAACATAGAGAAAAAATATGTAATATAGACGATAAGTCATAAAATACCTAAGCAATATAAATAAAATTGATATTGGGCCTGGGAAGTATACCCTATCAAAAAAAGAATTTAGCAAATCTGGCCAGGCGTCTTTTATTCGATGAACATACATAAAAAATGATTCTGACGAATTGAGAACTTCCGCCTTCTTTTGAAGTCTGTTAAAAATTCAAGTTTATCCGACAAATCAATCGAATAATTAGCTTTCAGAACATAAACACATTTCATTTCTCAGTTTCAGGCGGTGTCGCGGTGGCAGGCAACAGGGTGTCCATCATCATCTCCGAGTAGTTGGCGTCATCCACATGTGCATAACGTGACTGGCAGCTGCTGCCATCGACGGGTGGAGTCCACTTCCATCTGTCATGTCGATACGTCACATGAATATGTATGAACTGAAACCAGGTACACCGCTTGCAATATTTAACTTAAGGCGCGGGCCCACCACGGCGCATGCTGAGCACGGGCACGTGGCACATTTTAGCTGCGTGTATTAATTTGTTTCACAACGTGGGTCTACGTTCCCACTGGAGTAACTACACGAAAACCCACGACTAAGCAAGCCTGGCACGGCGCACGGAGAGGCTACACACGTGCCACTACAATCCACGAAGGAAACTGCTCTGCGATAAGCAAGCTGTACATAGTCATGGGTCATATTTATTTACTCTAGTGGAAACGTATGTTGACAGCGTTGAGCTATGTAAGCGCCTATTCGAGCAAGCCATGCATGTATTAATGACGTCAATTCATGCGTAACCTCCCCGTGGCAGTGCACACAACCACATACATTTTCTTGCAAAGCGAAGCTTAATTAATTCACATGCGTATCCTCTCCGTGCCCTGCGGTGGGCCCGAACCTTTATCTTAGTGCTACGTTTCGTAACTTCTTGCCAGATAAACATTAGGGGATGGTGAAGGCAGAGTTAAGACAATGTCTGACTTTAGAAGACTGTATTTTGATGGTTAACCGTCAACACTTTGCGGGAGGCGCAATTAAACAGTAATAAATGTTGCTTGGTTTTCGTGAAATGAAACGCAAACTCAAAACGGATATCTGAGATAATGCCAGTAGTGTCGTCCATGTGACAAAGATACACTTAAAAAGTACTTAAATTTTCTCTAACATTTTATTATAATCAAAGTGAAGCTTTTATTACATCGTCTTAAACTTTTTCTTCTATGTGTTGCATGTCGCGTTACGGTCGGCCGCGGATTAAGGACGTCTAAATGTCTATAATGTGAAAAAAAGTTTCACTTTTACCGTGATTTCATAAAACCACAATCATGTAATTTTCATATTTTTTGATGAATAAAGCTTATACAATTTGTTTAATTGTTCTATTAAGAGCTAAAAAAAACCGCCTTCCAAAAAACTACTATAAACATTGAAAAAAAAAATTACTTCCAAAAGTCGCCGGCTTTTATTTGATTTTTAGATTGTTTTGCCACCGACTTTTTCTTTAGAAGTCTATTTATGTTGACAAAATAAGGTTTTTATTTTACCCTTGTTATTTGTGGCATGATGGTATTACACACAAATCCTTGTTGAGTATTCATTTTACAATGAGATATTAGCATATCGGCTATATACTTTAGAAGAAAAACTATGTACCTATTATAGAACTCATAAATTACCCAAGCAATATAGATAAAATTCATATGGGACTCTTGCGAACCCTTTTGATTATAAACAGAATTTTGTAAATCGGCCCACAATAAGCGGAGAAAACTTCGCTGCCTGCCCTTGTGGGCAGCGGACTCGCGTAGCGATTTTGGCTGATCTTTTTTTATCGGTGGTTCCTGTCTCGCAAAAGGAGTTTTCCATTAGCGGCCTGCGGCCATATTGGCAGAAGACAGAGCGCGAGTGTTTGTGGGTGCTTTGGCGGTCGGTATTGGCTGACCTCAAAAAATCGGTGCCTCTCGTTCTGCTTCGGCTTCCAAAGGATGTGCCTGTCGGTTACTTCAACGCAGCAATCACGGTGGCTTAGCGATCCCATCGCTGAGGACATGCGTGCCAAACCTCATTAACAAGAGATTCGGTTGCCTGAACTCATCGCAATGGCCAGTGGCTAGAGCCGCCGCCAGATCCGATAGGATCCGAAGGAAGCTGGCTTAGGCCGACAAGCAACTCCGCAAATTTACCAGGGAAAACCCTAATTCAGGGGGGCGGATGACCGCGATGTATTGGCGTGAAGTCCTGCATGCTTCCGTGGATGGCTTCGAGTTGAGGGAGTGTTCACGGGTTCCTGAGTGTTCATGAGTGCCCTATCGACTGCCTCTAACAGTCGACAGGGAAGAGCAGTTCGCACACGTCAAGGGTTCTAGTGGTGCGTCAATAACACCTGGCGTTGCCAGAACCAACTCCTACCCCTGGCCTGCGATCACCGAAAAGATGGACTGTTTTAGTGAGGACAGTCTGTTGAAGTCGTCTTATGGTGATACCCTAATTTTCTCTTTGAGGCGTCGGCGTCGCGCATACCTTCCCGCCTTGACCAGTAAATGGTCCTGGGTTACGGTGAGCCTGGAGACCTTAGTCACAACACCCGACCGAGGTGCGCAAACACTTAGTTGAACAAGTGTAAATCCAGGACTGGCTCCGAGGGAAGTTCTGGAGAAGCCCCGATGGGGGTCCTCGGACCTCAAATCTAGCAGCTCGTACGGCTGGGGCTACGAGAGCTGTGGGTGCACCTGTGTCCGGGCCAGCCACCCGGGCACACCAAGGTTTAAAGGTCGCTTTCGATACCATACAAAGAGAAGACGGTCGGACCGCCGATCTCCCACAGGAGTTGGCGGTGTCGACCCTTAAACCTGTATGTTCGGTTGCTCGATCTCCGCCTCAGTCGGGGCGGGAGGAGGGCGAGTGGACCTGTCCGGAATGCAGAAGGCCATTCCGGACCAAGATAGGGTTGGGTGTGCACAAGCGGCACGCTCACCCTGAGACGGCAAACGCCGCAGCCGCCCCACCGCAGGTGAAGCGGAGATGGCGCGACGAAGAGAGGGAGTTACTTGCCCAAACGGAGGCACGTTTGGTGAAGGCTGGAGCCAGTGTGACAACCAGAAATCAGGACCTTCTACGTGAGTTGCCCCAGCTGGGGCGCTCAGTAGAAGCGATCTAAGGACACCGGAGGTTGAAGTCGTACCAGAGCCGGATACGAGCGTGCCTGGCAGATCTGGATGGGGCCGAGTCTCCGAGTGTCCAAGGGGAGGCAAATTTGCCTGGGGGACCCCCCAGCGATCACACTGTCGAAAGCCCGATACCAGAGCGACCTGACGTGCGGGCGGAGCGCCCCTCTGAAATCGCGCCGGAACCCGCAAGCCTGCAAAGACCGGACTTGTCCGAGCCAGACCACGTCAGAATCGTGGAGGACCTCATAGAGAGGGCCAAAGCGAGGATGGCGCGGAGTGAAAGTGATGGGGAAAGTCGGGGGCGACCTAGGCGCAAAGGCCAGTCTCATAAAACCCAATCTGCTGATGTCAGATTGTCGGCGCGAAAGCGGCGTAGGATGGAGTACGCGAGGGTGCAGGAGCTGTACAAGACCAGTAGGTCTCGAGCGGCTGCTGAAGTGATCGACGGACAAACCCGGGGAGTAAAGCATAGTCTTGCTGAGCTCGAAGCCTACTGGCGACCAGTGATGGAGGCCGTGTCTGACGCTCCGGGGCTCACACCGGAGGTTCTGGGCGCGTTAAAACGCTCAGAGCGGCACGGGGATAGCCGAGATTACTCGCAGCTGTGGACGCCTTTCACTTCCGAGGAGGTGAAGGCATGCCGGGTGAACGGCAAGTCCGCTCCGGGTCCAGAGGGAATCCTTCCTGGGACTTGGAACTCAGTATCTTCTGCAACTCAGGCGGAAATATTCAACGCGTGGATCATGGCTGGGGAGGTCCCAGATAAGCTCCGCGGCTGCCGCACGGTCTTTGTACCCAAGACGGAGGATCCTGCAGGTCCTGGGGAGTACCGGCCGATCTCGATCGCGTCGGTGCCCCTCAGGCACATGCACTCTGTTCTGGGGAAAAGGCTTGATGCGTGCTGCCCTCCCGATGCACAACAGCGTGGATTTATCTGCGCCGACGGCACACTCGAGAATTCGGCTGTGCTGGACGCGGTGCTGGGAGACAGTGGGAAGAAGTTGCGCGAGTGCCATGTTGCTGTGCTGGATTTCGCCAAAGCGTTCGACACAGTGTCGCATGCGGCGCTGGTTGGAAAGAGGCCTGCCTGAGGGGTTCTGCGACTACGTTGCAAGGTTGTATGCCACTTCCGAGTCCGTCTTGGTCGTGAATGGAGCCCGCAGCGGTCCTACTAGAGTGGGTCAGGGAGTTCGCCAGGGAGACCCGTTGTCGCCTTTGCTGTTCAACATGGCGATGGATGCGATCCTAGCGGCCTTACCGAGGGAAGTCGGTTATGGGTTGGAAGGCGAGAATATCTCGGCTCTGGCCTATGCCGACGACCTAGTCCTCCTTGCAGGTTCAAAGGTTGGCATGCAATCCTCTATCGACAGTGTTTGGCGCACTGGCAGGATGATGGGACTTTTTATCAGTCACGCGAAAAGCGCCGTTCTTTTGATGGTGCCTGACGAGAAGCGCAAGAAGGTGCACTTCCTGACCGGTCGTACCTTTAAGGTGGGATCGCGATGGTTGCGGCAAGTGTCCTGCGTTGAACGTTGGCGCTATCTAGGCGTTGACTTTAAGGCGTCTGGATGCGTGACGTTAGAGCATGATATTAAAGTCGCCTTGACCAACATCACAAAGGCGCCCCTTAAACCCCAGCAACGGCTGGAGATAGTAAGGGCTCACCTGATTCCGACGTTCCTGCACGGTCTTGTACTAGGGAACATCACGGATGACAGGTTGAGATTGCTCGGCGTCCAGATCCGGAAGGCAGTGCGGGATTGGCTTCGGCTACCAAAGGATGTGCCTGTCGGTTACTTCCACGCAGCAACCAGAGACGGCGGTTTAGCGATCCCATCGCTGAGGACATGCGTGCCGGATCTCATTCACAAGAGGTTCGGTCGCCTACACTCATCGCAATGGTCAGTGGCTAGAGCCGCCGCCAGATCCGATACGATCCGAAGGAAGCTGGCGTGGGCCGACAAGCAACTCCGTAAATTTACCAGGGAAAACCCTAAGTCAGGAGGGCGGACAACCGCGATGTATTGGCGTGAAGTCCTGCATGCTTCCGTGGGTGGCTTCGAGTTGAGGGAGTGTTCACGGGTTCTTGCGTCTACTAAGTGGATTCGGGAACGCTGCATGCAGCATACTGGCCGGGACTTCGTGCAGTTCGTGCACACCCACGTGAATGCAATCCCCTCGCGGGTGCGCAATACGCGTGGGCGCCGGATTAGTGGGCAGTCGGAGTTGAACTGCCGTGCAGGTTGCATGGTCAAGGAGACAACGGCGCACACCATCCAGCAATGTCGCAGAACACACGGCGGCCGTATTGAACGCCATAATTGCATTGCGGACGTTGTCGGTTCCGCCATGATGGACAAGGGGTGGTTCGTGGTAAAGGAGCCGAAGATCAAGACCGTTTTGGCCTCAGAAAGCCCGACATCATCGCCTCCAGGAACAGGGAAATAAATAAATAATAAATACGGGAATCACGTGGAGCTCGTTGAGAAAGTTGCGGACATACTAGGACTACCTTGTAAACAGAGCGTCCATTCAACCTCCTGCACAGTGTCCTGGAGAGGTGTATGGAGCCTAACTTCCTATAGGGAGCTGAAAAGGTTCGTCGGACTTGATGAGGGAGTGCTGGCCGGCATCCCGTCCTAGGCCCTGCGTGGCTCTCACATGAACTGGACAGGTTCAATCGCCTCGCAACCCGAATCGACTGAGTCGGGGAGCGAGCGGCCGGATTCCTGTGCTCGTGGGCCGCCGCCGGGCCCAGGGGTCGAAGCTTCCACCAATGGCTACATCTATTATTTATGTAACATCATTCGACCTCGCCCAACATCCCACCGGCGAAATTTCGGCAGTTTGGTGACGGTAGGGGGACGTGAGAATCCTGTCACAACAATCTATAATGATATTGACAGTAGTCACTATAGACGACGGCAAATGCAGGAGTTAAAATACAACGCCTACCACGTTGTATCTCACGGCGTTTACCCTTTTAAGTGGTGGGGAGACACCTAATCCCAATGTTCTACTGTGCAAAGGGCTCACCCCGCCAGTAATGATGGTACAGTTTCCCTTTCGGCGTCGCTGGACGGTGCATCTTCTAACGTTGCAAGAGAAAGCCTGCAAACTGACTTCTGAGGGAGGTTAGGGAGGCCCTACCGTGGGCTACGTTAACCTTCTCCGTATGACATTGGACTCTCAGGTGCTGTGAAGCTTGAAGGCCGGGTTGAGTGTTGTGGTTCGTTCGTGTGCTAAGTGCTTGTAGGCTTTACCAGAGGACGGGATCCTACCCTCGCTTCCCGGTCTATATGTAGGCCGAGGGGTGGATGACGGCTTTCCAACAAGTCGCAATAAAGAGATCTAGGTGTGACTGAATAGACCCCTGCGTTCGTAGCGTGAGATTGTCCGGGCTTGCAATCGTACCTCTGGTCACACCGCCTGATTTATTGAGAATACATGGTTATTATGCTTGGTCTAGCGTGGTAAGGATGTTGGAGACCGGTTTCGACACCAGTGGGGTGGTGCGAACCTGAAAAGGCGCAAACGGGGGTTCCATGGCTAGGCCTCGTTCCCATACCCGAACCTCCAGTGCGGCGGTCGTAAGTAGTCGTAACTATGATCTCTCCGAAGGTAGCCAAGTGCCTAGTCATCTAATAAGTACGCGCCTGAATGGATTAAAGAGATCCCCACTGTCCCTTTCAACTACTACTACTACTTCGCTGCCTGCTCTCGGAGGCAACGGACGTGTTTTGGCTCGCGGAGCGCATATTTTGTGTATTAAATTCCTATTGGTTCGCGGAAGTTATTGGTGGCTCCTTGCCTCGCACGAGGAGTTTTCCACTAGCGACCGCGGCCATATTGGTATTAGAGAGAGCGCGAGTGTTTGTGCGATGTATTTGGGTCAGTATTGACTGATCCCAAAAAAGTCGGCCCCTCTCGTTCTGGCTAGTACATTTTTTGCACTAGAGCCAGCAGCCATCTTGGCCAAAGAGCGAGAGGCAACAGGCCCGAAGGCGTGGTGAACTGTGTGCGAGAGAGACGCGTAGTGTTGTGCGAAAGAGACGCGAGTTGAGTGTTGTCAACTGTCAGCTTTACAGTTGACCGGTGGCTAGGCGACAGTGACGTTTCGCGATATTGACGCTCATACATTTTGTTTTATTTTATTTCATATCTTTATATTTTTTTGTTTTTATTAATTCCATTTTACCTGTTTTTTTTTTTAATTTTTTGTATGTGTTAACCCCACGCGCCCCCGCGACTGTGACGCTCTATTTCAGTAAGTTTACCCGGTGATTTCGGATTATCCCGGTTTATCCCGGATATCCAGAGATCCGACGCGGGGTCCCATTCCCGTGGCGCCCGGGCTAGGCTAGGGTAAGTTTGCACAGTTAACATTCTGGGACTTAGAAAACTCTGGTGCACTGGCGGCGACGCCGCTGACGACGCCTCTAAGTGCGTGAAACCGCCGGTTAATACCATCGGCGGGGACAATTTTAACAATTTGGCAACGCGTTGGACTTAGAATATTCGAGCCAACTAAGTGCAATGGGTTCGTGTATTAACCGGACTTAGAAAATTCTGTGTGTGTTCTAAGTAGTCTTAACTAAACTCAGCGAAACCCAGCGGCTTTGCGATGGCGGACGACGACGCGGGAACCGTCGCAAAGAAGTTAATTGAGAAGGAGAGAAAACTCGAACTATCGAAGAAGGAGGAGGAACTCAGGATCCTCGAGCAATTAAGGCAGGGGATAGGGTTCGCGCCAAGGGTGTCCACGATTCGGACGCCACCGAATAGTTTTAGCATGGCCACCGGATCATCCAGGGACAACTATATGGAGCCGGAGGTGGTGCCGCCACCGCCACCATCCAGGGCGAAGCGGCCGCTATCCTCCCCCCAGGAGCCCGGAAGGGCCGATGAGGCGGAGGGCACCGGAGACCGCACCGCCAGTGGGCGGCATCCTCTCCGGCCCGTCGGGAAGTGCTGTTCCCACGGCCAGGCTGGTCAGTCTGGAGTCGCCCCGGGCTGGATCGCCTCCGGCTGCATCCAGCACGCCAGAGAAGGAAGGCTTGGCGACTACAGACAAGGCTCGCCTGATTGATGATGCATATGAGGCGGTCAAAGGAATAAGCGCAGTGGCAAACGCCACAAATAAACTGAACATGGCGGACAAGGCAGCCATCGCTGGCTACAGTCAGGATATCCTGGCCATCGTGGCGACGCCCAACATCAGGCTGGCTGAGGCAGAACACGCGGTGACAGCCATGAAGTTGAGGGTCGCCTCCGTGGAGCTGCGACAAGCATCTGCTCCTGTGCAGGGCACGGGACTGGGTGTCAGCCCACTGCGGACCGAGGGGACAGCACGGACTGAGTATGCGGCGGTCCTCAAACTGCCCAAGGGAAAGCCGCCTATGGTAATAGAAAAGAAGGGACCTGCAGTCATCTTTTACCTGGCCAATGAGGACATTAAGTCCTCCGAGCAGACGCTGAAAGAGCTGCGGGACAAGGTGCAGCCTGCTCAGAAGGGCAGCCAAATACAGGGGGTAAGGCGGGTAGGCAACGCGGGTGTGGTCGTGCAAACGGCCACCACCAAGGCAGCCGAAAAACTGCGGGAGGCCGCCCCCCCGTCCCTGAGGACTGCAGCCCCTAAGGCCAGACGGCCACTGGTGGCCATCAGGAACTTATCTGGCAATCCAGAGCCGGAGGTTGTGTTGGTGGACCTACACCGGGTCAACCTGGAGGAGGACGCGTCGTGGCCTCTGGAGAGAGTCCAGAAGGAGACACGATTTGCGTTCAAGAAGGGACGCCGAGGGGGAAACACCACCACGGTGGTGTTTGAGGTGTCGGTACCCCTCAGAGACAAGTTGGTTGGCCTGGGACGGGTATATGTGGGCTGGGACGCGGCCGAGGTCTGCGACTACGTCAGGGTGACCTGCTGCAATAAGTGTCAGCAATACGGGCACCCGGAAAAACATTGCAGAGCCCCAAGCATGGTGTGTGGGAGATGCGGCGAAAGCGGTCACAAAGACACAGAGTGTCAGTCCGCTACGGTGTGCTGCGCCACATGCCACCGCTTCAAAAGGCCAGAAGCCAGAGGGCACAAGACCGCAGCCCTGGACTGCCCTGCGCGCGCATACGCGGAAAGGCAGGCAGTCAACATGACCCAGTATGCCTAGGAAGGGTCATATTAAAGTCGGGCAGATCAACCTGCAGGGGTCCTCGACTGCCACCACCGAGATATGGGTGACCGCTAAGTCTTTGGGCCTAGACGTCGTACTTGTCCAGGAGCAATACTGCGATCCCAGGACGGTTCAGTACGGGTCTGAGTCCAAAGCTGGAATATTAGCGGTGAATACCGGTGTGGCAGTCACTTTCCTGGGGCACCTAAGCAACGACTACTGTGCAGTCGCACACATGCGTTGCCCGACCTCGGGGGTGGAACTTTATGGGGTATCCGTCTACTGCCAGTATAGCCATGATATCAGCATACACCTGCAGCACCTATCCAAGGTGCTAGATCAACTACAGGGGAAGGACATACTGGTTGGAATGGACAGCAACGCGCACTCACCACTGTGGCACTGCGAGCGTCGCCAATACGTAGGTAGAGGGGCCGACACGGAATACAGGAAATCGCAAATGGAGGGATTAATTGTGAGCAGGGGACTCATTGTGAACAACGTGGAGGGCCAACCGCCGACTTTCTACGGTCCCAACGGACAGTCAAACGTAGACTTGACGCTCACAACGAGAGGGGTAGCAGTGTCACGGTGGACGGTGCACGAGGGTGCCAGTTTGAGCGACCATCAGCTCATTACCTTCGAGGTCGAGACAGGATCTGCACGAACGGGAGGCCAGCGCTCAAAGGACGAGCTCTCTACACCCACGGTGTCCTTCCGAGAGAAATGAGTAGACTACGCCAACTTCCGGAATGTGCTCCACAACAAAATAGGTAGACTGGACACAAGGAAACCTGCATGTGAGATTTGCGCCCAGTACTCGGAGATAGTCAGCCGTACAGCGGAAATATGCCTTGGCAAGAGAGGAAAGAAGGACACTGGGGGTTACGAATGGGAAAACGCCGGAGCTGGACTCACTGCGTCACAAGAGGAACTGCTTCAAACCTTGAAATCCACCAGGGGCTCTTACAAGGAGGCTAGCGAGCAACAGAGATAGCGTACTTCCGTGGCTTTGCGGAGTCAGGCAACGACGATCCGTGGGGGCTCGCATATAGAGCCGCGTCGGGCAGAGCACGCCCCCCCGCCAACGTAATGCACGGAGTCAGATTACTAGAGGGTTTTTCGACTACGGGGGAGGAGACAGCCGCGGGCCTCCTTGGCACACTATGCCCGGACGACGATCCCGACAAGGACTCTGCCTACCATCGGCAGGTGCGGATCTCGGCGGCGTTCTCACCGTCTGGAACGGATTTGGATCCACCATGCAGCGGGGCTCTCGCTCGCATTATTAGGGACTTGCCGAAAACGGCTCCAGGACTCATAGTCTCACAGCCCGGATCATAAAGCACGCATATAAAGCGAGTGGGGTGGAAATGCTCTTTATGTATTCGGCTTGTATCAGTGAGGGCGTCTTCCCGGACATCTGGAAGACAGGTAAGCTTGTCGTTATAAAAAAGGGCAACGATCGCCCGCTGTCAGACCCCAAGGCGTATAGACCGGTCACTCTTCTTCCCATTCTGGGGAAAATACTGGAACGCCTCATCATCGCCTGCGCTCCTTGCCTTTATCGCAGTATTTCAGAGAACCAGCATGGTTGTTCGAGGGGTAAGTCAACGGTTACGGCGCTGAACGCTATCCTTGACCGGGTGGCGGACTCCTCGGAGAAGTATGTCCAGGTGGTGCTTCTCGACATTTCTGGGGCTTTCGACAACGCCTGGTGGCCCATGGTCCTCGTCAAGGCCAAGCAAGGTGGCTGCCCGCCTAACATTTACCGGATCCTTGTCAGTTATTTCACAAACAGGCGGGTTGGACTCATGGGCACTCAGGCGGTGTGGAAACAATCAACCATGGGTTGCCCTCAGGGCTCAGTGCTAGGACCAACACTCTGGAACCTCCTGCTCGATGACATCCTAAAGCTACCATGGCCGGAGGGTGTACGGGCGGTAGCTTACGCGGACGACATCACGATCGTGATCGAGGCGCCGAGTCGGGCGGCGATCGAGCATAAGGCTCGGTCGTCGCTGGAGGCGGTGTCCGCTTAGGGGGCCCGGAACCGCCTATCTTTTTCAGCTGCAAAATCGCAGACCCTCACTCTGAAGGGTAAGTTTAAGCGCCCCCGTACAATTCGCATGGATGGGGCCTCGATTGCGGGCGTGGTGCAGGCCAAGCTGCTGGGCGTTGTAGTAGATGAAGCATGCTCCTACGTGCCGCATGCTGTTTTTGCCGGCCAGAAGGCTGTGAACGCCTTCGGGAAGATGTCGCGAGTTTCTGCCTCTTCCTGGGGCATCAGGTATCGTGCCCTTAGAGTCCTGTTTGCAGGGACCTATGTGGCCATTTTGACGTACGCTGCGGCCGTATGGTGGCGGAGTGTAAAGAGGTACGCAGTGCGGAGTGCGCTGCTCCGGACGCAACGTCCAGCACTCATTTTATTGGCCAAGGCATATAGGTCCGTTAGCACCGCAGCGCTTCCCGTGTTGGCGGGAGTGCTGCCGGCCGACCTTGAAGTTTGCCGCGCGGGACGAGTTGCGCAGGAGTGTTCAGAGCTGGTCGGAAGGGAGCGCAGGGCGTCGATTTCGAAGGTGAGAGCGGAGGTCGTTGCCCAGTGGCAGGAACGATGGCAGTCGTCGAAGGATGGTAGGGAGCTGTTTACTTTCTTTCCAGACGTGGCGGACAGGTTGTCATTCAGCTGGGTAGAACCGGACTATGTCGTGTCTCAGATCCTCACAGGACATGGTCACTTCAGAGGGAGGCTGCACGCGATGTCGCTATGCGACACGCCACTTTGCTACTGCGGACGGACGGACGAGACTCGCGACCACGTCCTGTGGGATTGCACTCTGTACACGGACATACGAGAGGAGATGCTGAACGACTGGTACCAGGAGAACGCCGGTCCGGTGGGTCACTCAAGCCTAGTAAGCAGTAAGGAAGGTTCCGCTAGACTTGCGTCATTTGCCCACAAATGGCATGCCAGGAGGAAGGACATGGAGTAAGCAGTATCACGGCGAGAACATAAGAAATATGTACAGCTAGACTGAACGATGATACCGTCGGATACATGCTAGGAGGACTGTTCGGGTGCGCAGTCATGTCTTGTGACGTAGCACGCCCCAGAAAGGGGAGAGGTGAAAAAAGTAGTAGGGACAGGTAAAAGAATTGAGGAGTTGACCACGCACGTCCGGTGGAGCAGACTGAGAGGAAACATCATCGTACCTCAGCAACGCAATAACCGGACGTGTCTCCTAAGGTCCGTATGCCGCGAGGCGGGTAGGACCTTCAAGCGGGCGGTGAAGGGAGGTTGTCCCTTTCAACTTCGCTGCCTGCTCTCGGAGGCAACGGACGTGTTTTGGCTCGCGGAGCGTGCATTTAATTTGCTTTATTTTCATTGGTTCGCGGAAATTATCGGTGGCTCCTTGTTTCGCACAGGGAGTTTTCCATTAGTGACCGCGGCCATACTGGAATTAGAAGGAGCGCGAGTGTCAGTGCGGTGCTCGAGGGTCAGTATTGGCTGAACCCCAAAAGTCGGAGCCTCTCGTTCTGGCTAGTGTATTTTTGCACAAGAGCCAGCGGCCATCTTGGCCAAAGAACGAGACGGAAACAGCCCGGAGGCGTGGTGCCCAGTGCGAGAGGGACGCGTAGTGTGCGGTAGAGATGCGAGTGTGCTGTCAACTGTCGCCCTGACAGTTGACAGGTGGTTGCGGCAGTGACGTTTCCTTAGACGCGACAGTGACGTTTGTTTTGTGACAGTGACACTTTTGTGTTGTAAGTGGTTGGAAGGAAGGAAGGAAAAAAAAAGAAAATTGATAAAACATAATTCAGGGATAAAATATATGGCAGGTCCAAGGGTGTGTGTATAGTTAAGGACTGTAAGTTTAGTTTTAAGTAGTGCTGTCCGCTGTATTGTGAACACTATAACTGTGAAGTGACCAAATAATGATACGCGGACTAAGGAAATCTTATTATTATTATTTTTTTCTTTTTCTAATTTGTTTGTCGCTTGTGTACTTTACTGTGTTGGGACATGGCGGAGGCCAACCCCGGGCCTGTCCCACCCCCGCCCGAGGACGTTGAGGACGCCGAGCGTGAAAAACAACTTTTGGAAGCCGCAATTGCAGAGAAGGAGGAGGAGCTTCAGGCTCTGGACGAGCTTCGACGAGAGGGTGGGCGGCTGTTCAGGCCCCGACTCTCTCTCGCCCGCACACCCCCGCAAGCCTTTTCAACCCCCCCCCCCCCAACCTGATGGACCTGTCGCCGCAGTGTGTCGAGACGCCGCTGCTGCCGCAGGCGGGCGAGTAACGCCGCCTCGCCTCTCCAGAGGACGTCCAGGACGCCATGCGACGCAGGGTGGCATCGAAGAAAAAGGAAGTGCCGCCTATTGGGGGGCTGCTAACTTCGGCGCCCGCGCCCATCACCCAGGCTCGCCAGGAGGAGCCACCGAAGACGACGGCAAGTGACGCTACAGACGACATGGCCACGGCCGCGGTCGAGATCCTGGCTGGGTTGGCCACACATAGCACCCGCGGTATAATGGAAGCCGTGAGGAGCAAAACGTCTCGGCTCAACAAGGATGAGGTGGCGGCCATCGGGGCGTACACCGAGAGACTGAGTGCCGTCGTCACTCATTTGGCCCTGCGCATAGCTGCAGCGGAAGCCAAAGCGGCGCTGGCCCCAGCTGGAGGACCCGTGGGTGAGCCGCGAGTGGCTCCGCCGCCACCGAGGAGCTTCGCCAATGCTTTGAGGCTCGGAAGGGGTAGTGCCCCCCTTGCGATAGCGCCCGCGTTGGGGCCATCCATCGCAATTTACCCAGCTGATGACCAAAAAGACAACATAAAAACGGCCGAGGAAACCAGGCAAACATTGAGATCTGCAATCCAGCCATCTCAGCTGGGACTGCAGATTGCTGCTGTTCGCAAGGTCGGGAACGCGGGGCTCGTCATTCAGACGACTTCCGCGGCCGCTGCTGAGGCTCTAAGGAAAGCGGTCCCGGCCACTCTTCGAACTGCGGAGCCGGCGGAGAGGCAACCCCTAATTGCCCTTACGGGCCTGGACAAGTCCGCCATGGTCGACGGAGTCATTGCGGATATCAAGGAGCAGAATCTGCACGACGAGCATGAATGGACAAAGGAGAAAATCGCTGGAGCACTGCGCTTGTACAAGCGCAGCAGAAATAACGGCAGGACGAGGTGGGTGTGCCACTGCTCCAAGGAGCTCCGCAGTGTGGCGAAGATGGCCACAAGAACACGGAGTGCCAGGCTGCGCAGACAGTCTGCGCAACCTGCTCAAGATTCGGCCGAAAAGGGGCGAAAGAGCACCGCACCGCCGCTAGGGACTGCCCTGCCAGGGCGCACGCGGAGCAGCGGCTCATTAACGGGACCAATTATGGGGAGTAACTTCCGCGACAACTGCTTGCGCTGCGGGCAACTGCGGCCACCGCGGAACTTCCTGCGATCGCTGACCAACTAGACCTGGACGTGGTCCTAGTACAGGAGCCGTACACCACGGCCCAGCCGTCGCAGCTGCAGCACCGGCAGATGATATATCCAGAGGGCCCCTCACCCAAGGCGGGACTATACCTGGCGCGCCTTGACGCCACCTGCGCCGTGCTGCATCACCTATCGACAAGTCACTGCCTGGTATGCCACATAACCTGGAGAGGTACATCGACACACGTCATCAGTGGTATTTCCAGTACTCAGAAGACATCTCGACCCGTCTGGAGCACCTAACCAGGGTACTGGAAAACCTGCGGGGGCGACGCGTGCTAGTGGGCGCGGATACAAATGCCCACTCACCCCTCTGGCATTGCGACCCAAGGCAGCTTTCGGGGCGCGACCGCGAGGCTGCTCGACGCCGAGAAGAGGCAGAGGGCTTCCTGTTGGCCCAGGGCTTGGTGGTCCACAACCAGCCGGACCAACCACCAACCTTCTCCACCGCCAACGGGGAGTCCAACATAGACGTCACATTCTCGACGAGAAGCGTCCGCGTCATGGAGTGGCGGGTACATGAGAACGCCAGCATCAGCGACCATCGGCTGATTACCTTCAGGTTATGTGGCGCACAGGAACGGGGAGAGGAGCCCGCTCTCTTATCCGAGACACCGGTACCGCCTACGAGGTTCCGGGAGCGCGGGGTGGACTGGGACCGATTCCAGGTCGTGATCCAGGAGCGTGTGGGAGGGATGGACTGGGAGAAACCTGCGTCAGTGGTGTGCAGGGAACTCACGCGAATTATCGCGTGGACGTCTAGTGAATGTTTAGGTACGTGTGGTGATGGTCAGAAAGCTAAGGGGTATGAATGGTGGTCTCCCTCGCTGGAGGCTATGCGCAAAAGCAATAACCGTCTGAGGAAAGCATGGCAATCGGTACGAAAGGCTGGAGGGGACAGAGAAGTGCGCGCGAAGAACGAATTTCACGAGTGCCGCAGTAGCTAAAGCTATAGGGTCTTGATGGAGAAGGCGCAGCTCGACTTCTTCCGCAAGCTGGCTGATTCCGGGAATCAGGACCCCTGGGGCCTGGCTTACCGCGCTGCCAGTGGCAGAATCAGACCGCCACCCAACGTGGTTTGCGGCACCAGACTTGCGGAGGGATTCGCCGTGGATGCGGACACCGCAGTCGATGGCCTCATAAAGGCACTGTGTCCGGACGACGACTGCACGCGGGACACCATCTACCACCGGCAGGTTCGACTGATGGCAGCCTGCGTTCCATCCGGACGGGATGCGCCTCCTCCATCAATCACGGATCTCGAGAAAATAGTTACCGAGGGCACCTTTCCTGATGTGTGGAAGGACGGTCGGCTCATCGTTATCCCGAAGGGTAACGATAGGCCACTTACTGATCCCAAAGCATACCGGCCTATCACTCTGCTCTCCGTCCTAGGGAAAATTTTAGAACGAGTCTTATTACAGTGCGCTCCAGCGCTCACGCGCTCAGTATCGCCATGCCAGCACGGGTTCTCTCGCGGTCGGTCCACTTTAACAGCAATTAACGACATCCTGGACACGGTTGCTGACAGCCGGTACAAGTATGTTCAGGCAGTCTTCCCGGACATATCTGGGGCCTTTGACAACGCGTGGTGGCCTATGGTCCTGCTAAAGGCTAAGGGGGTGGGTTGCCCGCCAAACATTTACCGAATGCTGGCGGGGTACTTCACCAACCGTCGAGTGGGCCTCTTCACTGGGGCTGGGGTCGCCTGGAAGTCAATGACCATGGGCTGCCCGCAGGGGTCCGTGTTGGGCCCTTCCCTGTGGAACCTACTACTGGACGACCTGCTTCGGCTGCCGTACCCAGAGGGCGTGAGGGTGGTTGCGTACGCCGATGATGTTACGGTTCTCGTCGGGTCTGACTCTCGAGCCGGCATTGAGGCCTCGGCCTCATGCGCCATGGCACTAATATCTGAGTGGGGGGCTCGGAACAGATTGGGCTTCTCCCCTTCAAAGTCGTTTTCTATGACCTTGAAGGGGGGTCTGTCCAAGCGCCCACCCACGATCAGACTCGGCGGGACCTCAGTCAGGAGCGTGCGCTCAACTAAAGTCCTGGGTGTCGTGGTCGACGCGGGACTGTCATTCGGGGAACACGCTCAATCTATAGGGGAGCGTGCTGCGGCCGGGCTGGGTAAGATGTCGCGCGTCTCCGCCTCCTCCTGGGGTGTTCGGTACAGGGCCCTTAAGGTCCTGTACAAAGGGATCTTTGTCGCGACCATCACCTATGCGGCAGGGTGCTGGTGGCGGCGCGTGAGCACTTACACGGTCCGGTCCGCGTTGTTAAGGACCCAAAGGCCAGCACTCGTCCTTCTGACGAAGGCGTACCGGTCTGTCAGCACCGCGGCCTTGCCTGTCTTGGCTGGGGTGCTGCCGGGCGACATCGAGGTTGCCCGTGCGGGCATGATTGATGACATCCGGCACCTGCCGCGGGATGCCTTCAGGACGGGGAAAAGGGATATCGCGAACGATGCCGTAGCCAACTGGCAGCGGAGATGGGTTGCGGAGGATAAGGGCCGGGAGATCTTTCGGTTTTCCCGGACGTGGCGGCTCGACTCAGGGCAATAGAACTGGACTACCAAGTCTCGCAGATCCTTACTGGACATGGTTGTTTTAGGAAGAGATTATGCGAGATGAAGTTGTGCGAGGAAAGTGTGTGCTACTGCGGGGAGGAAGACGAGAGCCTGGACCACGTCTTATGGCGCTGTCCCCTCTATGAGGAGCAGCGAAAGGATATGCTGAGTGGGATCACACGCGTGGAGGAGGGCCCGGTCTACTACGGCGACCTCGTCGCCTCGGAGGCGAACTTCCGGCGGCTGAAGGACTTCGCCCATAGATGGCACAACATCAGGAGCGGGCTAGAGGTCTAAGGACCTGTACGGACAGCGAAGCTGTGCCGTGTCGTCTAGACTACGTGTCGGACTAGTTGCCGCCCCAGAAAGGGGAGAAAGGCGAAAAAGGGACTGGACGGGAGAATTGTACAAGGAGTCAAGCAGCGGCTGCGGTGACAGCGCGTCTATTTAGGCGAGCTGTGTCCGCAGTCGTCTCCTTGATGTTTCGGCCCATATGACATGATGTCGGTAGGGCCATGGGAGGTGGTGGGTTGTCCCTTTCAACTTGACTTGACTTCGCTGCCTGCTCTCGGAGGCAACGGACGTGCTTTGGCTCGCGGAGCGTATATTTTGTGATCTTAATTCCCATTGGTTCGCGGAAGTTATCGGTGGCTCCTTTTCTCGCACGAAGAGTTTTCCACTAGCAACCGCGGCCATATTGGTTTTAGAAAGAACGCGAGTGTTTGTGCGGTGTATTTGGGTCAGTATTGGCTGATCCCAAAAAAATCGGTCCCTCTCGTTCTGGCTAGTACATTTTTGTACTAGAGCCAGCGGCCATCTTGGCCAAAGAGCGAGAGGCAACAGGCCCGAAGGCGTGGTGAACTGTGTGCGAGAGAGACGCGTGGTGCTGTTTGAAAGAGACGCGAGTTGAGTGTTGTCAACTGTCAGCTTGACAGTTGACCGGTGGCTAGGCGACAGTGACGTTTCGCGATATTGACGCTCACCTATTCTGTTTTATTTTATTTAATTATTTTTATTTTCTTAATTCTTTTTTAACCGCACGCCGCCTCAGGCGTTCAGCACTCCGAGCATGGAGATGATCGTAGACATCACCTCGCCTCCGTCACCTTCTGCGCCGATGGCGGCTAAGCGTCTGCTCAGCTCACCGGAGGAGGTGCAGGAGGCCGTAAAGCGCAAGCTAGGCGCAAGAAGACCGCAGCGCCTCGACGTGCCGCCTACGGAGGGTCCGCAGCCCTCATCGTCGCGCTCATGCGTCACACCTCCACCACCACCGGTAGCAGTGAAGGACCCGGAACTAGCTACGGAGAAACCGACGGTGGACGTTGCAGGTGAAGACCCGCTGGCGGTGGCTCCCGTCGAGTCTCTGGCGGGAGTAGCGACGGCGTCGACAAGGGGGCATCATGGAGGCTGTCCCCTCCAAAACGTCCAAACTAAACAAGGATGAAATTGCGGCCATAGGTCTGCACGCGGAGCGCATCGCCGCCGTCATCACCCACCTGACGCTAAGGCTTGCCGCTGCCGAGAGCCGGGCAAATAGCGCCCTAACTAGCGCTGCCAGCGTCACTGCTTTGCTACCAACGTATGCGTCGACGCTAAAACTGGCTAGAAATGCTGAGCCAGTGACCATCAAACCGGCAGCCGGCCCAGTTCTGGCCATCTACCCAGCCGACGATAATGACGACCTTAAGACAGCGGAAGCAACCAAGGCGGAACTCAAAAAAACCGTCGACCCGGCCAAACTATGGGTGCAGGTGGCGAAGGTAAGGAAGGTGGGTAACGCGGGCGTCCTCGTGCAGACGACGAGTGATGCGGCGGCGACGAGACTCCGGGCGGCGGTACCGGCAACGCTGAGGGTGTCCGCGCCGAAGCTCAAACGGCCACTAGTGTGCCTCAATAGGCTCGACGGTGACCCGACGTTCGAAGAAGTGCTTGCTGACCTCCATGAGCAGAACTTCAAAGATGACGCAAGATGGCCGCTCGCCAGGATACAGAAGGAGGCTACTGGCGCTTTCAAGAAGAACCGCTCGCGTGGGTCGGCACAGGCAACAGCGCTCATCTATGCCTGCTCGGCTGAATTGAGAGAAGCGCTGGTCGCTAAAGAACGCGTCTACATCGGCTGGCAAGCGGTCGAGGTCACCGATTACATCGACATCACCTGCTGCACAAAGTGTCAGCAATACGGGCACCCTGAGCGATCATGTCGGTCGGCGGAGATCACGTGTCACCGTTGCGGCGCTACCGGACACCGCGGAGATGAATGCACAGCCGTGGTGACGTGCTGCGCCACCTGCAAGCGCCTTGGAAAGAAGGAAGCGGCCGGACACAAGACCGCCTCTAAGGACTGCCCGGCGAGGGCATACGCGGTGCAGAGAGGGGTAGCCATGACCTACTATGGATAGGCCAATAATGAGAGTCGGTCAACTGAACCTTGCTGGGTCGGCGCTTGCAACAAGAGAACTCTCTGCGGTGTGCCGCCAGCACACCGCAGATCAATTCTCCGGGCGGGTAGATCGCCACCTGCACCACCTGGAGGGGGTGATGGAGGCGCTACGTGGGAAGAGGGTGATGATTGGTGCCGACGTGAACACCCTCTCACCGGTATGGCACAGCGCGCCTCGCCACTACACCGGCAGGGGCTTCGAGGCGGAGCAGAGAAGGGTTGCTGTGGAGGCCTTCATTGCGGCGCATGGGCTCACCGTTGCAAACAAGGAGGGCCAGCCTTCTACCTTCAGCGGCCCCAACGATGAGTCCAATATTGACCTCACGCTGTGCAACAGGAGCGTGGCTGTGAGCGGCTGGACGGTCTTTGGTCCACCGCTATGGAACCTGCTGATGGACCACTTGCTTCGACTACCGCTGCCCAGCGGCGTCCGTATGGTCGTCTATGCCGACGATGTGACCATCCTGATCGAGTCCCAATCTCGGTCGGGGATTGAGGCGGCGGCCAAGATAACGCTGGACTAGGTCGCGGCATGGGGCGCCAGGAACAGACTGGGATTCTCCCCTTCGAAATCTTCTATGATGATGATCAGGGGAAAATTCCAGCGGACAACTGTCAAGCTTGCTTGGGATTCGGTCAGGAGTGTCGCCTCGGCGACGGTGTTGGGGGTGGTTCTCGACGCGAGCCTGTCCTTCGTGCAGCATGCGATATCGATAGGGGAACGTGCGGCCAAGTGCTTCGGCAAGATGTCAAGAGTGTCGGCATCTTCCTGGGGCATTCGATATCGCGGACTGCGCTTCCTCTATAGGGGTACTTTTGTGACCACAGTGACGTATGCTGCTGCTTGTTGGTACCACAGAGCGACACTCCACGTTGTCCACAGCGCGCTGCTTAGGTGCCAGAGACCGAGCCTGATACCGTAGCAACGCAGCCGTACCGGTCTACCAGTACGGCTGCGATGGCGGTGTTGGGCGGCGTTCTCCCGGCCGATCTTGAGGTCATCCGTGCTGGGAGGTTCGATGAGGAGCGCCAGGCCGCGGCCGGGGCACAGGTAGAGCCGGGCTTGAGGCGGCGCGAGCTGACCCGACGCAAACGGGCGATTTGGGACGAAGTGATGGAGGCCTGGCAGAAAAGATGGACGAGTGAGGAGAAAGGACGGGAACTGTTTCGTTTCTTTCCGTACGTGGTGGCTCGTCTAAGGTCGCACTGGGTTGCCGCCCACCGCAGAACTGCCAATGATCGTCGGGCAACTCGACCTGCGCGTGGTGTTCGTGCAGGAGCTACACACCTATATTTTCGATGAGCCACTGCCTTTATGCCACATAACCTGAAGAGGAACATCCACACACGTCATCACTGCGTATTTCCAGTACTTTGGGGACATTTCTACCCATCTGGAACAACTACAAACTAACTACTATTTTTCTTTTTTTTCTACTATTTTTTTTTCTTTTTTTTTTTTTTTCCTGTGGCAACACTACAGCTAACAGCTGATTTTTTAATGTCCTTTAATTTTATACTTTAAATATTAAATTTCTTTGTTTTTAAAGCATATTTCCAATTGCTCATCAACTGAAAAGTTTAATTGTGTGTTCTTTTTGTGTTAGATTCACATAACAAGTACAAATTGTTGTTAAAATCTATGTGAATCAGTGACAGTTACCGGCTTGGGGGATTTTTTTGCATTGTCATCTCAATATCAGGTACAATATTTTAAATTCTACTTGCTATTATATTGTTTGCGTACTATAATTTTACCAGCTAATAAGGAATCTTCCTTTGAATCGGATTATTTACGAAACTAAAGACCTTTAGAACGTAAACATAACCTAGCTTGGTTTGGTGACAGCACTCGCTAATTAAGCTATTTTTTGTTAATTTGTTTCCCTTTTCATTTTATAATATCTTAAACTTGCTGCCACAGTTACCTACTCTCTTCCCAATTTCTTCTCCTATCTTTTTTTTCTTTTTTTTTTTTTACATTTCCTCCTAATCATGACTTTAACTCGTACCGCCCACGCTCGCCAACAAGAACTCAAGCTGGCTTTGAGCGAATTAAAGGCGTCCAAGCAGTCCTGTGACCAACTAAGCAGGGAATTGGATGACAATGAGAAAGTTCTCTTTGAAGCCCATGAAACAAATAGGAAATTGAAAAAAGAAATGGGCCAGTTATACACTCAATTCACTGTTGCCATAGAAGACCGGGATAGGCTCCAAGTTATTGTGGACGGATTCAGCCAGTGTAGCACAGAGTATGAACAAGCTCTTGATCACAAACATTTGTTACAACAGCAGTTACACGAGGCTAGAAGTCAAATAACAGAACTTGAGACTACTAATTACAACATCACTGCCTCGCTGAATCAAAGTCTGTTCAGTGAATTGGTGCCTGTTGCCCCGTCAATAGTTTCTGCCAATACTCCCACCTGCACCATAGATTTGACAGGTGAGGATGATTCTAAGATATCTCACTCAATAAGGGCAGTCACTAGTAAGAATAAAATCAAAAAATACATTAAAATCAACAAATACATTGTCAAAACACAGCGAATGGTTAAAAGGCAAAAGTTTTTCATTAAAAATGTTAAATTAAATAGAGAAAGATTGAATGTCATAAAACAATTAGATATATATTCACTTAATTTGGAACAAAGCACTAGGAAGTACAAAATTGACACTGAACACTTGCAATCCAAACTTGACAACCTACAAGAGAAGTTAAGTTCAATGACTACCAAATATAATACCTCTGAACAACTAATGAGGGAATATGTGTTGGCGATGAATGATCTGGTGAACTCACAAACCAATAGCTGTGAGCACTGTCAACCAACTTCACATATACTTACACCAGATCATTCAATGACAACATGTAATGCCACCTTACTGCAGCCATGTGTTAACTTACATAGTCCTAGTAATAGTTCTAAAAATCATTGTAAACCAGGTGTAAATAATGACATAATAATGTTTTGTGATGAGATTGGAAAAGACCTAGGTAGTTTGTTAAAAGATGAATATCCAGGGCACTCAGTTATAAACAACTGTATGCCAGGATGTTCGTTATATCATATAATGAAGGAAATAATTAAATGTAATTTCAATAAGGACACCATACTAGTAATTTTGATTGGTAATAGAGGAAATGTGAACAAAGGGGAATTGCTCCAATATCATAGAACCTTATCTAGCTTGAATTTAAGACAAATTGTATTGTTTACATTTCCATATAGTACAAGTTTGCCACAGGAAGAAAATTACATACGATACAACATGAATAAGACATTACATAATTTGACATTTGATAGTAATGTATTCCATTTGATTGACACCAATAACTATGTTGGTAACTATTTTTATTTGACAAAAGATAGATTTTTTGTGGATCGGTACTATCTTTCAAACTATTGTAGAAGACAAGTAGCTATGTCGCTATCATATTTTTTTACAATTACAGCCAAGAATTTGGCTAAGCGAGTTGCCTCTATTGAACATTGCAATACTCAGTTAAGTTACTCAGCCAATAGTTTGATCACAATTAATCAACCAGTTCATCATTTAAATTAGAGATTGAGACAATAGAGGCAACCTCTTGCAATAACGTAAGGAAGCCAGATAATAAATCAGGTGAAAGTATTGGGAATTTTGATTGTATCAACCTGGTGCATCAAAATATTCAAGGATTTTTGAACAAAGAATTAGAAGTAGGGCTTTTCCTGAACTGTAATAACATAGATATTCTTTGTATCACAGAGCATTGGCTCAAAAGTCATCAGTTAATTTTTAATTTTAGTAATCACCAGGTTGGTAGCTCATTCAGTAGAGTAAATGCTATACATGGCGGCGCATTAATCTTGGTAAATAATCAGCTCAAATTTAAAGAACGCAAGGATATTGTAAGCATGTCTGTTGAGAGAACAATTGAAATAGCCTGTATAGAATTGGAGCAGTTTATCATATTAAGTGTGTATAGACCCCCTTCAGGTTTGTATGATTGTTTTGAAAAGATAATGGATGAAGTGTTGCATAAAATTTGTACCACAAAGAAATCTATAATCACTTGTGGTGATTTTAATATTAATTTGTTAGAAAAATCTGGGTTGAGTACTAAAATTATAAGCCTGTTTCAGTCATACAATCTTAAAAACAAATTTTTGGAGCCCACTAGAATAACCCAGACTAGTGCCACTTGCCTAGATAATATTTATACAGATGTTATACCAACCCACAAAGTAATTATTAACTTATTAGATTCAGATCATTGTGGGCAACTGATCACAATTCCAAATGTTATAAAAAAAGTAGCTAAAAAGGATATCATTGTTAACCCAAAAACTAAAAGTCGCCTAGAAACTTTTAAAATTAAACTCTCGACTAAATTACCACTTTTGTCAACTAATGATGACCCCAATCAACAATATAACAATTTTTTTAGTATGTATTGCACACAATTTAATACCACTTTTGTTCCTAAGACTATTTCGGTTAATAATAACGCTTCTTTCAATGACTGGGCCACCATTGGTATTCATAAAAGTAGAAAACGGCTATATGAGCTGTATGAAGAGCGAATTTGTATTAATACTGTAGAATTTAATTTGTATGTTAAGAATTATTCTAAAGTTTTTAAAAAAGTTTGTACTATAGCTAAGTCACGTTATTTGAGTTCAAAAATTAAAAATAGTAGTAACGTAATTAAAACCACTTGGAACATTATTAATAGCGAAGCAGGAAGGTCTTGCAAGCGAAATAGTGACTACAGCCTTGCTATCGATGATAATATTATAAAATCAGATATTCAAGTTGCTACAGCCTTTGAAAATTTCTTTGCGGATATTCCTGTATCGACTACTAAATCGCTAGACTCGTCACCTGCTGCTGCAGATGCTTTACTAAAAGAAAACGTTCCATTCCATGATTCCGAATTTAATTTTCAATATGTCAATTGTAATGATATAATTAAAACTTTTCATATGTTAAATGTTAAGAAGACCGCTGATCTATGGGGTCATTCTGTGGACGTTGCTAAGTCCATTATAACCATTGTAGCTCCTTCATTAGCTGTTATATTTAATGATTGTATTGACCGTGGTGAGTTTCCTGATCTAATGAAAAATAGTAAAATAATACCATTGTTTAAATCGGGTAGTACATTAGACCCAACTAACTATAGACCAATTTCAGTGCTACCAACATTTAGTAAAATTTTTGAAAAAATAATTTTAGAGCAACTGCAAAGATTTTTTAATAAACATAAGTTACTGCATAACAAACAGTTCGGTTTTACAAAGGGTCGTTCAACTACTGATGCCGGTGTTGAACTTTTAGGACACATATATAATGCCTGGGAAGATAAATGCGATGCTTTGGGCATTTTTTGTGATTTATCCAAGGCTTTCGATTGCGTTTTCCATAAAACATTAATCAGGAAACTACACCACTACGGAATCCGGAACGCCTCTCTGAATCTTCTTACGTCATATTTGAGTGGTAGAATTCAGAGAGTTGATGTTAACGGGAAAAGATCTCCCGGATCTGTAGTAAGAATGGGAGTACCACAAGGCTCAATTCTTGGCCCTTTTTAGGGTTCCGTAGTCAACTAGGAACCCTTATAGTTTCGCCATGTCTGTCTGTCCGTCCGTCCGTCCGTCCGTCCGTCCGTCCTCGCTTAATCTCTGTGACCGTTAGCACTAGAAAGCTGAAATTTGGTACCAATATGTATATCAATCACGCCGACAAAGTGGTAAAATAAAAATTGGAAAAAAATGTTTTATTAGGGTAGCCACCCTATATGTAAAGTGGGGAGTGATTTTTTTTTTAATTTCAACCCTAACGTGTGATATATTGTTGGAAAGGTATTAAAAAATGAATAGGGGTTTACTAAAATCATTTTTTGATATTGTCAATAATTTCGGAAATAATCGCTCCAAAAGTAAAAAACAATGTGTCCCCCCCCCTCTAACTTTTGAACCATAAGTTTAGAAAATATGAAAAAAATCTGAAAAGTAGAACTTTATAAGGACTTTCTATGAAAATTATTTTGAACTTGATTGACACAACAGTTTTTGTACAAAAAAGACAAAAAGTTTTAATAATTTCTGGACTAAGTTTGTAGTATAATCGTATATGCAAGCATTTTTTTTAACTTCGTTTACATATTTTATTATCCTGAACGTATCTTTTTTCAAACAAAAAAAAGAATTATTGAAAAAAGTATTAATTAGGAAATACAATTCTCTAGTGTTCAACGTCAAACAAATAATACACTCATAAGTGGGAACACTTATTGTGACGGACGGGAAACTACGGAACCCTACACTGAGCGTGGCCCGACACGCTCTTGGCCGGTTTTTTTTTTTATTTGTTTCTTATTTATATAAATGACTTGCCTTACCTCATAAAGGATAATCATGATGTAGTGTTGTTTGCAGACGACACTTCTCTTTTATTTAAACTAAAACGTCAGCAGCTAGCTACTGACGATGTTAATAGCGCTCTAGCAAAGGTCGTTAATTGGTTTAATGTTAATAACTTACTTCTAAATGAGAAAAAGACCAAATGCATTAAGTTTACGTTACCTCATGTAAAACAAGTGGAAACCAGTGTACTAATCAAGGATGAAGAGTTGAAACCGGAAGATAACACAGTGTTCTTAGGCTTAACCTTGGATGCTAAGCTTCAGTGGGGCCCTCATATAGATAAGTTGTCAAAAAAACTAAGCTCTGCAGCATACGCCGTTAGAAAAATTCGTGATTTAACTGATTTAGAGACAGCCCGTTTAGTTTATTTTAGTTATTTCCACAGTGTGATGTCGTATGGTATTCTCTTGTGGGGTCATGCCGCCGATATTCAGACTATTTTTATTTTGCAAAAAAGGGCAATTCGTTCAATGTATAAATTAAGTCCCAGACACTCCCTCAGAGAAAAATTTAAAGAAATTAATATACTTACTGTGCCCTCTCAGTTTATTTACGAAAACCTTTTGTACGCGCATAAAAATATAAAATTGTTTAAAAAATACAGTGATATCCACAACATAAATACGAGGAACAAACACAAATTTGTCGTTCCGTCAACGAGGCTAAAAAAAATAGGGGGCACGTTCACATGTCAATGTATACGTTTTTATAACAAACTCCCAAACGACGTTCAAACACTAAGCCTCAATAAATTTAAAGTTTTTGTAAAACGTAAGTTAACTCTTAAAGCTTACTATAATATTAATTTTTACCTTGAAGATAAAAAGGCTTGGGATTAAGCTGCTCCAATTTAATTTACTCAGTGAGTGTCAAAATTTTTCTTTGTTTCATTTATTTATTGTTCATTCCTTTATTTTATACACTGACATTTAATGATTTGACATTAATATTTACTTTGTTTTATACCTATTTTATTATTTATTTGATTTTACTTTTTTTATTGTGACATGTTATGATTTCATTATGATCTCATTAATTTAATTTTGTAAATATTTTCTAGTCTCTAAGTAGTTGTTTATTGTGAATGTGAGGACCATGTGGATCATAACTTTTATTTACCTTTTTTTGCTTTTGACGATTCTGGCAGTTGAGTATTTAGTGACCTACGCTAATGTCCTTTTTTTGGTATTGTTCGTCGTTTCGTTGAGCTCCTTGGGTTATGAGTCGAGCTACACGATAACTGACAAATGCTTGCACTGACTGGACAGGTCCACTCAATCTGTGTGGTGCTTTCTTAAAAAGACCACTTCAGACACTAATCTGCATAGTCCTCATGTAAGTTGACCAAGATTTTTTTTGTCTGGACTTTAAAAGAGACTATGACCTCTGAGTTTGTTTCGGCTGTTTCTTCTCAGAGTAGTCGGGTACGAAACACCGGCCTCATCTAGTTTTAAAAAAAAAGACGTGTAAAAGTGTTTGTGAAAACCTACTTGCAAAATAAACATCATTTATCATTTATCATTTATCATTTATCATAACTTCTCCACGGGCACTTCCCTGTCCCAATAAATCCACTTGCATATTGATGTTGCTTTTTATTTCTTTCCAATGCCATTTATTGAGTTTGGTTTGGCTCTGGTTTCGGTGGATTAAATCTTTCAATGCATGTTGTGAGACCCATAATTTAACATCAACAGCTCAAAGGTTCCATTGAAAGAAATCTAGAGTTTCAGGTCACATATCTCACAGCAACACGTGCAGCAATGAGCAGAATCCATGAAATTGAGCCAAATTACCTATAGATAGAAAAACGCCAAAGCCGGGGAGACTATTTGCCCGATGTGCTATTTTATACTGACCCTATTCTGTAAACTATCTAAGATAACACCACGCTGCTTGATATAAAAAACATTCCCTGGCACTACGTTAACGTGTCATTAAAATATAAATGCTTTCTCTCTGTCTTGTTTCGCGCTCTCGTTTGCATGCTCGGCTCAGCCGGAATGTGATAATAAAATAAATAAAAAATAAAATCTTTTTATTTCAGACATTTTCAGCCCATATTACACACAAAAACAGTTTTCCATTTAATTCAAATATTGTGTTAATTTTGGGACACCCTTCATTAAAATAAACATCACGCCTGTAATCCCCAAAGGGTTATACAAAGATTTACCTAACGGTACACAAACATTTAGCCAGTTAAGTTTGAGGCCCATGTAATAGGGTTGAGCCTATTGCCATTAACTGCTCACAAATGTAGACAATGTGTCTGCTTTTAAGAAATTTCCTGGGAATCGAACCCATTACCTCAAATTTGGCAGTCGCGATTGCCAACACAAATAATAATTTTATTTATTTTGTTATTTGTTTTAAAATTCATGTTAAACCGACAAACCTCGCATAATTAGCTTTCAGAAGATAAACACATTTCATTTCTTAGTTTCAGGCGGTGCCGCGGTGGCAGGTGTGTCCATCATCATCTCCGAGTAGTTGGCGTCATCACCGTGTGCGTGACGGGGCTGGTAGCTGCTGCCATCGACGGGTGGATGCCACCTCCATCTGTCATGTCGATACGTCACATGAGTATGTATGAACTGAAACCAGGTACATAACTTGCAATATTTAACTTATCGTCGCCGGATGGCGTGGCCGGGAGGCGTTATACAGCAATAGGGAATATGCGCAAGCAATGCAACCCATTTTTATTATTTTTTATATGCTTCGTCTTGTACTTTTAAACAATGTGGTACAATTATTTTATTTTCTATAACAGCACTTATTTTACAATTTATTATTTTGCGTGTTTTGGGTGAAACGGAACGGAAACTCAAAACGGATATCTGGGATAATGCCGGCGTGACGTCACAGTCCATGTGACAAAGATACACTTTTATTTGAAAAGTACTTAAATTTTCGCTAAGAATTTATTATAAATTTGTAATAGCAAATTTTTGTTTAAATAAAGTTTATACAAATTGTCTAATTATTCTATTAAAAAAAAAATATTTAAAGAAACCGTCTTGCAAGAACACGGAAAATAAATTTACTTCCGGAAGTGACTGTAGTGGCTACTCTATAACCTGGTGTTTAGCTCGGCAACTCACCACCACGTGCTTACGGGTTGACGATCGGACAACAACCATAGACTAATATATAAAATGAGATGGACTGGCAACTGACGTTTTCTGTTAAGTTAGCGACCAGCGCCCTCTGAACGCCAAGCAAATAACTAATTGAATATGTATATTGTAGGTAGGTATGTATTATGTTAATATTTTTATAGCCTTATTTACATATCTTCGTTCAAATGATACATAAACTGTGTTTTTGCACAAGCAAATTTTCATGGATGCTTTTAAGACACAAGTTTTAAATGAGAACACAGTTTGGGTTTCTATTAAACGAAATAAATTTATGTTAGGTTGTATAGGATGAGATTAATAGAAGATGAGATTCATAACACAAAAATATAAAATGAAACGAATTTATTACACACACTACAACAACTGTTTGCCTCGCTCGTTTTGCACCCTTTTTTTTATTGATATGGTCCAATCCAAACTCCTTGCAGAGGGCCTATCTGCAAGTATGTCACAAACACTTTCACCAAGTACAGTCTATGCTGAAATTCGGCTATTTATGGAATATACGGTGGAACTAAAGCTCAACTCAAGGTAATAACACAAAAACACCGAAAAATACAAAAAAAAATCGCACGAGCATGTAAACAAACCGGTGGAAAAATTTTTGTGACGTTGATATTCAGTGTTGCTATTATTGGTAACAGTTTGCTACTTCTTTTTAAGCTTCTAATTTTTGTAAAACTTCCACGAATAATACAAAATATTTCAAAAACAATTCATACTTTGTTGTTAAGTCAAATTATTAGTAAAAGTGGACAAATTAAAGTAAAATAGCAAAATTAACAATCACAGTAAACTATCAAAAATTCACGATAAAAAAGTGGTAACACCACAATAAAAATTCGTTGCTTCTGGGACAGATGGCGCTTTTCACAATAAAAAAAACTGTTCTAAGTTGCCAGGGCATGACAACGACTGACCCCACTCGGCCCGCGCCTTGTGACGTATGCGCTCGAGACAAACCATACGCATATCTATATACACTACAGTGACTATTGTTTGATTCATAGATATTTTCGCCATTGACTTGCTTTTTCTTTTAAAGTCTGTTTAAAAAAAACTGGTCCCACTAGGAATTTCTTCTGTATCGTGGGTTCGTTTACAAACATTTAACTCACATACACAAACAGCCACACCCGGAACAACTATCTGTAGGCCATACAAATATTTTTTACGTGCGGGGATCGAACCCGCGACACGTAGCGCGGCAGCCGATCGCTCAGCCTCTGCGCCAACCGTATCGTGTCGTATTCTTCTATTTCAGACTTAGTTGTGCTATGTATGCTATGATGGTATCTCACACAATTTTTTAACAAGAAATTATTTTTCACAAGCTTCCGCCCGCGACTTCGTACGTGTGGCATAATTACTTTGGGCTAACGGTAGCTTTAACCCGCGTTATGATAAAAGACTCCCCTTTTCTTCCCTCTTTCTCCCCTTTTCTTCCCTCTTTCTCCCCTTTTCTTATAATTTTTTATTCTATGTCCGTCTCCAGGGTCCCAACTATCGCTGTCCCAATTTTCTTTAAAATCGGTTAGGCCATTTAGGTGTGAAGACGTAAAAAACTAACAAACTCACTTTCGCTTAAATGAATGGATTATCAATCTCCAAAGAATTTCACCTAAGTGATTTAAATATATGCATGCACTTAATTCTAATCTATTTTCCAATAAATGACGACACAGAACAAAACTAAACGAATTGGATATTAATTAAAGAAACAAATACAAAACCAAAATGCAATTATATCTTTTCAACAACGAACGAAAGAAAACACAGTCATTAGTCGTGCGTGCGTGCGTTGTTGTGGTTCGGATTATTAGCTACTAGCTGTTCCCCACGGTTTCACCCGCGCTGCTCAGCACCTGTTGGTCGTAGCGTGATGTTATATAGCCTATAGCCTTCCTCAAGAAATGGACTATCCAACACTAAAAGAATTTTCTAATTCTAACCAGTAGTCCCTGAAATTAGCGCGTTCAAACAAACAAACTCTTCAGCTTTATAATATTAGTATAGATAGAAATAGTAGGCAAGGCGGTGTGGGGGGAGGGTCAGCGACCGCTTCATGCGAAGCGATGAAGAGCGCGAGTCTCTCGCGGATTTAATTTTGAGAATTATTAAATGTGGTAACTTTTAAATGGTACATCAGATTTAAATGATTCAAGAAGGAATTTACAGATACTGATACAGCCTTGAACACGAAGTAATTCATTCTGATAAGCATTAATACCGTAATTATGTAAATTTTGCTTTCCAATAAACGATTCATGAGGGCCAATTTTTAATAGTCATAAAATGGATGGACATATGTCACCGCAATTTTTTTGTAGACCTTTATAAGATACACAATTCCACCACACATTATTTTGCTATATCTAAAAGGGTTTAGGCAGCGTTTTCGTTGAAAGCTCCCAGACAGCATATTTTTTGGCGACATCTTCAAAAAATATCGTTAACTAGCGACCCGTCCCAGCTTCGCACGGGTGTTACAAATCTTTGAAAATCCCCACTTTTCTCTACTATAATATGTATGTATTATACATAAAAACCTTCCTCTTGAATCACTCTATCTATTAAAAAAAACGCATCAAAATCCGTGGCGAAGTTTCAAAGATTTAAGCATACAAAGGGACATAGGGACAGAGAAAGCGACTTTGTTTTATACTATGTAGTGATGTACACAGAAATATTTGAGTTTTATTATTTTACAAGTAATAGTTGAAATTAGCGTTTAATAATTTTGAAGGGTGTGTGTGTGTTAGCGGTGGTCGAAGCTATCCCGGAATTTCATCAGGGACTGTAGTGTTAGCGGTCTTGCGATGCAAGCGATAATGTGCCTTATTGATGAAGGTTGATTATGCTGATCAGTATGTGCGCGCGCGTTGAAATTGCGGAAGGCTAGAACATTCTCGAAGGAAGGTGGAGCCTGTGCGTTGAACAATGGAGCACATCATCTGACGCCACGTGTAAGACGCGGTCCAGGATTCATAAGTGAAGCGGAATACGTAGTGGGTTGGTGGTCACTACACTTTTTTGTGTTGTTAGTAGAGTACTAACTGCTTAATCAATCAAATTATCAATCAATGATAATTTCATTGATTAAGTTACACAAAAAAAAACCGGCCAAGAGCCGGTTCCGTAGTTTCCCGTCCGTCACAATAAGTGTTCCCACTTATGAGTTGCGCGGCAGGCGTTCCGACTTGTGACGGTTTTTAGCGCCAACACAAAGGGGAGCGCTCAAACCTCGACGACTATTTAGATTATGCACTCATAAATATTATATTTAAGTGCAACTTACATTACCACGGTAGGTCATGAAAGCACGGAAAATCTTAACATCGATTTTTAAAAAAATGACGTCATTACACAACGCCATCTATCGAACCATTTTTGAATTGGTTTTCACCTTAACATTTTGATGGTGTTAAAAAAAAAATCTTTTGTTCTAAATTGCCTTAGCATGTTCTTAATAGAAATTTTATGTAGTTACTAGCTTTTGCCCGCGACTTCGTACGCGTGGATTAAAAGTTCCCGTTCCCGGGGGATTTCCGGGACGAAAACTATCCTATGTCTTTTCTCGGGTCCCAGGCAACATCTGTACCAAATTTCATTAAAATCGGTTCAGTGGTTTAGGCGTGAAGAAGAGACAGACAGACATACAGAGTTACTTACGCATTTATAATATTAGTTTGGATAAGATACCGCCAATGCCAAGGAGAGACCAACCGAACAATTCGGTAATACCCGATTCCATGTAGTAAGTACCTACAGCGCCATCTCTCGGGGAATTGGGTTACTAATTAATACAAAGACGTGCAATTTCGGTGGTAATTTTGAATTGCGAGAACCGATTTCAATAATTCTTTTTTGTTTGAAAAAAAAAATACGTTTAGGATAATAAAATATGTAAACGAATTTAAAAAAAATCCGAAATTATTGACATTATCAAAAAATGATTTTAGTAAACCCCTATTCATTTTTAAATACCTTTCCAACAATATATCACACGTTAGGGTTGAATAAAAAAAAAAACACTTCCCGCTTTACATACATATAGGGTGGCTACCCTAATAAAACTTTTTTTTAAATTTTTATTTTACCACTTTGTCGGCGTGATTGATATACATATTGGTACCAAATTTCAGCTTTCTAGTGCTAACGGTCACAGAGATTAAGCGAGGACGGACAGACAGACATGGCGAAACTAACAGGGTTCCTAGTTGACTACGGAACCCTAAAAAGCATGTATACTAGCTGTGCCGAGCGGTTTCAGCCGCTGTTCAGCTCCTTTTCTGTAGAGGATATGAAAAATAGATGTTGGCCGATTCTCAGACCAACCCGATAAGCTCATAAAATTTCATACAAATCGGTACAACCGTTTCGGAGGAGTTTGAAAACATACACTGCGACACGAGAATTTCATATACTAGATATTCCCTATTTTCGCTAAGCTATGCACCCACGTATTTCGTAGGTATTCGCAAGATAGAATATATATATATATGTATCTATCTATATATATATATAGCAAATTTCTTTAGGAGGATTTCGCATTGTGTGCGATAGTTTAATTTGTTTTTTTTTTAAATAAGTTCAGGCATTTTTAACCGACTTCAAAAAAAGGAGGAGGTTCTCAATTCGACTGTATGTTTTTTTTTGTGTTTGTTACCTCATAACTCAGATCTGAGTGAACCGATTTTGATAATTCTTTTTTTATTCGAAAGCTGGTGGTTGTCGTTTGGTCCCATAAAAAAAATATCAAGATCCGACAAGTAGTTTTTGAGTTATCTTTAATAATGCGTATTAGATTGACTTCGTGTACGTTGATGATATACTTATTCGTCGATTATATTTTAGAAGTTGTCGAAGACAAATGATCAAAAAATGCTATGTACTACTATGGTTTGGAAAGTCATCGCAGTTTTTTGAGGTGATTGTATTTTAATTTGGTGATAGATCTTCAGTGATATACAACGGCACTCTTTAATAAATGACAGCAAATCTGTCGTGATTGCTGCAATCACATGTATAAGTATGGGTTTCGCCAGGGTAGGCAGGCGAGTGGGAGCAGGGTGACCGTATCCCCTCCCCACCCCTCACCTAGTCATTAAGAAACATAAACATCAGATCAAGTATCAGCTGTATCCCCTAGGGGATGATGCATATGATTTCTGAATTGGTTTAATACTAAAGCATGATATAGATACTTAGCATTTAATCTATAGCTTGATGTGGAACTAAAAATTGTATCTACATACCATTTTTTGATCATTTGTCTTGGACAACTTCTAAAATATAATCGACGAATAAGTATATCATCAACGTACACGAAGTCAATCTAATACGTATTATTAAAGATAACTCAAAAACTACTTGTCGGATCTTGATATTTTTTTTATGGGACCAAACGACAACCACCAGCTTTCGAATAAAAAAAGAATCATCAAAATCGGTTCACTCAGACCTGAGTTATGAGGTAACAAACACAAAAAAAAAAAAATATACAGATGAATTGAGAACCTCCTCCTTTTTTAGAAAGTCGGTTAATATGAAAAATAGATGTTGGCCGATTCTCAGACCAACCCGATAAGCTCATAAAATTTCATACAAATCGGTACAACCGTTTCGGAGGAGTTTGAAAACATACACTGCGACACGAGAATGTCATATATTAGATATTCCCTATTTTCGCTAAGCTATGCACCCACGTATTTCGTAGGTATTCGCAAGATAGAATATATATATATATATATATATATATATGTATCTATATATATATATATAGCAAATTTCTTTAGGAGGATTTCGTATTGTGTGCGATAGTTTTTTTTTTTTTTTTTTTAAATAAGTTCAGGCATTTTTTCGACATATGATGTCAGTAAGTTGGCGCTTAACTAGTTAATCGTCGATTTTTCAGTAGACATCAGAAAAGTCTGTTGTTTATACTATGTTTCCCTATTTCCGTTTCGAATGCATAATTTGAATGTGTTGTTCCATACATTCGCTTATAATTTTGTCTTTTCATGTCAAACAGATAACAATAGACAACTGCTAAAATCCCTATAGCTGCCGGTATTTCTTGTTAAAGCAAGGTGGCGCATTTTTTTAAGGCCATCATAATAAAAAAAAACCCGGGCGTCCGACGCCGCGAGACGACTCCCGGCCACCGTGGATGCGGGTTAGTGAACGGTGAGCAGTGAGTAGCTCACCGTCCATCTGTCTATCAATGACAGGCCGTGTCGACGGCGCGTTAGTGTTCAACGCGCGCCTCAAAGAGATGGCAGCAAAGCAGAGGGGTCTGCCAGGGCCCCGCCTGCCGGGGTTGCAGGTAGTTCGAAAGCGATACCGCGGCTCCGGAACATAAAGGGCAATAGAAGGAACATGTGTGGGTTTTAGTCAGCACAAGTCTAACACCCCCCCCCCCGCCCCGCCCTGAGCGGGGGGAAATTATTTGATGATTTCCCATCCACAAAAAAAGCCATCATAATTAGTAAAAAAAACCGGCCAAGAGCGTGTCGGGCCACGCTCAGTGTAGGGTTCCGTAGTTTCCCGTCCGTCACAATAAGTGTTCCCACTTATGAGTTTATTATTTGTTTGACGTTGAACACTAGAGAATTGTATTTTATTATTATCCAAGTATGGGAATAGTGCGTTAACGTAAACGTGCTGCGAATGACTTAAACTATTATATAAACTATCATAGACCCGTAATATTCCATTGGTGTAATAAATGCAAATCCAATGCCCCACAAACCCGACTTCTCTCTCCGCCATATATAATTTATAAATGACACTCAGGCTCTATTAGTTCCGGCTAAAGAAAAAGAGACACTTCTCTAGGCCGAAACGATGTGTGTTGGCCTGTTGGGATAACAAATCATGAAAGGCGCGCACAGCGTCGTCCTCAACACGATTATCACTGTTCAAAATATACGAGAACATTTTAATACCGGACAAATCAAAATCAAACCTCGACAACTAATTAGATTATGCACTCATAAATAAAATTACGAATATATTTAAGAGCAACTTACTTCACCACGGTAGGTCATGAAAGCACGGAATATCTTAACATCGACTTTTAAAAAATGACGTCATTACACAGCGCCATCTATCGAACCATTTATGAACTGGTTTTTACCTTAACATTTGTTGGTGTTAAAAAAACGAATTTAAGTTTTGTTCTAAATTGCCTTAGCATGTTCTTAATAGAAGTTTTATGTAGTTATAAGATACCGCCAATGCCAAGGAGAGACCAACTGAACAATTCGGTAATACCCGATCCAATGTAATAAGTACCTACAACGCCATCTCTCGGGGAATTGGGTTACTAATTAATCATTTTGGATTACGAGAACCGATTTCAATAATTCTTTTTTTGTTTGAAAAAAGATACGTTCAGGATAATAAAATATGTAAACGAAGTTAAAAAAAATGCTTGCATATACGATTATACTACAAACTTAGTCCAGAAATTATTTTGTAAAACTTTTTGTCTTTTTTGTACAAAAACTGTTGTGTCAATCAAGTTCAAAATAATTTTCATAGAAAGTCCTTATAAAGTTCTACTTTTTAGATTTTTTTCATATTTTCTAAACTTATGGTTCAAAAGTTAGAGGGGGGGGGACACATTGTTTTTTACTTTTGGAGCGATTATTTCCGAAATTATTGACATTATCAAAAAATGATTTTAGTAAACCCCTATTCATTTTTAAATACCTTTCCAACAATATATCACACGTTAGGGTTGAAATTAAAAAAAAAATCACTTCCCACTTTACATGTAGGGTGGCTACCCTAATAAAATATTTTTTTCAAATTTTTATTTTACCACTTTGTCGGCGTGATTGATATATATATTGGTACCAAATTTCAGCTTTCTAGTGCTAACGGTCACAGAGATTAAGCGAGGACGGACGGACGGACGGACAGACAGACATGGCGAAACTACAAGGGTTCCTAGTTGACTACGGAACCCTAAAAAGGAAGTATTATCACCAGAATATCACAAATAAACATTTATATATTGATCATGTATAAAATAATTTGTTTAAAACAACAAATTGACATTTATTTGAGTTCTAAATTCAAAACTATTTAAGTTTCTTGTTTATAAAATTTGGCTGTTCATCGATTCAGCGTCATATTGTTGCTTTTTCTTCAGCTTGAAGAAAAAGCGCAAGAAAAATAACAAATTAAACAAATTTACTTTTCGTTCTGTTAACTAAATTCACCGTAAGTGTTTGAAAAACGTCGTTGTATAAAAGGCTTGAAATTTCTGCCAGCAATTCGTATCTGTTCTACTTTGGTATTGATCATTTCTTACCGATCTACGACCCCAATCTTGCCTATTCTTAATGCCGCTTTAAAAACTTATCGCTTTGACATAAAATACTGGAATACTTTGATTACAGCTGCTGTCATATTTGGTATTTTGGTATCCCTACGTAATGCTTAACTGAAGAGCCCGTCGTAACTTATCGAAAGGAACCGTCGAATTGTTCAACGTCGAGTTATGTGCCCGTGAATTAATCGCCACCGCCTCTTAATTGAACGGCAAGTCATTCTGCTGTAAGAAGCCATAGTAGGCCACCTAATTGTCGTCCTTAGTTCCTGTTAGAATCCCCTGCATGATGTTACCCTAGTCCTGTGAGAGCTGCTAGCTTTAACAGATGAAGTAACGATCAAGTTTGAAGCTTCGTCTTAAATCTTCGTGATAATACACCATTAGGTATTTATCGTCATGTTAGATAACTGCCAGCACTGCCACGTTGCAGCTGCCATAAGATGTCATGTTTCCGAACCAAGACGTTGCTCCAATCTTCTTCCAATCATGACCGCGACACACCAGGTATAGACGATGCTAGCTCCTACACGACACGTGCGTGTTTTTGCCGGCTTTTAGCTGTGTATACTACGACACTCACAACATTGTGAGGCGTCAACAAAGTCCATCCTCGAATAGACTTATCTGCAGCCAAAGAAATGTATTGTTGAGCAGCTAGCACATCTCATAAATTAGCCTTGTTGCGATCATTTCACACGGCTGTGGGATTTGAATGTACGGGCGATTTAGAGTAGTGTAATTGGCTAAACAATTCGTTTCCCTGACTGGGCTTGCGTGGTTCGTTGATCCGCCGTGACTGTACGGTGGCAATGCTCGTCGCTAAAGCCCACGGAGCTCTCTTCTCCATGGCACCTTGGTGTTTAGCACTTGTGTTGTGGCTGCCTTGCCAGTTGTGGTTTGTGTGGGTCGAATCATGCAGGGCATTCGTGGGCTATTAGAATTTTACCTTTCTAAAGGAACACAGAACTTCATCGTAATTGTTGGCTGTAATATCTTTGCAATCCTTTTTATACGTTAACTGTAGGTGCTGAAACTAGTCGTTTGTGCTGCTTCCTACAGGACTCGCATCTATGATAATGTTCGGTGGTATGGTAGAACTACTATGACATAAGCAGTAATCAAGTGTTCTCTTGTTTTGTGTATAAATCATTGAAATATGTAAGTTTAGGCAGTCTTTAAATTATCTTCTTATATAAGAGCTTTTATTTGATTCCGTAGTTGCTTGTCTGGGTAATAAGAGACAAGTATGCATTCATGTAATCGTAAATCTAATTACTCAAAGAAAAAACAACTTTAAAAAAAATACGTGTGACACTCGGGGACTGCCGCGGTAAAGCTATTGCATAGGATTCTTTATCAACTTATGCAATAAATAAAAAAAATATATATATAATATTTTAAAAGTAACTTTAGTGTCTGATTTAACTACCTACGTTTGTGAAATCCTGGTAACAACGTCTTCTTGCATGGATTTAGTTAGCGCTGAGGGTACCTGTTCTTTTTCAACATCTTAATAAATGAGCATCTTACGTGGTAACCGAAACCCGAGCACAATTAGGATTAAAAATACGCAAAAGTAGTAATAGTAGATTTTGATTGAAGTGAGGAAACATTGACATTACATTTGAGTCTGAATTGTCACCAGAGCCGTAGGCGAGAGTGTTAATAAAGCTGAGAGCAGGAGTTACAAATCTCACGTGCATCAAACGACGTTTTTCAAAACACTAACGGAGAAATGAATAAGAAATTAGTTTAACACTAAAAAACACGCTTTTTTAAGTCACGTCATTTTTTTTTTTTTTGTATTCTTAACAGTAAACCCTTTCAATTGATACCCATATCATGTGGGTGGCACGTGGCAACGCGGCCAGTCTCTTGGGGACATTGCCAACTGACAGCATTGAGGACGAATTTTTGACGCTATTTTTTAATTTATTTGTAAGTTAAAGCGTGTTAAAAAAGAAAACGATAGTATATTTGTCATTACTATAAATAATTACTATGAAAATACTCTTGGTACTGGTTTACTGTGTTTTTTTCCCGCGGTTAGTTCCTCAGGCTGAAGGAAAAAGAAAGAAATGACGCTGCTAAACAGTCTAGTAATTTTTTTTTTTAATTTTAGAACTGGAGTGCCAATTTGTTGTTTTAAGCAAATTATTTTATAAATATAACCCCATAGTTGGTTCCGCTGATGAGCCGCTGCTCCGCGTGCGCCCTGGCAGGGCAGTCCCTAGCGGCAGTACGGTGATCTTTGGCCCCCTTTCGGCTGAACCTTGAGCAGTTTGCGCAGACTGTCTGCGTAGCCTGGCACTCCGCGTTCTTGTGGCCTTCCTCGCCACACTTGCCGCGCAAACCATGTTTTTTGCCCTGCAGTATTTTTCGGGGTGCCCGTAAAGCTGGCACCTGCTGCAGCAAGTGACGTCCAGATGATCCGTCACCTCCACGACGTTCCAACCTATATAGACCCGCCTACGGTCGCTAGGATTTTTTAGTTCGCGTAGACGTGCCTGATCACATAGTTCACTTCACACTTTTAATGTTATCACAGTCTGCTCAACAGCTGCAACCTGTTGGCAGACAACACTTCTTAAATCTAAACGTAATGTCCTTATCTATGCACAACCCTAATGGACTTGCCAATTATGTTAAATGTCTTATACTTTACTTTTTAGGGTTCCGTAGTCAACTAGGAACCCTTATAGTTTCGCCATGTCTGTCTGTCCGTCCGTTCGTCCGTCCTCGCTTAATCTCTGTGACCGTTAGCACTAGAAAGCTGAAATTTGGTACCAATATGTATATCAATCACGCCGACAAAGTAGTAAAATAAAAATTTGAAAAAACTTTTATTTGGGTAGCCACCCTATATGTAAAGTGGGAAGTGATGTTTTTTTTTTAATTTCAACCCTAACGTGTGATATATTGTTGGAAAGGTATTTAAGTTAAAATGAATAGGGGTTTACTGAAATCATTTTTTGATAATGTCAATAGTTTCGGAAATAATCGCTTCAAAAGTAAAAAACAATGTGTCCCCCCCCCTCTAACTTTTGAACCATAAGTTTAGAAAATATGAAAAAAATCTGAAAAGTAGAACTTTATAAGGACTTTCTATGAAAATCATTTTGAACTTGATTGACACAACAGTTTTTGTACAAAAAAGACAAAAAGTTGTACAAAATAATTTCTGGACTAAGTTTGTAGTATAATCGTATATGCAAGCATTTTTTGTAACTTTGTTTACATATTTTATTATCCTGAACGTATCTTTTTTCAAACAAAAAAAGAATTATTGAAATCTGTTCTCGCAATCCAAAATTACCACCGAAATTGCACGTCTTTGTATTAATTAGTAACCCAATTCCCCGAGAGATGGCGCTGTAGGTACTTATTACATTGGATCGGGTATTACCGAATTGTTCGGTTGGCCTCATAACTGGGAACACTTATTGTGACGAACGGGAAACTACGGAACCCTACACTGAGCGTGGCCCGACACGCTCTTGGCCGGTTTTTAGTCTGTTGTTTCACTAAGCGAAACGTGTCCGCCATGATTATTACGTCATATGGTCATGTAAACAAAAAGTGACAACTGTCAACTGAGCAACTATTACTATTTTGGTATTAAAAAACTTTGCATGGTATTATTACTATTATTTCAATTTTTATTGAAATAAATAGTAATAATACCATGGAAGAAATAATACTATAAACTATAGTGAAAAATACAACTAAACAGAAAGACTTATAATAGCACATTTGTTTACATGACCAACTGACGTCATGACCACAGAGTAACATGGCGTCAAGCGATTTTGTGATTTTGCGCGCGAAAATAGAAATATTATTGTAAAATTGAAATGCAGTTTTATGGCACTTATCGTTTGAATATTTTTTTTTGTTTTTTTTGGTGGTTTACTAGGACCCTATTATCAAAATGAGATACTTTTTAAAAATGGGTGTAATACCGTATTCTTGAAAATTTTAGACTCTGATTTTTTAATCACGTAGCCCGTAACATTTTTTTTTTATTCGGCGTGCAATATAGAATCATTCTTTTAATATAATCTTTAATATCTTTAATATCGTGCATTACATGAAGCAAAGAATCAACGTTACATGCAAAATCAGAGCTTACAGAATCATGACGATTGGTTAAAATCAAATGTGATAATGATTGCATACATGAATTATAATCTTCTTCACAATTTGCACCTGCAGAATGGGGTGAATTAAAATTATTAATAATCAACGTTTTAAATGCATTCATAAATTGATTACTATCAGGATTAACATTTCTAACTCCATTACTTCTAATACTACTAAATAAATTTTCTAGAGAATCTTGATTGAAGTTTCTAGTTACTAAATTAAAAACATTATGATTTAAGAATAAATACTGCCACATTTCTTTGAATGTCTTAATATTGTGGATCCAATTTCTAATTGAAGGAATCAACTCATATTTTATGTGATCAATGTTATTTCTACGATAAATTGATTTAAATTTGATTGATTCTATAATTGGGAGTAAATCAACCCACAGTTGGAAGTGAGGTGAGGGGATTCCCTTTTGACACAGCATTTATATATTTTTGAATAACCTTGATAGGAATGACCATTGAAAGAATCAAATAATTCATCAAATATTAATAAAAAATTACCTGTATCTTGACACTCCTCCGGCAAAACTCCATGTCCTGAAAAAAAAAACAATTATTATCTTCAGTTTTTTTTTCATGTCTCATCTAAAAAACTGTACTTAGTAATTAGATCAAAAACTACTCTAAGTTGATCTACCAAATTATTCTTTTTTTCTACTTGCAGAAATACACTTATCTTTAAATATTACGTGCGTTAAATTGCATCTTAATACTCCTTTGTAGTATTACTAAATTAAATAAAATAAAATGTAATATAAAAAATAAACACCAGCCAAATGTAAGTATAAATTATTCTAAAGGAAATCGATTCACACTTACTTGATAAAAATCTCATTGCAGAAGACACTCTTTGACTGAATACCTGAGCAGCAAATTTAACTTTCATTTTTAGGGTTCCGTAGTCAACTAGGAGCCCTTATAGTTTCGCCATGTCTGTCTGTCCGTCCGTCCGTCCTCACTTAATCTCTGTGACCGTTAGCACTAGAAAGCTGAAATTTGGTACCAATATGTATATCAATCACGCCGACAAAGTGGTAAAATAAAAATTGGAAAAAAAATGTTTTATTAAGGTAGCCGCCCTATATGTAAAGTGGGAAGTGTTTTTTTTTTTATTTCAACCCTAACTTGTGATATATTGTTGGAAAGGTATATAAGTAAAAATGAATAGGGGTTTACTGAAATCATTTTTTGATAATGTCAATAGTTTCGGAAATAATCGCTCCAAAAGTAAAAAACAATGTGTCCCCCCCCCTCTAACTTTTGAACCATATGTTGACAACGCTCAAGACCACAGCGGGGGAGCGGAGAACGCGGGGTCCGGGGGTGCAGGGGCGCGGCGGCACAGAGTTCTAGCAACACAAACTATCCATAATTGTGTTCCGTGTACCAAGTTCAAAGGTAAAAATGTACAACCAATAATGGGTAACTTACCTATCTCGCGTGTCAATCCGGCTCCTCCATTTGAGACGTGTGGCACCGACTTCGCCGGTCCCTTTCTAATTTCAAGTCGCAAGGGTCGTGGCGCGAAAACAAGTAAATGTTATCTGTGTATTTTCATTTGTTTTGCCACTAAGGCAATGCATTTAGAGGTTGTTAGCGAATTGAGTACTAAAGCATTCATTCTATGTTTACGTCGATTTATCTCTAGACGCAGTAAACCACAAACAATACATTGCGATAATGGCAAAATTTCGTAGGAGCGAATAACGAGTTAGGCAGAATGCTGAGGTCCGCCAACGAGTCCGTCACTGATTTCGGTGTCGGTGAGGGCATAGAATTTAAATTTAGTCCGGTCTATGCACCTAACTTTGGTGGCATCTGGGAGGCTGGCGTAAAGGCGGCTAAATTTCATTTAAAACGTATAGCGGGAAATACGAGCCTAACTTTCGAAGAGCTCTGTACTCTTGAAAATTGAGTCCTACCCGCCTCGCGGCATACGGACCTTAGGAGACACGTCCGGTTATTGCGTTGCTGAGGTACGATGATGTTTCCTCTCAGTCTGCTCCACCAGACGTGCGTGGTCAACTCCTCAATTCTTTTACCTGTCCCTACTACTTTTATCACCTCTCCCCTTTCTGGGGCGTGCTACGTCACAAGACATGACTGCGCACCCGAACAGTCCTCCTAGCATGTATCCGACGGTATTATCGTTCAGTCTAGCTGTACATATTTCTTATGTTCTCGCCGTGATACTGCTTACTCCATGTCCTTCCTCCTGGCATGCCATTTGTGGGCAAATGACGCAAGTCTAGCGAAACCTTCCTTACTGCTTACTAGGCTTGAGTGACCCACCGGACCGGCGTTCTCCTGGTACCAGTCGTTCAGCATCTCCTCTCGTATGTTCGTGTACAGAGTGCAGTCCCACAGGACGTGGTCGCGAGTCTCGTCCGTCCGTCCGCAGTAGCATAATGGCGTGTCGCATTGCGACATCGCGTGCAGCCTCCCTCTGAAATGACCATGTCCTGTTAGGATCTGAGACACGACATAGTCCGGTTCTACCCAGCTGAATGACAACCTGTCCGCCACGTCTGGAAAGAAAGCAAACAGCTCCCTACCATCCTTCGACGACTGCCATCGTTCCTGCCACTGGGCAACGACCTCCGCTCTCACCTTCGAAATCGACGCCCTTCGCTCCCTTCCGACCAGCTCTGAACACTCCTGCGCAACTCGTCCCGCGCGGCAAACTTCGAGGTCGGCCGGCAGCACTCCCGCCAACACGGGAAGCGCTGCGGTGCTAACGGACCTATTTGCCTTGGCCAATAAAATGAGTGCGTGACGTTGCGTCCGGAGCAGCGCACTCCGCACTGCGTACCTCTTTACACTCCACCACCATACGGCCGCAGCGTACGTCAAAATGGCCACATAGGTCCCTGAAAACAGGACTCTAAGGGCACGATACCTGATGCCCCAGGAAGAAGCGGAAACTCGCGACATCTTCCCGAAGGCGTTCACAGCCCTCTGGCCGGCAAAAACAGCATGCGGCACGTAGGAGCATGCTTCATCTACTACAACGCCCAGCAGCTTCGCCTGCACCACGCCCGCAATCGAGGCCCCATCCATGCGAATTGTAGGGGGGGCGCTTAAACTTACCCTTCAGAGGGAGGGTCTGCGATTTTGCAGCTGAAAAAGATAGGCGGTTCCGAGCCCCCCAAGCGGACACCGCCTCCAGCGACGACCGAGCCTTATGTTCAATCCGATTCGGCGCCTCGATCACGATCGTGATGTCGTCCGCGTAAGCTACCGCCCGTACACCCACCGGCCATGGTAGCTTTAGGATGTCATCGAGCAGGAGGTTCCAGAGTGTTGGTCCTAGCACTGAGCCCTGAGGGCAACCCATGGTTGATTGTTTCCACACCGCCTGAGTGCCCATGAATAGACCAACCCGCCCGTTTGTGAAATAACTAACAAGGATCCGGTAAATGTTAGGTGGGCAGCCACCTTGCCTCGCCTTTACGAGGACCATGGGCCACCAGGCGTTGTCGAAAGCCCCAGAAATGTCGAGAAACACCACCTGGATATACTTCTCTTAGGAGTCCGCCACCCGGTCAAGGATAGCGTTCAGCGCCGTAACCGTTGACTTACCCCTCGAAAAACCATGCTGGTTCTCTGAGTCATCGGTGGCTTCCCCTTGGGCAATTTAAGGACCGCCGCGTAGTCCGTCCGTGCTGTCCCCTCGGTCCGCAGTGGGCTGACACCCAGTCCCACACAGTGCACAGGAGCAGATGCCTGTCGCAGCTCCATGGAGGCGACCATCAACTTCATGGCTGTGACCGCGTGTTCCGCCTCAGCCAGCCTGATGTTGAGCGTCGCCACAATGGCCAGGATATCCTGGCTATAGCCTGCGATGGCTCCCTTGTCCGCCATGTTTAATTTATTTGGGGCGTTTGCCACTGCGCTAATACCTTTGACTGCGTTGTAGGCGTCATCGATAAGGCGAGCCTTATCCGATGTCGCCAACCCCTCCTCCGGCGTGCTGGATGCAGCCGGAGGCGACCCAGCCCGTGGTGACTCCAAGCTGACCAGCCTGGCCGTGGGAACAGCACTTCCCGACGGGCCGGAGAGGATGCCGCCCACCGGCGGTGCGGTCTCCGGTGCCCTCCGCCTCATCGGCCCTTCCGGCTCCTTGGGGGAGGATAGCGGCCGCTTCGCCCTAGATGGTGGCGGTGGCGGCACCACCTCCGGCTTCATAAATGTGTCCCTAGATGCTCCTGATCCGGTGGCCATACTGAAGCTGTTAGGGGGCGTCCTAATCGTGGACACCCTTGGAGCGAACCCTATCCCCTGCCTTAGCTCCTCGAGGATCCTGAGCTCCTCCTCCTTCTTTGACAGTTCTAGGTCGATGGCCCGCCTAAAGGCATCACCATCCTCGTCTTCCCCGTTCCCTTACTCTGCCAAATTTCCCACAATACTAATTAAACCTTATAAATTGGCAACACTAACTGAGTGACACCTGACAGCTGGCAAGTGACAGATGACAGGTGACAGTGACAGATGTCAACCGACACTGACAGGTGGACCTGACAGATCACGGCCGACACTGACAGTTGATACTGACAACCGCCAACAGGATGCGCGTGGATCGTCTGCTGAAAGCGCGACCAGTCCACACCTTGGTCCCGGAAGCTCACCGGCTCCCCGCCCGGCTCCGCAACACGGTGGCTTCTGGCGTAAGGGGCAGCCACCTGGAATGATGAGGCGGTGGTCGCTGGAGCTGGCCCCGTCATGGACCGTCCAGCCGTTCACAACCACGCTCCTGCTACACAGCGTGACGTCAATGTTGGACTCACCGTTGGGGCCGCTGAAGGTGGAAGGCTGGCCCTCCTCCACGTTTGCAACGGTGAGCCCATGCGCCGCAATGAAGGCCTCCATGGCCACTCTCCGCTGCTCCGCTTCAAAACCCCTGCCAGTGTAGTGGCGGGGTGCGCTGTGCCATAGTGGTGAGTGTGAGTTTACGTCCGCGCTGACGATTATCCGTCTCCCTCGTAGCGGCTCCATCACTCGTTTCAGGTGGTGCAGGTGGCGGTCAATCGGCTCACTAAACTGGAAGTACGCCGATATGACGTGCAGGTCGCTCTCCTCAAGATGCAGCACTAGGCAGTGATCAGTGCTCAGGTGCTGCAACACTGCTCAGGCCATGCCTCGCCTGTGGACGTATGCTCCAGCCTTTGCATCTGGTCCCCGTTGCAGGACGTCTCTTCCAGTCTGTGCGACCCGCGCGTACTGCTCCTGCAGCAGGGTTACGTCCACCCCCTTCTGGCGGCACACCGCACCTTGGTGGCAAGCGCCGACCCGGCGAGGTTAAGCTGCCCGATGGTGATCTGATTTTCAGGCATATTGCGTCATAGCGATTTGCCTGTGCTCCGCGTACGTCCTTGCCGGGCAATCCCGCGAGGCTGTCCGGTGACCATCAGCCTCCTTTCTACCTAGCCGCTTGCATGTTGCACAGCAGGGGGCTGCAGTTGACGTGCACGCTTCCCCACGGTGGCCGGTTGCGCCACAACGGTGGCACGTGGTATCGGCCGATCGACATGCGCGCTCAGGGTGGCCGTATTGCTGACATTTATTGCAGCAGGTGATATCGATGTAGTCCGTTGCCTCGACGGCCTGCCATCCGATATAAACGCGTCCTTTGTTTAGTAGCGCTGTCCTGAACTCCGGAGTGCACGCTAAGATCACTGCCGTCGCTTGGGCCGCTCCTCGCGATCGGTTCTTTTTGAACGCCCCGGTCGCCTCCTTCGTTATCCGCGCGAGCGGCCACTCCGGGTCTTCTTTAAAATTCTGCTCGTGCAGGTCGCCGAATACCTCCTCGTACGTGGGGTCACCATCCAGCCTGTTCAGGCATACGAGGGGCCTCTTCTTCTTCGGCTCCGACACCCTGAGCGTCGCTGGTATTGCCATCCGGAGCCTTGTTGCCGCCGCATCGTTCGTGGTTTGCACCAACACTCCGGCATTCCCCAGTTTCCTCACCTTCGCCACCTGGACCCAAAGCTTGGCTGGGTCGACGGCCTTCTCGAGCTCCGCCTTCGTCTCCTCCGCGGTCTTCAGAGCGCCGTTGTCATCCGCCGGGTAGAAGGCCAGCAGCGGGCCGGATGTTGTCATAATTGACTTTGGCTCCGCCTGCCGTGACAGTTGAAGCGCCGACGAGTACGAATGTGGCATCGGCGTGTTAGAGTCGCTGGTGAGCTGTGGGCCCCGAGGGCTGATCGCCCTGATCTCCGCCGCCGCTAGGCGCAAGGTCAGGTGGACGATGACGACGGCTCTTCTTGGAGGCGCCAGTAGCCTCCTTCTGTATCCTGGCGAGCGGCCATCTTGCGTCATCTGCGAAGCTTCTCGAGCTCCGGATTCCACCATTCATAACCAGCGTCCTTTGGTGGGCCTTTCACTCCCAGACACTGGCGCGCCGTGTTTACGATGACTTTCGTGAACTCCTTACAGACAAAGGGCGCTGGTTTGTCAAAGTTCAGCCGTCCCATTCGTGCATGGATGGTCTCCTGAAAGCGTGGCCAATTCACACCTTGATCCCGGAAGCGCACCGGCTCCCCGTCTGGCCTCGCAGCACGGTGGCATCTCACATGTGGGGCAGCCACCTGGAGGGTGATGAGGCGATGGTCGCTGGAGCTGGCTCCGTCGTGGACCGTCCAGCCGCTCACAGCCACGCTCCTGCTGCACAGCGTAAGGTCTATATTGGACTCGCCGTTGGGGCCGCTGAAGGAAGAAGGCTGGCCCTCCTCGTTTGCAACGGTGAGCCCATGCACCGCAATGAAGGCCTCCACAGCAACCCTTCTCTGCTCCGCCACGAAGCCCCTGCCGGTGTAGTGGCGAGGCGCGCTGTGCCATACCGGTGAGTGGGTGTTCACGTCGGCACCAATCATAACCCTCTTCCCACGTAGCGCCTCCATCACCCCCTCCAGGTGGTGCAGCGGCACACCGCAGAGAGTTCTCTAGTTGCCTACTCTCATTATTGGTCTATCCATAGTAGGTCATGGCTACTCCTCTCTGCACCGCGTATGCCCTCGCCGGGCAGTCCTTTGATGCGGTCTTGTGTCCGGCCGCCTCCTTCTTTCCAAGGCGCTTGCAGGTGGCGCAGCACGTCACCACGGCTGTGCACTCATCTCCGCGGTGTCCGGTAGCGCCGCAACGGTGACACGTGATCTCCGCCGACCGACATGATCGCTCAGGGTGCCCGTATTGCTGACACTTTGTGCAGCAGGTGATGTCTATATAATCTGTGACCTCGACCGCTTGCCAGCCGATGTAGACGCGTTCCTTAGCGACCAGCGCTTCCTTCAATTCAACCGCGCGAGCGGTTCTTCTTGAAGGCGCCAGTAGCCTCCTTCTGTATCCTGGCGAGCGGCCATCTTGCGTCATCCTTAAAGTTCTGCTCGTGGAGGTCCGCAAACACTTCCTCGAATGTCGGGTCGCCGTCGAGCCTATTGAGGCACACTAGTGGCCGCTTGAGCTTCGGCGCGGACACCCTCAGCGTTGCCGGTACCGCCGCCCGGAGTCTCGTCGCCGCCGCATCACTCGTCGTCTGCACGAGGACGCCCGCGTTACCCACCTTCCTTACTTTCGCCACCTGCACCCATAATTTGGCCGGGTCGACGGTTTTTTTCAGTTCCGCCTTGGTTGCTTCCGCTGTCTTGAGGTCGTCATTATTTTCGGCTGGGTAGATGGCCAGAACTGGGCCGGCGGCAGCCGGCCCAGTTCTGGCTAGAAATGCTGAGCCAGTGGCCATCAAACCGGCAGGTTTGATGGCCACTGGCTCAGCATTTCTAGCCAGTTTTAGCGTCGACGCATAAGATGGTAGCACAGCAGTGACGCTGGCAGCGCTAGTTAGGGCGCTATTAGCCCGGCTCTCGGCAGCGGCAAGCCTCAGCGTCAGGTGGGTGATGACGGCGGCAAGTCTCTCGGTGTGGTAGCCTATATTTGCGATTTCGTCCTTGTTTAGTTTGGACGTCTTGGAGCGGACAGCCTCCATGATGCCCCTTGTCGACGCCGTCGCCACTCCCGCACCCGGTGGCGGTGGCTCCCGTCGAGTCTCTGCGTATCTGGTTCCTGGTCCTTCGGTGCTACCGGTGGTGGTGGAGGTGTGATGCACGGGCGCGATGATGAGGGCTGCGGACCCTCCGTAGGCGGCACGTCGAGGCGCTTCGGTCTTCTTGCGCCTAGCTTGCGCTTTACGGCCTCCTGCACCTCCTCCGGTGAGCTGAGCAGACGCTTAGCCGCCATCGGCGCAGAAGGTGCCGGGGGCGAGGTGACGTCTACTAACATCTCCATGCTCGGAGTGCTGAACGCCTGAGGCGGCGTGCGGTTAAGGGCTGCGCGCGGCGTAAAGTCGCGCCGCATCTCCGACAGCACCCGCAGCTCCTCAACCTTGCGCTCCATCTCCTTCTCAATTAACTTCTTTGCGATCGATTCCGCGTCTTCGTCCGCCATCGCAGAGCCGCTGGGTTTCGCAGAGTTTTGTTAAGATTCGTTAGAACAAGACCGAACACACACAATTTTTTTTAAGTCAGGTTATTACACGAACTAACCGCACTTTTTTGCCTCGAATTTTCTAAGTCCAACGCGTTGCCAAATTGTTAAAATTGCCCCGCCGATGGGATTAACCGGCGGTTTCACGCACTTAGAGGCGTCGTCAGCGGCGTCGCCGCCAGCGCACCAGAGTTTTCTAAGTCCCAGAACGTAAACTGTGCAGACTTACCCTAACCTTCCGGGCACCACGGGAATGGGACCCCGCGTCGGATCTCTGGATATCCGGGATAATCCGGGATCGCCGGGTAAACTTACTGAAATAGAGCGAGTGGTGAGCGCGTAATCAGCCGATGGTCGCTGATGCTGGCGTTCTCATGTACCCGCCACTCCATGACGCGGACGCTTCTCGTCGAGAATGTGACGTCTATGTTGGACTCCCCGTTGGCGGTGGAGAAGGTTGGTGGTTGGTCCGGCTGGTTGTGGACCACCAAGCCCTGGGCCAACAGGAAGCCCTCTGCCTCTTCTCGGCGTCGAGCAACCTCGCGGCCGCGCCCCGAAAGCTGCCTAGGATCGCAATGCCAGAGGGGTGAGTGGGCATTTGTGTCCGCGCCCACTAGCACGCGTCGCCCCCGCAGGTTTTCCAGTACCCTGGTTAGGTGCTCCAGATGGGTCGAGATGTCTTCTGAGTACTGGAAATACGCACTGATGACGTGTGTCGATGTACCTCTCCAGGTTATGTGGCATACCAGGCAGTGACTTGACGATAGGTGATGTAGCACGGCGCAGGTGGCGTCAAGGCGCGCCAGGTATATTCCCGCCTTGGGTGAGGGGCCCTCCGGATATATCATCTGCCGGTGCTGCAGCTGCGACTGCTGGGCCGTGGTGTACGGCTCCTGTACTAGGACCACGTCCAGGTGTAGTTGGTCAGCGATCGCAGGAAGTTCCGCGGTGGCCGCAGCTGATCCCTGCAGATTAAGTTGCCCGCAGCGCAAGCAGTTGTCGTCGCGGTAGTTACTCCCCATAATTGGTCCCGTTGATGAGCCGCTGCTCCGCGTGCGCCCTGGCAGGGCAGTCCCTAGCGGCGGTGCGGTGCTCTTTCGCCCCTTTTCGGCCGAATCTTGAGCAGGTTGCGCAGACCGTCTGCGCAGCCTGGCACTCCGTGTTCTTGTGGCCATCTTCGCCACATTTGCCACAAACCATGTTTTTGGCTCTACAATACTTCTCAGGGTGCCCGTAGAGCTGGCACCTGCTGCAGCACGTCACGTCCAGATGGTCCGTAACCTCCACCACGTCCCATCCTATGTACAGCCGCCCACGGTCGACTAGAAGCCTGCGGAACTCCTTGGAGCAGTGGCACACCCACCTCGTCCTGCCATTGTTTCTGCTGCGCTTGTATAACAAGCGCAGTGCGCTCGCTCCAGCGATCTTCTCCTTTGTCCAGTCTTGCTCGTCGTGCAGATTCTGCTCCTTGATGTCCGCAATGACTCCGTCGACCGTGGCGGACTTGTCCAGGCCTGTTAGGGCAATTAGGGGTTGCCTCTCCGCCGGCTCCGCAGTTCGAAGAGTGGCCGGGACCGCTTTCCTGAGAGCCTCAGCAGCGGCCGCGGAAGTCGTCTGAATGACGAGCCTCGCGTTCCCGACCTTCCGAACAGCAGCAATCTGCAGTCCCAGCTGAGATGGCTGGATTGCAGATCTTAATGTTTGCCTCGTTTCCTCGGCCGTTTTTATGTTCTCTTTTTGGTCATCCGCTGGGTAAATTGCGATGGATGGCCCCAACGCGGGCGCTATCGCAAGGGGGGCACTACCCCTTCCGAGCCTCAAAGCATTGGCGAAGCTCCTTGGTGGCGGCGGAGCCACTCGCGGCTCGCCCACGGGTCCTCCAGTTGGGGCCAGCGCCGCTTTGGCTTCCGCTGCAGCCAGGCGCAGGGCCAAATGAGTGACGACGGCGCTCAGTCTCTCGGTGTACGCCCCGATGTTCGCCACCTCATCCTTGTTGAGCCGAGACGTCTTGCTCCTCACAGCTTCCATTATACCACGGGTGCTCTGTGTGGCCAACCCAGCCAGGATCTCGACCGCGGCCGTGGCCATGTCGTCTGCAGCGTCGCTTGCCGTCGTCTTCGGTGGCTCCTCCTGGCGAGACTGTCAGGGCGACAGTTGACAGCACACTCGCGTCTCTACCGCACACTACGCGTCCCTCTCGCACTGGGCACCACGCCTCCGGGCTGTTTGCGTCTCGTTCTTTGGCCAAGATGGCCGCTGGCTCTTGTGCAAAAATACACTAGCCAGAACGAGAGGCTCTGAACTTTTGGGGTTCAGCCAATACTGACCCTCGAGCACCGCACTGACACTCGCGCTCCTTCTAATTCCAATATGGCCGCGGTCACTAGTGGCAAACTCCCTGTGCGAGACAAGGAGCCACCGATAATTTCCGCGATCCAATGAAAACACAGCAAATTAAATGCACGCTCCGCGAGCCAAGACACGTCCGTTGCCTCCGAGAGCAGGCAGCGAAGTTAAAAGGGACAACCTCCCTTCACCGCCCGCTTGAAGGTCCTACCCGCCTCGCGGCATACGGACCTTAGGAGACACGTCCGGTTATTGCGTTGCTGAGGTACGATGATGTTTCCTGCTAGTCTGCTCCACCGGACGTGCGTGGTCAACTCCTCAATTCTTTTACCTGTCCCTACTACTTTTTTCACCTCTCCCCTTTCTGGGGCGTGCTACGTCACAAGACATGACTGCGCACCCGAACAGTCCTCCTAGCATGTATCCGACGGTATTATCGTTCAGTCTAGCTGTACATATTTCTTATGTTCTCGCCGTGATACTGCTTACTCCATGTCCTTCCTCCTGGCATGCCATTTGTGGGCAAATGACGCAAGTCTAGCGAAACCTTCCTTACTGCTTACTAGGCTTGAGTGACCCACCGGACCGGCGTTCTCCTGGTACCATTCGTTCAGCATCTCCTCTCGTATGTCCGTGTACAGAGTGCAATCCCACAGGACGTGGTCGCGAGTCTCGTCCGTCCGTCCGCAGTAGCAAAGTGGCGTGTCGCATAGCGACATCGCGTGCAGCCTCCCTCTGAAGTGACCATGTCCTGTGAGGATCTGAGACACGACATAGTCCGGTTCTACCCAGCTGAATGACAACCTGTCCGCCACGTCTGGAAAGAAAGTAAACAGCTCCCTACCATCCTTCGACGACTGCCATCGTTCCTGCCACTGGGCAACGACCTCCGCTCTCACCTTCGAAATCGACGCCCTGCGCTCCCTTCCGACCAGCTCTGAACACTCCTGCGCAACTCGTCCCGCGCGGCAAACTTCAAGGTCGGCCGGCAGCACTCCCGCCAACACGGGAAGCGCTGCGGTGCTAACGGACCTATATGCCTTGGCCAATAAAATGAGTGCTGGACGTTGCGTCCGGAGCAGCGCACTCCGCACTGCGTACCTCTTTACACTCCGCCACCATACGGCCGCAGCGTACGTCAAAATGGCCACATAGGTCCCTGCAAACAGGACTCTAAGGGCACGATACCTGATGCCCCAGGAAGAGGCAGAAACCCGCGACATCTTCCCGAAGGCGTTCACAGCCCTCTGGCCGGCAAAAACAGCATGCGGCACGTAGGAGCATGCTTCATCTACTACAACGCCCAGCAGCTTGGCCTGCACCACGCCCGCAATCGAGGCCCCATCCATGCGAATTGTAGGGGGCGCTTAAACTTACCCTTCAAAGTGAGGGTCTGCGATTTTGCAGCTGAAAAAGATAGGCGGTTCCGAGCCCCCCAGGCGGACACCGCCTCCAGCGACGAGCGAGCCTTATGCTCAATCGCCGCCCGACTCGGCGCCTCGATCACGATCGTGATGTCGTCCGCGTAAGCTACCGCCCGTACACCCTCCGGCCATGGTAGCTTTAGGATGTCATCGAGCAGGAGGTTCCAGAGTGTTGGTCCTAGCACTGAGCCCTGAGGGCAACCCATGGTTGATTGTTTCCACACCGCCTGAGTGCCCATGAATAGTCCAACCCGCCTGTTTGTGAAGTAACTGACAAGGATCCGGTAAATGTTAGGCGGGCAGCCACCTTGCTTGGCCTTGACGAGGACCATGGGCCACCAGGCGTTGTCGAAAGCCCCAGAAATGTCGAGAAGCACCACCTGAACATACTTCTCCGAGGAGTCCGCCACCCGGTCAAGGATAGCGTTCAGCGCCGTAACCGTTGACTTACCCCTCGAAAAACCATGCTGGTTCTCTGATATACTGCGATAAAGGCAAGGAGCGCAGGCGATGATGAGGCGTTCCAGTATTTTCCCCAGAATGGGAAGAAGAGTGACCGGTCTATACGCCTTGGGGTCTGACAGCGGGCGATCGTTGCCCTTTGGTATAACGACGAGCTTACCTGTCTTCCAGATGTCCGGGAAGACGCCCTCACTGATACAAGCCGAATACATAAAGAGCATTTCCACCCCACTCACCACTTTATATGCGTGCTTTATGATCCGGGCTGTGAGACCGTCGAGTCCTGGAGCCGTTTTCGGCAAGTCCCTGATAATGCGAGCGAGAGCCCCGCTGCATGGTGGATCCGAATCCGTTCCAGACGGTGAGAACGCCGCCGAGATCCGCACCTGCCGATGGTAGGCAGAGTCCTTGTCGGGATCGTCGTCCGGGCATAGTGTGCCAAGGAGGCCCGCGGCTGTCTCCTCCCCCGTAGTCGAGAAACCCTCTAGTAGTCTGACTCCGTGCATTACGTTGGCGGGGGGGCGTGCTCTGCCTGACGCGGCTCTATATGCGAGCCCCCATGGATCGTCGTTGCCTGACTCCGCAATGCCACGGAAGTACGCTATCTCTGTTGCTCGCATGGCCTCCTTGTAAGAGCCCCTGGTGGATTTCAAGGTTTGAAGCAGTTCCTCTTGTTTCCTGTCCTTTGTCTTGCGGGCGTGTTGCCATTCCCGACGAGCGCAGTAGGTCTTGTGACGCAGTGAGTCCAGCTCCGGCGTCCACCATTCGTACCCCCCAGTGTCCTTCTTTCCTCTCTTGCCAAGGCATATTTCCGCTGCACGGCTGACTATCTCCGAGTACTGGGCGCAAATCTCACGTGCAGGTTTCCTTGTGTCCAGTCTACCTATTTTGTCGTGGAGCACATACCGGAAGTTGGCGTAATCTACTCCTTTCTCTCGGAAGGACACCGTGGGTGTAGAGAGCTCGTCCTTTGAGCGCTGGCCTCCCGTTCGTGCAGATTCTGTCTCGACCTCGAAGGTAATGAGCTGATGGTCGCTCAAACTGGCACCCTCGTGCACCGTCCACCGTGACACTGCTACCCCTCTCGTTGTGAGCGTCAAGTCTACGTTTGACTGTCCGTTGGGACCGTAGAAAGTCGGCGGTTGGCCCTCCACGTTGTTCACAATGAGTCCCCTGCTCAAAATTAAGCCCTCCATTTGCGATTACCTGTATTCCGTGTCGGCCCCTCTACCTACGTATTGGCGACGCTCGCAGTGCCACAGTGGTGAGTGCGCGTTGCTGTCCATTCCAACCAGTATGTCCTTCCCCTGTAGTTGATCTAGCACCTTGGATAGGTGCTGCAGGTGTATGCTGATATCATGGCTATACTGGCAGTAAACGGATACCCCATAAAGTTCCACCCCCCGAGGTCGGGCAACGCATGTGTGCGACTGCTTAGTAGTCGTTGCTTAGGTGCCCCAGGAAAGTGACTGCCACACCGGTATTCACCGCTAATATTCCAGCTTTGGACTCAGACCCGTACTGAACCGTCCTGGGATCGCAGTATTGCTCCTGGACAAGTACGACGTCTAGGCCCAAAGACTTAGCGGTCACCCATATCTCGGTGGTGGCAGTCGAGGACCCCTGCAGGTTGATCTGCCCGACTTTAATATGACCCTTCCTAGGCATACTGGGTCATGTTGACTGCCTGCCTTTCCGCGTATGCGCGCGCAGGGCAGTCCAGGGCTGCGGTCTTGTGCCCTCTGGCTTCCGGCCTTTTGAAGCGGTGGCATGTGGCGCAGCACACCGTAGCGGACTGACACTCTGTGTCTTTGTGACCGCTTTCGCCGCATCTCCCACACACCATGCTTGGGGCTCTGCAATGTTTTTCCGGGTATCCGTACTGCTGACACTTATTGCAGCAGGTCACCCTGACGTAGTCGCAGACCTCGGCCGCGTCCCAGCCCACATATACCCGTCCCAGGCCAACCAACTTGTCTCTGAGGGGTACCGACACCTCAAACACCACCGTGGTGGTGTTTCCCCCTCGGCGTCCCTTCTTGAACGCAAATCGTGCCTCCTTCTGGACTCTCTCCAGAGGCCACGACGCGTCCTCCTCCAGGTTGACCCGGTGTAGGTCCACCAACACAACCTCCGGCTCTGGATTGCCAGATAAGTTCCTAATGGCCACCAGTGGCCGTCTGGCCTTAGGGGCTGCAGTCCTCAGGGACGGGGGGCGGCCTCCCGCAGTTTTTCGGCTGCCTTGGTGGTGGCCGTTTGCACGACCACACCCGCGTTGCCTACCCGCCTTACCCCCTGAATTTGGATGCCCTTCTGAGCAGGCTGCACCTTGTCCCGCAGCTCTTTCAGCGTCTGCTCGGAGGACTTAATGATCTCATTGGCCGGGTAAAAGATGACTGCAGGTCCCTTTTTTTCAATTGCCATAGGCGGCTTTCCTTTGGGCAATTTAAGGACCGCCGCATAGTCCGTCCGTGCTGTCCCCTCGGTCCGCAGTGGGCTGACACCCAGTCCCGTGCCCTGCACAGGAGCAGATGCTTGTCGCAGCTCCATGGAGGCGACCCTCAGCTTCATGGCTGTAACAGCATGTTCTGCCTCAGCTAGCCTGATGTTCAGCGTCGCCACGATGGCCAGGATATCCTGGCTGTAGCCAGCGATGGCTGCCTTGTCCGCCATGTTCAGCTTATTAGTGGCGTTTGCCACTGCGCTTATACCTTTGACCGCCTCATAAGCATCATCGATCAGGCGAGCCTTGTCTGTAGTCGCCAAGCCTTCCTTCTCCGGCGTGCTGGATGCAGCCGGAGGCGATCCAGCCCGGGGCGACTCCAGACTGACCAGCCTGGCCGTGGGAACAGCACTTCCCGACGGGCCGGAGAGGATGCCGCCCACTGGCGGTGCGGTCTCCGGTGCCCTCCGCCTCATCGGCCCTTCCGGCTCCTGGGGGGAGGATAGCGGCCGCTTCGCCCTGGATGGTGGCGGTGGCGGCACCACCTCCGGCTCCATATAGTTATGCCTGGATGATCCGGTGGCCATGCTAAAACTAGTCGGGGGCGTCCAAATCGTGGACACCCTTGGCGCGAACCCTATCCCCTGCCTCAGTTCCTCGAGGATCCTTAGTTCCTCCTCCTTTTTTGATAGTTCGAGGTCGATGGCCTGCCTAAAGGCATCGCCATCGTCGTCGTCGGCCATTACCCTGTTCCCTTACTTTTTTTAAATTACCCACTAACTTACTTATGCCTTTTTAACTGGCAACACTATTCGAGTGACAGCTGGCAGGCGACAGATGACAGATGACAATGACAGATCCCCCTGATAGTCATCGTGGATGACTTGGCAGGGGAGAATCCCAGTCTGTTTCTGGCGCCCCATGCCGCGACCAAGTCCAGTGTTATCTTGGCCGCCGCCTCAATCCCAGAGCGAGATTGGGACTCGATCAGGATGGTCACGTCATCGGCGTACGCCACCATGCGAACGCCCCCGGGCAACGGTAGTCGAAGCAGGTCGTCCATCAGCAGGTTCCATACTGCCGGACCCAGGACGGACCCCTGCGGGCAGCCCATCGTGGCCACCTTCCACTCCATCCGGTTTCCAATAAAGAGCCCGACTCGTCGACGGGCAAAGTAATCCGCCAACATCTCAAAGATGTTGGCCGGACACCCCCCCCCGCTTGACTTTTGTCAGTATCATTGGCCACCAGGCGTTGTCGAAGGCACCCGAGATGTCCAGAAATATGGCCTGCACATACTTGCCCGAGCCCTCCCTCGCGGCTCACAAGATGTCGTTGAGCGCTGTGACGGTTGACTTGCCCCGAGTAAATCCGTGCTGTGCGGCAGAGATCTGGTTGCCGATCGTCGGAGCGCAGCTTAAGATGACGCGTTCTAAAATTTTCCCGAGCACAGGCAGAAGCGTAATAGGTCTGTAGGCCTTGGGGTCGGTCAGCGGCTTGCCGTTGCCCTTGGGCAAGACAAGCAGCCGGCCCACCTTCCACACATCTGGAAACACGCCGTCCGATACACACTTGCCGTACACCGCGGTGACTTCCGCTGGTGCGACTTTCCACACATTCCTCACTATTCGCGCGCTAATTCCGTCTAGTCCCGGTGCCGTGTTAGGCAGGCTCCTGATTATCCCGCCCAGACTGTCACGAGACAGAGGAGGCGCAGCTCGACCGGACGGGATGAGCGAGGCGGCGACGCGGATCTGCCTGTGGTAGGGCGTGTCTCGGGACGGATCATCGTCCGGGCAGAACGCCCGCAGGAGTCCAGTCGCCGCGTCGCCCACCGTGCAGGTAAATCCTTCTGCCAGCTCGATGCCATTAATGACCCGGGGGGGCGGCCTTAGTCTGCCACTTGCAGCCCGGTAGGCCAGCCCCCACGGGTCAGCGTTCCCAGACTCCGCCAGCTGCCGGAAGTGCTCGAGCTCCGCATCCTCATTGCCTTTCGGTATCTCGCTCTCACGGCGTGGAATGCCGCTTTCAGCCTGTCCTCTTTTGGCCCCCCATCCTTCCGTGATCCCTGCCATTTACACCTCGCCTTACAGTTGGCCTTACGGAGCTTCTCGAGCTCAGGCCCCCACCATTCATAGCCTTTGTCCTTTGGTGGCCCTTTCACTCCCAGGCACTGGCGCGCCGTGCTCACAATCACTCTCGTAAACTCCTGACATACAAAGGGCGCAGGCTTTTCAAAGTTCAGCCTTCCCATTCGCGCGTGGATCGTCTGCTGAAAGCGCGACCAGTCCACACCTTGGTCCCGGAAGCTCACCAGCTCCCCGCCCGGCTCCGCAACACGGTGGCTTCTGGCGTAAGGGGCAGCCACCTGGAAGGTGATGAGGCGGTGGTCGCTGGAGCTGGCCCCGTCATGGACCGTCCAGCCGTTCACAATCACGCTCCTGCTACACAGCGTGACGTCAATGTTGGACTCACCGTTGGGGCCGCTGAAGGTGGAAGGCTGGCCCTCCACGTTTGCAACGGTGAGCCCATGCGCCGTAATGAAGGCTTCCATGGCCACTCTCCGCTGCTCCGCTTCAAAACCCCTGCCAGTGTAGTGGCGGGGTGCGCTGTGCCATAGTGGCGAGTGTGCGTTGACGTCCGCGCTGATGACTATCCGTCTCCCTCGTAGAGCCTCCATCACACGTTCCAGGTGGTGCAGGTGGCGGTCGATCGGCTCACTGTACTGGAAGTACGCCGATATGACGTGCAGGTCGCACTCCTCAAAATGCAGCACTAGGCAGTGATCGGTGCTCAGGTGCTGCAGCACTGCGCAGGCCATGCCTCGCCTGTGGATGTAGGCTCCAGCTTTAGCATCAGGTCCCCGTTGCAGGATGTCACTTCCTGTCTGTGCGACCCGCGCGTACTGCTCCTGCAGCAGGGTTACGTCCACCCCCTTCTGACGGCACACCGCAGGCAGTTCTTTGGTGGCAAGCGCCGACCCGGCGAGGTTAAGCTGCCCGATGGTGAACTGGTGTTCAGGCATACTGCGTCATCGCGATTTGCCTGTGCTCCGCGTACGTCCTCGCCGGGCAATCCCGCGAGGCTGTCCGGTGACCATCAGCCTCCTTTCTACCTAGCCGCTTGCATGTTGCACAGCAGGGGGCTGCAGTTGATGTGCACGCTTCCCCACGGTGGCCGGTTGCGCCACAACGGTGGCACGTGGTATCGGCCGATCGACATGCGCGCTCAGGGTGGCCGTACTGCTGGCATTTATTGCAGCAGGTGATGTCTATGTAGTCCGTGGCCTCGACGGCCTGCCATCCGATATAGACGCGTCCTTTGTTGAGCAGCGCTGTTCTGAACTCCGGAGTGCACGCGAAAATCACTGCAGTCGCTTGGTCCGCTCCGCGCGACCGGTTCTTTTTGAACGCCCCAGTCGCCTCCTTCGTTATCCGCGCGAGCGGCCACTCCGGGTCTTCTTTAAAATTCTGCTCGTGCAGGTCGCCGAGTACCTCCTCGTACGTGGGGTCACCATCAAGCCTGTTCAGGCATACGAGAGGCCTCTTCTTCTTCGGCTCCGACACCCTGAGCGTCGCTGGTATAGCCGCCCGGAGCCTCGTTGCCGCCGCATCGTTCGTGGTTTGCACAAACACTCCGGCATTCCCCACTTTCCTCACTTTCGCTACCTGGACCCATAGCTTGGCTGGGTCGACGGCCTTCTTGAGCTCCGCCTTTGTCTCCTCCGCAGTCTTCAAAGCGCCATTGTCATCTGCCGGGTAGAAGGCCAGCAGCGGACCGGATGTAGTCGTGATCAATTTTGGCTCCGCCTGCCGTGGCAGTTTAAGCGCCGACGAGTACGACTGTGGCATCGACGGGTTACAATCGCTGGTAGGCTGTGGGCCCCGAGGGCTGATCGCCCTGGTCTCCGCCGCCGCTAGGCGCAGGGTTAGGTGGACGATGACGGCGGCAAGTCTTTCCGTGTGGTAGCCAATGTTCGCTATTTCCTCCTTGTTGAGCTTTGAAGTCTTGGAGCGGACGGCTTCCATAATTCCCCTTGTCGACGCCGTTGCCAGACCTGCCAATGACTCCACCGGAGCCACCGCCAGCGGGTCGACTCCTTCCAACGCCGTTGTCGTCGGCACAGGCTGCACCAACTCCCTTAGCTCCTCTGTCCCCTTAGGCGCCTTTGTCCCCTTAGGCGCCGCAGCGACGCCCCCACTGCCTTGCTCCTTTGGTACCCCGCTAGGGGGGGCCGGTGGCGGCGTCATAGGCCGCGGTACTGCAGCCGGCCCGTCCGACCGCGGTGGCTTCTTGCCGATCAGGCGGCGTCGCACGGCCTCCTGCACCTCCTCCGGTGAGCTAAGCAGCCGCTTGGCTGCACTCTGTGCTGGTTGCGCAGTGGGTGGCGATAGGTCCACCAGCATTTCCACACTGGGAGTGCTGAAAGCCTGGGGCGGTGTGCGGTTAAGGGCTGCGCGCGGCGTAAAGTCACGCCGCATCTCCGACAGCACCCGCAGCTCCTCAGCCTTGCGCTCCATCTCCTTCTCGATTAATTTCTTCGCAATCGTATCCGCGTCGTCGTCCGCCATCGCAGAGCCGCTGGGTTTCCCAGTGTTTATAAAGACTACTACTTATAACACAACCGAATACACACAGAATTTTCTAAGTCCTGTTAATACACGAACCCTTTTCACTTTTTGACTCAAATTTTTCTAAGTCCAGCGACCAACAGACACGAAATTTCCTAAGTCCGGTTAATGCACGAACTAACCGCACTTTTTTGCCACGAATTTTCTAAGTCAAATTCGTTGCCGAATTGTTGAAATTGTCCCCGCCGATGGGATCAACCGGCGGTTTCACACACTTAGAAGCGTCGTCAGCGGCGTCGCCGCCAGCGCACCAGAGTTTTTCTAAGTCCCAGATGTAAAATGTGCAAACTTACCCTAGCCTTCCGGGCACCACGGGAATGGGTCCCCGCGTCGGATCTCTGGATATCCGGGATAAACCGGGATAATCCGGGATCACCGGGTAAACTTACTAAAAATAGGTCGTCACAGTCGCACGTAGGGTTGTCACACACAAAAAACAAGTAAAATGGAATTAAGAAATATAAAAAAAAAAAAAAAACTAAAAATATAAAAAAAAAAAAAAAAAAAAAAAACAGAATGTATGAGCGTCAATATCGCGAACGTCACTGTCGCCTAGCCACCGGTCAACTGTCAGGCTGACAGTTGACAACACTCAACTCGCGTCTTTTTCGCACAACACTACGCGTCTCTCTCGCACACTGTTCACCACGCCTACGGGACTATTTCCTCTCGCTCTTTGGCCAAGATGGCCGCTGGCTCTAGTGCAAAAATGTACTAGCCAGAACGAGAGGGGCCGAGTTTATTGGGATCAGCCAATGCTGACCCAAATACACCGCACAGAACACTCGCGCTCCTTCTAATTCAAATATGGCCGCGGTCACTAGTGGCAAACTCCCTGTGCGAGACAAGGAGCCACCGATAATTTCCGCGAACCAATGAGAATACAGCAAATTAGATGCACGCTCCGCGAGCCAAGACACGTCCGTTGCCTCCGAGAGCAGGCAGCGAAGTAGCGTAGTAGTTAAAAGGGACAGTGGGGATCTCTTTAATCCATTCATGCGCGTACTTATTAGATGACGAGACATTTGGCTACCTTCGGAGAGATCATAGTTACGACCGCCGCACTGGAGGTTAAGGTATGGGAACGAGGCCTAGGCTCCCGCTTGCGCCTTTTCAGGATCACATCACCCCATTGGTGTCGAAACCGATCTCCAACATCCTTACCACGCTAGACCAGGGATAATAACCGTGAGTTCTCCTTAAAGCAGGCGGTGTGACCAGAGGTACGATCGTAAGCCCGGACAATCTCACCCTTCGAACGTAGGGGTCTATATAGAGTCACCCCTAGATTTCTTTATTGCGACTTGATGTTGGTAAGCCGTCATCCACCCCGCGGCCTATGTATAGACCGGGAAGCGAGGGTAGGACCCCGTCCTTTGGTAAAGGCTACAAACACTTACCACACGAATGAACTACAACACTCAACCTTCCAGACCCTGGCCTCCAAACTTCACAGCCCCTGAGAGTCCAACGCCATACTGAGAAGGCTAACATAGCCCACGGCAGGGCATCGCCAGTCGATTCGGGTGGTGAGCCGATTGAACCTTGCCCAGTTCATGTGAAAACCACACCCGACACACATGCTTAAACAGCCTCGCTTTCTTCAAATTTTGTGCTTTCAGCTAATTCCATGCAGCTTGCTACTCATGCGCATGTGTACTGTCCACAGCTATGATGAACTTGACTGGCGTGACGGGTAAGAAGTACACTGTGCGCCTACTGCTGAACAACGGTAGTACGGCGAACTTCGTTACGCAAAGCTTGTCAGAAGCTGGGTGTGTTACGACGCGGTACGAAAGTCAAGGTAACGGGTATTTTTAATCACATCCACTAGTACAGTCTTGTCATCTCACAATAGTGCCTTTTCTGTAGATATCGATCTTATTGTCACATTTTGCCTCAAAAGGTTTAAAATCACAAAGGTTCTACCGTCTTCATTCCTACATGCAAACACGTTCCTTCAGATCTTAAGCTAGCAGACCCCACCTTCAACGTTCCGTCGGTTGTAAATATCCTGGATTAGGCTGCAGCTTTTTGAATGTCTTAGGCAGCATAACGATAGACTAGCGAAAAACCTACCTAAATTTATGCCAGACCAAGTTAGGATGGTTAGTTACAGATAGTATTTCGCAAAATTCATGTTTATCCGCTAATCATTTTTGCCATCATTTCAATGTCTCTCCAGATCTAACATATTTTAGGGTGCTTGACAAAGTCGCTACAAAGCATAAGCGGAGAGAGAATGTGTAAGCAATCTTTTGCTCAAACCACCATTCTCCCAATAAAGCCCTCCCACACGCTCCTGGATCACCAAGACCAAGAACCGGTCCCAGTCCACCCCGCGCTCCTGGAACCTCTTAGGCGACTCCAACATCTCGGCTGTGGGAGCGGGTTTCTCTCCCCGTTCCTGTACGGTATACTGTGAAGTTGGTCGCGCGGTACGAGTTGCGCAGGAGTGATTCAAGTTGGTTTGCAGGTAGCGCAGGGCGGACATGTGATTAGAAAAGGGAAGATCCTCTGACCACTCAAGTGTCGTGTTTTCTGGTGGGCTACTGCCCACACAAGACGCTTGCGTGTGTAGCGACACAAATCGATACCTCCTAAGTATACTGAGTCAACTAACAAATTTAGGTATTTTCATATTTTTATATAAACGTACATGATAAATGGTGATCTTAACGTTTGTGTTAAAAAATAAATAAAAAGAACAATAATTACGGAGATAATTTCACGTATACTAAATCAATTTCAACATCCGTTAAAATCGTACATTGTAAACTGATCTAAACCACCAGTTGTACCAGTGTACGCGGGGGCGCATCGATACAAGTTTATTGTGGCTCAGTATACGATGAATGGCAGCGAGTGCACACGCAATTTTAGGTAATAATTCGGTTTCGTAAAGTTACTATTATTCGTATATAATATTATATCGTGGATGTATGTGTCTAACATAATTGTACGTGTGAAATTATTATTAGTAATAGAATGCAGTGGACTCAAAAAGACTTTAAATCAAAGCAAAAACTTATTAACGACTGGACAACTACCAACGATGGATCAAAAATGCCTTTTGATCAAAAATGCCATTGGCATTTGTCTAGTTACAGCGGAATATCCATTAAAGCTGTTTTATAAAACGAGTTACCAAGATGATGCTTCCAAGATAAGATATATTGTGTGAAGAAACCTAAAGATACACGAAATCTTTGAGGAATGGCTAGAGAGGCGTCATGGCGTCCTCACCTATCGCCTAACGCAGATCCTCACCGGACACGGAAATTTCGGGAGGTTCGATCGCTCGGAGGACACGATGGAGCACACAATGGCCCACATAGAGACGATCGGCGGCGGTGATCTCTCGCGTCCGTTTCAGTCCATGGCCCGGAGCGAAAGGGAATGGGAGGCAGTCACCTCCTTCTGCGAAGCAGTAATGCTAGCGAAGGAGGTGGCCTTGCGTTTGAAGGAGAGAACCTCAAGTCAACCCAGCCGCTGCAGGAGACGCCCCGAGCGACGGGCGTCGCGAGTTGACTCCCGGCCACCGAAGATGCGAGCCTGTAGACGGTGAGCAATGGGTAGCTCACCGTCCTTTCGTCTATTGACGTCAGGCCGTGTCGACAGCGCGTTTATGTTTCACGCGCGCCTCAAAGAGATATCAGCAAAGCAGAAGGGCTTGCCAGGGCCTCCGCCTGCCCGGGGTTGCGGGTTTTTCGAAAGAGATACCGCGGCCCCGGAACGTAAAGGGCAATAGAAAGAACATGACTGGATTTTAGTCAGTAAAAGTCACACCCATTCCTATTGACCAAAATAAGCACAAAGACTTGATGGATCTTTGTAAGACGCTGGTAATTCCTAAGGAGTATCATTTATTTTTGAATGCAGCTAACGACAGCGATTCTGACTGATCTCTAATTTGTTAATTGAGCACTAGAAATGCCTTGACTGTTGTGTTATTAATTTCTATTAATATTGGTTAACCTAAGTTACCATTTTTAGTTCTTATTATTTTTATTGACCTACTATCAATGTTCCATCATTTAAGTTCATAAAATAAAACAAACAATAAATAAAAACTAAAACAAGTACTTCTTTGTGATTTGTTTTTAGTAAAGCTATTACCTATGTTAAAAAGATATTCCTACTTAATTATGGCTTAAAATACATTGTGATCTTCAAAATGAGTTGTTTTTGGTTTATGATTCTTGGTCTTCTTCCTAGCTTTTATTAATCCCACAAATCGTAAGGTATTACAAAAAAAAAAATACGAATAAAAAACCTCGGTAAATTACATTGATCCAGTATACGTTGAGGTTTCAAATGTTAAAATTGCTAAGGACTTTCCTAGTATAATGAGTCAAGTGATATAAATTCAACATTTTATTATTATGTGAGACAGAAAACCCCGAAAACAAACAAAAATAAAATTATATTAATAAAATGATAATCATATTTCATGTGATTTTGGTGTAAACGATGGATTTTGATGGACAACGTACACGAATATAACTGGTAGTTAAACCATTTCACTATTGAGTCCCGCCGGCGTATACCCAGTCATGTACATAAAATGTCATTTAAAAACAAAAATCGGCAAAATCATGTTATACCAAAGAAAGAGCTTACAATTTGTATTTAAAAAACATTTACTTTATTTCGAAGTAATTTGATTTCATTAAAATATAAACGATTTGCCTTCAAATCACTCTCCTATAAAATAACTATAATGTCAGTTGACTCATTATACTTAGGAGGTATCGAAATATGAGAGTGGAAAAAAGTACTACATCCGCCATCTATACAACCACTGAAGAACTGACTGTCAATTTCTACATCTCGCAAGCAAAGTTATCCGCGAGTTAAGAATATATTTTCGATCACCCGACGAACAACTTTCGGGCAGTGGCCCACCAGACTCGACACCCGTCTGGTCGGAGGATCCCCCTTTTCTATAGAGGATGGAGAACTTTACTCTCATACCTCTTCATCTTCGACGGGCCTGTTGGTCTAGTCTAGTGGTTAGTGGCCCTGACTGCTGAGCCGGAGGTCGTGGGTTCGATTCCCACCCAGGACAAACTTTGTGTGATGAGCATGATTGTTTGTTCTGTGTCTGGGTGTGATTTATCTATAATATGTATGTATTTATAAATTATATATAAGTATATATATCAGTTGTCTGGTTACCACAACACAAGCTCTTCTTAGCTTGGGATCAGATAGCCATGTGTGTGTGAGTTGTCCCAAGATATTTATTTAGACATTTTATACCTCTAAACGTGATTATTTTGTTGGTTCTTTAGTTTTGGTATAGATGGCACTGCTATCTAGTACACGTACACCTATATATTGTAGTGCTGATTTCAAATAAATCGCAAATCTTTTAGTTTTGATGCTGCTGCCACAGCCAGATACTTTTTTCAAATGTTGGAATAAATGTTACCTTTAAAATTAGTTGTCTAGACGAGGTAAAAGTAGCACTATATTTTGTGTTTGTTCGTACTTCGGTTGTCACGTTTGTGGTTTAGCTCGATCTCTGAAACGGTATTGCGACTTTTATGTTATCAGCAAAACTGTCAACAATGTAAGGTGAATTCTTAACTTATTTTTGAGGACTTAATGCCATCCTTTATTAAAATAATATCTTTATTATTTCAGCAGCAAAAAGTGCATGAGATGCGTCAAAAGCAGCAATCCTTCATATTGAGGAAATGAGGGCAGAGGCTGTTCTCAACTACTGCAAAGGCAGGGCGTTTTTGTGGGACTGTCTCTTGTAATCTGACGTTCAAAAAGTGCTGATTATCAGCCTAATTTGAATAAATGACTTTTGATTTTACTCCCAGGCATTTGGCAATTTTTCGGAATCAGTGAGATTAATTGCTGAAACCATGAAAAGATTTATCCGAAAGGTAATACAGTCACCTTACTAGCATTAAGCACAAAAATGTACAGATGTACTTTTACTGAACCAATCTTGATATTGAAAAAAAAGTATGCTTTGTGTTATTCCAGGCTAATCTCTGTGCCAAATTTCATCAAGATCCGTTCATGGTACGAAAAGTAGTGTATTTTCCTCGGTGATAAAGCTGTCTTAGTCTTGGGTAAACTTAAATCTCTCGCTACACTCAGGACTCGTCTTAAATCCCTCGCTTCGCTCGTGATTTAAGTTTTAAGCACCCTCGCTACGCTCGGGAGTAAACCTCGGGTCCTTCTTTACGCTCGCGATTTAAATCGTCACCCGCGACTCTGCTTTATCACCTTGGTTAAAAATCTACTATTTATTTCTATACTATAACAACATTGGTAATCTTCTATTCCCATGTATTTTTTTCAGACTTCCACAAGTCATTGTTGATTTAAAATAATTCTATACATTTGCTACTTGAAGATATTTTTTATACGGGGCTAAAATTAGTTTTTTTTATAAGTTACTACTAAGTAATTTAACTTTAAAAAAACCCCGAATTTGTGATTTTTGGTATTTTTTACCGAGAACACTCTTAATACTAAACATAGTAAACACGTATTCACATTTTTTCTATGACAAAAATGAACAATGTTATAATAATTACGATTATTTATGATAACGTAGAATGAAACGTTATGCTGTCAATTATGAGCTGACTGTTAGTGTCAAAACTACTGCGTATTATTCCATTGTTTGTTTTTAACGGCTATGTAACATGGAATGTTGCCCTCATTTAATGAGCATATTGTGGTACATGGGTTTATATGCCAGATACCAAAGCTATGTTGCTGCACCAGCTTCGTTTTTAGATAATCTTTTAATTAGAGAATGTATTAAAGGTTATCTAGGAATGAATATTAACTAGAAACAAGATAAAATAACTGAATCAGTATTTATTATCCTTGTCCTATTTTTATCACAACCTGTATTTTATAATCACACCGAAATAAAAGATTTTTTTAAAAATATTATTTTATTTAACAAACCTTACTTAAAATCCAAGTTCTAGACGACGGCTGATGGACGTCTGATAAATAGCTTTCCACGGAGAGTTCCAGGAGTAGGCTGTCTGTATCTGTATGGTCGTTGTAGATGATCTATGTTTGTGATTGATTAAGGATGGCTGATTATTCATGTTACCTTTCTTTTTCGACTACTTCGGTGGTCTAGTGATCGTAAGCTTGACTGCCGAACTTGTGGTCCTGGGTTCGATTCCCAAGTCAGGCATGGTGAAATTCTCAGGTCCGAAGTTTAAATAGGTACGTGATCAGTTAGCGACAGTTGGCTCACTGATGGGTAAACACTTCACTCAGAAAGGTTCCCTTAAGCAGCCACTTTAACTGCTTGGGCACGGAGATTGGCGGTGCAAACGACGAAGCGGCGGGCGAGAGGCGACCATGCGCGCGGCATCGTTTGCAGGCCACGGGCGTCACGTTCGCCGCTGCGACTAGTAAGCAAGTGTCCAAGAGCGAAATGTCTATATCAAAGTTACCTATCTCGATATTGCTTAAAAAGTAATAGCTTTTTGGTTCAAGACAATAACAGCCAAATATTACGGTAGCCACGTCGAGCGCACACAACAATTAATAATCCTTGTGGCATGATTCAGTATTCACGCGCGATGGCTTATTAGCGAAGGTATTTCATGTGCGTGTGAACTGAGGGACCACACTTGGGGATTGGCGAAATGAAAATCGTAGGATTTAGTAGTAGTCTTAAAACAATAAAATTGTAGAACGATTCTGGGAATTTGTAAACAAATATATTAAAAACTACAACCCATAAAGTGTGGTCCCTCAGTTCTAACAGACGATCAGCCAGATCTCGGAAAGTATCTTCTAAAAAATAAGGTTTTGTGAATGCAGAAATTTAGTAAATAATTTGTAAAGATATTTACTAAATAACAGACCACACAGCATCAAACATTAAAAAAGAAAATACGACTGAACTGTGGTCCCTCGGTCCACATTACAAAGGTAGTGATTGTTACTGAACAAATTAATAAAGATAAAGATAAAGATATATTTATTTTGTAATACAAATTTTGTAAAAAAAATCAAACCGTTCTATTTCGTCATAAAGATTTAGTAAAAGTTATTGCTTAAAACATATTGTAAAATAAAATGGAGCAAAAATATCGAAGCACTGTGAAGATAGCGATAATTAAAACTGGTCCCTCAGATTTCTCCTCCACTGACATAATGCATGTGCTAGCTGCTAGACGAGAGGAATATCGCAAACTCTAGTGTACTTCACTTTTAGTAGTAAGTTTCTACTAAATAATAGAAATCTAAAAATGTGTATTTTTTACCTCTTAGCTGAGATACCTAATATTACTTTTTTAATCCTATGAAAATAGATGGAGCAGGGTGACCACACAATAAAACAAAATGTAGACAGTCCTATTATACTTTATCCACTCAAGCATCCATGGCTAATAAAGTATCCAAAATCAAAGGAGCGTTGTACGTCCAGCCCGCGCAACTAATATACCCTTGTACGTCCAGATACGCGCGGCCCTGAATCAAGCGCTACCGCGCTCGCATGCTGTGACAAAAAACCTACTTAGCAAAATAACTACAATAGCTAGGGTAAAGAAAAAAACAATGAAAAATTTATAGAAGAACACACATTTAACCTATGTATACTTAATTATCTAAAAATCTAATTTAAGATATTTAAAACGGGTGTGAACCTATTCCAGTGAGGGAAAGAGACAGAGCTATACAGGGTGTCTAGCACCATCTCTATCTCACACTGGAATAAGAACTGCTATAAGATGACATAGTAACCCTTCTAAAAGCTAGACTGCAGCATCATCTTCATACATGTTCCTTTTTTGCCCTTTGTTTTTCAAGGCCACATCTCTCTGGAATATCTCTTTGGAACAAACCGCAACCCTAGCATGATCATTCTCCCACACTGGAATAAGATTAAAATAGACTGCTTTAAGACGTAATGCATGGTTACTCTACTGATCATAAATTTTGACTCCAAATTGTCAAAACGAACCAAGCCAAAATTTCATATGTGTGATAGTGCTTCATAGTAATACATCCCAACAGTAAACATGTCTGTGGGTAGTCTTATACGACTATTATATTCAGGGTAAAGCCTTAAAGGCTTTCAGTCATGATCAGAAATCGAGGTAACGTTCCAGATTGAATAGGAATGGTACATTTTTCTAATGTCACCCGCACCATTGCAACAACGAAAACAGTAGTACCTATTATTATTAAATACAGATGGATGTAATTCTCTGCTCTTAGTATAGTTTGATTTAATTATATGTACCGTAACCTCTCGCTTTCAACTTAAACGTACATGTCAACGTAAAACTGATTAGCCAGTTGCTTGCATCTTTGTACAATTTTAAAGTTGTTTTCTCGTATCATCATGTTGTAGGCATAAAAATCCATGCATGAAACCTTTTCGTTATACAAGGAAAGACCTGTTACAGGATTAATTTTGTTTTCTGCCTACTGCCTACGCCTTAAGTACGACAGCAAGAATATTAAAAGCCCTTATCCTTTTCTAGGTTATCATCTATCACCATACCAAATTTCATTAAAATCAGTTCAGCAGCTTAGGCATGATAGAGCAAAACTCCCAGCAAAAACCATAAAAAAATCACTAATTCAATTCATTTTTCTGCGTACTTCCTACCCCTTAAGTACGATGACGTGATCATTTTGATCTTATATCCGTTTTTAGGTAACCATCTATTACCTTACTAAATTTCATTAAAATCCCTTCAGCCGTGAAAGAGCTAAAGTCCCAACAAAAACGACTAAAAATCACTAACTCAATTTATGCATTTCTGCCTACTGCCTAAGAACGATGGCGTGATTATTTATAGCCTATGACCATTTCTAGGTTATCATCTATCGCCATACCAAATTTTATCAAAATCCGTTCAGCCATTTAGGCGTGAAAGAGTAACAGACAGACAGACAGACTGAGTTACTTTCGCATTTATAATATTAGTATGGATAGAAGAAATAATAAAATAATAGTACCTATAGTATAATAACGAATGTTCTAGAAACAAAAATTGCCGTAAAAGTAAGTTACCCACATAACTATTAAAAATAAACTAAAGGCATGTGTTCACTTGCTGATGAAACGCTCATGTATTTACATCGAGCTCGAAATCCAAAGTTGGTGGAGCTCAGATAGATAGATAAATAGAATATTCTTTATTATGTATACCATACATATTACAAGAATAACACAACTTATTAACAGGGTGACACAATGGGCGGTCTTATCGCTAAAAGTGATTTTTTCAAGACACCTTTTGGATGGATTTTGGTACTTATCGAGTACTTAGTGATTAAAAGGGTTTTGTTGCAAGAATAGAACTTTTTTATCGTTAGTTTAGTGCCTAACTTGGTGTCAGAGCTTGTAAGCCGCTCAAGAAGCCGTCGATAAATATCTCTCAGGCGTGATAAGTAGTTTAATTATAAAAAAAAAAATACCCAAACCATCAAACACCCAACTTTAATTTAAAATCTGAATAATGTATACTTTCAGACAAAATAACTCTGGAATAATAAAAGGGTTATACCCCATAATTGTTCTTGATTAATTATTATTAAAACTGCAACAAGCTTAATTTGACACAGTATAATTAAATAAACTCAGTTATTTCCTACTACTGGGCATTATAATAATTGTCATGAACAACTATTAACCAACAAATTTTGTGACACTTATACCCTTGCGAGTTTGGACGTTGTGATATATGATATCTCACACAAATTCTTTTCGAGTACCTAATTATTTTCCATTGCTACTAAAACATATAGTAGGTACACATTCAGAACAAGAAAAAATATGTATAAGTAATCGAAAATAACTCAAACTGACCGAGCAATATAAAATTGATATGGGATCAGTTCGGGAGTATTTTCTCCTCGATTATTAAAATAATTTTGGAAACGGTCATAAATTATCGGAGAAATCGCGTAACAAAAATACAATAAACATACAGGTGAATTGAGAACCTCTTTTTTAAGAAGTCGGTTAAAAACAAAATGAATCGTATCGTGTTTTCACGTCCTTATAATGAACATCAGCATTACCAAAATGTATCAGAAGGTGAGGGTACATCGACAAATTAAATGTACATTTGACGTATAACTCGAATATTTACAGTAGGGCATTAGATAACACGAGTTGTAATGAACTTCGCAATATTCTTAAATATTTCGGCTTATATCGTACCTCGCTCAAGAAGTTCATAAGTTTTGTTCCACCATTTTGGAGTCACCAGTCCAGTTGGGTAGACTAGGAACGTCATAAGAACTGTGATGTGATTGTCATACATTAATATTGATCATTCTTTTTGCAGGGGACTGCTACCAACAGCCTCAGTGCTTCAGGAGACGGTCCAGCTATGCGAGGGATTAAGGTAACTACTTTGATTTTGATTTCGCTAAAAAGTAAGTCATGTGCGCACCGCATGCCAAGTGCTAAAATTCTTATACCTATATACATTGGGTGGGTACAAGATATGTTCCATATTCGTCTTTGAATCGTATAAAGGTGTGAAATTCTCTAAAATAACGATATTTGTGCTTCAATATTACCTTGCCATGCATGTGCACTTAACCTCAAAATGTAACGTGCTAATGTTCGCGCCCTGTTTGCTATTATCTACTGGCTGATTAAGCATAGCATGAGAGCAGCTGTTAATTATCCCACAGGCTGTTAATTATTCCACTGTTGGTACAAAAGCTACAAGCATAAGGTGTGTCATCAAATCCAAATGGAAGCTCTGCATAATTGTGTGTGTTCGTATTATGGAACTTAAAGAAAAAAAGCCGCTTGGGTCGATTAGTAGGTTAAGCCACGCTTGACTAGATTGATCTGTGGATGGTTGACAGTGCCTTGGAACCCACGATAAGCTGTTAGTGTCATGTCATGTCGTTGCAGATAGTCGTGTCTCGAAAGTCTAACAACCAGTCATACAAATGAGTACCTATCGTATTACTCAGTACTGACTGGGTTGTGGAGGTCACAAAGTCATTTGCTCCTTATATAAATTACTGGTATTCTGCTGCATCCGGTTAGACTGGAACACAAACTCAACATAGTACCTAGGTAAAAAGATAGCCACATGGCCATCTTCTTATTAAGCAGTCTGAAAATAAACCTCACCCCTAAGATGACCTGCTGACCAATACTACTGCAGTTTTCCATTAACACAAAAACTAATTAATAAATCTTGTTCAAAAACAATTTTCATTGTAAGTTTTCTATGTTATACAAACTTACATATCTTTCAGAATTTTCTTCTTGGTAATAAAATTAGGATTATGTTTGAGTCATTTCTTTCAAATAGACCATAACAGGCAGTCTTGAATGTCAAGAAACAAAAGAAAGAACCTACAGTCCCGGTCACAATCTATACTATACTTAATATTATAAAGCTGAAGAGTTTGTTTGTTTAAACGCGCTAATCTCTGGGACTACTGGTTGGAATTGGAAAATTCTTTTAGTGTTGGATAGTCCATTTATTGAGGAAGGCTATAGGTTATATAACATCACGCTACGACCAACAGATGCTGAGCAGCGTGGGTGAAACCGCGTGGAACAGCTAGTGCATAATAACTTGTGAAGTACTGTAGTTCGAGTGGTAGAGTTTATATTATTCTTGTGTTACTAACTAACTTAGTTAAGCAATTACATAAAATTACGACTGATGAGCAAAGAAAACTTAGGGCAGGTATGCATAGGAAAGATCTGGGCAACACCATACAACCAAAACTAAAAGTTGTTAAACATAGCCCAACATATCAATCAGTGATTTTATATAACAAGTTACCCTTAGAATTCAAAGAAATTATAGTGTTAACTCATTTAAAAACAAACTTGGACATATTTATTGAGGAAAGGCTATTATACCTACTATTGATGAGTTTATAAATGAAAAATTACATTGTAACTTATAATAATGTAAATTTGTGATTGTTTTTATTTTATTATTTGACATTTGGTTGTAAATTCTGAATTTATTTAATGAATGTTAATTTTATTATTGTTTTTAATAATTATATTTTCAACACATTTTTAATGTTATGATAAAAATTGCTTATAACTTCCCATGTTATAGGGTTGAGCCCTATTGCTATTAACTGCGCACAAATCCAGACAATGTTTCTGCTATGATGGATAAACTTCATAACACTACCCAACATGGACCTAAACCCAGGACCTCATGCTCGGCCGTCGCGGTTGCAAACACTAAAGTTATATCATAACTATTTGTTCTATATACTGTAAAACCGACTTCCAATTCTTCAGGTTTTATTTTTTACAAAAAACATTTTTTTTTCAGCTTGTTTAGTTGTGGTATATATCACATATTTTTTTATTGAGTATTCATTTTCCTTTGTTACTAAAATTTTAGCAAATTATCCAAATAAACATTCTCTATGTTTAAAAATATGTATTATAGACGATAAGTCATAAAATACCTAAGCAATATAAATAAAATTGATATGGGACCACCTGGGAAGTATACCCTATCAAAAAAGAATTTAGCAAATCTGGCCAGGCGTCTTTTATTCGATGAACATACCTACATAAAAAAAAAGATTCTGACAAATTGAGAACTTCCGCATTTTTTTGAAGTCGGTTAAAAATCAAGTTTATCCAACAAATCAATCGGATAATTAGCTTTCAGAACATAAACACATTTCATTTCTCAGTTTCAGGCGGTGCCGCGGTGGCAGGTAACAGGGTGTCCATCATCATCTCCGAGTAGTTGGCGTCATCCACATGTCCATGACGTGACTGGCAGCTGCTGCCTGCCATTGACGGGTGGACTCCACTTCCATCTGTCATGTCAATATGTATGAACTGAAACCAGGTAATTTAAATAATATTTAACTAAAGGAGCGGGCACACCGGGGCGCATGCTGAGCATAGGCACGCCGCACATTTTAGCTGCCTGGATTAATTTGTTTCACAACGTGGGTCTACGTTTCCACTGGAGTAACTACACGAAAACCCACGACCATGCAAAGCGTGGCACGGCGCACGGAGAGGCTACACACGTGCCACTACAATCCACGAAGGAAACTGCTCTGCGATAAGCAAGCTGTACATAGTCATGGGTCATATTTATTTACTCTAGTGGAAACGTATGTTGACAGCGTTGAGCTATGTAAGCGCCTATTCGAGCAAGCCATGCATGTATTAATGACGTCAATTCATGCGTAACCTCCCCGTGGCAGTGCACACAATTTCATACATTTTATTGTAAAGCGAAGCTTAATTCACGTTCTTATCCTGTCCGTGCACTGCGGTGGGCCCGCACCTTTATCTTAGTGCTACATTTCATAACTTCGTGCCAGATAAACACTAGGGGATGGTGAAGGCAGGGTTAAGACAATGTCTGACTTTAGAAGACTGAATTATCAAAACTTTGCGGGAGGCGCAATTTAAACAGCAATATTATAATATGCAAGCAATGCAATTTTAATTTTTATCTGCCTCGTCCTGGACAATGTGTACGCTTATTTTATTTTTTTTAACTGCGCATATTTTACGTTTTATTATTTTATGTTGCTTGGTTTTGGTGAATGAAACACAAACTCAAAATGGATATTTGAGATAATGCCAGTAGTGACGTCAAACTCCATGTGACAAAGATGTCCTTAAAGAAGGATGGCGGGGACCCATGTATGTACAGGGACCCACTCTTAGGAGCATTGTATAGGTAGTATAAAAACTTATACCTAGTTGTAGAACGATATAAAACTAGAAAAAAAGCAAATAAGCAGTAAGTCGTTGAGGAAGGGAGAAAAAAGAAATTCAAGGTCAAATTCAGAAGATTATAACCTAAAATGAATCCAAGATTGCGTATTTAACAATATAATATTATCTTTTTTATGTAATATGTAGTTTCAAAAAGGTTTTCAATCAGATAATAAATAATTACCAACAGTATCATCGTGGTTCTCCAACAGGTGCTCTCCAACATATGATTTTGCTTGTTTAATTTGTTACGTACCCAGAGCGATTAATTTTAAGTCATTTTGTTGTCAATTCAGGGTATTCTATTGGAGTGAGTAGGTAACATTTTGAGCATAGTATGTCTCACATTCAAACGCAAAGCCACATGTCGTCAATAATCCATAAAATCACACAGAAAATATTAGTCATTCCGACGTTAGCCGTTGAAAACAAACAATGGATTAATACGACGCAGTAGTTTTGACATTAACAGTCAGCTCATATTGACAGCATAACGTTTCATTCTACGTTATCATAAATAATCGTAATTATTTTAACATTGTCCATTTTTGTAATAGAAAAATGTGAATACGTGTTTAGTATTAACATATTTTGCATTTTTTAAAATATATTTTCAATTTTTTTTTTTTTTTAATATTGACAGCCGTAAACATCTACTAGTGTGAGAATGTTAAGCAATTAAGCATGCAAAAAGTAGATTGGAATGTAATTCGAAACACGGTGCGTTTTTCATTATAATAATTTATAATAATGCGTTCTCTCAGCAACTCACTACAGGAGTGCACAAGACGGCAGCCTTCAGAGGCAGTTTCAGGTACGCCGCGTCCAAATGTTGGAACAACATTCCCCCGCCCGCCGATAAGGAATCTAAAAACACTCGGTACCTTTAGGAATAGATTGCGGCAGTATCTGATCGACTCTCAGAAGAAACTGGGCCTGACCGTCACCAACACTTTCCATAATATAGAGGGTTTTCTGGACCTAACGGCTCACTTTGTCCTATTAAAAACAGACTAACTATGAAAAATGAAACGCATACATGAAACACATTACACATTACAATACACGTTACACAATACACGAAACACATTACAACTATACTCACCGTACATTATGATACAAACTGCAACATAATGATACCTACATGAACAAGTAAACTCGTACAAACACTAAGTCTAGACACACTCCATACAACTTACATAACAGTTATTCATTACACATATTACCTATACTGTGTTATTATTTTTAGTATTTAAATTCAAAATCTGTCTTACCGACAACCCACCTGCATAATATTCGCCGCACATTATCTCGACATCCGTGTGTCACTAGCAGGATTCAGCAGAATACCAGCGTCAGGTTATCCACCAGGCATTATGCTGAGCCGGACTCTTTTTTGGTGAAATTTTGAGGCACACACCGCCCATTAGTGGGCGACCTTAATAAATATTATGTGTTGTGTCTAAATGCCTATGGGTGGATTTAACTCAGTCTATTTTTTTTTTTTAATGTGTACCATATTTTTCTGTGTGATGTTTTTTTTTTATTTTAATTCTTGTATTGTGTCTTTTGTTGCATCAAATAAATAATTTATCTATGACTTATTTTTAAGAAAAACTTTTATAACTTTTAAAACCTATCCAACATCTAGTCATTCAATATTTTTTAGATAATTTTATAAACTCGAGCGCTCCAAAGGGTCTTTTGTACCTTTTTTCGTTTTGACGTAAAATGCTACTGAGGGACTTTTTTTGACGCTTCTTCGTTCCAGTGCGATATGACATCATAATATATTTGTTTCTTTTTATCACACGATGTTTGAATGCTTTTTCTCTTTTCTACTCGAATCTTAATAATTTTTTTCATGCTAAAAATACGACAATAGTTCCACAATGGAATTGCGGATTGAAAAAATAATGTCAAAGTCAGTCGTTGTTTTTCGCGCGTTGGCGGTAGACTGCCGTGGTATGTTTATTTTAATTTCGGTTGTTGTGTGTAAGTGTTATTGTGTTAAATACGGTGTTATTAGACAATTAAAATATAGTTTTTGTGTGTGCAACCGAATTTTAACCTGAAGGTAAAGTAAATATTTTACTACTTAGCTTTTAAAAATAACCTTGTTTAAAATTCAAAAACAACTATAGTCATTGTTTACAGATTTAAATAAAACATTTGAAACTTATTGTAAACAAACACTTGTTACGACTTGAAAGAGTCATAAATTAGCTTGAACAAAAACAACACTTGAGGTGACTCATGTTACGAATGAGTCACAAAAAATAAACACTTGTGACGTCAGCCATCTCGCGCGGTTTCCCGCCATTTTTTTTCAAACCGGAGCGCTTGAAGTTATTTAGAGTAAGTGGTGAAAGCACTCAAGCGGCACGAGCGGTTAAGAGTTTATAAGATTATCTAAAAAATATTGAATGACTAGATGATGGATAGGTTTTAAAAGTTAGAAAAGTTTTTTCTTAAAAATAAGTCATCATGCAGTTTTGAGATAGATAAATCATTTATTTGATGCAACAAAACATCCGGCCCGCTGCTGGCCTTCTTCCCGGCGGAGGAAAACGGCGCTCTCAAGACTGCGGAGGAAACGAAGGCGGAGCTTAAGAACGCGGTCGACCCAGCCAAGCTTTGGGTCCAGGTGGCGAAGGTAAGGAAGGTGGGAAATGCTGGAGTGTTGGTGCAAACCGAGAACGATGCGGCGGTAACAAGGCTCCGGGCGGCAATACCAGCGACGCTCAGAGTGTCGGAGCCTAAGAAGAAAAGGCCCCTAGTATGCTTGAACAGGCTAGATGGTGACCCCACAGGTGGTGGTATGAGGAGGTGCTCGGCGACCTGCACGAGCAAAATTTTAAAGAAGACCCGGAGTGGCCACTCGCGCGGACAACGAAGTAGGCGACCAGGGCGTTCAAAAAGAACCGGTCGCGCGGAGCGGCCCAAGCGACGGCAGTGATTTTCGCGTGCACTCCGGAGTTCAGAACAGCGCTGCTCAACAAAGGACGCGTGTATATTGGATGGCAGGCCGTCGAGGCGACAGATTATATTGACATCACCTGCTGCAACAAATGCCAGCAATACAGCCTCGCGGATTGTCGGGCGAGGACCTACGCGGAGCACAGGCAAATTGCAATGACGCAATATGTCTGAAAAACATATCACCATCGGGCAGCTAAACCTCGCCGGGTCGGCGCTTGCCACCAAGGCACTGCCTGCGGTGTGCCGCCAGAAGGGGGTGGACGTAACTCTGCTGCAGGAGCAGTACGCGCGGGTCGCACAGACTGGAAGAGACGTCCTGCAACGGGGACCAGATGCGAAGGCTGGAGCATATATTCACAGGCGAGGCATGGCCTGCGCAGTGCTGCAGCACCTGAGCACCGACCACTGCCTGGTGCTGCACCTTGAGGAGTGCGACCTGCACGTCATATCGGCGTATTTTCAGTTCTGCGAGCCGATCGACCGCCACCTGCACCACCTGGAACGAGTGATGGAGGCGCTACGAGGGAGAAGAATAATCGTCAGCGCGGACGTCAACCTACACTCACCACTATGGCACAGCGCGCCCCGCCACTACACTGTCAGGGGCTTTGAAGCGAAGCAGCGGAGAGTGGCCATGGAGGCCTTCATTGCGGCGCATGGACTCACCGTTGCAAACGTGGAGGGCCAGCCTTCCACCTTCAGCGGCCCCAACGATGAGTCCAACATTGACGTCACACTGTGCAGCAGGAGCGTGGTGGTGAACGGCTGGACGGTCCACGACGGGGCCAGCTCCAGCGACCACCACCTCATCACCTTCCAGGTGGCTGCCCCTCACGCCAGAAGCCACCGTGTCGCAGAGCCAGGCGGGGAGCCGGTGAGCTTCCGGGACCAAGGTGTGGACTGGTCGCGCTTTCAGCAGACGATCCACGCGCGAATGGGAGGGTTGAACTTTGAAAAGCCTGCGTATGTCAGGAGTTTACGAGAGTGATTGTGAGCACGGCGCGCCAGTGCCTGGGAGTGAAAGGGCCACCAAAGGACAAAGGCTATGAATGGTGGGGGCCTGAGCTCGAGAAGCTCCGTAAGGCCAACTGTACGGCGAGGTGTAAATGGCAGGGATCACGGAAGGATGGGGGGCCGAGAGAGGACAGGCTGAATGCGGCATTCCACGCTGTGCGAGCGAGATACCGAAAGGCAATGGAGGATGCGGAGCTCGAGCACTTCCGGCAGCTGTCGGAGTCTGGGAACGCTGACCCGTGGGCCAACCGGGCTGCATGTGGCAGACTAAGGCCGCCCCCCCCCGGGTCATCAATGGCATCGAGCTGGCAGAAGGATTTACCTGCACGGTGGGTGGGCGACGCGGCGACTGGACTCCTGCGGGCGCTCTGCCCGGACGATGATCCGTCCCGAGACACGCCCTACCACAGGAAGATCCGCGTCGCCGCCTCGCTCATCCCGTCCGGTCGAGCTGCGCCTCCTCTGTCTCGTGACAGTCTGGGTGGGATAATCAGGAGCCTGCCAAACACGGCACCGGGACTAGACGGAATTAGCGCGCGAATAGTGAGGAATGTGTGGAAAGTCGCACCCGCGGAAGTGTGTATCGGATGGCGTGTTTCCAAATGTGTGGAAGGTGGGCCGGCTGCTTGTCCTGCCCAAGGGCTACGGCAAGCCGCTGACCGACCCCAAGGCCTACAGACCTATTACGCTTCTGCCTGTGCTCGGGAAAATTTTAGAACGCGTCATTCTAAGCTGCGCTCCGACGATCGGCAACCAGATCTCTGCCGCACAGCACGGATTTACTCGGGGCAAGTCAACCGTCACGGCGCTCAACGACATCTTGCGCGCCGCGAGGGAGGGCTCGGGCAGCTCAGGTGCCAGAGACCAAGCCTAGTGCTGCTGACGAAGGCGTACAGGTCTACCAGTACGGCTGCGCTGGCGGTTCTGGGCGGTGTTGTGTGCGGCCGGGGCACAGGTAGAGCTGGGCTTGCGGCGGCGCGTGCTGGCCAGACGCAAGCGTGAGATATGGGATGAGACGATGGATGCATGGCAAAAGAGATGGACGAATGAGGAGAAAGGACGGGAGCTATTCCGTTTCTTCCCGGACGCGGCGGCACGTATCAAGGCGCACTGGGTTTTACCAGACCATCAGCTCTCCCAGATTCTCACGGGACATGGATGCTTTAGGAAAAGGTTGCATGACATGGCGCTCTGTGAGAATAGTGTGTGTGAATGTGGTATGGACGAGGAGGACCTACACCATGTGTTGTGGGTCTGCCCCTTGTATGAGGAGGCTAGGTGCGTGATGATGGATGGGATCGGCCGCGTGGAGGCGGGCCCGATCTACTACGGCGATCTCGTGAGTTCACCGGCGAACTTTGCGCGGCTACGGGATTTCGTGCACAAGTGGCACGCCGCCCGGAGAGAGCAGGAGATGGCAGGCGAATAACATTACTGGAGCGGACAGGCAGCGAAGACGCAGAAGCTTAAAGCTGTTGTATGTACTATTGTCAGTGCAGGCCCTATTGAGGGAGAATGCGCGCTAGGGACACAATGGCGACTTGTAGGGATCAAGAAGCGCCTGCGGACACAAAAATAAGATGGCCAAGGGTGCTATGTCCGCAGCCGCCCCATGTTTCCGCCCATATAACACAAGTGTTGGAAGGGCCATGGGGACGTTGGAGGGAGTGTCTCTTTTAACCTTCGCTGCCTGCTCTTGGAGGCAACGGTCGTGCTCTAGACTCTCGGAGCGATTATTGTGTTATCTAAATTGTGATTGGTTCGCGCAAATTGTCGGTGGGTCCTTGTCCCGCTCAAGGCTCTACCAGTGACCGCAGCCATATTGGAAACAGAGGGAGCGCAAATGTTTGTGCGGTGCTCGAGGGTCAGTATTGGCTGAACCTAAAAAGTCGGTGCCTCTCGTTCTGGCTAGTGTACTTTGTACTAGAGCCACTGGCCATCGTGCCCAAAGTACGAGTGGCAATCAGCCCGTAGGCGTGGTGCGCAGTGCGAGAGGGACGGGTAGTGTGGTGCGGTAGAGACGCGAGGAGTGTGCTGTCCACTGTCACCCTGACAGTTGACAGGTGGTTGCGACAGTGACGCTTATCTTTTGACGCGATAGTGACGTTTGTTTTTGTGACAGTTTTGTGTTGTTAGTGGTATGGCGTGTGACCGGATTCGGTGAGCAAACTATTTAGTCTGTAGGTTCGTTCGTCGTTAGATAAGTGTTCCCACTTATGAGTTGCGCGGCAGGCGTTCCGACTTGTGACGGTTTTTAGCGCGAACACAAAGGGGAGCGCTCAAACCTCGACGACTATTTAGATTATGCACTCATAAATATTTTTTTTAAGTCTAACTTACATTACCACGGTAGGTCATGAAAGCACGGAAAATCTTAACATCGACTTTTAAAAAAATGACGTCATTACACAACGCCATCTATGGAACCATTTTTGAACTGGTTTTCACCTTAACATTTTGATGGTGTTAAAAAAATAATTTTACTTTTGTTCTAAATTGCCTAAGCATGTTCTTAAAAGAAGTTTTATGTATTAATAGTTCCCGTTCCCGGGGGATTTCCGGGATGAAAACTATCCAATGTCCTTTCTCGGGTCCCAGACTTCATCTGTACCAAATTTCATTAAAATCGGTTCAGTGGTTTAGGCGTGAAGAAGAGACAGACAGACAGAGTTACTCTCGCATTTATAATATTAGTTTGGGTAAGATACCGCCAATGCCAAGGAGAGACCAACCGAACAATTCGGTAATACCAGATTCAATGTAGTAAGTACCTACAGCGCCATCTCTCGGGGAATTGGGTTACTACTAATTAATACAAAGACGTGCAATTTCGGTGGTAATTTTGAATTGCGAGAACCGATTTCAATATTCTTTTTTTGTTTGAAAAAAGATACGTTTAGGATAATAAAATATGTAAACGAATTTAAAAAAAAATGCTTGCTTATACGGACGGACAGACAGACATGGCGAAACTATAAGGGTTCCTAGTTGATTACGGAACCCTAAAAAAAAAGGAATTGTTATCACCAGAATATCACAAATAAACATAATCATTTATAAAATAATTTGTTTAAAACAACAAATTGACATTTTATTTGAGTTCTAAATTCAGAACTATTTAAGTTTCTTGTTTATAAAATTAGGCTGTTCATCGGTTCAGCGTCATATTGTTGCTTTTTCTTCAGCTTGAAGAAAAAGCGCAAGAAAAATAACAAATTAAACAAATTTACTTTTCGTTCTGTTAACTAAATTCACCGTAAGTGTTTGAAAAACGTCGTTGTATAAAAGGCTTGAAATTTCTGCCAGCAATTCGTATCTGTTCTACTTTGGTATTGATCATTTCTTACCGATCTACGACCCCAGCCTTGCCTAGTCTTAATGCCGCTTTAAAAACAACAACTTCCTATCGGTGACTAACTTATCGCTTTGACATAAAATACTGGAACACTTTGATTACAGCTGCTGTCAAAAGTTGTTATTTTGGTATCCCTACGTAATGCTTAACTGAAGAGCCCGTCGTAACTCATCGAAAGGAACCGTCGAATTGTTCAACATCGAGGTGTGTGCCCGTGAATTAATCGCCACCGCCTCTTAATTGAACGGCAATTCATTTTGCTGTAAGAAGCCATAGTAGGCCTCCTAATTGTCGTCTTTAGTTCCTGTTAGAATCCCCTGCATGATGTTACCCTAGTCCTGTGAGAGCTGCTAGCTTTAACAGATGAAGTAACGATCAAGTTTGAAGCTTCGTCTTAAATCTTCGTGATAATACACCATTAGGTATTTATCGTCATGTTAGATAACTGCCAGCACTGCCACGTTGCAGCTGCCATAAGATGTCATGTTTCCGAACCAAGACGTTGCTCCAATCTTCTTCCAATCATGACCGCGACACACCAGGTATAGACGATGCTAGCTCCTACACGACACGTGCGTGTTTTGCCGGCTTTTAGCTGTGTATACTACGACACTCACAACATTGTGAGGCGTCAACAAAGTCCATCCTCGAATAGACTTATCTGGAGCCAAAGAAATGTATTGTTGAGCAGCTAGCACATCTCATAAATTAGCCTTGTTGCGATCATTTCACGCGGCTGTGGGATTTGAATGTACGGGCAATTTAGAGTAGTGTAATTGGCTAAACAATTCGTTTCCCTGACTGGGCTTGCGTGGTTCGTTGATCCGCCGTGACTGTACGGTGGCAATGCTCGTCGCTAAAGCCCACGGAGCTCTCTTCTCCATGGCACCTTGGTGTTTAGCACTTGTGTTGTGGCTGCCTTGCCAGTTGTGGTTTGTGTAGGTCGAATCATTGCAGGGCATTCGTGGGCTATTAGAATTTTACCTTTCCTAACAAAAGTGGTGACTGTTACAGGACATTAAAATTAGACAAGAAAAAACGCGTCGGGTTTCTGGCCACTGCCCAGCGACTCACCGATCGAGTGAAGAATTTGCTGAAAAGGATTTGCTGTTGCTGCTTCGGGAGCTTTTGGGGACATTGTGAACCGGAGGATTAGCCCAAGCAGAGTAAGCCCGATTCCTAACCTTTTCATACCTATCAAATTCTCTTGATCCTGTGTTTTCTCGCATCGTGTAATGGCCGACATGCTACTCGAGTGTTGCTATGTTGGGTTTATTGTTTAAGCTCGCAAAATACAAGCACGTGCATTTCAGCGTTAGATTAAATATCTTTACTCAAAAATGCATGTAATGTTGTCATTATTTTGACAACCTTGTTAGAGCAAAGTCGACCTTGCCGTTCTGTTTCAAGGAGCGGCCGGCAAAGTTTTGCTGGCCGCTCTAACAGGCCGGCAATGTTTTGCCGGCCGCTATTTTGACGTTTCAACGTTTTAAAAAATCAATTCCAAAAAGATTTTATTTAAAACAGAGCTGTTTGTACGTCTAAAGGTAAAAAAAAAAAAGATTTAAAAGATTTTATTCAATATTAGGCTGTATAATTCCAACTACCATTGATAAAAAAAAATAAAGAAGTAACAAAAACGCGGTTCAGCGAAAATGTTGATTTATTTACTGACTTTTTTGCTAAAAATGAGCTCTCAAAGCGAAAATTCTTCCGATTCAATGTGTTTAACACCGCCAAACATTAAAGATGAAGCTAAATTAGTGGTTGAAAATTTGATACCGCGAAACTCAAAGGAAAAATATAAGCTTGCATTTATGAAAAATTTGTGCAGTGGAAAATCAGTAGGAAATCTAAATCTTTATCCGAAAATGTTTTTCTTGCGTATTTCAATGATCTTTCCAACAAAATGAAGCTTTCGTCTCTCTGGAATACCTATTCAATGTTAAAGAGCATGGTTCTGATAAACCACAATTTGAACATTAGAAAAAATTCTAGTTAATTAATATATGTTTTATTTAAATTACTTGCTAGTTTTATTTAGATTAGGTACCTGCATTTTTGAGTAAAGCACTATACAAACCTTGGCCCACAATGACTGCTTCGCTGGTCACGCTATGATTGCCTCGAGCTAGCCTAGCTACGCTCTAGGCTTTTCAGCTTGGCCATCATTGCAGCCCTTGCTGTCCTCGCTGTAAAGGCCTCGACCTAAGGTCTCGGCCTTTATCTCAGCTCGTCCATCAAGTGCTGCACGCTGACCGCGCTGTGTCGGCCTGGAGCTGCGCTACGCTGCGCTGTCGGCCATCATCAGCGCGACCAGCAAAGTAGTCATTGTAGACCGCGGCAGTAATGTACTAAATCAAGCTTTAAAATACACGCACGCGCCACACCCTTTACGCACGCATTTTACTTAATCTGCTACAGCAGACTTTTGCCTGCCCTTATCCCTGCTATATTGGCTTGCCTACCTAACTCGATCTATATTCTACAAATCAGCACATAATTTGCTTTTATATAACCCCCATACCTGTACCACAAGTTAACTACCGTGATTTCAATACAATACGCCGACTATTCCAGCGAACCTCCGTGAAGTGGAGCGCATCGGTCCCGCGCCCCACAGCGTGCCCCGTTCCGTCGCGTGCGCCGCAACGTTCGAGATGCTGGCCTAAGCTGTCTGCTCGGCGCGAGCGACCTGAGCTTTGTGCTCTCCCGAGGTTTGGGTGCACATTTAATTTTTTCGTTGTAATTGGTGACTAGATTAGACTGGACTAGAGCTCAAGTTAGAAATAACTAAGTTAGTCAAAGAACGCGTTATACTAAGGGACGGGTAACAAGATTTACAGAGTATTTAAATATTTTGATTGATTAAAGATTTTTTTTCGATTCAATATCGAGAATTAAAATTGAATAAAATTCATTCACTCAAAACAAAATAGAATTATTACATTCTAATAGTTCAGAACAAATTAAAGAAAGAGATAATTTAAAAAAAACAGTTTAGCTCAATAGCAAACAAGCCAGATATATCGTCTAATACTTCTTAAAAATAGTGAATATAAATAGTTACGTCACGCATTTCTGCAGTTTTTCGCAACAAGTGACCTCACACGTAAACTTTAATGGGCTATTTCTTTGTAATTGTTGGTCTGATTTACAAATAAAAAAAGGGGTGTGTGTACTTATGTACACGCGTTAGAAGTTATAGGTACTTCTTTGGTGTAAAGAAAAAAAACTTTGGTATCCCATCCATTTCCAAACCTTGGTGAGAGTTGCTTAACCAGGCTCCGTGTGCTAACCCATACATTTCCAAACCTCGGCAAGGGTTGCTTAACCTGGCCCCCAGTGATAACCCATCCATTTCCAAACCTTGGAAAGGGTTGCTTAACCTGGCTCCGTGTGGTAACCCATCCATTTCCAAACCTCGGCAAGGGTTGCTTAACCTGGCCCACTGTGGTAACCCATCCATTTCCAAACCTTGGCAAGGGTCGCTTAACCTGGCCCCCTGTGGTAACCCATCCATTTCCAAACTTTGGTGAGGGTTGCTTAACCTGGCCCACTGTGGTAACCCATCCATTTCCAAACCTCGGCAAGGGTTGCTTAACCTGTCCCTGTGTGGTAACCCATCCATTTCCAAACCTTGGTGAGGGTTGCTTAACCTGGCCCATTGTGGTAACCCATCTATTTCCGAACCTCGGCAAGGGTTGCTTAACCTGTCCCCGTGTGGTAACCCATCCATTTCCAAACCTTGGCAAGGGTTGCTTAACCTGTCCCCGTGTGGAAACTCATCCATTTCCAAACCTTGGCAAAGGTTGCTTAACCTGGCTCCGTGTGGTAACCCATCCATTTCCAAACTTTGGTGAGGGTTGCTTAACCTGGCCCACTGTGGTAACCCATCCATTTCCAAACCTCGGCAAGGGTTGCTTAACCTGTCCCCGTGTGGTAACCCATCCATTTCCAAACCTCGGCAAGGGTAGCTTGGAATGTGAAATTGATTTAAAAGCTATGCAATAGCTTAATAAAAACACCAAAAGAATATTTATTTATTATGAAACACGTGTTCTAAATATAAAAATACTAGAATATCCAACATGAACATAGTTACTAGAACACCTATAACTAACTTCACGATGTCGCTGTGCGCGCGCAAATCACTCTCATAATTTTTCTCCATCGCGCCAAAAGAAGTATAACTTCAAAAATATGATTGTGTCCCTTATTTTTGAATAATTTAGAAGACTGACTAAATAGAATGTAATTACTTTGACCCTGGAAACTCTCCATTGAGTGAATGTTTGTGGGATCAATAATGATACATGTAACATTACTGTAAGTTGTTCTTTTAAAATAAAATCCATTTGAAATTAATGTCTAAAATTAAATGAAATTAAGGGTCTAGTAGTACCTCGATTTGCAGGAATATTACCAAATTCTACAGTTCTACAAAATTTCCTAGAAATATTACTGTTGCTGATCCTAACTATTTTTTCCTAGCTGAGTTTGAAATCCTATATATATATCCTCTTAGGTGTAGATGTATATTGGGGCAAAGTTGGTTCTAATTTGATTACGTTAGGTAGTAATAAATCCGGTCTTCAGGAGTCCTTGCTCGGATGGGTCATAAGTGGCCCCATACAAGGTAGTAAGTTCACTTCAAAGGTTCATTGTAACTTCACTCAGGATATAAGGGACTCTTTAAAATAAACAATTGATGACTTACGAAAATATTCTTTTAATTTTATTTTCGACGAGAGAAGGTGCTCATGGAGGCCACAATATTGGAGAAAGAAGAGGAGCTGCAAGAACCGGACGAGTTGCTACGAGAGGGAGGCGGGCTATTCAAACCCCGACTTTCATGTAGCCCGCAACCCCCCACAAGCTTTTCCAACCCTGTCCAATTCTGTTTACAAGCGCAACAGGAACAACGGCAGAACGAGGTGGGTGTGCCACTGCTCCAGAGAATTGCGTAAGACTGGTCGACCGTGGGCGTCTGTACATCTGATAGGACGTAGTGGAGGTGTCGGACCACGTAGGCGTCACGTGTTGCAGCAGGTGACAGCAGTACGGACACCTCGAGATACTGCAGGGCCAAGAACATGGTGTGTGGTGAGGAGGGGCACATGGTCGCGGAGTGCCAGGCCAAACGATTTAGTGGAAACAGACAAGTCGGGAGTAAAACGGTGGGCAATATTACTCACAGCACTCACCGAATCGTCATACAAACTCGCAAGTGATCTTTTGCTACCAAAAGCGATAGAAGAAGAGGAATTGGAGACTATTCTTCAAGCATTGAACAAGCACTTCATACCGAAGCGCCATGGATTCGCCGAGCGTGCTGAGTTTTACGCGGCGGCACAGAGGGCAGATGAAGGTCATGCACAATGGGCGGCCCGATTAAGAGGGCTAGCGGCATACTGCGGCTTCGGCAATCTGGAGGAGTCTTTGCTAGACCGTTTTGTCATGGGAATGACCAGCGGACCCGAGCGGGACAAACTTTTCACACTGGATATCAAGGAGCTGACGTTGGCGAAAGCGGTGGAGCTGGCGGCGAGCGTGCGGTGCGCGCGCGCGACCGTAGCTAGGGTGCCGGCGGCGCCTTCGTCTAGTGTGTACAAAATCAGTGAGAAAAAAGTAAATGAGAATGTGAAATGTGCAGTGTGCGGGTTTAAAAATCACGAGACAATCCAGTGCTGGTTTAAAAATTTTAGCTGTCGGAAATGTGGCCAGAAGGGGCATCTACGGCGAATGTGTTCTAACAAAGCTAAATGTGTGAAGCACGTCGAAGAGATTTCCGAGGGAGAAGGTATGGGTATAAGTCATATACGTTGTGATGCCGATTCGATGCCGATGTCCGTGCGCGTTCTGATTAACGGTGTTAGTTTACAGTTCGAAGTCGATACGGGAGCGGCCGTTCCTGCTATTTCAGATAAAACCTACCACAATCATTTCGCGGACGTACCTTTAGCACAGGCGAAAAAGACGCTAAAAGGTTATGCTGGGGGTAGGATCGAAACAATAGGTATCATTCTTGTGCCGGTAGGTTATTTAGGACTCACTCATACTCTCACAATATATGTAGTGCGCGATGGTGGACCGCCATTATTAGGAAGAGATTTTATATAACTTTTTAATTTAGAAATATCCCAAATCAAATATTGTGCCATGGAAATTAACAATATAAACCATATAATGAGTGATTTCCCTTCGGTATTCGCAGACAAACTAGTATGCTTCACGAAATATAAAGTAAGGTTTTCCGCAAAGCACGGCCAGTTGCGTTCGCGCTCCGAAGCAAAATAGATAACGAGCTAGACCGTCTATTATCATTGGGCATCATAACACCTGTGCAGTACTCAGACTACGCATCTCCCATAGTCCCGGTTTTGAAAAAGAACGGAGAATTCCGAATTTGTGCAGATTATTCGGCAACAATAAATAAACAACTCGTTATCGAGAAACAAACCTCGCATAATTAGCTTTCAGAAGATAAACACATTTCATTTCTCAGTTTCAGGCGGTGCTGCGGTGGCAGGTGTGTCCATCATCATCTCCGAGTAGTTGGCGTCATCACCGTGTGCGTGACGGGACTGGCAGCTGCTGCCATCGACGGGTGGATGCCACCTCCATCTGTCATGTCGATACGTCACATGAGTATGTATGAACTGAAACCAGGTACATAACTTGCAATAATTAACTTATCGTCGCCGGATTATTAGTGCTACGTTTCGTAACTTCTTGCCAGATAAACACTAGGGGATGGTCGAGGCAGGGTATGTTGAGGGCTGTCTTCCTCGCATGATCTGATAAAGACTTACGTGCTTCAAAAAATTGTATTTTAAAGATTAACCCCTCGAACGTTCGCGAATATTCACCCAAGATGCCTCACGCGTCGAGGATTTTTCGATTATTCAAATTTCGTGATTATATTGAAAATTATATGCAATAAATTATACCTTCCCGGAAAGCTCATTAGTTTTCCTATCGAACTGTGTAAGATTATTAATAAATGAAACTGACCTGACTTCGTAGCGACGAGATAAATTGGCATTATGCAAATTTTCTTACACATATCCTTTAACTTTCTCACATTACACCAAAACCACACACATATTCTCAAAAAAAAACACTTGAATACGATAGTCCATATATTTGCGCAAAAACAATATTACTCATATCACATCAAAACACAATAATTACACGACACAATCACTTTTTCCGCAACTCAACAAAAAGCGGCCATTCTTGCCGCATTCGCCGCTGTCTGTACTATAGGCAATGTTTACGACTTTGGCGCCATTTTTACCGGTTTATTTTCTTTCAACAACTATTATGATAACAATATGCAATTATATCACTTTGTAGTAATTCTTCATTATGTTCATAGGTAAATAAACTAACAACTTATGTAGATTTCAAAGCATTTCGAGATAAATTTTGCACTAAAACAAGTCGAAACACGACGGCCATGACGGAAAAAATACGCATCTTCACAAGTTTCGTCACTTTTTCACTGGCATATTTATTACTTTTCCAAAAACAAACACTTGTAACGTAATCTACACTTATTTCTCAGTAATTCTATATAAATCTTATAAGATTACTCTCCGTTTTCTAATTGGAAACATGATTTTCGTCCGCACGCAACCATACGCAAAAATGGCTCGAAAAGTGACTGATAGCTGAATGACGGATCACTTTATTTTTTTCAATCTTCTTCATTCCATGTATCGATATTGTCAATGGAAAATATTTTAATAAAAAACGAATGAACTATTCTGTTCAATCAAATAAAGAACGGGTTGCAACTTGAAAAAAACAGAAAAAATAGCCAATCGGTGCAAGTCACTCTCGTACACCCGTGTGTACAATTGCGCGATGGGCACTCAACTCTCTCGTACACCCGTGTGTACGAGAAACGCGCGAGAGGTTAATCGTTTTCACCTAACTCAAAATTTTACGGGAGGCGTAATTATACAGCAATAGGAAATATGCGCAAGCAATGCAACCCAGTGGCAATTGATTATGCTGATCAGTATGTGCGCGCGCGTTGAAATTGCGGAAGGCTAGCCCAGCTGCCGGCCGCCAAGCCGTTGATTTTGTGGGAACATTCTCGAAGGAAGGTGGAGCCTGTGCGTTGAACAATGGAGCACATCATCTGACACCACGTGTAAGACGCGGTCCAGGATTCATAAGTGAAGCGGAATACGTAGTGGGTTGGTGGTCACTACACTTTTTTGTGTTGTTAGTAGAGTACTAACTGCTTAATCAATCAAATTATCAATCAATGATAATTTCATTGATTAAGTTACACAAAAAAAGCCGGCCAAGAGCGTGTCGGGCCACGCTCAGTGTAGGGTTCCGTAGTTTCCCGTCCGTCACAATAAGTGTTCCCACTTATGAGTTGCGCGGCAGGCGTTCCGACTTGTGACGGTTTTTAGCGCGAACACAAAGGGGAGCGCTCAAACCTCGACGACTATTTAGATTATGCACTCATAAATATTTTTTTTAAGTCTAACTTACATTACCACGGTAGGTCATGAAAGCACGGAAAATCTTAACATCGACTTTTAAAAAAATGACGTCATTACACAACGCCATCTATGGAACCATTTTTGAACTGGTTTTCACCTTAACATTTTGATGGTGTTAAAAAAATAATTTTACTTTTGTTCTAAATTGCCTAAGCATGTTCTTAATAGAAGTTTTATGTATTAATAGTTCCCGTTCCCGGGGGATTTCCGGGATGAAAACTATCCAATGTCCTTTCTCGGGTCCCAGACTTCATCTGTACCAAATTTCATTAAAATCGGTTCAGTGGTTTAGGCGTGAAGAAGAGACAGACAGACAGAGTTACTTTCGCATTTATAATATTAGTTTGGGTAAGATACCGCCAATGCCAAGGAGAGACCAACCGAACAATTCGGTAATACCCGATTCAATGTAGTAAGTACCTACAGCGCCATCTCTCGGGGAATTGGGTTACTACTAATTAATACAAAGACGTGCAATTTCGGTGGTAATTTTGAATTGCGAGAACTTAAAAAAAAATGCTTGCTTATACGGACGGACAGACAGACATGGCGAAACTATAAGGGTTCCTAGTTGATTACGGAACCCTAAAAAAAAAGGAATTGTTATCACCAGAATATCACAAATAAACATAATCATTTATAAAATAATTTGTTTAAAACAACAAATTGACATTTTATTTGAGTTCTAAATTCAGAACTATTTAAGTTTCTTGTTTATAAAATTAGGCTGTTCATCGGTTCAGCGTAATATTGTTGCTTTTTCTTCAGCTTGAAGAAAAAGCGCAAGAAAAATAACAAATTAAACAAATTTACTTTTCGTTCTGTTAACTAAATTCACCGTAAGTGTTTGAAAAACGTCGTTGTATAAAAGGCTTGAAATTTCTGCCAGCAATTCGTATCTGTTCTACTTTGGTATTGATCATTTCTTACCGATCTACGACCCCAGCCTTGCCTAGTCTTAATGCCGCTTTAAAAACAACAACTTCCTATCGGTGACTAACTTATCGCTTTGACATAAAATACTGGAACACTTTGATTACAGCTGCTGTCAAAAGTTGTTATTTTGGTATCCCTACGTAATGCTTAACTGAAGAGCCCGTCGTAACTCATCGAAAGGAACCGTCGAATTGTTCAACATCGAGGTGTGTGCCCGTGAATTAATCGCCACCGCCTCTTAATTGAACGGCAATTCATTTTGCTGTAAGAAGCCATAGTAGGCCTCCTAATTGTCGTCTTTAGTTCCTGTTAGAATCCCCTGCATGATGTTACCCTAGTCCTGTGAGAGCTGCTAGCTTTAACAGATGAAGTAACGATCAAGTTTGAAGCTTCGTCTTAAATCTTCGTGATATTACACCATTAGGTATTTATCGTCATGTTAGATAACTGCCAGCACTGCCACGTTGCAGCTGCCATAAGATGTCATGTTTCCGAACCAAGACGTTGCTCCAATCTTCTTCCAATCATGACCGCGACACACCAGGTATAGACGATGCTAGCTCCTACACGACACGTGCGTGTTTTGCCGGCTTTTAGCTGTGTATACTACGACACTCACAACATTGTGAGGCGTCAACAAAGTCCATCCTCGAATAGACTTATCTGGAGCCAAAGAAATGTATTGTTGAGCAGCTAGCACATCTCATAAATTAGCCTTGTTGCGATCATTTCACGCGGCTGTGGGATTTGAATGTACGGGCAATTTAGAGTAGTGTAATTGGCTAAACAATTCGTTTCCCTGACTGGGCTTGCGTGGTTCGTTGATCCGCCGTGACTGTACGGTGGCAATGCTCGTCGCTAAAGCCCACGGAGCTCTCTTCTCCATGGCACCTTGGTGTTTAGCACTTGTGTTGTGGCTGCCTTGCCAGTTGTGGTTTGTGTGGGTCGAATCATGCAGGGCATTCGTGGGCTATTAGAATTTTACCTTTCTAAAGGAACACAGAACTTCATCGTAATTGTTGGCTGTAATGTCTTTGCAATCCTTTTTATACGTTAACTGTAGGTGCTGAAACTAGTCGTTTGTGCTGCTTCTGACAGGACTCGCATCTATGATAATGTTCGGTGGTAAGCAGTAATCAAGTGTTCTCTTGTTTTGTGTATAAATCATTGAAATATGTAAGTTTAGGCAGTCTTTAAATTATCTTATATAATAAGAGCTTTTATTTGATTCCGTAGTTGCTTGTCTGGGCAATGAGAGACAAGTATGCATTCATGTAATCGTAAATCTAATTACTCATAGAAAAACAACTTTAAAAGCAATACGTGTGACACTCGGGGACTGCCGCGGTAAAGCTATTGCATAGAAATTTTTATCAACTTATGCAATAAATAAAAAAAAAACTAAATATAATATTTTAAAAGTAACTTTAGTGTCTGATTTAACTACCTACGTTTGTGAAATCCTGGTAACGACGTCTTCTTGCATGGATTCAGTTAGCGCTGTGGGTACCTGTTCTTTTTCAACATCTTAATAAATGAGCATCTTACGTGGTAACCGAAACCCGAGCACAATTAGGATAAAAAATACGCAAAAGTAGTAATAGTAGATTTTGATTGAAGTGAGGAAACGTTGTCATTACATTTGAGTCTGAATTGTCACCAGAGCCGTAGGCGAGAGTGTTAATAAAGCTGAGAGCAGCAGTTACAAATCTCACGTGCATCAAACGACGTTTTTCAAAACACTAACGGAGAAATGAATAAGAAATTAGTTTAAAAAACACGCTTTTTTAAGTCACGTCATTTTTTTTTTTTGTATTCTTAACAGTAAACCCTTTCAATTGATACCCATATCATGGGGGTGGCACGTGGCAACGCGGCCAGTCTCTTGCCAACTGACAGCGTTGAGGACGAATTTTTGACGCTATTTTTTAATTTATTTATAAGTAAAAGCGTGTTAAAAAAGAAAACGATAGTATTATTGTCATTACTATGAATGATTACTATGAAAATACTATTGGTACTGGTTTACTGTGTTTTTTTGTCGCGGTTAGTTCCTCAGGCTGAAGGAAAAAGAAAGAAATGACGCTGCTAAACAGTCTTTTTTTTAAATTTAGAACTGGAGTGCCAATTTGTTGTTTTAAGCAAATTATTTTATGAATATAACCCCATAGTTGGTTCCGCTGATGAGCCGCTGCTCTGCGTGCGCCCTGGCAGGGCAGTCCCTATCGGCGGTGCGGTGCTCTTTGGCCCCCTTTCGGCCGAACCTTGCACAGGTTGCGCAGACTGTCTGCGTAGCCTGGCACTCCGTTCCTCGCCACACTTGCCGCAAACCATGTTTTTTGCCCTGCAGTATTTTACGGGGTGCCCGTAAAGCTGGCACCTGCTGCAGCAAGTGACGTCCAGATGGTCCGTCACCTCCACGACGTCCCATCCTATATAGACCCGCCTACGGTCGCTAGGATTTTTTTAGTTCGCGTAGACGTGCCCGATCACATAGTTCACTTCACACTTGTAGTGTTATCACAGTCCGCTCTACAGCTGCAACCTATTGGCAGACAATACTTCTTAAATCTAAACGTAATGTCCTTATCTATGCACAACCCTAATGGACTTGCCAATTATGTTAAATGTCTTTGGTATACTTCCATTATCCCTCTGGTTGACGCAGTCGCCAGTCCTGCCAGATTCGACCAGGATCGACTCCTTCGAGCGCTGTTGGTGTCAGCACAGTCCCTTCTGCCTTCCTTGGCGCCTCGGTCTCCTAAGGCGTTGCGGCTGTGCTCCCACTGCCCTGCTCCTTTGGCACCCCGCTGGGGGGGCCGGTGGCGGTGTCATCTTTGGGCGCAGTACTGCGACCGGCCCATTCGACCGCGGTGGCATCTTGCCGACCAAGCGGTGTCGCACAGCCTCCTGCACCTCCTCCGGCGAACTAAGAAGCCGCTTAGCGGCGCTCTGGACTGGTTGCGCAGTGGGTGGGGAAAGATCCACCAGCATCTCCACGCTGGGAGTGCTGAAGACTTGAGGCGGCGTGCGATTAAGGGCTGCGCGCGGTGTAAAGTCGGCCTTTAGGCGTCCAGAGCCGAACCCTACTCCCTCGGACCACACCACGCACTCACTTAGAAAACTATATTAAACACCGTGTCCAATTCACTCACAAACTAAAAACTAAGCACCACAGTGTTCGTGTATTAAGAAACCCACAATAATTAACGTTCTAGCCTGAAACGACGAGAATTCTAGATTGCTCACACGCTGTGACTATGTAAAAGTTAAAAACTATTAAATAATCGACAGCGGAGCGCGCACAACACGTCCGTCCACTACCGTAGTCGGGCGCGCAGTAGATAGATAGGGACACTCCCTCCAACCTTCCCATGGCCCTTTCAACACTTGTGTTATATGGGCCGAAACACGGGGCGGCTGCGGACATAGCACCCTTGGCCATCTTATTTTTGTGTCCGCAGGCGCTTCTTGATCCCTACAAGTCGCCATTGTGTCCCTAGCGCGCATTCTCCCTCAATAGGGGCTGCACTGACAATAGAATACACAACAGCTTTATACTGCTGCTGGTCTTCGCTGCCTGTCCGCTCCAGTAATCCTATTCTTCTTCTGCCATCTCCTGCTCTCTCCGGGCGGCGTGCCACTTGTGCGCGAAATTCCGTAGCCGTGCAAAGTTCGCCGGTGAACTCACGAGATCACGAGACAAATGAGAATTAAGGAAACAAAATACACGCTCCGCGAGCCAAATCACGTCCGTTGCCTCCGAGAACAGGCAGCGATAGCAGATAGGGGCAGCGACAATAGATAGGGACAGTGGGAATCTCGTTAATCCATTCATGCGCGTCACCAATTAGATGACGAGGCATTTGGCTATTTTAGCTCGATTATTTGCCGTCGTCCATAGTGACTGCTGTCATAATCATTATGGATTGTTGTGACAGGACTCCCACGTCCCCCTACCGTCACCAAACTGTCGAAATTTCGCCGGTGGGATGTTAGGCGAGGTCGAAAGGTGTTACATAAATTAACAGGTGTAGCCATTGGTGGAAGGTTCGACCCCTGGGCCCGGCGGCGGCCCGCGACCACAGGAATCCGGCCACTCGCTCCCCGACTCAGTCGATTCGGGTTGTGAGGCGATTGAACCTTGCCCAGTTCATGTGAGAACCACGCAGGGCCAATGACGGGATGCCGGCCAGCACTCCCTCATTAAGTCCGACAAACCTCTTCAGCTCCCTATAGGAAGCTAGGCTCCACACACCTCTCCAGGACACGGTGCACGAGGTTGAATGGACGCTCTGTCTACAAGTTAGTCCTAGTATGTCCGCAACCTTCTCAACGAGCTCCACGTGATTCCCGTATTTATTGCGTTTCTCACGATGGAGCTCGTCAAGGGGTCGCTGACCCGAGACCACCTGCGCATCCACTATCACACCCACCCCGTTCCTGGAGGCGATGATGTCGGGCTTCCTGAGGCCCAAAACGGTCTTGATCTTCGGCTCCTTTACCACGAAGCACCCCTTGTCCACCATGGCGGCACCGACAACGTCCGCAATGCAATTATGGCGTTCAATACGGCCGCCGTGTGTTCTGCGACATTGCTGGATGGTGTGCGCCGTTGTCTCCTTGACCATGCAACCTGCACGGCAGTTCAACTCCGACTGCCCACTAATCCGGCGCCCACGCGTATTGCGCACCCGCGAGGGGATTGCATTCACGTGGGTGTGCACGAACTGCACGAAGTCCCGGCCAGTATGCTGCATGCAGCGTTCCCGAATCCACTTAGTAGACGCAAGAACCCGTGAACACTCCCTCAACTCGAAGCCACCCACGGAAGCATGCAGGACTTCACGCCAATACATCGCGGTTGTCCGCCTTTTTGACGTAGGGTTTTCCCTAGTAAATTTACGGAGTTGCTTGTCGGCCCTCGCCAGCTTCCTTCGGATCCTATCGGATCTGGCGGCGGCTCTAGCCACTGACCATTGCGATGAGTGCAGGCGACCGAACCTCTTGTGAATGAGATCCGGCACGCATGTCCTCAGCGATGGGATCGCTAAGCCGCCGTCCGGGGTTGCTGCGTGGAAGTAACCGACAGGCACATCCTTTGGTAGCCGAAGCCAATCCCGCACTGCCTTCCGGATCTGGACGTCGAGCAATCTCAACCTGTCATCCGTGATGTTCCCTAATACCAGACCGTGCAGGAACCTCGGAATCAGGTGAGCCCTTACTATCTCCAGCCGTTGCTCGGGTTTAAGGGGCGCCTTTGTGATGTTGGTCAAGGCAACATTGATATCATGCTCTAACGTCACGCATCCAGACGCCTTAAAGTCAACGCCTAGATAGCGCCAACGTTCAACGCAGGACACTTGCCGCAACCATCGCGATCCCACCTTTAAGGTACGACCGGTCAGGAAGTGCACCTTCTTGCGCTTCCCGTCAGGCACCATCGAAAGAACAGCGCTTTTCGCGTGACTGATAAAAAGTCCCATCATCCTGCCAGTGCGCCAAACACTGTCGATAGAGGATTGCATGCCAACTTTTGAACCTGCAAGCAGGACTAGGTCGTCGGCATAGGCCAGATCCGAGACATTCTCGCCTTCCAACCCATAACCGACTTCCCTCGGTAAGGCCTCTAGGATCGCATCCATCGCCATGTTGAACAGCAAAGGCGACAACGGGTCTCCCTGGCGAACTCCCTGACCCACTCTAGTAGGACCGCTACGGGCTCCATTCACGACCAAGACGGACTCGGAAGTGGCATACAGCCTCGCAACGTAGTCGCAGAACCCCTCAGGCAGGCCTCTTTCCCTCAGCAGATCAACCAGCGCCGCATGCGACACTGTATCGAAGGCTTTGGCGAAATCCAGCACAGCAACAAGGCATTCGCGCAACTTCTTCCCACTGTCTCCCAGCACCGCGTCCAGCACAGCCGAATTCTCGAGTGTGCCGTCGGCGCAGATAAATCCACGCTGTCGTGCATCGGGAGGGCAGCACGCATCAAGCCTTTTCGCCAGAACAGAGTGCATGTGCCTGAGGGGCACCGACGCGATCGAGATCGGCCGGTACTCCCCTGGACCTGCAGGATCCTCCGTCTTGGGTACAAAGACCGTGCGGCAGCCGTGGAGCTTATCTGGGACCTCCCCAGCCATCATCCACGCGTTGAATATTTCCGCCTGAGTTGCAGAAGGTACTGAGTTCCAAGTCCCAGGAAGAATTCCCTCTGGACCCGGAGCGGACTTGCCGTTCACCCGGCATGCCTTCACCTCCTCGGAAGTGAAAGGCGTCCACAGCTGCGAGTAATCTCGGCTATCCCCGTGCCGCTCTGAGCGTTTTAACGTGCCCAGAACCTCCGGTGTGAGCCCCGGAGCGTCAGACACGGCCTCCATCACTGGTCGCCAGTAGGCTTCGAGCTCAGCAAGACTATGCTTGACTCCCCGGGTTTGTCCGTCGATCACTTCAGCAGCCGCTCGAGACCTACTGGTCTTGTACAGCTCCTGCACCCTCGCGTACTCCATCCTACGCCGCTTTCCAATGGGGACAATCTGACATCAGCAGATTGGGTTTTATGAGACTGGCCTTTGCGCCTAGGTCGCCCCCGACTTTCCCCATCACTCGCACTCCGCGCCATCCTCGCTTTGGCCCTCTCTATGAGGTCCTCCACGATTCGGACGTGGTCTGGCTCGGACAAGTCCGGTCTTTGCAGGCTTGCGGGTTCCGGCGCGATTTCAGAGGGGCGCTCTGTCCGCACGTCAGGTCGCTCTGGTATCGGGCTTACGACAGTGTGATCGCTGGGGGGTCCCCCAGGCAAATTTGCCTCCCCTTGGACACTCAGAGACTCGGCCCCATCCAGATCTGCCAGGCACGCTCGTACCCGGCTCTGGTAGGACTTCAGCCTCCGGTGTCCTTTGATCGCTTCTACTGAGCGCCCCAGCTGGGGCAACTCACGTAGAAGGTCCAGATTTCTGATTGTCACACTGGCTCCAGCCTTCACCAAACGTGCCTCCGTTTGGGCAAGTAACTCCTTCACTTCGTCACGCCATCTCCGCTTCACCTACGGTGGGGCGGCTGCGGCGTTTGCCGTCTCAGGGTGAGCGTGCCGCTTGTGCACACCCAACCCTATCTTGGTCCGGAATGGCCTTCTGCATTCCGGACAGGTCCACTCGCCCTCCCCCCGCCCCGGCTGAGGCGGAGATCGAGCAACCGAACATACAGGTTTAAGGGTCGACACCGCCAACTCCTGTGGGAGATCGGCGGTTCGACCGTCTTCTCTTTGTTGCGAATCGAAAGCGACCAATAAACCTTGATGTGCCCGGGTGGCTGGCCCGGACACAGGTACACCCACAGCTCTCGTAGCCCCAGCCGTACGAGCTGCTAGATTTGAGGTCCGAGGACCCCCATCGGGGCTGCTTCGGAACTTCCCCCGGAGCCAGTCCTGGATATACAATTGCTCAACTTAAGTGTTTGCGCACCTCGGTCAGATCTTATGACCGAGGTCTCCAGGCTCACCGTAAGCCAGGACCATTTACTGGTCAAGGCGGGCAGGTATGCGCAACGCCTCAAAGAGACTTATTTTCTCTTTGAGGCGTTGCGCATACCTGCCCGCCATAAGACGGTATCACCATAAGACGATTTCAACAGACTGTCCTCACTAAAACAGTCCATCTTTTCGGTGATCCCCCCCCCCCCTGTTGGCTAGGCAGCGGCGCCACAAGCAGGCCAGGGATAGGAGTTGGTTCTAGCAACGCCAGGTGTTATTGACGCACCACTAGAACCCTTGACGTGTGCGAACTGCTCCTCCCAGTCGACTGTTAGAGGCAGTCGAAAGGGCACTCATCCGCACACGTGAGCAACTAAGACTGATAGAAATGTACTATTAAAAATAGTAAGCCCGAGGTCTTAAGAGAGTCATAGTTACTCCCGCCGTTTACCCGCGCTTGCTTGAATTTCTTCACGTTGACATTCAGAGCACTGGGCAGAAATCACATTGCGTCAACACCCGCGAGGGCCATCGCAATGCTTTGTTTTAATTAGACAGTCGGATTCCCCTTGTCCGTGCCAGTTCTGAGCTGACCGTTGAACGGCGGTCGTACAGAACCGCGCCGATCGCGCACGAGACGAAACCGACACGGCCTTACGGCTAGGAAGATCCGCGGAAGGCCGGAACGCGGGTCCGGAGTCCGCCCTCGCGCCCCGAGAGACGCTAGAGCATCGACCAGGCCCGGCACCGGCCGCATCCGCTTCCCGTCCAAACCCGACACGCCCCGGTCCTCAGAGCCAATCCTTATTCCGAAGTTACGGATCCAATTTGCCGACTTCCCTTACCTACATTATTCTATCGACTAGAGGCTCTTCACCTTGGAGACCTGCTGCGGATATGGGTACGAACCGGCGCGACATCTCCACGTACATCCCTCACCTGAATTTTCAAGGTCCGCAGAGAGTATCCGGACACCGCCGCAAATGCGGTGCTCTTCGCGTTCCGAACCATATCTCCCTTCTATAGGATTCCATGGAACTCGAACGCTCAGGCAGAAAAGAAAACTCTTCCCTGACCTCTCGGCGGCGTCTTCTAAGGGTTTCAAGACATCCTTACTAATATTATAAAAGCGAAAGTGAGTTTGTTTGTTTGTTACCTCTTCATGCTTTAATGGCTAAAGCGATTTTGATGAATTTTGGTACAGAGATAGTTGGGAACCAGGAGACGGACATAAGCTATCTTTTTTAAAAGTGAAAAAAGTGGGATGTGGGGGAGAAAGAGGGAAGAAAAGGGAAAACTTAGCGTTGCTATTACAAATCAATAAGGCGCAAGGGGAACTGTGTTACCCCGAATTTAACGCGAGCGAAACCGCGGGCAAAAGCTAGTTATGAATAAACACGACAGACATTATTAAACTGGCTCTTATAACTGCGTATACATGTGTGCGTTCGCCCAGCAAAAAAAAAAAAAAAGTGTCGCTTTTCAAGAATTAAATGATACAGATAATTAGTGCCCAGTCCCGTGTAAATGTGCCCGAAATTTAAAATTTGTGCCACCAACAGCTTCTGAGTTATTTAAGAAAAACCATCAATTAAAATTCTGCTGCACGAACGTTCGCCCAGCAAAAAAATTTTTAATTAATGGGCCTAGCTGAATATAAAATATGCAGAAATATAGCTTATATTTGTGCCTATTTGTGCCGTAAAAATAAAATTTGTGCGTCATAAGGTTTCAGAGATCTTTCAGTTTTTGCTGGGCGAACGTTCAGGCGATTGCTATATATCGGAAACAGCTGGACGTGAAGTCATGATTTTTTGTATACGGATAGAGCATAATTTGTGCCTATTTGTGCCATATACTACATTAGCATAACTAGCACGGTTCAGGAGTTATTACGTTATTTCCAAAAACTAATTAAACGGCTATATCTCTCGGACGTTGAAAGCTACGATTTTCACGTTTATGTTGGCTGGTACCTGTTATTTAATCACACGATCCTGCAAAGTTTCACCTTCCAAGTACCTAATATTGGAGAGATTTTAATGATTTTCCTCTTATTTTGAGGTTATCTTCAATTAAATTAGTTACAACCCGGAAACACTAGTTTTCTGTAAGCTGGCACATTATACGTTTCAACAATAATTAGTGTCCTTTATTAAGAATACGTATGCATAAAATCAGGTAAATATACCCATTAGTGTAAATGTTATGATTAAAAACCACAATCGACATCTTTTGATAGATTAACCGACCATATTCGGATGGACATTAAAAAGCGGCCCCACGATACTTCAAGCTACCCTTTCACACTTACTGGTATTATAATGATAGTTGTAGTACAGATGCGAACAGAATTGTAAAGTTGGGAAATATTTTGTATTAGGGACATGAAAAAACTTAATTATTTGTAATAATAAATGAATGATTTAACAATATAAATGTACATAAGTATAGGGAAAATGAACATAGACACATATGTTATTTTTTATACAGTTGCTAGGGAAAGCAGTTTAGAGAAAAAAAACAATATTGTTAATTTTTATATTGATTTATTGATGGTAGGCCATAAACAGTCTAGGTACATACTTAGGTAGGTACTATCTAAGTACTTTTGAAACATGTACGTGCAATTGTACTTAAAATGTTATTTATATAAATTAACATTACAATTATATAACAAAAATAGATAACAATGGACTTCGTATTCGCTCCTAACCTAAGTCATCAGTCTTTATTCATTTTCATTGTAAGTCTTATTCAAATCAAAATCACAATAACATACTAAAATAAAACAGTGATACTAAAATTAGGACGAGGCATAGGATAATCACAGATCATTATTTACAGTTTCATAACTAACATAACTAAATAACGAATAAACATGTAATTACTCCGGGGCACAGATAAGAACTAAACGTAAACAAACAATTATCATAAACATGTCCTGTGATACTTGTCTCTTTCTTTCGCATGGAACATACACTGTACACGGCGCTCTCGCTCCCACTAGGACTCAATAGTGATTCAAGAGGAAGGTTTATATAATAGGCTTCGCACGGGTGCATGTATTATACATAATATATACACCTGTGCGAAGCCGGGCGGGTCGCTAGTATATTATATAAACAAGATGTAATGAATCACTAAAAAAAAAACAATTGACATTTTATTTCATATCCCAAACATAAATATTCTATCCGACTTGACAATTCTGTACGCATCTGTACTATTGAATTTTCATTATAATACAAGCAAGTGTGAAAGGATAGCTTGAAGTATCGTGCGGCCGCTTTTTAATGTCCATCCGAATATGGTCGGTTAATCTATCAAAAGATGTCGATTGTGGTTTTTAATCATAACATCTAAACTAATGGGTATATTTACCTGATTTTATGCATACGTATTCTTAATAAAGGGCACTAATTATTGTTGAAACGTATAATGTGCCAGCTTACAGAAAACTAGTGTTTCCGGGTTGTAACTAATTTAATTGAAGATAACCTCAAAATAAGAGGAAAATTATTAAAATCTCTCCAATATTAGGTACTTGGAAGGTGAAACTTTGCAGGATCGTGTGATTAAATAACAGGTACCAGCCAACATAAACGTGAAAATCGTAGCTTTCAACGTCCGAGAGATATAGCCGTTTAATTAGTTTTTGGAAATAACGTAATAACTCCTGAACCGTGCTAGTTATGCTAATGTAGTATATGGCACAAATAGGCACAAATTATGCTCTATCCGTATACAAAAAATCATGACTTCACGTCCAGCTGTTTCCGATATATAGCAATCGCCTGAACGTTCGCCCAGCAAAAACTGAAAGATCTCTGAAACCTTATGACGCACAAATTTTATTTTTACGGCACAAATAGGCACAAATATAAGCTATATTTCTGCATATTTTATATTCAGCTAGGCCCATTAATTAAAAATTTTTTTGCTGGGCGAACGTTCGTGCAGCAGAATTTTAATTGATGGTTTTTCTTAAATAACTCAGAAGCTGTTGGTGGCACAAATTTTAAATTTCGGGCACATTTACACGGGACTGGGCACTAATTATCTGTATCATTTAATTCTTGAAAAGCGACACTTTTTTTTTTTTTTGCTGGGCGAACGCACACGTATACATGATGTTTTGGTGAGTCGGACTGATGGCGGCGTTGTTGTGAACCCCAGTGAGTCGCAGCCGGCGCTGTTGCTCTATTGCGTCGGACGTTACAGCGCTGTAACGTGGCTGACTGCCGGCATCGACCGGGAGAAGAATTGCGTTCTCTCAACCGTCGGGAGTGCAGTGTACCAGGAATGCTTCCTCTGCATGCTGTAACTTAAAATACTTACGCTTCCATCTCTATACATTTACGAAATTGCAATATTTTTTTAAGATAATCCTTCTAAATTTGACACACTTATACAAGATGTCATCAAAGCATACTAAAGTCAATAAAAACTTTTTAGTAAAAAAATAAAACCGACTTCTAAAAAAAACTAAAAACTGGAAAATAACTTTATTTCCGGAAGTCGGTGGCTTTTGTTGGTTTCGTTGACTTTATTGGCCACCGACTTCCGGAAATAAAGTTATTTTCCAGTTTTTAGTTTTTTTTAGAAGTCGGTTTTATTTTTTTACTAAAAAGTTTTTATTTCAACATTTTTAGTTATAGTATTATGATATAATACGCAAACACGGTTAAAAAGTTTTTCTTTTTAGCTTTAGTCCCGTCTTAGAAACAATTTTTAGTTCCACATCAAGCTATATATTAAATACTAAGTATCTATATTATGCTTTAGTATTAAACCAATTCAGAAATCATATGCATCATCCTCTAGGGGATACAGCTGATACTTGATCTGATGTTTATGTTTCTTAATGACTAGGTGAGGGGTGGGGAGGGGATACGGTCACCCTGCTCCCACTCGCCTGCCTACCCTGGCGAAACCCATACTTATACATGTGATTGCAGCAATCACGGCAGATTTGCTGTCATTTATTAAAGAGTGCCGTTGTATATCACTGAAGATCTATCACCAAATTACTGCGATGACCTTCCAAACCATAGTAGTACCTACATACCATTTTTTGATCATTTGTCTTCGACAACTTCTAAAATATAATCGACGAATGAGTATATCATCAACGTACACGAAGTCAATCTAATACGTATTATTAAAGATAACTCAAAAACCTCTTGTCGGATCTTGATATTTTTTTTATGGGACCAAACGACAACCACCAGCTTTCGAATAAAAAAAGAATCATCAAAATCGGTTCACTCAGACCTGAGTTATGAGGTAACAAACACAAAAAAAAAAAAAAAAAAAAAAAAAAAAATACAGACGAATTGAGAACCTCCTCCTTTTTTTGAAGTCGGTTAAAAATACATAATAAGTTGCGCTTTTCTCTAAAAGTTGTCTAGGCATGTGTCTTAAGATTTTTAATAAACCACCAATAACTAAAAAGTAAAACCACAACAAAGCGTTTTAATCGTCATCATACTCTATTAATGAGTTTTTTGATGATAAAATCTTAATATAAAACAGTCCGATCTTTGTGTAATTCTATTTTGTATATAAAACGGTTTTACTCTACTACTATCTATCATGGTTGTTTTGTAATTAATTTGTACGCCTTGCAAGGCAAAGTATAGTGTAACACCGCATTTTTTTATACCATATACCGTAATGACCCATGTTTTACAAATAAATAACTTTAACTTTGACTTAAGATTTCTTCGAGCCTACACAGCCGGAAAATGAAGACGCCGAATTTCTCCGCCCGAAACAATGTCAACTTTTTCACCAAGCAGCAAGTCACACAACAACAACACTGCGCGTTCGTGTATAAAGATTTATGTCCATTTTGCTCCCTACATACATATACATTATTTAAGTGTGAATCTTTTAAAAACTTGTCCATAGAAAATCGCATATAAACAAAAAGCAATCGAGTTTAAAATTTGCATGAATAGTTTACGCTTTGGATATAATTCAAACAAATGTATTGTAAAACGAAGCACAATCCGCTTTCACATTTAAAAAGAACGAACCCAAACTTGCTTGTAATCCATTAACTTTGCCATGCCTTCTGCACATTTTTTTAATATGTTGCCCCACACCAGGAATATCTCCTGTATCATAGGTACGTTAACAAACATTAAACACACATGCACAAACAGCCTCGCTTTCTTCAAATTTTGTGCTTTCAGCTAACTCCATGCAGCTTGCTACTCATGCGCATGTGTACTGTCCACAGCTATGAAGAACTTGACTGGCGTGACGGGTAAGAAGTACACTGCGCGCCTACTGCTGTACAACGGTAGTACGGCGAACTTCGTTACGCAAAGCTTGTCAGAAGCTGGGTGTGTTAACGACGCGGTACGAACACCAAGGTAACGGGTATTTTTAATCACATATCCACTAGTACAGTCAGGCATCTCACAATAGTGCCTTTTCTGTAGATATCGATCTTATTGTCACATTTTGCCTCAAAAGGTTTAAAATCACAAAGGTTCTACCGTCTTCATTCCTACATGCAAACACGTTCCTTCAGATCTTAAGCTAGCAGACCCCACCTTCAACGTTCCGTCGGTTGTAAAAATCCTGGATTATGCTGCAGCTTTTTGGAATGTCTTAGGCAGCACAACGATAGACTAGCGAAAAACCTACCTAAATTTATGCCAGACCAAGTTAGGATGGTTAGTTACAGATAGTATTTCGCAAAATTCATATTTATCCGCTAATCATTTTTTGCCATCATTTCAATGTCTTTCCAGATCTAACATATTTTAGGGTGCTTGACAAAGTCGCTACAAAGCATAAGCAGAGAGAGAATGTGTAAACAATCTTTTGCTCAAACCACCATTCTCCCAATAAAGATCTCCCACACGCTCCTGGATCACCAAGACCAAGAACCGGTCCCAGTTCACCCCGCGCTCCTGGAACTTCTTAGGCGACTCCAACATCTCGGCTGTGGGAGCGGGCTTCTCTCCCCGTTCCTGTACGGCACACAACCTGAAGGTAATCAGCCGATGGTCACTGATGCTGGCGTGCTCATGCGGATTGGCAGGTAGCCACTCCGCAACACGGAAACTCCAGGTCAAGAATGTTACGTCGATGTTGGACTCCCCGTTGGCGGTGGAGAAGGTTGGAGCCTTTTTTTTTACTGTGTGGAAATGCGCACGTATGTCCTCCGCCCGGACCACCAAGCCCTGGGCCAACAGGAAGCCCCTCGCTTCCTCCCTACGTCGGGCAGCCTCGAGGCCGCGCCCCGATAGCTGCCTCGGGTCACAATGCCAGAGGGGTTAGTGGGCATTCGTGTCCGCGCCCACGAGCACGCGTAGTTCTCGCAGGATCTCCAGTACCCTCGTAAGGTGCACCAGATACGCTCTGATGACGTGCGTGGATGTTCCTCTTTAAGTTATGTGGCATACCAGACAGTGGCTTGTTGATAGGTGGTGTAACACGGCACAGGTTGCATCAAGGCGCACTAGGTTGAGTCCTGCCTTGGGGGAGGGGCCCTCTGGGAGTATTAGCTGCCGGTGCTGCAGCTGCGATAGCTGAGCCGTGGTGCGCCCTGGCCGGGCAGTCCCTAGAAACAGTGCGGTGATCTTTGGCCCCCTTTCGGTCGAAGAAACGAGGCGGTAGCTTAGGCGGACGATATCACGATCGTGATCGAGGCGTCGAGTCGGGCGGCGATTGAGCATAAGGCTTGGTCGTCGCTGGAGGCGGTGTTCACTTGGGGGGCTCGGAATCGCCTATCTTTTTGAACTGCTAAGTCCCAGAATCTTTTTTTTTGGGGTGGGAAATCATCAAATATCTTCTCCCGCTCTGGGCGGAGCGGGGGGGGGGGGTTCGGACTTTTCCTGACTAAGACTCACCCACGTTCCTTCTTTCTATTGCCCTTTGTCTTATGTCTTTTTAAGTCGAAGACCCTTACTTTGAAGGGTAAATTTAAGCGCCCTCCTACAATTCGCATGGGTGGGGTTGCGGGCGTGGTGCAGGCCAAGCTGCTGGGCGTTGTAGTAGATGAAGCATGCTCCTACGTGCCGCATGCTGTTTTTGCCGTTCAGAGGGCTGTGAACGTCCCTTAAAGTCCTGTTTGCACGGACCAACGTGGCCATTTTGACGTACGCTGCGGCCGTATGGTGGCCGAGTACAAGGGTCCGCAGTGCGGAGTGTGCACTCATTCTATTGATCAAGGCGTATAGGTCCGTCGGCAGCGCAGCGTTTCCCGTGTTAATGGGAGCGCTGCCAGCTGACCTGGAAGTTGGTCGCGCGGTACGAGTTGCGCAGGAGTGATCCGAGTTGGTTTGCAGGTAGCGCAGGGCGGACATGTGATTAGATAACCGCCTCTTTTTCGGGAAGTCGGTTAAAAAGGGAAGATCCTCTGACCACTCAAGTGTCGTGTTTTCTGGTGGGCTACTGCCCACACAAGACGCTTGCGTGTGTAGCGATACAAATATGAGAGTGGAAAAAGTACTACATCCGCCATCTATACAACCACTGAAGAACTAACTGTCAATTTCTACATCTCGCAAGGAAAGTTATCCGCGAGTTAAGAATATATTTTCGATCACCCGACGAACAACTTTCGGGCAGTGGCCCACCAGACTCGACACCCGTCTGGTCGGAAGATCCCCCCTTTTCTATAGAGGATGAAGAACTTTACACTCATACCTCTAAACGTGATTATTTTGTTGGTTCTTTAGTATTGGTATAGATGGCACTGCTACCTAGTACACCTATATATTGTAGTGCCGATCCCAAATAAATCGCAAATCTTTCAGTCTTGATGCTGCTGCCGCATCCAGATACTTTTTTTTTAAATTTTGGAATAAATGTTACCTTTATAATAATTAGTTGTCTAGACGAGGTAAAGGTAGCACTGTATTTTGTGTTTGTTCGTACTTCGGTTGTCACGTTTGTGGTTTAGCTCGATCTCTGAAACGGTTTTGCGACTCTTATGTTATCAGCAAAACTATCAACAATGTAAGGTGAATTCTAAACTTATTTTTGAAGACTTAATGCCATCCTTTATTAAAATTATATATTTATCATTTCAGCAGCAAAAAGTGCATGAGATGCGTCAAAAGCAGCAATCTTTCATATTGAGGAGATGAGGGCAGAGGCTGTTCTCAACTACTCCCAGGCATTTAGCAATGTTTCAGAATCAGTGAGATTAATTGCTGAAAGCATTAAAAGATTTATCCGAAAGGTAATACAGTCACCTTACTAGCATTAAGCACAAAAATGTACAGATGTACTTTTACTGAACCAATCTTGATATTGAAAAAAAAGTATGCTTTGTGTTATTCCAGACTAATCTCTGTGCCAAATTTCATCAAGATCCGTTCAGTAGTTTTGACGTGAAAGTGGATCAAACAAACATTCATACTCACAAACTTTCGCATTTATAATATTAGTAGGATTAAATGTGGACTGTTACTAAGCTGTTTTGGAATTAAAACTTTTATATGAACCGAAAATGTGAAACCGTATACGCATATGAAATTAATGTCACCATTAAAGCGCCACGCTGTATAATGTATAACTCTTATATTTTGTTTCAGTATGGCCAACAACAAACCAGTGACCACCAAGATTAAGATTACTTCATAGTCTTTAGTTTTAGACAGGATTTTGGAACGAAGTTCCTTATCGCGCGTTGTGAAAGGGGGCTAGACGGAAAAAAATCTTACGAAAAGTTGTCACGACACTTTTTGCTCTAATAAGCTATTGTAAGCTGTACGGCGTCGCATATTCCTCTGTCTGTCTGTCTGTCTCTCTCTCTCTTATAGAAAGCAAGCCAGATATTTTCATTTCTATAGGAACTTCGTTCCATCCGGGTGTCCCTTGACACCTCTAATTTTTTATTATAAATTATTTTGTATTGATTCACTTGATTTTAAAGGATCACGGCGAGATTGGAACCACATTATTTATAAAGTAACGAAGTATTGTTCACTTGCGAGTTATGATTTATTATAACGTAAGAGTTTATAAGATTATCTAAAAAATATTGAATGACTAGATAATGGATAGGTATTAAAAGTTAGAAAAGTTTTTCTTAAAAATAAGTCATCATGCAGTTATTGAACGCACCGTATTTAGACTTACATTCCAACCTACTTTTTGCATGATACACGTTCTCACACTAGTAGATGTTTACGGTTGTCAATATTTTTTAATTAATTTAAAAAAAAAAAATGTAAAATATAAAAAAGTGTGTGTGTCAGCTCCGACGCACGACTGGAGTTTACTCCTTAAATACGATTGTCTAAACATACGCAAAAAGAGTTTATTTAACTGAAAAAAGATATATACCATAAGAAAGGCTAAATTAACAAATTAATGAAAATAATATACAGATATAAATAACTACGGTTGTCTAAACATACGCAAAAAGAGTTTATTGAACTGAAAAAAGATTAATAGCATATCAACTTGCTTTCAAAAACTCCTCGATCAAAATGTGTCTACGCAACGGCCGCGACCCACCACTTCAATATTCAACATGGCGTCGCCGTTGCGAAGTCATTACACTTTTTATTTTTACAAATTGCAAAGAACTTTGATTGGAAATACAAACTATGATTTGTTAATTAGTTTTACTATTTTTAAAACTCGATTTTAACATTTAATTAATTCTCTATTGTTTAAAACATTTATCTAAATATTTTAAACGCGCGACATATTTATCGTTTTACACACGGTAGTTCAATCAACTATTTATTAAACAATAATGAAGCAGACATGGTTTTAAAACTAACACACATCTGTTATAAATCAAGAAATGAATTTAGCAATACATAACTTGTTTTTAAACATAAGTTTGAAATAACCTTCAGTTATGGTTTGCTGTTAAAGTTACCGCAAATCATAACACCACTTTTTATAATGAAAATCAAAGCCTAACTATTTTAAACTATCTACTCATGTTTAACTATTAAATTTGAACTTAAAACTAATATTTTTAAAGTTTACATAAGCCTTGCGTCGACATATACATAAATAAATATATATTTCTTAATTTTATATACATTTATTATAACCAATCGGCGAGAAATATCACTGACGGACGACAAATTTCATAAAGCGCCATCTAGTAACACCATAGGTGCGTGCGCACCAAAACTGTAACGAGGTCATTCATCAGTAGATTTTACACCTCACATTTTTCTCATACTGGGCGCCTTATATATGAAAATCGATTCTTAAGAAGTAAACTCCAAAAATATATGCAAATGTTAATACTAAACATGTATTCACATTGTTCTATTACAAAAATGGACAATGTTAAAATGAATTGACAATGAAAAGTTATGCTGTCAATATGAGCTGAATGTTAGTGTCAAAACTACTTTGTATTATTCCATTGTTTGTTTTTAACGGCTATGTAACATGGAATGTCTAATATTTTCTGTGATTTTATGGATTATTGACGACTTTGCGTTTGAATATGAGACAAACTATGCTCAATATGTTACCTACACACTCCAATAGAATTCTCTGAATTGACATTGGAATGGTAATTAAGCAAGCAAAATCATATGTTAGAGAGCACCTAAGAGCCCATGGAATAGGTATATGCTTTATTACTGCCACTGTACCATAGGGCCACGGACAGTGGACTGTTGCCCTCATTTAATGAGCATATTGTGGTACATGGGTTTATATGCCAGATACCAAAGCTATGTTGCACCAGCTTCGTTTTTAGATAATCTTTTAATTAGAGAATGTATTAAAGGTTATCTAGGAATGAACATTAACTAGAATCAAGATAAAATTACTGTATCAGTATTTATTATAATTATTATCCTTGTCCTATTTTTATCACAACCTGTATTTTATAATCACAAACGAAATAAAAGATTCTTTTTTAAAAAATATTTTATTTACCTAACAAACCGTGCTTAAAATCCAAGTTCTTAATCTACTATATAAAAATAAGTCGGTATTTCCTTCCTAGCGCTATAACTCCAGAACGCACGAACTGATTTCCACGGTTTTGCATTCGTAGGAAAGGTCTCGGGCTCCGTGAGGTTTATAGCAAGGAAAAGGTAGTGAAGGTTAGGTAGAAACGTAGAAAATTGCATAGCAACCGGGGCACAGCTAGTAGTTTATAAAAAAATAAATAAAGAATTTAAAAACACCCCCGACCCAAAAAAAGTACGAAATTATTATGACAAAAGGTTAAAAATGCCAGACTATCTACTCGGGACTTTGTGCTTCCTTTATGTCTGAGGCATAACCGCTAATTTGGAACTGCAAATGGTTATCTTGGCCTGCTGTTGACCGTACGTATGAAATGTTTGATTAAATTTTATCGTGTCAGGGGACCGCTCTAATTTATTAGCCTAGCGTTAGAAGCACACATTTTTAAGAAGTCCTCAATCCCATTGTAATCTATACCTATCTATATATAAAAGTAAGTCGTGTTAGTTACTCCACTTATAACTCAAGAACGGCTGAACCGATTTAGCTGTAAATTGGTGAGGAGGTAGCTTAGAACCAGGAGACGGACATGACATAGGATACTTTTCATCCCGGTAAGAGAAGTAGGGTAGGTAGAGAAGGTAGGGTAGGTAGAAAGATACAAAATTGCATTGCAACGCATGCCGGGGCACAGCTAGTTTTTCATAAAAATAATTTGGTTTTAGCATTTTTAACTTTCTGTCATAATGATTTCGTACTTTTTTTGAGTCGGGGTTGTTTTTAAATTTTTAATTTAATTTTTTATTTTATGCTTTTTGAAGGAGCTCCTTAATTTTTCATTCTTATAATTTATTTCTTTTATTTTTCTTGCCATTTAAGGGTAATTTTGTGTTTAATTTTTAAATTTTTGTCATTCTAGATTTTCAGCAAAAATATAAATCGGTTTATCCGTTTCATTCCGGCATTCCAGGGTTTCATCAGCCACATCCCATTTCCAGCATCAGGTCCTCGTCAATTAGAAATATGAGGAGAACTAGTCAAGACAAATTCAACGAGTCCAAACTCGATGGATTTACTAAAAGGTAGACCAGGGTTACGTCTCCTATCTTCGAGCCCTAACAGCAGACCAGCTCGGTGGTTCCAGAAGACATAAATGTTTCAAATGTCAGATCCTACATATAACGACCTGATGACATTGAAGACCTAAACCGATTTCCACCATACCTACATAGCTAAGAACACTCTCGACTGATATACTTTTCAAAACAAAAAATCCGCATCAAAATCGGATCATCCGTTTGGGAGCTACGATGCCACAGACAGACACATACACATTTACACACACATACACAGACACGTCAAACTTATAACACCCCGTCGTTTAGCGTCGGGGGATAAAAATGGCGTCTGATAAATAGCTTTCCACGGAGAGGGTTCCAGGAGTGGGCTGTCTGTATGTGTTTGGTCGTTGCAGAAGATTTATGTTTGTGATTTATTAAGGGCTAGCTTCCGCCCGCAACTTCGTCCGCGTGGCATAGTTACTTTGGGCTAACGCTAACTTTAACCCTAGTGATGATCGTAAAAATGTATCTTTCTCTCCCCTTTTCTTCACTCTTCCTCCACACAATCTCTTTAAAAACAAATACCATAATTCATCAAAATCGATTCGGTCATTTAGGCGTGAAGCCGTAACAAACTAACAAACTCCGCCTATTTAAATAATAAAACTGAATCTAAATAAATCTAATAATAAATTATGAAAAACTATAAATTAAAAAATAGTAACACCAAAAAAATAATTTCTGAACAAAATTACATGTCAACATCTAATTAAATAACCCGCCCCTGACCATTCCTGGCGCAAAAGTGCCCATAACACTTGCCGCATTCCCGCGTTGGATGGCAATGGACAACCTTTGCGCCAGAAACCGGCTGGAGCGGGAGTCACCACTGACAATGTTTAGCCTGTGCCCTAAGTCCTGAACAAAGTCCTTAGCGTCTTTACTCCAACTCCCCATGGTCTCCACTGCCATTGGCACAAAATGGTACAGCGGTTCCAAAGGAGCATACTTCAACCTCTTCTTTGAAGCGGCATCTTCCGCAGCGGCTGACGGAGAGTGGACGGTGCGACACAGGTGGCTGGCGGCAACAGTGCAGACACATGTGACGTCCCAAATTATTCACTTACCATTACTCCAGGCATGGGGTCTCATTGCGAACAAACAAAAAATAGTTCAAATAAATCTCAATAGATGGCGTTATATGTATCGATTTGTTTTTGAGGTTTGTGTAACTAATTAAATTTGACAATGAAAGAAGTATGTCCTTGTTTTTAAAAATCTCCATAACACAAAATCAAGGAATAATGGGCTCCTAGTTCCAAATTCCATGATTTTACTAAATAATATTATGGTGTTGCCTCTGGTGAGAAGAATTTGTACTACGTTGTGGTTAAGTAACTCATTTGCTGTTAATTGTGCTAATAGAGGGCGTTGTTTTAAGTTTTACTACACATCCTAAATGATACATACCATACCTATTTAGATAGAATGAAATAGTTATGAAATGCAAATATATTAAATAAAACAAAATATATTTCGGACATAGAACAACAAAACCTACTTTTCTTATAATCTATGAATAAAACGCTAATCTGCGCCATAGAATAATAATATAGGTATTTACAATTTTGCGGTCTCAAGTTTCAACTTTGGGAATAAAGTCCTTGAAGCCAAAAGTCGCAAAAAATCATTACAATCTTCATCAAAATTAAGGTTACTTCAAAATAAATAGTTAATCATCGTTCTTCATAATTATGTATGATATTATTAATCTTCAGGTGGATGCTGTTTGATAAATCAATTACATAGGTAGGACCTACAGATTCAATTAAATATGGGTATTTAATTGAATCTGTAGGTCCTACCTATGGTAAGCCATAGCCAAGGTACCAAGGTCTTGTTGTATGTCTTTGTCTGCTATTCTGTATCTACTTTTTATGTATTTTACTGAAAGGTTTGCCTTTCAGTAAAATACATAAACAAACTTATTAATTTTCCGTCAACTTCAAAAATAGCAGAAAATGTATAAATATATCGACGAAATACATACATAACATTACGCCTTATTTCCCATAGGGTTAGGTATTGGTATTTTGTCCCACCCGAAAATCGCACCTAGACCCTACTGCCCAATAGTAGCGCTTGCGACCACTGGACCAACGAGGCAGTACTACTTACTCATTGTAAATGATAAAGTAGGTTCTTAGGTACTCATTAAAAAAAATATTAAGTAATTTGTTGACGGGCCTGTTGGTCCAGTGGTTAGTGGCCCTGATTGCTGAGCCGGAGGTCGTGGGTTCGATTCCCACCCAGGACAAACTTTGTGTGATGAGCATGATTGTTTGGTCTGTATCTGGGTGGGATTTATCTATAATATGTATGTATTTATAAATTATATAAGTATGTATATCAGTTGTCTGGTTACCATAACACAAGCTCTGCTTAGCTTGGGATCAGATAGCCGTGTGTGAGTTGTTCCAAGATATTTATTTATTTTTATTTATAATTTATTGTTTTTTTTTTATAAATTTTCCTTCAAACAAAGATCATCATCATCATCCTCCTATTTGGGTAGACCTCTGCCCACCAAAACCCGCTGGGTTAAGGCAGGCGATTTAGCCCGGCGGCATAAGTAAGTACATTACAAGCCGTAATTACCTTTGAAGGCGGCACGAGAACGTCCACCATGACACGTCCAAAAAATCCGATTTCTATTATATTTATTATTTATTTTAAAATAATTACCAAGAACCGACTCTGAAGTGGTAAATAATTTTTCAAAATACAAAAGAATTAAGGTGTGTCCAAACATTGAGCAGCAAGAGCGCGGCAGCAACACGCGGCATTTGTAGGACACATTTCTGCCGCGCTCTAGTTTGGACAAAGCCAACTAATGTTTGCGCGGCAGTACAGCGCGGCACAACCAAGATATGCCGCGCGCTTCAGTTGGCATCAGAACTAAAATGAAAGCGGTCGCATGTGTCGTAGCTCTGCTTATTATTAAAAAATTGTGTAAAAGAGCTAAGAAGACACATATTTTAACGAGGAAATGCTGGATGAAACCACTTTTTCAACGGAGGTTACAGAATATTGAGTCAATCAATTATGAAATTAGTTACCGGACACCACAGTTTTTAAGACTAACCTTGGAAGAGTTTGAACATTTACATAGCCTGGTTGAGTCACATATTAAAAAAGAAGATTTTTAAGCTATTGCATAGCTTCTATCGCGGGGATATTATATCTTGAGCGCGGGGACCGAATTCAGAAATTCCGTTACGAAAAAAAACCTGACGCTCCCCACTCCGTCGGGCACGGAGTAGTAGCTTGTCTAAATCCCGATTCTAATGTTCTAATAGCGTGTTTGGTAGAGAATCAATCGACATTACGCTGGACCAATCCTAAGGTCTTGTTTTTCTTTATGCGACTTCTTTTCATTGGAAGTACTTTTTAAATATTTTATTTAGATTGTTTTTATTTATTGCATAAGATGATAAAAAATGCTATGCAATAGCTTTACCGCGGGAGTCCCCGAGTGCCACAGGATTTTTTTTTTAGAAGATTGCTTGTTTTTTCTATTTCATTCCACATTTTTATTTTTATTATCGTATTCTTTTTGTCGAAGATCCCATAACTCTTTAAAAGATCCATACATTTCAATTAAACGAATCGATGTTTCGTTGTCCATGTTTGTGCGCAGAAATACGTCCAAACACAATTACTGCCGAATGTTTACTAAGAATGTTCGCGCGCGGCAGGTAGCCAGAAGCGTTCGCGCGCGGCAGTCGTCTAATCATAGCGCGGCGGGCCGCGCGCGGCAGCCGCGCTCGATTGCCGCTCGATATTTGGACACACCTTTAGATGCCGTCTTGTAGCATAAAACACAATTCAAATGAAACTGATAAGTAGGTACATTAAGCGACTCGAATCTAAAGGTACCTACTCATAAATTACGCTTGCATTTTATTTGCTTGTAGGTATTTTACGCTGAATGTGGGGCTGAGACAAACTCAACCCCACATTCAGTTCAATATGCCAGTAAGTGGTTGAATAATATTAGAATTGAAAGTAAATGGCACGGATCTTGAGTGCTTGATTAACTTCACATGCGCAGAAGATACATTTTTGGAGCTCAAGTTCTCATGCAATGTCCGACTCTCATGACTGTAGTCTTTTTTGAGAATAAAATTCTTTAAATACATCTCGCAAGAGTCGTAAGTGTTTTTCTATAAGCGTACAGACATCAGCAGTCAGCAGGTCAACCTAGCCAGAACTGTACAATTTCTAAACCTTTGACTGCCGCCACAGAGTACCTACATCTATACTGATATTATAAAGCTGAAGAGTTTGTTTGTTTGTTTGTTTGAACGCGCTAATATCAGGGACTACTGGTTGGAATTGGAAAATTCTTTTAGTGTTGGATAGTCCATTTCTTGAGGAAGGCTATTGGCTATGTAACATCACGCTACGACCAACAGGTGCTGAGCAGCGTGGGTGAAACCGCGTGGAACAGCTAGTTTTATATACTGCGGCCGAACAAACTAAATTAGTTTTGACAAATTGGGGTAAGTTGATGAACTGGCGTCTGTACTGTACAAACACATGAGAAGACTACTCATGTGGTACAAAGCGCAAGGTTATCCCCACTCTATCATCGAGCGCCCAATATCCGAACCGCTAAGTATACTTACTTACCTACTTTTATAGGTAGGTACCAACACAGCATACAAATATTACTACCTACTTAGTTAAGGAACAACTTGTAATTAAAATAAAAAAATACCACACGAAACTGAGTCTGTTAAAAAATAACTCCCTGTGTCTCAGTGTCTCTTATCATTACAAGAGCTATTTCGATATTATAAATAATTTTAATTGATTTAAATACTTGATAATTATCATAATTTTGCGTTGATGTTTACGCTGAACCTAATAAATAACTAAGTCTGCCGAAAAACATGGAGCTATACCCCACGCCATTGATAATAATTTAGTCCCACGCTCAAGAAATCATGCGCTATCGCAAAGTAGGCGATTGCCGAGTATCGCAAGCTTCAAGGTCAAAGGGCTACCTTAATTTTGTATGCAGTATGGTTTTATTGCCATCTATTGGTTCTTTGTGTAAACTAAACTATCGATGCAAGCACCATCTAGCGCCGTTGTGAGTAACAAAACCGGGCTCAAAAAATAGCCCGGATAGCCCGGCGAAATGAGCAAGTTATGGCGGTCGCGTTTCTTTTATGAGATGGAGTATCTGTACGTTAGTATTATATTATCTGTGCTCCAGGGCACCAATGTCAGGATCCCCCTGCTGGGCTCCCACTTGAGAAATTCGGAGAATTTTCTCAATCTTAAAAGCTCTTACGGGCGTTTGGTGGGGCGCTCACCCTTACACCATGAAACTGGTGTACAACGCCTTAATCCGTAGCGTTTTAGATTATGGTACATTCCATCTCGTCCCATGTAACAAGGGCGCTTTGGCTGGTCTGGATAGGATACAGTCAAAATGGTGTGCGTTCGCGCAGCGGAAAGTTGTCGAATTTAAAGAAATAATTAATTGAAGATTTATTTTAATCGTAGATAGTGGCGTTATTATTTAAAAATATTTTTCATTCAAGAAATGCAATTGTTTTATTTTTTCCTAGCGCTTGTGTACGCAACTGTACCAAATTAATAAATTACTATATTGGAAGGTTAAGAACGTTTGTTAGATATATGGCACGGCCGCTTTTTTGTAGCCATCCGAACTTGGTCGGGTTATGTAGGTTTTCGATGCTTCGTCAGTATTTTAATTGTTTTTCTTTAATTACTGAATTTAATGACATGAAATTTTGCATGTGAATAGTTGAATGAATACACTAATTATTGGTCATACATTTTACCATGTAATTCCTTTAGAATGTCGTGATATTTGACTGCTTTGTAAACAGTGATCTATTCATGGTAAATTGTCCTATAACTCTATAATTACTAACGGAACATCATTGATACTTGGCAACATGTTGCAGACACTTACAAGGTTTGTATAAACGTGAAAATCTAGACCCCAAAGTGCAGACTTTTAGAACTACGACCTAATAAGCGTTTTTGACGTTTATATTTTTATCTTTTAAGCCCTGCGATTTTTTCTAAATCTGTTTTTTACACAAATATACACAAATTCAAAACAATATGTGTAAAAATCTACAGCTCTTTATGTAAGCGCTTTATATGAAAACTAGCAAATGGCCAAACGTTCACGCAGCGGAAACTTGAATATCTCCGAAGTTTATGCATGCACAAATTTTATTTATACATACACAATTACACACAAATACACACTAATTTTTAGACACGTCAGTTTTCTTCTAAAGTCTATATTTCAAAAAAAGTTCCGCGGGGCGAACGTTCGCGCAGCGGAATCAGTTTTTGGTGAATTTCTCCACAATGGCTGCATGCACAAATTTTTTTTTACCATACACAATTACACGACGTCATACACTAAATATCTGCATAATTAAAATCTTTAAATTCGACAACTTTCCGCTGCGCGAACGCACACGTCAAAATGCCTTCGGATCATCTTTGGCTGCATGAAGTCCTCTCCCATTAACGCGTTGCAGGTTGAGTGCGCTGAACCTCCCTTGGCCTTGAGACGGCAATACCTCGCCTCCCGTTTTCTGTCCAGATTAATTCTTAGAACTTCCCACCCTCTTATATCAAAATTGACCGAGTTAGGTGGCTTATGCCGAACCTCAAACTACTGGAAAAATAAAGAAATTCCATTAATTTTAAAATCTTTTAGGCGCACGCAAAATTTAGATTGCCCGATCGTTCAGTACCCCTCATTACCCCTTTTTAACTTTGCTTACGAGACATTGAATTTCATACCTATAATCCTCTTCGATATCGGAATATCCAAAAAATCCCCGTCGGCGAACTCTCCTTTCAATGCGGTGGTGGGAGAGCGATGGAATGGTTTTCAATTATTCTTCACTGATGCTTCAAAATTTGCTGCTTCTACTAACACGGGAGCCGCTGTATATTATCAAAACTCCAGAATCGTTCTACAGTACAAATGCCCTAAGGAGTCCTCTGTATTTACTGGTGAATGTGTGGCCATATTGGAAGCTTGTCTCTTTATCGAATCACACACAAATATTGAGAAAGCCGTGATTTTTACAGATTCGCTTAGCTGCCTACAAGCTTTAGCACAAAACTCCTTCAAAAGTAAATTGCATAGCTCCCTGATCCTGAAAACTAAAAACTGTTTATTCTCTTGTGCTAAAAGTAAAAAAGATGTTCAACTAGTTTGGATACCTAGTCATTGCGGTATTAAGGGAAATGAATGTGTTGATGCCCTGGCTAAAGACGCATGTTCGTCTGTAACGGCCGACCTCACACATAACTCCCGCCATGGCTATGACCTGCTATCACTCTCCAAATTGAACCTCCAGTCTGCATGGCAGGAACAGTGGAATATATCTGGCCGACAGAAGGGGAGTTTTTTCTATGCTGTTCAACCAAGCATAAAACAGAAACCTTGGTTCTTTTCATACAAAAAAGTATCTAAAACTATTGCCTCGGTTATTTGTAGAATCCGTTTAGGTTTTTGTTGTACTCCTGTCTTTTTACACAAAATCCGAATACGCGACTCCTCCCTTTGTGAGTGCGGCTTGGCAGAGGGTACATTGGATCACATATTTTTTGAATGTTTAAACAACGTCCCATCTCTTGATTTATATAGTCGTCTCCCTAAATTCAAGATCCCTCTTCCTATAAATTTCCCTTCCCTTCTAACACATTCCTCTCCGTTCTTTTAATCTCCGTTGTCGTCGGCACAGGCTGCACTAACTCCCTTGGCGCCTCTGTCCCCTTAGGCGCCGCAGCGGCGCCCCCACTGCCTTGCTCCTTTGGTACCCCGCTAGGGGGGGCCGGTGGCGGCGTCATCTTAGGCCGCGGTACTGCAACCGGCCCGTCCGACCGCGGTGGCTTCTTGCCGACCAGGCGGCGTCGCACGGCCTCCTGCACCTCCTCCGGTGAGCTAAGCAGCCGCTTGGCTGCACTCTGTGCTGGTTGCGCAGTGGGTGGCGATAGGTCCACCAGCATTTCCACACTGGGAGTGCTGAAAGCCTGGGGCGGTGTGCGGTTAAGGGCTGCGCGCGGCGTAAAGTCGCGCCGCATCTCCGACAGCACCCGCAGCTCCTCAGCCTTGCGCTCCACCTCCTTCTCAATTAACTTCTTCGCAATCGTTTCCGCGTCGTCGTCCGCCATCGCAGAGCCGCTGGGTTTCGCAGAGTTTGTAAAGACTACTTAGAACACAACCGGCGGAATACGAATACACACAGAATTTTCTAAGTCCGGTTATTACACGAACCCTCTGCACTTTTTGTCTCGAATTTTTCTAAGTCGAACACGACCAACAGACACGAAATTTCCTAAGTCCGGTTAATACACGAACACATTGCACTTTGTTGGCTCGAATATTCTAAGTCCAACGCGTTGCCAAATTGTTAAAATTGTCCCCGCCGATGGTATTAACCGGCGGTTTCACACACTTAGAGGCGTCGTCAGCGGCGTCGCCGCCAGCGCACCAGAGTTTTTCTAAGTCCCAGATGTAAAATGTGCAAACTTACCCTAGCCTTCCGGGCACCACTTGAATGGGTCCCCGCGTCGGATCTCTGGATATCCGGGATAAACCGGGATAATCCGGGATCACCGGGTAAACTTACTGACATAGAGCGTCCCAGTCGCGGGGGCGCGTGGGGTTAACACACACAAAAAAAAAAGAGAAAAAAATTAAAAGAAAAATGGAATTAATAAAAATTAAAAATAAAATAGAAATATGAAATAAAATGAAACAAAATGTATGAGCGTCAATATCGCGAAACGTCACTGTCGCCTAGCCACCGGTCAACTGTCAAGCTGACAGTTGACAACACTCAACTCGCGTCTTTTTCGCACAACACTACGCGTCTCTCTCGCACACTGTTCACCACGCCTTCGGGCCTATTTCCTCTTGCTCTTTGGCCAAGATGGCCGCTGGCTCTAGTGCAAAAATGTACTGGCCAGAACGAGAGGAGCCGAGTTTATTGGGATCAGCCAATGCTGACCCAAATACACCGCACAAAACACTTGCGCTCTCTCTAAGACCAATATGGCCGCGGTCACTAGTGGCAAACTCCCTGTGCGAGACAAGGAGCCACCGATAATTTCCGCGAACCAATGAAAATACAGCAAATTAAATGCACGCTCCGCGAGCCAAGACACGTCCGTTGCCTCCGAGAGCAGGCAGCGAAGCGAAGTAGATAGGGACAGTGGGAATCTCGTTAATCCATTCATGCGCTTCACTAATTAGATGACGAGGCATTTGGCTACTTTCGGAGAGATCATAGGTACGACCGCGCACTCGAGGTGAGGGTATCGGAACCAGGCCTAGACCTGGATCCGCCGCGTGCGCCTATTAGGGGCGCACCACCTCACTGACGCTGGAAGCAGTCTCCCGACATCCTTACCACGCTAGGCTAGACTCAGAGCAAGAACCGTGAGTTCTCATTACAGCAGGCGGTGTGACCAGAGGTACGATCGCATGCCCGGACAAGCTCGCCCCTCGAACGTAGAGGACTACAGAGTCAGTCCCAGATCTCTCTATTTCGACTTGCTGGTGGAAAGCCGTCATCCACCCCCCGGGCTACAATAGGCCGGGGAGCGAGGGTAGGGCCCCGTCCTCTGGTAAGGCTACGGGTCCCCCCCTCCTCCGAAGAGTGATAGCTATACACACGAATGAATACAACAACACTCATCCAAAGCGGGTCCGGAGTCCGCCCTCGCGCCCCGAGAGACGCTAGAGCATCGACCAGGCCCGGCACCGGCCGCATCCGCTTCCCGTCCAAACCCGACACGCCCCGGTCCTCAGAGCCAATCCTTATTCCGAAGTTACGGATCCAATTTGCCGACTTCCCTTACCTACATTATTCTATCGACTAGAGGCTCTTCACCTTGGAGACCTGCTGCGGATATGGGTACGAACCGGCGCGACATCTCCACGTACATCCCTCACCTGAATTTTCAAGGTCCGCAGAGAGTATCCGGACACCGCCGCAAATGCGGTGCTCTTCGCGTTCCGAACCATATCTCCCTTCTATAGGATTCCATGGAACTCGAACGCTCAGGCAGAAAAGAAAACTCTTCCCGGACCTCTCGGCGGCGTCTTCAGGCCACTTTGGGTTACCCCGTCGAACACTCGCTGTAAAAACGAGGGAACGATTATTGAAACGGTTCCGCTGCCGGGTTCCGGAATAGGAACCGGATTCCCTTTCGCTCAAAGGGCGTTATTTATCATTGAACACACCAACGGCTGTTACGCGCGATGATATATCTGTTTGAAAAAACACGCCACATCGACATAAGATTTCTCCTTGAGCTTAGGATCGACTGACTCGCGAGCAACTACTGTTCACGCGAAACCCTTCTCCACGTCAGTCCTCCAGGGCCTCGCTGGAGTATTTGCTACTACCACCAAGATCTGCACCGACGGAGGCTCCAAGCGGGCTCACGC